>OY728137.1:1634740525-1636039275 GCA_963277665.1 Viscum album | reverse complement strand
TTCTACCATTGTAAAATCTTTGAAGATTCCCTTACCAAATTATAAGAGTATTTTCAAAGTAAATTTTTTATTTTATAATTATGTTACTTTTAAATGATTTCAAAAAAAGTTATATTTCCCTCAAATAGTTTTGATTTCATCTATGTCAACATCCTTTGATAGATTTTAAGCTTATTTGAAGTTGATTTATTATGATACAAAACTTCTATATTGTATTGAAGGTTTTGTAGTATGTTTGACTGTGGATGTTTTACTTTTATACCATTCATGGTTTGTGGAGAAAGTATTGACATTTCATATGCTAGTTTTAATACGAATGTTTATGTTATGTTTAAACATGTTCATACGAGGAATGCATTGGACTTAATAAGTGACGGGTGGAGCTTGTTATAGATCCTTGATGCATCGGTAGGTCTCATGAGACAAAATAGTGTCTTGGCATGAGGTCTTGACAAAATCTTATTTTTAGTCTTGGCATGAGGACTTGGCTATGTGGTTATGATAGTCTGACATTATGCATTCCATCATTATGAAAGTGGTTATTGATATTGCATGTGATTATTCGACTAGTAGAATATCCTTGTGAATAAGTAAATGGAATTATTTCATTTTATCTTTTCCATATTATGCTGAAGTTCAAGTTTAAAAGTATGTTTTTTTAGTTATACATTGCCTTAAATGTTTATGCATATTTATGAAAGTTTCCGCTATATTGTTATCCTAACTGAGCATCTGAGCCCACCCCTTTAAATGTTTTATTTTTTCCAGGATGTGAAGAAGTATGTTATGAATGAACTGCAGGGATAATATAAGGGGATATGACTGTGGAGACAAGATGTTGTAGTAGTTTTCACTCTATGATGTAATGTACACTTTATTAATGTATCTAGTGATTCCAAGGATACTAAACTAATCGGTCTTTCGAGACATGATCTTTTGTGATCATTCCAATGATACGTAATAATGCACCAACTCTGGGTAATTGGGGTCGGGGCATTACAGTCGTGATCCCAATGTATACATAATTCTAGTGATTAATACTAAATGTAAATTAATGTATTGAAAAATATAGGATTGTTTACTTTTAAGTAATTTTTTGTTTATTTCTTCATTTTTCAAATTGTATGCTATATATATTAACTAATAGTTAGTCACAGATCTTTGGGTGGTTACGTAATGGGATTCATCTCACACCTTGTCTGGGACATGATTTTGGACCCAGATGGATTATATGGTTGCAGGTATATATAAGGGAAAACACTCTTCTTCATCATGTACTTGATTGTTGTGGAGCTGGAGAGCGCGGGACCAAGATGAGGCTTACAATGCCATGGAGTTTACTATTTTCTGTACTTTGGCTTCAGTACTATATTTCCAGTATTTTGAATTTTTTGGCTACTTTCCTAGATACTTGTGACATGCATCACTTATTTATATATGTTGTAGTTTTTCATACTATACATCTTTCAATGTTTATTTATGTTTTATGGTATTACTACTTCTGTTAATATTTACTACTTGTTTCTACTATGTTATTCTGCCAATGAGGGAATAGTTTTCCTACTATCACACCTAAGACCATCGTAGCTAGTTAGAATCCTCTGGTGTTATAGGAAATGTACTTGAAACCATTTGACCAACAGGGTGTGGGGCACCTTTGGGCGGCACCCAGAACAAGGAAGTTACATAAGGCTCAAGATAAAAAATAAGGTGAAGAAATTTTCAAATGGGGATTCATAATTTATTTGAAAAATAGAAATTATAAGTCCATGGATTAGCACCCTACACCATATTATAATGGTTCTAACACATGACAACAATATAGCATAAGTAAAGAGACAACGTCATAGAATTCCTAGTTAAAGCTACATCCAAGAAACACAACACATTCTATGTTGTATATACTATAAATTTGGAAAATGACCATGTCACAAAAAAATCCTCTACGTCATAGAACTCAATCCACTAAGAAAAAGGATGTGTTGAATCATAGATCCACGGTGTAGCGACCTTGAAAAATCCAAAACTATCAAAAAAATACCACTTTGTATTCCACATCATAGCTTACCCCCCACACCATAGGGTTGTCTAAATTGGCAAAAGTACCCCATGAATCCCCACTTTATATTTTTCTCTATATCTCTTAATACATGTCTTGACCCCATCTTCTGATTGGTCTATACTACATAGTATAATCATTAATTCCACAATCCTTCTTTGAAGTTACAATTTTAGCGTAACTTTCCAACTTCCTCCTTTGATTCTCCTCTTAACACCTCCAACACCAAAAACACACAAATGAAATGGATGCAGGGATACAGGTCCTTATATCATATACCACTAAAAAATACTTGTCTAAGAACATTTAAAACTATTCCTAAAGATAATTTAAGGAAAAAAGGGCAATCTAGACAACCACCCTATGAGATACCTCTCAAGATTATTTCTTTCACAAGAGCACAAAAACCATACTTAGTTGGAAAATGATCAAAACCCTAAAACCCTAAAAACTAACTCCAAAAAACACTACTAGGGGAGATATCATTTAGATAAGTTAAAGGCCGTTAAAAAGGCACCAAGGAAAGGACACTAGTAGAAAAATGGTCTATAACGTCGGTTTTTTATTATTTTTTTCGTTGATTTTTAATCGACGTTGTAGTCGCCGACTTTAAAAATATGACTTTTTACGTCGGTTTTTGTAAACCGACCCCAAAAAAAAATTTCATTTTCATTTTAGCATTGGTTTTGTAAAAAACCTGAGGCCAAATAATCTCATCCGCGACATATTTGGCATCGGTTTCCTTAAAAACCGACGCCAAAAAGTTAAAAACATAGTTTTAGCATCGGTTCTCGAAAAAAACCAACGCCATAAATGGAAAAAACTTATTTTTTGCGTCGTTTTTTTACAAAAAACGTCCCCAAAAGTAATTTTTTATTCTTCGATGCATTAGTTCATTTCCTAATATTCGATTTGACTGGTCGTGGATCTAAAACGTAGTTACGAATGAAATGTTATTGCCGTCGAAATTTGAACATGTCAAAGTTTCAATTGATACAACTTGTTTTAAAGAAAACAAGATAAACACGAATTAAAATAACATACACCAAATGATATAAAATATACATAATACTTCAAACACATTTCAATTGTTTTTGGATCTTCCATTGAAATGATATGTTTTTTATCATCATATCTCTTTTAATTAGTGTAGAACTCATGCGATAATGAATACAACGATCAATAATTAAACTTACACCAAGCATGGTAAATCTCATCCGAATGTTTTATATTTTTAACTCGATAATAAAATTAAACCATCATTATATGAAATCTAATTAAGTTGATTATAAATGAAGGACACTAATAACAAAGAAAATAAATGAATAGATTACTTACCGTATTCAAATTAATGATTGATGGCGCGTTGAAAACTTCATTGAATCGAAGAGGATGAAAATGATGAATGAAGGAGAAATAGACTTATATATAGTAAATGAAAATATTTTCGATTGAGTTGTATGAAAATGTAGGAAGGATTTTAAAAAGTTAAACCTACGTTGTGAAAAAATTGAAATTCTAATCCCGCGTTTTGGTGAATACTATTTGGAGTTGGTTTTTTTTTGAAACCGACGCAACAGAGGATATATGTTGGTCTTTTGGCGTTGGTTTTTTAAGAAAACCGATGCCATAAAATCCATTTGATGTCATTTTTGGCGTCGGTTTTTAAATAAACCGATGCTAAAAAGATAAAAAAATAATACGTTTCACATCGTTTTTTTTTTTAAAAACCGACCCAAAAAAACAAAAAACAGTTTTGGCGTCAGTTTTTATGAAAACCAACGCGAAAAGTAAAAAAAAAATATTTTTGGCGTCGGTTTTTTTAAAAACGGACGCAAAACAAATTGGCATTGTTTTTCACGAAAACCGACTCCAGAACATAAAAACAAAATTTATCAGGTTTTATAAAATTCTTTAAGCTTCGATTTGAGTGGTCGTGGAGCTAAAATGGAGTTACGAATTAAAAGTTATGACCTTTGAAAGTTGGACTTAATTAAGACTTCTTTTAGAGAAGATCAACTTCCAACATCCATACCTTTTAATCCGTAACTCTGTTTTTGCTCCAGTTCAATTCAAATCAAAGATTAGGGAATTATCTATAGGGATGTAAATTTTTTTTATATTTTTGGCGTCGGTTTTCATAAAAACCGACATCATAACTTTTTTTTAGTTTCCCGCGTCAGTTTTTAAAAAACCTGACGCCAAAACTTTTTTATTTATTTTTTCACGTCAGTTTTTTTAAAAATTGATGCCAAAAAAATTAGTTTTTGGCATCGTTTTTTTAAAAACCGATGCCAAAATGTCTCCGTAAAAATATTTTACTTCGGTTTATAAGAAACCGACATCAAATTGATGACGTTAAAACTATTTTTCTACTATTTGGAGAACTATTTCATCACCAGATAAAGGTAAAAATCATCGAAAAATATTTACAAAGAAGGTATGAAGCATTTAAAAACATGAAAAACTGAACATGAATCTCTGACAAGTTTTCCTTTGGGATATCCTTCATGAAACTATATTTCCACAAGAAATGAACTAAAGAAATAGTATGTTTATGAAATAGATTCTTTGGGGGTCGTAGATATTCACATGAAACTCCTCAAAGGATAAATCATCATCAAATTCATTCCTTTCCCATTAGATGATATGGTAATCATTAGTAGGATAGCGGAAAATATGTGATAAATGATGGGCATTTGGAATTTTGATCATCTGTAGAGGGATGTGATATTTGGTATGCAATGATTCCAACATATTATATCACCTTGAAAGGTCCAAAAAAATTAGGAAGAAAGCTAACTAGCATAACCAGACCTTCACTTATCATGATAATGAATTTCTATTAAGACTGAATGAACTCCAATGTTGAACTCCATTTGTATCATCTTATGGTAAGTAGAGGACTTCTGAAAATCTTACAGTACCTTCATCCTCTCACGAATTACTTGCAACTTTTCAGTAATGAACTGCACCAATTCCAGTGTTTAATTTTTGACTGTATAAACCTAGTATAGACCTATTACAATGGAACGTTCATCCATAATAACTTTTAAATGGTTCCATACCAATTTTAGTGTGGAATTTGGTGATGTATGAAATGTTAACAAAAGTTAGATGCCTCACCAATGAACCTCTAAAATCCGTGACTCAAGTGTGCAACATTTTTTTAAGAGTCTGGATGGTCCACTCTTTATGATCATCCATATTCTAGGGAAAGGTACTAATACGGAAAAACTGAGAGCCAAATGAAAATTGAATAACTCCAAAAACCATGTTGGATAAAGTGGGATCTTTAATAGAGATGATTTTCCTCAATAATCCATGAAGCATCAACACCATATTTATATATCGCCTTGTTTGAACCATAATTGAGATAGAATCATTAGTCACTGATAAGTTATCCAAAATTTTCAAACAGTCCATTATCACCTATATAACATCACATATCCTTGAGATCAACTTAAACTATTGATAAATCTCCTCAATGTTTCCTCCAACTTGTACTAAAGAATATTTAATGGAAATAGAAACCCACCAGGAACATGATGTTCCACCTTCACCTTCGGGTAGACTAAAAATTTGGAAAAGAAAACTAAAACTAAAAACTTTAACTCAAGATATCAAAATTTACCTCTCGTATCACAATACAGATATATTATTCTAGGATGTTCCTCCAAGGTTGAGTTGTGAAACTCGTAGAGAACCACCACATACATCAGTGAAAGAATGAAAACGCCTAACTAAAACATCATCTAGTTTTGATCTTCATCAAACCATATATCAGAGGAATAACCATCTAAAAATTGATCATTCTATACTTCCACCTTAAATTCCCCCAAATGGTGCTCCTCAATCTTCTATTCTAAAGATGTCTGCAACATCTTTTGAATAAGGAATCATCTACCACTAACCTATCCCATATCATGATGCATAAAAGATATATATTCCCTAAATCTCCAATAATATCCAAAATAATGAATGAAATCACATAATGAATTCTTGTATAACACCCTAATATTTTAAAATAATAGCATATTTCATATCATATACCTCACACAACACCAAGTCTAAAAAACCACAAAATATAATTATTTAAATGTTACGGTTATAAATTAGTCATTCAATTAGTAGGTATGAATTGGATTAAGATTATTATGAAAAATATAAAAATATCCTAATCAATACAAACTTATTGACTGATTATTAGAAAATAAACTCTCCATTTTTAGCAAAGCCATTTTATTCTTCAAAAATATATTTTCTTTAAAAAGGGATTTTAATTATTGTTATGAGTAAATATTTTAATTATTTTTGAAAATTTTAGATATATTATTAAATAAAAATAATAAAAAATTATAAATCATCATACCAATATTAGTTTCTTGTGAAATTTTGAGATTTTTCTGAAAATATATATTTTTCTGTGAATAGTGAAAAATACTGCTTTTTATTGAAAACTGTATTTTTATTTCAGGAATTTACAAATTTATATTCTATTTTAATATGGTTTTAAAGTAAAATTAATGATATTATATAGTTAATAATATAATAATTTTCATTTTGAATCAATTTTATTGACGAATTTTCTATAAAAACATTTTAATACTTAAAAAAGCATTCTTCTGAAAAATAATTTTTTTTTGGCATTTTTTATTTTGATCTTAAATTAATTTCTACAACATTAATAAATTAAATCTCGAAAAAATGTATTATTTATTAAGGATAAATAATGGTAACTTTAAATAATAGTAACTTTAAATTATTTATTAATAAATTAAATCTCAAAAAAATGTATTTTTTTTTGGCATTTTCATTTTTTTTTGGCATTATTTTTTTTTTGCATTTTTTGGCATGTTTTAAATTATTATTTTTTCCATTATTAATAGTAACTTTAGTAAATAATTATCACTACTGTTAGGGTAATTCAGATAATTAAGGATAAAATTATGATTATAAGAATTAAAAATATTCATAACACTTAACATTACCCTATTTTATGAGTGTAATTCAGAAAATTATAACAATTTAATGAAAACAAGGAAAATTGATTCCATATTTATTTTATTTTGAACTTTATAATTTTTAAGTAAAAGATAAAGACAAAACATCCACTTCCTTAATTTTAATATCAATTGTATTTTTTGATAAGAAATTAGAAATTATATTTATTTATAAATGGTTATTTAAAATATATATTTTTAAATTTTATCTATGTAATTTATTTTCAAATTTTAATGATGAAATAATTACCTAAAATGCTTTAGTAGCACAATCACAACGCTTGTACATAAAGTATAAAAATTTAGTAAATGATTTGAAAACTCTAAAATTAATATTATATGGGTGACTAAAAGTTTCCCAATAATTTTTATGGTAAAAATATGATATAAGAGATATTTTAAAGGTTTACATTCTAAATAAAATTTTTTCGTATATTTTTCGAAGTCAACTTATAAGAATCGTGTCAAAATGATATAAATGATATTTTATGTTAACTATATATTATTAAATTATTTATATTTATAAAAAATTTAAATTGTACCATTAGTATTAATAATTGTCAAAATTTTATTCCATTTTCTATATACTATCCAATTTTCACAATATAAAAAAATTATGACATTTCATATTGAAAAAGTAATTAACACAGTTAATGTTAAAATCGATTAACCTTATGGTTAAACGAATAGGTAATGTTTAAATTGATATCTAAACATATATGAATTTAATTTGGTGATTATATTGTCACTATTTACTCATTTTATTTTAATACATTCCATTTTGGAACCATTTTAAACGAGTGAGACACATATTATATTATATTATTTCATTTATTTCTAATAATGTCATTTATTATGTTTTATAATAAATGATATTTTATATAATGATTTATA
The DNA here is from genome assembly GCA_963277665.1 of Viscum album. Classification (NCBI taxonomy): domain Eukaryota; kingdom Viridiplantae; phylum Streptophyta; class Magnoliopsida; order Santalales; family Viscaceae; genus Viscum; species Viscum album. The sequence goes on along the minus strand of OY728137.1, from coordinate 1,636,031,319 downwards.
ATTTCATGAAATACTATATTTATCCAAGTTAATGGGATATGGTTTAAAATATTAAACATTTACATTTATGGGTAATTTTTTTTTAATAGTTAGTTTATTTACACCTAAAGAGTAAAAAACCATCATATCATTGTAATTATCTAATGGGTTAACAGGGTGTTGAATATGAAATTCAAGGGTGAAAAGATCACCTAAAAATATAAATATTTTATTTGGTGATATTATTTTGACTCATAATCTTATTATCCTCGAATCCGATCAATTTTGATCCATTTTAAAATAATGATTAATTAATTTTAATTTAATACAGTATCAAATTCCCAGAATTACCTTCCCTCAGTTATAAAAGGGAATCCAATTTTCTCTTATTTCCCCACTTAAAGAACTATTTTTTTCCAATACCAAACCAAATACATTACCCAAATCCCCTAAATTATTCTACAGGCCTTATTTTGGGCATAATATCATCCTTATTGGGATTAAGGTGTAAAGCAAAAAAGGTTCTCTAAAGAATAGGTATAGCATCTAACTGAATATTTTTGTATTATTTATTCTTCTATATCCTTAAAATATAATTCAACCATGATGAAATAATAATAAATATATATTAAATATATTTATAAGGGTTATTTTAATACAATACCGTATATCCATCCCCTCTCTCATCAAATGGAAAATGATATTATCGTTCAGGTGTACGGAGGACTACAGCCTCATAAACTGATGTAATTTGTTTTACATCACTACCTCTCAATGATGGTTATAATTATGTATTTAATTGGTATATATTATATTCAAGGAATATTTATCATTCTGAAATTTTAATAAATCATATAATTTCATTCATTTCCATCCATTGAAAAATGATAACATCGCTCGTGCGTGCGTGTGGACTACCACCTCTATAAAGTGATGTGATTCATTTTACATCAATACATCATATGATGAAACATATAAGTTTACACAAATAAATAATATTTATTTATTATATAATTATATTTCTATGAATATAAAATAAAACTTATGTTCATTCCATCACGATCATTGAAAATTAGAAATGTTAATTTGGCGTATGTACGGATTACTGTCTCCTTGATTGTAATGTTGTATATTTTTCATTACCATTTATCATGGTCAGTTTTAAAATTATAATTAATGTATAAAAATTTTAATTATTTTAGGATTTTTACTATTCATATGATTTAATAATGACCTCTTTTACCATATCTAACCTACCGATATCGTTTTGGACATATGAACCAAATATCGTTAAAATGTCTAACGTGAACTTAATTGATTAAGTAATTAAATATAACATAGTATTAAATGAATTAAAAGGATAAATAAGGTTATTATTGAAGTAAATAATTGACATATATTTGTTTTATAGGATGATAAAAAATATGTGATGAGTCATACTTATTGCAATTGGTTTCTTAACTCATCTTCCATTTATTGGGTTATACATTTATTTTGGTGACTATGTTACTATTTGATTATGTGTTAAATAAACATTAATTATATTATTTGGTATTTCCACTTTTATTGGGTGGATTTAAATTTGTCAAAAATAATTACACCATTGATTTATTCTCACATCAGTAATATAATCTTTGAAAGGGTTTGTTTCACAATCTCATCATCATTTAAAGTTATATATGTTTAAATATCCATTTGTTGAATTATAAGATATATATATATATATATACTAAAACCAATAATATTATTCTCTTATGATTATTTCTAACTATTAAAAATTTTAATTTCACTTTCATCTTTTAAGTACTCGATAGACCACATGAATATTTTTACGGAAAACCAATTTGGCATTCTATTCGGTCATGAATATTTTTTTTATGTTTATAATTCATTAAAATGTTTACAATAATGTTTTTAATATTCTACTATGATTTTATAAATACATTTTTCTCCTATTTTAACACTCAATAAAAAAATTCAAATGAACCCTCCTCTCATTTTTCGAATGAGGCTCTTTTAAATATTTCTGAATATGTAAAATTAATACTGGTTTTACCATACTCATCATGACTCAAATTTACCACCTTATTTACTAGTCATTTTTTTGAAGCATCCTTTACATATTTCCATTATTACCATCAAACATACAAATTTACCAAATATTTAGGAATTTTTATGTTTTTAAAATTGATTTTTAATGTGAAAATGGTATTTCCCTCAACAATTTTTTTAATGATATTCATATGGTATTTACATTAATAATAAAAAACAACCATTTATTTTACAAGTGCAGCAATATGGATACGCTATAATGATACTATACCTATTTTTTCTATGGATTTTTTATGATTTGTTTCATTGAGGGAAATATGAAAAAAAAATTATGCTAGTTTTTCAATAATAAATTTTATGTTGAATATGTATTGAAGTTTTATTCAATAAATTTATATAAGTAAATAATTTGACTTTATATGTGATGGGAGTGGCCTTGTAATATCCCCTCGATGTATCTATTGGTATCATAAGAAAAAATATTTTGGTTATTTGGTAAATACCTTAACTATTTATATAATATATCTTGAAACAAGGTGTTGATAGTATGTTTATGATTTCTAGAATTATAAATTCCATTATTCTGAAATTAATTATTAATAACCATGTGACTAATTGAATAGTGATGATATCGATAGATAAATTCTGATCTCATGTGATTATTTTGGTGTAATTATTTTAACATATTTTATTCCTACCATATTATTCTTCATACTAATGTTATTGATTTAATGGAGTGTTTTTTTAGTTATTTTCCTTTCAATATTGGTTATTACTTATTTACTGATGATAAATTCCACTGTACATAACACTTATTGAGAATATGAGAACAAGATTATTTTTTTCGTTTCCATATATTATGATGAAATATTTGAATGAGTTCAAGGATTTAGTGTATTTACTTTTAGTATGTTTTATATTTTATTTCCAATAAAATAATGGGATAATATAAGTATCTAGATTACGAAGACTACTAAACTATCTATTCCTTCTAGATGTGATCACATTTATTCTATTCGAATATAATAAAGTAACAAATGGCTCTAAGATACTTGGGTCAGGGTTTTTAATGTTGTTATCTGAGAATGTTTATAAAAAATATGGGAAATATATTTAGTAAAACGTAGATTTGGGAACATAACCCTATGACTCACCTTGATTATTTGTCTAATTATAACAAAATATCATTATTTTTTTAGTAAAATAAATATTGTGTGGTTTTTGTAGAAATAAAACCCTATCTAGATACTATAATAGGATGTGTATTTTTCATAGAAAATATTGGGGTAATAACCCTGAAAATATTTATATTCCAAAAATCATTATGGTGCATGGTGAATGTTTCCCTAATAAACCCCTATTTTGGAATTCCTAGGGAATATGCTGGGGTTAATTATCCTTTTATATATGATACATTATGATGGAATAGAAAATTAGAAATCATGGAGTACAATAATATTCAGAAATGAGATAGGAAAGAACTAAAGATCCTTAGGGTGATAATTATAAGTTTGATCATATGTTTAAAATCTCATATACAAATTTTATGGTTTTACATGATGGGATTCTAAAACTATTAAGAGTATTTTAGGTGAAAGTTATATTTATAAAACACTTGAAATTAGAATGAGTTTTAGCACAAGGTTAATTTGAGGAATAATTAATTTTATAACATGGAGAAAATTTTAAATATATTGATAACATTTAGGGTTTTTATGATCTTTCATGTTAAGGTAATTAAAGGTTATTACAATATGGGAACATGTGTTTTATCTTATAGATAACAATGGGATTAAAAATTTATGTGGGGACTAAGTGATTAATGCTATTTCATAATAAGTTAACTAAATATTTGAGATCATTATAAGGTTATGGTTAATTGAAATACATTTGGCTATGAGGGGATTTTTTTAGAAATAATAGATGAATAATATTATTAATGTATAAATTGTTTTATTTATTATTTATTTTGATTCATGTTATATATGAAAATTAGTAGTATACTTTATAGGTTTTATGATTTGGGAATATACATTTTTGGGTATATGAATTTTTGAGTGACTGATGTTTATTAAATATAAATGTTAAATTAATATTAGAAGAATATGTAATTAAAGCCTTATGTTTTTTGGGTTTTGAACTTTGATGTGAATATTTTGAATAATTTTATCGTTAATTAGTTTTCAAATTAGCTTAGTTGAATTTTTTGTGTTGTTTTTGAGGCTTTAGAGATTAATTTTGTATTTCTTTTTATGAAGGTTTATTCGTTTTTGGAACTTTCTTACCTTGTTCTAAACATTTAGGTCATGGTTAATATCTAAATATGTGGAATATAGTATTGTATCTTTATGTATAATGTAATATGAAAGAATTTTATTTTAGTGTTTCAGGCATTAAAAATTCATCTTGAATACTCATCGTTTGGAGTAAAATATTATATTTCCTTACAAATTGTTTAATAAATGAAACTATAAATGTTAAGAAAGTATATTTCCTTATGTTCCTATTATATATGGTAAATTATTTCATCATATTTACAAAAAGTATCCTGAAAAAATTCATATTTCTTTTATTTTTTGAATATTTGATTATCTATTTCACACCTCTTTGGTTGATGGTTTTCTGGTTGTTAACATTCTGATGATCATTGACATTATTAATATCAATGATATCTATAACTCTTCATAATTATTTGGACATTTTTTTCTTTTATATCTATATACTCACATACTATAAATTTTTTCTTATTTGGAAACCTATTTATGTTCATTACATATGACCTTTGTGCTTCCCATTCCCTCTTCTCAATAGAATGTTTTATTGACCCTTTTTATGAAGTGGGTTTTCCAAAAATTTATATTCAAATTCCAAACACATGATTACCGAGATCAAGTTAAAATTAATAGGATAAATTTTTTAAATTGGGGAATAATGTAACACCTTTAGGTTTTAAAATAACACTATTCTCGGTAGTGTATATGATACCCCACACTGATCCTAAATGAACCACAAAATATAATTTTTTAAATGTAACCATTATAATATAGTTATTAAATTACAGGGTATGCATTGGATTTACTATATTATGAAAAAAATATAAATTTACAACTAAATTAAAATTTATCGATTAATGTGTAGGAAATAAATAATCAATTTTTAGAAAAGTCATTTTATTATTTAAAAATATGTTTTCCTTAGAAATGGATTTTATTTATTTTTATGAGAAAATATTATTATTAATTTCTATAAAAATAGAAATATTATTTTATTAATGTAATATAATTTTTAAAATAATCATAACAAACATATTTTTTAGATTTGTTCTGTGTTTTTTCTGAAAGGATTAATTTTCTAGTGAATAGTGAAAAATATTTCTTTTTATTGAAAACCATAATTTTCATTCAAGCATTTAAAAAGTTCAATTCCATATTATAATAGTTTGAAATTAAAATTTGAAATATTATTTTATTAATATTCAAATGATTTTTTGGAATCAACTTTATGTTTGGATTTCATATAAAACTGTTTTTATACTTAAAAAGTCATTTTTTGGGAAAAATATTTTCATTATACTTGGTGTTTTAATATTATATTAATTTATTCTAATTATAGAAATTTAAAATATAAAAAATAATTTCATATTTTTAATTATGATCTATAAATTTGAAAATTAGGTCCCTTTTATTTTTTTCATTATTAATAAGAGTTGTCGTAAATAAATATCTCCACGAGAAGGGTAAATCTAGTAATTGTTGCTAAATATAAATGATAAGGGATAAAATGAATCTAAAACAATCCATTACCATATTTTTTGAGTTAATTTTAAAAATTTACATAATATTTTATAAAATAGGTCAATTGGGTTACATATTAATTTGATTTTGATATTTATATTTTTTAAGTAGAAGATAATGTTAAAAATGTCACCTTTTCAATTTTAATAACTTTAATATTTGGGGGTTTAATAAAAACTACATATATTTGGTTATAAATGTTAATTTGAAATATAAATTATTATTTTATAATGTTTTTATATTTTTTATTTTTTTTAAATAAATAATTACCTAAAATTCTTAATATACACTAACATGAAGCTTATGCATACAATATAAAAATCAAGTTAATTCTTTTAATACTCTAAGAGTAATTTTGTTTATGTTATTTAAAAAGTCCCGTTAATTCTTTAAAATAAAAAAAATAATATATTATATATTTTTTAAATCATTCAATTAAATTACTATTTATTTCATATTGTTTTGTAAGTTAAATAATGTGAATAATGTCAAAAATTAAAAAAAATGGTATTTTATGTAAATTATATTTTGTTAAATTTTTTAAAAGTGATAACAATATTTAAAGGGTAAAATTATGATGCTTAATGGTCTAAAATTTCATCATTTTCCATTTATGGTCCAATTTACACCTTATATGTAAAATTATAACCCATTAATATTGAAAATTTAATTTCTACAATTAATGTTATAATTTATTAACATAGGGGTTAAATAAAAAGATAAGGTTTATATTGATATATAAAACATTATAAATTTTATTGGGTGATTATATTAATTCCATTTAGTATTTATATTCTAATACATGTCATTGTGGAACTATTTTATATGAGTTAAGAACATACTATAAAATGATATTTCCTATTTTTTCAATAATGAGATTAATAATATTTTATAATAAATAATATTTTATTAAATGATTTAAAATTATTAAAAATTATATATTCATCCAAGTGAATTTTATATGGTTAAAAATATGAACCATTACTATTCATAATTAAATTTTTCTTTAATAGTTAATTTTTTTACCCCTAAATATTAAAAAACAATGTTATAACGGTAATTGTCAACATGGTTAATGAGGGGGTAAACCAAAAAAATATGAGTGAAAGATATCACCTTAAATTGTAAAAAAATTGATTATATGAGTTTAGTTCAAAAAATAGTAGTATTATATTTTATTTTTATCAAAATATAATCATTTTCTCATGAAAATTAATTAGTAGTATTTTAAAACTGAAAGAAATTAAAAGAATACACTTACCTAACTTACAAAAAAGAACCCCATCTCCTCTTATATATACACTTAGAGAGGCATTGTCTCAACCAACAACTCCCCAAATAAATTATTAACATGAATTTACACATTATTGTGGTATTATTTTGGGACGTATAGTAACCATAGAAGGAAAAATTGGTAAATAAAAGGAGGATGTCCAAAGAAGAGGCACAACTATTAATCGAATGGTTTGGTTTTATTTCCTCTTCTACCTTAAAATATTATTAAAAAATTCTGAAATAATAATACCTTTATATGCCATATACTCATATTTTTTATGTTAATTTAATATCATATATCCATCTCCTCTTCAATCAAATGGGAAAGGAAACTGTCATTCTTGTGTACAGAGGACTATTTCCCTGTGTACCGATGTAATTATTTTTCAATTACTGCTTCTAAAAACTGGTTATAATGATGTATTTAATGATTATATATGATATTAATGATATATTTACCACTATTAGAGTGTAATATATCATATAATTTCTTAAAGTTCCATACATTTAAAAATTATAGTGTCATCTGTGCATACGTGTGGACTACCACCTCAACGAAGTGATGCAATTTCTTTTCCAACACAGTATCATATGAATTATATATATAAGATCACTTAATGAAATAATACGTTATTTATGTTATAATTATCATTCTAATATGATATAATATTTTTTTACATTTCTTCGGTCATGATCGTTGGAAAATAGAAATTTTATCATGCATACATATGGATAACAAACTCTAGGATTCGGACGTAGTTCATTTTTCATAACTATATTTGATGATTTATTTTAAAAGTATAATTAATATATAATAATAATGATTATTTAATTATTATTATTCTAGATATAATTTAACAATAGCCTATTTTACCACAATCAACCTACTAAAGTCATTTTGAATATATGAACTGAATATCATCAAAATGTCCGATGTGAAATTAATTGATTAAGTAATCGAATATAATTTAGTATTAAATAAAATAAAAGTAATAATAGAATTTAAAAAGGTTATTAATAATGTAAATAATTAACATAATTTTATTATTTAGGAAGATAGAATACATATGTGATGACTCAGGCTTGAGGTATTGTGTTTCATTACTCAATTTTGATTCATTCGGTTATACTTATGCTTCATTAAATACGTTATAAAGTGGTTATGTGGGAAATGAAATTAGGTTGTATTTTGTTTTATTTCCACTTATTTTGGGTGGAAATTAATTTTCTAGACATAGTTTATTTATTAATTTATTCTTACTACAATGATGCAATCTTTATACATGTTTATTTCACAATTTCATCATTATTCGGGATTTTTTATGTTTAACTCGCCATTAGTTTAATGAAATTATCTTTATATCTTAAACTAGATATATTTAATTTTCCTATTATTATTTATGAAAATTAATGTTTAATTTTCATTTTCCACTTTTATATACTCTAGATACCATATGAATTTTTTTAAGAAAAAATAGCATTTCATTCTATCCAGTTGGGAATATTTTTCATCCATTTCCATATTTTTTTAAAATGTTTTTAAGAATTTATTCACTATTATCCCATGATTTTTTGAAGTAATTTTTACCCATTTATGACTCTCTATAATAAATTCATATGATTCTTCTTTTCATTTTCCTAAAAGGGTAATTTTTAAATTTTTACCAAAAAATTGAATGGAATATTTTTTAACATACTCGAATGTAATAGAATATCCCACTATAATTACCAAAATATATACTAAATTTTCATTACAAGTTTCCATGATTATTTTAAAAGAATTATTTTCCTAATATTCTAAATAATTTTTGTTTTTAAAATTTATTTTCAAAAATAAAACGTTATTTTCTTGAATAATATTTTTAATGATCATTAAATGGTATTTATATTCATCTATGAAAAAAACCCTTTGTTTTAATTATTCTACACTAGGGATATATTGTAATGATACCATCCTTATTCTTTATCTGGATAGTTTATGATCATTTTTGTTAGGGGGAATATTAAAATTTTATATTCTAGTTTTTCAATTCAATTGTTTATTATGATTAGGTATTGAATATTTTTTCACAACATTCATATGATTAATGCATTATACATAGTTAGTAATAGGAAGGGACCCTTATATCCAATTAATACCTTGGTAGGTCTCATGAGACATACTAGTTCGGGTGTTTGGATGAGGCCTTACCCATTATGTACTATGTTATATAATGAGGCCTATATAGTATATTTATGATGTCTTGCATTATGAATTCCATAATTATGAAATTATTTATTAATATCCAAGTGATTAATTGAATACTTATGATATCCAGGGATAAATTCCAAGCACATGTAATTAATTATATCTCATATTTTATAATAATATATTACTATCATGTTATTCTTCATGATCAATTTATTGAATAAATAGATTTTCCAATAATTTAACTTTCTATATTAGGTATTTATAATTTACTCATGATATCTCCCACTATACATAAACCTTATTGAACATCTGAGCTAACCCTTATTTTGTTTCCTTTCCCCAGTATATGATGACTAAATTTTTAATTGAATTCAAGGATGTTGAATATTTACTTTCAATTTGTTTTATATTTTATTTTTAATATAATATGGGAATCATTAATGTATCTAGTTCACCAATAATATTAAACTATTTGATCCATTTGGATTTAGTTTCTTTTACCTTATACCAATATAATAAAGTAACCATCGCATCTTGGCTACTGGGGTCTGGGTTATTATGCCATACTTAGTAAATCATCTACAAAAGTACCATTTCACGATGTATAAGAAATATTTAGGTAATAATTATATAATTACTCTATCCTCATCTATTATCTTTTGATAAGAACATTCTAGGAGGATAAATAATGTTGGCTCCTGTGATCAGTGAAAACCAAATAAAAATTACTGATGAGATTATGTCACTACAAATCAAATAAAACACAACCAGTGACTACTCAAGATCATGTTTAGAATAGTTACATTCTTAGTGTTGTAACTTTTTTTACCTATAAGAATAAAAAACTCACTTCTAATTTTTGACACAACCCAATCATTGACATAAAGCTTCGGAGAAAACCTCAAACTAAACTCCCTCTTCTGTAAAATTAAGGACTAGTTAATTGACCAACTTCTTCTCCAAATACTCAAAAGACAACTGAAATTGGTCATTCAACAATAATTATTTTTCCATTCTATTCAAGGAATTCAAAGGAGTCACAATCTAAGATAATTAAGGTATGAACGCTCTATAATATCCTATAAGACCATGGGAACTCTACAACTCTTCAAACAATCATAGGGATTTCCCAAGAAACAACAACCTCAATATTTTAAGGTTCTATAGACACTTCACACTGTGACATGAAGTTACCCATTTAATTTATATTACAAACCAAGAAATCACTCTTCAAAATATTCTGAAACAGTTACTGATAAATAAGAAATTCAAAAACTTCTCATCGATTCTCTATGTGATCCTCCTTATATGTAGAGTACACAAGGATTCCATCAATGAATGCAGCCCATAATTAGTCTAGAATGTCATGGAATACTACCTTCTTCAATAAAATTAATACATTTTGACCTTTAATCACACATAATTGGATTAAAATGATCTCATAATGCCCATAATGACTTTAGAATGTAGAATTCAGAATATCTACATATTTCACCCTCATTTGACGATATACCAACCATAGTTCAATCTTCAAGAACAATGTAGATCCTTTATAAATATTGAATAAATAATAAATCAGTGCAAGAGGGTGTATGTTCTTCCATTTCACCTATTTTAAGTGATAATAATAAATTCATAGTTGCATAATTCAATCTTCCTTTTTCATGAACAAAACTAAAGCACCCATAGTGACTTGCTCAACTAAACAAATCCTCATTATAAGAGAGCATTTAACTATATATATGACTTCATAAAATCATAATGAATCATACTATATGGATAATTTTATATTGGATAATAACTCATCTAAAGATCTATCAAAAACTCAATCACTCGTTAAGAGGATAATGTCACAAACTCTTTAAGAAATACATTAGGGTACTCCTCCATAACCTTGGGAATCATTTTTGGATAATCCTACGATGAACATAGAATCAAATTGGACATTAGGTAATAGAAATACTATAAATTATTAAGACCCCTAATAGGGTATCTCACTCTAAATAAAATAGATATATCTTCATCATCAACATAGAATGGAATCTTCCACTTGAAGAAACCCATGATATCCTACACCAAATAAAGCTAGCTCATGCTAAGAATTATATCATATGGTTGTATCTAATAGGAAATCTACCTAAAATAATAAATTCTCCATCACAATCTCACAGTTTCTAAATACATCAAATAAATTAGCTCAATCACCAACTAGAATCTTCAATACCAAAGACACTAAAATTATTTCCACCTCAATTGACAATGAATCGACAAGCGAAGGTGAAATAAAGTAGTGTTTAGCTCAAGAATACAATAAGGAATTCTCCCTAGTAAAGAAAGAAAATAATACCTTGAACGAATGCTTGATAGCATGGTTCTGGAAACTCTAGAGCATAAAACATCCCTTGACTTGCCACATGAACTCCTTATCCATAGTAAACACCACCTCCTTGGCCATGATATACTCCATGGGGATGACAACCACAAAAAGGATATCCTATTTTCCCCATCTCCCCTATAATGAACAAATGTTAGGTCCGTATGTTATTGCTTCTATGGATGATACTTCCACAATTGTGTATCCTAATGTGAACCATCAATTGTTATCTACCGTCTCATAAAGGTCGAGCACTATGGGTGATGATGACCATACCCACCATAATAAAAAAAAGAGTTTGATCCCTTAGTAGGTGAATGAGAGCTTCCAAACAAGATTAAATGAGATAAAGAGGGTAGGTACCTACCCTGAATTATCTAAAAACCCTTCTTTATATGCTACTAAGAACCCTAGACCACAACTTTACAACAAAAAGAATCCATATGACTCCCCTACCATATTAATCTAGTCATATACAATGTCTTCTAAATATCTGCTACGATATCTTTTTCCTTAAGATATATTGGTAACATAAATGGGGTAACATGTTACTAGAAATCTATAATAAAATCCTCATCAAAATTATTCACCCTAGCCTCCTCATCAAGAAAAAGGTTTAAATCATATCAATGAAGGTTCTTGAAATTGATTGTGAACCCTATCACACTAGAAATCCTATGTCAATGAGTAAAATTCTCCTAAAAGTTAGCCACCTTTGTGATTTATGAAAAAAATTGACTCAAAACTTATCTCATAACTTATCCCATGAAATATCCAACTAATTGTGAATTAAAATGAATAATAATAACCAAATTATAACTAAACCACATTGAATCGTCACCACAATCGATGGCCAGTGCTCCCTCCAAGCACATATCGAACTGAAGGATATCTTAACCAACTCAAACCATTCTTCTATCAGTGAATTGAAAATGGATCCATCATAATTATGAAAACTCTAGTGTTGAAACTCTCCGAGTCTCCTCCTCCTAGTGTAATTACCATCAACCTGGACTCTACAGTGATCTAATGGCACATACTGGTGATCATCTTCAATGAAAAAATTTTAGGGATGCCAACCTGTAGACATTACTATAATTTAAAAAATTGTTAGGGACTCATAAACCATGAATATATAAAATTTAATATTAATTAATTATGAATTAACATAATTAATTAATTATTTTCTAACAGAATCCCATGTTTTACCCATTTCAAACACATACAGAAATAAAAATATTTCTATATCTTTTCCTAGTACTCTACCTCACAAACAGTATCACTTTAGTTATAAGGCTTAGTAAACATAAAGGTCATTACATTGGAACACAGAGATCCCTATAAACATATATACTAGTAATTATCCCATTTTTTCATTGCCTATTATTCATTGATAACAATTTTTCTCTACCTACCCATACTTCCCTCATTAGTGCCTAACTCTAAAGTCCATGATATACCTCAACATAACCTTTGATTCCACTCTGTCATGACACCCCCCAACATAACCCTCTGTTTATATAAATGTGTGAAGTGAGATAATGATTCCCAAATCCTAACTCTAATTGGCCTCTGGTTGGAAATAATAACAATGTATATATCACACACTTGACTGATAGGAATTACCCACTAAACATGCGGAACGACCAATAATACAAAACCACCAAAAAATTCATACCCATTATAAATTTAATAAAATCTCCTAAAACATAATTTAATTTTATACAACTAGAAAAAAATAAAATGGACACTAAAATTACCAAAAAGGAAATCTTCAATAAGGACCTCAAATCCTAAACAACTCCTGAATAACTCCATGAGCTAGTAATGTCTAGCCCGATCACCAAACCGATCTTGTAATCCACAAATATATATTTTATATTTATGTTGGCTGATAATAGTTGTTATAATCATTAGTATCTCCCTTAAAAACTCTCATGCGAATGGAAAATAAATCGTACTAAAGCCTAGTGAACACACAATTGAAACTAACTCATCATCTAATAAGGTATGTTAATTTCTCTTCCTCACCAAGGTCATCTCCCCGAGTATTACATACAAATAGGAAAATAATATATAACATTATATTAGAAGAAAATTCCCCACTACCTCTTACATAATGGTTTTCCGCTCAACCATAGCACTGCACATCCCGATCCATATCCCACTAATAAAAGAAACTTCATGAAAAATCTAGGTAAACTATAACGTATCATACAGCTTGTGAAATACAACATCTCATCATGATCATCCCCATTTCAAGATAGTAACAAAGTATTTTTTGGGAACCCCCATATCCAATACATCGTCTATTATACTATAGTATATCACATCCCATAAAAAACATAACAATAATAATCCTTAGAATACTATATCCTGATATACATGGGTGTGAAATAACCACAATCCAATATATCCCTCTACACATAAATTTGGGAAAGGTAACCACCATTTTTACCATTTCATAAACCTTCTATATGAAGATAGTCGGTATATAGGGGGAAATCATCCTTCTCTCCTCACTAATATTGATGTTGGGGAAAACACCCCCTCCCCTAGTCTACACGGTGTCGGTCGTCCTACCAACATCGGTGGGTTAGTGTATAAAATAACTTTACATAAGGAATATATATAACTCATAAAAAATCTATGATAAAATACCTTATCCTAGGATCAAATATAGAAATCATCTATGAAATAACCATCCACCACCATTATCGAATATAAATCCTATAAGCATAGAAGCATTTCAAGAGACATTCAATTAATTATTTCTTTTCAAGTACTCACATTTACATTAAATACAATACAATTACTATTCCCTCCATTAATAATCCACCTTATTCTAAGTTTTCTCAATAATTAGAATTATTTAGTATTACATTAAGCCTCAAACCCCCTTAATTAAACCATTTTACATTATTTCCATAACTATAGGTACTTTATGACTCATTCTAAGTTTCCATAAAGATGCCTATACCAAGAACATTCAGCTAAATCAAAGAGTGGGGAAAGAAATGTATAAAGAACAAACTCACGCATTTGGTCATTAAATAAGATTGTTTATTAGTAAAATTTCTTAACAATCATCATTAAAAACATTTCACAAGACCGTCTTTAACCCATATCATTAGTCTTGGTTCCATCCCTGATACCGCAATGCATATCACCATCTATCCTGACATCACAGGTCCCATCTGATGCCATAACTCAGGAATCCCCTCCCATTCTCACTAAAAAACCAACTATCCCATACTCACATCATGTTGTATAAAAATTCTCCATAATAATAATGATTGCACAAGAAAAAAATAAACAAAAAAATTGTTAACATGACATCATGGACTAAGAATCAGGATATCTAGTCTTTATAAAAAACTTTCTCAGTCCCACAAAATTATCTTTAAAAAACAACCAATTTTTTTGACTAATATTAACCAATTAATTTATCATACATTACAATCATAGTTAACCTAAGGAATCGGCTATAAAAATATAGTTATATTGCTTTAACATGATCCAAGCATAACATATATTTCCATGAATTAAAAAGCATTGATGATTAAAAATTAAACATGTATATTTGTAATTTAAACAAAAAGAATAAGCATATTTAAATTTTTTTCAAATATTCAAGAAAAAAACATTCTAAACTATAACAAAAGCATGATATATCACACTATATATAAAATCAAGAGGAAAACATAAATACATCATAAACACATCTGATGGATACAACCCAAATCAATTTATTTATTAATTCTAGATAGGAATTAATTAAGAAAAATTTAGCTATTACCTAATGATAAAATGAATAATAAATTTTAAATTTAATTTAAAAATAATTATATGAAATTAATCCCTTTCCTTTATGGTTTCAACATTCCTCAAATAAGAACAGAATAATAATGAGGATCTTTGATAAACTCTCTTGAAAGGAATTGATGGTTCATATAGTTATCGCACTATGAAAACACAACCAAACATCAAATGAAATCAATGATAAATAAAGTAGATAAACCTCTATATCATTGAATAGTAGAATGGGAGAAAATTAAATTTAATGGAGAATAAACCGTGAGATAAGGAAGAAACTCACCTTAGATCACCTCATATCGATCATAAAAATATAGGGATTGATCCAAATAGAATTTTTTTTGAAACACCTTGAAAGAGAACCTATAGACACATAGATATCAAGATAAACAATATGGGTAAATAATATTTAGGAGGTTGTTCAAGAACTTATAGGAAAACTAGGAATTTGAAGTCCATGGCATAGTTCCCTACACTATGGCATAAAGGTGATAGCATAAGAAAAAATATTTTATAAGAAAAGTGACCATTCCATAGAGTTCATGGAAAAATAAATTACCAAGAATCATATTTCAGTATAAACAATAGATCGTATAAGTTATTAAAAGAGCCACAACATAATTGAACCACTATTCTATAGAACTCTTATCACCATGAAGGAGGTAATGTCATAACTCAACTCCATGGCGTAGAAACCCTGAAAAAGGAAGAACCAACAAAACTCACCACCCATGAGTTCACATAAATGCCTACCCCCCAGTCTACAAGGGTAATGAAATCAGTAGAATCACCCTAAACACCCATCTCAAACTTTTGTGTCCTGATGTTTAATCAACAGCGCAACCATATCTCCCGATTGGACTGAAGGGTGTACAATAAGATTACATCACAAAATCCTACTCTGAAGATGAAATTTTAAATTAAATCCCCTACTTCCTTCTCTTTACCTCTACTTGGTACCTCCATCATAGAAAACCACGAAAGTAATATTCTACAAGTATCTAGGCCCTTACAAATCTACCATAAAAATAAGTCCCACAATATACAGGTGCATGGAAAATGTGAAATGAAAACTAGGGATCATTCATACTAGTCTCTCAATAAATTGGTACTGTATTATAACCACCACGCATCATACTACATACTTCAGATAATTCCAATATACGATATTTTAGCTATATTCTAAACACAACTAAAGGATCTCACAGTCCTCCACCATATCTCATCACAACATTGTTATCCTCTTGTCCCCACAATGTATTCTAGATATTCGTATCCAAGTATAGTGTCATCCCAATTGCAACATATATTTGGTGAATACCTCTCACAATAATCTTATTATACATCCACATCATGTTCATTGATACCATGTCCCAATCAGTGAGTTATCACCCCCTCCACTTAATTATCACAACATCCCAATGTCATCGAGTTTCCAAACTACTACTCAATAGGAAATCTATAGTGAATCCATATTTTAGTCAAATAATCAATATCATTACCCTAATATGTATATATATAGATTAGAATTTTAATAATATGGTGAACAAGTCACCCTCTCCCAAAGTAAACAAGATCATATAGGCTTACCCCCATGTTGTGTCGCAACACCAACATCCTACGACATAAAAAATGTAGAATGATAGTCACCCTATCAATGGTGAATGATTTATTACCACTATATCATAACTTAGAATCAATATCTCTCTGTATCTAGTGAATAGATCACCCCATACATATAAAATCATAAATCTAAATCCTAGATAACCATTAATTAACTCTCACTATCACCAAGTCACAATGTCATGGGATTGGCCCACAAATCTATTTCACAACATTCTTTGTACCCAATAATGACCCATATATGACATACAATATCACTTCCTTTATGCTACTACACTACAGAAATTGTAATAGAAATTTTCATCATATAGAACATGAATCTAAAAATGTATTCTTACTAACTCTAGTACCCATATCCATATCATTTACTAGATTTATACCTCATTACCCCTCATTCTCATGTGTCCATGTTTAACCCACTTATGTTCCATGACTAGGTAATATGTAATATGGTGTCCATTATTTCATGATACCCATTAGGAACCCATTATATTCACATTACCCCCAACTCAACCTATAAAACCCATTTATTATGTAATCCATATTTTTTACCCTTGATTTTACTGTGGATCATCATTGTTGATGATCCCCAAAACTCCAAAATAAATTTAAAAGACCTCTCATGTGCTAAAAATAACCCTAAGACCCCTTAGTATATATTATTATAGACAAAAGTTCTTTCTAAGAAATAACCCACCAATGCAACTACCCCCCCCCCCACCAACACATCACACAAACACACAAATAATTGTGGAAGAAATTCAGGAACCAAGTACCTAAGACTCACAATAGATTAACTTTTGAGTGTCCCTAAATGATTCATATCAAATATAAAGATACCATAAAACCTATAAAAATCTCAATATAAGACATAATCAATGATAGATGATGAAATATAAAAGGAAATAGAAAACATACTAAAGAGAATTCCTAGATTATCCAAAAAACACATATAGAATGGTACCATGATGATCGACACCCAAACATGGGAGATCCCACTATAGAGGGAGGAAATTAAAGGAAGTAGGAAGGGTTTTAGATGATACTCTTCCTATCAGCCAAATTTTTTCTCCTTATTTAAAAAAATTAAAACCAATTAATAAAAATTTTAAATATATCTCATAAGTTCTATTATAGTATAACCACATTGGTCATGGTACAACACCCTAGACAAGGTCACATTATAGTGGGATTGTACCCATTTATTTCACAACACCCTCTTCCAAATAGATACTAAAGACTATGTTTTACCACCTACTTCATGATCCACCTCATCACAGTTCAATATTCATCACTAAAGATGAACTAAGAAAACCCAACAAACCCATCTTAATTTCATGTTTCAACGTGACCCTGTACATCAAAGAGCAATACCATAAATTTCCAAGGAATCATGGTACAACATTTAACCATTGAGGTGTGAATTATTTCCCCTTAGCCACCCTTCATGTGAAAATACTTAAGTTATATCATGATCAGCTGTCAAAACAAAAATAATAATTATATAAAACAAATCATCATGTTATATTTCCCTGCCTTGTGGGTTTCCCCTACCTATAGCATAATCTCAAACTAGATCCTAGACCACCACATAAAATAATTACCCATAGCCCCTACTATAACCTCTAATATCCTAAAACTATGATTATAACCAAATTGCCTAACCAAAAACCCCTGTATATTAAGATATTTTCCATTTTCATTTATCTATATTTTTTCACAAATGGGGTGAATATTTGGTAGCTTTCTAGAAAATTTGGATAATTATTAGTCAAAAAAGGTGAATATATATGGGTATAAGATATTTAGTGGTTTTCCATGAAATTAGATAACAAAGTACGTATTTTAATTCATTTTATGTTTAATACATGTTTTCAAATAAATATAAATGGTGGATAAAATATCACTCAAGTAGATAGACTGTGTTATTAAGATAGAATAAAAATCAATTAAGAAGTGAATTATAAAGAATCTTGTGATTTCATAAGACTAATTCCTCATTGTGTTTTTATTTATACTAATAGATGGAGTTATCACATAAAAATTATTCTATATAATAATTTTATGTTTATATAACTCTTAAATTAGTAGAATATAATGACATAGTTTCTTGAGTGATATATTAATGAGTTCAGATATTTTTTTCATTTTTTATATAATTTCATTATACTCATGGATTAATTAAATATTGATTAGATTTAAACAAGAAATAAAGGATTGATGGAATTCATGTCATCTAAAAACTGTGTCATTGTACGACACATGCCACGTGGTTTTGACTTCTATGATGAAGTATTCTTACTCAAATAAAAACCATGTCATAGTGTAATATAATACATTCCATGGATTATGAATGAATGAAACATATTGTAATGAATACTCAAAAAATATTCATGTCTCTTTCCATGGGTTCTGGACACAAAATGTAGAGATATTTGGTTTCTAGTTGCATAAAACCAATGTAGTTTTTTGGTAAATCATGTATAATTTATTCAATATGGTCATAGTTATTCAACATCATTTGAAAAAGGCTACTAGAGAATATTTTTGATGTCAATATACACTAAATATATAAAAAATCATGTTTTAATTGATCATTTTATATTTTAGAGATAAAAACCTATGTTTTATTAATAATGGGTACTGGAAATTATAGTGAAATAACCCTATCATAGATTAGTGAAAACCTTGTCATAGTTCTAGTAAATATGAGATGATTCAAAAGGAAATGACATTTGAATTTTTAAGGCTCAATATTTCATATATGGATTTATTTTCATTGATTGAACATATCAAAAAACTTCATGGTTTTTTCTAGATTTCCAAGGATTGTTGAACTCTATATGAAAATAGAGTATCAGTTATCACAATGGACAGAGATTACCAAAACATTTTGAGAACATTTTTGAGAAAAAGGGATGGTATTTGAGATAATTACATGGTAAACATATATTTGGTGGATTGAAGGAATATTAGGTTGAATAATAAACATTAACCATGATTTATAGTTATATTGTTTTGTCATTATTCATGTTGTTTTTCTTTTTTTATATTGTAACACTCAAGAGGAATGATGGGATTTTTCGTGACATATTGTATGGGTTTCAAGAATATTTTTTTCAATATCTTATCTTCATTGATAATAAGACCAAGAATGTGAGATTGGGATTCCTATAATTACATGAGACATTTCACAGAGACTAAGAAGGTTAACCCCATGAACTCATGTGTGCCTCTCTCTATGAAAAAGAATGTTGAATTATAGTGGGGACCCAAACCATATATTGGGAAGACTATTACTTTTATATTATATAATCATCATCTATAAAATCATCAAAATCATTAATAAATATAAAAATATACCGTGGAATCATAACAATAATCCATACATATCAATATCATCATATGTTATAACAAAATGTATTCATTTCAGCCATACGTCGCATTCAAAAATAATCCCCACAAGTCGGGCATCAATATATGCAATAATTAAAAGAGAATAAGAAAAAATATAAATAGCCATAAAATGATCCTAAAGTATTTTCTAGTATTTCCTCCATTTATACCCCCACTCTACCTTCTAAAGCACCCAACATATATCCCTTTACCTTGGTTTTATCCCTAACAACAAAGTTTTTATGTGCACCGGGACTCCCATATAGGATATGGGTAATAAAACCAAGTAGGAAACCAGTAATGTGTCATTGGCATATGATCGTTATATATATATATATGAGTAGATGAGATGGAATAATAATAATCTTTAATACACCCCCATTAGGTCATTGTGTGCTAACTAGTCATCCACTAACCCTAACCATACCTAATGTGGTCAACACCTAGAGTATGAAATAATCTATTTCCCTAAGAAATATTTGATTTAATAGAAAGTAATTATATTATGGAATAACATATCCAATATCTCATAAATAATAAACTATACCATCAGGTTGAGGTCCCATGGTCATATCTCATATCCATTGATAACATAGGAAGAAACATTAGGAGGTAATAACATATCCATCCTCATATACATGTTGAATTATCCCCTTATAGTAGTTTTCTATGGCTATTTCCCACATAAACCAAGAATAAAAGGATATGCTCTGATGAGGGACTAACATCTCCAAACTCCAATTTGATCTAAATAAATTCATTTATGGTAAGTCCATATGGATGAGTCATACTACCCATCAAATAAAACTATCGTAATGGTCACCATAATCCAATACCCAACCACTAAAAATAAACATGTACTCTAAAAATTAATCCCATGTTATGAACCTCATATGGGTTGACCATTAGACAACCCTTAACTCAAACCTGGACAAGCCTCTTATACTAGACATTTTCACTCATTAGTGTCTTCACATTAAATGAAAGAAAACACCCATTCCCTTATTCCATCCTATAATTTCATTGATGTACTCCCAAGAATAAGGCAACTCATATCATTCTAAATAACATAATTTGGACAACCCAACCTCATGATATACTATAAGACTTGTTTTTATCATACCCCAATTAATTTTTCTATATCTACTACACAAGGGTACAATTATACCAATTTAGAGTCACCCTAAAACTTCAATAATTGTAGTATAACAATATCAGAAAAACACACTCAATTGGATGAATGTTATCCAATAAAACCGTATAAAAATATTGAAGCATTATAAAGATTTCCTTCTTATAATATTAAGGTATCTCACTCACCAAACCATGCCACTTGTCTCATGATAAATCCACCAGAATCAAAGAACATTAAAAAACCTACAAATTAGAAACTACACATAGGTGAGTTGAAATAGTAATAAAAATATTGGTTCAAGTCTATAATAAGAATAGAAACACAAAAAATGAATTATCATATCAAATGGTAATGTAAACGACTAATAAATGAGGACGGGATATCTTAGATAAGTAATTATTGAGATTCTCTAGGGGTGTGGCTCGTGTTGTTTACACAAAGGGTTGGAACACATGGAAATTTTCCATTATTTTTTAATTTACATAAAAATTTATTAATAAGACTCAAAAAAAGGCCATTACAACATGGCCCCATTTTTCACAGTGCAACAACCCTTCCAATGGGTCCCACAATAGTATAAGCATAAATTTCAGGGAATAGTGCCCCTTTCTAAGGAATTTATCATATATGTAAGTTACCCATTACGGTGTGAACCTTCACTAGGATGTTAAAACCCATATAAATTCTAGGTGTTCTAGTACCTTAAGTAGGTCAATTATGATGTGGCCTAAAGCCTCATGTTGAAACAATATAATTCATAGCATAACCACCTCCATTGCATTGTGGCCAACCCAGATTCCAGAATCTCAAACCCAGGTAGAAACATTTTATGTTTCAATCCCCATCATTACACCATGATCTCATTCCTACTATAAAAACTAAAACCTAAAAAATGTCGAAATCCTTAATCCTTGATCATCATCCTTATCAAAAACTCCAAATAGAAAAAAACTATTAAAACAAAAATGGTTTAACTGATTTTCAAAAAACATAACATAAAATTTGGAGACTATTATATTCCCAAACCCCAAATGTCTTTTAATCCTCAAAAACTATCTCTAGTGATCCTTGATGAATAGAATTATCCATTAAACTCACACACCTAGATCCCTCTCATAATTATCTTCCAACATATGATTATGATACCATAATGGAAGCATGAGAGGTATCTTATTCCCTCAAAACACCCTCTCATTTTGATCCATGATGGAAGGTAGGTTCTTCCAAAAAGTCACATCCACCCCAAAATCAACATCATCAAATTCAATCACATGAATAGTGTATGGATTATACTTATAGAGATGTGACATGGGAAATACATCATGAATGGCATAATGTTATTATTGAAGATCAACTTGTAAGCTATGGACTTTATCCTATCTATAATCTATAATGGGATAATAAATTTTGTTGTAATATTTCCCTATTTTCTCATAATATTATTCCCTAAATAAGGTGATACTCATTAGAATACTTGGTAACCCATGAAAAACTCTAAGGGTCATCCTCTTTTGTTAGTATACAATCACTTCCTGCATTCTGTAGTAACCGACTACTTCATAATAAAATAAAATTTCTTATGGGCCAGTTACAAAAAGATCATCCCACAAACAACTGACTCCCCAACATCTCACAAACATAAGGTTGAGTAGAACTATTTACCATATAAGTCCTCATAGGGATCTATCTGGATCAAAGCCTAAAATCTATTTTTGTATACAAACTCTAACAAAGTTAAATGGTCATACTAGGATTTATATAAATCTAACTTGAATTTCCAAATCATATCAAAGAGTATGAGGATCGTCCTCTTTGAATTTCAATCTATCCACAGGTGATACATTCTAAGAAAATTTAACCTATACCCCATGAATTTCTGCAAGCCCTTACAAAAATAGGATTTTTAATACATGTTAGGATTTGATACTATTATTATGGGTATATCACTATATTTTTATCTATCTATCTCTCTATGTATCTATATACATCTTGTATATATATAATTCACAGCTCATCCACTAATTGAAACTCTCAAATAGGTTAGAAATGTGTGTCCTTTTTCAGTTGGTGTACCACCACACACACTCTATCGTGACCACTTAGTGTCTATGGAAAACCCAAAATATAATATATGATCACCTCATCACACATCCAAATGGAACCTCTATGGGGTTGAACTAAACCACCTTATGACTATTTCTCCATCTTATACCATTGATATATAAGGTAACCAGTTATAAATCCGACAATGTCCATCCTCATCTAAGGCCACCAAAAGTGGTTCCTTATGTCACGTACATCATAGTAATCCTGAGGTTTATATCTAAACATGGGGTGTGAGGGTCCTTAATCAACTCTTACCTTATGTAAATAGGGACCATCACCCTACCTTGGATATAAAACATCCTTTTCTCACCTTGAAACTAACCCGAAATTGGTCATCTCCCAAGATTCATTCCAACATCATAAAAGAACCATATTTAGGTTCATAGATTGACTTTACCTCATATATGAGAGATTTTGAAATTCTTTGAGGAGAAAAAAGTATATCCACCCTCCCATATTCCATATGTATACACCATTTAGGTAATAATGTCATCATATTTCATTACACACATAACACCCAGACCACCATCTCATTCATATTCCTACTCAAAGTGTATTCCATGACATTCCCCTTCACTTGGAAATAATATATATTTATTTTAATTTATTATAGTTACTCCAATCCACACTTATACCATTGGTAAAAATAAAAAAAGGATAATATTTACCTAAAACGTTTATGGTCCATATAGACAACAATATCCTACCAAATAGATAATGATTCTAACACTATATGGTGTAAATCATAGCACCTAGATTCAAAACATGGGAATGGTAATTTGGTTCATTGGGTCATAAATGAAAAGAACCATAAGAAAAATATTGATCTCTTTTTATCAAAATATATCCCAAAATAAGCCCATAGGGATTATAATGCATGATATAACCCTTACCTATGTCTGAAAGAATAAAAATCAGAGAAAATTTCAAAGTCACATTTAGCTCCTCGAAGGCTTCTTCATGCCAATTATCCCACATAAACTTTACCCACTTCTTATTTCAGCATTCCATTTTCACTTCCAAATGAGAGAAGAATTAAATTATTCAAATATAATACCTAACTAATACATTGAAACACACAATTTCAAAAAAATTCTTGGGATTAGCCCATGAGGTCACTCTCTACACCTTCTCTAAATCCACTGAGATAGCCACTTCAGCTACCATATGTAAAAGTAATATTAACTCATAAATATAGAGTTAATACTCAAGGTTTTTTTAATAATGATTTTGTGCTCAAATAATACACAAAATATTATCTAGGTTCACAAAATGAACCTCTTGAAACAATGAGTATACCAAAATTTCATCAATAAATACGATGAAGAAGGAGTCTTTGTAGGGATAAAAAATATAATTCATGAGATCCATGAAAAATATTGTTACTTTAATCATTCTATATAGAATCACGATTTATACATATAATCCACACCTACTCTGAAATTATATCTTTGGTATATCTACTAACCTAACCCACAACTGATGGTTACCCAATGACTAATAAATTTTGAAGAACCATTATTATCCAATAAACTATTAAGATAGATCATATATCTCAAAAAATGGTTACCTTTTTTTACCATGACTAGTTTTAGTTTCTAGTAATGCATTAATATTATTAGGCTATCATCAGACTTCTAGGAGAACAAAATAATACCACCCCATGGAGAGGTACATGGATGGATAAAACCCATGACTAGAATATCTTTGATCTATACCTTCATCTCTCTCAACTCATTCAGTTCTATATAGAAAAAAGGTATTAATATTTTCTTCAATACTAGTACGAATAATATTGTGAACATGATATCCTTATTATTTGGTAAACCTATGAAATCTTCAAGAAATATTCGCTATTATTGGTACACCAGTCGGGGGGAAATAGGTAGAACCATCACATGATCCATTTCATAAAACATTCACAATACATGCACTATAATATCACCTATTTTAATGAGGTCGGATCCCTCTCTCCCTATCCCCATATCCTATTCACCCACAATAACATACTGTTATCCCATAAGGTAAGTAAAAGACAACCCCCTAGTTGTAATCAATGGGATTCAAGAAGTGCTTCGACCAATCCATCATAAATAAGACTTCAAAGCTAACCATATCTGAAATAAAGAATTCCCAAATGTTTTTAATGCACCCAGCCATTATGAAACTCCCTAGAAATCTCTTAATATGGTTGAACCTATTTTATAAGGGTGTATCTAAAGGTTTTGGGAGTATCAAAAAATAATAATTTTCAATGGAAAGAACACATGATTTACCTGATCTTCTTTCAGGAGTATCAACATGCAAAAAAATGAAGAAAAAAATTTGTGTTTCCCTTAAAAATCATAAGATTCATCTTCAATTTCTGATAGAGTATTTTTAATGGTGCCAATGAAGTAATAGAATAATGATTTATTCCACCATCGGTTGTACCCCTAACTTGGATTCATGATCATATAATGAAGAGTCTATCTCCAAAGGGGTGTTAGGGATATTACTGAGTGATATATAGTTCTTCATGATTAAGAGAGATTCAGTTGTCTTGTGTATGTCATGACTACACAAATAGGATAGATTGAAACATTATATAGTCTTCCTTGATGAACTTCATTAAATTAAGAGTGTCGGTCATATCGAGGTCCATCACATGGTACCCATACATTACAACTATTTTGAATATTATTCATTGAACACTTCAATGAACAGATACCAGGGAATAAATTAACCAACCCCATTGGATGATATTTGATGAAACTATGTGCGGATATTTGCATGCATGCATCGCCTATATCATGTGCCCAGTCATACCCTGTGATTAATGAAAACAGAAGTATACCTTGCATCTTCATGAGATAGACTAATCATAGTTTTGGATATTCATCTCATGAATATAATATCCAAGTCGTAGGTATATCATAAAGTATGATATACCCCTATTTAAGTATATATCCAAAATCTCACACATGTACTAAAATATTAAAAGGAATTTATAAAAAAAATCATAACTTTTTATGAATACATCCAAAACTCTTTTGTATGTGTTTTATCAAACCCACTTCATTTTGGATCAACCACTCTCTTTAAAACCCAATCCTTATCCTAAAGAGTAATTGTGTGGACCTAAGGTCTATAATATCATTTAAAACTAAAATAAAATAATTATTTCAAAGATATAATCAATGCGTGACATCTATAAAAGCATCAATTCTACTCAATATAATAAGATGTATAATGTGATCTCCATCAATATACTCATATATAATACGAATAACTCCACCATAAGACATATCATAAACCTCATATATATATAGCACAATATAGTCCCTTTTCATATTAAATTGAGTGACCAATAGACATAGAACAATTCCAGTTTTTTCTAGTCCATCTCAAATATTCTGTATTTTCTAATAAAGAAAAATATGGCCAATCAATACATCAAATTTCATTCATATAACAGATAATAATATCACATGACCATCATCTAATTAGTTTTACACATCATTTTTATATTAACTAATCATGGACATGAATTTTCTTAGTCTAATTCAATCAATGTATTGATGTATTTCCTCATCATATGGGTGAAAAAATCCCATCTTAGTTAACCTATAGCCAACAACATGATCAAACACATACCAAACGACCCCTTTATTAGATAAGCCTTAATGGTGAGTGTAAGAGTTGTATAGAAGTATAAAGGTTCTCATGAAATTAATCTCACTAACCTCAGGTAAAAATGATTGTGAATAATAAAACACCATGATATATTGTATTTACTATATATAATTCCATAGGATATACATGGAGAGTTCGTCCAAATAATAACTCTTCACATGGTGTCTCATGATATCTCTACTCTTTATAATATTAATATATCATCATAGCTCATATTACTCTATGATGTTAATTGATTGGAGATAGCACAAAATCACATTTTTAGAGGATATTATTTTTCTACTATTCATTTAAAGTAAATTTCATTACACATGAATACTTTCTAAAGAGATATTTACTGTTATTATCAAATCATGATACATTATTCAAACATTAAATCAAACTTTTATGTATCATATACCAAAAGAATCAAAATGACCACTATTATACTGCTACACTAATTGTTTTTAATGGATATACTACATTTTTAGTTATACCCTCCAAATAGATCCTAACATCTCCCCTCTAAATGATCTATCTTATAAGATGGTATTTTTCAAGGATGTTTTTGGTCCTTTGTGACACTGATTTTCCATATAAATGTATCCATTATTATAACAAAAAAATTTATTTCTCCCTTAATGATAAGAACCAACTCTTGTTCGGTAATAAATATCCTAATTTAAATAGAATCTTCTAGATCATATGATGTGGTATTTTACTATTACTCTTTTATTGGGTCATCCATAGTAGCTTGTTTGGAACACTTAAAACTGACAGTACCATCGGTTTTAAAAATTACTAAACTACATTGAGATTTCATATAATCACTATCATATTGGAATATTTCAAATATTTAATCCCCAAAATTGTTCTCAACCTCCCCTCTAATGATCAGTAACATGTCCTAAGTTATTCTCAAGTACTTATATATTTTCATAATAGTAATCCAACAACTCTCTCAAGGATTGGACTGGAATCTACTAATAATTATAATAGGATAGGATGCAGTAGTTAGATTACATATAATGACTTACATAATAGATCCTATGATGGAAATATAGGTAATTATATTCATCCATTCTACCTCTTTAGAAGTATTCATAATCATCTTCACACTCATTCAATGCCACACTAGTAAAGACCCAATTTAGAGTTATTCATGTTAAAACCATTTTTCAACTTACAAATGTGTGTGTCCTAATTGATTCTGATCAACCTATTATATATATCACTATATATATTAATTCCTAGTATGTATATTACATCACCCATTTATTTCATTGAGATTTTTTTACCCAGCCACATCATTAGAGAATGTAATTTAGGGGTGAAATTATTGATAAGTATTATTTCATCTAAAGAACTAAAGGGGTTTGTAGAATAATAAAATATTTTTATTTTATATAATTTGGTATATATTAATGTAGAAACCCAAAATATATAATACCACTTCCCAAATTCACCCAGAATATCCCATAAAATTAAATTTAAGCATGAATAATGCAAAAAAAAATCATAGCTCACTCATTTTTCAAATTTTGATGTAATACACTCATCACTTGAATGTTATAGGTGAAATTTGTCAATATAATAATATACTAGATCTTCCAAAATTGAATAAAATAACAAAAACCACCATTATTATATTCTTAGGTCCCTGCATAGGAAAATAGAGCACTTTACAATGTTCATTCAATCATGGGAGGAACACATACTTGATATATGGAAGAAGAATCAACCAACCCTTCTTCATATCTCAATATCTCCCTTTAAAACATGATATAGGGAATAAGTGGAGAAAAACCCTTTATATAATCATGTAAATAGTGGAGAATACTATTCATTATTATAAAATTAATTTATATACTTTGGTTCTACATTCCAAAAATTCTATTGGTCCATAGAAATTTATAACGTTCATTTTAAACCATTCTACACACTTATGGAATTATAAAACTTATCATAAGACTAAAAAATATTTAATCACTCACTTTTTACACTTTAATGTGTCAAATAATAAAATATAAACCCTTAAATAGGTTTTTTCCTCTTGTAATTACATAATAAACATTGAATGTTAAACATTCGTTCGAAAACAAATATTTTCTTATATTCACATTTATTATTAAATTACTTTTATATACATTGATAATTACATTAAATTATTATAAATAAAATCATGAACGGAATAATTTTATTAATTTAATTGACATAATTCACACTTGACCATTCACCAACCCTGGTTCATGGGGCCCACTTCATCCTAAACTCCAGTTCATTTGAATTGGTTAAACTTGTAGAAACACCATCTGTGTGACTATCTGAGACTTTATATCACCAGTAGTAATCCATGTTTATAGACCATGTGGGGTATCTACCACCAAATCATTTCCCCTAAGGATACATGGATAATTTATAGCTAAAAAAAAGCACCTATGAACATGATATGTCTAATATAATCTCTTTCTCTCATGATATCTCATAAATAAATATGAATATTTTGTTTCATCATATTTTAAGGATTTATTTATTTTTATTGGAAATTATTTTATGTAATTAACTTCATATACCTTGGAACTGAATTTTTTCAGAGCACTACCATCTTAGTAAAATAGCCAAAAATATCATTTTACTTTTGGAAGCAAGAAATTATCTCTGAATCATTCAATCAATTCTGCATTACGAATGTTGCAATGAAATCTACCTCACCATAACCAAAAATCATGGTTTGTATTGAATCAAAGTGAATTATAAAATGATACACAGTGATAATGATCTTATATTACGTGACCAATAAACACTATTATATATTGGAATGTCCAATGACACCACAAACATGTGGTGTTCTTATTATCGGGACATTCCTCGTGATCTCCTCTACTCCGGATCTCCATGTAAGAACTTCATGAGATTAAGCATCAATTATTTCGAGCCTCAAACACCTAATAGTTATAATTTATCTATTTTCCATAATTATGGGGTATCTAGAACTTAATAAATTTGTTTTATGGTTATTTTCATAGTATCTCAAGGTCCTCATTGTTTTTGGGAACTACTATATCCTTTTGATATGTCATGTAATATAAGTAAATTAACATACATATATCATAAGAAGAATAAATTTTATTATGATGGTATGAGTAATATATGTTTATTTAAAACTATATACATGTAATGGTAATAAAATTACATAAATTAGTTAGGTCTAAGGCACCCACTCACAACACTCCTACTTTCACTAAAGCCAACTACTAATAACTCTTAGCCTATTTTCTATCACATGATGACCATGATTATACAAAGATATTGATTAAGTTACAAGATATTCCTTGGTATCCGATTTCAAAACTCTATTAAATTCTAATTCACCTCTCTTAGTAAAATCCCTCATGTGATGAAACATTTGAATTATATTCTTTCTCCTTGGGTATGACTTGAGATCCTTCAAAAGTTCTATTATTGAAGTATAAACATATTATCTTGTAATAGGAGTAGTACATCTATGTGGATTTCCAATATTTGAGTCAAATATGTGTATCCAGAATGTTTACTTGGCTTTATCAAAAGCCTCTATTTACTGGATTCCCTATTTAAATCAGTGACCCTATACTACTTTAAACTTCACTATATAGGAAAAAAACATAGCCTGACTGCAATTTCAGGTCATATTATTCTACATAAAATAAAAAATTCATTCATCCCTTCACTATTATCTCCTCATATCATCTATAAACATGTAATATATCTTTTTTATGTCTCAAATACATTAGGATAGTTTTTACTCCAACCCAATACATCTCACCCAGAATTTTCTAGTCTCTACTCACCAAGCTTAGAGAAAAGACAACATCAAACCTATTACATAACATGGAATGCATGATAGATGTCACTTCATAAACATAATGAACTCTACTAAAACAATCAATCCCCTCCTATTTTTATGGACACAGTTTCTAGGAGATATTTACACAATGTAAAATTGAAAACAATACACTCTTATATTGTTCCCTATTATATTTTGTTGTACCGTTTCAATATATGTACTTTAACTTATCACAATAATCCTATGAGATTTATATTGAAGATATTGATACATAGGATATATATTTTTCAGCTAATTCATTCATGTAGAATAATTATTTTAACCAAGTCTTTACTAAAGGCAATACTTGTGCTTAATTTTCAATATTTAATTTGTCATAAACATAAAATATAAATAAAGTGACGATATTTACACTAACCTTATTATAGACACATGGATTGCTTTCATTATTGGTGAAAACAAAATATCATATGGACTAATCAAAATAAATATTACATTATTATAATGTATACATAAATCATAAATGGATCTATACAGCTTGTATTCATTATTAAATTTTTTTCCAAGATAAACACATTGAGTTTTGTTATAGAGACATCTCCAATCAACATTCCATTAAGAAAAGTAGTTTTGACATACATTTCAAAAAATTAAAAATCCTGGAATACTAATATTTCAAATAATATTCTAATGGGTTTTATCATTGTCGATAGTAAAAAGGTTCTTTAGTAGTCAATGATTTGATGTTTCTTAAAATACTTTTTGCAACTAGTTGTGATTTATCGGTACTTATTTTAATATCCTTGTTTATATTTTATTAAATAACTATTTAAACCTAATGGATTTTATATCATTTGGGGGTCTACTAAAATCTAATGTTGATTTGGTTATATGGACCCCATATTTGAATTCATATATTCTTTCTATTTAACAGCATCATATCCATCTACTACCTCTTTATAGGCTAGAGGTTCATTATCCTCAAGAATTAATATTCCACCTCACTCAATGATATGAATGATATATATCTCTAGTTCACTGACCTCTCTAGTACACATACACTATACTTTTGTCTTAGGAACATCATTATCTACTGAAATCCCTTGTGAAGATTGATTTTATTCCAAATATTTTTCATTTAAGAATCAACTTCATAAAAGTCAATATTTATCCCACTATTTCTATTGGAAACATGATCCCATTCAACCTATATTTCATGTATCACCACAACCCCTTTTCTATCAAAAGTGTTATATAGTTTTTATTCTTTATTTTCCATAAGATAACCTATAAATATTCACTTTTTTTTGCTTCAGGATTCCCGTTTTTCATTAGTGAATGTCTTTTCAATTTCACTTATGTCATGAACCAAGTTGGGTGGCCATGCGACCCAGCACCCAACCCTATCCATGGAATGGCCCAAAGGGCATTCCTAATCCCCACGGGCTAGCAACTACTATCGGGAATCAAAACATACTAGTGGTAACTATTTAAGCCCAAAATAAATCCAGAATCAAATAAATAAAATTGAACACACAGATAGCCAATAAATGAATCTCAAACAAAAATATAATCAGATTTAGTTACAAGATACAACTCAGTATGCTGAAAACTAAAATATAGAACTGAAACTAAAGCAAACAAATTGAACTACCAACACATGATCTCCATGTGACCTTTTGGTCACCTCTACCCACAAGACTAGTCATGCTCTAATAGCGAGCCTCTTCTAGGAAACTTGTACAAAATCTGAACATAAAACATATCTTTTTTCTACCGACACTGAGTGGTATGGGTAGGGTGTGAGCTAAAAACTCAGTAGGAAACCACCAAATAATTCCTACCATTCCTTTTTAAAAACATTATATTAATACTAGTTAGAAATAAATTTATGAAAAATTATTTTCATACATACCATCAATTTTAAAACAAATAAAACATGATCTATTTTGATTATAATCTAAACTAAGTCAAAATAAGGGAAACATGTATTTTTTCTTTCTCTTTCAAAAAAACTTTTTTGAAACCCTTTTTAAACCGACAACAAAATTATAGTTTTTTTAAATAAATATCAAAACCTGGTACAGAGAATAAGATTCCACACCACAAGGTAAATGGGTTTAGTAAAAATTTTAATGGGAGAACATGGGATGACCTAGGAACTCAGAGGAGAACCAGAGCATAATATACATATGACTCATCCCGAAGTCATTCCCTTCTCAATGAAGTCATTATGTCATAACTCATGATCATATCCCTTCCTGGCCTAGTTGAGGAGCCCAATCCCATAACAATAAACCCCACGTATCCACCTACTATATGCCACTATCAAGAAAAACATCCTAGACTAGTACAAAAAATGTTCTCATAATTCCACTTTATTATGCTAGGTTCCCATGTTAAGTTTCTCAAGGGGGTGTTCCATAAAATTCAGATAACAAGTCGCATAAATTCTACATTCACATCACACAACTAGAACAACACTGTACTCCTCAAGGTTAGTCCCTTTCTATAAAAAATTCATTACATGAGAGGGGTCCCATATCGAGGACACTCCTATAACAGGGCTCACTAACTAGATAGGTAACATAACCCAGGAAGGTTTTTTCAAATAGATATTTAAAAATTACAAACTGTCCTTTAGTTCTACCCATATAGGGTAAATTTACCGAAGATAAACACCTCAAAATCCCATTTCCAACAATATAAAATCCCATTTTCACTATGGATTTTCCAAATTTCCTTTATGTTTCAAACACACTTGCAAACAAGTCACAATTTCCAAACGAGACTTTATTTCAAAACTTCTTTACCACTAAATTGAGTTGAACACACACACTATCCTCTCAAAGGTTCAAAATAGAATTTTAACCCCATCAGGAAATGATTTCTATTTATCAAATACCCAGCGAGTCAAAACATCCCACACAATTTTGAAACCACCCTAATCCATTTTGGAATCCATGGAATCATTCTTCAAACGGAGGGAGGAAGTGGAGATAAGAGTTATTTTTATAAAACCAAGGTTCAAGAAAATAAACACTACCAATTTCATAATCATTTTAATACCAATCCATTTGTGCACTTTTTGGGACCATGGATGCACACAAAACTAATGGCATATCACAAGTTCTCCTTTCCCAACCATTTTTAAAGAAACTTCTCATACTATCCAATAAAACAATAAACCATTTCATCAAAAACATGAAGACTCATAAGGAAACCCCAAAATAAGAAAAATAAGTTCCATAATATGTTTAAATATTAAAACACCCCCCAAAACATCTAATAAAACCATTTTAAAGAATGTTTCATTTGTTCAAACCAAATCAGTTATGTATACACATTATCATAGATAGAAAATAAATCTCAAAACATATTTTCAATTGAATATATCAATAAGGAAATAGAACCATGAATTAAATATGAATATAATAATGGTTTGAAACATTTTTTGAGAATTTAATATGAAATCCCTAGTATAATGTGGATTCAAATTGGAAGAAAATGCATGAAAACACTTACTAGTCTAGTGAAAAAGAGAAGAAACCCCATGAAGCTAGAAGATTATGCCTCTAAGAACAATCCAACATCCCTAGAATCAAATAAAAACAAGATAACACCCAAAACATAGAATTACGGATCGACTAAGAGAGGGATAACCAAAGGAAAACCAAGAAATAGAGGAAATCAAGAGAGAAATGAGAGAAAAATTCCCAAAAACCCTAAAATTCAACATGGATCTGAAGAGGGAGAACCCTTGGAGGAGGAGGAGATAAGGAAAAAGGGGGTCTGGGACACCTTCGTGCACCACATTAAAGTAAGATTAAAGGGGGGATAAATAGGGTTAAAAGTGATAGGGGTAGAATAGGAATTTTAATTTTTAATTTTTCTGGGTCATCCGCACAGTTTGTGAAACCATGTGGTAATCATGTGGAGCTCCATTATTGTGGAAGAAATGGAACATGTTTACCTAGGACCTACTACATGGCTGTTACCTTGTTGTATGGTAGGTTCTATCAAAAATCATACCTTCCTCACGATTGGGCTGCACAGTTTCTACTAACCATGTAGTAACTTTTCTCAACTTGGAAAACCACCTGAAAATTCCATAATCCCAAAAAATTTAACCAGGACTCAAACCCAAACCTCAAACAAAACACCCAAGACTAATAAAAGGATAAAATAAATCAGTATTTGTGGTTGGGGTGTGAAACCCAGACACATTTTTCTTGTACAACGAGTTTCTTTTCCTAAAATAACTTTTATGGAAACCCTTCTTCCAATTTAGCTGGTACTCATTTTAGTGTATATGTCCAATTCTGTAGTGTATATTACCAAAATGATAATTGAAGAGTTTTATGTATCCTCATTAAAATTAAAATAATAAGAAAGGGTTGATTCAAACATTATCTTACACAATTCCCCTTATTTTTATAAGTAGGAGTGTGTTGGAATACTATCCCAATATCCATTAAATGATTAATGAATAAATGGTTTAAATATTCACATCCATGGTCTAAACAGAGTTTCTTAATCTTTTTATCAATATAGTTTTATAATTCATTATGATATTCCTTAAACATATTAATGTAATCTAACTTATACCTCATTAAGTATTTATTACAACATCTACAAAATCCATTGTTAAATGTTATGATATAATAAATTCCACCCCTTTCCTATTCTATAATTTTACTATATACATCATTATGAATGAATTCCAATAGTCTTGTGTTAATTTATCCCATCCCAATAAAAGGAGATATGGACATTTTACCATGTAAATAAGTATGACATACATCAATGGGTTTTAACATAAAGGTTTCTAATGGCCTACTTTATGTAATTAGTTTAATAATTTCTTATTTACATGACCAATATTGATGTTCCTTGTGTGGGTAAGATATGAGTCATTATCATTATATTTTTCATTGATTTCCAAAATAGGTTTCTTAAGATCATGTATATAAACTCTATTGTTAATATGATCCATACCATAAACCATGTTATCATTATAAAAGAGTCAGAATTTATTTCCAAACATGAAATAAAACCCCATACTGTAAAAAAATTGTCACTAAGATTATGATTCTAATAATTGGGGGTATATAATAGCAATTGTTTAGTATAATAAAAGAACAAATTTTAAAGGTGAGACTATAGTCCTCAACTACCAATTCTATTATTCTTTCACCATTTTTCTTATCAAAGATCTATCTTACCATTAAAATATTATTTTATATACATGGCTCTTATATTTGAATAAAAATGTGTTAGCCACATGTTTTATCTAATACCCACCTTGTTGATATTAATGGATTG
The DNA here is from genome assembly GCA_963277665.1 of Viscum album. Lineage (NCBI taxonomy): Eukaryota > Viridiplantae > Streptophyta > Magnoliopsida > Santalales > Viscaceae > Viscum > Viscum album. Next base: position 1,635,994,773 of record OY728137.1, on the reverse strand, counting down.
TATTCAATGATGAATATACAAGAATAAAAATAATCACCTTACTTTATATTCTCATATATGAAACTATTCTTCCAATTTCATTTCCTACCATAAGAAAAACATAAGTTTCCTTACTCATTCATCTCCCTTTGTATATTTATCTTCTTGGAAGGGAAATGTGTTGATGTCTTTAGCTAAGTCTTATCCCTTCACCAATTAGCATTATATTTCCTCCACATGTTCACTATAAAAATCCGAGAGATAATTTTATATATATATATTTATATTAATGGAAAATAGAATCCAATAAATTTATGAGAAATATTTTCATGTTATTCGTATTATAATTAATATTAAAAGGTAAAAAAATGTAGTATATAGGAAAAATTGATATCAGTTGCCAGATTTTTGGTCAAATTGAACACAAGGTATTCCAATCACTTAATTTAGAAAATCATTTTGAGTATATGATTTCTTTTATAGGTCTCTTCTACTATATTATATTTTTATAGTTCAATAGATATCTCTTATCTATCTTATATATCTCATTCCTGGTATAGCTCTTGGAGATGAGATAGAATTTTTTAGGCATCTTCATCATCATACTTTTTCTGAAGAACACTAGACATAGATTACAACATGATACTATATATATCTGTTGTATCATCCATATGATTCTCATATCATTCTTTATACACCTTCCTCACTCTCATAGGGGGATTTATTTGATGTTGGTATTCTAGTACATATATTTTCCTCTTTTATTATGGTACAATTCACAAGTTCCTATAACACTCCTGGAAGTTATAGTCAATCTGGATATTATCATTTTCCAATAATAATAATAGTAATAATAAATTGGTGGTGGGGATTTCCATTTTATCTAAAAAAAAACTTTTAAATATTATTACATATCTTTATTACCAATGGACAATACCATTTAATTAAATTTTCGAATTTTCTACCTATTTTATCAATCACTATTATCCCTTAAATACTATATTTGGAATATCTTGTCACTTTAATATCCTAGTGGAAAGGATACTTTAAAACCCATACTCATATTAAAAGATATGGCTATTATACTATTCAAGTGGTTTCAAGGTAGGATTTAGGTCATGAAACTTCTCTAAATGGTGGTACCTTAATCTGTTGAGTGAAGTGTCATCTTTTATAAATAATATCATTGATTTTCTCAACACTCTACCTCTAAAGTTGAATCAATTTAGTTATGGAAATTTATTTGTAGAATAATTTATTTAATTCAACCCACCACTCCCATAAGAACTCTATAATAAAAATATATACCCTCAAAAATAGATGATGGGCACCACATAGTTATTGTTTCATTCAAATTTAATTAATAGAGGTTATTTAACATGATATTTATTTAAGGGATTTTAAAAGTATTCTCATCAAATTAAATCATTTTATATTTAAAATTCTTATTATAAGTGATCTCACTCATAGCTTAACCATAATTAAATAGTAAACATTCACCATCAAAATTTTCATTCATATATTACCAGGGTTAAAAAATATATTATGTGATCTTATAGAAACCACATAAAAAATTTAACCATCCATGGTACAAAAAATAAATAATTACATGGGTAGGATTTATTATCTATTTGTTAATCCATCATAAAAATAAAGTATTAATCAAGACCCTAGGGTAATACCTTGAGTCATTCCTAACATGTATTATAGTTCCTATCAAACTCATATAAATTTCATTTATTTAGTTTAATGTCATCTCTAAACTTGAAATGCATCATGATAAATGCCTTCGATCTTTCCAATGTATACTCACATGTAGGTGAGGGGAACTCTTTATGTAGTAATTTTATGTTATCTCTCAAATATAGATACATAGTACCATATACATTTAAATTTTTAGGAATGAATCATTGATCATCAAAGTGATAAATATTTATTATGTTTTAAAGCTCAGATTAAATAATTATGTTAAATTAATAAATAAGAAGATGATCATGGGTCAGTCTCTCCACATCACTAGTCAATGTACCATTAACATCATAATAAAAATAAAAAATTATGAAATTATACTTCAAGAAATATCTAATACATTAAATTTTCATTAAAATAATTTAAATTAATTATTGGTTTAGAACATGTTACCTGAAGTAATTATTATAAATTCTTGACATTTATATTAATTTTATGAAGAAAAATTAAATTTCATCATGTATTTTTGGACATGAAATGGGTAATTAGAAATAAATAAAGCATCTAAAATTCTTGGTTAGTCTAGGATAGTTCGGTATAGCCTAAATTGATCTAATATAATTTAGGAGACTAACTAGGTGATAGGTCACAATGGGAGAAGGCACCCACATGTGCAGTGCTACAAGTGTTGTCCTCATAATAAGAATCAGTTTTATAAAGAAATTAATTAACCCTTATTTTCAATGTGAGGTTTTTATTAGTAGGATCCATTACCCAACCCCAATCAATGGGGGTTCCTTCCATTAACATTTGTGGAGTTAAATCTATATCGATGTCCTCTATATGAATTAAAAAAAAAAATCCATATTTCATGAAAAAAAGCTGCACAATATCTCTAATATAAATTGAAGGAATTAAAGGATTTTCAAAAGCATACAAAATGTGTATTTCAAATTATTATTTCTGAATTCATGTCAAAATAAAAATCTTGAATAGAAATTCTCATATTCTCCATTAGATCATGAGTAATTAAACTTTAGAATGAAGTATCCAAATTGAACTGTACAATATAAATTCATCATATGTCCATATAATTCACTCACCGTTAGTGGATCGTAGCTCTAAATAGCCAATAGATGTATCTTTTAGATCACATACACAAGTACCGCAACTTTATGAATGAATTTATTCAATTATTTTGTGCTAGAATGGGAACTCAGCGTGCTTTGAAATGTTATTTTAATCATAGGAAGAATGTTGATACAATCTGAGGAATCAATAGTAAAGTATTATTCTCTTGATATCTCTATATATAACATTATATATGATCAGAGAGGATGTAGAATCATTAAATTTATGAAAATTTTAGAGTCTATTATTAATAAGTATAAAATTCATTAATATACATTGTTTATACATTAAAATTTTTACCTTTGGTCTTTGGAATGTTTTACCTTTATTTCCAAACCTTCCATGCATTTATAGCTTAATAAATATTTCTATAAACATCACATATATTTTAAAAGTCACTTAAAACACTTTAATTTGTCCCTTTAGAAAATATAACCCATTAAATTATATTTTTTCTCCTATAGTATCTTAATGGGCCTTGAATGTGTAATGTTCGTTCGAATAACAATACTTTTCATATTCTTTTTTATAAATAAACAACATGTGAGTACCATGATAAATAAATTAAATTATTTTTATGCCAAAAATAAATAATATGATTTAATAAATTTAATTGATATTTTTTTCACATCAAATTTCACTGACCCTAATACATGTGGGCCACTATATCCTAATCTATAATTTATCTGAATTGTTTGCTTGTGGATACACTTTCAATGTGACCCTATATGCCCTTATCGTGATAGTAGTGATTCATACTTATAGATAAAGATAATATTCTAGAAACACATCGTGGTCCCTAAATAGCGAGGGATAAGTAATAGAAATGACATCCTCCTATGAAAGTTCTTTATTTAATATAATCTATTTTTATTGTGGTATCTGGTAAGGCATGACGCATATTGTGTCATCATCTTTTAATAATTTATTTTTATTTTTTTGATTTTATTTAATGTAATTCCCCTAATATAACATATCTATGATGTAACACTCTAATATTTTATATGTATTTCCTTTTAAATAAACATGAAGTATTCAATAACTTTCTTTACATGCAACCATAAGTAGAAATGAACTCAGAATATTGTATACCTATATAACCAATCAATCAGATTGAAGTGTGTGAATATGAGTGAGGTTTTTTTAAAATTTTTGATCAATTTTTTTTTCATAAATTCAAATTTAATCTTAAAATCAAAATAAAAAGTATTAAATTATTTTAATAAAATAAATTATTTATTAAAAGTCCCATGTTTTTAAGAAATGTAATTTTTTACATGTTATGTATTTCCATTAAAAAAGTTAATTTATCACTACTAAAAAAATATTTTATTAAAATAAATTTATAATTTATTTGAATAAATAAATAACAATTCATATATTAGTAATATAATGTCTAGGAATTAAGATAAAATCATTTAAATGTAAAATTAGTTATTTTTAATAAACAATTTTTAGGTACTCAATGTTTTTTTATCACAATAAATTAAACAAATAATTATTTATTAATTATTTTAATTGAATTTATACGTTATATATTCAATAAATAATCATGCTCATTTTTTTCATATATTTTAAATAATGTAAATTCTATTTTATGCTTAAAAATAAATTTTTCTAAACACAAGTTTTCATTTTATTTCATGTGATTATTTTAAAATTAATTACAATAAATTATAGAAATTCAAATTTTTAAAATATATTTCATATTTAGAATAGAAAATTAATTATTTTATAGTGATTTCACACTCATTTATTTTCATAATTATGAATAAAAACATTAATTTTTTTTACCACAGTTAGGGTTAAATTGTGTTTACTAAGGGGTTAAACATCGAGATAAGGTGATATTACCACATTAACAAATCTAAATTTTATTTTATGGACATATTTATACCCTATATCATATATTATTGTAAAATTATTTTAATATTATTCTTTTAAGATCAATTATTCTTGAGTGATTCAATAATATATTTCAATATTTTTTAAAAAAAAGTGTCCTCTACCTTATTTATAAAAGGATACACCTATCATCTCATCATCACACTTCATGAGCCTTATATCTTAACCAATACCAACAATAGTTGATTATTTAAATCCCACCCCATTTTTTATAAGTCATTTTTTAACATAATATGATCCTTTCAAGTCTTAAGGTGCATGCCAAAGGAGGGTTCTTAGCGAAGAGGTATAAATCATAGTGAATCCCCTTCAAATTTATTTCTTATTAAACCTGATCTAAAACTATTATATATAGCATAAAATTATGAATATAGTATCCTGAAAATAATTTTATTTTATTTTGAGTATTTAAAAACATTTTCCACCTCTTTTACATCAAATAGGAAATGAAAACATCGCTTGTGAATATGTGTGGACTACCTCCTCTATGTACTGACATGATTCATTTTCCATCACCGTCTCACATGGAAATTTATAATGATGGGTTTGATAAATATATATAATTTTTATTATATAAATATAATTATATATAGATAAAATGAAAATTTTCATTCTTTCTTTATTTCCATTAAAAATTAAAATAATGTTCCTATATAAGTATGGACAGTCGTCTCTATGAATTGTATAATTCATTTTTCTATGTCTAAATTTTATGTATGGTTATAAGTATATATTTATAATGAATATATATTATGTTTATATCTTGATTAATATTTTTGATATTATTGAACCATGATCAATGTATAAGGACCAAAATTGTCAAATTGAAACATTCTTGAAAAACAAAACAGTTAACACCTAAAAATGTTGAATTTTATAAATAATTATTATTAAATGAGTGTTGAAATGTTATAATTAAAACATATAAGATATTATTATAAGTATTTTTATGGTTATTTAGTTGAATTATAATTAATTATATTTTGTTATAAATGATGATAAATTGCTTACAATGAAAGTCAAACTTGAGGTAATGGGTTATAATCTCAAATTATGTTCTTTGGGACATGTGTTATGTTATACACCTATCTTCTTATATGTGGTGTATCTAATAAACATTTTATATTATTAATAATAAAGACCATTATATTGATGTTATTTAAATTTTAATTTTAATTTATTTCACTCATTGGGTTAAGATTAGAAAGTTTCCAAATCATTAAGGGTTTTTTGTTATAATCTCACTTTTTATCGGGATTGTTTATGCTTAAATATATAATAAAAATATTATATGATATATCTCTACCAAATAATATTTATTTTATTTTCCTATGGATATTTATATATAATACATGTTTTCCTTTCATTTTCCTCACTTTATTTACTAAAAAGTTTGACAGATTAATTTTGTGGAAAACAAAATCTATTTCCATGTTTGGTTGAGAATATTTTTATTCCATGTCCTTATTTTCTTTAAAATTCCTTGAATAATTATTTTACTATTCATAACAGATTTATTAATGTAATTTTATTAATATTTTAATTTCTATAAAACAAATTAAAAAGAATATTCTTTTCATTTCCAAATGAGGTATTTTTGACTTTTTACCAAAAAATTTAAAGGAATATTTGTTTTAAAAGTAACCTCATGAATAGATTTTCCCACCATCAAGATTACACTTTGAATTGAGGATTAATTTTTAACTTTTAGTGGCCCTTTTCAATGAAACTTTTTTCCTTAATATTTATTAATTTTGAGAATTTAAATAAGTGATTTTTAAAATGACAAGGGTGTTTTCTTCAATAAATGATCTTGAGTTATTTTAGTGGCGTTTTTTATCTATGAAAACATCCTTTGATGTTACTTATATATCAATAGGGGTGATTAAATTATAACATCCTTATTAGTTATATGGATTTTTTATGGTCATGATGGTGAAATATTTATGAAACTTATTTTTTTACATGTGTTATGTTATGATGGAATGATGATGTTTTCATGATTTTTTGGTATAAATGTTAGTGGATTATTATTGTGTGATGGGTTGGTCTATTATATCCATATTATTAATTTTTGGAATATTAATGTTTTATGAGCTCAATGGGTATATGTGATACTCTTCCAAGCCCAAAGGAGAGTATATGAGAGGTTATCCCAAGCCCAAAAAAGGGTATACAAGAAGTTTTCTCATTACCAAAGAAGATATATGGGTGGTTATCCCAAGCCTAACATGTGATTATTTTATTGGTGGGTATCCTTGACATATGATTTTAATGATTATGATTATGCCACACATTCATTCACTCTTCTATGATATGATCTTATGTCAATGGTTTTTATCATAGCTTATGTTCTTTTATTGTTTTATGATTCATGTCTCATGAACTACCAATATTTATTTCATGACTCATGATTATTATATATGTATTTTTTGGTATATTTTCAAATGATAATAACATTTTCTCATAAAATTTTACTGATTTTATTCTTAAATTATAATTTATATCACCCATGTTTACCCTTACTAATAATCTGAGATCACCATTTATTATGTTTTCCCTTCCCCAGGATACGAAGAAATGTTTTATGTTTTATATGTCTAATAAGGGTCATATTTGTGAAAACCCTAGTGGGAGATGATGTAAATGGTTTATGTACCTATTTTTTATGGATCCATGTTTCAATAGACACTAAACCATTATGGTTTAGGAATGGATTGAAATGATATGTAATTAATATCCACATGAAAATATGTAACATTTACATCTGAAATGATTGGTTCACCTCAGTTGATATATGAGAAAGGTTAAGTTATTTTTGGTAACAAGGATGAGGATACATTAGTGAAACCCCAAAGGATAATCCAATGTATATAGAAATAGTCTATATGTTGGTAAATAAAAGAGTTTGGTTTTCCTAAAAAGTGAATCCTTGTCAGGATACAAAAATTTGGATACAGCTATAAAATAAATCCACCTAGGGGTAATAACTCTAAATTTACTGGATTGGATATAAAAACAATTTTCACTCATTCATGATGGGTAGATCAAAGACTACACACCTGCATCAATACTCCCAAAGGATATGCTTGTGTAAATTCATATTTTCTTTATAAATCAGTTTGAAGGATTTGAATATATTAAGGCCTTGGATTACCTATAAAAAAACCTAATATACCATATATTGAAAATAAGATGTCATGATTTAGAGATCCTATAAATTATTTTTCCGGATTACGTGGTTTCTCACTATTATTATTGTTTCTCATGCTATAATTTTTTTTAATAAATGGATGAAACATGAAGTAACCATGTTAACAATTAATGTGATGGATTGCCTAATTATTGTATTCCTAAGAAATTGAATGTTATGGGAGATGGAATTCATTAACTTTGTGTTATTATTGCACAACTTTTTCAATAAATGAATCATTATGAGATACCAAACTAGAAAATGTGTGAACAATGTTTTGTTGATTCCTTCACGGGGAAACATCCAACTTATTTCAGTGGGTCCATTGATCCAATCATTACTAAGTAATTGATTATTATAAATAAAAATATATTTTCCATTCTCCAATTTTCGTAGAATAAAAATGTTGTTTTGGTTTTCTATCATTTTGACGGTAAAGAAGATCAATGATGGAATATTATAAATAACATAAGATAATAATATCGAATTGTCTCTATGAAGTGGTATGATATTAGATGTTTATTTTAAATAATTACATAACTTTTATTCTTTGTAAAAAATAATTACGTAATTCCTTTTTCTAAAAAATAGTGATGATGAATCAATTATTACCTATGAAGAAAATGTTTGAAGGCTTGCAAGGTGCACTTATGCTATTATTATCCTACTTGAAAAAAAAATATTGACCAATTATTTAGTGGCTTAAAACATAGTATATGAAAATAATTATCCTTAATATATTTTAGTAGAAGTAAATATTTAATTTTATGTTCTCTCAAGGTAGAAATGGATACTTAAGTCAGCCATTCAATCTGATTGTTTTGATATGAAAATAAAGAAAAAATTAAAAAGAAATTATAATTATAAAAACCATAGAGGGAATTAGATTATTCTTTCTTTATGTTGAAAGGGTGGGAAGAAATATTGATTAATTTGTTTTAATAGTACTAGTATATTCTTTAATTGTAAAAATAAAGGTAATTGGGAAATCAAATTATGATGTTATTGGAATAAGTTATCTGTTGATGTGAATGGATAGAAATATCTAAAAATTGAACTTCCCTCACTCTAGTGTTTCATTTGTAAGGATTATCTGAAATATTCTAACTAGTGCACTAATATAAGGATTAATGATTATTATCGATGTCAGTAACCTTTTGAGTCAAACGATAAGGGGAAAACTCATGTGATCTCTATTATCAATGTATGGGTGTGATAATGAAGTTGTGAAAGGTATACATACCATCCACTCTATAACTCTTGATGTATTATTTGATTCTAGATCTACCAACTCTTTTATATCTGAAAAAAATTTAGGTGTATGACATTTCTAAATCAGTAATGAGATATTGAATTGAATGTTAAAACTTATAACAGTATGATGATTATGATTACTCTATAATTAATGTTTATGGGAATGTGCTTCCAAAAAATACTAATACTCTTCCTATATTTGAATTTGAAGTAATTGTGACCGTTGATTCGATTTATTTATATAAATCTCATATCATTTTCTAAGTAAGAGAATCTAGATTTGATATTTTGAACCAACTTATGATCATCTATCAATGTGAGGATAAATATTAACTTCCAAAGGAAATTACATTCATTTTAAGGGTTTTGATTCATATTAAAAAGGATATATTTATATGATTTGGTTGGAGAGAAACTCAACATCAAAGTTATTCCTAATATACAGGGTTTTGTTGATGTCTTCCCATAACAGATTCATAGTATTCCATTGAATAATGAAACTTATTTTTCAACAGAACTCAAAATTAGGGATACACCAATTTCAAAGTATAATTATAGAATGGACCTAATTGAGTTATATTAATTGAAGAATCAAACTGTTACATAATCAAAATAAGGGATTTATTCATCTAGCTACGTCATTATGGGGAGCACCTGTACATTATAGTAAGAAGAATGGTGTACCAATAAAACATTGTATTGATTTTTAGGAACCTAACAATAACATAATTGAGAATAATAATCATCAACCCTATATTGATTATTTTATGATAAATTTTGAGGAGCTCAATATTTTTCCAAGATTGATCTTTAATATAGATTCTATAAATTGATGGTCAAAAGTGAAGTCAAAATCAAAAAAAAACATTCCTTATGAGGATTAATCACTATAAATTTATAGTGATTACATTTGGTCTAACTAATACCCATGTCACCGTAATAGATTTAATAAATAGTGTCTTAGTAGATTACCTTGATCTGTTTGTGGTAGTCTTTAAAGATGATATTCATATGTGTTCTTAGATAAAGGAAGAGAATAATGATTACCTTCGTATTTTACTAGAGATCCTAAGGAAGGATAAGTTGTAAAATATTATCAATTTTGAATTTTGGCTATAAAATGATTAGTTTGTTGTATAATATAATCTCAATCAATGGTATACAACTGAATCCATCAAAGGAATAGGTTATTGAACATTGGATCATACTAGCCACTAGGAAAGAGGTCCATGTCGTCTTCTATTGGATGGATATTATCAAATATTTGTGATGAATTTCTCATATTTATCTAATCCACTCACCATATTAACTTTGATGTGAATTAAGTTACTTTAGATAGATCATTGTAAGGATAATTTAAATTATCTCAAAAAAATGTTGGTTCGTGCAACTATAATCACACTACCTTATAGTTGAGAAGGGTTTGTAATTTATAGTGATTCATCAAATAAGTGGTTGGTATGTTTTCTTATGCATAATTATATGGTGATAGCTCATGCAACATTCTAATTGAAGTTTAATAAGTATAATTACCTAATTCCTGACCTAGAGTTAGCTGTGGAAATATTTTCATTAAATATACGGAGCAGTTATATTTACAGATTAAGGTGTGACATGCATACTGATCATAAAAGAAAAAATTATATATTCACCTAGAAAGAGTTGAATATATTTCAGAGAAGATGGTTGGAGTTGATTAAAGATTATGAATACTCAATACATTATCTCCCTGGGAAAGAGAATGAGGTGGTTTCTGATTTGAGATGAAAGAATCATGTTAGCTTATCAATAATGAGGATAAAAAGGATCCAATATTTCTAGAGTTTCAAATGATGGACCTTTAAATCATTAAGTAAGGTTATAAATATTATCTTCCTAAAATGAGTGTTTAGTCATCTATCCATGTGAATATTAAAGAGGCACATAATATAGATATAGAGATATAAAATAAGGTAATAAATGTACATTAGTTCAAACTTAATTATGATGGAATGATAAGGATACGAAATTGAGTATGTGTCTTGTCAATACCAAACATGAAAAAGACATATTTGAAGTAGATCATAGATCATAACTCTCTATTTATCTTAGAAATACAAAGACATATAGAGACCAGTTAGAGTATTTATAGTGGTAAAACATGAAGATATATATTATAGATTATGTATCTCAGTGCATTGGATGGTAAAAAGTAAAGGTTGAGAGATAAAAATCTATGTGGATTTATAATAGTTACCCATACTATAATAGAAATGGGAAAACATCACCATGAAATTTATGGTTGAACTCCCCAAAACATCTTAAGGGAAAATGATTTGGGTTATATTTGATCACTTTATGAATTAATCACACATCATTAATGTCATAAATGATTATCTCTTTATAATATTCCATGAATATACATTAAATAAGTGTAATTTTGTATATAGTACCACATTTGAATGTATTTTATCGATATCCATGGTTTACTTAGAGGGAACACTCTCTGCGGAGAGCGCTCTCTGCTCTTGGATTCTCCTCCCCTCTAGGGTTTCCAAGCCCTTTCTTTGATTCTCCCCTGCGTTTTCATCCTCGCCCTGGCTCCTTGATTCTCCACTCCGTTTTTGGCTTCATAGTCTTCTATGGCGCTCGCCGTTTTGGGCTTTCTCCATGGCTTTTTCTCTTCCAACGAAGGTACGTGATGTGGATGCCCTTTTTTCATCATACCCCGCTCTGGCCTCAAGTTGCTTCGTTCCTCTCCTGGTCGGAGTTGGGGTGGTGTTAACATCGAGGCTTTGGGAGTTTCGATGCGGTGGATGGTGGGTTTCTCATGAAACCGGAGTCGGTCATTTTGTGCGCTCTGTTTCCGTCCCATCCACCCAAACCCACTCTGACCTAGGGTTCCATCGCTCCACTCTAGGTCAGAGTTTGAGTTATGGTTACTCAGGGGTTTTGGGTCACACGGTTAGGCAGTCGTGATGTTTCCTTTTAGGGTTTCGTACTCGGTTCTGTTTCTTCTTTTTTGGTCCTCATTCCTGTTGGCGGTGTTTGTTCTAGTCAATGGTTTCATCTCTAGTTTGGTCACTTGTAGCATGAAGGTGAGTTAGTGGATCTTGATGGTGTTGTTGATGGGTTTCGGTGTTCTGTTGGGTTGTTTCATCGGAGATGCTAGGGCTGTTTGTATGGATCTGGTGGTGATTTTCGGTGAAGTCTATGACGACTGTGTTGAACAAATGAGGACGGTGACGACGGTGTCGGATTGGTTTTTTCCAGTGACCGGTGTGACGTTGGAAAGGTGATAGCGACGGCGTTCTGGATGACGCCGATGGTGGTGTGTTTCTTCTACGACGGTGAGATCGGTGATGATGATGATCGTGACGTATGGCAGCGACATGACGGGATCCCTTGTGACGGATGATGGTTCGTGGATCGAAGTGGGTTAACTCGTATTTCGAGGTGGATATGGTGGGTTTTTTAATTTAATATTTTGAAATTTGAAGGTCTAGTTTTTGAATTTTGAATGTGTGGGTTGTGGGTTGTTGCTTTGCGGACCTCAGATATGCGTCTCTCTTTGTATGGTTCCCACTTACCCAAAAAGAGGTTTTTAAAGGAAATAAAAAAATGGATTGTGGACATGGTTTACTTTGAATTTTTAGAGAATTTTTTAATAATCACTAGATACAGAGTTGTGTTTTAGTACTACATATCATCCTCAGGTAGATGGTTAGTCAGAGACAACAATTAAAACACTAGAGGACATTATAAAATCAGGTTCTCTATATTTCAAAGGTGGTTGGGATAAATAACTTCCTCTTGTCAAATTCTCTTATAATAATATTTTTCACTTAATAATTCAAATGTCTCCTTAAGAATCCTTATATGGAATAATGTACACAGTTCTAAAATGCTAGGATGAATTTCGATAAAGAGATCTATTGGGACCCCAGATATCTAAGTAAATGGAAGATAAAGTTAGAGTTATTAATTATCACATAAATAAATATATGAGTTAAAATAAGAGTTATATTCTAATTATACTATCCACCTTATTTACATTTATGGTTTATAATTACATAATTAATTTTATTAACTGGGGAAAATATTAATATTTTTATGCTAGTTTTTAAATAAAAATGTTTATGTGGAATATGTATTGAAATTTTATTCATTTATTTGGTTTCATGAATTAATTTGACTTTCTAAGTGATTGGTGGGGCCTTTTTAGACCATAAATTTATCAGTAGGTATGAGAAAAACTAACCTGGGAATTTGGTGTTTGAATTCCAAATTATTTATGATGACTTTTTAAAAGGCCTTGATGACATGTTTATGATTTCTTAGCATGATGACTTGATGATACATTTATGATGTCTGTTATTATAGAATGAATGGTATGATTAAGATGTGTAACATATACATTTTTTCATTATTAAACTAGTTATTAGTATCCTTGTCATTATTTATGTCACCCATGAATATAGTACCCTTTTATGGTGTTAGTTATGTTCCATATTTTATTATTTTTATCTCAACCATATTATTTATGAGTTTTTTTATGGTACAATAGCTTATGATTTTCACTTTGCCTTACTATAAATCTAAGATCGCTAAATTAATCTTTCCTTTACATGATATACCAAGAAGGGATCTATGATTTAATTCCGTGATATACAAGATCAAATAACAATTTTCTCACAATAATTTTATATTTTATTTCATGTTTTCTAATATATTGTGAGAATTAGGTCTGTATCCAGTATCCCAATACTAATTAACTATTCTATCATATCGGATTTGATAACTTGTATCTTATGCCAATGTAGTAAGATAAGCACTGGGTCTAGTTTACTTATGTCTTGGGATTATAGTTTGAATCAAATAAATATTAGAATTAACCATGGGAAAAAGATTTGGAAAAACTGTAATTAGAGAAAATAACCCTATTAAAGACTCTATGGATAAGTCTAGTTAAATGAAAATATCATAATGTTATGGTAATGTTGATATTTTAGGGTTTTAAAAGAAAATGAATCCTATTTTTGATAATAGAAAGTGGATGTGACTATGGTAGAAAATCACCTAGGGGTAATAACTCTGAAAGGGTTAGATTGGCTATTAACTCAATTTTTTATAGTGCATGATGAGTTAGCTTAAGACTACAAACATGGAAAAACACTCTTGGTGTATGATTTACTATATTTAGATGCTCTTTATGGACCATTATAAAATATTTTAAAATATTGTTCTAATTTAAAGATATTCCTAAAGATACTAAACTTATGATTCGGAGATTATATATGAATAAATTTTTAATTATTGTTACATATTACACCATATTTTTAATTATACACTATGATTCGAAATGTTATGAACTAATTAGGTATATTCCATTGTTTATAAATTGTTCCTAATAGTAAGAATAGAAAACTTGTTAACACCTATAATCATTGAAATAATTTATCTCTTGCGAAATTCTACTTGGATGGTTTTTGGAGATGAAAAGATTATAAATATATTTGGATAGATGACTCAGGTTATAACGGATAACCATTCCTATATAGAACAGCCTATTTCTTCATATAATAATTCATTAATATTGGAACACATTGTATAATATAAATCTCATTACATTAAAGTAACTAATAATCTATTGATATTTTAATAGTGGATCAATTACCTTGAAAAGATATTACTATATTTGAGAATTAATAAAAGGGAGAAGGTTATTTTGGAAGTGTGTTTTTTAAATTAAGATATTTATCAATGGTGGTCATTGATTTAAAATAAAATAAGGATATGTAGATAGAGATATTGGAATGAAAGTGTATTAAGTATATATTATTTTCAAAATAAATTATTTATGATAAATGAGATGATATGGAATCGTAATTCATCAATATAAGATAGAAGTATGAGTACAATGTTGTTGAGTATGGGGAAAACATTATAATATTTTTCAGTCATGTCATGGACTATGTATGTAATTCCAAAAGTATGATGTATTAATTTAATGATGGATATAACTTAGGTCTGTGAAGGGAACTAGACCCTAAAAAGTTTTCATAAGATGATAATATGTTATGGAGGTCCATCGGGATCGAGAAATAATTCTCCAAGAAGTATATTTTCAAAAGAAATCAAGAGAATAAGAGGATGACTTAGAACTAGGGAAAAATAAATGAGAAAAATGTGAAGAAGGGAAGGATGGAAATTCCAACATGTGGTGATTTTTGAAAGAAACACCCTAGTAATATCATGAATGTGATGGATTTTTTCTTTAAGTGTGGAAAGAAACGCCATCATGCATAGGTATGCATGGGAATGAAAGAAGCTTCCAATGTTATGTGCTTCAACTTATGAAGATAGGTAAATATGAAAATTAATTCCCCAATCATTAAGGGAATTTACCTAACAAATTACTAAGGTAAAATGGATAAGAAAATGAAATTACTACAGTCGATATATAAAAACATTAAATTGAGATAGCAAGAACTTTGATCGAAGCCTCAAATTTAGCTAAGGTTTTATTTGATTCTAGGTCTTCATACTCTTTTATATCTTCCATGTTTTCAAAAAGAATTATATTTTTTCCTAAAATATTAATAAGTGATTTATAAATAAATAATATTATTGGAAACCTTTTTGAAATAATGATATGTCATTTAGTTCCCATTATGACACATATACATACCCTATATGCAAACATGATTATTATATATATGTTTGGATATGGAATAATCCTGATTTATTTAATTTAATTAGTTTTGAGGATATAGGAATTAGTAGATGAAGAATAAAATAATCAATGTTGAAATGGTGTTATTGTAATTTAATGGTTAATGTAATATAGTATTTTAATGGGTGTTATTATTGATGTATTATGAATTAATGTGTCACTTCTTCGTAACAATGATTATTTATATTGAGAATTATCTTAACTTATTCTAATCAATTTTTTAGACCGATGAAATAAGTAATCGTTCTTTTATTTATATTAAAATTCATTAAATGTTTATTTTCATTATTCATACATAAAAATTATTTTAGTCATTCATCATTAGAATTAGATGTAGAAATTTATTAAAATAATAAATCAAAAGTAAAAATTTAGAAAATTTAAAGGAATAAAGTATATATATTTTATTATGTTCATAATATTTATTATAAAATAGTCCCTCAACTATAAGAAAATGATCATGAAGTAAAAAATATATATTTACTTTAATTTATGATGAATCGACAGTCTTCTGAACCCCTGGATGATTTAGGGTTTTATGGTCATTAACTCTCTCGTGACCATATCCTCTATCACTCTCCATTACTCTTTAGAAATTATCATTCTCCTCAATGTATATATTGTAACATCCCTCTAATTTTATCCTTATTTTGGAACCCTATAATGTTTTATTTTAGGTAGCCTTTATGTTTCCTTCTTCACCTTTTCAAATGAAGTTTTATTATTCCTTTGTATGATGTATATTTTAAACAAATGAATTTTAAAATATTGAACCCTTTATTATTGATATAGAAAATTAAAAGGATTTAATTTATTTAAGGAGAGTGAATAAAAGCCCTAAAATATTTGGTATAAAATAATAATGATCTCTATAACTTTCTGAACATGCACCATCAAGATTTAAGCAAACTAAGATACAATATAAAAATATTATTACCAAAATATGATCATTATAACCTAGCTTCTAAATTCACAGAATGAATAGAGATAACCAGGTTATTAAAAATATGTATAAAAGTTTTATATAATGAAAATTTATATATTAATTCATAAAAAATTAGTACTAAATTTTTAGTAAATTAATTTTATTCTTCATAAATATATTTTCTACAGAAATGGTTTTTATAAAATTCATTGCAAGGAAATTATAATTAATTTATACCATTTTATGAAATTTTATTTGATAAAACTAATATAATTTTTAAAATAATTAGATAAATTTTTTCTTAGTGTGAATTTTTTGGTTTTTTTTAAAGCGTCATTTTTATGTGAATAGGGAAAAATAATAATTTTTTTAAAAAATCATTTCCTTTTTCTAAATCAAGTAAATTAAAAATATCATTATTATAACGTCCTGACCCAACTCACCTCCAAGATGGTGGCCGGACTGGTGTGTTACATGACCTCAAACGCATCTCCCCGAACGCCAGAGGAAGCCGACTAGCAGTGAGGGCCTTTTAACGTGTATGTGGGGGAGATTTTGCCCTAATTGTTAATAGGTAATACACAATGTAAGTAAACAACAAGTAATTATAAATAGCAGAAGAATATAATTGAATAAACCGCAGTAGAAGCAATATGAATAATCCAACTAAATTATAATCAAATGTGGTAGCTCACAAAACCATTTCATGTAATTATGTATATCTAAAATGAATTATGGAAAATAGAAACTCAAGCATATTGTCAACTAAAAAGAAAAGACTCAAAGTACAAAAACTGCATCACGAGTAGGGCTCGGTCCTTTTCCCCAGTATCCATCTTAAGAAGTAAGAAATCATCAAGCATCAGAAGTAGCATTCTTCCCTTTATCAATACCTGGAAGCATATAATCTAATCGGGTGTCAACGATGCCCGGTCAGGGTGTGAGATAAAATCGAGTAGGTTGGAACCCACAATGTATAAACCTTTCCATTTCATGTTGTAATAAAATATAATGTTTCATTATATAACAATTACATATAATTAATTAAGTGAAATAAAATAAATAACTCGGATCGGGTTCCTAAAGGAACCCATTCTTAATCACCTTCTTTGTCTTAATCCGTAAGTCTGAAAGGGAAACCTTTATGTAAAATACACATATGCATATATATAAACCTAGAAAATCAAGGTAAAACAACGAAGAGGAATACCCCCATGCTTGTTTGTTAACATGGGGTCTAAGTCAGGTGTCAACCATGAGTGCTTTAACATGCCAACAAAGTATAAAAAATATCAAGAGACTCAAACCAACATTAATATAAACCTTCAGTGCATCATTATTAAGGTTCAAGTTCAGAATTGGAGTCTTAGCCCATCCTGAAGGCATCACTATAGAATGTCTTTCAAATTATCCAATACCATCGAGCCCATCCAAGGAGATCTCTCGAAAGACCATGTATCACTTGAGGCATGTCTTTACCCTAAGTCGGTCCTAATCTCAGAAAAAGTAGTCGAGCATCATCTAAGGTTGGCTTGGCCACATTGCCAATGGATCCATGCCGATGGGCCCTTTTGGAACCATTATCACTCATATGTATTAGAAATCCCAGGGAATTCTTGGTCTGGCAAAGCCAAGGACACCGCCCCCAACACATAGAGGTAACCAGTCAGGAACGGAGGGTCTAAGCATGGCCCTTCAAATGGGACCCACCTTCTTCCCCGCCCTGAATTTAATTAATGTTTTGACCGAAGCAGATATGACATCAATATATGTAATTGCAGATTTAAACTAAACAGGTACACCCATGCATCACACAATGCAAATTAAATATTTCAGCATAAAAAGATTAACAAGGCAAATTATTGCATCAACATCAGTTGATAAATATACTTTTAAATAAATAAATAAATTCTCACAACCAACTACCAAAGATCCAACAATTAAAAAGTTTAAAATAAATCTAAATTAATTATTTAAATAAAACATCACAAAAATAGGTTGTGCAACACAAGCAGTTAATTAAATAAAATGCCCGTGCATACATATTTTAAAAATAATAATTCAGCACAAAAAACTACCAAGGATACAATAATTTAAGGTTCCTAATTCATCAAAATTAATTATTTAAATTAAACACAATGAAAAAATAGGGAGTGAAACACATGTAGGAAATTAAATTAAATGTCAGGGCTAATAGAATTTGTACCAGCCATGTCGGCATGCCCAAAGTGGAGTCTGACCACTTTGCAACAATTTATACAATTTAATTTATAATAAATAGGGCTCCAACAATTAGGTGGAATAATTAAATTGAAAAGATTGGATTAATTTGCACAACCTCATCAGGCACCAGTGAACGGCACAACTGTGCGTTTTTATAAATCGCAACGAAACAGAGGAAAAAAGAGAGTATATTCCCTACATTGTGGTTGCAAATGATCCTATGATCTATGGTAGGTGATTATTTGACCTAAAACGGACGAAAATAGATGATTTTAGAAAAATCCCAAAATAGGGTAAATTCATTCCGCGATGAAAAACAGAAAGGATATAAAAGGAGATCATACGATTTTTATGTGTGGGATAAGCCTTTCCGAGAGGTTCAGAGTGCGCCTAACAGTGAAGAAAAAGGATTAAAAACCAACACTATGGGAAAAATCAATATTTTTGATGGGTTATTTGTGACGGGATTTCATCCCCTATAGCAAATAGTGTGGTGCGATTTGCGCGCCAAACCGCGCGGCTTGCGCGCAAGAGTGTTTGTGACGGTACCCGTCGGAAATGCCCGACAACGGTTAATAGCTTTTTGCGACGGGATGTCGTCCTGTCGCAAAAAGACTGTCGGCAGGAACTATTTTCGACGGGACCTGTTGGAAATACCCTTTTAACCGCCGACGGTAATTAATGTGGGCGAGGGTATTCACGACGGTCTTGTCGCAAAATCCCGGCGCGGTAAATACCATTTTGCGATGGGAAAAGCCGCCCATCGCAAATAGTATGTCGGCAGATGGTATTTGTGACGGGTCCCGTCGCAAATACCCTTTTAGCTGTGGACCGTAATTAATGCGGGCGAGGGTATTTGCGATAGGGCACGTCGCAAATACCACCATTCGCGACGGGATTCCTGTCGCAAATGACCCCGTCGCAACTAATCTAACATATATATACCCCACCCGTTTTTTCTCAAATCACTCAGATTTTCCTCTATTTCTCTCTTCATACTAGAGTTTTAGGAAAAAAAATGCTTTTAGTTGAAGTTTTTTATACCAGAGCAATTGGAAGGCATCAATACCTTCAAAATATCAATGTTTGAGGTATTTCTATTTTATTTTTTTATATTTATTTTATTTTTTTATATTAATTTTAACTGTTGTTTATTAGTTCTAATTAAATTTGATTTAAATTGTTTTTTATTTATATTTATTTTTAGAAAGAAATTGATATTGTTAGTGATAATTATAAATAATTATTGTTAATTTGCAATAATTATAGATTATTATAGATAATTAGCGGAATTTAGTTATAATTAAGATAATTAGTAATAATTCGTATTAATTAGATATAATTAGATATAATTAGATATAATTAGTAATAATTAGATGTAATTAGTAATAATTAGATATAATTAGTATTAATTAGATATAATTAGTAATAATTAGATATAATTAGTAATAATTAGATATAATTAGTAATAATTAGATATAATTAGTAATAATTAGATATAACTAGTAATAATTAGATATAATTAGTAATAATTAGGTATAATTAGTAATAATTAAATATAATTATTAATAATTAGATGTAATTAGTAATAATTACCAATAATTAGATATAATTAGTAATAATTAGTAATAATTAGTAATAATTAGTAATAATTACCTATAATTAGATATAATTAGATATAATTAGTAATAATTAGTAATAATTACAAATAATTAGTAATAATGAAAAATAATTAGATATAATTAGTAATAATAACAAATAATTTGATATAATTAGTAATAATTACTAATAATTGGATATAATTAGTAATAATTACCAATAATTAGATATAATTAGTAATAATTCTTAATAATTACCAATAATTAGTAATAATTATCAATAATTAGTAATAATTACCAATAATTAGTAATAATTACCAATAATTAGTAATAATTACCAATAATTAGTAATAATTACCAATAATTAGTATTAATTAGATATAATTAGAAATAATTAGATATAATTAGTAATAATTTGATATAATTAGTAAAAATTAGATATAATTAGTAATAATTAGATATAATTAAATATAATTAGATATAATTAGATATAATTCGTAATAATTATTAATAATTCTTAATAATTAGGAACAATTCATAATAATTAGGAATAATTAGGAATAATTAGGAATAACTAGGAATAATTATGAATAATTAGGAATAAATAAGAATAATTACCAATAATTAGATATAATTACCAATAATTAGATATAATTAGTAATAATTAGGAATAATTACCAATAATTAGTTATAATTAGTAATAATTAGTTATAATTAGTAATAATTAGTTATAATTAGTAATAATTATATATAATTAGTGATAATTACCAATAATTAGATATAATAAGGAATAATTACCAATAATTAGTAATAATTAGATATAATTACCAATAATTAGATATAATTAGGAATAATTACTAATAATTACCAATAAATACCAATATTTACCAATAATTACCAATAATTAAAAATAATTAGCAATAATTAGCAATAATTAGCATTAATTAGCCATAATTATTAAGAATAAAAAAATATATTATCAATATTTTTTAAAAACAATATTAATATTATTAAAATAACAAAAAATTTATAAAATATTAAAATTATCAATATCTGTAACATGATTTGATCTATTATTAACATGTTCAAATCTAAAAGGGTCACCAATTGTCAGGTCATGCCTAATAAAAAGTTTGAGTAAGCCATGTCCAATGTAAACTTTATAATTGTCCTTGCTTGGTTGATCACCTTGCAAGTAGCATTGCAATAGGACAACCCAAGTCATTCACTTCTCATCTATAAAAATTATCTCACATGACCCTTTACAAAGACTATTATTCCTTGAAAATTTAAGGGAAAGATACGGATGTCCCATCAAATTTTTAAGGAAGAATGATCTATGTAAAGGGAGCGAGATGACTCTTAGAGACGAGAATGACATTACTTTGGTCGTCCTATTGCAACACTACTTGTGAGGTGATCAACCATGCAAGGACAATTATAGAGTTTACATTAGAATGGCTGACATAAAATTTTTATTGCGCATGACCTAACAATTGGAGACCCTTTGAGATTTGAACATGTTAAGAATAGAGCAATGCCTGTTGCGAATATTGATAATTTTAATATTTTATAATTTTTTTATTATTTTAATAATATTAATATTTTTTTTCATAAATATTGATAATATAATTTTATTATTTGTAATAATTAGTAAACAAAATCTCCTTGGATAATGAAGGGAAATTTTGTAATCATCTCTACAACGATGATTACCAAATTTCCTTTAATTATTCAAGTAGTTTTCATTTTGTTAAGTATTGCTAAGTATTTCTAAATTATTAATAAATTTTAATAATTAGTAATAAATTGTAATAATTGTTAATAAATTGTAATAATTAGTAAATGAAATCAGCTTGGGTATTGAAGGGAAAATTTGTAATCATCTCCACAATGAAATCTTCATTATTCAGATAGTGTTTTTATAATTTCAAATTATTCAAAAATAGTGATGATTTTATATTTTATGTAGAAAAATATGGAACGAGGAAGTCGACATTAGTCATTATTAGATGGTCGCGTTTGGATAAATCATCGCAGAAATCCAAATGGTTTTGGTCTAAATCCTGTATATATTGAGGTTGTTGAATATTTCTTAGCATTTTCATCATCAAAACCAGAATATGTTTCAGAAGGCACAATTATGTGTCCTTGTAAAAAATGTGCTCTGAGAACGTTTGACACAGTTGACAATGTTGGGGGACATCTCTTGCGGTTTGGTTTTCAACCAGATTATGATTTTTGGTATCAATACGGTGAACACAGTTCTAGATAAGATCCTAATAACATGATTCTGGATCCATCATGGTTTTAAAATTTAGTACATGATGTTGCAGGTCCATCTATGCAACAAACTGAAACTCACGATGATATTGATTTAACTCTTGAGTTGGAACCATCCGAATTTTATGGGTTGTTGAGGTTTGTTGAGGATGCATTATATCCTGGTTGCTAGATTAGAAAATTATAAGAGGTTGAAAATTTTATGGCTATTAAATTAGATAAGGCAATGTCAAAAAATTGTTTTGATCAGATATTTTCTCTGGTTAAAACACTATTACCTGAAGGAAATGTGTTGCCGGAAAATTACTATGAGAGAAAGAGGATGATTCGTAATATGAGCCTTAGTTATCGAAAAATTCATGTATGTCCAAATGATTGCATCTTATATTCTGGTGAAAATGATACATTGGATAGTTGTCCCACATCTGGACAATTGAGGTATAA
Organism: Viscum album; assembly: GCA_963277665.1. Taxonomy (NCBI): domain Eukaryota; kingdom Viridiplantae; phylum Streptophyta; class Magnoliopsida; order Santalales; family Viscaceae; genus Viscum; species Viscum album. The sequence continues at coordinate 1,635,971,434 of OY728137.1, read as the reverse complement.
AGAAGCTCAACCAGGGATGTCTAGATCGATTCTAGTAAAACAGTTGAGATATTTCCCCCTTACACCTAGGTTACATCATTTATTTATGTCTCAGAATACATCGCCAATGATGTCATGTCACAAAACCATGATTTCAAATGATAGAAGCTTGAATCGTCCATCTTATGGTGATTCATGGAAACATTTTGATCGTCTGCATCCATATTTTTCTATAGAAGCCTGAAACGTGTGATTGGGTCTTTCTACTGATGGTTTCTGTCAGTTTGGTTCTTATAGTAGTCAGTATTCTTGTGGTCATGTCTTTATAACTTCGTACAATTTTCCTCTATGGATGTTGATGAAGGAGCCTTATATTTTTTTGACTCTATTAATCTGAGGACATCCGAAAAAGAATATTTATGTTTATTTGAAACCATTGATTGATGAGTTAAATTCATTGTGGAGTGATGGTGTTAATATATATGATGTTGTTGTAAAAAAATCATATTAAAATATACATTGATGTGGACAATTAGTGACTTTCCGAAGTGTGGCATGTTATCTGGTTGGAGTACACATGGTTCGAAATCATGTCGTTACTGTATGAAAGACAAAAAAGCCTTTATGTTCGTCAATGAAAAAAACCTTGATATTTTGATTGTCACCATAGATTTCTTTCAACCGATCATCCTTTTTGAAGGAAAAAATCTCATTTCAAAAAAGGTACAATTGAAAGGGATGAACCTCCAAAGAGGATATCAGGTACAGAGTTAAAATCAGTTGTATTTCTATTAACTCCAATCACATTTTGACCAACAGTAAACCAACAAAAAATTCATGGCTTTGGAAAAGAACATAATTGGATAAAAGAAAGCATTTTTTTGGATCTTCTGTATTGGTCTAGTTTGTTAGTCTGCCACATGTTGGATGTTATGCATATTGAGAAGAACTGTTTTGATAATTTATTTCATACAATTTTGGATACACCAGGTAAGACCAATGACCCCTTAAAGGCACGATTAGATCTTTCCCAAATTTGCAGGCGACCAGAACTTGAACTATTTGAAAATGTTAGATCATAGAGGTTAATGAAGCCAAAAGCAGCTTATACACTATCCAAAGAGAGTCGCTTATTATTTTGTCAGTGGATTGAAGATTTCAGATTTCCGGATGGCTATGCATCCAATTTGAGTAGATGTGTTAAAAATAGTTATATTACTGGATTGAAAGTCATGATTTTCATTTTAAAATGGAAAGAATAATGCCGATTGAATTCATAGGTTTGTTGAATTATATTATTTTGGATTTGATAATAGAAATATAATATTTTTTTCAAGACATTTGTGCAGCGACAATAGAATACGATGCACTAAGAAAACTGGAAGAAGATGTTGTTGTAATTATATGTAAATTGGAAAAAATATTCCCGCCAGCTTTCTTTAACTAAATGGAACATCTGATATTACATTTTCCACATGAATATAAACGTTGAGGTCTAGTGAAGTTTTGATGGATGTACCCATTCGAGAGATGCATGCAGAAATTGATGAAAAAAGTACCTAAAATGCATCAGTTGAAGGATCAATTGCTGAAGCTTATTTGCATGAGGAAATTTCTTTTTTCTGCTCTCATTATTTTGAATCTCAATATACCTCAAAACACAATCGCATGGGATGAAATGAGGGGAATGTTAATGTTGAAAGGGAAAATCATTTAACAGTTTTTAATCAGCCAAATCTTGGTTTCGTTGGAGTTCTTGAACAATGGTTTTCAGATGGTGAACATCACAGAGCTCATTCATATCTTCTACTCAACTGTGAAGAAATGTCATCATTTATCCTGTGAGTGCTTCTATCACATATTATATAATTTATGTTATAGTATTTTAACTGATTTTATTTGTAGGTTATATGATAATCATATGAAGAAACAACTTCCACAAATTACAGTAGCTTCTCTTGAAGAACACAGACAAATTTTTTTTTTCACAATGGTTTCAGTAACTAGTAACATAAATTATTAATGATTTAATATCAATTCCATTTATTATTTATTATATTGATAATTGTTTTACAAATTTCCAGGTTTATCAATATGCTGATAAAACTGATAAGTGATTGTGCATATTGATTAACCCACAATCCAAAATGGTTAAATCATATAATGCATATGTGGTGAATGGTTTTTGATTTTATACACATGCATACGCGGAATCAAAAAAACAACGAAAAATGGAGTTTTCTTGAGAGGATCACATCATAGAGAAACTATAGTTGACTTTTATGGAATTTTGGATGAAATTATTGAGTTGTGTTATCTAGGAAAGAACTACATAATAATTTTTAAATGTTAGTGGTTGGATACTGAGAGAGGATGGAATGTTCATCTGACTCATGGAATCGTTGATATTATATATAAAAGCATTCTTGAAGTAAATGAACCATTTTTACTGGCTCAACAGTCACATCAAATTTATTATGCAAAGTACGATGCTACTTTAAGAGACATGAGTGATTGGTGGAGCATAATAAAAATGAAATCTCAGGAAAATCAGTTTACTCAAACTGAATGTGATTCAACTGAAGTGGAAGGATTTGAAATTTTTCAAAAGACTGCGGAAAATCCATCTGATTCACAAAGAGATGTGAATACCGATGATTACACCCCACAATTAAGGATTGATGTTGATGAAGATGTTAATGATGTTACAAATGAATTTGAAATGACAAGAGATGCTGAAACTGAAACTCATATGGATATTGATGATGATGAGGAGGAAGATGAAGACATTGACATTGACAGCTATGGAGAAGAGGATGAAGATGAACATTGACATAGTTAAATGCTGGTTATAATCATAACTAAAAAATATCTATATTAAATAGTTATTTTCAACTATCTGTTAACAATAATCATTTTGTGTTTCATATGGACTCTGATATATTCAGCGAGTTGCAGGAGGCTGACCTAACATTAGATGAGGGAGATTTTGGATCATCTTACCCTCACCCTACTGGCGGTTCAGGGGGTATGTGGAGGGTGTGCGGTTTTGCATGACTGATGATTCATGACCCTATCCCTGAGCAACATCCACATCTTGGTTTCGATCCACACACATGAAGGTATGGTAACATTTTTATTTTATTTATCTTTCCTTAATTTATTTATATATATACTAATTGTTTGATTATTTATTCCTTTTCACAGTTTTGCGCATGTAGCTATTGGACAAGGGAGCGCTATCTTGGACAATTATTTTTCTCATCCATGGATCACATGGGAACAGATTCTCATTGATGTGCGACGTTACATGTTCCATCATTGGATGGTACGTAAATAAATAATATTTCTTTTGAAATTTATTTTATTAATAACTTGATATTATAAATTATTTGTAGGGTTTATGGTATCCTATCGATGATAGTATGCACGACACTATCCACGCAACATGGCAGATTTCTATGCACGACTGTTTCCGTCAGTTTTTGCAAAATTTGAGAAGGACAACCATTAGGAAAGCTGGAGTGACAGAATTTGATGATTCATGTAGAGCTCACCGACTAGAGTACATTTCATCTCATGTTTGGGAAGAATTATGTTTACACAGGTTGGGTGGTGGATTTCAGAATAGATCTTCAGTGGGATGGCAGAACCGGGGGAGACAGGAGGTCACACATCGAGCTGGTAGCCATACATTCAGTTGGAATAGAGAGAATTTGGTAAGTATATATTTTAAATAATTTAAATAACTTAAAATATAAACAGTTTATTTTATATTTCGGTAGGCAATCGAGCATCTCAGTATTATAGAGTTCGGCGGTTATCGAATGATGTATAGTGATCCAGCCACTTGAGAGATTAGAGGTGATCGCCAGCGTCAGATTCTGGTTAGTATTATTTTTTCACTTTGACAATTAACTGTATATAATATTTTCACAATTTTAATTTTTTATTGGAATTGAAGGAGTCAGATGAGGCTGCGACCTCTCAGACACAGGCTGAGGGTCAAGATGAGACGACAGAGCAGACCGGTGCTCACAATTTTGATGAGGAGACATAGATCCAGGCGACTCAGTATGGATTTGAGAAGGGAAAAGTAGTTGGTATCGACTCTCATTTGACTTATGGAAATTATTATAGTACTTCTGCGATGTCAGCGTCCAGCTCGAGAGGAGCTCGTGGAGAGACATCATCTTTTGGATCACAGTATCTGGAGTAGTTGAGAACTCGGGTTTAGATTATAGAGACTTTGTAGAAGAAGAATGAAGAGATGAGTCGACGGTAGCAGCAATATGAGCAGCATCACGAGGAGAAGATGCGTCAATGGCAGTAGTAGCAGCATCAGCAGCATGAGGAGAAGATGCATCGATGGCAGCAACAGCATTGCAAGCAGATGGAGTACATGCGTCGTCTGACATGTAGTTTAGGGATGGAGTTTCCTCCACCATCTCCTTCAGCTCCTCCACCTCCTCCAGAAGACGACCCCCATAGTGATTTTTTTATGTTAAAAACATTTGAATTTAACATTGTAATATGAATTATTTACATTTTTTGTCTTTTATATCGGTGCAAATATTATATAATTTAATTTATAATATTTTATTATTTTTTTAAATTTTTTTGTGAATATTGATAATTTTAATATTTTATATATTTTTATTACGTTAATAATATTAATATTAATTTATTAAATATTTTTTTCAGTATTATATTTTTTTATTTACTAATAATAATAATAATAATATTTTATGATTTATTTATTTTTATTATGAATATTGAAAATTTTAATATTTTTTATTTATTTAATAATAGTAATATTATTTTTTCAATAATCATAATTTTGTTGAATTTATTTTTTTAAAATTTATTTATTATTTGCGACAGGACCTTTTGTGATGGGACCCCATCGCAAATAGTCCAAATAAATATTATTAAAAAAAATATTTTCAACAGGACTACTTACCTGTCACAAATAATTTGTTTTGACGGGCCCGTCGCAGAACGTTATATATATACACATTTATTTATTTATTTTTTGTGCGACGGGACGGTAGGCCCATCGCAAAAACTATTTGCGACAGGGCCGTCGCTAAAGAGTTTTTGTATATATAATGCATATAATCGAGGACTTATTTGCGCAGACGTTTTCTACAATGGGCTATTTGTAACAGGGCCACGTCGCTAAATCTTATATACGACGGGACCTCGTCGCAAATAAGCCATCGCAGATACCAAGAATTCCAGTAGTGAGAGGTGCGACGATCTTTTAAAGGTGGACGAAGGTGGTGTGAACCACCTAGGGAGGAGGGATGTGCCATGCACATGAGAGGAGGAGAGGAGGGGAGGAGAAATAACTAAAAAGAAAAGGGAAGAAAAAAAAGATAAAGGGAAAAAGAAAAAATAAAATAAAAAAAAGAGGAGGGAAATAAAAATAAAATTAATAAATATAAAAATGTTTAGACCCATTTTTAATTTTTTTTCTATTCTTCCCATTCTCGCTTTTAATTTTTATTTTTTTATTTTAATTCATTTTCCATCTATTTTAATTTATATAATTTTCATTTTATCCTTTTTATTTAATTTTAACCTGAACGTTATGCTAGTGCACGACGTAATATTTCACATAAATCTAGAGAAATCATTTAGTTAATTTTAATAGTTGTCTGGGTCCCACAATAGGGTTCCCAGGTGCGCTCCCTGGGTCTCTTTAAAAAAAATTGCACTAAAAACATAAATTTTCCACATCTTGATTTATGTCGAGACATTAAAATAATAAAAATTATTATTATTTAATATAACTAATCAATGAAACCATTAATAAAAAACAATAACAATAAAAAAAGATAATTTTTGTTAAATGAATATTGATTGTGAATTTGTATTTAATTTGAACAATTAATAATATTACATTTTTTACCTTACCTAGTTATTATTTACACCACATCACAATTTATTAATTATAGATGTTCATCTTTATTTGTTTTCTTCAATAAAAATAATAATATTAATAAAAATAATAATTATTATTACTTCCAACTTCCCAAAAAAAATATTTATAACGTAATTAAATTATCTTCAGGGGCGATCTGATAAAACGTCTGATGCTCACAAAATTTATACCCTACCTAGGGTAAACCCTGCGTTCTGGAGCTATCGGTGGCCTCATATTTATCACTCGATGCATTATTTGTGAGAAAATATTTATTTATTATTTAAAAAAATGAATAATAAATTAATTAAAAATCAATAGAGTATTATCATGTGCGAGGGTGACGAACACCCAATGCGAATCATGGTTTTACACTGCCTAGGGTAGAACCAGCATTCCGGGCCTAATGGTGGTCTCTGATTTCTCATGTGATGAACCGTTTAAGAGTTTCTTAATTTTTTTATAAAAAACACACATACGTATAAGTAAAATAAATTAAATATTTTTATTCTATCTACTTCAAGGGTCTACGGTCTCGGAACCCTGTGCTAACTAATCGTTAAACTCTGAAAATATTTCATAATATATTTCAATGTTTTATTAAGGATTTTACCCTTCATTTATTTTGTTTCTATTTTAATTATATTCTAACTAATTTACTAAAAATTTGTTTAAAACACACATCAAAGTGTCAACTATCGGATATAAAAAGCTCCAACACTCAATTTTAAAACAGTCCTACCCAATGAATGGAAAAATTTAATTTCCTTTTATTTTTCATTCAGTTCAAAAAACAGAATGTTATAACCTTCCCACCTTGGAATTTCTCATCCCCGAGAAGCCTTAAGAAACAAAATAACCCTCACCTGATCTACAGGGTCATGTAGTCTCATACAAAAGGCCACATTGTGTATTTAAACACCCGATGCACCTTCAAACTTTTGTTAGGAAAACAACACCTAAGCTATTATGATTTGAGTCAATGCTCATTTCACAACTGAAACGTTGAGCCGGTATTTACCCAAGCCTTTCTCTCTAGAGACGTGACCATGTCATCGTCTCATTAAACATCTGGCCAAACTTACTTCCTACCTTATTCTTTAATGTTATAAAGGGAAAAAAATCGAGTCACGATGCATTCCACCTAGGAATTTACTATTAGAAATTCCCTTAATAATTATAGTGATGATTATCATGTGATTTCCAAAATGGATAAAATGGTCGAATCCCCATCACCCTTAAAGTGCATGTCGAGCCATATTTTTATGAAAATCCATGCTCGACCCAAACCGCCCTTGTCTCACCTGATGACATGTCAGAAAAAGTTCCATCATTGACTGCTTCATTGAGCAAGAGAGAGAACTAGTCAAGCCACTCCAGCTGACCATTTAAGAATATGATCAGTTTAGATGACAAGTGTTTTATAGACAGAACATTGGTTTCTTCTTCAAAAGAATCTTTCATATACTGCGAACACATCCACCGAAGTTCATACCTGACCTCCGGTGACGTTCCTTGATTTAGGCATCACCGAGCCCAATAACAAGTCTAAGGTATCCTTAGATTGTCACGAAATTAGTATAAGGATCTAACCTAAGGTAGTCCATTCACTATTTTTACGATTGAGAAATTGGTACAAAGACCAGACGTCCAAAAAAAGTATTTGACTAAGCCCGGAGTGGCATTCACCCGGTGGTCAAGTCAAAAGAAATGGCTGGTTTACAAGAGTTCATCCAAATAATTACAACACAAAAATCCAAGGGTCACTCAAGACTAACCAAGTCTTCGATAAGAACGACGTGTCAGCATGTAGCACTATGAAAACCACCCTAAACAAGCCCAACAAATTTTAAAGCTTTAGCATGGCATAAGACTGATGCTCTATTAGTGCATCAAGGATGAAGGAAAGATATTGGACATTCACATCACTTAAGGAAGAGTACAATAAGAGGATTTTGAGATTAATAGAAGGAAAACATTGAAACAATTATTCTGAAAGCCCAACCAAACTGGATGGTGTGTCAAAACACTGAGTCTATGGAAGTTATTCTGAGCATTGGGACGAACCTAATTCCTTTAACAAAAAAGTTACTGCACTACAGAGATGACCCGAAACATATTTTATAGCGCATTCTTGATGATCACATAGAACTCAACTGGTTAGTTAAAACATTATGAACATAACAGCACCGCATATGTGAATGCATAATACCTCAAGGTGATACAAAATCAAGATAATTTTAACCTGAAGAATGACATATTGAATCATCCATCACTGTGGAGAAGAGAGAGTTGAACGACCTATGATGCAAACTACCATTCTTAGGGAATTCATAACCTGATGGAAATGAACATTACTCGTCATTCAAACCCGAAACAATAGTCAATAAAAACATGACCACCCATTCGAACAAGGGTTTCATTTTAAGGAAGGGGGTCTTACTAGGGATACAACATGTGAAAGGTTCTGTTCCAAAGAAATGCAAGGAGAAACTAAAACTACCATTATTCCAGGGTCTTAAACAGAGGTCATTTCTATATGTTCTATATCCAAGCCTTTTATATTTAATCACATTTAATCTTTAATCATCAAAAGATTTAATTGTAACATAAAGTACCATTATTCCAAATCAAAACACAAGGTAGTTGATCTTAACCAATGCCTCTAGGGATAAATAAGAAATATTTATAAAACTTTATTTTAAAATATTTTACATTAATTGACTTCCTTCCCTTAATTAGGCAATCTATAACATAAAATCCTTTTCAGAAGATAATGAAACCTAAAAGGATCCCACAAAGTTGACCTGAGTTCATTAGAATGAATCCCAAAAAAAATTGTTTAATTAATTAGAGTCACAACACCCATATTGTCTTATCTCATAAGGAACCTGAATCAACTAGCCTATTTGGTCCTAGTTGTTCCTTTAGGTAGTTAACCAACTCATTTAAAATTATAACACACTCAAACACATATCATCTTAGATATATGAGTGGATATTAACATAATAAGTGACTATACACTTTATTGTTTTTGGAATTTGTCTCCCATTCAAAGGAAACCAATAAATTTTAGCAAAGTAACCAATTACATAACAAACAAGATAGAAGGTCACTACAAGAAGCTAATAGAGAGAGACATGTTGTAATCACAGAAGTATAACATTTTAATTATAGAGACATGCCAATAGGGAGAAAATCATGATACAAGGAAAACATGATATTAAACAGGAAGCATGAAAATATGATAGAATGATAAATATATTACTAAAACATGTTATTAAACAGGCATGCTAAATAATTACAAGGAAAGGAATATATTCAATGAAAAAAATTTGAATCAAAGGGTAGCCTAAAATTCAACTATTTGGCATGGCACTATGAATGGCATGTGAACTATTATTTTCCTATTATGATGCATGAAATTCTTCATTCTTTCCTAAATAGGCCAAGGGTAAAATATCATAAATTCCATAAATTCATAAGTAGTGGAAATTATACCAATCAATCAAGGTGAAATCATATCAACTATAATATCAAAAAACCTAAACATCAATCCCAACCCTGGCCACTCGGTCATTTCCCGTACGTGGGAGATCAGTCCCAGGCACGACTATTAACCAAGAGAGGACACATTCCTAGTCTCTTGTCTACCAACCCAAAACAGCGAGACAAAAGAAAAAATACCACCTCTAATACCACTTTGTATCATCCCGACCTGGATCACCTCTAAGATGGTGGCAAGATCGGTGGGTTACATGACCTCAAGCACATCTCCCCGAACACTAGAGGCTACCAACTAGCAGCGAGGGCATTTTAATGTGTTCGAAGGGGAGACTATTCCCTTATAGGTAATAGGTAATACACAGTAGAAATAAAAAAAAGCAATTATAAATAGAAGAAGCATAAAAATGATTAAAATTCAGTAGAAGCAATATGAATAATCCAACTGAATAATAATCAAGCGTGGAACCTCACAAAACCATGTCATGCCAGGATGTCTGTCTAAACTGATGTACGAAAAATAGAATCTCAAGAATAATTTTGACTAAAAACAAAATACTCAATGTGAAACAAATGAATCATGAGAATGGATCGGTCCTCTACCCCAATCTCTATCCTAAGCAGCAAGAAACAATCATGCATCAGAAGCAGCATCCTTCCCTTTGTTAATACCTACAAGAATATAGTCTACTCGAGTGTCAACGACACACGAACAAGGTGTGAGATAAAATAACAATAGTTCGGCACCCACTGTGTATAAACCTTTCCATTTCATGGAGTAATAAACTTCAGTGTTCCATTATATAAAAATTGCAGATAATTAATTATGTGAAATAAAATAAATAACTCAATTCAGGTTCCCAATGGAACCCATTCCTAATCACTTGTGTCGGCCTAAGACGGAAGTCTGAAAGGAGTACTTCTAAGTATATGACACATATGAATATATATAAAGCCTCGAAAATCAAGGTAAAACAAGGAAGAGGAATACCCCCAAGCTTTTTCATTAACTTGGGGTCTATGTCAAGGGTCCACCAGGGGTGCTTCAACATACCAAAAAAGTATTAAAAATTTAAAGAGGCTCAACAGAGAATTAATATAAACCCTCAGTGCATCATTATTAAGGTTCAAGATGAGATATGGAGTATGAGACCATCCCGAAGGTATCATTACAGAACATCCTTCAAATTATCCAATACCACAAAGCCCATTCAAGGAAATCTCTCGAAAGACCATGTATAGCTCGAGGCATGTCTTTACCCTGAGTCCGTCTCGATCTCGTAAAAAGGGGTCGAGCATCATCTGAGGATGGCTTAGAAAAATTGTCAATGGATCCATCACAATGGGCTCTTTTGGAACCGGTATCACTAATAAGTATTTGAAATCCTGGGGAATTCTCGGTCCAGAAAAGCCAAGGACACCACCCCCGACACATAGAGGTAACCAGTCAAGAACGGAGGGTCTAAGCATGGCCATTAATACGGCACCCACCTTCTTCCCTGCCCTGAATTTAATTAAAGTTTTCACAATAGCAGATATGTTATCAACATATGTAATTGCATCTTGAAACTAAAGAGGTACACATGTCCATAACACAATGAAAATTAAATACATCAGCATAGTAAGTTTAAGAAGGCAATATACCGTATCAACATAAGCAGATAAATTCGCTTTTAAATAAATACACAAATTATCACAACCAACTACCAAAGATCGAACAATTCCAAATTTCAAAATTAATCTAAATTAAATATTTAAATTAAACATCATAGAAATAGGTTGTGCAACACATGCAGTTAATTAAATTAAATGATCAGGCATACACATTTAAATAAATAAATAATTAAGCACAAAAAACTACCAGAGATCCAATAATTAAAGGTTCATAATTAATATAAATTAATTATTTAAATTAAGCACAATGAAAAAATAGGGTGTGCTACACATGTAGGTAATTAAATTAAATGTCTAGGCTAACAAAATTTGTACCGGACACATTGACATCCCCAAAGGGGTGTATGAACACATTGAAACAATTTAAAAAAAATTATTTATAATAAATAGGGATACCCAAATTATGAGGAACATTTAAATTGAAAATATTGGATTAATTTTCACAATGTCTGTAGGCACCGATGAATGGAACAACCTTGCATTTTTATAAATCGAAACTCAACAGAGGGAATGAAAGTAGACGTTCAACCTTAGGGTCTCCGATGGTCCTATTGTAAGAACCCATATCTTCTTTTCATGTATGTTTTCTTTTACTGGTTGTTTTTTAGGAAAATATTAGTATCTAGAAATTTTAGGAGTATACGTCGTGTAATAATAGTTACATTTCATGTACATAGTTTCTGCAGGTGACCTTGTACTGGCCTTATAATGGTCGAGTACATGGTCGTGTGTAGTGACTCGAAGATCGCCTAAAGTAGGGATGGTTAAGGCAAGTCCACGATGTGTACTTCAAAATTACACATCATGTACTTTGTTTTTATTTCATTAAATGGATTGTGGTCACATCTAATCGATAGAACACACTTCTTTCTGTCCGTCTCATCCCGATGTGCATGTGATCCTCATCCCAGTTGGTGAGGTATCCCTAAGTGCATCCACAAGACCCAGGTTCAAAACCAGGTATAGGCATATTTTTGGGGAATTGTAACAGTACTATAGTAGGCACTGTAGCATGAATTATAGAAGAACTATAAAGTATAGAGGTACTTTAGTAGGGACTGTACACTATATAGGTACTGTAGTAGAACTGTAAAATGTGCGGGCACTGTATCAAGAACAATAGCAGTTACTATAGCAGGTACTATTCGGTACTGTAGCAGTTGAAACAATTCACCATAGGCCACCAGTTTGGGCTGGGTGTCCATAAGGATTTCGGACCACCTAGGACTTCAAGTCAGTAGGGATTTCGGTCCACCTTTAAATACTTTGGGCCACCTCAAGGCCTTCGTGCCATAAGAAGTTTCCCCAAAAAGACTATAAAAAAGGAGCAGCCCCAGAAGAGGATTCAGAGCAGGTGCACTCACCAGAGCAGAGCCAAATGGATTTGTCAGAATGAGTGGGTATGGCTATGCCATCAGGACCAGCATGTGCTTGCACAGGAAGCCTAGCTAGACGACCATGGGAAGGTGGAGAGCTACTATCATGATGCAGATGCTGGGGAGGGGCAGTTCCTTGTAGATATTCTGGTTGAATTCCTTAAGTCCTTATGGTCATGTAGTCGCCTTAGCCTACGGGCCGTGTAATCTCTGAGCCTACGGGCCTTGTAAGGGTTCCACCTCATCCCTTGAAAGGGTGGTTATCAAAATCAATAAAAAATAAATTCCTTCAGGCCATTCGAGATTTATCCTGATGGGTCCATATGGAATGGATCTTCATTGAGACCATGATTCTTCATTCGTTTTCTGAATCAAACTCTGTCAGTTTCATTGGAATTTCATCGGTGAGTTATCTCTTCTTCTTGAACTTAATCTCTGGATTTCTCCTCTTTCAAGAGTTATCATCTGTTGAGAGTTTTAAGAGTGTTTGTAGATATACTATTTTATATGGCGATTCAATGCCTGAGGTTGACGTATATCAATCATACAATGCCGAGGTAGGTGGTTTGTGTCGTTCCATAGATAGTCTTTGAGTTATATGTGAAAAAGTTCCCAATACCCTTGAACGGGGTGTTGCGGGTTTATGGTTTTTATCCGTATTATTGACTGATATGCTTTATTTGTTGGATATATGTTGTTTTTTGTGAATAGGGTTAAATTTTCCATGATATGGATGTTTTCCCCATATATGCTTGTTTTGGACCGTTTGGTCTAGCTTAGCCCGTTATGTTATTTTTCTTTCCATGCTTAGTATTGTAGGATGGAGTGATTGTATCTGACATGTTGTCATACATTATATATTTTTTAGAAAAGTAGTTCCTGAGGTTTACTTTATCAAACATATATCGTTGTGCACGATTGACTTACATAGGTCCATGAGAACCTGACACTACTACAAAAACGTGCATTAACAGCGCTAAAAACAGGTTTTAACAGCACTAAAAAAGTGATGTAAAGCTTGATGATGATAAAATGGGCTACCCTTTATCAGTGCTTACTGAGCACTGATAAAGGTGTACGTTATCAGTGCTAAAAAGTGCTCATAATGTAAAACTTTATCAGCCCTAAAAACACGCTGATAAAGGTAGACTTTATCAGCGCTCTTTTAGCGCTGATAAAATGATCCTTTATTAGCACTTCTTTAGCGCTGATAAAGGTGGATTTTATCAGCCCTTTTTTATCGCTGATAAAAGCACCATTTATCAGCGCTAAAAAAGCGCTGATAAATGCCCTGTCTGCGGCTACAAAATAATCTGCAACAGCACACCCGGACACCTGCAAATAGAATCATCATCTCAATAATCTAATTAAATCAAGTATACCCATACAAAATTAACACATAAATCATAATCTAATTAGATCAATTATACCCATACAACATTTATACCCATACACCATTAACACACAATTCATAAGTAAATTACGTACATAAAATTATCTACATAACCCTTTTAATGTAGAATATATAAAAGTTCACCATCCCTTACCAATAACTCATAATCTCCACCCATCTTCTAAAGAATAAATAATGTAGTTTTGAGGAGTAGAATACATTATGAGAATAAAAAAGTACAACACATAAGATATCCACAGAAGAAAGAAGTTTATTCAACATCTAAGCCTTCTCCGCATCTTCCATCATCAGAGTTATCATGTGGTCTTCCCCTTTTTATAGTAGCTTTCCCCTCATCTTTATATATGTATTAGTTTATTATATCCCCTTTCTCTTTTTAATTCATTTTAACTCTATTATACATTCCCATTATTCATTATATTTATTCGTATCACAATTTAGATTCATGAGAAGGTTATCATTGGTTTTTGTAGTTCTCCATCATTATTCTAGGAATATGAGGCCCTCATTCATAGGTTTCCATAATTTTCTCCAAGAAAATGGGATGTATATTTTAGAAATCACATGGATATGGAGTATCTTATATTATATTGAAACAGATTTTACAAAATGGACAGAAACCTGGGGGAATACCCATTATTGGTTTTTGGAGTTCTTCATCATTATTCTAGCAATATGAGGCCCTCATTTATAGGCTTCCATTATTTTCTCCAAGTAAATGGGATTTTTATTTTAAAAATCACATGGATATAGAGTATTTTATATTATATTGAAATAGATTTTACAAAATGGACAGAAACCAGGGGGAATACCCATTATGGAATCGGATTCCCATCATGAATGCCACTTCCTGGAGTTGGTAAATCCATATCCCCCTTGATAATAACTCTTTCATCCAAAAAAACACTCAAATTACATATTCAAAACCTCACTAGGGTGGATAGTATCTACAATGTAGAAGAATTTATGTTATCATTCTTCATTTACCCCTGGCCCATCATAAATAATAATGTTGTGGACCCCTTGTCCTTGAAAAATGAACCACTACCACATTTGTAACCTCTATGGAATAATTTAAAAAATATATTAGATATTCATATCATAAACTTTGGTTAAAATAATGCACAATTTTCTATGTAATTTATATAGTGTATCCACAACCTTCGGTTCAAGCCACACGATTGTGATGACACAATGGTAAATCCCGCGATGTAGTGGGGGTTAAAATATCCAATGCCACATATTCTTCTCTAAAGCTTCAATAGCGATACTATGCCACAACAAAACCAGAAATCGTGTCACCATGGATATGACACTTTTGTTTATTTATTTAGACATCATAGATGTTTAATTTAGTTCATGTTATCATTTATGGATTTTTCACAATATATGAAATTCTTCGGGGACATCCCATTCTCTAGATGTCATCCACAACATCTCCTATCATTGATAATATAATTTCTCCCAGATGATGAGATATCTAATTAGAATCTATGTAAATCTAAACTAAGATACCCTGGTGGAATTGTGATTTTGAGGGTGGTAGGCTACGATAGTTGCATCAAAGGAATGTATGATTAAGGGAACATGAGTGGTGACTGATAAAAGGATTTTTTTTGTAATTTACAGTCCCCTAATCTAACCTCATCCAACATGTGATAATTACATGGGATCCCACTTCGATATAATTGTTCCCCTGACTTTATATTTATAATCATGTCATATTATAGTTAGTGTAATCATACAACCTCACAATACGACCCACACAAGTGATATCCCTCATCCATTAGTGCACATAATATCCTAATGTCCCAATATTCTCTTCTACTCATCCACCAACCTCAACATTCACAATTAAATATCATTGCTTACACAATCCATCTATGTTGGATACCCTTTATGGATTTTAATTCCCCATAACCCTAATGTATTTTCTATGTGGCTTCAACCCTTTTGGTTTGGGGATTACATGGGTTGGACAAATTATTTACCTAAAAATATATAAAACACTAAATTAAGATTTTTACATGTCACCAAGGACTGTTGGATCATTCTCATAAAATATCAAGGTAATCTGAATGCATTTGGTTGGATTTTCATAGGTCAGTTGTGGTTTTCAATTAAAATTGTGTCCATTTTAAAAAAAAGAGAGACCCTTTGAGTGCTAGCGGCCACACCGTGCCATGTATTGAGGCAAGGATGACTCGTACATGTCAAAAAGGACCCTTGGATCATTCTCCAAAAGGATCAACACAATACGAATGTTTTTGGTCGGATTTCTGTAGGTTAGTTTTTGTTTTCAATTAAAATCGTGTCCATTTTAAACAAAAGAGAGACCCTTTGAGTGGTACCGGCCACACAGTGCCTTGGATTGATGCGGAGATGACTCGTAGATGTCAAAAAGGACCCTGGATCATTATCCTAAAGGATCAAGTCAATACAAATGCGTTTGGTCAGATTTCAGTAGGTCAGTTGTTGTTTTCAATTAAAATTGTGTCCATTTTAAAAAAACGAGAGACCCTTTGAGTGATAGAAACCACACCATGCCTCAGATTGAGGAGAGGATGACTCTTACACAACACAATGGACCATTTGATTGTTCTCATAAAGGATCAACACAATCTGAATGAGTTTGGTTGGATTTTCGTAGGTCAGTTGTTGTTTTCACTTAAAATCGTCTCCATTTTAAACAAAATAGAGACCCTTTGAGTTCTAGAGGCCACATCATGCCTCGAATTGAGGCAGGGTTGAATCGTACATGTCACAATGCACCCATGGATTTTTCTACTAAAGGATCAAGAAAATCCGAATGCATTTGGTTAGATTTTCGTACATCAGTTGTTGTTTTCACTTAAAATCGTGTCCATTTTAAACAAAATAGAGACCCTTTGAGTTGTACTAGCCACACCGTGCCTCGGATTCTGGTGGGGATGACTCTTACACATCACCAAGGACCATCATATCATTCTCATAAAAGATCAATTCAATACTAATGTGTTTGGTTGGATTTTCATAGATCAATTGTTGTTTTCAATTAAAATTGTGTCCATTTTAATAAAAAGAGAGACTATTTGAGTTCTATCGGCCACACCGTGCTTTAAATGGAGGCGTGGATGACTCATAAACATAAAAAAGGACCCGTGGATATTTATCCTAAAGGATCAACACAATCTGAATGTGTTGGGTCAGATTTCCATAGGTCGGTTGTTGTTTTCAATTAAAATCATGTCCATTTTAAACAAAAGAGAGACCCTTTGAGTGGTACTGGCCACACCATGCTTCAGATTGAGGCGGGGATGACTTTTAGATGTCAAAAGTGCCCTTTGATCTTTCTCCTAAAGGATCAAGGAAATACTAATGCATTTGGTCAGATTTTTGTAGGTCAATTGTTGTTTTCAATTAAAATTGTCTCCATTTCAATCAAAAGAGAGACCCTTTGAGTGATAGCAGCCACACCGTGCATTGGATTGAGGCAGGGATGACTCTTACATGTCACAAAGGACCATTGGATTTTCATCCTAAAGGATAAACACAATATTAATTTGTTTGGTTGGATTCCATAGTTCTGTTATTGTTTTCACATAAAATTGTGTCCATTTTAAACAAAATAAAGACCCTTGGAGTGCTAGCGGCCACACCGTTCTTTAGGTTGAGGCGGGGTTGACTAGTACACATCAAAAATGACCTTTGTATATTTCTCCTAATGTATCAGTATAATACGAATGCGTTTGTTCAGATTTTCGTACGTCAGTTGTGGTTCTCACTTAAAATCATGTCCATTTTAAACAAAATAGAGACCCTTTGAGTGGTACCGGCCACACCGTGCCTCAGACTAAGGCAGGGTTGACTCTTACATGTCACCAAGGACACCTGTATCATTCTCCTAATGTATCAACACAATCCAAATGTTTTTGGTCAGATTTCCATAGGTCAGTTGTTGTTTTCACTTAAAATCGTGTCCATTTTAAACAAAAGAGAGACCCTTTGCGTGATAGAATCCACAATGTGCCTTGGATTGAGGCAGGGATTACTCGTACGCATCACAAAGGACTAGTGTATTTTTCTCCTAAAGTATCAACACAATCCAAATGCGTTTTTTGGATTTCCATAAGTCAGTTGTAGTTTTCACTTAAAATCGTGTCCATTTTAAACAAAAGAGAGACCCTTTGAGTGCTAGCAGACACACCGTGTCTCAGATTAAGGCGGGGTGGACTCGTACAAGTCAAAAAGGACCCTTGGTTCGTTCTCCTAAAGGATCAGGACAATAAGAATGATTTTGGTTGGATTTTCATAGGTCAGATGTTGTTTTCAATTAAAATGGTGTCCATTTCAAAAAAAAGAGAGACCCTTTGAGTGCTAGCGGGCACACCGTGCCTCGGATTGAGGTGGAGTTGACTCGTACATGTGAAAAAGGACCCTTGGATCATTATACATAAGGATCAAGACAATCCTAATGTGTTTGGTCAGATATTCGTACGTCAGTTGTTGTTTTCACTTAAAATCGTGTCCATTTTAAACAAAATAGAGACCCTTTGAGTGCTTGCAGAAACACCGTGCCTTGGATTGAGGCGGGGTTGACTCATACACATCACAAAGGACCCTTGTATTGTTCTCATAATGTATCAAGACAATAAAAATGTGTTTGGTTGGATTTTCGTACGTCAGTTGTGGTTTTCACTTAAAATCGTGTCCATTTTAAACAAAATAGAGACCCTTTGAGTGGTACCGGCCACACCGTGGCTCAGATTGAGGCATGGATGACTCTTACATGTCTCCAAGGACCCTTGTATCATTATCATAAAATATACAGGCAATCCGATTGTGTTTGGTTGGATTTTCATTGGTTAGTTTTTGTTTTCAATTAAAATCGTGTCCATTTTGAACAAAATGGAGACCCTTTGAGTGCTATCGGCCACACCGTGCCTCAGATTGAGGTGGGGATGACTGGTACTCCTCACCAAGTACCCTTGTATCATTATCATAAAATATAAAGGCAATACGAATGCGTTTGGACAGATTTTCATAGGTGAGTTGTTGTTTTCAATTAAAAATTGTGTCCATTTTAAACAAAAGAGAGACCCTTTGAGTGCTAGCGGCCACACTGTGCCTTAGATTGAGGCGAGGTTATCTCATACACATCACAAAGGATCCGTGGATCATTATCCTAAAGGATCAAGTCAATATGAATGCGTTTGGTCATATTTTCGTACATCAGTTGTTGTTTTCAGTTAAAATCGTGTCCATTTTAAATAAAATAGAGACCCTTTGAGTGGTACCGGCAACACTGTGCCACTGATTGAGGCAAGGTTGACTCGTAAACGTCACCAAGGACCCTTGGATTGTTCTTATAAGGGATAAAGACAATCCGAATGCATTTGGTCAGATTTTTGTATGTCAATTGTTGTTTTCACTTAAAATCGTGTCCATTTTAAACAAAATAGAGACCCTTTTAGTGGTACCGGACACACCGTGCCTTGGATTGAGAAATGGTTGACTCGTACACATCACCAAGGACCCTTGTATCATTATCTTAATGTATCAAGACAATCCGAATGCGTTTGGTCAGATTTTTCATAGGCCAGTTGTTGTTTTCACTTGAAATTGTGTCCATTTTAATCAAAATAGAGACCCTTTGAGTAGTTAATCATTCTTGCATGTTGTTGGGTCATATCATCTATTAAAATGGGAAAATGACTCATTGGAGAAAGGATATTTTATTTAATAACAATTATAATTTTCCTACGAACATTTACATAAAACAATATTTCATCTTTTGATCCCCTTAACCCCTCTCAAAAATGACCACCAATTGTACATGTCCCCAAGTCAAATATTCATTGTATTTGTGTACAATCTTCCATCAGGTATGTGGCCCACTCATTTCTGAACACATCTATAATTTCTTGTGAGTATGATCCCTTTTGGCAGTCAGATTAGTACTACAAAATATAAAAATAAAGAATTAATAGATAACCTAAACGAACTAGTAGTAGTTATGAAAATACATCTTTTGGGATGTTAGTTTGTTGATGAAAAACGATCTCTTTCTTAAATTTACAAACATAATATCTGAAATCATTATCTTTTGTTTGTTTTGGACACTGCAAAAAAATGATCATTAGGAGAACAAGTAACTTGTGTTGAGCTGTGTTTGGATAGTGAAATTTTATTATATATACCCTGATATTTGTCCAGACATAGTACTTGCTCGCCTCCTTATGCTTAACCCCTGTCCTCATTCCTTTTTTGGATTATAATGATACACCACCCTATCATAACAGAATCCTCATTAAAAGATAATATAATTTATATTACTTTATGTTTAGACCTAAAACATAAGATGTAGTGTCTTACAGATTCCCAAACTCCATCACGTGTTGTCGGTTTGATGGATACCCTTGCTTTGAATCTAGAAAATAAATCTTTGGAGTATCCAAGTTCACCGCAATTAGCAACCAATGTTGCCTAAAAACACAAAAAGGAATAACTAATAAAATAAGTGAAAATATAATTGATATGCTTTAATAATAGAGTATTACCCCTACAGGGTTGGTATTAGGAAAAGTCTTGTCATCTGTAATCTTTCTTTCAAATGTTTTCAGCAAGCCGTTCACTATTTCATCCTTTTTTTATGGCTCTATTTTTGTTAGGTGTGTTGATGTCATATGAGGACTAACGAGTCAAAATCATGGATCATGGGGACATTCCTTCAACTGTTTTTCACAAATTCGTCTGTCAATAATATAAAATGAATTTAGTCATAATTTTCACATTAGATAAGCTTTTAGAAAATCAATTCCTGGAAACATACCTCATATATGCATTTACAACTATAACGCCTAGCCAACTGTTTTCAATGATCTCATTTACATTTTTAGCAGCAACGAAATCTTGACTTTCTTATCCATATATATTCTCTTCTAAAACCACTATATGACTATTACCATATTTTATCTTCATATCCACATGAGTCTTCAATGGTAGTAAATGTGGATAGAGAACAAGTGCTTCTATTGGGTTTTTAGTAGATCCTTGGGATCAGTTGGTGGATCTTTTAGATGGTTTTGAGCCCATGTTTGTCACTGCCTTCCCTTTATCCATCTATAACAACAATCATTGGTTCAGACCCTTTTTTCATTAATTGTTAAGGGTTTATCTTGAAAAAAATGGAAATAAATTCCTCTTTGTCCACATGTACTCTTACAAGTTGTGACGGCCATGAAATGAATGTTCCAATGGCCTTTCTGACCGTATTAATATCATCGTCATCAAGTGGAATAGGTAGCTCTTCATTTGTCTCGTGAGCTACAGTAATCATCACTTTCAGATGATCTTTCAGAAGTGGTCTATTATTCAGTGTGGCATCTGGGATTTTGAACACTGTAGCCCTCGCTACAAGGTGATAGGTGGGTGTTGATAGATATAAATCACATTCATTATCATCCTATAGAAGATCAGTACAGAAAAATTATCAGTGTTTTTCTAATTCACATATCATGGGAACAATTATTAGAATATTGATTACCACGGCTAAGATAGTTTTTAAGGCGAATGGCACGCCTCAAAGCTGGTGGGGGTGGGGATGGATGTTCACACACTGGTTGTTCCTGAGTTGTGTGTTCCCTATTCTTCCCACCCATAAAAGTTGCTAGAAAATCTCCCTGCCATTACAATCATTCTTTAAGGGTTGATATTTTTTCTCTCATTTGTTCCAATTTTTCATCTGTATCATCCGTTTTTTTCTTTTTCTCAAAATATACTCGGGGTATCACCCTAAACCTCGCACCTCTGACATGACCATATTTTTCTGGCTGCTTCAAAGCTGTCAATAATAGGTCTGTATCCACTTTAGGAGTAGCTGATTCTTGTGACTGTTGGATATAAGAAAATAACTAATTATTTTTATGTAATAGCAATTTAAAACAAATATTTTTATCGTCGTGTCATACTTATACATATTTCCCACACTTTCTGTGTGTTCTCATCTACTAACTTCCATTCTTTGTTCACATGTGCCTCCTTCCATAGGACATGATGTGGGATAGAAGTGCATTTGGTTTTAGACTCATCAATCTACATATAAACATAGAAAGATAGTTATGATGTTGTTTATTGGCACCAAACAATATTACTGTAAATTTAAAATATGTACCATTTTCTTTTCTAATGAATTGTACCCCATCCTTGCTTTACGATAGGGGTATGTGGGTTTTGATGCACGTTTCTTATTTTCAGTACAGAGTTTTTGTTTCATAAATGAAATATTGAAAATCAATGTGATGAATACAGGTATCCTCAAACATCGCATTATCACCAACAATGTAACTAAAACTTCTCATCCCCACGGCAGCAAATAAATGCATCCCATGCTTCATAGGATATCAGTTGAGCATAGACAATGGGTGGGTGTGGGTTTATTTTACCTTTTGAATCTTTCAGGTGACATCTTGTTAAAATAGTGCAAAAAACTTGATGAATCCTTCCTGCAAGCCTTAGTATACAATCCTTGTGTGAATCCTCTACTATAAATGTACTCTGCAAGAGATTGACAAGAGTAACAAATTGTTTCATTATTTTATTTTATAGTAAATTAAAGAAATAAATTCATAATCTTACCATAATTTCATCCCAGATCACAGCCTTCAGCACAGACACAACCTGGTGACATGAATCTATGTCAATCGGCATGTGTTGCTGAGTGAAAACTCCAATGTAGCTACTAAACAAAGCCTTGTTGGGATTCAAATGTTGGCCTCGTGCAATCCATCAGAATTAAAATTTGATGCATTTGCTTTTCACCTTAAAAATTTTGGCTAACACCGTCAAACTACGACGCACCTGTGTTTTCTGCGACGTCGGTCTTTCATTCCCGACCATTTCTTCAATATCGTCATCATCTACATGTTCATCTGAAATGGTATCAACAGCATGTGTTGATGGTTTTTGGACCTCAACACTAAGGGCAGCAGGATCCGCAGTATCAACCGAAGCATGAGTAGAAGGAGCAGCAGGAGCCATAGAAGGAGGAGCAGGAGGAGCAACAGGAGCCGTAGTTGGAGCAGCAGTAGGAGAACCAGGAGCTGCAGGAGCAGTAGGAGCAACAATAGCAGCAGATGCAATAGCTTGAGAGACTTGTTCAGCCTCAAGGTTAGGAGCACCAAAATGGGAAGAAGTCATTATCTGCAAAAGTGGTTGAACAGTTAATTTATATTACATAAATTCAGTAATGATAAGATAATAACATGAGATAAAAAGATCTATATTACAAACAAAATATAACATGTTTGTTAAACTCTATTTCTTTTTTTCAAAGGTTTAAGGGATTTGATACCTCTATCGATTATCAAAATCCTTTTATTGTGGTCTCCTATAACATAAAAACATCATATGCATTGGGACTACTCTAAAATGATTGCGACATACCACTAAAAGTATCATCCTCAAATGAATTTTCATCGGAACCTTCAGTAGTTTTGGACGAGAACAGAACAATCAACCACTTTCAGTTTTCAGGATATCGAACATAAAAAACTTGTACCGCTTGTGATGCCATTATAAACTGTTCGTATTTTTACCCATCTTTACTAAAATCAACATTCAAAAATACACATTATTCTATTTTAACACCACTATTGTTATCAACCCATTTTCATTGAAAAATCGTAAATTGGAATATCATATAATCCAACTCCCATATTAGTTTGATAATGCCAAAGTATGACATATTTTCATAAATTGGATTTCTGTCCGTACTACCAGAAACATGCATCACTTTAGCCACTAGTGTAACTCCACTTTTTGGCATGGTACTATCTTCATCATGTTCATCTGTATAGAATGTATAAGCATTAATTACATAACCACTATAAGATAATATATACACACTTGGTCCAGCGGCTAGCCATCGATGTTGTTCTAACATTGAATTCGTATTTTCTTCCAACTCCTTAAAAACATAGTTCTAAAACCATCATATAAACTGGTGATTATGGGTATATGATAACCATATTTCATCCCTTGATGGATTCAACTACCTAATAATCTCTTTTTGAGTTTCAATATATGGAGCAACCTCCGAAATGTTATAAAAAACATAAAGATGGGCCTATTCCCAATCTGTAATACTGATTGTCACAACTTCTCTTCCAGAAATTCCTTCACCCTCAATGCGTCCAGTGTGATGATATTTCGGGAGACCAATTCTTTCCACATCAGATAGGTATTCAATAAAAAATTTAATGGCTTCCTCAACAATATATCTCTCCACTATACAACCCTCTGGCCGACATCAATTTTTGACATACCCTTTTAAAATCATCATATACCGTTCAACAGGATACATCCATCTATAGTGAATAAGACCAAAAAGTTGATTCTCTCTCACCAAGTGAATCATCAAATGAACCATCATATCAAAGAATGTTGGCGGGAAGAACATTTCTAATTCACATAATATGATGACAATTTCTTTTTCCATAGCTGGAAATTTCGCCGGGTCAAAAACTTTTCTACATAAAGCTTTGAAAAATAAACAATGTTTGGTTAACGTATGACGAACATTCTTGGGAAAAGTGCAACGTAAAGCTATAGGAATTATATCGTGCATCAAAACAAGGCAATCATCTGATTTCAATCCTTTTAACTTAAAATAATTCATTGACACAGTGTTATTGATATATTATGAGTACCCATCTGGAACCTTTACATCATTGAAGAAGTTTAAAAACTGATATCTATCCTCCTTAGAAAGAGTATATGTAGCTGGAGGAAGAAACATTCGATTTTTACCCTTCACGGGAGCCAACTCTTCTCGTATTCCCATGTCAACTAGGTCCATCCTTGCCTTAATTAAATCTTTTTTTTTCAGGGGAATTTAGAAACATTCCGATTACACTGTCACATACATGTTTTTCTACATGCATCACATCAGAAAAATGTATGACGTACAAATAATTCTAGTATGGTAATTCAAAAAAAACTTATCTCTTTTTCCAACTGATTTTCGTAAGGTTTTTCGAAAATGGTTTACCAAAAATAGTGTTCAAGTCTTTTACTTTCTCAAACAGCTGATCACCTGTTAGTGGAGATGTTGTTGCTCATTGTTCTGAACAGCCATTGAATGATGTCGTCTAAGATCAGTAATTATGCCGAAGAGGTAGAAATCTATGATGTCTTAGAAACACAGATTTCGATGTGTGTTTCAACCTAATTGATTCTGTCACTTCTTCGCATACGGGACACCCTCGAGTTCCCTTAATTTTATAGCCTGAAAAATTTCCATAAATAGGGAAATCATTTATTGTTCCATAAAACATTACTCTCAATGTGAAATATTCACTTTTATAATCATCATAAAACATTAAACCCGAATCCCACAATAAATTCAAATCCTCGATCAAAAGAGCTAGATGAACATCAATATAATTACCTTGTTTTTTTTGTCATGATATAAGCATAGATAACATGATGAATTTCTGCTTCAATCATAACCAGGGTGACAAGTTATAATTTACCAACATAACAGGCCATGTACCATGAGTGCTAGTTTGAAATCCAACAGGATTCACTCCGTCTGTAGATAATGCAAGACGAATGTTTCTATGATCTTTTCCAAATTCAGGATACTTATGATCAACTTTCTTTCATTAAGGAGATTCGGCCGGATGATGTAATTTCCTATCTTTATTTCTTTTATCTGCATGTCACGACAATTGTCTTGCAGTTTCTTCACTTCCATATAGACGCCTAAAACTTAGAATGATTGGAAAGTACCATACAACTTTCGTAGGATTTGATTTATCTTTCTTGTATCGACAAGAACCACACATTGGGAATTATGTAGGTGATTTTTTCTCCTTGCGAAACAATATACAGCCTTTCGGGCAGGCATGTATTCTTTTAGAAATCATACCCATCGAGCGTAGCATTCTTCTAGCTTCATATGTCCGTCTTGGGAGCTCATTATCTTCCGGGATCATGTCATTAAAGAGAGAAATTAGTTCCATAAAACTGACATCACTCCATCCATTGCCTGATTTCAATTTATACAACTTTAGTACAGCTGAAAATGTTTTATACTTAGTGCAAGGAGCATAAAATGGCATCTTTTCACAACTGTTTAACTTCTAAAACAATTTTGGGCCATCACGGAGTTCATCTTAAATTGTCTTTCTCATTTACTCAATACGATCTTCATCATCATTGAAATCTGTAATCACATCATCCATACAGTCTTCTTCATTATCCATATTTTTATTCATATCTGATGATCCATAAAACGCAGTTTTATCCCAGCCAGTAGCTACATTCACTTTTTCTCCCTGTTTATTCCAACATTTATAACTCTAATCTATTCCGTGACATATAAAATGTTCTTCCAACTCCTATGGAGTAAGTATTCTAGAATAACAACAATGTAAACACAGACAAAGGATTTTAGAAGGATCCTTTGCATGATCATTTTCAAACTTGATGAACTCTTTCACTCCATTCGCATACTCTATTGTCAAATGATTAACATCCATCAATCTTTATTCATCTTCATCCTATTTGAGTCTCAAATATTAGTATTTATGGTTCAAGTACACAAAACAAGAATTCCAGATACTATAGAATAGAACAACTTCCTTATAAAAATAGGGATTAATAGAGCCTAACCATTAGTATTTATTCATATTCATTAAATATAATTACTTTATATTCATTATAGTTTCCTCAAATCACCCCAGAACAAACATAAGAATAATCAACAATGATACATCTACCACTCCTAGGTCTCTGCCCTACATTCAATATCATCATGCCTAAATACCAATATATCCACACATACACATGTCACAAACACATAAAAAACCATATCCACATCAGAACCAAAGTACCAATATGGATTTCAATCAGGTTACTCGACTAAAGTGGTGATGTGTAAGAAATAATAAGAAAATATAATAAGTATATAGTCACACATAAATCTCAAACTGGTGTTAATAATCCAATAAACCAAAGGTATCATTCCATCTATCAAAATACTCTGAAGGATTCCATATACGACAGTAGTCCCAGGTGGGGAAGGTTCCTAAGGTGGAAGGGGTGAACATGCACCTATCGTGGTTCGAGGTCAGGTCACTGAGGTTGAAGGTGTCCTGATACTCCTACAAGGGTTCATTCCATATTTCACAAACCATGTCCTGGTACCCTAGGATTTTAACCCACTCCTGGTGGAAGTGAAACCGTTCATGATGATCATGCCAAAAATAAATGGAAACCAAGAGGGGGAGTGAATCAAAATACCTCAAGAAAGATGGAAAAACATGGTATTTGAGAATAGGTTAGTGGCTTTCATGTTGGCTAACACCTATCCAATAGACTCCACAAGCAGTGATGGCCCCTGTAGTTGTTTCACCAGGTGAAACTGTCACCTAAGACACTGAGATCAATGAGGCCCTTCCCAGGCATGAACTGAACAAACTCCATGATGGCCTTCCTCTGGAATGGGCACCAACCATTCCTTTCCTTTGGGTTGGAAATGAAATTAAAGTAACCCCCAACAAACAATGGATGGTGTTTGGGATCTAAGATATTTTGTCCAAAAGGACAATCAATCCCCCTCAATTTCTTAAAATACCAATACCATAAACTATTTAAAAAAAAGACATTTTAATTTATTTTCGAAATCATTCCCAAAAAAATTCAGTAAACAAACACATGCCAAACCATTTGGAATAATATTTAAAGAATCATCTTATGTTTATTTTAAACCATGATTTTCATTTATAATATCAAATCCACCAACGGTAGAAGGAAGCCTAATTTATTTCAATGAAAATGGTAAATTCACAACAAGATACCATCCATTCCATATATTATTTTCATTAATAGGGTTATTTTGTGCTTTAAAATGATCAAAACATGTCTAAACAACATCAAATGGATAAAATATGAATTCACGAAACACATGAATCTCAAAAAAAAGATATAGTATACAAACATCCACTTGGAATATTTGGGATCAAAACACAATGAATTTGAATGAGTCTACTCAAATGAAGAACATTGAATCAAATAAAAGGGATATCAATAAAAGGTAAAAAAGATACTATAACCATAATTAACAATAAAAATTATAGGTTTAGTAAATACCAATGCTTCCATATCCCCCATGAACAAAGAATCAAGTGATAGAGAGAGATTAACGTTCAAGAAAAGAAATAAATACAAAAAGAGGATCACCATTTCAAATGAAACTTCAATCCACCATGTGATGAGGATAGAAGAGACAAACTATTCAAAGGGGCTACCAAGGCTTGAGTGGGTTGAGTTAATCTTGAGGGAGAAGATAAAATAAATAAATGTTGGTATCAGGGTGCAATTACCCTACTAACTCGATGCTTCCTCTTATACAATGACACCACTGGAAAGATAGTGGCCCTCACCAGCTAGAAAATGGTTATAGTATAAATGTTATAACCATAGGTTATCCCACTGGCTAGTCACTAATGACCCACTAGCTAGATGATGGCTATAGATTTTTTTTGTATATATTGTGAATCCCATTGCCTAGACAATTACCCTCATTGGCCATTCGGTGGACCACATGAAGCTTTTCAACCTACATGTTCACGCCCACACCTTCTATGTCAGTCTGGGACAACCCATGACCCCTCAAGAAACCCAAAAAAACTCAAAGAGCATTGATTTGATGAAAGAGATACTGAGATGTTACAATTCTACCCATCGTTCTAATTTTTATTTGAAAAAATATTCTAGTACGAAGGATAGGAAATGATGAGACAAAAATAAATTCCACACAATAATAATTGTGTGGACAATTCACAAAATATAGGAAGATTCACCAAATAGAGGACCACTATGAAATAATTAAAATGAACAGATAACCAATATTCCCAAGAACCCTTAATGTATATCCTCCAAGAACATCATACATCTCCAAATGACACGTCTACATCACTAAGAAGAGAGAAAATCCTAATAATGTCCAGATACCTAGAATAGGTCACCCAACCATTTAAATTTTCAGTAAAAAGGTGGGAAATAAGATAGAAATATACTATGAACACATCCCTTCACCCAAATAAGAGACTACAACCACTAACCATGAAGACCCACTAAGAGCATAATTCAAAACCCAAGGAAAGGTGCACCCAAAACATACCAATGAATCCAATTGAAATAACACAATCAATATCCATCAATGATTCAACCAACAACAATAAAGTAAAAAACTAAAAAGGATTTATTCCTCAATCAAGTAATCGATGGAAACCTTGAATTACCACTATAGATTGTCACCCATTGAAGGTCTCATTGAAGTAGAAACCAACACCTCCCAGTGCCTGGTCTATCAAGAGACTTCATAATCCTAGTCATTTGAGTACACAACAAAATTCTATCTATGTCCAACCATAAATAAATCATATAAAATGGTTTTTTCACAAAGATGGGAAACTAATCTCTTAAAATATAGACCACCCAACACATCAAGATTGAGCTCTAACCAAGAAGTTGTGAATCAGAGGACAATAAAGAATAATAACCACTTTAATGGTCTCGAACACCCACCCAAAGAAGATAACCATGTATGGAAACAAAATGGATTTTAAATGGAAATAACCTAAAACATTCGTATGTTTCTAGAAAAGGATGAATCATGTAGCCTACATCCATAAAAATCTCAAATATCCATTAAATATATCATTCCAAATCAACATATGGTTATGTGTGATGGGAGAGGAGAACAATATTAAAAAATGATTTGAAAAACATCCCTTAAAGAGAGGTCCGGAAAACTGAAGCTCGAGGGCGTTTTGGGTGGAAGAAGTCCAGCAAACCAAAGATCGAGGGCGGCGGAGGTCCGGAAATGGGAACTCAGCGGGCAGTAGAGTTCCGGCAATGAGAAGTGAGGGAAGTAGAGGTTCGGTAACTCGAACTCAGTGGGCGGCAGAGGAGAGTCACAGGGTTCTAGTACCACGAGAGATTTAGGTAGCGATAAAATGAGGGCACTATGGGACCGACTTTATAAAAAAATGGACTAAGGTTTTATCAGTGCTAAAAAATCACTGATAAAGGATACCTTTATCTGCACTAACATTTTAGCACTGATAAAGGTATCCTTTATCAGCGCTTTTTAGCGCTGATAATGGTACTCTTTATCAGTGCTATAAAAGCGCTGATAAATCCTTCCTGTATCAGCGCTAAAATTTTAGCACTGATATGGGTATTCTTTATCAGGTATTTTCTAGCGTTGATAAAGGGTTGTTTTATTAGCACTTTGTTTAGTGCTGATAAAGGTTACCCTGTATCAGTGCTAAAATGTTAGCACTGATAAAGGGATTCTTTATCAGCGCTTTTCTAGCACTGATAAAGGGAAACCTTTATCAGTAGTTTTTCTTAGCGCTGATATAAGGTGGTGCTTACTTTTCCCGTTTTTTTAGTAGAGTGGTGTAGTAGACAATAGGGAGAATGGACTTTGAGGGATTCTCGTGAGTGTCCATTTACTTTTACATTGCGAGACCATAGGGGGATAGACGTAAGTGCTCCCTCAAAGTGTCTGTAGTTCTTCGATATGGGGAACATGGGTAATTAGATTTTGAGTTCTTCTTCATAGTGCCTATTAGTTACCGATATGAGACTATAGGGGGAATTGATGGTGATTTCTTCCTCAGATGGTCTTTGCTAAAGCTGAACCAGATGGGTTAGACTGTGTGTACTTCCTAGAGGGTTTCTTGTTTTTTTGTTGAACCATAGGGGATAGGGTGTGATTAATTCTTATAGGGTTACCTATTTTTGATTATCTGCTTACTTCTTAGATGTATTTGAGTTCATTTGAATTGTAAGATTGTTTGATGCTGAGTACTTCCTTGTTTACTTCTTATTTTTTTTATTTCCTTCGATATATTCACTGACTCTTAGGCATAGATCATTGTGTCGTTGCCTACTAGTATTAGACTATTTCCCTATTTGGGCCATGCTTTGGGTCCAAACAGATTATATTGTTGCAGGTTTAGATAAGGTGTAGCGCCCTTCTAATTCGGGTACTTGACTACTTTGGAGCTCGAGAGCATGGGACCAAGTTGAGGCGTGCGATGCTGAGGAGTTGTTTACCTGTTTTTCTTGTACTTTAATTTCATACTATATTTCATAATTTTGACTTGTTTTTCTACTTTCCTAGACATATGTATCATACATCATTATATATATATGCTCCAACTATTTATTACTTTCAGTCTTCCGCTATTTTCTGGTGTATGATATTATTAATGCTTCCGTTGTTGCTATATATTTTACTTATGTTGTGTTACTCTTCCAATGAGGGAATAGTTTCCCCATTATCACACCAAAGGCCCTCGGTTCTAGTCGGCAGCCTATGGAATCCGGGAAAATTTTCTTGAGGCCATGTGACCAACCGGGTACGGGGCGCCTCTAGAAAGCTTCTAGAATCAGGATGTTTCAAAGTGGTATAAGTGGATTATTTTCTTATTGAATTACTTTTTGGAGCCTTTAGCCAGGGATAGGAAGGAATATGTACTTGGTAATAAGTTATTCCCATGAGTATCTAACCTGTGAACCAAGAAAATCCAATTTACCTCATTTATTTCAATATTTTTGGTTTTTCAATTATTATAGTTGATTTCATTTCACCGTTGGGTGATTCAAACATATTGTGTTGTTGTTGTTGATGTTATTAAGGTTCTATTTATGTTGCAACCCGATTAGATAAAGGTATTCCATTTCATGTATCATATAGGCACTTCCTAGATATCACATGTCATTCATTCTTGCCATGCCATTCATTCTTGCCATGCCATTTTTGGTAGATGTTGTGCTGGATATGCATGTTGTTGTGATAGATTCCTTGATAGAATACCTGCTATTTGATAGGGTATTGGATTGTGTATGGTTTTTTTTGAATTCACATCAAACATCGGTTCTTTAAGTGTTATGGGACCTCATGGACTAAAATTTGGTGGATCATTGCAAAATTATCCTTGTTTATGACATGTTAAAGATGTCAATAATTGATTCGTGGGGAGTATGGGCCCTCACATATTAGAATTTGGAACATAAATGTTGGTTTTAGTGTTTTTTTGGGCTTTTGGAGTAGTTTCTGAGGCTTAATATCTGGAAAAACCTAGAATACATGCCATGTAGTGATGAATACATGTCGTGTATTCTTCTATTCGGGAATGAACTTTTATCTAAAGTACACATCGTGTAATGTATGTACATGTCGTGTGGTCTCTAACTATGTCGTTGGCTGTGTGGTCAGAGACACGGTGTTGGGAAAATATTGGTGGGACACACTGTATACCAGACGTACATGAAGTGTGTTTAGATCATGTGTATGCCCATGTGACTAATGACACAGAAGGATTAAGCTTAGTTTATACATGTTGTGTCAAGCTTGAACACACCGTGTTCTGTAAACTATGTATCTAACCGTGTAACTAACAACATGGGTTGGTGAAGTTATTCTAGTACACGTCGTTTCCTTTTGGAACATGCCATATAGAGTGAGCCATGTAACCAGTCTTCTAGCTGACAACATGAGTCAGTGAAGTTCGTCTAGTACACATCGTTTCTAGAAATAACATGTTGTTTAGTTTTGTTCTAGGAGAACAATTTGGAATATTTGTGTAAGGGAACTTGGGCAGGGGAAGAGGATCTAAGTACACACCATGTGTTAGGACAACATGTTGTGTGTATGGGGTGTTACACGACCTGTGTTAGGAATGGTACCCGCCAATGTCAAGACTCAAGGGAACACACCGTGTAGAGGATATACAAGCCATATATCCATGTTTAGAAAAATGTGAATGCTTTCTTTCTCCTGTTCCCTTAATACGCTTCATTTTTTAGTCCTGGATAATCCTTATTTAAGTTGTTCACTTGACCTTGTAGATTCATGCCAATGAGACGTCCTCTGGTGGTATGCTAGTTGCAAGGTAGTGATCAGACATCGGACATGGGTGGTCAAGGAATTCCAGCAGATCATCTAATTGTGCTAGTTTCTGCACCAGCCATTATTCAGGTCACAGGTGCTGATTCACAGTTCCAAGATGGATTTATGAGGTTTGTGTAGACCTTCCGTGGAGCAACGCATCCTACCCCATCTATAGCAGACTTGATGTGGGCTTTCTAGTAGCAACATCCACCAACTTTATCAGGGGAGGGAGGACCTCATGCTATAGAGTCATGGTGGGAAGCCATGTTTTCTATCATTAATCATCTAGAGATGCCTCCAGAGAGGAGGGTGAATCTGTCTACATATATGATTCAGAATTCTGCCAAGAGATGGTGGGATGTGATCTCAAATGCGGGAGGCTAGCAGGTTATGGACTTGGATGAGTTCCAACTTTCCTTCTATGACTACTTTTATCCAGAGACTTTGGGGGCTGATCGAGCCCGAGAGTTCATGAGTTTGGAGCAGGGTACTCTTTTAGTTATGGAGTATTCTTCTCACTTCACAGAGCAGCAGTGATTCACACCTATCCCAGGAGGGGATAAGTTATTCCTGGAAAGGAAGTTTGAGGATGGTCTTAGGCACGACATACAATCTCAGGTGAACATCATCATGTTGACTTCCATCACTTCTATAGTCAACAAGGTGCTAATCACTGATCACAATATGAGGTATTATGGAGTTGTGATTCAGGGCGGCTCAACTTCCTGAGTTGTTATCCCTCCTACTAACAACAAGAAGTGTCGTAGGGAGTCTACGTGAAGAGATCCAAGGAGGTGAAACACTTCTTCTGGTGGCTAGGTGGTGTGCTACCAGTGCTGGAAGAATGGGCATACAAGGCCATATTGCTCGAGAGACCCAGTGGAGTGTCAATCATGCATCAAGATGGGTCATTTTCAGTGCTTCTGTTAGATCTTCTCAATAGAAGCTAGTGATAGGGGTTCTTCTATGACTCCTCGTTTAGGAGCAACACCACCAATTTCTCTTAAATCAGGGAAATTGGAGTACTTCTGGCCATTCAGGATGAGGTGGAGGTCCTGGCCTTGGTAGCCAATTTCCTGGTTTTCAATGAAAACAAGGTGAATCAGATTATAGTGGTCAGGAAGGGTCATAAGGTCATAGTGCAGGTCATACTTTTGTAGTGGAGAAGAACTAGCAGGACCAGGATTATAGACCCTCTACTGTTAGAGGTACGATACTAGTTGCCTCCATTTTAGCATCTACTCATTTTTATATAGGGGATTCCCATATCTTTATATCTGTGGATGTTGTGGAGAGCGTTGGGCTCTGTGTATTTTCTTCTGCTGATGTTTTGATGTTGGACAGACCATTGGGGATAAGAACAGCTAGTGTACGTCAGTGCAAGGAGTGCCCTCTTGAGTTTGGTGGGTGTCACTTCTTGTGTGAGCTCTAAATCTTAGAGGTGACAAGATATTATTTCATTCATGGAATGGACTGGTTGGTTACCTTACAAGCTTTTATTGATTTCAATCGCTGCAGAGTGAGTTTTACATCACTAGAGGTTAGTTCGTTTCATCATAAGGGAGAATGGGATGTCAAGGGGAGTAGATCAGGACCCACGCATCATTGGAAGGGAGGAGTTACAGCCTAGATTGCTAGTCTGTATCTTGATGACCAGGGGACTTCAAAGATGGGCTTTCATCTAGTGTTGGATCGCTTCAGGGATGTGTTTATAGAGGACTTTTCAGGTTTTCCTCTGAAGTTAGAGGTATACTTTTCTATTGAGCTTGTGATAGGAGTGGAACTGGTGTCCATTCATCCTTATAGGATGGCTACACTATAGTTACAGGAGCTCAAGAAGAAGTTGGAGGAGTTATAGGGAAAGGGTTTCATATGACCATGTACTTCTCCTTGGGGTTCGCCTGTCCTATTTTCCAAGAAGGCAGATGATAACCTTTGAATTTGTGTGGATTATATGAAGCTAAACCAGTTGACAGTCAAGATCCGATATCCCTTTACGAGAATTGATGATCCCTTTGATCATCTTCGAGGATACCGGGTTTTCTCAAAGATTGACTTGAGATCCGGTTATCATCAGTTGCATGTTAGACCATCTGATATTCCTCTTATAGCCTTTCGAAGTTGGTACGGTCTATATGAGTATGTAGTTATGTTGTTCAGTCTCATGAATGCTCCTGCAGTTTTCATGGCACTGATGAACTGAGTGTTCAATCCATACTTGGATTCCTTCGTAGTGGTCTTTGTGGATGATATCTTGGTGTACTATCACACTCGACACCACCATGACAAACATCTTAAGATCATTTTGAGTACTCTGAAAGGGCATCCATTATATGATAAGCTCTCAAAATGCCACATTTGGATGGAACAAATTCACTTCTTGGGTCATGTTATCTCAGAGATAGGAGTATTAGTAGACCCAAAAAAAGTGATAGCAGAAGTTTCCAGGGAGAAGCCAAAGAAATTCATTGAAATATGAAGTTTTATAGGGATGGAGGGAAACTACTAACGTTTCATATAGGAATTTTCACACTAATTAGTGCCACTGACAGTTCTATCTAATAAGGGTGTGATGTACCTGTGGACAGATTCTAGTGATTCATCCTTTTAGGAGCTGAAAGGGAGGTTTAATTCAGCACCGATACTAGTTTTTCTAGATCCAAGCAAGAGCTACATTGTGAATTGTGATGCTTCAGGTATCGGTCTAGGAGCATTTCTTATGTAGGGAGAAGGAGTCATTGCATACGAGTCTCGGCAGTTGAGGCCACATGAGAGGAATTACCTGACACACGATATCGAGTTCGCTACAGTTGTTTAGGCCTTACGTTGTTGGAGACATTATCTTATGGGAGAGAATTTTTTGGTTTTCACCGACCACAAAATTCTAAAGTACATCTTCACTGAGCATGACCTGAAATTAACACAGTGATGGTGGGTTGAGTACCATCAGTATTTTTACTTTGAGCATGCTGAAATTTCTGGGAATGTAAATGATGTGGCTGATGCACTGAGGAGGATGACTCAGATACAGGAATATCAGAAATCCAGTAGTGAGTAGATGCTTATGGCTTTGTTCTCTGAGATGCATTTGGAGGTGCACGATTGAGAGGGGAAGATGTTTCTATCTTCTATAGCTGTTACCTAAACTATTTTTGATCGAGTGAGAATGAGGCAGCAATCAGATTTTGAAGGCCTAGTCATATGGGAGAGAATGTCAGGAGAGGACACTATTCCTGGATGGACAGTAGGCAAGGATGAGATCTTTCATTTTGAGTGGAGCGTGTGGGTGTCAGTAGATATACGAGAGGAGATGATGTGGGGATTTTATTCCTTAGTTTGGTAAGTTCATCCTGTGTTCACTAATATATATCTTGATCTACACAATCAGTATTGGTGGCCAGGTATGAAGAGAGATGTTGCTAGTTTTTTGATGAGATGTTCCACCTATCAATAGGTGAAGGAGGAGAACCAGCAACTAGTATGGATTTTGCAGAAGCTACCCATTCCTAAGTGAAAGTGGGATGTAGTTGCGATGGATTTCGTGATAGGAATACTGAGGTCACCTTAAGGGAATTATGTTTTATGGGTTGTCATTAACAGACTCATGAAGGTTTCTCACTTCTTGTCGATCAAGGAGACCTTCAGTGTTAATGATATGGTATGGTTGTACATCCAAGAGATTATACGTCTACATGGGGTTCCACAATCCAATTTTTTAGACAGGGAAACACATTTTACTCCTCAAGTCTGGTAGGGACTTTAGAAGGCTTTGGATACATAGGTAATTCTGAGTATAACATACAATCCTCAAACAGATGGATAGTCCGAGCATACTATTCAGGTGCTTGAGGACATGCTTTGAGAATTCATCCAAAATTTTGGAGGTTCTTGGGAGAGGCACATACCTCTTGTGGAGTTTTCCTACAATAATATTTTTCAATAAACTATTTATATGACACCTTATGAGGATTTTTATGGTAGTCCATGTCGATCACCCTTATGTTGGCTGGAGGTAGGAGAGGTAGCTATGCTGGGACCTCGTCTTGTCCAGGAGACCACAAAGTAGATAAAATTGATTCAGAAGTGGATGGATACTGCACAGTCACAACAGAAGTCTTATGCTGATCGATAGAGACGACCTTTAGAGTTTGAGGTTGGAGATCAGGTCATTCTACATGTCACACCGAGGTTGGGAAGTAGGATGATTAGGAGACAGGGTAAGCTTTCTCCAAGGTACGTCAGGCCATTTGAGGATTTGGAAAGGGTCTAGCCTGTTGCCTATCGGCTTTAGTTACCTCAGATGTATCGGGCTATGCACGATGTATTTCATGTTTCCTAGCTTCGATGTTACTTCCAAGACATGTCTTATGTTTTTAAACCCTAAGAGGTTGAGTTAGAGGTGGAAGCCTTGTTTGAGGAGCATCCTATCCGGATTGTTGATCGCAATGTGAAGGTTTTCCATGGTTTATATGTTCCTCTAGTACAAGTTCTATGGATGCATTTAAAATTATAGGATGAGACATGGGAGAGGGAGATTGTTGTACGATCGCAGTGGCCAGAACAGTTGGAGGATTCTTCTTCTACCCCACCTTTCTATGAAAATGCGGTGACAAATTTCTCTAAGGGGGGAAGTTTGTAAGAGCCCAGATCTTCTTTTCATGATTTTGTTCCATTAATTTTCGTTTTTTAGGAAAAGAGGAGTTTCTAGAAATTTCAGTAATACACCATATGTACTCAGTTGTTGCGGGTGACCGTTTACTAGCCATGTAATGGATGAGTACATGGTTGTGTGTGGTGACCTAGAGACCACCTAAAGCAGGGCTGGTTAAGGAAATTACATTCCATGAACTTTAAAATTAAACGATGTGTACATTTTTTTATTTCATCAATCTGTACGGGGTCGCGTCTAATCGATAGAACACACTTTCTCTTCGGTGCTCTTATCCAGGAGCATCCGTATAGAGCAGATCTTTACTGAGCCACCAATTCTTCATCCGTTTTCTAAATCAAACTCAGTCGGTTGCATTTTAATCGCATCGGTGAGTTCTCTCTTCTTCTTTAACATAATCTCTTGATTTCTCCTCTTTAAAGAGTTATCCTCGGTAGAGTGTTTGAAGAATTTTTAAATATCTATGGAATTCTATGGTGATTAAAGGCCTACAGTTAATGTATATTTATCTTAAAATGCGGAGGTAGGTGGTTTGTGACTTTCTGTAGATAGTATTCGAGTTATATGTGTAAAAGTTTCCAATACCCTTGAACGGGGTATTGAGGGTTTATGGTTTTTATCCCTGTTATTTCCTGCAATGCCGTGTTTTCTTGGATAGATGTTATTTTTGTGTGAATAGGGTTAACTTTTCCATGCTATTGTTTTTCCCATGTATGCTTGTTTCATGCCATTTGGTCTAGCTTAGCATGTTATGCTTTTTTGATTCCTATGCCTAGTATTGTAGGAGGGAGTTATTGTATCTAACATGTTGTGATCTACTGTAGATTTTTTAGCGAAGTAGTTCTTGAGGTTTAGTTTGGATTCCATATATTGTTGTGCATGATTGACTTACACTAGGCTGTGAGAACCTG
Organism: Viscum album; assembly: GCA_963277665.1. Classification (NCBI taxonomy): domain Eukaryota; kingdom Viridiplantae; phylum Streptophyta; class Magnoliopsida; order Santalales; family Viscaceae; genus Viscum; species Viscum album. The sequence continues at coordinate 1,635,933,020 of OY728137.1, read as the reverse complement.
GTGTAGTAGACTATAGGGATAATGGACATTGAGGGCTTCTCCAGAGTGTCTATTTACTTTTACGTTGTGAGACATAGGGGGGATGGATGTAAGTGCTTCCTCAAAGTGTTTGTAGTTCCTCAATATGGGTCACAGGGGGAATTGAACATTGAGTGCTTCATCAAAGTGCATATTAGTTAACGATACGAGACTACAGAGCAAATTGATGATGAGTGCTTCCTCAGAGAGTCTTTTCTAAAGCTAAACCAGATGGGTTAGACTATGTGTACTTCACAGAGGGTTGCTTGTGTTTTTTGGTTGAACCAGAGGGGATAGGCTATGAGTACTTCCCAGAGGGTTACTTTTTTGTGATTATCTACTTATTTCATGGATGGAGTTGAATGCATTTGAACTGTAGGATTGTTTTCTACTGAGTACTTCCTTGTTTACTACAACTTTTTCTTATTGCCTGTCATATATTCACTGACTGTTAGGCAAAGATCTTTGGGTGGTTGCCTACTGGGATTAGTCTCACATCCTATTTGGGCCATGATTTGGGCCCAAATAGAATATATTTTTGTAGGTATAGATTAGGGCAATCACCCTTCTACTTCCGGTACTTGATTGCTTTGGATCTAGAGATCATGAGACCAAGATGAGGCTTGTGATGATGAGGATCTGTTTACCTATTTTTCTTGTACTTTGGTTTCGTAATATATTTCAGCATTGTGATGTGTTTGGATGGTTTCCTAGACATATGTATCAGGAATCATTATATATATATATATATATATATATATATATATTCTCCAGCTGTTCATTACTTTTAGTCTTCTGTTGTTTACTTTTTTATGATATTATTAGTACTTCTGCTATTTCTATCTGTTTTACTTTCAATGTGTTACTCTACCAATGAGAGCATAGTTTCCCTATTATCACACCCAAGGCCCTCACTGCTAGTCGGAAGCCTATGGCGTTCGGGGAAATGCATTTGAGGTAATGTGACCAACCGGGTATGGGGAGCCTTTGGGAATCTTTTGGAACCAGGATGTTACACTTATTATCCACGGTAGGATTTGAATTGACCTAAAACAGAAGAAAACAAATGACTTAAAAAAACCCCAAAATAGGGTAAATTAATTTCTTGGAAAACTATTGAAAGAATTGAAAAGTTGATCGTATGATTCTTGGGGTGTGGGAGTAGCCATACCGATAGGTTCATAGCACACCTAACAGTGAAGAAAACAGATGACAAACGGAGGTGCGACGATCTTTTGAAGGTGGGAGAAGGTGGTTAGCACCACCTAGGGAGGAGGGGTGTGCCATGCACATAAGAGGAGGAGAAGAGAAATAAATAAAAATGAAAGGAAGGAATGAAAAAAAGGGGAAAGGAAAAATAAAATACAATAAAAATAAAAATAAAAGAGGAGGGAAAGGAAAATAAAAAATAAAAATAATAAAAAAGGCTAGACCCATTTTTAATTATTTTTCTATTCTTCCCATTCCTTCTTTTAAAAGGGGAGTTTATTACAATGCATGCAAGTCGAAAACAGGTCTGGGGAGTTTATTCCCTCTTTTAATTTTATTATATATTTTAAATACATTTCCATGTATTTTAATTTATTTAAAATTTATTTAATTATTCTTAATTGATATTTAAACCAAACTATACACTAGTGCATGACGTAACATATTACATAGATCTAGAAAAATCATTTAATTAATTTTAATAGCTATTCGGGACCTGCAACAGGGTGCACAGGAACACGTCCTGGGTTGCTTTAAAAAAATTTGGAAAAAAACAAAAATGGCCAGCATCGTGATTTAAGTTGAGATGTTAAAATAATTAAAATTATTATTATTTAATATAACTATTCAATGACACCATTAATAAAAATAACCATAATTTTTTTTTACCGTTGTTAAATAAATATAGATTTTGAATTTGTATTTAATTCTATCAATTAATAATATTACACTTTTTACCTTACCCAATTATTATTTACACTGTGACACAATTTATTAATGGTGGATGTGCATCTTTATTTTTTTCTTCAATGTAAATAATATTATTATTAAAAATTATTATTATTATTTTTTCCAACTACCCAAAAAATATTTATAATGTTATTAAATTATCTTTAGGTGCGATCTGATAAAATGTCTGATGCTTGGAAAAGTTATACCCTGTCGATGGTAAACCCCAATTTTTAGAACTATAGGTGGTCTCAAGTTTCTAATTCTAAAAACCGTTTGTGAGAAAATAATTATTTATTATTAAAAAACGTAATAATAAATTAATTAAAAATAAATATGGTATTGTCATGTGCGAGGGTGCTGAACACCCAACGCGAATCAAGTTTATATGCTACCTAAGGTAAAACTGGTGTTCCAGACCAAAATTCGGTCTCATATTTCTCATACGACATAGCATTTTGGAGTTATTCCATTTTTATATAAAAAACATGTGTATGAGTAAAATAAATTTAATATTTTCATTCTATCAACGTCAAGGATCTGCAGTCTCAGAACCCCTAGTTGAATAATCAGAAAACTCTGAAAATATTTCATAATATATTCCAAAGTTTTAATAAGGATTTTACCATTCATTTAATTTGTTTCTATTTTAATTTAAATCTAATTAATTTGTTTAAAAGACACATCACAATGTCAACTTTTGGAAATAAAAAGTTCTGACGCTCAGTTTTAAAACTAGATAGCCTAGCTAACAGAAAATTTTAATTTCCTTTACTTTGTCCTTGAGGTCAAAACACAGAATATTAAAATTATTTATTTAATATAATATTAATTTAAAAAAAATAATAATTTAATAATAAATAATATAAATAATTACACCAAAATTATCATTATACATGATTTTGGTATAAGAACATTTTTAGGCCTAAAAGGAATTTTTTAACTTTTTTTGTTGCGTTTTATGCAGTTATATTAAAACAATTATGAATATTATAGAAAATTAATCTTGATAATAGAGTCTATATTTGGAATTTGGAAGTTCAAACAGTGAAAATGTGTCCCTTTAATTTTTTTCAATATTAATAGTTATCATTGTAAAGATTTGTCACCCCGGTAGGGGTAAAACAGAGTACAAACTATGGGGTAAGGCTTTAAAATCTCTATAACACATTATATAATCTTATTGGGTGAGTTTTTTTAATAAATATATTTTTATCAAGTAAAATAATGTATTTTAGAATATTATTTTGAATTTTGGAACCCATTCTTTACTTTTATGAACATTAAATATATCATATCCGAATTAAAAACTATTTTTGTGTCTTCCCAATAATGGTACTGTCGGAAGTTTTCATATAGTTTTTATTTTGATAAAAAAAGTCTCAAGACCATTAAATTATATATATTTTACAAAATAAATTAATTTAAATCAACTTATTTCTTTATTTTAGGGTGAAATTATTATTATTCTTAAATTTGGTATTTTCCTAAAATATGTTTGTCATGCGTTTTGTGTACTTATATTAAATGTGATTTATTTCGCCTATAGATTTTCAATCTGATAAAATGGATTCAATTTTTTTATTCCATATATACATTTTTTGGAATGTCCCTTCCATTTTTATTCATATAATTATGTTATCATAGTAAAAAGCATAATTTATCATGATTAAGGTTAAATTGAGTTTAAAGGGGGTTTAACTCGGAGATAAGACTTAAAATTTCTATAATGATTGTATAAATTTGACTCGTTGAGTTTATTTAGACCATATAACATATTATCTAAAACTTTGAGGATATTTTGTGACAATTTACATGACTATGATATATATTATATTTAAATATTTTATGTAATTCCTAGTGTGATCTTTCCCTTACTTATAAATGTGCACCTCTTCTCATCCCTTATTCAAAAAAATTTATCCATCCAAATCATTCAAGATCTACCATAAAACATCCTAGATTTCTTGCATTCATTATTGATATTTTTTTATTCTTATATAACCATCCAAATATCTATTGTGATGTAATCCAAAGGAAGTCTCTTAGAGAAGAGGTAATGGCCTTTACTGAATATTTCAAATTTTATTTACTCATCTAATTCCACTAAATATGTTGTACCCATACTAAAATAATTAATGAAATATAATAAATATAATAATATTCAATTATTGTTATGAAACAATAATTTCCACCTCATGCCCATCATATAAAAATTGAAAACAATGCTTGTGTGTATGTACATACTACTTTCTCTAAATAGAAGTGTAGATAATTTTTCATCACCACTTTTCTTGGATGGTCATAAGTATGGAAATAATTAATTTATAATATATTTATGATATAATTATTCACATATAATTTTAATATAACCTCTAATTAATTACCTTCCCATTTCTTGGGAAATGTTAATGTCGCTCATGCGCATGTGTGAACTACCACCTCCACATAGAGATGTGATTATTTTTTCATTTTTGATATAAATAGACATTAATAATGATATATTTAATGAATATATATGATAAATATGATATAATAATTATTTTATAAAATTTAGTTATAATTTATCTTTCATTCGATCAATCCATCTAAAAGTGGAAACAACAGTCGTGCATATGTATGGACTACCATCTCCACAAAGGGATGTAATTCATTTCTCATCAAGTCTTTATATAAATTATTATAAAATTGTATGTAATGATTAAATAATATTCTTATGATGTGAATTTTTTTGGTGATATAATAATGATCAATATTCAAGTATTGAAACTATAGAACTAAAACATACATGTAATACAAAAACAGTTAACACCTGAAAACAAATATTTGAATAATGAAATATTAATAAAAGGTTGTTAAAATGATATACTTGGATTATAGATGATATTATAAGTATTTATATAGATCCTTTATATAATTATAATTAATAAATATTTATTATATAAGAGTTTATAGTGCTTGCGAATCAATTCATGCTTATGGTAAGGGCTACTCACCTCACTTTGGTTTCAGTGAGATATTTTCCATATTCACTAGTTTTTTAATATATGTGGTGTATATTCCACCAATTAAATATGTTATATCATTAATCCATAAATATTTAATATATTTAAAGTTTCATTTTAAGTAATTTTATTCTTGGGGTTATGATTCAAAACATACCAAACTATTAAGGGTTTATTTCACAATCTCATCCTAAATTGGGATTACATTTGTTTAAGTTTATATTGGGGTAATTATATGAAATTTTTACCTGAATCCAATTATATATAATTGGACTATACTTACTTCTTGAAACTAATGGCTTTCGATTAAATTTCTTCTCTACAAACACTAAAAATTCTAAAAAACAATTTTAATAAAACAGAAGTTTTTTTTGTAGTCGGTCGGAAATATTTTTCTTCGATGTCCATATTTTATGTAAAATATTTTATAAAGAATTTTTAATGTTCTCTAATGAATTATTAATTTCATTTTTAACCATTTCATAATTTCTATTAAAAGTTATAAAATGAATATTCTTTTTTTTAAATGAGTCACCTTTTATGGAAAGTGTGAAAAGAATCATTATTTTTATACTTACTAAAGATACATATTCTCCCTAAATAATTAATATTGTTTTATTTGAAGATAAATATATATGTTTCCATTTTAATTTCGAAATAATTTTTTTCCTAATATACTATAAATTTTCATATTTTAAATAAGCGATTTCAAAATTAAAATGGTATTACCCAAATAAAATGTTCCGGTGGTATTTTAAAAGTATTTTAATTTATTGAAAAATAATTTTATGAATATTATTCTTTACTAGGGATATAATAATAATATACCATTTAATATTTTTCTCTAGTTGTATTATGATAATGTTATTCTATTTGTTAACTGAGGAAAATATTAATATTTCATATGCTAGTTTTCAAATATGAATGTTTATGTTCATTGTGTGTTGAATGGTTATTAATTTGTTTTATATCATGAATTAATTGGACATAGTATGTGATGGGTCGTGGCCATTTAACCCTTATATTCCCTATTGGGTCTCATGTGAAAAGCTACCATGGGTATTTGGTTTATGTGTGCCGAATTATTAATAATGTCTCATCATAAGGCCTTGATGGTATGTTTTTTTGTAAGATCCCATTTTATTAAAATAATGTATATAACCTTTAATTGCTTTTTTAAAGCATTGTTTTATTTTTATAGGTTTACCTAAGTGGAGAAATATTTTTTTGGAAGTATCTGAGGCTTGTTCATAGCTCGGAGCTCTGGATTTTTGGAAGGACAGATTGAGCCACACAGTTAGTGCTTGGTTAGTGAAAACTATGCAACTCAACCACGCAAGTGCTGCACAAAAGTTATATTGGTAGACGTGGTTAGTTCTAACCATGAAACCTAGTCCACATAGATATTTGGGGAATTGTAGTGTCTTGTAAGGGGACACATGGTTTTCCCAAACTATCCACTTAGGGATACACCCTTAAGGAAACGTAACTAGTATAGGTTCACAGTTTGGTTCATTATTTATAAAATAGTGTGGAATGTAGTGTCCCAACCCAAAATCCACTATGAGGTTCCTCGATCTGGTTGGACACATTACCTCAAGCATGCCTACTTATATGTCATAGTATTCAAATTAAAAGTGAGTTTCAAGTGTGTGTCTATAGAGAGATTATTCCCTATCGACTAGAGTGTATCATAGTAGTAAATAATAATTATAAGATGTGGAAAAAGTAAAAAAATCTGTAGTGGAATAACAAATCATCCAGATAATAAATAGTAATACTTTAAATTCTTATTAGATACAAAATGATGATTATTTCATGATAATATACCAAAATAGATCTACAATGTATACAGGGGCACAAGATTATACAACTTGTTAACCAAAAGATAAAAATACCAAAATCTAACTCCACTAGAATGATGATCATAGGATCGGTCCTTTGTCTCATAATCCATCCTCGTAAAAAATAAAACATCGGATAATGGTCTATTTCCTTATCCTATCCCTATAACCATGAAGTCTATTTGGGTACCATAGGTAGCCTAAACAGGGTGTGAGATATACTCAGTAGCCACCATCAATGGTGTCTAGAACTACCCAGTCTATGCATATAAAATTTTCACTGTGTGAGTAATGATGAGCTTAAAGAAAATAATAAATAAATTAACCATGGCGGACTAGGTTCCTCCAGGGACCCCCGATCAACAATACATACTTTTGACAAGGATAGATATCTGTAAACCAAGTTCAACCTTTACAGATATAGTATACATGTAAAAGAATAGAAATATATGTCACGACCCGTCCTCGGGGCCCGTGCCGTGACTACCCCAAGCTCGCCTTCCATAGGCCAGGGGCTGGCGACTAGCACCAAGGCGTAAATCCCGGTAAAAAGGGGAAGGCATTACCTTTGTAAAGTAAACTAGAACCACATAGTACAAGAGGAAGAAGTAAACACTAAGTAAAAACTGAGTACAACAGTAAGTACAAAAAGTAAAAGGGACCGGAAATACAAGCCCAACTGTAAAGTACAACTCGAAAGGGAAAACAGCAACTGTAAAGTAAAGCCACTATGCCGAGCTATCCACTGAAATCCCACCTGAAGGGTGGGTACAGATAGCTCCACTTCTCCTCGGTCCCGCCGTCCGCTCCGAGCACGTCCCGCCCAGTGGTCCACCTCCACGTACCGTCCTGCTCTGCGAGCCTCAACCATGATCAACGATGTCCGTCGTCTGTAACCAACACAACGTAGTGCAGGCATAATCCGTGCAGGGGTGAGTATAAGCTACTCAATAGGGACCCCAAGACCCCCGATGGTCTCCCAAAATCCACAAAGGATAAACCACAAAGGAAAGATTCAATCATGAAGTAACAACCGACACTGCTTAGGTATATGCCCATACATATACCTAAGTCATCAATTCCAATACGCTCCAACCTCTGAGCCCAAGTACAACTCAGTCCACACAGGAAAGTATACGTATTCCACACAGGAAAGAAAAACGTAATCCACACAGGATAGTACAACACAATCCACACAGGAAAGTAAACAAGATTCAGCTCACACAGGTATACTTCTTCGAAAGATGATAGAGATGATCACTGATTCATCTAAGTCGTCGGACCCACAAAGGATCGATAGGTACTAACCCCCGCAAAGACCCACACAGGATCGGACCCACACAGGATCTGTAGGCACTGGTTCACACAGGACCTTTGAGCGCTGACCCACACAGGATCGGTAGCACTGATCCACACAGGATCACTGAGTGTTGTAGTCATCGTCGTCGAATCCACTGAGGATCTCTGCACAGTCGTCGTCGCAGTCACAGTAGCAGTCGCAGCCATCTCTAGGGTTACCGCACACAACAAGCTCGTTCGGGAGGGTTCGCTCCACGAGCCGAGAGGCTGATACATCAATTGTCACAAAGTCTAGAGTTTATGTATCCAAAAGTTTCGTATCGTCAACAGGAACTCAACGCAACAGACAGCGCGTCAATCGGACGCCCGGTCTGAGAGTTATTGGCTTTTTCGTCCCAGGGGCCTGGTTGGTTTTTAAGGCAAAACCAACCCGACTATACTCCACCTGCGTCCAAACCTCAGGCGAAGTATGCGAAAAGATCCATCTCACTAAGAGGAACTCAACAAAGCTGACGGCACATCAATCGGGCGTCCGTAGATCAAGATATGAGTGTTTCTGCTCCGAGGGCCAGGTTGGTTTCGTGTACGAACCAACCTGGACGAACTTAAAGTATTCCGAAACCTTGAGTTCAATATAAATAAATGACCGTCTCGATCCAAGGATCTCATTTCCGCTGACGGAGCCTTGTTTGGTGGTCCGTAGCCCAGGTTATGGGCATTTGAACCCAAACAGTTCGGTATCGGGGGTTTCGGGCCCGGGTCGACCCGGCCCGAGACCCCCCGGATGGCCCGAACCGGGTCGACCCGCCCCGGACAGGGTTGGCCTGGCCCGGCCTGGCCGACCGGCCAGGCACCGGTCCGGCTCAGCGCAGCGCGCTGCCAGCTCGGCTTCGGCCAAGCTGATTGACAAAAACGGGGGGCGCTTGCCCCCCTTTGTGAAACCACGACCCCCCCTCATTATGTGGGGTCGTTCAACAGGCCGAGGGAATATAATTCCCCCGGGTTGCACCCTTCCATCCAGCCTGACCTGGCCGTCCGGATTCCTCACAACGGGACTGGCAAAGGCCGGTCCCCTTCCGGCTTCCGACACCGGCGGCCCGACTGGCCGCCGGTCATCTTGATCCGCCGCGGCCCGGAACCGGCCGTATCCTTTTCCGTCCGGCGCAGTGTGACGGCACCGCTCCCCTCCACCGCGGCCCCGCTCTAGACGTGGCGCCTTCGTCTTCCTTCGACGCGACGCAACAGGGTAGCGTTCTTGGATTTCTTTCCACGGCGTGGCGCGATGGCGCCGCGCAATTCTTTCTGAATGATATCCACGTGGTGCGACGTCACCACACCATCTCGTTCCATCCACAAGAAACAATCATGAACAAAGGAGGGGGGGTTCGGCCGTGTTTGTGCGGTCCGACCCCCCTCTCGTTAAAAGATAGCATTTATTCGATTATCCACGAAGTTCGACATGCTAGAATCAAGAACAAAATAATTAAATAAATAAAAAAATTCCCCTACCTCGGTTTCAAGAGCGGATCACGTCAACAAGTCGCGGAAGACAAGCGTCGCGGGGGTCGGGAGTCGCGGAAATCGAACGTCGATTCCGTTGACGTTGAGGTGCGTCCGAAGAGGTAACGTCGCTGGAGATGCTTCGTAAGGTGATGGAGAAAACCTGAGGAGGAAGCGGCGTCTCCTTTTGTTTACATGGGAAGAAGATCGATTGAAGCGGCGTCGTCGATCTTTGGAAACACACCGGCTGCGAAGAAGAGAAGAGACGTTACGTCTTTCTCTTCTTATGGTGACAGCGTTCTTCGTCGGAGCCTAAGTGTTCTTCAAGTTCTTCGTCATGGTTGAAGAAGAGGAAGAAAGCTTCCCAAACTTCACAAGGTGGCAAAAAGGAACTAATCAAAATAAAATAAGTCTAAGTTTTATTTTATTTACACAACTAAACCACTTTGAATTTCAAAAGTTTGAAATTAAGAACTCAACTCAATTAATAACTCAAGTTGTCAAAATTAAAAAGAGAGGAGTTATTGGGAGTTTTAAGTGGGAGTTGAAGAGTTAGGGTTCGTGTGGGCCCCACCACACTTAATCCTCTCAAGGGATGTTATGTGGATGTGGGTCCCACCTCTAACTCCCTTTGGGAGGAAATAACCAACATGGATAAAAATAAATTATGTTTCCACAATTTATTTAACTTCATTAAATTTCCCCCAAAACTAACTCTCAACCCGCATAAAACGCAACCTCGGAAAAGGTCTCCTTAAGCGAATATCGGCGCTGCGAGTTCATTGGTGTCCTCAGATTTCAATTCCGAGCACCGGATCAAAAGTTATAAATTCCCGCTCATTCGTTCACTGAACGTACCCGAGCCAAACTTTGGAAATTGATTCAGGGCACACCGGGCATCGGAATCAGGTGCCGTCAGAAACCGCGCTCTTGTAAAATTCCAAAGAAAATTAAAAAAAATTCCCTTGAATTTTAAGGGTCTTTACAATATATATGGGTGTGTTTGTTTCAAGATATTATATTAGTCTATTAGAATACATGTATGGAAAGCATAACTTGGGAACCGTAGAGCCAAGTGTAACGTAGAATGAACCCAAGAATTTTCTTTATCTTGTCGAATTAATACGTAACTTAAATTAAATGAATATTTAGTTTTTAACAAATAATACATCTTGAGTTCTGAATCAAGTGGCATCCTAAGCCAATTCAGGGTGATCCGTAATGAGGAACAGAGGTATCACTCCAAGAGAACTATAAGTACCCACCATCGTAAGAGTTCATCCAATGAAATTCATAAGTGGAATCACATATATCACTCTAGGAATGGTCTAAGGGAATAAACCTCTAAACCTATAAATTGTATTCTGAATTAGGTTCCAATTATCACTCAAGGAATGGTATAGCAACACTACCCATCAAATTTTTCCAAGGAAATTCATCAAGAAACAAGGTATCACTAGTAGAAAAATCATTTTTAACGTCGTCAATTTGACGTTGGTTTCTTATAAACCGACGTAAAATATTTTTGCGGATAAGTTTTGGCGTCGGTTTTTTAAAAACCGACGCGAAAAACTAAAAAAAAATAGTTTTGGCGTCGGTTTTTTTAAAAACCGACGAGAAAAAATAAAAAAAAAGTTATGACGTCGGTTTTTTAAAAACCGACGCCAAAAAATAAAAAAAAATTAGTTTTGGCGTCAGTTTTTAAAAAACCGACGCGAAAAAATAATTAAAAAAATGATTTGGCGTCGGTTTTTTTAAAAACCGACGTGAAAAAATAAAAAAAAAAAGTTATGACGTCGGTTTTTATGAAAACCGACGCCAAAAATGTAAAACAAAATTACAATCCTATAGATAATTCCCTAAGCTTTGATTTGACTGGTCATGGAGCAAAAACGGAGTTACGGATTAAAAGTTATGGATGTTGGAAGTTGATCTTCTCTAAAAGAAGTGTTAATTAAGTCCAACTTTCAAAGGCCATAACTTTTAATCCGTAACTCCGTTCTAGCTCCACGACCAGTCAAATCGAAGCTTAAGAAATTTTCTAACACATGGTAAATTATTTTTTTATGTTTTGACGTCGGTTTTCATAAAAACCGACGCCAAAAAAAACTTTTTTTTTCGCGTCGGTTTTTAGAAAAACCGACGACAAAAATATTTTTTTTTACTTTTCACGTCGGTTTTCATAAAAACCGACTCCAAAAATGTAAAAAAAATTAACAATCCTATAGATAACTCCCTAATATTTGATTTGACTGGTCATGGAGCCAAAACGGAGTTATGGATTAAAAGTTATGGATGTTGGAAGTTGATCTTCTCTAAAAGAAGTGTTAATTAAGTCCAACTTTCAAAGGCCATAACTTTTAATCCGTAACTCCGTTCTAGCTCCACGACCAGTCAAATCGAAGATTAAGAAATTTTATAACACATGGTAAATTGTTTTTTTATGTTTTGACGTCGGTTTTCATAAAAACCGACGCCAAAAAAACTTTTTTGTTTTTCGCGTCGGTTTTTAGAAAAACCGACGCCAAAAATATTCTTTTTTACTTTTCACGTCGGTTTTCATAAGAACCGACGCCAAAAATGTAAAAACAATTTACAATCCTATAGATAATTCCCTAAGATTTGATTTTACTGGTCATGGAGCAAAAACGGAGTTACGGATTAAAAGTTATGGATGTTGGAAGTTGATCTTCTCTAAAAGAAGTGTTAATTAAGTCCAACTTTCAAAGGCCATAACTTTTAATCCGTAACTCCGTTCTAGCTCCACGACCAGTAAAATCGAAGCTTAAGAAATTTTCTAACACATGGTAGATTTTTTTTTTTATGTTTTGACGTCGGTTTTCATAAAAACCTACGCCAAAAAAAACTTTTTTGTTTTTCGCGTCGGTTTTTAGAAAAACCGACGCCAAAAATATTTTTTTTACTTTTCACGTCGGTTTTCATAAAACCGACGCCAAAAATGTAAAAAACTTTTACAATCCTATAGATAATTCCCTAAGCTTTGATTTTACTGGTCATGGAGCAAAAACGGAGTTACGGATTAAAAGTTATGGATGTTGGAAGTTGATCTTCTCTAAAAGAAGTGTTAATTAAGTCCAACTTTCAAAGGCCATAACTTTTAATCCGTAACTCCGTTCTAGCTCCACGACTAGTCAAATCGAAGCTTAAGAAATTTTCTAACACATGGTAATTTTTTTTTTATGTTTTTATGTCGGTTTTCATAAAAAATTACGCCAAATAGTATTAACTAATATGCGAGATCAAAATTTCAATTTTTTCACAACGCGCGTTTAACTTTTTAAAATCCCGCCTATATTTTCATACAACTCAATCGAAAATATTTTCATTTACTATATATAAATCTGTTTGTCCTTCATTTATAATTTTCATCCTCTTCGATTCAATCAAGTTTTCAATGCGGCATCAATCATTAATTTGATTACGGTACGTATTATATTCATTCATTTTCATTATTATTAATGTCCTTCATTTATAAACAACTCGATTAGATTTCAAATAATGATGATTTACTTTTTTATTGTGTTAAAAATATAAAACGTTCGGATGACATTTACCAAGCTTGGTGTAAGTTTAATTATCGATCGTCGTTTTTATTATCACATGAGATCTACGCTAAATATAAGAGATATGATGATAAACAACATATCATTTCAATGGAAGATCGAAAAATAATCGAAATGTGTTTGAAGAATTATGTATATTTTATATCATTTGGTGTACGTGATTTTAACTTGTGTTTATCTTGTTTTCTTTAAAACATATCGTATCAATCGATACTTTGACATGTTCAACTTCTGACGGCCATAACTTTTGATCCGTAACTATGTTTTAGCTCCACAACCAGTCAAATCGAAGATTAGGAAATGCTCTAAAACATCGAACAATAAAAATTGCTTTTTGCGTTGGTTCTTGTAAAAACCGAAGCCAAAAATAAGTTATTTCCATTTACGGCGTCGGTTCTTGAAAAAAACCGACGCCGAAACTATTTTTTAAACTTTTTGGCGTCGGTTATTTTAAAAACCGACGCAGAATATTTTAAAAAAAAAATTTATTTACGGCGTCGGTTTTTTTAAAAACTGACGCCGAAAGTTTGCTATGGCGTCGGTTTTTTAAAAAACTGACGCCGAAAATCCTGTGTAAATTAGTTTCGGCGTCGGTTTTTAGAAAAACCGACGCGGAAAAGCGAAATTTCGGCATCGGTTTTATATAAAACCGACGCCGAAAACCTAGTCGACTCTATTTTCCACGTCGGTTTTTTAATGAACCGACGCGGAAAATAATGTCTAAATGTAGCTTCGGCGTCGGTTTTATAAAAAACCGACGCCGAAGCTCATAAGCGAGTTATTTTTCGTGTCGGTTTCTATGAACCGACGCGAAAACTGTATTTTTAACGTCGCCTATAAAGACGTCGGTTTATAACCGACGTTAAAAATTAAAAAAAAAACGACGCGAAAAAGTGTTTTTGCACTAGTGTATTTCCCAAAAGAAAAGTACATATGGATTTCGCCTATTAAACACATAAAGGTACTCTATAAAAGAAACCAATTATTACTCCTGTCATATTAATATTCAATTTCAAGAACCCATTATAAATCATGATGATCGCCTACAAGGATTCCTTAACTTGGGACCCTTTTTTCCCTCAACTAAAAATAAGTGTATGGGTTTAGCTAACATGAAACTCATACTATGTAAGAAAATCATTATAATAATCATAAGGAAAAAACAAACACATCAATTATAGGTTTTAAAACATCTCAAGGCATGAGGCTCTTAGGTCTTTAAGGAGGTAACACCCTTAGGGGTTGATCACATCGAGTTGGTCATCCTCTGATGTGGTTCACATGTTTCTAGGAGTATACTAAGAATGAATTTGTTAATTAATTTAATTTATTATATAGTTTGGATGTGTCATTAGAGAATTAGGGAACACGACACAATAGTGCATCATAAAAAATTAATAATTTTAGGGAAAAGAACTAGATTACCTACCTTAGGTTTGTATAAGATCACTCATCTATTCTAGGATATTCAAATGATGTAAACCGGATGAAATCGAATGAATCAAAAAATAAACAAAAAATAGGGAATATTAGATCCCACAAAAATCATGTGTAATATAGTGAGAGAAAATAGGAAAATAATGAAGTGGATTAGGGATCTTACTGATGCATATCAAATGTGACAAACAGTGGTCTAATCGAAGTCCATAAAAAGAAGAAACGGAGGATCCTAGATTAGATGTAGATGAGGATATTTTGATGGATATACTATTGTGTGGGAGAATAATAGTGGGATATGTCAAAAATATGGGATTCATACCATATTAAAAACACTTCATATTTTGATTTGTATATTTTACATGTTGTGTAATGTTCTGTCCCCCTCAAAACCAATTCATGTCCTGTATATTTCATTTCCAGACCAATACATGTCATGAATTGAATTAAATGTGAATGTTCAATTCATGGAGTGTAATTAATTCATACCTTGTAAAAACTCATGGGGCCTAGCTTATTCAATGAACATCAAGAATTTAATTGACATTGGTTATTTTTTGTGTATCTAGATTCCATATTTTTACTACATTCATCCCAAAAGAAAACCAACAGATCTAAAGGTGTGGATACCCAGTATAATCCAAATGGAAAACTCAACAAGGGTTTTTTGAAAATTAAAATAATTCATACCTCTCAAAAAATATGGGAGATTACAGCCTCCCCCTATTAAAACAACTCTTCCTTTATTTTCCATTATTATGGTGGCAATGTATCTTCTGAGGAATGTTCCACCCACTAAGAACACACATCTACCTCTCTCCCTGGTGTCATCATGTACACGGTTGTGGTTCCATAGCATATATACCAGTGGAACCGGCCTACCTCAAAAATTATTTATTCTTTTTTCATTGATATATATAGGATTCCATTCATAGGATTCATCTTCCTAACTCTGTATCCTCATGATCAAATGATTTGAGATGGGTCAGAATTATAACTGCAAAGCTATGATACATGGACGATGCCTTGCATTTCTCGACACCTCTGAGGTATATCCAACTGATTGGCTATCGTCCTGACTCTCTCCACGATCATGAAATTCCTAAAATAAGGATGAGATAGCTTACCCTATATTTGAATTATAATATGACCCAGTCTTGGAAAAAATCATAGAAAAACATGTTGTCCCACCTTGTAATCTAGATGTAACTAATGATAATAGAAATAAGACTTATGTGAAGACTGAGTTTTATCCATATGATTCTAAATCATCTTGACCTACTCTAAAGACTCATGAATGATATTAGAACCCTGTAGAGATACTTATACTACCTCTATCCATTATATTAAATAATGGAACTTTCTATCAATTATGATGTCAAAAGGAGCCATCTGAATATTTTCTTGAGAAGCTATTATTATAAGTAAACTCAGCTAAAGGTGAGTGTTTCTCTCATGAACCTAAAAAATCAAGGACACCTTCATGGATTGTTTATTATAACACCTATATCATATTTTCAGGCTGACCGTCTACCCGAGGGTGATATGTTTTACTCAAAATCACCTATGTACCCAATGATATGTGCAACACCTACCAAGATTGTGACATAAATCAGGAATCCCGATATGATATAATAGAATATGGAATATCATAATGGTGCACAATCAAAAAAATATAAATCATCATAATCTAAAAAACCGATATGTTTTTAGTGATAGTTAGTAATTGTTTGAACTTTGTCAACATATCAATGATCACCCATACTATGTTACTACCTTGAATAGATCTTTGAAATCCCATCACAAAATCCATGGTAATTTCATCCCATTTCCACTCAGGAATAAATCGATGCTCTGAAATTCTAGTAGGATACTAGTGCTCTGCCTTCACAAAATAAATTGTTGAACACCATGTGATAAAACCTACAATCTATCTCTTGATATCTTCCCAAAAATACTAAAGACATACATCTCAGTACATCTTCGTAAGCCTAGGGTGTACTACCTAAATAGATGTATGAGATTCCTGCAATCAATTATTCATATATATCTAAAGGAACCTAGATAATTACATGAAAGTGTAGGATATCATCCTCATCATTAACCCAATTATGTGGTGGGTCCTCACCTCAGACACTCTTCATTAGTACTAATGTCTTTGGATCTAAAATCCATATCATCCATACTCATTCTAGAAAGGAGGATATCCATTCCAAAGCTACCAAAATTGGTTTCCCATGATAATCCTCAACCTCATGGTGCATCTCAAAAAACATGGCCATCAACTACCACTCACTACTAGCCTCTTGGATGTCTTGTGTATGAGCCTTATAGATCAAGGAATCTGCTTATGAATTTACATTTCTAGGTATATAATCGATCACAAATTCAAATTACTGAAGGTACTCTACATGCATGAACTACCATATATTCAAGTCATGACATGAGGAAATGTTTTCAAGACTTTTATGGTCCAATGTAAATGATGAACCACTTTCCCAATAGATAGTGCATCACACATTTTAATTCATGAACAACAGTTTCTATGTCATGATCATGTGTAGGGTAATTATTCTCAAGAATTATCATCCGGTGGGACTAATACACCACAAATTTATCTCCTCATATCAGAACTTCATAAATCCTGATTCCAAATAAATTGAGATAAACTATATAGCTTCTTCTAAGCTCTGAATAATTTTTATAGAAACTGAAGTCATCATCCCTTTCAACTCCGGAAAGGATTTCTCACATTCATCTAACCATTAATAATTAACACACCTTTTGTTCAAGTCCATAAGATGTTCTCATAGGTGTTAAAATTCCAAAATAATTCTCTTATAATAGAAATCTATCGCAAAGAAACTACTCGTGTCAAAGACATTATTGGTCTATTTCAAAGAATCTATGGTTACCACCTTCTCTAGGTCAGTAGATTCTCATTCCAATGATATTATGTGACAGAATAAGTGAACCTTATTAATTTAAATTCATAATTTAGTGAACTTCTCATATAGTTGATGCTCTCTTTATTTATATAGCATGATCTCAAGAGGTTTCGAATTGTTGTGTTAGGTATGAAAATATACCATGATTTCATCCACGAATATTACTACAAAATAATCCAAATCATAATAAAAAATCTAATTCATGAAATCCATGAAATTAATTGGCATGTTTTTAAGAATGAATGACATAACCTGATACTCATACATGACACATATACTACATAATGTTGTTTTTGGTATTTTTGATAGGATCACATGCACCTTATAGTATATAAACCTAATATTGATCGTAGATAACATTTCCTCTCCTCAGAGCTGATCAAAGAGGTATTCTATATAAGGAAGTAGATACCGGTTATTTATCATAAACTAGTTCAACCATTGGTAATTCATTCCAAGCCAAAGGTTCCCATCCACATTCATATAAAAAAGAATAGATAAACCCCATGTAAAATTATTGGGTTAGATAAAACCCTAAGATTACAAATCCTCTAGGTGATTTTTAATTTCCTAAAGCTCTATAGGTGTCACCCTTTAAGGATTAATGGACACTGGTGTCTCTCCTAGATATAATTCAATGGTGAACTCCCCCTCTCTCATAGGAAATAATGTAATGAATTAATTAGGTAATACATCACTGTAAGGAATCAACATATGATGGAATTATTAATGATGTATTCCTTGGTCACTCATAAAGATACCATTCATCTGGTCTATTTCACTACCTAGACCATGATTCCCTGATCTAGATCGTCTTCTCTAGAGATCATATTCTCTATTATGAACATATGTACTTCCCTTGGGTGATCTAAAAACACCCCCTATATTTAGAAATCAACATGGGCGTGGTATGGAACCAACTAGTCAATTCTATGAATAAATTTTAATCCTATAGTCTTTAGAAAAAAAAATGATTCCAGAGTAAGAGATATTTTTCCACCTCAATAGGTAAATATCTACACTATCAAATCTTATTTTATCATGCTCCCATAAAATTATCAATGTTAATAACACCACAAAATAACTCCATTTCTAGATCATTTCAATCCAAAATTTCCATAGTTAAAGAGTGTAAAGAGCATATATCAAATAAAGAAGAAACTAATATGGAGGCTATAAGAATAATACCTAAAATAGTAGATGGATCAGGACTCTACTCCTTGTGTATATGCATCACTACAGAGATATGACCGGATTTGAAACCATAATATGAAACCTGACTAACCTATGTACGTCCACACTGTGGGTGTCATACCTCTAAAGTCTCACGACCTAATCCATGACCACCTCCTCAGCCTGATTGGTTGGTAGTAGTCCATATCCCATCCTAATGTGGAGATAATTATCTCATACCTGAGTTTGGGACTGGTATAGATCCTTTCTCACTAGGAACTATAGGAAAATTTTGGAAGAAACACTAATGGTGACACATCCTAACCCAAGCTTGGAACACGGTTTGGTTCCTTGTACATTTGGAATTTTTAGGGTCTTACTTATGAAACTGCTGTTAGACCACATAACTATTAGATCATGTCCTCTGGTTATCACTTCCACTGAATGAAACCATGAAACAAATTTTCCTTCCACTAGACAAACCACCTCCATTCCTATAAGATAAACCTCTCTAACTCACCCTGTTATCTTCCATCAGGTTTCTCTCAGTGATGAGGAATTGAATCACTATCGATGATACGGTGGTCAATCTGAAAACATTAAACTATTATTAGATGGTGTACGCAAGGACATCCTAAAACTTTTTCACATTATTTAACTCACCACAGGTCAAGGTCGACACAAAACATTGAATCTCTGTAAAATTAGGTGATTAATCCATCACTGATATAGCACCTTTTTTAGGTTCATAAACTCCCTAGTGCAGTCCACTCTCAACATATATCGAAATAAGTTATCATAAAAGGATATTTGTAATTCCACCCAGACTATACCTTGATGATGATCAGTATAAGAGATAACAACCCACCAATGTTTAATTGACTTAGTAAGCATATAGGTGACAAACTTGACCCAATTCTTTGAAGATATCTCCAAGTTATAGAAGATCGATAGCATGGCCTTCTACTATGACTCTGAATCCTAAACATAGCTATCCCTCGAGAATGATAGAATACTTTGGTTCTTGAATTTGGACTCTAACTCTTCCATATATGTGTCCGGACACATAGCTCCTTATATGGATGACATAAAGATCTATAATCTCTCTTCAAACATTGCATCATGGCCTCTTGAAGAATGAATAAGAGGTTACACTAATGGAACTAAAGAACATAATACTTTTGGATTAGGGCCCACCACCTCTAGATCATGGTCATTATCTCCCTACTAGTGCACGACTTGAGAAACTCATAGTGGCATAGCTCTAGAATTTGAAAACACATAGATCATATAAAATTTAACAGCTTATAAAATCATAATAATAGGATAGGATAGGTACACATCCTTCCTATAAATGAGTAACACATCTCTTATTGTTCTTATATTTCTTCCTAGGTGATAATAAAAAACCTAGAATTCTTAGTAGACATTTCCTACTACTCACTACAAAGATAGGGTTATGGTCAAGTACATATATAACAGAATAGAGGTTTTAGTACATGGAGTTTCAATTATATGGTATAGTGGAAAACACACATTACTTTAAAATAGAGTCAAAATTTATTGGTAACCATTTAATTTAATGTTTTAAATTTATTAATGTTTTTTCTCACTTATATACATAAAATATTATATCTCGTTACACATGTCACCATTCTCAATTTAAAAATCCACATACACTCTATAAACTGAAAATGGTGAACCATGTAACTATGACCTAAACCTTACATATAGTATTAGGATGTAACATGTCATGTGAAATGTTATGATTAAATAAATTACCACTTCTAGTTTATATAAGTCATTTATTCATAAATTACGATTATAGTTCATGTAATCAAATTAATCTAAAATTTTACCCCATAGAACCAGTGGTCCATGACTCAATCATGTTATAATTGGTTAATTAAGGTTCCATCATCCATCTATATGGGAAAAATATTTATATTTATTTATACAATTTAATTAATCCAATTATCATATCCTATTAAGAAACATTATCTCATTTATTGATATAATAATCAAGGCACTCAAAACAATCACATGAAATATAGGTAATTCATGACACAAGATATACCTATATGGAATGGAATAATGAATGAAATGTGAATTCTCAAGTTCTTACAATGATGCATGATATGATAACTCTTTTCCAAACCAAGACAAAGAAAAAATAGATCTATAATAGTAATATGAACAATAACGACCTTAAAAAACATGTGTCTCACCCAAAAGTGAAATCTGTACAGCCAAAATAGGAAAAAATGAAATAGTAATATCCCATACAAGGTAACTTGGGTTTCCCCTATATGTGGTTTAGATAATCCCAATCACAAGATCGTTACCATTAACCAACAAGTTTTTAGTCTCCTATACAAAACCCAAATAGTAATACAAAAGAAAAAAACCACCAATGATACAAATTTTTAGCATCCTAACCTAGAATCCACGAAGAGCTTCCCAAATTATGTTGGCTACATAACCTCATGCACGCATCCCCTTATGCTAGAGGATGCAGAATAGTCGATAGGGACTAGTTTGTGTCCATGGGAAGACTATTCCCTATATATTAGCATGCACCACAATGGTAAATAATAACGATATATAATAGAAATATTAATAATAAATCTGAAATGGAATAATAAATCATCTAGATATTAAACAAGTGTAATCTAAATCCATATTATATATAAAAATGATGATAATTCCATTATGTTATAAATAAGGGATATACATGAGATAAAGGGGTACACGAATATACAACATGCTAACCAAATACAAAAAGACCCAAACCAAAATCGTCTGGCATTATGATAATAGGCATTGTCCTCGGCTCTCATACACTACCCTAGTAATGAAAATCAAACATCATATGTTGGGAACTTCCCTTTGTATATACCTACAACTATAAATTATGTTCAAGTACAAAAGGAAATCCAAAATGCATGTGAGATATACTTATTAGGACACCACCAACCATGTATAGAACCTTCCAGTCTGTGCATATAAAATGATCAATGTGCACGTAAGGATAAGGGTAATGTAATTAATAAATAGATAGACCACATCGAACCAGGTTCCTCATAGGACTCCCAACCAACACTGCATACTTTTTTTTAATCCGGATATCTTTGAACCAAGTTCAACCTACACATATATGTTATACATGTAAAAAGTGGAATATATATATACTATATATGGTTGTTGGAATACATGTATGTAAAGCATAATTGGGCCGAAAAAGTTCCATGTTTAACATGTATGTAACCCAAGTGTGTTCTTTGTCTTGGAGAATACATACTTAACTTAAATAAAAGACACAATTAGTTGTTAACAAATAATTCATCCTGATTTTGAAATCTAGAGGCATTATGATCTTGTCCTACCAAATCATTAAATATGAATTGAAGTATCACTCAAGGATTACTATAGGTATCTATTTTCATAAGTGTCAGTCCAAGGAGATCCGTAAGTGGAATCCAAAGTATCACTCTCTGCATCATCCAAAGGAATAACCCTCTAATCTCATTCATGGCCTTTTACATTGGTAACCTAGTATATCTCATGGAATGTTATAACAATACAACCCATAATTCACATACAAGGAAATACCCTAGGAAACCATGTTTCACTCATGGGTAAAGTACATAAGTTATCCACCTAGTGAGCTAGTATAAGGTATTCTATAAATGAAACAAAAGGATCACTCTATAAATATTAATAATTATTTGAAAACTCCAATTTTAAACCCTTTTGCGCCTATATAAGTAATCCTTAAGTTGGGAGAATTTTATCTATAGATAACCCCTATTATCATGAATTAAAATTGTATAAAATTTTCGAAATACTTAAAACAATATACAAATAGACACCCAAAGACCATACTAGTTTATTGCCATTGGAAACATGGAAACATAAAAACTGATACATAAGTGATTTAAATTATCTTCCACTATTTCTTCTTGAATATCACCATTCTCTCACACATAGAATAAAATACATATCTTCATAAGCTTGGAAAGGACACATAAAAGGGGGTGAGCTAAAATGACCCGTAATGATAAATAAGAAAGATATATAATCATAATCATGAGAATAAGGGTATGAGAACATGATATTGAAAATATAATATAATACTATTTATATCAAAGATCATATACATGACTCATGACATAAATCTTTTAATTTCATAGGACATGAATCATAAGTAAATAAAACAATAAGCATTGAAAGTAGAACACATGAATAAAACATGGAATTGTGGAAGACACGTAATAATATATAATAATTTCCATAGTAGTCAAGTAATTTCTTTCGAGACCTTCTTACTAGAAAAACTGCTTTACAGAACTAGGTTCACACGTAGTTCTAGCCCTTTATTACTGAACCGAGTTCCCTCCCCATTCCAGCCCTATAATACTGAATTGAGTTCATTTTTCATTCTAGCCTTGTAATACTGAAGTGAGTTCATTTCTAATTCCATCCATGTTTATCTCATGAGATGTAAATCATTACCCAATGCATTGGAGAGATATATTTGTCCCACTAGTATAATAATGATATCCTAAATACATGTTCCATAATATCAAAATAATCATATAATAACCCATGAATTTAAATGGGTATTATAAAAAGTAATCATAACATAACCTAAGGAAAGATACATGTTTCATAATTATTTCATCATAAACATAACCTTTGAAAATAAGTAGGTATCAAAATAATATAACCTATAAAAGAGAAACGAGTTTCATAAACCTCATTACAACAAAACAAAATCCATTCAGATAAAAAATATGAATATAAACATAGAATAATTTCCCCATAAAGTCATTAGTAACCACAATGGGTGTTATCTTAGATGGAAAATAAGTTTGAAATATCTTTTAAAAATGTTTATTGAGAAAAATATCCATTATTTATTGAAAAATAGTTTTTTAAACATAAAACCCTGGGAAAAAACTTTTCTTTGAAAATAGATTTGAAAACATATAAAAGAATTAATTAAATCCATAAAATGTTTTTAAAATATTTTTTCCCTTTAAAATGGTCTTAAAATATCTTTTAAAAACATTTTTGAAAATATGGTTTTTGAATACATTAGATTCATGACCAAAGAGAGATATTTTCATATTTTTCATAAAACATTATATTAAGTAAAACAATATTACAAAAATGGTACTAATACATGAGTATATCTTAAATAAATAGGGGATATTAAAATTAATGATTGTTATAGAGATATGGATGGTAATATTTCACTAATTGAATCATAATAAAAAAAAATCTCGAAAATGTATGAGATTGTTTAAATAAACTCTTATCACTTGGTAACTTGGGATCATATTATCCACATAAGAAAATGAAATTAAATAGTGCTTAAAATACCATGAAAATAATTATATACATGATATAATATGTAAAATTGAAGTATATAAACCTCAAAAAATAATTTGGGTTCATAACAAGACATGATTCAAAGAAGGAAAATTAAGGTAGAACTATTTTATATATTATGTCAATTTTGAAACTTAAACCCCATGAAAGAAATGTCATTAAATGGACATTCTAATACCCATAAATTTAAGTATAATAATCATTTAATATTTACTTGGGAAGTATACACACCACACAAAAGTAATGGGTGGTGAATAAATCATGTATATGATAGAAATAAAAAGTGAAATGAAATCCCATTACCTTGTGTCCTAACTCTTATTGTACTCATCAAAAACACATGTATAAAAAATATAATTTTATTACACATCATTAATAAAACCATATTATTATATCTAATTCCCTATATTTTTTGATCATGACCTTATATTACCCACTTTTTAACCATCCTATGTTAAGGTTATTGTTCGAATAATATTAAATTTGTATTCACAGGTGTTTTATTTTGTTATATCTTTTGTCATTATACTTATATCATGATTCCAGAATGAAAAACATGATATAAATTTAATTTATATTTAGTTTATTTTTATTATAATAATCTCAAGAATATATAATTATGAAATACAATACACCATTCATGGAGATGGTCAGTTTTACATTGGCATAAACGTTGTTCCGTTTTTATTATCATATTGAAAGATATACAGAAAATGAACAATACATATATATTTATATAATATAATTACATTATCATTAAATTTTTATATATATAATTATATTTAACTAAACCCATCATTAATACATTTCATGTAGTGTATAAATTAATCATATTTCTTGGAGGGGTGGTAGTCCACAGTTCCTCAAATGAAATTATCATGTCAACAAAAAATGTAAATTAAAAATATATGTGTTGTAAAAAAGAATATAGAAGCCTAAATAAATAATAGATATAATTTATAAAATATATAAACAAAGTTACCATCATAATTTCCACCATGACATGTAATAAAGAAAACTGAACAATCATCTCTTTGTGAGGGGAAAGTTCATCGTACACATAAACTGTATGTTTGTTACCCATTAGATGGAAGAGTTTGTAAGTGTAGATTTAAAAATTAGAATAAAAATATCCTATTATATTGAGGATACATGTTTTTTTATAAAATAATTTAGTAATGATATTGTAGGGGTTGGATAATGAAAATAAAAGAAATGATCTTGAGAGAAGGTGTTACCTCTTAATCGGGTAACTTCTTTAGGATTGTGTCAATAGGCATCTTTGGATTACCTTTTACCCAAGGTAAGTCTTCTAGGATTAATGGTAGAATTTTGGGAAGTTTATTGGGAAGATATTTTCTTAAACTAATAGTTTTTAAAGTTGTGAAAAAGAGGTATAGGTGGTGGTCTTTTATAGGGAAAGAAAAGGACTCATTTGGTATTTTATAAAATAAGTTAGTTGTACCCATGTTTTTACCTAAAATAAGTCTTACAAAAAAAATAATGGATGTTTAATGTCTAAATCATGTCCAAAAAAAGGGGTTTAGACAATTTAATAAGTTTTTTGGTTCTTAAAATTATGTTTTTATCATTATCTAAGCATAATTTTACATTAATTGATGCAAACAAATTTTATTACTTTTCCTAATGTTTTTAATGAAAAAACAAGTTTAAATTATTTGAAATTATAAATTATTCTGATTATAAATATGTAATCTATTTTTCTTATATCTTAGAAAATAATATATGAAAATTAATTTAAAATTAATATCATAGTTGGGTCGACAATATAATTTTTTAAACCCGATTTTATCAAATGTTTGCTAGGTTTTTATATGAAATTTCAATGTAAAATTGATTTAAATTACCTAAATTGGAATAATTGATAAAACTATAATATAATTATTCTTATAAACCAAATTTAAATATACTTTAACATTTTAAATAAATTAGTTGAAAACTTATTTTTGATTTAAAATCTGGTATTTTTCACTATTCATCCCAAAATGATGTTTCTCATAAAAATCCCATACTTTTACCGTAAGATAATTTAAAAATTCTAAATTAAAAAAATCAAATTTATTTTGTCAAATTATATTCTTAATTTTATCCAAAATTAATTTTATTACTTTTCATATAAGGACATTAAATGTAATTTATTGGAGAAAAAAATATTTTTAAACATAAAAGGACTATACCAAAAATCATAGAATTCAATATAAATATATTTTTTATACAAAAAAATTATAAAACATATTTTATAATTATTTATTACTATTAATATATCTAATTTTAATGGATATGTTATAATTATCTCATTTAAATAATTAAAACAATAAAATGATGTTTCATAGAAACATTAGTGTCTCGTGTAACATACACTGAGTCACTATTCTATGTAACTTATGTCAAGTTGGTGTTGTGTAATTTATACCAAGTCGGTTCAATGTGAATGTAATTCTTAACTTAACTCATTTCAATACATAAATTAAAATTTAATTTATCCAAAAAAATTCTATAAAAACTCGAGGTGTTACATTTTAACCCCCTTAAAATTAATTTCTCTCTCACAATTGGCCACATGGATAAATGAAAATAAGGATACATCTTCTTCATCATATCCCCAAGTTCCCACATAGCATCCTCTAACTACTGATTTCTCCACAGAACATTTACCAGGTGAGTTGTGTTGTTTCTTAGAACATTCTCTGAATGATCAACAATTTAAATATGTTTCTCCTTATATGAAATTTCATACAATTATGGTATAACCTATGAGTTTAGTAAATGTAAATGGTAAGGTATGTACCTCCTTATGATAGATTCATGGATCACATCATGGATTTGAGAGATATTTGGACAATTTTTCAAAAGATAGGCTACTGTCCCTATACAATCAAGAATCTAAAAGGGGATGATATACCTAGGGATTAGTTTCCCTTTCTTCCCAAATATCATAACATTATTCCTTGGTCAGATTCATAAAAACACTTTCTCTAGAACTTCAAATTCTAGTTCACATTAGTGATTATCATCATAACTTTTCGGTTGACCTTGAGCTACCTTGATATGTTGTAGTATGATTATAACCTTATAGACCATTTCTTTAGTAATCTCTGGTCCTAATAGAATTATTCCGCAAACCACATTCCAACATGTTATACCACTACATTTCTTACCATATAGGGATTTATATGGTGCCATATGAATTCTTGAGTGAAATATATTTTTGTATGAAAGTTCAACTAGAGGAAGGTGTTGATCCCAACCACCTTTGAAATCCAGAGAAAAATATCTCCACATATTCTCTTGGGTTTGAATTGTTATTTCAAACTGACTATCTATTTTAGGATGATAAGAGGTGAAAAAACTAAAATCTATATCAATTTCATGCTCAATACTTCACAAGAACAATGAGTTACACTTCGGATCCTGATATGATATAATTGAATGTGGTACTCTGTGCAACCTTACCACGTCCTTAATTTATGTCCTCGAAATCTGATGTAGAGATAATTTATATCTAAAAGTGATGAATTGTGTTGACTTAGTATGTCGATTGATTACCACCCATATATAATTAAACTCTTTAGAGGTTTTGAGTATTTCAGTGACAAAATCCATAGTGATGTTCCCCCATTTCCATTCAGGTGTGGGTAATGGATGTAAAGTCCCATTTGAATTTTCTATTTCTGTGTTAACTTGAAATCATACCAAGCACCAAGATACAAACAATGTAATATCACTCTTTATTCCATCCCACTACAGGTATTATTTCAATTCTATATACATCTTCATACTTCTAGGATGAATAGAGAATGAATAACTATGAGCTTCCTATAATAGAACCTTCTTCAAATTTTGTATAGAAGGAATAAAAACATGGTTCCTGAACCTTATGAGTCTATCCTGATAAAGTTCAAAATCATGAACATTTTTTAATTTCTTTTTCATATCTTCATCTTCATTATGTTCCTCCTTAATCATTACTTGGATAGTGGGTTGAACATTCATTTGAGAAAGATATGATTTTTCCCCTTCTTTAGGATTTCTAGATTCATCCTTTTCAAAACCAGAAATATTTCTCCTTTTGTGATCCTCGTCATGGATAAGCATGAACGCTCCTTCTGACTTAAATAATATGCCACATTATTCACTTTCCTAGGGGTGGTAATGTATTGAGAAGTCATAATCCTTTATCAATTTTAACCATATTCTCTGGTACATATTTATCTCCTTCTATATGAATATATATTTCAGAATTTTATGATCGATATATATATCACACTTTTCTTCATAAATATAATGGTTCCATATCATTAATACAAAAATTACAGATGCTAACTCCAAATAGTTATTTGGGTAAATTTTCTCATTAATATTCATCATCCATTAGGCGTAAGAGATAACCATATTTTTTTTCTAAAGAACACATCCCAATCCCTTCATGGATGCATCACTATAGATTACAAACCATTATCCACTATAGGGTAATATAAGAATAGGTGAACCTTCTATCCTTCTATTCGGTTCCTTGAGATTTTCCTCACATTACTCAATCTAGGGGAATTCAACATCATTACAAGTTAACATGGTCATAGGATTAGATAATCATGGGAAATTCTAGGAAAACCAATAATAATATACCGCTAAACAAATAAATCTATGGATCTCATTCAACGTGTTTGGTTTAGTCCAACATTAAATAGCCTCTATCATGAATGGATCTACTGTTGTACCATTACATGAGATTATGTGACCAAAAAATGAAACCTTTTGTAGCCAAAATTCACACTTTGTAAATTTTTCATATAACTCCTTATTACATATGATCTTTAATAAAATTATAAAGTGATCATAATGATCTTCACTATTCTTTGAATAGAAAATAATACCATCTGTAAAGACTACCAAAAACTGATCAAGGTAATCTCTAAAGAATCTATTCATTATATCCATGAATATAGTTGGGTAATTAGTAATACCAAAATGAATCACTATATATAATCATAGTGTCCATACCTTATACGGAATTTCTTTTTGGTTATATCCTCTTTATTAATCCTCAATTTATGATATTTAGGATGAAATTCAATCTTGGGAAAGTATTGATCCCTGCATAGTTGATCCAAAAATTAATCAATATAAGAAAGAAGATACTTGTTATTGATTTTGATCTTGTGAAACATCTGATTATCAATGCAGCATCACATTGATTCATATTTCCATTTCACAGAAATAATAGGTGCACCCCAAGGTGATAAACCTGGCTGAATGAATCCCTTATCCTGGTTTTAATATAATTTATTCTTCAATTACTACAACACAATTAGAACCATTCTATAAGGATTCTTTCAAATTCATAAGGAACCAAATATCAGTTCTACAGAGAACTCAACATCACGTTTTGGTGTAAGACTTGGAAACTCTTATTTAAAGAGGTCCAAAAAATATTAAAAAATAGGCATATCATCAATTTCGATTTTCTCCCCAACCATTTGAGAAAAAAACCCTTTTAAATGGGAATTAAGACCCATAAAATGGATTTAATATCCATAGGAAGTTCATACTTATTATCACATTGATGGATAATAATAAGATGGTTCGAAATACGAAATGTAACATATCTTCCTTGATAATAGACATGTGATTTATGAAGAGAAATACAATACACGAATAACATGACATAAAATTTAACCAAAGGAAGAATTAAAAGATATGTAGGAAGCATATTCCCACAAATTTCAATCAGAGAGGAATCATAGACATGATATGTAATCATCATACCACTAGGGGTTTGTATTGGTAATTCCACATCTAATTGTTCTGCTAAATCTTAACACCCATATAATATTATTTAGATATGAGTGGTTAGATCTAACATAAAATATGACATTAGTAGTTCTAGAGTGGATGGTAAGTGTACCTTTCATCACGTCGTTATCGCAGCCTTCATCAAAAATATCAATTGCATAAGATTTACCATTATCCCATCGCATAAAAGGTTGTTGACATCAATCATCCTCACCAACTCTTCTATTTGGTCAGTGGTTAGTATAATTCCCATTCTCCTTACACTTGTAGCACTCAATCATGGGAGGTTCATTCTATGAATTTTTGTCACCATTAGAATTTTTAGCTAACTTCTTCTTATCATTTTAGAAATAAATTGATCGTTGAAATTCCCTTATACACTTAAAACATTTACTATACCCCTTAAAAAATATTCTTCTACCTGTCTTCCCACATTTAGAGCATAAAAGAAAAATCATATTCTTTTATCCATGATTTTTATACATTACTTTGAACTCCATCATCCTTTTCTTGTTAAAACCATGAGTTTAATACGTGATTCCAACCCCATTTAAACATTGATTGTATAATGCACAACCCCTTAGTAGAAACTTAAATCTCTTATGTAAATCACCCTTTTTAGAATTTAATTTAAAACACCTTTGAACCTATCAACATTACTTTTGTTTTGGATGATAATTCTTGAAGTGTGCCTCACAAGTCTCATTAAATTAGATTTGTAGTTACCAATAGATTCAGCATCCCTTTTCTTCAACTCAAGGAAATCGTTCTTCATATTGGTATGAATAATTCAAGGAATGTAATTATTGAAAAATAAGTTCATACACTCATCTCAATCCATGGATTCACTCTAACTTGTTTTCCTCGTATTCTTGACTAGATTCCACCACAAATATGCTTCCCCTTCTAACTGATAAATAGATAGAATGAATTTATCATGCTCTAATCACTAGATAATAGAGAATATCTTTTCAGTAGTACTGATCCACTATTCATAAACAATTGGATCTAAATACCCTCTAAAATAAGGTGGGTTTTGTATCTTGGAGAACTCAATAGAATGGTGTTCCCTCTTTTTCTCATTTGGAAGTCTACCATGATTTATATCATGATAATGTTGTGTGAGCATAGAAGTGAGGTTTTTCATTCCATCTCCCATGAATTTAATTTATCAGGAGGACAATAATTTAATTGTACATCACAATAACCATTAATTTCAATTCTTTGGATTCTATCCATTGAATAAAACCAAAAGATTATATTGAGAAATAGTTATCTTATTGAAGAACCCCAAAATAATGTAAATTCACTTTTGAAATGTCTAATTTATAATACATTACTTAATATATTGCACCATATGTTCATCCTAGGTTATTCATATCCAACATATATTAAAATACTTTATGATTTTTTGTGATGTGTTTGTGAATTCCCAATGCATATCCCCCAGGAGTTCCAAACCAGGTGTGTAGAAAGGCTCGTTTTCATGTATCATATTTCCTCGAGTCAGGCCCGGAACATCTTGTCAGATTTTTTACCCCTAGGTATATCTAGGCCATACCCACATCCACCTATAGTTTCCAGACAAGAAATATTTATAAGAGGCCACTCACATTATCCTTTACCAAAACTCCATGACATTTTTCTTTACTTTTCCTTATCCTTATACTTATCCTTAGACATTTAATTATAGTTCTCATTGAATTTTTCTAATCCAAGCTTCCAAAGGATAACTAAACCTTTGTTATGATACCAACTATAGAGACCCCCTCTTTTCATACATTAAAATTACATAAAATTGTTTGAATACATAAGACATTATTCAAACAGATGCCCAAAGAACATATTAGTCTAGAGCCTTTGGAAACATGGAAACATAAACATCGATACATAAGTGAGCTACATTTCCTCCCACTAGGTTATTATTAACTAGAACCATTTATATACACATCAAAAAAATACATATCTTCGTATCCTGGGGATGGAAAAATAGAAACATATATGAAAAAATACTTATTAAGGGTAAATAAGGGATATATGTAAGACTAATCCTGAAAAAAAGGGTATGAGAACATTATCATAAAAATATAAGATCATATGAAGCATATCAAAGATCATAAACATGAATAATTGAATAAAGGTTGGAAGTTCATAAGTCATGAATCATAAAAAATAACATAAGCCATGAAAGGATAATATAGGAATAAAATATGGAATTTC
Source organism: Viscum album (assembly GCA_963277665.1). NCBI lineage: Eukaryota > Viridiplantae > Streptophyta > Magnoliopsida > Santalales > Viscaceae > Viscum > Viscum album. The sequence continues at coordinate 1,635,900,843 of OY728137.1, read as the reverse complement.
AGTAGACACCTAAGGATATATAATTATTTACATATTAGTCAAGCTATTACTTCCGAGAAAATCATTGTATAAAAATTCCTTTATTGAACTGGGTTCACACCCCATGCCATCCTAGTATTACTAAACCGAGATCACTCCCTGTTCCATCCCTGTAATAATGAACTAAGTTCAATTCTCATTCCATCCCTCTAATACTGAACTGATTTCATTTCCCATTTTATGCTTTTTGAGCTCATGATATATAAATCATTATCCAATGCATTAGATGAAGATATCGGACACACCCGTCTCATAATGAAATCCTAAATACTTGCACCAAAAGAACAAAAATAATCATATCGTATCCAATGACATTTAATTGGTATTATAAACATGTAATAATATCATAACCTATAGAGACAGGTCATTATCATTTCATCATAAACAGAATCCGTGAAAAGAAGTGGGTTTCAAAAGAATATATACTATGAAAGTGAAATAGGTTTCAAAAACATCATGACATTAAAACACAATCAATTTAGAAAAACAATCAAAATGGAAACATTTAATAATTTCTATTTAATGGAATGAGTAAAGACAATGTATGTTATCGAAGATGGGAAATAATTTTTAAATGTCTTTTAAATTGATTTCTTGAGAAAAATAACCATTCGGCAATGAAAAATGATTTTTAAAACATAAAACATTTTGAAAACATTTTCATTCAAAAATAATTTTTAAAGAATATAATGTAAGAAATGGAAACCATAAATCTTTTTAAAACCCTTTTTCCTTGAAAATGGTCTTCAACGATATTTTGAAAACAATTTTGAAAACATGGTTTTTTAATATAATAGATTTCCAACCGAAGAGAATGATGGTCAAATTTTACACAAAAACATTATATTAAGTACCAAAGAGTGGGAAATGGTACTAATACATCAGGATATCTTGAATAACTATAGGAGAAGAAAATTAATGAGTGTTCTTGAGATATGGATCATGATATTTCATTAATTAAATCATAATCATAAAGAATATCGATAAACGATATGATTGTTTCAATAAATTTTTATCAATTAGTAACATGGTATCATATTCTCCATGAAAGAAAAGAAAATTACATGAAGCATAAAATAAAATTAAAATAATTATATTCATGATATAACATGATAAATTGAATTATATACACCTTGAAAAACAATTTAGGTGCATAACAAAACACGGGTCTCAAGGAAGGAAAATTGAGACAAACCTATTTTACTGATTAGGTGCCTTTCAATACTCAAACCACATGAAAGAAAGATCATAAAATAGATATTTGAATAAACATAAATTTAAGTAAATGATTTTATGAATACATCCAGGGTTAGTATACACACCACACAATAGTAATGGGTGGTTAATAAAGCATGTATCTCACGAAAATAAAATGTGAGATGAAATCCCCTTACCTTGTGTCTTGACTTTCACCGTACTCATTAAAACCACCTATATAATAATTAAATATTTATTATAAATTTTTTAAAAGAACATATTATTATTTCTTATATAGTATATAGTTTTATCATGACCTTATATTACCCTATTTTTAACCATTCTATGTTAATATTTCACGTCAGATAATATTCTCTTTGTTGTTCGCATGTTTCTTAATTTTTTATATCTTTGGTACTTATAATTATATCAGGATTCCAGAATGTAAAAAATGATGTAAATAAAATTTATATTAAATATATTTTTATTATAATAATTTATATATTATATAATTATGTAATAGATACACCATTCATGGAGACGGTAATATGTACATAGACGTGAGCATTGTTTCAACTTTTATTTTCATATTGAATGAATGAAAGAAAATGACCTATATGTATGTATTTAAATAGTATCATTAAATTATTATTATAATTATATATATATCATATCTGTTTACTAATCCCATTCTTAATACATTACATGTAGTGTATGAATGAATCATATCTCTTTGAGGGGGAAATAGTCCACATTTCCTCAAACAAAATTATCGTATTAACACAAAATGGAAAGTAAAAAGAAAGATATGTGATGTAGAAATGGGATAAATAAGTCTACATACATAATAAATATAATATATGACATATATAAATATAGTTTCCATCATAATTTCCACTACGAAAGGTGGTCGGGAAAATTGAACAATCATCATTTTGTGAGGTGGAAGTTCATCGTACACATAAACAATATGTTTGTTACCCATTATATGGAGGTGTGTGTAAGTGTTGTTAGTACATTAAGAATAAAAAATACTAGTACATTTATGATACTAGTGTTTTTATACAATCATGGAATAAATAGGGTGGAGGTAGTGGAGAAGGAAAATAAAAGAAATGATCTTGAGAGAAGACATTACTTCTTAATCGGGTAACTCCTTTTGGTTTATGTAAAAAGGATGCCTTGGATTTCTTTATACCCAAGGGAAGTATTCTAGGATAAAGGGATGGATATTGGGAAGTTTATTGTGAATATATTCGGTAAACCTAAAAGGTTTTAGAGGTGTGAAGAAGAGGGAGAGGTGGTGGATTTTTATAGGGAAAGGAAAGGACTCACTTGGTATTTTTGAAAACAAGTTTTGGGTACCCACATTTTTACCAAAATAAATTAACAAAAAAACTAAATAAAACCATTAATTAAAGGGTCGTGGAAAAATAATTGTTACTAAATGGGTTTTGGACAAGTTTCTATGTCATTTTTGGTCTTAAATTTGAGGTTCATTCCTTAGCTAAGCTTAATTGTACATTAATCAATATAATTAATTTTAATTACTTTCACTAATATTTTTATTATAATACTAAGATGACCTTATTATAAAATATAAATTATTCTAATTACAAATATTTAATTCTTTATTCCTAATTCTAGTCACATATGTTTTAGAAATTAATTTAAAATTAATCTTGTAGTGGGGTCGAAAATGCGAGTTTTTAATGTAAAGATAATCAAAAGTTTGATATGATTTTATATTTAATGCCCATGTGAAATTGTATCCAATTAAATAAATTGGATTTAATGATAAAAATATAATATGATTTAACTTTTAAACCAAATTAAAATATAATTTATCTTTATAATTAAATTATATGAAAAGGCAGTTTGGAAAAAATTCAGTATTTTTCACTACTCATCCCAAATTAAAGTTTCACAAATAAATCCAAAAATTTTACCCTGATATAATTTCAACATAATATATTCAAAAATGAATTTTATTTTATCAAATTCTATTTATAATTGTTTCTAAAATTATTTCTATTATTTTTCACCTAAGGACATTAAAAGTAGTTCATTCGAAAAAATGTAATTTTTAAATAGAGAAGGACACAACAAAAAATCATATCATTCATTTTACATATAGTTTATTTATATAAAATAAATATAAAAATAATTTGAAATTTATTTATTAAAATTTATATAACTGATTTTGATGGATAGGTTATAATTAACTCAACTAAATAATTATAGCAATAAAATAATGTTTCATCGAAACATCAGTGTTGCATGTATCATATGCCAAGTTGATGTTAAGTGTAACATATTTCGATTTGGTGTCATGTAACGTATCCGAAATCAGTTCTATGTGAATTTAATGTTTTACTTAATTCATTAAAATACATAAATAAAATTTCATTTATTTGAATAAATGTCCATAAAAACTTAGGGTGCTATAATATCACCCTCGACTATATTTAATGATGTGATTTTATCTAGAATTAAAATCATACTGTATAATCAGAGTAGTATAATAATCAAAAGGAATAAAAAAGACCTCAATTTTTTGTTTTAAAATAATTCATAACATGAGGGTCCTAGGAATTTATGTATTTCACTCCCTTAGAAGTGGTTCACATTGAGGTGGACAACCTCTCACGTTATTCACAAGGTCGCTAGGAGTACACTAAGCATAGTACTATCAATTAATTTAATTCATTAGATATTTTGGATACATCACCATTGAATTACGGAATGCATGAAAATGATGCATGAACAATATAGTTATAATTTTAGGGAAAATAACTTGACCACCTACCTTAGGTTAGTATAAGAACACTAATATGTTGACAACCATTGAAATGAGAAAGAATGGAGTAAATCAGAAGAATAAAAAATCCATAAATAAGTAATCATTTTTCACACTATATAGGTAAATAATATTGTGAGAGAATAGAAGAAAATAAGGAAGTAGGTTGAAGATATTACCAACTTAATTCTGACATAACAAACAGTGGTTTGATCAGAGTCTGGATGAAGAAGCATGAGTGTAACTAAGATTATGCATGGACCAGGAGCTTTGGATGGATGGATAATTTTATCAAAAAAAAATAGGTCTCCATAAAAAATAATGGGATCTTCCCCCTTTACAAAACCCATCATATCCATGATTTTTATATTTTACATGTTGTGATAATATTGGTTCCCCCCTAAGAAAATCCAATTCATGTCATGTATAGGGTATGTCCAGAATATTACACTTCCTGAATTGAATTTACCTAATGTATTCAATTAATGTCATATATCAAATTCATGCCCTGTTAAAACTCATGGGGTCTGTCTAGTTCAATACAGGTCCTGAATTGAATTCACATCGGGTATTTTTTTCTACCTCTAACTTCTATCCTTCTACAAACTTCTTCCCCAAAGCAAACCAACCAGCCAAAAGGCACAATTACATGGTATAAGGAAATATATAAATATAAAAAGGGTTTACCAAAAATTAAAAGAATATGTACCCATTTGAAAGGATGGTATGCTGCGTGGAAAAACCCTTCACCCCTTTAAAAATATGGTAACATTACCTTTTTTCCTTTCTACCTTAAAAATAAAAAACCATTTTCCTCCATTATTTTCTCTAGAAACTGGACTTGTGGGAGTTCCTCCTTTCCATAAAATCTGGGATTTAAATCTACTACCTCATCTTGTGTTCATTTTCTTCTTCATCAGTCTTTTTGGATAGCTATTGTTAATAGCTTCATTCATCTTCCTTCCTTCCTTCATTTACCTAGTCATCTTTGGTTCTATTTTTATGTGATCTAATATGCCCTATTTTTAGGGAATTTATATATTTATATGATTTTCCACATTACATCCTAAAATAAATCATGGAAAAGGATGAGTATATGACTACTGAGCTATGTTATGTTGTGTAGTACATATTTTCCCTAATCATGGTTGTTTTATAACAAATGATATCATGCTGCACGCTAGACTTTCTGTATGATTCCTTAAATTTAAAATTTCCTCAATTTAAATTGTTAATCATGCTATAATTTTTCTATATACTCTTAATTTATGATTAGGGATGATCCCTCTCTACTAGTGCCACCCCCTTAGGGTTTTCTTAAGTGATTTGTATGGATTATTAATTTTATAAATGGAAAAGACAACGTTTATATGGTTTTGGATTGATATTTAATTGAATTGAATGGAAGTGAGTGGTATGACCACATCACATGACTTACATGAAATTAGTGCATAATTCACTAGTTAAATGGTATTATAATTGAATTTTAATCCATCCATTGACTTGAATTTAAGAAATATTGGTCATTATTATACAAATGTAAATCATGGACAAGGAATCCCAACCAATTTTAATATATAAGAATGGAGTCCCATAATTTTTCGATACTCAAGAAAGGATTCCCCTATACTTGTGATACTCGGGCATTGGGACCCACTTACATGTGATCCTTGGGAATGTCGTTCCATACAGAAGTGATATACCGGCATGTTGTCCCTTGTAAATGTGATGTATATGTATGAAAACCCTAATTAAATATAATGAATGGGAATTGTTTCCCTATTAAAATATTATTATCAAGCATGGAGTCCCATATTGTGACACACATGAATGGAGACCCATATGATGTATGACACCCGGGAATGGAATCCGACCACTTTCTATAATATACATACTATTGTCCATGGATGTCTGAGTTACGCCTCTTGTTATAGATAGTGGTAGTATCCATATATATATATATATATATATGTTTCTATAAATTCACAACATATATAGACCATATACATTTATAAAAATAGTAACATGTTCAAATATCATTCGTCTTATCCCAAAAAGGTAGTGTCTACCTAGTGTCCTTTGGGTACTAGAGCCAACATATTTACAATTTATATTATTGCTTACAAAATTTTTCACACACACTTCCCAGTTTTATATGCACCATCTGGATTTTACTTCACATCATTGGTGGTGGCCTACTAAGTATTTATCACACCTTATTTTCATGGTTGATTATTACCCAAACTGATCTCATGGATACAGGTAGGGTTAAAGAAAAGTGACCAGCTATGGATGATAGATTAGTTATCTTGGGATGGATTACAAGAGAAGAGGATCGAGCTTACACTCATGATTCTAATAGAGATAGTTTTCCCCTTTTTCAATTTCTGTATAGCATGATTTCTATGAATATACCCTTATCAAATTTTGTATATAAAATTTCAGGATCTTATTTTTTTCTTGATATTTATCCTATTTCATACCTATTATTTTATAAATATGCTTTATTATTCTATTATTGGTTAATTAATTATATTTCCTTATTTATCATTATTATATACCATTGCATCTACTCTGACATGTGGGAATAGTCTCCCCATGAACACTCCTTTGGCTTCAAATTCTAGTCAGCAGCATCTGGTGTATGAGGAGGCATGCTTGGGGCCATGTGGCCAATTGGGTCCAGTTACATAGGAGTGAACTGGGTCGTGGATTTCACAAAGTGGTATGAAAGTGTTTGTTTTTTTCCTAATGTATTACTATTTGGGTACTAGATAAGAGACATAAAATATACTGGAATTTGGTAATGATCTTGTTCCTAGGATTATCTAACTCATGTGTAAAATAAATTAAAATTACCTAGGATGGGATATTATGTTTTTGGTTGTTATTGATATAGTTTAAATTATTTCACCATTGGGCGACACATGTGTTTTATAGAATATTTATTATTTATATTATTATTATGGATCATTTCCCTTGTCCTTGTACAGTATGGATGTATTATCTCAATAATCATTGTAGGCCCTTAAATATATCTTTGTCATTCATTATTTCCTTGATTTGTTTTGGTTTGTGTAAGATCATTAACTATTATATATGAAAATGTTATAACGTTTCTTGGAAGGTTACAATAATTGGACTTATTAAATTTTATACATCAATATAAACAATGGTTTCCTATATATCTTGATGATGGAACCTTAGTTTACCACTTATGAGATGCTTGACACATATACCACAAGCTCTATAGGCTGTGATGTTTGTTCATTTGATTATATGAATGCCTATTATAATTTATGAAGTGTGTTATTATATAAATTGGGAATGGGTATTTATTTAGTCTAATCATTTTATTTTAATTATTACATCACGATACAAGATTTAAAGTTCATATCACAGTTACAAGATGTTCTAATTTAAATTTATAAATATAATGGGCCTCTATAAATTGTGGATGGTGAATCGTATAATTGGATCATGATATTAATATACATATAAAATAGTATGAAGTTAAATGAATAAAAACCCTTAAATGAAATGGTTTTTATTAAATTTTGATTCCAATTTCAAAGTATAGGGTGATTTTATATATACCTTTAAATTGAAACTCCTTATACTAGGGCCTATATTGTGTAATGTGAGACCTTGACAGTGACCCAACCTTAGTAGTGGGAATTAGTGAGTGTCTCTTATGACCTGTTGTGATATTTCATATCACCTAGACCTGACTTTATCTATAGGTAGATAGGTTTAAACATTTTCATATGAACTCTTGTACCTATCCTATTGTAATATATTTGATCTTATCTGATATTGTGTCTAATATGAGGCATGTGTTTTAAAATAATAGAGTTATACCACCATGACTATAGAGACCCAAAGCTTTGCGTACATATAAATTACATTACTTTTTTGGAATACTTAATACATGAAAAAAAACAGACGCCCAAAGACCGTATTAGTTTAGTGTCTTTGGAAACTCCGAACATAATCTTCTAATCATGGTGAAAAATCTTCAACATCTCCCATAAATATCTTCCCCTTTGTTTTTCATACCTAAAACCTTTATTTATATCCTGGGTAAAAGAAAACATAAAAAGGGTGAGCTCAAATGCTCAGTAAGGGTAAACATGGAGAACATAAAACAATCCCTAAACATTTGAACATAAGAACATGAACATAAAACATCAAAATCATGAGTAATGACATAAATCTTGTAAGTTCATAAGGAATATATCATAAAAGAACATTAACCATGATAAAATAGGATGGGAATAAAACATGAAATTGTGGAAAACCATTAATCACATGATATGATTTCCATAGTAGCCAAGGTATTGATTCCAAGACTATCATAGTGGATAAAGTCCCTTACTAAATCGAGTTCACTCCTCGTTCCAGTCCTGTATCACAGAACCAGATTAACTTTCCATTCCATCCATGTCTATCTCATGAGATATAAATTTTTACCCAATGCATTGGAGGGAGATATAGGTCCCACCCATCTCATAATTAAATCATTCTTACTTGTGCCACAAAATAAACATAAATCATTCATCATAACCCAAAAAGTAAAATGGGTTTTCATAAACATCATCCCATTATAACATAATCCATATAAAACAAATGGATATCATTTAATCATAAGAAAATTGAAACCATTTAAATCATAGAGACATTATACTTGAAAAAAACACATATGAAATAATGTCATCTTAGATGGAAAATGGTTTTGATAAAACACTTGAAATGAATTCTTGAGTAAAATATCCTTTCTTCTTTAAAATAATTTTATTTCCACAAAATTCCATTCAATTTTAAAAGAAAATGATTTTGTTGAAAATAGTCTCGAAATATCGTAGAGTAAGATTCATGAAAATAAGGTGTTATGAAATCCGTTCATGCTGTATAAGTTAAAAAAACTTTCTCCTCGTACTTTTGTCAAAAAAGTCAAAATGTTCCTTGTATGGTAAACCAAAGAAAGTTTCCTTCCATAACACAAAGTAAAAGTTAAATAGGGGTAAAAATTAAATTAAACATACATTTAATAATAATAAACACTTTTTGAAAAACAATATATGGGCATGGATGAAAAATATAACCCCAGTAAATACTTACGTATATGCAATCTTGGATAAAAATGAGATCGCAAAATTATCCATTACCTTAGGTCTGATATGGTTTGTACGTATCCGAACCGCCAGTATAATTATTTACATAATGTCATTGACTTATTATAGAATCATATTCATTGTTATGATATCATATATGGTTCACTTATTACTTTATATTACCCGTTCTTTTGTAAATTCCATGTTAAATCATCGTTTTGGGTAAAATCGTTTCATTCATCGTACGTGTTTCGACTTGTTGTTCATGATATTATTACATATATCATGATTTACATAATTTCAGAATGTAAAACATAATTTATATATAATATATATTCAGCATATAAATATATATGATAGATCGATAAACGGAATGAAATACACCGTTCATGGAGACGGTAGGTCATATGTACGCATGAACGTTGTTTTCGTTTCCTTATTGAACTAAATGGAATTAAGTAAATGAAAAATTTATATAAATAAATCTTGTATCATTATTATGTAATATATTTCATGATTATTTATTATATATACTTTATAATCATACTTTAATGGTTAATCATGGAAAATGAATCTCATCGCGTTCGTAGAGACGGTAGTCCGTACGTACGCACGAGCGATGATATCATTATTTTGATATTAAAATTGTATATAATTGGATAGTATATCATATATACAGAATCATAATTATTTTATATTTATTATTTATATCATTTATACTCATTATTATACCCATCCAAATGATGAAATGTTTGAATAACAAACTACACCACAACGTGGAGATGGTAAGTCCTACGTACGCATATGTGGTGACTTTTTCATTCATAGGATAGATAAAATTACTAATATGGTTGTAAAATTTTCATAGTAACATCAATGTATATATAAGATACCGGATTTATTATTTTATAATGAAAACAATAAATAAGGAGGAAGTGGAAGAAGAAGGGAACTTGAAAGAATCGGTAGAAGAGATGACCTCTTCTTTGATGTGCCTCTTTAAAACTTTCTCTTAGGAAACTAGGGTTGGTCTTTTGAGAAGACCATAACATCTATGATATAACTAGAGATGATTAGAGGAGAAATTTTCAGGGGTTGGACGAGATTTAGGGCTCAAAATAGTGTAAAGAGGCGAGGGATGAGGTACCTTTTTATAAGGGAGGAGAGGGGCACCTTAGAAAAAAATTAAAATATTATTTAATAATAAATTTACATTCAATTTATAATGGCTCCAAAGTGACTTTTTTCAAGTCTAGGGTATGTATGGGTCGAATTCATCTCAACCAATAGGTTATAGAAAATATTAGGTTACCATCTTTACCTTATCATTTAGATTTAACTCTAAGTTAAATAATTTAACTTCTAACGTGTCTCCTTGTATTCTTACAATATATGGTTAATAAACTTACTATAAAATTCCAATAAAACCCCAATTGGTTCACTAATGTCATATATATTATTATATAAGTCTTTTGGCAGAACCTTATATTTTTAGGATCATTATATCAATTAATAATAAAATATTTTTTTAAAAAACACTTTTATGTCAATTTTGACACTATTTGGTATTTTGTTTTCTCTAAATTTATAACAGCGTTATTAATTCGAACAAAATTCATCTAACCAACCCTAATATGTTATATTAACCTATAAAATTAGTTTAATTCATAAAAGTCTAAAATTACATTTATTTGGGTATTTATAATATCAGTTATGTTAATATTTCATTAATAAGGTAATTAAGGCATCATCATTGTGTCATAAATAAATTAAATTATATAATTTATAAAAAATATAAATAAAATACCATTATGTATGAAATATTTTTAGATTTATAATGAATATTTATAGTCGAATTTATCTTATGTATGATCAAATATTAAAAAAAATTAGTTATTAAACATTGATTTTAGTTATTTTAACTATTCTTTCAATAAAATAATAATAAGTGTCCTAATATAATCCATGTGGACCAAAAAGGTTCATATTTTATTCCTAAGGTTTTTTTCGTCCAATTAATCTTATCAAATTGAATTAGGACATGTGTTAGGGTAATAATAATATCATTTTTACCCTTAATTACCCTATTTACTTTTAACCATGGTAAATAAAAGTAAAAAGTTACTATTCAACAAAAATTATTTTTATCTTATTGAACAAAATTTTAATCCTTGATATTAACCGTGCATCTCGGATTTTTGAAATTCCACTCACAGAAGCGGTAAAATTAAGTTTTATGTAAATTTGCAAATTCTCCTAGGAGGTGGGTAAAAGACGGTAAAAGTTCAATAAAATTTTTATATATATAAAATTATTATAAAATGAATCCAATGAATTAAATTAATATAATATAGGTATTATGTATCCATTTTTACCTAAAATAAATTTAAATAAATAAAATAATTATTTAAATAAAAAATTGGTTTTAAACTATAACTCTGTGTTTTTCACTATTCATCAAAAATTAAAAGTTTTCTTATAAATACAAAAAATTCACCCTAGGCTAATTTTGAAATTCCGAATCCAAAAATGAAGTCCATTTTTAAAGATAAAATTTATAAAATTTCATAAAGTGGGTATTAATATTCATAATGGCTAGTTTATATTATATTTTTATAACATATCGTTGTTTTGTGAAACCTGGTATTGCGTACTACACACGCTATCATGGAAGGTCGCGGTTGCATGTAATGAAAGCCAAGTCAAGGCTACGTGTAGTGGAATCTCCCTTTGGTTTCGCGTATAACATAATAAAAACTAATATCATTTATACATTAAACAAAATCTATACATAATGTTCCATAGACTAATTTCTACAAAATGAACTTGTAATTGTGTGTAACACGAGCCAAGAATAGTGTTGCGTATACTGCAATCTAATACGGTGTTTTGTATAGTACATGTTAATCTTGGTGTAGTGTAAAATACAATACATAAACGAAATTAATAATAATATATCTCATAAAATCTTAGGGTGTAACAATGATGTCCTCAAGTGGTGTGCTAGGCAGGTGTTTGTGATCATGTGTTGAATTTCTGGGCCCCAATCCATCTAAATTTTTTCTTGTAGTTCCACTTGAGGAACCTCCATTCATTCTTGATCTAAGCACTAATTCTCAATTCGGAGAGAGATTCGTATATTTTATTCAGTATAGGTAGGGATCTCTACGACCTACCCATACTATGGTGGAGCTAAAGTGGGAATTTCAGTGGTAGTGTACGCCTAATTTCTTAGGGTTTGGTGGCTTCCAAGCTTCTAAGTCATGTCTAGAGCCTATTATAACAATTTTTGAGCAACTGGATATGCCTTTAGAGAGTAGGTTTAATCTTAAGACTTATTTTCATCATCATTCCTCTTAGAGCTTTTGGGGTGTGATTACCCAGAGTGGTCATCATCACGATATAGGCTGGGTGGACTTCTTGATAGACATATATGATTAATTCATTCCACAAACTCTAAGAGTGTACTACTCTAGATAAGTTATACATTTACACTAGTGAACTGTGTCTATAATGGAACATTCTTATCACTTCACTGAACATCAATGATTCTCACCAACACTTATAGGTGATGAGTTGATAACGTTGATATGTTTTGAGGATACCATCGTATACATCATCTTATCAGGGGTGAATGTATTACGGTTGACCACCATTTTTGAGATAGTGAATTAGGCCATCATCACTGAGTGGAATCTGAGGGAAGCTAAATGTGTGGTTCTGGGTGGTTCCATGCTAAGACAGGGAAGTGATTCTTTGAGTGGAAGGAAGCATCACTTCGAGTATACATGTAGGGGTAACAATAGTTAGATGAACACTAATGATAATTTTTTGTATGTCACCAATGTGTAAATCCAAGGCATAAGAATCCCCTCTATGTCAAAGATAATATTTAGTGTTGAAGTTGTTGTGGGTTGGGGAATCTTTAGTGATTTGACAAGACCATACCATTTGTTCCCAGTGGGAGATGATCCATATTACCACCACATTTAGGAATAGGATTAGTAGAACCTATCTAGATAGGTATAGGAATTACTACTGACCATTCATGCTAAGGAGTTGGTTATGGCTTAGGTATCCAGGCTCTAGACATTCGGCACCAATAGAGCATACCTGCTTAGGGTAGCTTGGTTGTATCACTGGGATATAGATCTTTCCATATCTATGCAGTGTAGCCTACCCTATAAGAGAAAATTGATGGTCCTTATATAGTTAGAGGTACTATTCTTGTATCCTCCACTTTAGTATCATACTTATTTTATATATGGGCTTATCACATGTTCATATCTGAACTAATTATGGAATGTGTTGGCCTAGAGATTGAGTAATTAAACGGTGTTATGACTCTTGAGACACTGTTAGGGGTTTGATTGATGAGTGTATGACAGTTTAGGGGGTTCTCCTTGAGATAGTTGGGTATGGATTCTTTTGGAACCTCTTTTTACTGATATTACATGTTTTTACATCATACTTAGGAGGAACTGGATTGAATATTATTGAGCTCGCATTGATTTCTATCAATGGAGGGTGTCCTTCAAATCACCCGAGGGTTGTACTTACATTCATGAATTTGAGTGGGATGTAAAAAAGACGTTAGATATACCTTATCACCATGGGTGGGGAAAAGTGGTAGCCTAGATATGTAGTATTTTTATTACTGATTAGGGAACATGACCTATTTTATTCACTCCTATTGAGTATAATTTTAGATAAGTCTTCTCAAAAAAAATTCTAGGTTACCTCCTTTGAGAGGGGTGGAGTTTACCGTTGAGATAGTTCTAAGAGTAGAACTAGTGTCCATTCCTCCTTATAGGAGGGAACCTACAATGTTTCATGAACCTAATAAGTGGATAGAGGATTTGGAAGCTAAGGGTTCCATATGACCCAATACTTCATCGTGAGGTTCACATGTCCTTTTCTCGAAGAAGGAAGATTGTATCCTTGGTTTGGGCATAGATTATAGTTGATTCAGACAACCTAAGGTTAAGAACCAATATCCACTTCTGCGTATAGATGACATATTTGACTGTAACACCCCAACCCTACCTCATTGTCTTTAGGAGGCGGTGTGGGTTACTTGGCCTTAAGCGACATTCCCAAGACGCCAAAGGTAGACAATAAATGCCGAAGGGTTTCAGATACAAGTGGGGGACGATTTACCATTTAAGAAATAAACCAATAAACATACAAACCATAACAAGACATTCACTTTATGATGCATGAACTAATGAAAGGCAACCCAACATCTTAATGTATCTCAAAACCATATCAAAGTATGCAACAGTGGAAGAATAACCAAGTATCAAAGTAAACAGTGGATAAAAGATACAAGACTCTCAAAAGACCACAAGACTCCATGCTCCAGAATCTTCAAGCGCCACAATTACCAAACAGACCAAACATCATGATGTGGTGATAAATACGTGTGATACATTACCTTTACCCCTATCATGGAAGATAGCTTCTAAAAAAGCACCAAAGAGCCAAAGTAGGCATGAGTATAAAACATAGTAGGTTTTCCCCAATGACTTCCCTACTCATGCCACTAGGATAGAAAAGTTAGTCACATTTATATAAAACAGTTTATATAAAGCAATTTATGAAAACAATTTAAACCATATATAAAAAAGTTTCCAAAACCATTTATAACCAAAAACATACAAGTGTAATTGAAACCAATTTTTCCAACAAGTTATTTTTTCATAAAAATAACTAAACAAGCATTAAAACCATTTCTCAATATTCCTTTGACATACCAAATTCATTTTATACATCAAAACAACCAACCCTTCATATAACCTGGATCTTCCTATACTCGTGAGTGGTGAGTCATCAATTCATTAAGTCATCCCTAGTGAACCAATTGACGGCGGAGAGCCCTAACCCTTATCAATCCCGTTAATGATGGGGGAGAACCCTAACCCTTATCCTTCCCACATGAACCCTTTGAAAGAAAAGATCCCTAACCCTTATCTATCTCGTTAATGATGGGGGAGACCCCTGACCCTTATTCATCCCACATGCTCATGAACACACACAACCATCCTGTCAAAAACGAAGTGTGTTCAACCAATTCAAACCATTTCTATAAAACTATACTTTTATTGAAAACCAATGAATAAACCAATTTCAAAACAGTAATTTCACTTCCATAAAACATTCCATTTTATTGAAATCATCTAATCCAAACCATGTGTCACAATTCTAGAAAAACCCCATTTTAAAATCACTATTTTGAAATTAAGAACCAAAGCACTCATTCAAAATCCCCAATTTTTCAGATTTCACAACCATCACTCAAGAAAGATTCCAACTAGTGTTAAACCACCAAATCACAATTAATTCAACACCACACATTAAATTTTAAATCTTTCAAATAAATTATACTAATTGGAGTCACGAAATATTCCTCCTACCTCAAAGGTTTTGACGAATACCACAACGAATGTAGAATGCACAAGAAAACGGGGTTGATTCTTCAAGAACCTACCTTAGATCTATTTTACAAGAAAGAAAAAGACAAAATATCATCATATTTTTCATCCACACACTTAGATATACCCATAATAGGAATAAATATAAGAAACCAATATAAAAGAGGAACTAGACCATAGAAAATGATCATGAACGATGATTAACAATCACATACATCAAGAATCTGACTTTGATTCACCAAGGAAAGCCTTCAGATCACCTCCAAAACGTTTGGGAGAGGTTTTCCTACCTTCAAGGGAGAGTGATCCTGAGTTATGGCCACTTAGGAGGAAAAACGAGCCAATTATAGGAAAAAATGTGTGAGATCCACTTTTTTAGGATCTCAATTAAGTGCATGCATAGTTAGTTCACAGGGTTTGACAAACTGTGCACTAACTGTGCATTAGAAACTGCCTCGGCAGACACTCATATGACCTCCTCACACGGTCTCCCGAATCGTGTTCTAACCATGTGGGATCCAATTCCTCAAAAGTGTCAACTACGCATGGTTTGGTCGCACGGTTTAGACAAACTGTGCGTCGCCCGTGTGACTTCCCCATTGCCTCAAAACGTCATTCCACGTTCTCCAGACTCTCATTCATCACCCTTAAATATATAACCATTAAAAGCATTATGTAAGAGTTACATACCAGAAAACGGGGGTACTATATTCTTGCCACCATTGGTCATTCCGTCCATAGAATGTAGACCACCCTTACTGTCCCAAAATAGTTTCAGCCACTGTTCTTTCATTTCCTTATCACTTTCCCAAGCCTCTTCCTGATTCTGACCATGTTGGCATAAAACCCGCCCTAGGAAAATTTTTTCCCACGCAATAATTTCTCTAGTCTATCCATGATCTGCACTATAATATGTACCAGTGATGAATCCGGTTCTAGCTCAACGTGATCCCATCTGATCACATGGTCAGGATCTGAGTGATACTTTTTCAACTGGGATACATGGCACACATTATGCCCCGAACTAAACCATGGTGGTAAATCCAACTGATATTCCACCTCTCCAACTCGTTCTAGTATCTCAAAAGGGCCAATGTATCTAGGAGATAACGTTCCTTACTTCCTGAAAAGATGATTTCCATGCCTTTGAGAGATCCTCTAAAAGACATGATCGCCCACAACGAACGACAACGGTCATTGACGGTGATCTGCAAAATATTTCTGACGACTCTGAACTATCTCCATCCTCTTTCTTATCAACTGGATCATCATTGTTGTTTGTTGGACAAGGCTTGGCCTGACTAGTGATGTTTCACATATTTCCACCCAACATAGTGGAGAACGACAAGATACCCTTGCAATGCTTCAAACAAATCCATGTGTATCGAGGCTTGATACCTATTATTGTATGAGAATTATACTAAGGGTATATTATCCTCTCATGAGCCACCAAAATCCATTACACAAGCCCGAAACATTTCTTCCAATTTATGTATCGTTCCCTCAGATTGCCCATCTATTTGAGGATGATACGCGGTGCTCATAGTCAACTGAGTTCCAAGGGCTTGTCATAATTATTTCTAGAAATGAGATGTGAACCTCAAATCTCTATATGAGACTATAGACACCGGTACACCATGTCTCTTTACCACTTCTCAGATATAAATTTTTGAAAGATCCTTTATTGTATGAGTTTCACAAATAGGGATTAAATGGGCCGACTAGGTTAGAAAATCCACTGTCACCCAAATGCCATCTTGTTTCCGGACCATTCTTGGAAGACGTATAACAAATTCCATTTCTATTTGATCCCATTTCCACACTAGGATGGAAAATATTATAACATACCAGCAGGTCTTTAATAATATAATTTAACCTTCTGGCAAGTTGAGCACCGCGAGACGAACTCAGCCACGTTTATTTTTCATGCCGCATCACCAAAAATGCACCTTCAATGCCTTATACATCTTCTGTGTACCTGGATTTACAGCCCATCTTGAATGGTGGGAATCATGAAGGATTTGTTCCTGAAAAACCATAGGTATAACCATATGATCTCTAAAACACAAAAATGAACCGCCATCAAGTTTCCAGCCATCATTGGTCTCTCCATCATTGAGTTTTGAACTTACAACTAGACATTATTCATGAGATGTTTGTGCTTCTTTGATCATTTTTACTAAATTAGGAACAAGCGTAGCTAAAAAAAATTTCAACATCAACTTGGTCTTTACATTCCTCATGCATGTCGGCTAATACCGACATCAACTTCCATTCATCTGAAGTTTCTTTCACCAAATGAGCATATGACTTTATACTCAATGCGTCCACCACTGAATTTACATTCCCTAGTGTGTAAATCAAGTCAAAGTCCAACATTTGGAGATACTCTATCCACCTCATTTTCCTTAGATTCAAATCTCATTGTGAGAAAATGTGTTTCAAGATTTTTTTGATTTGTATACATAGTAAATTTCTTACCAAAGAGATAATGCCTGCACGTTTTCAAAGCTTGGATGACTATAGCTAACTCCAAATCATTTTTTGGATAATTTTTCTCATGCACCTTCAACTTCCTTGAACCATAAACAACCACGTGATCTATTTTCATGAGAACACAACCCTACCCTAATCCTGAAGCATCACAATACAGCACTTACCCCTGTCCTGATTCTGAGAAGATCCAGATAGGTTCCAATGTAAGCCGAACTTTCAGTTCCTGGAAAGACTTCTGACATTGTTTTTTCCATTTAAATGGAGTATTATTATTTGTAAAATCTATAATTGGTGAAGCTAGTCATGATAAATCATACTAAAAGCTTCGGTAGTAACCAACTAGATGAAGAAAAATTCATTTCTTGAACACATTATTCGGTGGTTGTCAAGAGATAATGGATTATATCTTTTTAGGATCAACAAAAGCGACATTCTGAGAAATGAAATGTCCATGGAAACATACTTCCTGTATCCAAAAAACACACTTTGAGAATTTGGAATACAAACAATGATCTCTCAGGTTTTTTAACACTGTTTCCAGGTGCACCTCATGATCAGCCCTTGTCTTTGAATAGACCAAAATTTCGTCCTCAAACGCCACAACAAAAGAATCCAGATACTGTTGAAATATTTGATTCATCAATTCCATGAAGATTTCTGGTGAATTTGTAATACTGAAAGTCATGAATATATATTCATAGTGCATATATCTACTTCTAAATGTTGTCTTTGGAATATCCTCTTTCTGAACTCTCAATTAGTGATATCTTGATCGCAAGATAATATTAGAGAACCACTGAGCTCCCCTTATTTGATAGAATAGATCATCAATACATAGAAGGGGTATCTATTATTTATCGTAACTTGGTTAAGCTTATGATAATCAACACATAGATAAAGAGTTCCATCTGCCTTCTTCATGAAAAAAACTGGTGCTGCCCATAGAGACGTACTTGGTCAAATGGAACCCTTTCTTTATAGATCCTCTAACTATACTTTCAATTATCAAAACTCTATTGGTTACATCCTATAAGATGGAAGGGAAATAGAACTGGTCCCTATAAGGATATCAATCATAAACTCCACTTCCCTTGGAGGTGGTAACCCTGAAATGTTCTTGGGAAAGACATCTGGAAATTGATCCACAATAGCTGGAAAACTATTTACCTAGATCTATTATATTGATTCCAAAGTCAATGCTACCAATCAGTATGATATTGTTCCCACCATTGGTGCCAACAATCTCTTCTCTCCATTCTTAACAGTCCTCTCTCCTCTAAAAAGATGCCTGATACTATGGTCAGTCATGATACTAATTGTTCCCCTATAATAGTCGATTTGAGCCTTGAACGTTGTCAGCCAATCCATACCGAGGATTATATCATAGATATCCATATCG
Organism: Viscum album; assembly: GCA_963277665.1. NCBI lineage: Eukaryota > Viridiplantae > Streptophyta > Magnoliopsida > Santalales > Viscaceae > Viscum > Viscum album. The sequence goes on along the minus strand of OY728137.1, from coordinate 1,635,881,364 downwards.
AACATCAGAAAGTCCCATTTTAACTCAGATCCATCAATAGTTATAGCACATGCTCTACACAAAAAGGCTTGACATTCTCTTTCACCAAGAGGAGTTTTTAGTTTCAAAATAGAAGTCATCATTTACAGTTTTAAACATAGTAATTCAACATCACGAGAAGCAATGATGGAATGTGATGCACCAGTATCAAAAAACACTTTCACAAAGGTATAATTCAAAAGAATCATATCTCTTACTATAGATGGTCTAGCCTGATCATCGAGCATCATCTGATCAACTCCATACAATTACTTCTTCACTATATTATTCTCCTTTTTTCCTTACTGAGGTTTCCCTGGTTGACGAGTCATTGTATTTCTGAATCACCATGGATAATTCTTCTTTGCTGATGAGACTGATTCTACTCTCATTATTCAGTTGAAGCATACGATTCTTGAGACAACTGAAATGTGTCTCGAGCACCTGACCTTGGAGCACTGTGACAATAGTGCTGAATATGTCCTATCTTGTTACAATTATGACATGCTCTGGGTTGTGCTGTACAATCTCACATTATGTGGTCAAGCCAACCACAATGAAAACAACTTGATTTGCTCAGGGGTCGTAGAGGAAGGTTTACTGATCCATCCATCTCATTCTGATTTCCACTTTCACCATACAAATAGGTGTCCTTTATCCTCTTGTTCCCAATGGTTGAGTTCCAACCATTTATTTTACGTATCATAATTCCTCCTCTTATCGATCCCGAGATATCACGTTCAGAAAAAGTCACTCTGTTCACCATCTATGTATAATTTATAATACATATCACCACAATCTTTGATCAAATCTCATGCCTTAGCCCCGATTCGAAGATGTATGCCTTCAAAGACGCACTTGTTGTAACCTATGGTGTAAAGCGGACTAAATTCATGAACTTAGCTGCATACTCTGTGACAATAAGGCTCTCCTATTTCAGGATGAAGAATTCTGTCGTGTTTTGTATTTGGAACGTGTGAGGATAGAATTGATTTTTGAACAATTCTTCAAAATCCTTCCATGTAAGTCCTTTATCCAATTTAGCCTGAACTAATAAATCCCACTCCTAACGTGAATGATTCTCGAGCATATACGTCACCAACTTGACCTTGAGCTCTGATGGTGTGCCGATGAAATCGAAGATATGATTCATCTTACATAGCCACACCTCCACCTTCTTGAGTTCAGCATCACCCTGAAAATTCTGTGGATTCAGCTTCATGAACTAGATGGTATGATCCACATGCCTTGGTTCATTCCCATGGTTCCCCATATCCCCAAAATGAAAAGCCTAGACAATACTCTGAACCAGCTCTTGGTTCACCCATGGTTTAGGTGCAATGACATTCTCGACACCTTCTTCATGATGCTTTCGACGATGCCTACCGGGTGCCATTTTCTAAACGAACACCAAACTCCACCAATCTCACTCTCTAGAATCTTATGTCTTGGCATATCAAATTCTATCCCATCAACTATCACAACATTGTATTCCAAAGCATTATTTTTCCCATGTTCAACTATTTTTTAAACCACTTCACATGATTTTGTAAATTTAACCATTTTAAAAATATGATAATCATTCACCTTTTCAAAATCATTCATTTGAAATCCAATTCCATACTTTTCAAAAATGAACACATTTTTTTCACAACATGAATCATTTATCAAAATGATGTATGCACTCTTAGTGGGATTCAATTCCTCTGTAATGAATTCCATGCTCTTCTAATTGGCTAAACCCATGACAATGAGATTTCAAAATCCTAGAAGTGTCTCCAAACACTTATTTACCCAAATCCCTGGTAACTTGTAGTTTAGTATAAAAGGGTTAGCAACATCCTATTATTCTATATTTTTCAAGTTCCAACAATCCTACTCTTTTCTAAGATTCCCACACAAGGAATAGAGAAGAAGGGATTTCATCACCAAAACAAGAAACATCGATGACTACTTGTTATGAAAGGACCAAACAAGATGATACCATTTGTAATCCCATGCCCCTACCTTAATGTCTTGAGAAGGTTGTGTGGGTTACTTGGCCTTAAGAAACATCCCCATGACACCAAAGGCTGGAAATAATTGCTGAAGGGTTTTATATACAAGTGGGGGAAAGTTTACCCTTTAAGAAATAAACCAATAAACCTACAAACCATAACCAAACATTCACTATATTATGCATGCACGAATGAAAGACAACCCAAAATCTTCATGTATCTCAAAACCATATCAATGTATGAAATAACGTAAGAATAACCAAGTACCAATGTACCCAGTGGATAAATGATACAATACTCTCAAGAGACCACAAGACTCCATGCTCCACAAGCTTCAAGCTCCACAATCACCAAACAGCCCAAATGTCACGAGGTGGTGCCAAATACGTGTGAGACATTACCTTTTCCCCTATGTCAGAAGATATCATCTGCAAAATCACCAATGTTCCAAAGCAGGGGTGAGTATAAAACTTAGTAGGTTTTCTCCAAGGACTTTCCTACTCACACCATTAGGATAGAAACGTTAGTCACATTTATATAAAATAGTTTATATAAAACAATTCACCAAAAAATTATATAAACAAATATAAACAAGTTTCCAAAACCATTTATAACCAAAAGCATATAAGTGAAATTCGAACCAATTTTTCCAACAAGTTAGATTTTCAGAAAAATAACTAAATAAGATTTAAAACCATTGCTCAATATTCCTTCGAAATCCCCAATTCATTTCATACATCCACACAATCAACCCTTCATGTAACCTAGATCTCCCTATACTCGTGAGTGGTGAGTCATTTTTTTCAATAAGTCATCCCTAGTGAACCAATTGACGGGGGGACCCCTAACCCTTATCCATCCCGTTAATGATGGGGGAGACCCCTAACCCTTATCTGCACCACATACACCCTATGAAGGGGAAGATACCTAACCCTTATCCATCCTGTTAATGATGGGGGAGACACCTAACCCTTATCCTTCCCACATGCCCGTGAACACACACAACCATCATGTCAACAACCAAGTGTGTTCAACCAATTCAATAAAGCTGTACTTTTATTGAAAACAAAAGAATAAACCAATTTCAAAATATCCATTTAACTTCAATAAAACATTAACTTTTATTGAAAACATCTAATCCAAACCACGTGTCACAATTCTAGAAAAACCCCATTTCAAAATCTCTATTTTAAAAATAAGAACCTAATCACTCATTCAAAATCCTAAATTTTACAGTTTTCACAACCATCACTCAAGAAGGTTTCCAAAAAGTGTTAGAAAACCAAATCAAAATCAATTCAACACCACACATTCAATTTTTAAGCATTTCAATACATTATACTAAGTGGGGTCAAGAGAGAAGCCTCCTACATCGAATGTTTTGACGAAAACCACAACGAACGATGAACGCACAAGAAAACCGGGTTGATTCTTTAAGAACCATCCTTAGATCTCTTTTCCTAGCAATACCAAGACCAAATCTCATCATATTTGGAATATACATACATATATCTACCCATAACGGGCGTAGATCTACGAAACCAAGAGAAAAAGAGAAGTACATCTACGAAACGAATCAAGAACGATGACGAACGATCAGATACCTCAAGAATCCAGCTTTGATTCACCAAGGAAAGCATTCATATCACCTCCAAAATGCTTGGGAGAGGTTCTCCTACCTTCAAGGGAGAGTGATCTCGTGTAATGTTCACTTAGGAGGAAAAAGTAACCATTTATAGGCAAAAAAGTGTGAGATCCACTTTTTTCGGATCTCATTTATGTGTTCACACGGTTAGTTCGCACAGTCTGAAAAACCGTGCGCTAACCGTGCATTAGCCACTGCTTCAGAAGACCCTTTCAAGGCCTCCTCGCACGGTCTCCCGAACTATGCTCCAATAATGTGGGAGCCACTGCCTCAAAAGTGTCAACTATGCACGGTTTGGCCACACAGTTTAGACAAACTGTGTGTCGCCCGTGCGACTTCCCCTTTACCTAAAAACATCATTCCAATTTCTCCGGACTCTCTCATTCATCACACTTAACTTTATAACCATTAAAATAATTATGTAAGGGTCACATACCAAAAACCGGGGTTACTACATTGACTAACTCTGAGGAGATAAGGTTTTCTCGAAGATCAAGTTGAGATCGAGCTACAGTCATGTGTGTGAGACCATTAGACATACCATGTATGGTAGGGATGGATTTTATGGTTATTTACTTATATGTTTTAGTATTATGAATACACCAACAGATTTTAAGGATCCAATTAATTAGGTTTTACACAGTTATTTGGATTTTTTTATGGTATTCTTCATGGATGATATCATGTTGTATTCTAGTACTCAAAATGACTGTGCCAAACTTCTTGATAACTTCTCAAATACACTGCGAGAGCCCCATATACATGATAATATTACCAAATTCCACTTTTGGATCAGTAAGATAACCATCCTATGTCACATAATCTCAATGGAAGAAGTATATGTTGACCTAGAGAAGGTGAGCACTATAGTTTCCTAGGAGAAGCCCAATAATAAATTTATAATACATAGTTTCTTAGGGATGGATGGATATTACATGTTCATTATTTTTGAATTATCACACCTAAAATTTCATCTCAGGGGATTGAATAAAAAGGATGTGAATATCTTATATACTAAAAACTATGACACATCCTTTCAGAAGTTGAAAGAGAGAATGACTTCAATGTTATCCATGATTCTTCTTGATCCAGGAAGAGGCAATTATGTTTTTTATGCATCAAGAAGAATTCTAGGAGTAGTTTTTATTTAGGGTGATTGAGTTTTAGTATACGGGACACTCTATCTAATAAATTATGAGACAAATTACCATGTGCATGACCTCGAGATGTCAGTTATGGTACATGATTTGTGTTATTGGAGGAACAATCTGATGTGAGGGTGTTATTTGGTATTTATAGACCACCACATTCTCAAATACATCTTTACACATCATTAATTAAATATCTGGTAGTGAAGGTGCATTGAATACATAGAATTATTCTAATTTGAGCTCTCTTATACACCCAGAATGGTAAATCAATTAGCTGATGTCTTGAACTGAAAGACCCTAACACAAGACATCCAAGATGCTAATAGAGATTGGCAGTTGATTGCCCTAATTTTCGATATGTACTTATAATTCTATGATAATCACGAGCATATTATATATAAATCATTAAATGTAACCACCTCACATGTGGAGTGAGTAAATATGATACAATAATTGGATCCCAAGGGCCTAGTCCTAAGGGATAGTGTTTCCATAGAGGAACCACTACCTGGTTGGGTTGTGGAAGGGTATGAGATCTTTCACATTCAAAGATGCATTTGTGTTCCTCTAGAGATATGAGAGGAGTTGATGTGGGAATATCATGCCTCTACTTGGCTAGTGGTTTTTACCCATATATACTAAAATCCACACCATCAATATTTGGGGAAAGGTATGAACCAACAGATAACTGGTTATTTCCTGGTGTTCCATTATTACTATTCATAATTTATTAGACATAATTGAATTTCCATGTTACCATTCATATTTTATAATACCTGACTGAATTCCATTGTTACCATTCATCATTTATAATACATAATCGAATTTCCATGTTACCATTCATATTTTATATTTCATGATTGATTTTTTTTGTTACCATTCATCATTTAATAATATAGTTTCCATGTTACCATTCATATCTTATACTAAATAATTAAATTCCATTATTATCATTCATCATTTATTAAATTCATGACTGAATTCCATTTCTACCATTCATAATTTATAATACCTAATTGAATGTATGTGATAGAATTCATCAATACTTATTTAATTTAGTAATTAATTATCCACATAAGTTTTATTTCAAATTCAATAATGAGTTAATCAAACCAATCAGATTAATTAATTAAACAATTATTTATTCATATCATTCTTGTTGATTAGTTCACCAATTAATTAATCACATCCACAAACTCATTATTTCATAATTTATTAAATAATTAATTATTCAAAATAATAATATCAATATCTCATTATTAATTCGACAATTAATTTTCTCAAATAAAATGTCTCAATATATCATAATCAATTCAAAAATTAATTTTCTCAACTCAAAAATCTCAATATATCATAATCAATTACTTAATTAATTATCTATAATATATAATATCAAATACCCCCAATTTCATGTCTCCCTTAATTAAATAATTCACAAAATTAATTAACAATCCAGAACTCAATTTCTAGACATCTAATAAGGTTATAAAAATACATACACATAATTTCAATCAAGACTTTGGGATATGAATTACAGATCAACTACCTCAATCTGTTGATGAATGATTGCCCAATGGAATTTCCAAAAATTTGAGCGACACAATGACATAAAATGAAATATATATTTAAAACCTTAAATCAAGATCGAATAAATATAGATCCTTCAAATATAGATCTAAATTTGGAATCCTATATATGTATTCACAAAACTAGGTATAGGTATAATCAAAATAGTAAGAAAAAATATTTCTTGATTGGGAGAAGTAATGAAATGGAATGGAAAACCATGAAGGATAGGATTCACTTACTGTAAGAGGTGAAGATCATAGTTCTGGGAATCAAATCACGTAGAAAAGATGTTTTTAATGCATGGAATCCCTCTAAGAGGATCCAAAATTATATAAAAATTGTTAGTCTTGAATGGGTGCTGAATAGGAGTTAAAATGTGGGATTGGGTAATTAGAAATCTAATTTTCATGCTAATTAAATGGTTTTTCATGGTTTGTAAGGAATGGGTGCAAGGTTTTCCCTAACTGTGTACCTAGGTTGTGATCCTCTTCTATTTGGGTGCTTGGTTACTCCTAAGAGGGAACACGGTTTGAATAACCATGTGCCAACTATATAATCCCCACACTATTTAGGTTTTCACAGTTTTTATTACTAGGTTGCATGGTTAGAGAAAACTATGTGTCAACCATGTGTTTACCTCCTTCATTCCAATTTTTTCAAATTTCACCCAAAAAAATCTCCATGAATTAACCCCAAAAAAGTATTCAACGAGAACAAAAGATTACCTAAAACCATGACCAAGTCATCTCTAGAAAAGGTCTGGATCATACACTCTCCCCACCTTATAATAGTTATTCCTCATATTGTACTCCCAAGTATTTCAATGATTTTGATCAAAACAATTATGGTCCACTAAGCCCATATATCTTATTCCCACTCAAATGTTTTCTCCTGCACACTTCCATGTTGCCACAATAAATAAACTATCAGTATGGTCTTTCCCTACAATAATTTATCATTATGATCTAACACATGCATTGGATACTCCCTAATATATGCATCTATTTCATACTCTATATCAACCACAACAACCACATGAGAAGGGTTGGTCTAATACCACAAAATTTGTGACAAATGAAAAACATCATTCATATAACAGTATTTTTGTGGAATATCAAATTGGTGCACCAGTAGCCTAATTATCTCCACCACCTCAAATAGTCCATTGAACCTAGGCAGTAGCTTTATCTATATCTGTATCCTATGGTGACCCAATCTAGGAAACACCCAAAGGAATACATGATCAGCCTCTCTAATCTATATGGTTCATTAATGTCTATCATCGTATGACTTGTGTTTAATCTAAACCATAGCCATATTATTTGGAATAAATTGAACATGCTCTGACATCTCCTTCATGAGTCTTTGTCCCAACAACTCTAACTCACCAACCTTCATCCAGCATAAAGGTGATATGTATGGAATACCATAAATTACATCATATATTTCTTACTGAATATTATCCTAATAATGGTTGTTATAGGAAATATCCACTAGATATAGGTGCTTCTCCCAAGACCATCCAAAGACTATGAAATAAGATAAAACCATGTCCTCAAGAACTTATATAGTATGCTCTAATTGCCCATATATTTTTGGTTAGAAATCTATAATCAGTAACACTATTATACCAAGTGCCTTATGAAAACCTTAAAGAAACATGAAGTGATGTGTGAGTCACAATATGACACTACAGTCCATGGTACCCTATACAGACTAACTATCTCTCAAACATACAATACTCTCAGCTAATCCAATGATAATGTTTTTCGTATATTCATGAAGTGCATGAACTTTTTCAAATAGTCTACAATCACCCAGATAGTATCATTATTCCATGGAATCCTCGGGGGACCCACCAAATTCAATAGTATTTTCATCCCACTTTCACTCTATAACGGGAAATAGTTGTAGTAAACCTCTTGGTAATTGATTCTTTACCTTCACCTATTGGCAAGTGAAGCATCGTTTCACGAACCTTTCTATCTCCTTTTTCATGTTTGAAAACAAAAACTTTCATCACTGGTCACCATACATTTTGATCACACATGGATGCATTGTCTACTTCGTTCCATGAAATTCCCACATAAACTCCTCCTGCATACTCATTGGTACAACAACTTGATTCTTGACATAGATAATTTCCTCCCCGTATATTAAAAAATATAAAGGTTTATCCCCATGTTTAAGGATTTCCTCCATGTATAAACATTATGTATCCTCATACTAATTTTCTATAATCCATCTAAAAAGTGAAGACTCTACTACAACAGATATGAGAGTCTTCTACTTATGACTCTCATGAACCACAACATGCATCGCATCCAGCAAAGTCATCATCTTCTAGTCAACACGGGACTCCTGAACATCCTATGTTTGATATTTTCTTCTTAAAGAATCAAAAACACTTTTTCCTTTCCCAGGTGTGTATGCTAGAACAAAATAAAAAGACTAAATATACTCAACCCATATCTTCTAGAGAAGATTCAAATATTGCTATGAGAAGATATACTTTAAGATCTTGTGATCTATATACATAGAAAACTTTTCACCCAATATATAATTCCACCTTCAAATTAAATCTTATAACACTATATCCAACTCGAGGATGTGTTTAGGGTAGTTTTATTCATGTGGCCTCAATTTGTGAGACCCATATTCTATAAATAGATCTCCCTGCAACAACACTTCTCCATGTTTAAATCCATAAGAGTTACAAAACATAGTTTAGTCCCCACCTAGCTCGGGTAGGATCAATATTGGTTCTGATATCAAGTACTTATTGAACTCCCTGAAAAAATATTCATATTCTTCAGACCATTAAAACATTATCCTGTTTTTTTAATCCCGAAATAGGTGATGAAAATCAGAAAAAGTCTTCGATGAACCTTCAATAATATCTAGTTTACCTAAGATTGATATAGATATCAATTATGTTATTGGGATACTCCCAAGACACAACAGCCTGAACCTTCTCTAGGTACTGTGACACAACTTCCTTTGAGATGATGTGTCCCAATAAGTGTACCTGATCAATCCAAAACTGACACTTAGATAGATTGGAGTATATGAGATTCTCTCTCAATGTACATGGGATGATGTCAAGATGTTGGGTATGATTATCATGAGTCTTAGAGTACACAAATATTTCATCCACAAATACTACAAAAAAATAATTCAGGTATGGATGGAATATTCTTTTCATCAAGACCATAAACTCATCTACTAAATTTTCATCCCAAAATGCGTTATGATGAAATCATGAAGTCCATACATAATTCTGAAAGTAGTATTCCGTATATTGGAAGGTTGAACACTTTACTTATCGTACCTGTATCTCAAATAAATATTAGAGAAAAAACAAGATCCGCTAAACTGTTCAAATAAATCATCGATGCGCAGAAGTGGATACTAGTTTTCACAATCATCTAGCTCAACATCCGGTAATCAACACACAAGAGAAAATTAATGTCAGTATTCTTTTCAAACAACAAAAGGTGATCCCCAAGTCAATTTACTCAAATGGATAAACCCCTTATCCATAAACACTTATAGCTAATTCTTGAACTCTTGAACCTCTGTTGGTTTCATTCTACATGGTATAATTGAAACACGTTCTTCTCCTGTAATGAGATTGATAGTAAATTCCATATCTCTCTTAGGTGGAAGCCCTGAGAAGTCTATAGGATACACATCCTAGAACATGTTCACTATTGGTTGAAATACATCATGATTCACACCACCATAATCAAAAAATAAACTAGAAACATGGGCTATGATCTCATCTATTTTATCAGTAATTGTACATACTATACCTGCCTAGATATCTCAATCCATAGTGAATATAGTTGACACCCTTAGGAGACATAAAATTCTCTCTCCTATAGTAACAATCAATGAGGTCATGGTATAAAACTAACTATTCCATACACCAAATCAAGTAAAATCTAACATGTCAATTATTAAAATATCCCACAGAAAATGATATTCCCTTTCTTCAAGAGAACACCACTTGCACATGTAGATATATCTCAACCATACTCCCAATGGAGTATATGTCTTCATAACCCCACTCAAAAACTACACCTCCATGACCAAACTATTAAAAAGTTCAATAGAAATAAATGAATGAGAGGAACCAATATCAAATAAGGAACTAGATTGTGTAGAAGCTGGATGAATTATGAATCTCAATGTTGATGGTCCAGCCTCGCCATCAGTATGTGTAGGCTGAAATTAAAGTAATTGTCCTACCCTTATTTCTTGTGATATATTCGGTGATCCCTATGATGAAATACTCTACTGATAAAGGTGATCATTTCCATAAGTAGCACATCTACTTCCTCCACCACCATGGTCAGTAGAACTCCAACTGCCAACCTGATAAGGTGTATATGATCCTTTTCTTACACTCTAACTCTGTCAAGTTTCTCTCTCATTACCCCTATATCACGGGATTCTATAGAACATATATAGATAACCATATTACTAAAATATAACCACTCCAATATTGGCCGATAATATTTTCTTCAATAGTGGACTTCCCATCCTCACTAATGAAAGATTAATCAATTAAGGTCCTACGTAATCAACCAAACTGTCTGGGCACTCAGATTTCGACTTCCATGGTTAGAGATCCCATAATGATGATTCCTACTCTTATAATTTTTACATTCTAATAATCTATTACAATCCCTTAGTCTTACACTAGAAGCCTCCTTCAGGTTCCCCTCAGCAATGAGTGCCTGATCCACCACCTCAACAAACTTCCTCAATCTAAATATGTTAACCTAGGACTTCATCTCACACTTAAGTCCATCCTATAAATACCTATTAATAGTTGTATTATCCCCTAATAAAAAATGATAAATTAATATAATCTTTTTAAATCCTTCTTCATAGTCCATCACAGACATACTCCCCTATGTATACCTCATGAATTCAGTAGCTCTCTCCTGCGTCAGTATCTCCAAATAGATGTTTTCTAGGAACTTCTGCAATAAGTCCATCTATAACATACCATCAGCCTATCCAGTCATAGCATGAAAATTCCAACTATGATTTTATAATACTTGTAGCATATAAGTGTGTAGCTATACCCTATATTTATTTGAATTCTCCAATTGGTCATTTATTGTCCAGATATACTCAACCTAGAACCCATCTCCCTCAGGTCCACCCTCTCTAGTAAAAGTCAAAGGGTGCATAAAATTATTCACCCTTGTCTAATTAGACATAACTTTCACAAATTTATTTTGGTTTCTCTCCGTGAGTTTCATGAATAAAGAATGTTCCTCATGTAACATATCTTATGCTTCCTCACCCAAAACAACCGGTGCCTGAGGTTCCACTACTAATACACCATCTCCATAAATATCTTCTTCTCATCCTCTCAACAAGAGTCATCATAGAAGAATATCTCCACAATTCCAAACACACATCTCAAAACACAAAACACCACATTATCACGTTTATATAAGAGGAAGACAGAATGAGACAGAACATGTCTTTTTCCCAGAACTATTCGACACTATCAAAACTGAGGAGCTGTAACTACCCTTAACCATTATACATCATGGTGTTGGTCAAAAAAGGTTAAAATCATTCTTATTATTAGTGTTTCTCATTATAAAACCATTTATATTGAATATCAATTATTTCAAAATATTCAATTTCATATTAGTAAAAATTTTAAATTCATTTTCCTGAGTAAGTAAAAATATTTCAAGTTCAAAAACTCACCCAAAAATAGTTTTTGTATGTGTTACTAATAATGATGCATGTAAAAAAATAATACTGAGTACGGAAAAAATGTATTATTACTCAACACTAATGACTTATAGGGCTATTAGTAAAATCTCAGAAAATCTCTAAAACAATAAAAATCACATCAAACAACAAGTGTGATTCCAAAGGTTGAAAAATATTCAACTTTAACTACAAACAGAAATTACAAGAATCCCACCCTAGGTACTTGGGTTATCCCTCGAACATGGGTTATCTACTCTAATGAATGAGATTATAACCATGTCCCGACTCTTCCTAGTCTCATGTATACCTTTCCCAAATTGTAATAAAAAATATAATAAATGTAAAATATTCTCTAATTCCATATCTTAAAATCCTATCCTTGGTGCCACACATTAGTGCACTCAATCGGTTCACTACGTGACCTCGGGAAAGCCTCCATGTTTACTATAGGCTTTCGACTAGCATTGAGGGTAAAATATATATCATAGAGGGACTATAGAATCTTTTTCATAATAATAAAATAGTAGGAATAAATAAACAATAACAACCAAATGATATAACATAACCAAATAGTACCAGTATAACAAGAACACCAAAACTGGTAATATAAAATCAAAACTGAACATTATATATGACATGTTAAAGTACATTCCAGGTGTATATTTGAAAACCACAAAAATAAAGGCACTAAAAACTCCCCCAAGTAGGTCCCAAATCATGTCAAGTTCCCTTAGTCATGCTCCACCCCGCATCATCCAAATAACATAGGTATTTTTCTCTTATCCTATCCTACAGACATGAAATCTAGTTGGGTGCCTATTAGGAAGCCCGAGTAGGGAGTGGGTACAACTTAGTAGGCCACCACCAATGTCCCAAAAAAACAATATCTATTGGAAATGGTGTATGAAGATCAAATATGAATAAAATACAAAAAAAAAGTAAATTATTATTTATTTATTTATTCACTCTTTATTTTACCTTATAACACCCCCCAAGTTCATGAGGTCACACGAATGTCAATATCATATATTTTAATTACATTGTTACCATTCATATTTTATAGAGCATCAATGAATAGAATTGTTTCGATTCATCATTTATATTACATAATCGAATGACAATGTTAACATTAATATTTTACACATCGTGAATGAATTCTATTATTACCATTCATCATTTAATAATTTAATTTCCATGTTAGCATTCAAATTTAATACTGCATGACTAAATGTCATTGTTTCCATTCATCATTTAATAACTGCATGACTGAATTTCATTTCTACCATTCATCATTTATAATATATAATTTAATTTTCATATTAACATTCATTGATACTAAATTAATTCACAAATTAATTAATCATAATAATCTCGTTAATTAATTTGATAATTAATTAATCATATCAAAAAACCCATTATCCCATAGTTAAATGAATAATTATTTATTCAAAACAGTAATATCAATATATCATAATTAACTGAAAAATTAATTATCTCAAATCAACTATCTCCATATATCATTATTAAATAAAAAATTAATTATCTCTATTAGAAAATATCAATATCTCATAATTAATTCGAAAATTATTTATCCCAAGTAAATAATCTCAAATACTCCTAATTTCATGTCTCCCGTAATTAATTAATTCACCAAATTAATTAATAGAATAATTAACTAAATTTATTATCATATAATAAGAATTCTAAAATTAAGAAACACATAATTTCAATAAATAATATTGGATTTGAATTATTGACCACCTACCTCAAATCGTTAGTGAACGATCACCCAACAAAAATCCCAAAAATTTGAGCAGCACAATGATGTAGAACGGGATCCAGATCTAAAACAATAAATCATGATAAAAGAAATCACGATCTTTAAAATCTAGATATAATTATAAAATCATCGATATAGATTCACAAAACGAGATATATATCTAATAAAAATAGTAAGAAAAATCCTTTCTAGAGTGTAAGAATAAATGAAAAGAATTGGGAGACCATCCGGTATAGGATTCACTTATCGGGAAAGGTGAAGAACTTCAATCCAGGCATTGAATTATGAATAACATGGGTCTGGAAGGCTTGGAATCTGTCTGTTAGGATCCAAAATCATGAAAAAAACATTTGGTTTGAATGGGGGTCAAGTATTGGTTAAAATGGGGGTTCAGGTAATTAAAAATCTAATTTTCAGGTTACATAAAATGTCAAGTGTGGTTTACTGGGAAGGGTCACATGGTTTTCCCCAACCATGTGCCTAACCCATGAACCGCCTCTATAGGGGTGTATGGTCACTCCTAATAGGGTAAATATTCTAAAAGACCATGCACCAACTATGCACTTACCTCCTTTCTTCCAATTTTCTATAAATTCAATATGAAACTCCACAAGGTTTAACCCAAATAGAACATACTCAACAAGAAAAAAAATATTACCAGAAATAAGGTCAAATTATTCCCTAGAAAATATCGGTATCTTACATATATATATACCATATATATATAAATATTATTACTTATCCCAATATCATTGGACTTAGGCTAAAGTAGGTAGTGTCTGCCTAGTTTCATTTAGGAAGAAGAGATGGCATATTCGCAGTTTATATTCTTACTTACTTTATTATACAATAACATTTCTCATTTTACATATAACAAATATATTTTACTATACACCATTGGTGGTGGCCTACAGAATATATCACACACCCAATTTGGGATCCCAATTGGTTACTGAACAAATCTCATTGATGTAGGTAGCGATAAAGGGAAGTGTCTGGCTATAGATTCTTGATTTGTCTACTTATAAGGAAGTATAAGAGTAGTGGAAAAAGCTTATGTTCATGAAACGATTGGAGATATTTTTTACTTTCTTAATTTTGTATAGAATGATGTATATGTATGTAACCTTGTCCTATTTTGTATGTCACATTTCATGATCCTAGTTTTTATTCTTGATGTTGACACAATTTTCATTTTCCTATTTTATCTCTAGGATTTATTATTCTGATGAAATTTAATTATTATATTTACACTATTTATGATCATTGTATACCATTACAACCACAATTTCATGAGGGTATAGTATCCCCATGGAAATAACCTAAACCCTCACTGCTAGTCTGCAACATCTAGCATAAGGGGAAGTGCATAAGAGACAATGTGGCCAACCAATTTTTGTTAGTTATGGGTGAACAGGGTCTATGACATTACAATTATGATTTCTTGGAATAAGTCCATGATAGTATTTTTATGATATTTTGGAAAATTCCATGATGGTATGATTAAGATTTATTTTATATGAATTCTATTATCATCAAACTAGTTATTGTTATCCATGTGATTATTTATACTGTCATGTCATCCAAGGATACAGTTCCCTTTTGTGGTATTAATTGTATGGAATATTTTATTGTTTTTTATCTTCCCTTTTTTATTTATTATGTTGTTATTTTATTATATCTTATGTTGTAATATTACCCTTACTGAGCATTTGAAATCACCCTTTATTATTTTTTCCTTTGCCTAGGATACCGAGAATGGATGTATGAATGAATTTAGGAATATAATTGAAGAAATAAAAAATTTGCCAGTAGAATTTTATATTGTATTTAATGTTTTTAAATTTAATTTTAAAATAATATATGTATCTAGACACCCAATACTACTAAACTCTTTGATCTTGACGAATTTGATACCCTGTATCTTGCAGCAATTCTGTAAGATAACTACTAGATCTAGGTTGTAGGAGTTAGGTTATTACATATTCACACAATTTTAATGTGTAACTCATTACACAAAAAACAAGTTTGTGTTACTCACCAAAAAATAGTATTAAATGATATTCATATATATCCAAATACATCTCATGTATAGATTATATTTACTCTTATTATGAAATATTATATTTACATTTGATTTAAAAAGACCACATGAGTAATCCCTGACTAAGAAATAAAAAACACCGCCTCTATAGAACAAGGGATAAGAATATAGGTTGGTGGGAAGTCTTACCCCAAGTTCCTCTCCTCAAGGATACATTACTCGAGAGATAATCCATATCATAATAAATCTATAACATACAATTCTAAAAATATTTTTAGTAATTATTTTCAATATCATAACATTAATAACAAACTAAGGTCGAGGTAGATGAAAATTAAATCAAATGATATCATATATAGTATGTAATGTAAGGAACTATATCTTAGAAATAATTTATCACATAAATTAAACATACAAAATATTCACATATTATAATCACTTTATCAAATAAGGAAGATTTTAAGCCCCTTTTCTATAAGAAAAGTAATCTCATTTTTAATTGGGTTGAGAGGAAACACTTACATGACATGTATGCTCAAATATTACATGGAACGAAGGTCCCAATGCATAATATATTTAATAAAAAACGCCTTCCATGTACCAAAGGCCCCATATTAAAAGGAATGTAGGCCCTGAGGCACAAAGACATTAAATACAAGCCTAAAATTCCACTATGAATATCACTAGTATAGTCATTTCCACTGCTACACTACCTACCACTGTTTTATTACCTACTATTTTACAGTTACTACTATAGTAACCAATAGTGATTCCGTTCTGATAAAGAGATTTCTCCATTATAATGTTATAGTTCTACTATAGTTTTATAGTGCTACTAAAGATCTACCACTGATTCAATCCCCCATATAAATTTCATGAACACATTATAAACATTAATAATCTATTATAATTAACTAATACATAAACTAGTTATTTATTTTCAAAAATAGAAGATCTAAATTTGAACTTTTCATATTTTATTTAGGTAAAATTATATGGCATAACACTTATAATTTATAAACATTTTATAAACCATAGTAAAAAATATCAAAAAACATTTTTTATCACTTTTTAGCTCTATCTTATTTTACAATTGGTAATCCTATAATATATCACAAAATATGATTGATACAAGAGAGGAAAAAACACATGTATCAATCAAATTATATTATATAAATCCAATTATATGCTATGATTGTAATTTATAAATAAGACTAGTGATACTGTAAAATTTCAATCATATTTATGATGTCTTCTTTATCAGAATTACATTACAAAACTCTATTTTTCACACAATCCAAGATCTATCAGGTATTGTGATATCATATAAAATATCCTATGATACTAATCAAATAAATGGTTTTACACTTTACATTACATTATGAAATTTCTCAATAATATGTTATGACTATGAAAAAGAGAAAATTCACAGTTGATATTCATCTATGACATATAATATTTTACAATATGGCGAGAGAATCATTATGAAATAAAGTTCATCAAAAAAATAGTAGATTAACATATTGAATCATTTAATAAAAATTCCTTGAAACAACTGATGTGTTTAGGGGTGTCATAAAATGATTATTTTCAATCAAAAGAAAACATGGATTTCCTGATCGATCTGTAATAGTATCAATGTGCAATAAAAACTATTTAAAAAACTAGTTTATACCTAAATGGACATAAGAACCATCTCTAACATTTATAGAGTATGCTTGAATGGGATCAATTAATTAAAAAAAACGTCCAATCTCTATAGGTGGTACATCATCCTTGGGTATATGATCATATCGTGAGGATTCCTAATCATTGAAGGGGAGAGAGAGGCTTCATTAAGTGATAAATAATTGTTCGCGATGAAGAAAAATTTGGATAGTTTATATGTTCCAAGGCTACACAAATAAAAGGGATCAAATCCCTTACATATCAATCCTTTATTCTTTTCCTTAAATGAAAAGTTTCATCCATATTTTGTTCAATATCATGGTATTTGTACATTATATGTCATTAGAGTATTTTTAATTGAACACGTCAATAAACATGTTCTGTTCCATTAATAAATCAATCACATTTGTTTATATTTGATGAATGAATATGGGGGGACAGATCCATGCATACAGAACCTATATAATATGCCTAATAAAACCTCATGATTGACGAAAACATATGAATCACATGCATCTTTATGGTACATACCTATCATAACCTATAATACTTTTCTCATTAATATCATATCCAATGACCTGGGAATATCACAAAACATGATACACCCCAATTTAATTACACATTCAACAGTGATAATTGATAACATATTTGGTATGAAATCCATTATTAGGATAAAACTAATATCACATGAGTTGATCACTAGAATGAAAAAGGGTTTTCTACATTGATTTTTTGGGGGTTTTTACATAAGTTACCTCATGATTTCAAATCAAGAAATGTTGTAAGTATGTTTTCGTGTTTGTTATTGTTAACTAAGATGATAAGGTTTTTTCTATGTCAAATTTTTTAAAAACTACCATATAAACCAGTCTAAAAATATAGAATTTTAATAGTATTCCATATTGGTTATATAAAAACTGAAGTGATAAACTATTTTTTTCATATTGGTTATATAAAACCCAACATGAAAATATATTTTATTTAATATATGAGGTCATTTATATAAAAAAACATAAATAATTAATTTTTTCATATTAAATTGAAATATATTAACCAACCAGTACAATAGTTCAAACAAAGACAATAAATCGTAGCATAACTTCGCATAAAATATCATCACTCAATAGTTCAATAACAACTAGAAACAAAAATTTGCATAAAAATAAATATTAAAATTTGAACATAAAATCACAAATTAATATCATCTTAACTTTACAAATTGAAATTTAATCTTTACAATATATATTATAAAGAAAATAAAACCCAATAAAACCTACAAGATATTCTTTCCATTATATTTTTATGTGATTTAAATTTTTATCTGTATATGGGGAAAGATTTATCAAAAACCAAAAAAAATATAAAAATAAAGAATTTAACATGTATTCTTAATATAATTATTAGATAAATTAAAGGAATGTTTATAATAAAATCTAACCTTATGGAATTGTGTAACTGATGAGGATGAAATTTTTTCAAACATAAATCTTAGAACATGATATCTACTTTTCTTTACTCCATGAATATAGAAATTATATTTTAACATATTTTCAAAATAACATTTAAATTACGTTAATCCAAAATATAGTAATTATAAATGAGAATCCTTGTTTTATTTTACATATTTAATTCCTTATTTGTAAATGAAAAGTATAAATTAAAATTAAAATTAATTATAATTTACAGGTATTCAATTAATAAAACTTAAATGTTCATCAATTTCCTAAATTTTTCTCACACTTCCTCATATATAAGGAATTACCAGTAAGACCTTTTCTCTCATTGATAAAAAATGTGAAGGTTCTTGGCACAATGGAAGAAATGAATAGGGAATTCACAACTCTACTTTTTGTTATAATTTATTATTAATCATAGATTTATAGAATGATTAATTCCATGACAAATGGAAATGAATCAATGAATAATTTATGATTTAATGTTGAAAAAAAGATGCAGGATCACCACTTATTATTTATAAATAATTTAAAAAATTAAATAATTTCCATGTGATTAATTATTTCTTCATTTATTATTTTGATAACATATCTACATCTTACCATCCTTACACTATAATAATCAAGAGTATATTTCCTCTAGTGGTGATCCACACATGTTCCATGAACATCTCAATGTCTCAATAGGAATCGAAATGCAATAACATGGTAGATCCTGATGCTTACAACGTTTATCTTTGATCACTATAAGAATCAATTTAATAAGGATTAAATTTTATCTCTCTAGACTCATGGGTTGTGTTGGGAGAGGATTGCTCTCCATTCATGAGATAATTCATTTAGAGGGATCTCTTTAGGTCATCAAGAGAATTATCTTTGAATGTCATTGTGAAAAACCAAATGAAATTAGCCACCCTAAAGAAATAATATAATTGGGTTTATATACATCTAGTGTTATAAAATAATAATAACACATGCACCCTTATTACTTTTCTAAATTCCCAAAAAACCCAATGTCTACAATAATAAATTTTTTATTATTTATTGACATGTGAAAAGCCATTTATTTAAATTAAATATTATTCATTCAAATAATATTAAATAAAATTATTTCATATCTGGTAATTAAACTCAGTTTAACATTCCATCACAATATGTGTGCAATCATGAATAATTAATACATATTTACTAAACGAATATTGATACATTGTTCTCCATCAAATAACTCAATATTATATTTAATAAATATCTAATAAATATTTATTAAAGATTCTTCTAAAAAAATATTTTCTCAAATAACTGGTGATGAACTATATGAAATCAATAAAACATGAATAATTATTTAACTAAGCGTGGGAATAATATTTAGTCAAGTTGTGAAATAATAAATAAAATAATTATTTAATTAAGGTTCTAGATATACTTAGCATGTGAACCCCTAGGTCTATTCTCTTTTGTATTAGGAGAAACATCGCAACGTCCAAGGTGAAAGTATAGAAACATGCCAATTCACCAATAGAAGAAGAAGTTAATTTTAAAATAACGAAAAATTACATATGGATTATTACTATGTAATATAATCTCTTCATTTTGATATCTCTAATCAATAAGGTTTCATACTATTTACATCCACCGATATGCTTGATGTCTCTTTCTTTGACATTCTATAAATTCAACTTTAATAAAGGGAACAATGTGCATGAATTTATTTAGGAGAATAATTTCCATCAAAGGTCTTCATATATCAACTTCTATAAATGAATAGAAGGGAAAATTACTTTCTCACATTATTCATTAATGAGATATTACCCATGATGCACCCAATATATCATACTTCTCCATTAGTATATAACATCATGGTTTTCATAAATACATGAAATTAAAAAACAAATAACATTCATTAATAATAATATTAATGTATAATGACCGATGTATATTTCTATAGATAGGAATTCCAATGATACATATAAATGTAGATTTTTTGTTGGAGGGTCCCATTCTCATAATTTCAAACATTGGAAATTAAAAAGGGCATACACCATGATAAGGTTCGTAAAATTTATATTATAATCGACCCCTTATATACTCTATCATTTTTATATAAAGATATTTCATCAAAATATAGAACTTATGTGTAAAAATTTTATCATTGAAGTTGTTTATTCTCATCATAGCGGGGAACAGTTATAACCATTCAGTGTGACATATACTCTTAGACAATTATCACATAATATAAAACAGAAAATAAGAATCATGATATGAAAAAGAGTTAATTAATAATAAATAAAATAAATAGAAGTTATCATATTGTGCACAGAATTTAGTTACGAGGCACCAACTCTAACTAACTACTTCTTTCACTAGAGCCAACTTCTAACAACCTTCAATCCTATAGCTTTCAAATGATACTAATGCTTATGATCATATTGATCATTAGTAAAGGGTTCCAATAATTCTTCTATGAAAACTGTACATATTGAAACTTCAAATATCTGATAAAAATCCCTAAATAGGTGATAATTTTAGAGTTTATACTTTTTCAGTTTGTGTGAACATGGCTCTTTTTGAAAATCCGCCATAGTAGTATTATCACAATATTATGTGATAGGGTATTAAATACTAAGTAATTCATTATGATCCTAGAAAAGGATTAATATCCAAATAGATTGTTTGACTGCATCAAAATATGCTATATATTTGAAATCTACTATTGAATCGGCCACAACTGGCAACATTGAACTCTTCTAGCTCATACCACCTCCATTAAGAAATAAAACATATCCTAACTATTACATTTGATAATTACTATATATTTTAAAAACTAACATCAGTATAAAACCTAATTACTAGCTCATCATCTTCTCCATACACCAGTAACATGCCCTGTGTTCTTCTTAGATACTTAAGGATAGCATTAACAACATACCTATTTCATTATCCTGAATCAGCTTGATATATTCCAACCATGGTCAATTCATAGGAAAAAACAAGTCTATTACAATACATAGAATAATGTATTGATCTTATCACTGAAGAATGTGGGATTATCCACCTTATTTCTTTCTCCTTTTGTGTCAGAGGACACATTTTCATATTAATATGTATAACATGTTACACTAGAACGAATCCCCTCTTAGATTATTTAATACTTAATCTATTTAGTTTTTGGTAAATTTATATACTATGAATTATTAAAAAAAACCTCTTGTATCTATGATGAATGAAATTTATACCTATAATATATTCTAATTTAACGAAATTCTTCATGAAGAAACACTTTTTAACCAGTATTTAATAGACTGTATGACTGGTCACTTGTTTCCAAAAAGTAATATGTCATCAAAATATACTACTAGAATAATAATTGTATTCCCACATAAGCTCGTGTAAACACATGGATCACATTCATTCTTAATAAATCCATAATACTTTAAATCTTCTTCGAATCAAATGTTCCATGACCTGGAATCTTTCTTCAATCCATAAATTGATCACTTTGAATTTTATTTTTTTACATCACCTCGGGTCACAAGAAATTATGTTTATGTCATATAGACATCTTCTTGAAGGTTTCCATTAATGATGGATATTTTTAAATACATCTACTAAATTTAATTTTAATGGTAAGAAACTATAGATAGTAGAATTATTACGGATTTAAACAAGGAAATTCTGAAAAAAAAAATCAACATAATCAATGATTTAACATTGTTAAAACCCTTTAGTCACTGTTATTTCTATATAAGTATTTAATGTACCAAACATTTATAGTATTCTTTTGGATACCAATTTATACCCAACACTATTTGAATCAATTATAAGATCAACCAAAACCCAAACTTGGTTCGGATACATAGAATCCATTTCACAATTCATGGAATCTTTCCATCTTATATCTTCTGAGATCTCCACTACCTAATTTTAGGAGGTAATTTCATTATTATTGAACAATAATAAGTCACCATATTTTGTGACTAGAAAAATATATCTCTCTAGTTTTCTTACATCTCTTTGGCCCTTTCACCTATTTAACGAAATGGTGGTTTGTTCATCTTTCCATACAAAAAAGCATGATATCTTCTAAGTGGTATTATCTCAATAGAGTCTAAATAACCATCTTGATAGATCTTTGTCAAATTATTCTAATTTATATCACTAATATGGTGATTCCTTAGCTGGGTGTTATATGATTCGTGCGAACATGATTCTTTTTCAATTACCAATAATTGGATTTAATAAATTAATGCATACATGTCTTATATAAATGTGGAATATCATAAAATATAACATATTTATAAATGAAACAAATTTTATTTTAAATTTTAATATAAAACAATATGTGTCATAGATGGATATATATAATATGTTCACGTTAATAGTTAGTACATTATAAAAATATCTTAAAACTGGTATCATTCTAGTTGGAAATGAAAGGTGGTAATATCCAATGGCTAGAGCTATCAGACACACACCATTGGCAGCTCACAAATCCACCTCTCCTATGGAAATATTTTAGAATCTACATGGTTCCAACATTTCAATACAGATATGAGAACCACAAGATGTATCCAATAACCAATGTGTATATTCGGAAAAATTACACTCGATAAATAATTCACCTTTAGCTTCACAATGTTTCTAGGTGAAATTCCTCTTCCAAAGGCCATGCTGGACACATGGGAAACATATAGCTTCCTTTTCCATTCATTTTATTTGGTTCTTATGCTTCTTGGGAGGAAAGTTCTTCATATATTTATAATTATTATGAGTATAGGGAATATTTTCCTTATTCTTCCATTTCCTATTGACTATAAGGACTATAGGATTTTCATTCCCAATTTCCTTGTCTTCATGGTGAATTAGAGAAAGAATTTTTGAATGTATATTCTTATAATTTATCATATTATAATTAACAATAAAATTATAGAAGGTATTGGGTAATGAGGAATGTATGATATATATGTGAAAATTATCTTCTAATTTAATCCCTATGATGTATAAGTGTTCAATGTATCCAATAATCTTGACTACATGTGGCCCATCTAGTGATGACTCTCCAATAATAGTTGTAAACAGAGAATTGGATATATAGTATCTCTCTTTTTTGCTTTCTCTAGATATAGATTCTAAAAGTGAGACAACATGATATACGCATCCATGTCTCCTTGTTGATTTAAAATCTCATCAGTCATGGATGATAAAATGAAGCATTAAATGTTTTTGGCATCATTCAAATGTTTCCTACAGATATGAAACTCTTCTTTTCTAGCTTTTATTCCAAGCACTTCAAGAATAGGTTATTCCAACACATAAAAATTCCTTTCATGAAATATGATAACACATAAATTACTTTTCCACTTTTGCAAATTTGTGGTAATAAGAATATTATACTTCTCACTATGGATCACTGGGATATGTTCTAATTATGGTTTATTTTCATTTCTACAACTAAGATAAAAAAATTAGTAATTTATATGATAAAATTAAATAATAATTAAATAATATATATATATATATATATATATATCTCACTATTTTATCAAAATATGATATCTCTCACCATTGGCTTTGGAATATCCAGTTACTTGAACCTTCTAGTGGAAATGATCCATATTACCCTTTTCATCACTCTATAATTGGCTAGTAATGAAATTTAATGGGATTTAAGTAGGAATTCCAAATTCATTAACTCATAGTTCCTTGGTTATTTGAGACGACTCCCCAATACTAAAATCCTTAAATTGTATTTCCATAACATTTTCTTCTTTGTTAAACCAAGTCATGCTTTGGATGTCAACCATTTATGTGAACTATGTTTCTTCAACCCAAAACATCAAGTCATAATTCTCATATAATGGAAAGCACCATAACATTTTCCAGTCAAGAACATTGAATTATTGTTTGATTTTAACTTATGGATTGGAATAAAATAATAGCTTAATATATACAATTTTTGTTATTTTATCATTATATGTTAATTTACTGTTTTATCTTTATTTCTTTCTTATTAATATTTAGTATATTTACTTAATTAATTAACAGCGTCATAGATAAAATTTTGGCATAAAACAATTTATTTTAGTTTTATCTCGCACAATCATATATACATTAATTCATATGATCATGTCAAAATAAAAATAATAAAATAAATATGTATGATCATAATCTTTTACTAATGGTTAGTTTATTAGGTGAATTATTAAATTAACCTCAACCCAGGGGATTACACCTTGAACCATTTTATGGTTTAGGTTATGTATTGACACCAATCAACCTTTGTACCTATTATATTGGTTTTGCCTCAGCTCCAAACTTGAACTAAATCCACTATTTTGGGAGATCCATCCATTACAGAATCTTTTATTCACACAAAGGTGAGAGGAACCAAAGGATTGGTTAAGGGGTTTAAATAAAAGAAATCATGGGATCACAAGCATTTACATAATGAGAGTAGGGATGAAAATAAGGCCATCAATTTAATTTAACAACAAGCCAAGAGAAAACTAAACAATATTTAAGTCTAGCCTATGATCATGATCATCCCCAAACATGAACAAATTAAGAATGTAATAAAATATAGATTTTAATTCTAATCCTTCTAATTTAACATAAATCATATGAAAATTAGTTAATCATAATATTTAATTAATAAATTATTATTTTTTAATTTTCATTCAATTTTTTTCAATGAAATTATCTTCCATCATAACTTTAAAAAAATTAACTAAACTTATTAAAAATTATCTCTGTACAAAATTGTACCTTGTAGGTAACATGGTGAGGGCCCATCTAAACTACCCAACATGTTTTATAGTCATATATTGTTTACTCATGTTACTTGAGGTATAAATGTCTTAAAACATAATTTTCTGGTTATTAATAGCTAATTAATAACCACGTAAAACACATGGTATTTACACAGTGTGTTATGTTTCAATGTAGACCGATTAATGATTTTATTAAGACTTATACAAGATTTATTGAAAATTCACAGTTTCATTATGGAAAAAATTTAATGAAAAAATGTGGGAAACCACAAGGTTCAAGTAGAGAAAGAATAAAAGGAAAGCAAATAATTATTGAATTAGAAAAAATCCTATAAGAACTGTCAACATAAAGACCACACACAATGAATATGATAAGGTTCAGGTAGTATAATAATATAATTTTAATTCTATGTAATATGGTGGTATATATGGTGTGTAAAATCCGGCTACATGGTATGTTTTTTTCTCACCATCTGTATATGGAACATGATTAAGGATGCACCATTTATTAGTGCCTTAAAAAATAATGGAGTATGTAGTGTGTAAATTGGTTACATTGAGTGTGGTCTATGAGTTAAATAGTCACCAGTCATTTAGATCATGTATAGAAATGAATGGCTCGTATGGACTAATGGACTATACACCATATATAAATTTTACATGGCATGCAGCGTGTCTGACCATGCACAAGGAAGGATCAGTAAACAAAAATTTTATTTAAAAACACACTTCAATTAATAAATTCACATAGATTTAATAAATTTTGAATTAATTCTTAGTACATTGAACATGGGTACACATCATGTATCAATGGGATACATGATGTGTACTCTTGTTCTATCCATATAAAATACTTGGAACCTCTGTATGAGTTATTAAAATGTATTTTATTCATATAATTATTCTATTGGATTATATTTTTGATACAGAATAATAAAAATATCATATCTCAGGATATATACTAAATAAAAATTAAATCTAAATTGAGAACTACTGATAAATGCATAATCAATCAATGATATTTAAATAATTATAAATAATTATGTGAATGATATAATACATTTAGAAGGTTATGGTCATAGAGGAATTGTTGTATGGGGCATGCCCAACTCATCTTTTTTTTGTAATAGATGATTAATATGAGATTTACAACAAGATTAACATCATGATCTATTGAACCAGATCAACAAATAATTGGTTATATAATGTTGGAACCACGATGCAAGATCCTCACATATTATTTTTAAATAATTTTAACAATTAAATAATTACCTTTTGAATAATTATTTCTTCATTTATGGATCTAACAACATATCTATATTGTAAAATCCCTCCATTATTGGAATCAAGAGTGTATTCACTCCTGAAGTGATCCACACAGGTTCCATGAACCTCTTAATATCACCATAGGAATCTTTGGTTTCTACTATGGTAGATCCTGATGCAAGAATTTTTAACATTTGATCACCCTAAGAACCTCTTGAAGAAGAATTCTATTTTGTCTCTAAATAATTAAGAGTGGCGGTGGATGAGGACCACTCACAGTTCTTGAGATAGTTTTGAGAGAGGAAGCTATATAGGGATTCAATATAATTCTCTCTAGATCTCTTTGTGCATAGCCAAATGAATTTATCCACCATTAAGAAATAATATAATTGGGTTTATATACCACTAGGGTTAAAAAATAAATATTTCACATGAACCCTTATTTTTTTTATTAATTCCTATGGAACCCCATGTCTATAGTAGAAATAATAATAATATTATTTCATGAAATTTTAAATGACATAAAGTTAAATTAAATATTATTAATTCAAGTAACATTCAATATATATTATTTCTCATTGCAGACATATGTCATCATGGTTTTCATCAATACATCAAAGTAAGCGACTCATAACATCTATTAATAAGAATCATAAATTCTAAGAATAAATACATATTTCTATATATAGAAACATCCAATGACATGTATAAATGTGGATTTATTACCGAAAGATCCCATTCTCATAATTTCTTTCATTGAAAATTACTAAAGGTTCCCATCCTGGGAAGGTGACTCAAATTCCTATAAGTATCCATACCTAATATACTTTATCATTTTTTTCCTAAAATGATTTAATATGGATATAGAAAATATATTTAAGAATACTATCATGACACATCTTTGTTCTCATCATAGTAGGGAACTGCTATGACCTTTCAGTGCAAAATCTACTCTTAAGAAATTATCATGTACTATGTCACACAGAAGAATAATCATGATGTGATAAAGTGTTTATTAATATTTAAAAAAATGAATTGAAATTATTATAGAGTACATAGAATTTTTTCTAAGGAATCAACTCCATTAGACTCCCAAATACAGTAGATCCAACTGCTAACAACCTTCATTGTGTTAGCTCTCATATGATACTAATTCTTATGATGATATATTCCATTAGTCAAGGGGTTTGTGAAATTTTATTCCATGGAAAATCTTCTCATTACAACTTCAACACTCTAATAAAAATCATTCAAGATGTGATACTTTCTGATTATATACATTGTTTGTTGGGGAGACCCTAGCTCTTTTGAAAGACCCACCACTCTAGTATTATCACAATATAATGTGATAGGATCATTACTACTAGTTACCACATAATGTAACTTAATAGAGTTCCATATCCAAATTGATTCATTGTCTATATTATATGATGATATACATTCAAAATCCACTATAGAATAGACAAAAAGTGGCTTATTTGAACTCTTCCAACTCACAGCTCCTTTATTAAGATGGAAAATACGTCTTGAATTTGACATTATATCATTCTAATCTATTTGAAAACTAGAATCCATATAACAAATAATGACTATCTACCCCATATCCTCTATAAATTATGAATTTTATCTAAAGTTCTTCTTAGATACATAAGGATAGCCTTAACAATAGAACAATTTCGTTCTCCTGTATGAGCTTGACATCATTCTACCATGATCAATGAATATGCAACATCAAGTCAAGTACATAACATGAAATAGATGATTGATCATATCACTAAACCTTATGGGATATTACTCACTCTATCTCTCTCTCGTTGTGTCTAATGACACATTTTATTCGAAAGATATATACCATGTGACACTAGAACTAATCATCTATCGTATTATTTCATACTAAATATCCTTAGAATCTGGTTAATGTAGGAACCTTAACATAGTAAAATTAACCTCTTGAATCTATCATAAATTATTTTCATCCATGTAATAAAGTATGATTCACATAATTCCTTAAAAACACTATTTAACTATCCTTGAGTAGACTATAATACTAGTATGTTGTTTCCAATATGTAATATGCCTTCAACATATGCTACTAGGATAATGATTTCATTCCTACTAAAATTCCAGTAAACACATGGTTCAAATTCATTTTTAATGAAACCATATTCTTTTAATGCTTTATCGATTTGAATTTTCTTTGACCTGGATGATTGCTTTAATCCATAAATAGATATCTACAACTTCTACAACTTGTTTTTTCATCACGTCGAGTCACAACACATTATAGTTGTGTCATATAGAAATATTTATAAAGTTTCCCATTATGTAAATATAGTTTGACATACATATAAAAAATTTCATGGCCATGGTACAATATTATAGATATTTCAATTCTGATGGGTTTAAATATGGAAACTAGGAAAAAAATTCAACATAGTCAATTATTTTATTTTTTTAAAACCTTTTAAAAACTAACCTTTCATTGTAGGTATTTACTCCAACATTCATGTCTATTTTTCACTTGAATACCCATTTATACACAAAAATCTATGCAAAAACTAGCATATCAACTTGAAACTAAACCCAGTTTTGATATATGTAATATACATTTGAAGTAATGGAATCTTTTTATCTATAAGCTTTTGAGCTCTCTGCTACCTCTTTATATGAGATAGGCTCATTATTATCAACCAATAATGAGTAACTATATTTAGTGACTATAAAATAATATCTCTACGGTTCTCTTACCTATCTAGTGCTTTTATGTAGTTCTATTTTTAGGAATAAATTATTCCATGGGGACGTATGTAATATATTATTGTACCAAATATTATGTATCATGATAATAAACTTCATTGAAATCAACATTTATCCCACTATCCTTCTTGAGTTTGTTCTCTCTCTCTAAAAAATATGAATTATCTGGTGACATTAACTTTATTTTCTAAGGAGTTGTGTAGGTAGTATCCCTTTTTCCTTTTGATACCCTATTATGATACACTTTGTGTTCCCCATGGTGTTAGTTGGTTTTGGGATAAGGCCTTAAAAATACATCACAACCCCATACATGTGTATTTGAAAGAACATGTTTCTTTCCACTCTACAAATTGAAGGGAATTTTATTTTACACTTTATTTCGTACTCAGTTTAGTGTGTATTACATATTTTGTGATTTATATACCCAATAGGATAATGGAAGATTTGTATGACTTGTCATCAATATTACCATTTCTAATAAGTTAAAGTTTCTCCATTCACTAAAAAAATTCCAATGTGGTATGTAAGGTAGAGTGTGTTTAGATACAATCCCAAACTCCCATAGAATTTCAATAAAATCTTAGTTAAGATATTACCTACCTCAATATAATCGAATATTATTTTCCATCTTTCCAGGTAGATTATCTACTTCATTATTGAATTCATTGAATTTCTCAAAATACATGGACTTGTACCTCATCATGTAGACATAGCCATATCTACACAAGTCATCAATAAAATTTATGAAGTAATAGTAAACACCTATATATTATATTAGAAATTATCCACGCATATCAGTGTGTACCAGTCCTTGAATCTCTTTATCCCTTTAACCTTTTACATTAAATTGTTTTTCGGTAATTTTTCCTTGTAAACAAGCATGAAAAATTTTCAGTGGCTTTAACTCAAAAGATCCTAAATAACAATCTTAACAGATATTTTAAACTTATTCTCATTTATATTTATAAGATGGTCATTCTATAGATGGGTGATATGTGAGTTGTGTGAATGTGATTCGTTATCAATTTCCAATACATTTTTTCTTAATTTAATACATAAATCTGTTATTTCAACATGTCATACCATAACACATGTTGCCTTTATAAAATAATCAACATTTATATATAAATTTTAAAATAAAAAAATTTATATCTAGGCATGATTCAAAAATTATGTTCATTGAAACTTTTAGAACAAAATAATAATTTCATAAAACTGGTATCATTACTTTTGGAAATAAAATTTGGTATCTACAATGTTAAGAGGAATCAGTCTCACACCATTGGAAGCTCACTAATCCACCTCTCCTATGGAAATATTTCAGAATCTACTTGGTTGCTATATTTGACTATATATTTGAGAACTATAAGATGTATATAATATCCAATGTGTTGATATTGAATGATTTCACTTGATAATGAATGCACCTCTATCCTCCCTTTGTTTCTGGTGCAGATCCTCTTCATGTGTCCTAGCTTGACACATGAAAGTCATGTTTCGTCCTTTTTCTTTCTTTTCCTCAGTATTTTCCTCTTCTGATATGGATGGTGTTTAAGAGCTTTGGAATTATTATGAGTCTTGGTACCATTTTTCTTTTTCTTCCTTTTCTTATTAATCTTAAATAATATAGGTTTTTCATGCCCAATTTCCTTGGGTAGTTGTAGAATCATATTCATATGTTCTCAAAGTATCTTTCTTTATTTATCATGTTATAATTAACAAAAAAATAGACATGGTATTATATAGTGAGGAATTTACGAGATCTATGTGAAACTCATCTGGGAAATTAGTCCCAAATATATATAATAATTTATTATAGCTAATAATATGAACTATACTGGGCATAATTAGTGAAAACACTCAAAGTATAGTCAGAAAATGAGAATTAAAGATATAATATCCCTCTATTCTTGTCCTCTCTTGATATATATACTGAATGTAATACATCATGTTATATGAATCAATGTTCTTGAGTTTCATTATAAGATCATTGGCCATGGATGATATCATGAAATAGTGAACATATGTGGAGTCATTCAAATTTTTCTCATAGTGAAACAACTCTTCCTCACTGGCCTATTCACCAGGAGCATTAAGAGTAGTTTCTTCTTAGATATAGTATTTCCATTCATGGAACAAAATAACATGTAATCCCCTTTTCCACTCTTTGATATTTGTATCGATGATAAGATTATTGTTCTCAAGTATGGATTGCAGGTGTAGTGTCTCACCCTAGAATCCACTTAGAGATGCCCAAAGATGGTGGGCCACATGAACTCAAGTGTGCCTCCCCATATTCCAGAGGCTACCGACTAGTAGTGAGGGCCTAAGGTGTGTACATGGGGAGACTATTCCTTTATAGATTAGATAAATTTATAGTGTTAAACAATAATAGTAAGTAGTGTAAATAGAAAAGGACAAGTTGTAGTAGAATAATAAATGAACAGGAGGAAGCTGAATAAAAAATAGATACATAATGATAATTAGGATCATGTAACTAAAAAATGTGTACATGGGGTACTTGAGAAATTGTAATATTCCAAATTCTATAAAAAAATATTGAAAATTCCCAGTAAATAGATACTACTAGATTTATGATCATAGGTTCGGTGTTATGCCCTCATGAACCACCCCAATACCGGAAATCAAACACGAGAAGCCAGACACTTCCTTTTATCTATACTTGAAATCATACATTTTTCTTTGGTACCAAAGGTGGAATGATCAAGGTGTGAATATCCATAGTAATCCACCATCAATGGAGTCTAGATCAAACCAGTTTATGCATATAAAATGAACAGTGTTCCATAAAAAATCAAAACTAGGTAATAAATAAAAAATTACATCATACCATGTTTCGCAAGGATACCAGATCGACTCTTCCTGCTTCAGCCTAGGTTGTATTTCACTAAACCAAGGTGTCTAGTGAAAGTATGATATATGGTAATAAGGGTTTATATATAGAGTATCGAGATATGTACTATGCCTACGAATTTGTTTTGTCTTGGTAGACTATTCCTTCAATTAAGTGATTGTAAATCATGGAGTTATATTAAAGGGATATCTTATATTTATTTATGTAACATCTTAGGCTCTTATGAGGAAAACCATAACATGGAACCTAGGTATCCCACCATGAATTCCATTAGTACTCAAATATATAGGATTCCATCCAAGGAGATCCATAAATAACTATAAAAAATGGGTTAGTTGTTGTGGGTTTTTAGTGGTCTAGTGGCGGTTTAAACTGCAACCTAATAATTTCATGGAGGATTCTAAAACTTCAATATATTGCACTATCTATAGTCTTTTAGCAGTGGTATGAGTTATTTAGCTGTTGTTTTTTCATATTAATTTTTGTAAAATAATGTGGTGTGTTTTGTTTTAATTAGAAGTGCTTCATTAATTTATGTATCAAATAGAAAGAAAAATTAACCACAACTAAGAATGTAGCAGTGATTATGTTTAGCAGTGTTGACTCATAACCATAGTGAAATATATTCAATTTTATATGTTTAGTGGTAGTTAGTACAAAGCACCGTTAAATTTAATTTTTTTTATATTTAATAAAAAATATAAAAATAAGAAAACTAACATGCTCTAAACTAAAACAAAAATAATATGACAACACAATCATTCATACATTATGCATCCATAGTCATATATATACAACCAAAGTCGAAATAACCTAGGTCTGAGTTACCCTATACTTCAACCAATACCTCAGTCACAATATATACATATAAAAGATGTACAAGAATAATCCAGGCCCAATATACATCCATGTCACGACCTCAAATACATCTTTCTGCCTCCACATATCGTGAACTGAAACTGAACACATAATCTCATCACCTATAACAAAAAAATGAAACAAAAATTAAATCAAAACATAATAAATCATAATTACAATAAAATAATGGATAAAAGTTTTACATACCATGAAACTAAGAGCCTTTATGAATGCCTTCTAAAAAATGTTGTGGATTAAAACAGTCAACCTCCTACCTACAGTCAGTATCTACCACCAAAAATGAAAACCAAAACATTTATGAAAAGAAATGAAAAATATAAAAGGCACAAAATATATTCAGAATTATATACATTAAATTTTTTTATTTTATTAATCAAACATAATAAATTTTAACATAATAAAAAATATTTACAATACAAAACACTTTGAAAATAGAAACATACCTATTTTAGAAAACATTCAACACTTGAAACTGAAAAGGGATACGTAAATACTCTAATTAATTTTTAAAGAGACCTATGGTGTGTCTGAAATTTTTTTAATGAATTTTTTTAAAAAAGTTTGATATCACATCATTCCCTATTTCAAAAAAAACTAAACGAGGGCTATCTCTTGATTTTACAAAAAGTTCATGTCGTTTATACTAGTTTTCAGCATTCCACACACATTTCAGTATTTCAAAACACTAAAAATTCATTTATAGTTACAACAAGAAATCATTCCTTCAGAATAATGTTTCATCAGTTCATTTATTTTAAAATTAAATATTCGTTCTTTATTACCAAATTCTTGGAAAATAAGATATCATATTCCTGGTTTTGACCATTTAATGCATATTTTAGTGTTTTAAAACACTAAAAATGTGTTTATAATCATAACGGGAAAACCATCATTTGGAATAAAATTTCATTGGTTACAACATTTAACAAATAAATCTACGATCATTGTTTGCATGATTTTAGAGCAATCCAACATCACTTTCTTGGCTTGGATATTTCAACGCATGTTTTACTATTTTAAAACACCAAAAAATAATTTATGACCATAATGGGAAATCCCTAAATTCAAAATGATGTGTCCTTAGTTTATAAATTAGAAAATAAATCTGTGGTCATTGTCCCATGATTTATGAGATATTTGATGTTGTTTTCTAGGTTTTAACCATTCCACGCACATTTTATTATATTAAAATAATAAAAATGTGTTTACGGCCATAAAAATAAAACCATCATTCAAAATTCCATGCCATCAGTTCCTAACTTTTAAAATTAAATATATCGTGGTTTTCCTATTATTTTAGGTAATTATAATGTCATTTTCCTCATTTTGATAGTTCCATTCATGTTTTACAGTTTTAAAACACTAAAAGGCATTTACAGACACAAATGGAAAACCATCTTTACGAGCAATGAGTCATCAGTTCCTACATTTCAAAATTAAATATATAGTGCTTTTAACTTTATTTAAAGGAACAATGATCTTTTTTCCCTATGTTTGACCATTCCAAACACGTCTTAGGGTTATAAAACACTAAAAAATGAGTTTATGGCCATAACGGGTGAACCTTCATTCTGAATGACGTGATGTCGATTCCTATATTTCAAAAATAAATATAGAGTTGGTGTACCCTATTTTTAGAGATCTATGATGTCATTTTCTTGGGTTTTACAATTCCATGCATGTTTTAGTAATTTAAAACGCTAAAAATATATTTATGACCATAATGGTAAAACCATCATTCAGAATGGAATGTCATTAGACCATTAATTTCACAATTAAATATGAAGTGGTTGTCTTTTGATTTTAGGATAACATGACATTGTTTAATTGGTTATGACCCCTGACACTTTTTTAGTGTTTTAAAACACTAAAAAATTTATATGACCATAACTATCAAACCATTGTTTAGAATGATGTGTCGTCAGTTCCTACACATCATAATGTACTTTATTATCATTTTCCCATGATTTCATGGAAATATGAAATTTTCCCAAGTTTTGACCATTCCAATCACATTTTAGTGTTTCAAAACACTAAAAATGTGTTTATAGTCATAACAAGAAAACCATTACTCATAATGATTTATCATCGATTCATAAATTTGAAAATAAAATCCATAGTGGGTTTTCTCTGAATCTAGAGAAACATGAAATCATTTTCTTAGTTTTTAATGTTCCATGCACTTTTTAGTGTCTTAAAACACAAAAAACTCGTTTAAGGACATAACGTGAAAATAATCATTCAGAATGAATTTATGTTCGTTTTTACATTTCAAAGTTAAATCTATAGTGGTTTCCCATGATTTCAAGACAACCCAACATTGTTTTCTTGGTTTTGACCTGCACACTTGTTTTAGTGTTTTAAAACACTAAAAATGCATTGACAGCTATAAGAGGAAAAAATTCATTCATAATGATGTATCATTGGTTCCCACATATCACAGTTAAATATATGCTGGTTTTCCCATGATTTCGGGGAAATAAAAAGTTATTTGCCTATTTTTGACCATTCCACGCTCGTTTTAGTTTTTTAAAACACTAAAAACACATTTACAAACACAATAAGAAAATTGTCATTCAGAACAATTAATACATTTAAAAATTAAATATATAGTAGTCTCCATTTATTTGAGGTCAATCCAACATTGTTTTTTTAGTTTTGACTCTTCCACATGCGTTTTAGTGTTTTAAAACATTAAAAATACATTTACATCCATAACGGGAAACCCTTCATTTGAAATGACATTTCACCAGTTCCTAAATTTCACAATTAAATATAAATTTTTTTCCTATGATTCTAGAGCAATTTAGTGTTGTTTTCTTTATTTTGACTATTCATTGCATGTTTTAGTGTTTTAAAACACTAAAAACGTTATTATGGAAGTAATGGGAAACCTGTCATTCGGAATGAAAAATTTTCATTTAATACATTTAAAAAATAAATCTATAGTTTTTTCAAATTATCTATTGAAAATATGACATTTTTTTTGGTTTGACCCCTAACACTTGTTTTAGAGTTTTAAAGCACTAAAAACTAATTCACACCCATAATGGGAAAACTATGATTCAAAATGATGTGTTGTCAATTCCTACAATTAAAAATTAAATCTATGGTGTTTTCCCCTATATTTCATAGAAATCTGATGTCAATTTTTTGTTTTTTACTATTCCATGCACGATTTAGTGTTTTAAAACACTAAAAACGCATTTACAATCATAATTGGAAAGTCGTTATTCAGAATGACGTGTCGTCAGTTCCAAGATTTGAAAATTAAATCTATAGTGTTTTTAATTTTATTCTAGAGACTTATGATGTTTTTCCATGTTCTTCTCATTCCATGCATGTCTTAGTATTTTAAAAACTAAAAATGAATTTATGACTATATTGGGAAAACTGTCATTTGGAATTACATGCCATTAATTATTACATTTATAAAATAAATCTATGGTGGTTTTCCCTTGATTTCTATAAAATAAGATATTTTTTCCAAGCATTGACCCCAAAAACATGTTTTAGTGTTTTAAAACACTAAAAATGCATTAATGTATGTAATAGGAAAACCATCATTTGGAATGAAGTATTGTTGGTTCCTACATTTCACAATTAAATGTATGATGTTTTTCCTATGATTTCATATAAATCCAATGTTATTTTTGTGGTTTTTTCTAATCCATGCTCGTTTTGGTGTTTTAAAACACTAAAAACATGTTTACGATCCTAATAGGAAAACTGTCATTTCAAATGACATGACGTTAATTCCTATATTTTAAAATTAAATCTATGGTCATTGTCCCCTAATTTTAGGGAAATAAAACATAATTTTCTTGGTTTTGACCACCGACCAATGTTTTTTATACCTTTTATACCAGTAATAGGTGTTTAATGAGTTTAAACAAAGAAAAAAAGATCAAATTGTTTTCAAAAATATGGATAATGACCTATAATTCATTTTTGATTTGTAGGAACCAAACATACATAAATATGGAAAAATATGTGGTCAGTATAACTAGAAATGCATGTTTTCCATATATGTGTCATTTTAGTTTTTTATGGATGTTGTATGTGGTCTTTAAAAATGTATGAATAATCTATTGAATTTAGAATTTAACTCTCTAAGATGAGCTATAAGGCTAGAAAATTCTTTAGGGATCAGGACGGACTTATACTAAAATACGTAAACTAATGCATTCTCTATTTGGGGATTCCATTGATCCTATGTTTTCTTATAAGAGTATTTTTCTTTCACATTTTATTTAATTATTTCAATTTCTCTTTGTGATTCCTGACCAAAAAAATTAATTGAACCCCCATCAGGTGTATCATTAATGGATTATGGCACCATACCAAGGACAACAGAAGGAGTATCCGCTAAACCCATCCCTTGTACACGTCTGAGATGCTCCTTGCCGAAAATAATTCCAACTACATCATTCTATAAACCATTAATGATTGGGAAACTTTCACATCTCATGCTTCTTTAATCTTATATACTTAGTATATAAATATTAACAATGAATTTTTAAAATATCAATTCTTCATAAGTAATGATAATTACAAACTACAACATCTTTGGTAGAGTGATTTACAAAACTACCAGCAGGTTACCAATATAGTTCAATCTACATGTCTATTTAGCCAAAAAATGGCCAAATTTATTATTCTTTATAAAAAATATAAAAAAGTTATAAAAAATCATTAATTATAATAAAATGATGTAAATATTAATGAATAAAAAAAACTTGTTCTCTTTTAAAAAAACATTGAGAACCAGTTATGTGAGGAATAACTTGTTTCTCAAAATTCCCAGTATTTATTTTACATAATTCCTACAAAAAAATATCAATAGTAATAAAAATTATAATTTTATTGTATTTATGTTATTAAGATATGGTAAATATAAAATTACCTCATGAAATTAATCACTATTGATATTCAAAAAGAGATTTCTTTTCTCGTGATAAATGCCTTCAGGAACATTCTCATAAATCTGTTGTGTGATTAGAAAAGATTCATTAAAGTCATTCCATAACAATAATTTAAAATATCTCCATTTCCTACCCAAAATTTTCAAATTCCATGGGAATGAAATAGAGTATAGGACATCAAAATGAAAAAAATTATAGAAATAAAAAACATAACACATTATAATTATATTCCAAAATTTTACTCGTGTGTTTTAAATTATTTATCAACGAATATTAAATCAATATTATCCTTACTTTAGTATCAAGAATGTCTTTTTCCAAGAAATAGTAATATTCCTACGATCTTTATAATTAATGTAAAATCTCATTTTATTATATGAAAGTTGCCCAAGGATCTATCCATATATTCTGGCAGTGTCAACGTTAGGCACACTAAACTTATCAAATGGAACTATAATATTGATTTATTTCAAGTCACATGCATCTTTTATATTAATATTTGTATCCTATATATGTTTGTCTTTATATTTTAGACAAAATAATTAAAAAAATTATAAAATATATTTTTCTTAAGAAAAATGACACGCATACCATTAATGGAAACTCACCAATATCACCTAGATAGAGGGGTGACCAACTGTTCTATCACTAGTGGTTAATCGGGCGGAAGGATACCAACAGCATCTAGATAAATGGATAGATCTCTAGCATTATTGGATACAAAATAATTACAAGGATCCATATAAAATTATGGTAGTAGTGTTGTACTATGAGATGCTTATCGACTATCGTCCTGAAAATTTTTAATTCTCAACATTCATGCATTTCAAACGATAAAGGTATATTTAATATATAAAAATTGATAAACTAAAAGATTTTTACAAAAAATATTATGAACCAAGTAATGAAATTTTTCTTACTAAACATCAAATATAAATACATGAATCAAATAAATTATTGTTTCTCACAAACATAGATGAATGGGATGAATCAAATAAATGATAATGGGGTATTCTACTATAGTGTCAGGATAAAGAAGGATTCATTCCACTAAAACAATTGTTATGTTTATCAATTTCTAAGACATTTCCCATTATCTAACTAAGACCATGAAAACCCATTTAAAATATAAATGAAAAGTATACATAATTTGGATATCATGATATGTCTTTAATACCCAAAATATTTAAATCTGTATGACTATATTATATTAAACTAGTTTAGTGTGACTTATTGTTGTTCCATGAATTATATAAATCAACTTTGTTCACATAACATCAAATCATATGTTTCTTAAATTTTATATGAACATAAGAAAGATGATGTTAAGAAAAATTGAATAATTTCTATTGTGATTTTTAAATAAAGTTATATAAAATTAGCTGTTTGACTGAACAAAAAAAATTACACATTTTAATTAGTTTTATAAAAAGTCATGTTTGTTAAAAACAAAATCAATGGAACTATGTTGGTTGTTCTAGTTACCATAAAAAATAGTTTATTATCATACAAAATCCAAATAACACATTATAAACTTCAATTACATATGTAATTATTTTCCAAGGAATAAAAAAGAAATTCTATTCTATTTTTATCACCCATGATTGTCATATGATGCTACTCAATAAAAATATTAAGATGGAAATGGTGCAACATTTTAGGGGGTGGTGTTACTATAGAGTAAGGTATCATAGCTTGGGATAGGGAGCTTATATGGGGGAGGGTCCATGCCACCACCAAAGAGGGTAATTTATCTGTGACGATGTAGGTTAGAGGGGGGTCATGTACTCGATGAGTTATCTAGAGAAAAGGCCAAAGGGGGAGAGGTTCACGGGGGTCTCAGTCAAAGGGGGGGGGGAATGGGGGGAGGGGTTTAGGGTCATAGTCTAGCATATAGGGAAAGAGGAGGTGGGGTTGGGTGGTTTTCTTTACCGATGAGTTGACCAAAGAGGCGGTCAGAGGGGATTCGATTCACCAGAGAGCCGTCCAGAGTGGAAGTCGAAGGGGGTTTACGTCACCAAAAGGCCATCCTAAGAGGAGGTCTGAGTGGTGGAGGGTCATAGGGGTTGGTAATCTGGTGATTTCATAGAGTTATAGGGTAATTTATTAGGTGGGAGTTTCACATTACTAGAAAGACGACTAGATATGAGGTCATAGGGGGTGGTCATGGGGGCTGGGGTCATAGGGGAGGTTTGTAGGGTTTGGGGTCAAAGGGTGGCCAGGTGAAGGGGTCAGGAATGGAATCCCTTGTATAACCCCCCCATATTATGAAATAATCCCTCTAAGATCATCCTTGGTATCTCACATAAGGGAAAAAGTTTCAATCATGACCTGGTATAAACATCGTTCCACAGAGCTCACCTATATTCTCTCCCTAAGGGAACTGGTATAACTCAAATGGAAGTGAGGAAAATTCATGGTGAGACCATCCTATAAATACTAATTATCTCTCCTAGTGTGTATAGTAGTCAAAAAATTACTACATACCAATCTTGAGGATTCCTTTTAAGGAATATCATAAGGATACCGGTATTGATCTTGTCAAAGGTATGAAGTGCAGATTAGCAAGAACAATTCAATTCATTCAGTTACACGTGACAATTTTGATACTTTAGTCAAATTGGTCCCATCAATTAATTCAAGTCATTAAATTATGGAATATAGAATAAAGGAGGACCTAACCAATGGAAACTCCCATTACAACAATTCACATTCAAGTCATCATCTAATTCAAGGAAACACACACGGAACTAAGTGATTTTTCAATTTAAGGTTACAAGAAATGAGGATTTTAAAAAAGGAACACTAATTTGGGGTGTATCACAACATGGTGATAAACCAAGTGTTGATTCACTATTGACTAGGATCATGATCATTATGAGAAACCATTGAAATTATTTTACTAAGAATTTTATATTTGTTGTTGTAGGAGTTCGAAGAGCGACACAATAGAACATAATATAAATGAAATCAAACATGAAGGAAAGATGCTCGACAACCTACCTTAGGTTTGTTGT
Source organism: Viscum album (assembly GCA_963277665.1). Classification (NCBI taxonomy): domain Eukaryota; kingdom Viridiplantae; phylum Streptophyta; class Magnoliopsida; order Santalales; family Viscaceae; genus Viscum; species Viscum album. Next base: position 1,635,839,801 of record OY728137.1, on the reverse strand, counting down.
GCTCTCCTAATCTAGTTTCAAACCCTGAATTCTATTACAATGGAAGGTATTAGAAGTACCATAAAATTTCATTAAAATGGGGAAAATTAGGTCACACCAAAATATCATAGTAGAGAATAAGATAGACTTAGAAAAGAAGAAACAAAAGTGGATAACTCACCAAAAGGAATACAACACACCTGACAACAATAAAAACAGGGCTTGTGTGATGGAGTTATCAAAATCCGTAATTAAGTTGTAAGGAGGAACATTACAAGGGAGAGAAATGATATTGTGTGTTAAGAATATGGGAGGAACAAATATTATGGATTTTAAGATATTTAAAGGAAAAAATTAATTTCACCCCCAGAAACTGGGTCAAATGGTTTGGTCGCACAATTGGAAATAATGTGCACCATAACTACACCCTTAACTGCCTAGGTACACCCCATTCATGGGCTTGGTGCATGGATTGGATAACTGTGAACAACCCATGAAAAACCCCAATGTGAAGGTGGTCTACAATCTCGGACGGGCATGCATCCTATCTTGTATGATTGCACACAAACCGTGTGGCCTCCCATATTCAATGGGTGACTCGCACAGTTGAGTTACAAGTTTAGAAAAACCATGAACTAATCATGTGGCTCAATATACCTCTTTAAATTAGAGAGATTTGAGATCTGAATGAGCCCTGTATTTTTATGAAACACATTTTATCCATTAAAGAACATTTCATGCTTGAAAAGAGAGTTTTTGAATAGTATCATAAAAGTTTGTACCTCTCCAAAAAAATCAGGATGTTATAACCTCCCCTCTATAAAGACAGTCATCCTTGAATTTTGCTTCTGAGGGTGGAAATGCATCATCTCAATAAATCATCGACCACTAAGAACCCTATATATGTATGTATTACCATTAGCACCATGACCATGGAAATTGACATACCTTCGATAACCTTTACACTCCGATCAACTATAATTACTTGATGATCCTCAAAGGATGCATCGGCCTCAATCTCAATATCCTCCAGATCATATGAATGATATGGGTTAGAATGATACTGATGAAGATATGATACATGGAAGACATCTTTCACTGCATGATACCTCTAAGGTGACTACAACTGATAGGCTATTGACCTGATTCTCTCCACGATATCTAATGGCCTGAAAAATCAATGTGAAAACTTTCCCTATCTCCAAATTCATCTATGACACAATATTGGTGATACTCTAAGAAATACACAATTCCCCACCTCAAACTCTATAGATCGACAATGACCATCGATATAAGACTTTTTCTTGGACTGAGCTATATCCATATACTTTAGAATCTATTAGACTTGGACTTTGGTCACCTGAAAAGGATAAGCATCTAGTGGTGCTTCCTTACCTACCTCCTGCTAACATAAAGGTGAACAAAATGACCAACCATTGAGGGAATCATAAGGATCCATCTGAATAACTTCTTGAAATATGTTGTTATAATAAAAATAAAATAGATGTATATGTTTCTCCCATGAACCTCTTAAATCAAGGATGCATTCCTTAATCATGTCCACAAATACCTGTATCAACTTCTTAGACTACCCATTGATCGGAGGGTGATTTGTCGTACTCAAGAGAACTGTTGAACCTTATTCCTTATATAGCCCCTTATAGAACTATGATGTATATCAGTAATATCAGTATGATATGATCGAATGGGTAACACCAATAAAGTTTATAATCTATATGATATAGAGCCTCCCAAGATCGTCAACTGAGAAATACTCTTAGATGGGTAGGAAGTGTACAAACTTCTTCAACCTCTCAAAAATCCCACATATTACATCGCTGCCTCAACGGAATCTTATTAATACCATTACGAAATCCATGGTGATATTGTTCCATATCCACTCATGAATATATAGAAGCTATAGAATCCCATCAGGTCCATGGTGATCCACCTTCACCTACTGATAGGTGGAACGCCTCATGATGAAACCTCCAATATGCCTCTTTAAACATAGACACTAATACTATTTATTTATTCATTGGTACATATTAGTAATCCCATGGGGAACTACCCAAATAGAGGTATGATATTCTTGCATCAACTCTTCTAGTATTCTAGTATCCACCCACACACACCTGTGGAAGAGTAGTATATCACTCTCATCAATAACCCAATTGGGAAGTGAATTATCACCAGTGAAACTTTCTCTCTAGATGATGCCATAAATATCTGATATCTTTCCCATCTACACGTTCTGCAGAAGAGAGGACATCGTCTCTAGAGATACTAAAAATAGATTCCGGTGTTTTTTAAGAACCTATGGGTGTGTCAATGAAAAATCCAACAATTTTCACTAAAAATTATTCACCTAAATGTCCTATGTTTGTGTCTTATAGATCAATGTATCAATTATTGAATTATATTTTTTTGGGTGTATTAGTAAGCTAAAAATCAAATGAATACATGCATTCTACCCAACTAAGCTACCTCAGATTCAAATTACATTTTGTGGAGATGTAATTTGAGACCTTTATGGTATATGTCAACAACAGACCGGTCTCATACTAAATAATGTATACAAGAACATAGAACATGAACCAAAACTACATGCTTGAGGTCATGTGTAATGTAGTTTTACTAATGAGATCCAAGTTGGTAGGACCCATACACTAAAACTCAACCTCTCTACATAATAACTTCTCCAAGACCAATTCATGAAGCATTATAGTAAATAGTATAGATTTTTATTGATTTTAGAAGAATCTGGATCGAAACTGAAGTTATTCTCCCTATCATCCCTTGAAAGGATGTCTCAAATGGTTCAGACCAGACGAATTTCACGCCCTTAGTATTATATCTCGTATGATGCGTTGTTAAGCATGGTAAATCTTATATGAATCATCACTAGTATCCATATATCCCCAAAAACATTTTATATGAAATAAATTCTTCAGTTTCTCCTAGGAAATTTCAGTGCTCACCTTTTCTATGTCAACATATAATCCTACTCTAGAAATGATATGATCCAAGAAGGGATATTATTAATCAAAAGGTGGTATTTTATGAGCTTACAATATATATGATTTTCTCCTAATGTATTCAAAAATATCTCAATATGGATTTCATGCTCATGTATGGTGTGAGAATACACTAAGATTTCTTCTATGAGGACTAGCAAAAAAGAATATAGATACGGGTGGAAAACCCATTTTATCATATCCATAAAGAATATTGTATCGTTTTTAGTTTGTATAGAATAACTAGATACTCATATAAGCCGTATCTACTTTGGAATGATTTATGTGTTATATGTGATGGTATAACGTGTAATTGATGGTGTCTTGACCTCCAACCAAACATAGATAAAATTGTAGCTCTGTGAATCTGGTCAAAGAGCTCACCTATAAGAGGAAATGGATTCCAATTCTTTACCATTAGCTAGTTCAACTATCTGTAATCCTTACACGGCATGAGGGTACCATCTTTCTTCTAGGTAAAAAGGATATTTTCTCCCATGATCAATTATTGGGTCACGTGAAAACTTTTTCCTCTGATTATTCCAACTACTTCTTGAATTCATGGAGCACTGTTGGTTCCATCATATAGGGAGGAATGTGCATTGATTCTACACCTAGTACTAGTTCGATGGTGAACTGCTCTTCTATTATATGGGGTAATATGAAAAATTAAACAACGAATACATCCCTAAAATTATCTTCCATTGGGAAAATTCTATAAATCACATTCCTTGACCACCCATAAAGAGACTATCCATCTGGTTTTCCATGATTCCCGGCCTAGTATGCTTGAGTCCAAACCAATTCACCTAGATAAACCTTTCTCCCTGATAGATATATTTGATTCCCATAGATTATGTGAATGACACCTTCTAATGAATGAAGTCAACATGGACTTGGTAAGGCACTAGATGGTCCATATTGAGAATGACATCGAAGTTGACCATCTCATGGATAATGAAATTCCATAAGAAATGGTTCTAATTATCTTAAGGGGGAACTCCTTGCACTATTTTAATCCCACTTATCATACCACTAATGGTGTGTCGAGAGTCATAAAGTGATAGAAGTACTATTTTACTAGGCCCAAACATTATATATTTTTTGTATATGTGTAGGAGTGTGAAAGACCTATTTAAAATAGATAAAAAACAAAAGTATAGGTTACTGGAATAGTTCCTCATATAGTAGAAGGACCTAGACTGGTCTCCTTAAGAATTGGCTTCACATAATAGATATGTTCAAAACCACAACCTTGGGATGCAACATGAATAACTTAGAAAGGTCTAATCTACTGGTGTTAGAAATCATATGTCTGAATACCTCATTCAAGGCCACATACTTATCCAAATTAGATAGTAATAGACAAACTTCAACCCAAATGTGGATTCTCTGATCCTTCACTTGAAACTGATGTTGTAATAGATACCCTCTCACTTGATACAGGAGGACATGTTTGGAAAAATCACTAAAGGTGACCCATATTTCAATAAGCTCATCACTCGATTGGGTTCCTCAAACACGATGGCTTTTTATGCCCTACCGTACCACACTAATGAAATTCCACATAGCTATCGATTAATTCCAAATTACTTGTATTGCCTTGGTGTTCACCCTTAAAATGTCGCATCCTGCCACTAGACATATTACATCCCTTTCTCAAAGTTGTACTTCCCTAGATCACATTTCCACATTCCCTCTGGTTCCGATCTATGATGATGGCATGTTTTACTATCTAAGAAATAGTTTTCAACCTAAAAAATCACCTAAGATTGAAGAGCATACAAAATCCTATCCTCAAAACATATTGTATTGTTCATCTTGCCACTGGTTAGTTTTGGTGAGAAATACTAGAGCATAGTTAAATGAGAAGAATATTCTATCACTAACATTGCAACCTTTTGAAGATACATAAACATTAGGGAATGGTCATACCATTACATTTGGTGGGAAGATGTAGTCATAGAAGTCTGGTTAGAATCCCTAATATACCATAACCTGGGGAAGTCCATCCTAAGGTATAACATACCACCAACGCTTGGCAGAGTCCAAACGAATATAGGTAGTGACCTTGACCCCCCTACCTATGGGGATATCTCTAGAAACATAAAGAGTGAAAAAATATCCTCCAACCATGAATCAATTTCTTGAGGACCTACATCCCCAAGGATGGTGGGGGATGCTACTACAAGAATTTTCCATCCAACTCTTCCCTAGTAGGGGCAGGTCAAATAGAACCCTACTCTGACTTCATAAAATAGAAGAATCTCTCTCAGAACTGAGAATATATTCCTATTGTAAGATCAACAGGAGTTCCCTTGTGGGTTACTATAGGAGGAAATACAGTTGGATGAGGGCCCAACATCTCCAAATCATGTTCATAGCCACCCTCTTGGTGTAAAATACAAGGATGTCATGGAGGCATGGGTCTATAACTTCTATGTGCACACCTTAGATAATATTAGAAGCTGATGAAAAAATTGAACGTAGGATAATACATTCCCAACCATGTATACTAAGTTCAATTAAGGTGTGAGGTACCATACAAAAAAACATAGGTCCCAGTATATTGAGTTTACATTGTAAGGTATCGAGGAAAATACCAATTACCTTACAATTGGTACCCGATTTATCAGTAACCATTTTATTTTAAAACATAAACTTATTTAAATTTATTCTTATACATTTTGATATAGATATATCAATCTAGTTAATTTCTTCACTAATCCAATTTCATGAAGGCCTTTACACTTTATAAACTATCATTTCTGCATCAAGTAAGAGTGATTTGACCATTAAATCTGATAACAAGATGTAACATGTCCTATATTATGATTTTATTAAATAAACAACCATTCCCAGTTTATATAAGTACTCACATACTAAATTAAAATTGGATTTCATCAATAATATAAACAAATATTTAATCCCTTAAAACCAATGGTTCCTACATTGATCATGGTATAATTGATTAATTAAGGTGTTATCATTATGAAGTGCATAAAAACACCATTTAGATTGATGCATTAAATTTAATTAACTCAATTATTCTAATCCTTCAAAAAACATTACCACATTCATATATTCATAAAAATAAAAGAAAGTGCAACAATCAAATTCAATACAGACAATGAATGTTGAAATATAGATTTGGTCAGGCATAATGCATGAAATTTATGTACTATGGTACCTAGTATCATGCATGAAAAGATACTCCCTAATATCATTGATCCAAGGTAGAAGAATCCCAATCATAATAAGATCAATATTAGTAACATCACGCATAAAGTGCTTCACCCAACTATGAAATCAGCACAACTATAACAAGCACAAACAATAACAATCATAACCCATTCAAGCTAATTTGGGTTCTCCTGTATGTGGGTGAGATACTCCAAGGTATAATATCATTACCAAATTCCATTACATCCTATTCTTCTATATAATACCCAAATATTATGAAAAATTGAAAATAGTTTTGATACCACTTTGTAATGTCCTACCCTGGAATCCCCTTAGTGGTGCCCCAAGGCAATTGGTCACATGGCCTCAAGCATACCTCCCCATACGCCATAGGTTGCTGAATAGTAGAAACTGCCTACGGTGTATTCCTGGGGAGAATATTCCCTCATAGATTAGATTATATCATAGTAGTAAATAATAATAGTAAGCAGTGGAATTAGAAAAGAACAAGAAATGGTAGAATAATAAATCAATATGTTGAATATGGATAACAAATAGATACAGGATGGAGATGATGAACATGTTTCTATAAAAAGAACTACATAGGGTATAGAGGAAACAAGAATATACCAAATTCTATAAAAAATACAAAATATGCCTAGAATAACTACTACTAGCATTAGATTCATGGGCTCACTCATATTCCCTCATTCTCCATCCTAGTACTAGAAATAAAATATTGGAAGCTAGATTCTTTCATTTATCTATAAATATAATCATAAAGTCTTATTAGGTAACAAAGGCATACCAAGTAGGGTATGAGATATAATCTATAGGAAAACACCAACAGTATCTAGATTAAACCAGTTTGTACATATAAAATGAGTGATGTTCCAATTACAAAAGTTTCAATTCAATAAATAAGTAAATACATCAAACTAGGTTCCTCAAGGATACTCGGTCAATTCTATATGCTTCAGCCTAATTTGGATGTGTTTAGACTATGTTTTCTTGTGAAAGTATGATATATGGTAATATAGTCTTGTATATAGAGTATCGAGATATAGACCATTCCCAAGAATGTGATTTTACTTGGTGGACACACTCTTTAATTAACTGATTGGAATCTTGGATTTATATAAAAATGATCTATTGAATTTAATTAAGTTGTATCATGGGACCGTCTGAGGTGAACCATAATAGGGAGCCAATGTATTGCACAAGAAGCACCATAAGTACTCCATGATGTATGATTTCATCCAATGTAATACATAAATAGAACCCATTGTATCACCCATGTCAGGGTGAAATCTTCCCTCTTAGCCCATTCTTGGTATCGCACATAGGGGACCGAGTATCACTCATGACCTGGAATAACCATCTAGCCACTGATTTTGTCCACATTTTCTCCCCTAGGGAACTAGTATCACATATAGAGAGGTATGTAAAACACACAATGATCACATCCTAGGCATGCCTAGTATCTCTCCTGGAATGTATACAAGTCAAAAAAAATCAATTTACTAAGATTCATGATCACATCTAAGGCATCCCATAAGGTTACAAGTATCACTCTCAGTTGGGGTATGAGTTATTTCTTCACAAGAATGATTCAATTAATTTATCAAGATATTACACTTTTCATACTTTAGTCAAATTGGCTACAACCATTAATTCATGTCATTATATTACAGAATATGGAATAGTAGAGGACCTAACCCATGGAATCTCCTCCCACAATAGTAATTCTCATTCATGGAATCATCAAATTCAAGAAAACATGCACCTATATAGGTGATTTCTCAATTTAAGGTTATGGTAAAATGGTTCATTAAGTAAGTAACACCCATTTTGGGTGGCTCACAACAAGGTGATAAACCAAGGGTTGATTCTCCACTAACTTTTATCTTTTTAGGAATGATAAACCATTTAAACAATTTCTCGAAAAATTTTCAAGGTGTCATCAGAGGATTCTAGGGATCGGCACAATAGATAATAATATAAACACAACCAAAATTGATGGAAAGAATCTATACACCTACCACAGTTTTATAGTTCACTCCTCATCCAGTAAAGACCCTTGAATTGGTCTAGAATAGAATATATTAGAATAATCACCAAATTCCCAAAAAAATGTGGAAAATGAAGTTTCACCAAAATATTAAGCTGGGGAGAAGATAATCTAATAAAGGAAGTGAAGTGGAGAACATACCAAAAGGAATCCAATGCACCCAACGGAGATGAAAACGGATCACATAAAAGGGATTTATCAAAATCCTTAATTATGTAGAAAAGATAAACTTCATGTGATGTATAAAGGATATTTCACGTGAAAAAATAATAGAGTAAGAAATATTTGGTATTTTTAATCATTCATGAGAAAAAAGTTTTCACACAAAAAAGTTGGTTCACATGGTTTGGATACATGTATTTCCAAAAAATAGACCATTTACTACATAGGGACACCCCTAACATGAGCTAGGAACATGTTTTGGCTAACTGTGCACAACCCAAGTCAAAACCCACTATCAAGGAGTTTTGTAATCTCGCATAGTCATGGGGCCAGGATCACACAATTTCACACAAACTATGAAACTGACTCTCTACACTAGGAGAATCACACGTTTGAGTCACATTTTTATAACTAACAATGTGATCACCATGTGGCTTAATATTCCTCCTTAAATTCCATTGCTCCATGCTCCAAACAAGCCATTGATTCTTCTGAACCACTCCATACGCTTTAAAGTGAATAATAAGCTAGAAACGATGGGTTTTGAATAGTAATATAAAATTTCATACCTCCCCAAAAATATGAGATGATATAGTATAGAAAGTTTGGAAGTCATATTTATTTCCATTTTTAAAATTGTGATGGGAATAATTTGAGTGATTCATCTGAAAAATTATATAATAAATAAAGACTATATTTGTTAATCTCCAACTATTTTATCAAAACGTAATATACCTCACAATTGGATTAAAAACATCATGTTTCTTGGAAATTATAGTGCAAATGATCTATATTACCCATATCATCACCCTAAATTTGGTTTTTCAAGCAATTTTATGGGTTTTAGGTAGTCATTTAAAATTCCAACTACATTAACTCTAACTTCCTTGATCTGTTGAGTGGGATCCCCAGTCCTAAAATCCATAAATTTGATTTCCTCAACCATTTCCTCTTAGTAACACCAATTCCTACTTTGGTATTCAACCATTTTTTTAAACTATGTTAAGTCAACTAAAAACACAAAGTTACAATTCCCATATAATTGAAAGCAGCCTAACCTTGGTTTGTCAAGAATATTGAACTATGTTTTTATTTTAACATAATTAGTGGAAGGAAATAGTGGAATAAAATATATAATGGAGGAATTTTATCTTTATGAATTAATTTCCCATTTTATCATTATTTTATTACCTTTAATATTAAGTGTATTTACTTATGTTATTAACCATTTAATAGATAAAATTTTCTCATAAAATAATTAATTTCAGTTCTATCTTTTATGATTTTTATTTCAATAATTCATGTGATTGTGAAAAAACATCCATATTCAGATGATTGTGAAACTTATCAAAAACAAAATAATAAATTGGTATAATTATGATCTTTTACTAATTGTTATTTTATCTAGTGAGTGATAAACTTACCCTTGTCCTAGGGTAAAACAAATTAATCAATTTAGGTTTAGTATTGTCGCTTTCCACCTATCCACCAGTGTACCACATAGATTGGTCTTTATTTATCTCCATAAATAAATCACCACCACTAGCATGTGAGCACTATAAATTACATAATCTTTTAATCACACACATGTGATAGGAACCAAAGTAATAGGTAAGGGGTTTACATAAAAAAACATGGGCTCATAGGCCTGTACATAATGAGAGGAGGGATGAAAAGTTGGTAATCAATTTGAATTAACAATTAATTAAAAGGAGACTAATAAATAAAAAATTCTAGTCTATTCTCATGATCATCCACTTACATGGAATGAATTATACATTTAATAAAATATAAAATTTAATTCTAATCCTTCTTTTCTAAGATAAATTACTCTCAAAAAAAATAATTATAATCTTTACTCAATAAATTATTTTAACTTAATTCTCATCCAGTTTTTTTATTGATATTATAATCCATCATAATTTTATAAAAATAAAATAAATTTATTCAAAATTAACTATGTGTAAAAAAATACCTTGTAGTTCACACACTGAGTACATTTCTTATCTACCCAATGTGTATTATATTCATATATTGTTTACTCATGTGACATGCGTAATACATGTATTAACATGTAATTTCATGGAATATATAATCAACTTAATCACCACATGGAACACATGGTATTTACATAGCATATTATCTTTCGATGCACATAGAGTTATAATTGTATTATGACTTATTCATGATATGTAGTTTCGAATATTATGCAGAAATCAATTATACATTTAAAATAAATATACAAAAAAAATTACATGGAGTGTAATATCAAATTATTGACCACATAAACACTTGTTGATAATGTTTAATTAGTATAATAAATTAAATTTAATTCTGTGTAATTTGGTAATATACAAGTCATATAAAATCTAGCTACACGGCATGTGTTTTTCTCACTATTTATCTATGACACACACCTAAGGACTCAACATGTAATAATAAAACATAAAATAATAGAGTAATTGGAATGTAAATTGGTTAAATAGCATGTGGTCACTGAGTTACACTATCATATGTCTTGAAGACTGTGTTTGGATACATGACCCATCTTTGACTAGTGAACTACATGTCATGTAAAAAAGTTATATGGTGCATATCCAGGCTGTTCGTAAACTAGGATATCCCAATCAGCATGACGTGTATTTAAATACACCCCATATGTAATAAATACACATTGATTGAATTAATTATAAATTAATTCTCTATGCATTGACTATAGGTACACGCTGTGTACCAATGGGATACATTATGTGTACTTTTTTTTATCCATATGGAATCATTGATACCTCTTAATGAGTTATTTGAATGTAATTCATTCAACAAATTAATAATTTTGATAAAATTTGTGATGAAAAGGGAGAAAAAGATAATATCTATCAATTCATATTAAATAAATAATAATTCCAAATTGAAAACTAATGATAAATGCATAAATCATTTAATGATATTTAAATAATTATGTGACTTCTCTGATACCACATGAAGGTTCCACACACCATGGAAGCATCATATCTGGAATTACAAACTCATATTTTGTTATAATTGATGATTAATCTGGGATTTAAACTATGATGAACATTGATATCAATGGAACTAGATCAAAGAATAATTGATGATTGAACAGAGGAACCCAGATGTCGGATCATCACACATTATTTATAATTAATTTAACATTTAAATAATTGTCTTATAATTAATTCTTACTTCATTGATGGATTTGAAAAAAATTCTAAATTATATTATCATTAAATTATAGAAATTTAGAGTAGACTCCCTCGAGGGGTGATTCACAGATGTTCACAAACCTCTAAATGTCATCGTAGGAGTATCTGGGTACTACCATGGTTGATCCTAATGATTGTGTCATTCACCTTTGATCTCCCCGAGAATCATTTGAAGAAGGTATCTATTTTATATCTCTATACGCGAGAGTGGTGGTGGAGGAGGATTTCATTCCCTTTTTGAGAGTTTTCTTATAGAGAGATATTTCTAGGGCTTCGAGAGAATTCTCTTAGGTTTTCATTATGCACAACCAAATGAAATAATCCACCCAAAGTAAATAATATAATTGAGTTTATTTAATTATTGGGTTAAAAAAATAATTTCACATGCACCCTTATTATATTTATTAATTCTTGTGGAACGCTGTGTCTATAATAATATTATTATTTCTATTTCATGGAAGGTTAAAAGTCATTGAATTAAATTAAATAATATTATTAAAATAATATTCAATATATATTATATATCATTGGACCATTAATCTTGATCCTCCATTCCTCCACAATATTTATTAGACCTTGAATAATGAATATTTATTTAATAAATAAATATCACTGCATTATTCACCAATAAATATATAAATATTATATTTCATAAATAGAAAATAAATACATATTAAATATTCTTATCACAAAATATTTTATTGAATTATTGGTGACGGACTATATGCCATCAGGAAAAATAAATAATTATTAAACCATTTCTGGTAATAATATATATTCAACTTCTTAAATAATTAATAATAATATTATTTAACTGAGGTTCTGAATACACTTAGTGTATGACCCTCTATGCCTATTTCATAAGGGCATTAGGAGAACCAGTCCAAAGTCCAAGGTTATTGTCAAGAAACATGTCAAGGAACCCATGGATGAATAAGTTAATTCCAAAAACTAATGAAACCAAATAAAAATTCTTACGTTATAATATAATCACTATATCAGGATTCTCTAATCAAACAGGTTTCATGCTGGTGCCATCAACCTTTGTGCTCAATGTATCCTTCTTTGACATTATGGAAATTGAACTTACCTACAGAACACCATGGAAATGGATTGATTTATTCTCTCTCATTTCCATAAAAGGTCTTGATATTTCAACTTTTGTTAAATAATTGAAGAGACAGATCCTTTTTTAAATTATTAATTAATGAAATATTACCCATGACACACCCAATGTGTCCTACGTCACCATGAACATATACCACCATTATTTTCATAAATATATCAAATTACATGACTCATAACATCCATTAATAATAATAATAAATTCTAAGGACCAATACACATATCAATGGATAGGAATATCTAATTACACATATAAATGTGGATTTCTTATGGGAAGGTCTTGTTCTCATAGTCTCCAACACAGGAAATTACCAAGGGAATGCACTATGATAAGGTGCCTCAATATCCTATGATCATCCACCCCTGATAGACTATCATTTTTATCCATAAAATTATTTCATCAATATCGAGAAGATATATTTAAGAATACTTTTTTGGCACTTCTTTTTTCTCATCATAACAAGAAACTATTGTGAATATTCATTACAATGGATACTCTTTGGAAATTATCCCATACTATATCACATGGGAGAACAATCATGATGTGATGGGAATTTTATTAATATTAAAATAAAAAAATTCAAATTTTCAAAAATTATATAGAATTTTGATCTATGTCACAAACTATAATAAAACACACAACATCCAATGGACACTAATATACCAAAATATAATGTGAATGGTAATTCTATTAAGAGAAATAACACTTTATAAAATTTATGTTCCATAACCATGAAGATAAGAAAGGACAAAATACTGAATTGAAATATTTAGAAAACTTTAGTCATTATATATTTTTCATTATGTTTCTTACATTGTTATCTCAATTATTGAAATACATTACAGGTCCAAAATTCCATATATTGATGAAATATCATCAGGAATACTAAGAGTATGCAGTTTCCTAATACAAAACAAACATAAGGATTAAGATTAATTAAAATAAAATCATTGAAATATATATAATAATTTCCGTACATTGGGAAGAATTTAATTGCATTTATGCCCATAAAATTTCTGGTTACAAGCTTTATGATGGCTCTTTTTTAATTATTGTAGTCAGTTTATTCCCATAAATTTTAGAATCCATTTGAATCTCATAAAATTAAAAAAATAATGGTGAGTGTGTTCATAATGAATTAATTATAGAAGAGGTAGTATATGAATTCATAGAATCTTGTACTTGTCTTTATCTATATAGTATTTCTTTTCTTTTAAAGTATTCCTATAAAAATATAAATAATTTAAAATGTTAAAATAAATTTAATACCAATATGAAATAAATGATATAATATAAACATAAATATGAAACAAATTTGATTTTTAGGATAATAAATATATAACTCATGATATATTTTATGCTATGGAGGGGTAGGATTCTATGTTGAATAAGGAGTAGGAGGTAGAAGAGTGGGATTTATAGGAAGAGGTGAAGGTGTGGGGTCTGTAGGTGGAGGTAGAGGATTAGGATCTATAGCCGAAAAATATTTTTCATAACTGTAAACATTGAATACACTAAATATCTAATCCCATCATCCATTATATACCTGATTTACTGAACATTTTATTTTAAATAATATATTTTTGATTTATATACATCCTCCTTTAAAGAAGATCTATAATGAACAAACACTTTTTTATCAATACACCCACCACGTATCCTTGTACATGACCTATGTGTTCATTATTTCCTAATACAGTGGCTAAGATATCATTCCTACACTCGATTGTTATGGTCTTATATGTTCTCTCCTCCTCAATAGATTCTTGTATAGAATATTTGAAAAATTCATCAGTGAATCAAAATACATAGCGATTTGAATTAACATAAATAGATAAATTAAATAAAATATTACAATCATCTCAACTATATCCCTCAATAATTCTATAATATGATGTCCCTTTTTTCTCATTTTTTCTCTCTTCCATTTTTATGTCTAGTCAGTGGGGAGTAGGTTTAACATTTATGGAGCCTGACGACTCAACCCTTATTTTTTAAAATTTTTCTGTAATCATTTTTTCTTTGAAAAATGTATACCCTCTACGATATAATGTATGATGGTATATAATTTTTTATTGGATATCCTAAATTGATCCCCTCATTTTTTGTAAATTATGAATAATCAAATAATTTATATGATCATTAATATAAAGAAAACTCATAAAATATAACATTTTTGGTACCAAAAATTATTTTACTCGTATACTTTAACCAATACTCTTGTATATATATTCATCTAGAAATAGATATACATCACATGAATTTTTATTTTAACTTTTCCCAAAATGAAATCTGATGTGAGGGTTGATTTAAAATCCGTCCATCACTTATCATCTGAAGCTAAAAATTTCTTGTGGGATTCTATGATGGTGGAAATATCATATGTCATCTAATAAGAAGGAAAAACCCAATATTAATATATTATTTTCATGATTAGTTAAATAATAAAAATTTTGAATATAAAAATTGTCCTATATAATTGAGATACTATCACATTGTCAACACTTTACCAATCACAAATCAAAATACTATCATTGTCTATAGTTTTCACTACAACAAAAGTATTAAATTGTTTTGAATTTAGACCCATTGGAATATAATTATCATTAAACTAAACTGGTATCCTTTTTTCTTGTCTACGAGAAAGTGATAATTTTGATAAATATGTGATTCTATGTTTACCAACACTAGAAGTCTTCTATACACCAATGGGTGTATATGGATCCTATATAGAAGGATAAATAGTCTCCTTAAAATAATTAAGTGTGTAGTCTTCCACATAAGATCAAGGTGATTCAGATTTTTTGATCTAAAGTTATCCTATAAATCAGAATAACAAATCAAAGTGAATAAGGATTATTATACAAATATAAAAATCCAACAATTTAATATAAATTTTTATGAAACATAAAACAATATCAATTAAAAATTAACATAAACTAATCAAATTTTATTCATATTTGTCAATGTAGTTATCTAAAACTCTAAAAACATTAATTAGAGATGAAATGATATAAATGAAGTAAAAAAATCATACTATTACATTAATGTTTGAATAAATATTTTAAAATTATACAGAAAAAATAAAATAATACTAAATAAAACGCTCTGTATCATATTCACTAGAGTAGTTGACAAAAATGTTAAAAATAATACTGAAAAAATTATATGTAATATTTTATTAGTAGTTAAATATTCTAAATCAATACAAACAATATTTATGGAACATAAAATTATATAGACAAAATAAAATAATGATTAAGTAAAAATTAATAAAGATCAAATAGTTACATGTAAACTTTAGTAATGGAAAATGATAAAAAACCAAGCTAAACTAATATAAAAACAATTTTAAAAATTAGTTATAATATGTGTTTTAATTAAAAAAGTAAAAATAACATATCTAATAATTTATAAAATTATAAAAAGTAAATAAATTAAATATATATTACCTATAATATTTGGAAATTACTAAAGGATGTTTTTCCCATATTAATTCTTTGAGACTTTTCCATGTTGAAAGAAACCATGTATATGATTTTTTCATTGATATTCTCTCTTAATATTTCAATGAAAGTAGGTATCTCACATAAATTATCATTTTTTGTCAAGTTTTTCATCACCCAAATGCTATTTTTTCATGTAAAAAAATAGAGAGCTTTATATTTGATGGATCAATAAAATAGAAAATTTGTATTTTTTGTGTTTCCATGATAAAAGGATCTGGTGGATATTCAAATCTATTCTAATTAACTAGTTTCACAATGAATTAATCATGTATAACAATATTTTTAATGGTAACCCATTTGTAGGTAAACATTGGAACACAATATTTATTTTAATCAACCTATCATATTTCTTCAATGAAATTTTAATATTAACTTGACATTAATAATGGAATTTTTTGGAAATATAAATATTCATTGCTTCTATAAACACCAATACAATACTATTATTAATTACACTTATAATGTTTTGATATTTCATATTAAATGTAAAACTGTTAATTCCATACCCAAACCATGATGTAAAATTTAAACTTGGGCCACCCACTAACTATCTCAATGTTTCTTATGCATATACTATACCATTAACGGTCTCTTTAAACCAAGGGAAAAAAAGTTTTTTATACACATTCAAAATCTACATCTTTCTACACTGGATAACATTGTTTTAACACATTAATATGAAATGTTATATATTGGTAAGCATCATCTATGTTTTTAAAGATGTATAAATATACCGATTGTATTTTTTCAACTGTCATTGATTTTAATTTTAGGCCATATACCCCATTTCCCCTATATTTGACTCATACATGATGATATGTAAGAAAATTGATGTGCACGGTAGAATAGAAGAGTCTTTTACAAATCATTGAAACCTCCACATAAATAAACTTCTCAACAATATAGTATTTAGATAAATATATATTCCTAATACATCCCTAAAATATATTCATATACCTTTAAAATGGATATATCCAATATAGATATATAGGTCCACAAATTATTACATCTCAGAAAAATGAACAATTAAATAAAAAATGATCTCAAAAAAAGTAGAGGCAAATAAATTTCCAGTTGAAAAAGTATAAAAACTGCAATATTCAAAAAATATTTCAATTAATTCAGATCAATCACTTTGTTAAAATTTTAATTAAAAACAATTCCTAGTGTCATGATTGAAATTCTTACAGGGATTGGAAAAACTTTATTCAATACAGCTGGTAAGATTTTTTGCATCATGACATGATAACCATGATATATCATTCCTGTCAACTTCAAATCTTATAGTGACAATAACATTTTTACTTTTGAATAATGGCCTTATGAGACTTTTATACCAAAGTTACACTAACAAATCCCTCTTGGATAATGTATAAGAAACTATATAAAGGTATGTTCATCTTCTATTTGGATTGGGAGCTAACTAAAAACGTATTCCCATTAGGAGTAAGTCCAATCTTGAATTCAACCCATCATTATTATTTCCATTAATATCTAACAATGTTCTAATAAAACATTGACATATATTCTTTTTCACATGAATAAAATCAATGTTATTTTTGACATCATGAAATTTCCAATATGGAAGCTCAAAAGATATTGATTATTTCTTCAAAAATTGTTTATCTGGACTAGATTTTTTTCTTTCAAAATGTGAAAAAATGTTTTTCACCCTCTAAAAATAATGATTAGTGGAAAATTATTTTTTAGAAATATCTATTTTCTATGATAAATTGAATGGATTTTTTAACCATTAATTATTGTGGTAAAAAACAAAAAAAACCAATAATGGCCCATTTAACTATTTTTCTCCCATATTTCAGTTGATAATAAGATGTTTGTTGTTCACAAATTTGAAAAGAATTTATACCCTTAACACTTTATCCAGACAAATTTCCATATGTTGGGAAATAATTTATAGTGAACATAATCATTTCATGAAGATGAAAATGTTCAATTTTATAAGAATCATACACTCTAATACCTTGCTCATATTTATAATTCAAACCATCAATTATTGGTTTTAAGAAAAAATAAATATCATTTCAAGTTATGTTGGTCCATAAATCATTAAACTCGACATGATATATTTCCACCACATACAAAATTCAGGGGATAAGTTGTAAATGAAGATTAAAATTTTCCATGGAATATGTTTTCTACAAAGGATTCGATATGGTTTCACTCTATCTATGCATAGTCCAAGTATGAAATTTATAACTTCATTTCTAAATGTATGAAATTTTTTATCAAATTTATTCAATCATGAACAATCAAATGGATTAAATAATTTTCCATTAGATCTGTACTTGTATATATTCAATAATAACATTTATTTATAATTTTAATTTTCAAATAAATCATTTTAATGAGGGATTATATTAAGATACCATATTTTCTTTGTATGAGTCTTTGTAACTACTAAATCATCATATGATTTTCTTTCAACTTATAGAGTGATGTCCCACATTTATGACACTTTGAAAGACCTTTGTATTCCATCCTATATATCACACAATCATTTGGGGATTCATTTATTTTATTGTACCCCAAATTCATCAATGATAATTTTTTCATTGCATTATAATGTAAATTTTAATGATCATTGTATTTAGAATGTATGTCTCTCAACAACTATAGAAACTCTATAAAACTATTATCACTCAATGCATTTTTCACCATCATGTTAATCAATATTAACACAATTTATAAAATAAAAAATCTCAAACAACCTAGATAAAATGGTTTTTCATCATCAGTATATAGACACTCAATTATCGGTTCTTTCATAATTACCTTTACATCATTCCCATGAATCATATCTTCAATTTGATCAGACTTATCATCCTGAAAATCATTATCATTATTAGATACTACATTCTACCAATTTTATCAATTATAAATTTAAGGGCTATAAATTTGACTAAAATCATGAAAAATTATATGATCTTTTATTTCTCTACTTTTCAACATTATCGTATTTAAACATTTCAATCATGGATAGAAAAAAATTAATTTTTTGGAACAATATTTTTAGATTATAACAAATTAGTATCAACGCCATCCTCATATTCAACACTTTTTGACAATTCATTAATCCTACATCAACTCATTTTTATCTATAACAAATATCATGAACTAATAATAATTTTTTATATATTGAAATTTACATTAAAAATATCTTTTATAAATAACAATAAAAAATACCAAAAAATATTTCACAAATAAAAGAAATAAAGAATATTTGATAAATAAAATTATCAATTTGAAAGCATTAAATTGTCATTATTTCATAAAAAATATATTAATATATCTTGCAATCTTCAGGATCATATAAGTATATATTATCATTACTCTATATTAAAATTCCTTAATCCACTAACCTTCAAAAGTCCAATTCATAACGCAGAAAAAAAACATACCTTAGACACACATTAATTAGTCAATTAATATTATATATAACATGAATTCATCAAATAATCAATTATTAAAACCTTCATCTCAAAAAAATCATTCATCAATTATAAAATAACATTGACGCATAAAAATCATAATTGAAAATAAAAATTGTGAAGGGATGATAAATAGAAGTGGTGGTAGAGATCATTTATATAAGCAATCCCAAAACAACATTTAACAATTAAAATATATTGTGGATTCCTGGAAAACTATAAATATAAAAACAAACAATAAATAGATATTATAAGGAGGTGAATGAGAAGGTAGTGATAATGGAAACACAATATGGAGAGTGATAATGTGGAGGTTGATGATAGTTGAGGGGTGATGACACTATTTAATTCCAACTGAAAGATATTTGAGGTCATCAAATCAAAAAAAAATGGTTAGGCTTCACCATATTATATGAAACTAACTACTATTGAAAGAATGAATGAATAAATGACTCATCCCAATGTTTCATAAAAAATTTAAATGTTTTTTGTGTCACTTATTTAATAACTGATGTTGAAAAGATACAACATGTGCTTTTCATGTGGGTTGTTTTATAATCGATGTGAATTTTTTTTATAACATTAGTTATAATTAATTGTTGAAAAAACTTATTTCCTTAAATGTATTGTATATAAAATAATGGGATGATACTATATCAAAAAAATTATAGAAAGTGTAGAAGAAATTAGAACCCTACCTATCATAGTAGAAGAAGTGATTTCCCCATCAGCTAGTACCAAGTATAAAGTATATACTCCAGCAACCTTAGATCTGTGTCCAAAACCCCATAATCCTAAAATTTCCTAAGTAACTAACCCTTAAGGTGTCTACAGATGTTATTTCCCCTAAGACCCTTGATTAACTCCAAATCCTAACATCCTAAACATCGACCTATTATCTAATTAATTTCACCTTAATCAGGCTTACAACGCCTACATATACATAACCCCACTGAATAAACCCCACTAAAACACACTCATACTAAAAGAATTAATAATTATCTTCCTTCCATAAGTATTTATCTCTCTTTTATATATAGTATATCAACAATAGTAATTCCATGACCACCCACACCAATATAAAAATAAAAAATAACATCCAAAATTGGTTAACTAATAACCCCTCCTAAGGCCTAACTATCTATCACCACCCTGGAACATATCATTAGACCTCTTCTTCTAACCACTAGAAGAGGCACTATGTGAGAATCCATTATCTAGGTCACTAAATTTGAGAAATGATCTTACAACATTCTCCTCCACCAATCTCATCTCAATGGTAAGATTCTTGATAACCATGTACATATATGATGTTAAGTTAAAAATTCTAATATGGTTCCCACATCTAATGGATGGTTGATATATACCATGTGAGCCTTCTAGGCCTTATTTCTCTCTATCAAGGGAGAAAAATGTAGAGGAAAAAATAAAACAGATATACTAATCCATCACCGACATCCTACCTTCTAAATTTACCTAAAATCTCAAGACATTTCCAAATTTCAAACTCAAGGTGAAATTCCAAAAATAATAAGTCCTTAAAGTCATCCCATATCATTCCCTCATTTCTCATGTCCTGTACCAAAACACCCTCCATCTTCTGGAAGGTCATTAAAGTATATAATTTAAATTTGTCCCAAATAAATCACAAGGCGACTCCACAAACTCAAATACACCTTGTGTGGTCACAATAAAATCCTCAACATCCTAGGTAACACTCATGCCATGGAAATTATAAAGTTGTAACATCTTGAAAATCCCAAGAATATATTACAATTATAGTTCCACAATGATGTACCCATATACCTCCAACGAGTATGATATGGAACACCATTAGCTAAAGGGGATCAACTACCTAAGACTCTAGAGTATTCTTGGGGCAATAGATATTTTATCTCTATTAATCATTAAGTGAAATGAAAGGGGCATTATTAACCTTAAGAATTTACGTGACCTTGCCTCTAAGATTCTCCAAAGGATATCATTTAGGTATCATTTTTATAAAATGAAAAAATATAGACCTAAAAACCCTTTATTATCATTAATCTTAATATAATTTAAGCACTAATAGGAATTAAAACAAACATGAACATAAGAGTCACTCCATAAGGGTCCACTATGACAGAAATTAGAAGAAATCGACCCATTATTAACCTAATCCATGTTCCAATTTCATCTGTACATACATGGTAGTCACATTCACATAAAATATTTATCACAATCCTCATTCTAAATTAATTAAATTTCACCAATAATATATTTAGGAAAACACCAGATAGATTATTATTGAAATTTAATTAATTTAAATCATTAGTAATCACATACAAATAGGCACATGACATGTGTAACTATGTGATGAATCAGGATGCATGAACTCAGGTGTTTCCTATACCCTATGAAATAAGGAAGACCCATAAACCGTCAAGTAACAATATTACTTTAAGAAAACCCTAAAACCACAGCAAAAAAGCCAGTTAAAAAATCATACATTCCTTATGAATTTAATTTACACTATAATGGTGTTGGATAGGCACAATAATTTCTTCCCAGTTTAGTATTAACCAAATTATCACTCATATACTGAGCCCCAGATAAATAATATCAAAAATAGGGCTCTAATACCATTTTGTATCACCATTTCCGCATTAACAAAAACTGAGCTGATGTGCCACATGACCTCATATACACTACTGTTTAGGTTAGAGGTTTCAAACTAAAGGTGACGAAATAATCCATACATTTGGGAAACTATACCATCTATTTCAGATAACCATCAACCATATAACCAGTATTATATGTAATAATAATAAAATTGAGTATGAAATCACAGTGGTATGTAAACCATATCTAAATAATCATATTATCTACCAAGATATATGTATATATATATATATATCAGTTATACATCATAGATAAAAATGATCCGTATGTGTGGTGGATCAACATGTATAATAATTAAAATAGAAAAGGAAAATATAGGCATAACAATAAAATAATCATGCCATATGTCCTAATATCACCTCAATCCATACCCCACTCCACCAAATCTAGTACTATACATAGGTCCCCTTCCCTTGGTTGGATCCCTAACAAAAAAGTATACCCATGAAATGAGATTATTGTGTAGGGTGTGAGTAATAAAAACCAATATTATACCACCAACACATATATAGTATAATTTTAGTTGATATGTGTGAGTGGTTGCATTGGTATAAATAAATAAATTACAAGGAATCATATACTCTCACTGATTCATTATGTGCTAACCAGACCACTACAAACCCAGACCAAACCTGATGAGATAAATTCCTTAAGGTGTAAATACTCTTGTATCCCAATATATATATTATGTCATAGAATGTTATATAAGGAGGGTATAACATAGTCAACGTCTCACATGGTACAACCCATCTCATCAGGATAAGATCCCATGGTCATTTCTTATATACACTTATTTTATAGAAATTGGTATGATGCGGTCATAACATATCTAACCTCCTATACAAGTCAAGCCATCCCATTTGGGTTATGTCACATGGATATGTTTCACCTCTACCAAGTATCATAGGAAATGATCCAAGAGGACACAACAAAGCCAACTTCCCTTGTGAGCTGAAAAAAATCCTCCTTATAGGTAAGGTCCATGGATAATTAACAAATTCCATCACATAAAACAAGTATAATGGTCACCAAAAACTAATACCCAAACCACTAGGGTAAAATATTGATCTAAAATGACAACATTACTCACAAAACTCAAGGGAGTGTCCCATTTTCCATCTCTTAACACCACTCATAACAAGTATCTCATACTAGCCAGAACCACTCTTCAAAACATTAACATTTGAAGAATAATAACACCCATACCCATATTCCATCATACATAATCATTAGTGTCCTACAAATAAAAAGTAAACCCATCCCATTCACAAAAAACACAAGGTGTACTTCCCTATATCAATCCGAAAAATAATAATATGGTTAAATCATATCTAAACTAATTTGTCCACATCAACCCTCCTAGGGGTGAATTCTAGAAATTGAAGCACACCAAGTATCTTTTATACATTATGTATAATAATATCCAGAAACTTAATGCAATTATATGCATGGAATTCCATAAAACCAATTAAATATATTGAGAAATGGTGATTACGTCAATCCTCAATCTTAAGGGAGCGTACTTGCTAAGCCAAACCACCCAGATCAAGCTCAATCCAGCAGAATCCAAGAACCAGGAGAAAAAACACACTATAAATTGGGTATTATACATGTGGTAAGAGAAATAGGGACATAAATCTCAGTTTAAATCACTCATATTGTTAGACATACTATCATGAACCAACCCAGATCAACCCTGAAATGGTCACCCAAGTAGATCCACACAAAGGCCTGAGAGGCGTTCTCAATCCTCTCGGGATGGAAACTTGTGTCAGACACCAAAGGTAACACGTTTAGTAATGATTCATCCCAAAATAAAAATTTATAAATGAATCAAGATAGATTAAATAACATAAAAATGAAAATAAATAAATCACATAATGAAATAAATAGAAAAACATATCCAAATATAATGGTGGTAGAACCAAAAAGGAAACTAAAAAAATGAAACCAACTGAAACTAACTTAATCACCATGTGAGATCTTGGTCGCCATAATCTATAAGACCGTATTATTGATAATATAGCCTAATGAAAAATTGATCTTATAAAATAGCTCAGGACTATCAACACAGAGTGACACATGTAGGGTGTGATAAAAAAATCAACCCAGTAGGTAAGCACCATAGAATCAATACATTCCCTTTCCTGAAACAGTCTACATATGCTAGTTTGAAATACATTTAGGTAAAATAGGGTTTTTAACATTTAATCTCCAAACTCATGTTTCCATTTCAAAACCCAATTTGAAAACAAAGATGTAATGTAGAAACACAACAAGAAGAAAGATCACAAAAATTATAACTAAACCCAAAAAGTATAATAAAGAAAATAAATACCGAAATAAATGGATAAAATTAAAATTAAAGAAGAAGAAAAACCAAATATTTATTAATAAAAGTGCTGAAAAAATAAAGTAGTAACATGCACATAATTAATCATGGGTTCATTCTAAACATCACCAGAAACAATCCCAAGACATACTCGGTTCATAACCACCTACTAACTTATGGTGCACCGCCATAGTTAATAAACAACATGGCTTATCTAAACTAGCCTCACAAATGGAAAGTCAAACATGAATTATCGTATTTACAAGGGGTTCTAATCCATATAATTGGGGCTAGAAATCAATCATCACTTTACTCTCTAGATGATGTCCATGAATCCCATCATAATAGTATAAATTAAAGTAAGGAGTTCATCACATGCTTCGAATTAAACATACTTATATATACCACTGTTCATGGCTTTCCCACCTCCCAAAACTAGTTATGTGATGACTCACTTATTAAAAGTATGGCCATAGTGGTTCCCATCACACACAAAAACATTTTACAAGTTCTAAATACGCCTACACATCTTTTGGGTTCAAATATAATTTTGAAAACATAAAAAAGTACCAATCAGACAATAATATTTTCAAATCCAAACCCATTTCCAATAAAAATACCTTACCTTCCAAAACTATTTCAATTCCTAGGTGAAATTTCTATCTATTCTCGAAATATTCCAAATGGACCTTTAAAGTAATGGGGTTACCAATAATGTTTCATGGTACTAAATTGGTGAATTTTTAAATAACATATTTAGAAACCACAATTGATGTTATTTGGAAACACATTATACAATTTAAATACATTATGATTTCATTAGAAAAAATATTTGGGAGGTGGAGTGGAAGAGAGAAAGAAAATTGGAAGAAAATTATTTTGAAAACCAGGGTTCAAAATGGTCATTTTTATGGAATTCCATGTAAATGTGTTCTCTTACCAATATTTTCACCCCATGAACAAATGGATATTCCCACAACAATGTAATATATATGGAAAACTATAAAAATTTCCTAGGATCCAATTAAATCATTACAATTATTTTTACAACCAATAAAAATGACCTACACATGTGTAATAAACCTTATTGAGGTATCCCATCCACACACAAAGCTCAATTCATAAGAAAACTAAATTTGTAAAACCAAAACAAGGATAAAAACAGTACCAATGTACTAAATTTTATTTTAAAAAGTTTAATTGGAATTATATAAAACACATTCAATAGATATACATATATTTTTTACTAATAAATTACAATAAAACCACATTTTCATCAAATTTACAACAATAAAGTTCCATAATAAATCAAAATAGAACATAAAAAACATGAATTAAAAATTAAAAAATTATTTAAGATAGATCAAGCCGAAAATTGCATGTTTTGAAAAGGAAATGGATGAAAACAGATACCTCAATATTGTTCGAATGTGATGAAACTCCAAGAGAGGTAATAACCAAGCTCAAGAATCAAACATCACACCCTAGCATCAGTGAAATCAACCCACATAATCCAACCACGACCATAGGGTTTGTCTAGTGATCTAAGGAAGGATAATCATGAAGAACAATATATGAAGTGAAGAAGGGGAGAAAAATGATAAAAAAAATCAAGAGAAAATTACCTATATTTGAAGGAGGACCTCCAAGTATCAAAGGAGATCCGAAGGAAGAATGTTTTAGGAGCCCCTTTGTGTTTTTAACCTAAAAATGGGAGGATAAAGCTGAATTGGGTATTAATTTGTTGAGGGGAAACACAGAGACTCAAAATATTTTGATTCTGGAAAAGTCACAAGGTTTAAAAAACCGTGAACAACCTAATAGAAAGAAGGGACACCTACATGGGATGGACTCATGGTTTGGGAAACTATGTTAAAATAATACTACTCATGTTTTTAAAAATTATAGAACCTTCCCCATGCTTTCCATTTGGTTTTCTAACCATGTGAAATTCATGGGCTAGATCAAAAAATACAACAACCCTTCAATTTATTTCATATTTAAACCTGATTTATTACATAAAAATATAATTAATACAACTCAAAAGATAGAGTGGTATAGTGTATTTTTGGATTAAGAATATTACAAAACAACAAAAATCTTTAAATAAAACTTCTTTATTGAAAACTTCTTTTACATGACCACAACATTCCTTCATACAAAACATTGCATGGGATATCCTAAGGAAATACATAAGAGAGGGGTGATCTATAAAACCCAGTAAGAGATTAAAAAAATATAACATAAATAATATAATACATGTTAAGAAATAGGAAGATAAATGGATCATAAAATAAACATGAACATAAAGTCATGATATAGCATGATTATCATAACATGGAAATGTGGTAACAACTTAAAACATTACATCATTAACATAAGGGAATTAGCTAAACCCCTATCCCAACATGGTGTAAAAAATTCTTATAAATGAATCAAGTAAACCCCTATCCCAACATGATGTATCATGATACTAAACATTTCCCAATGCATTGGAGCACTATAAGGGTGCAACCTTTGTAATCATTTCAATCTCATTTTTTGGTGTGCCACGTAGATCTTATAACATTGATTCAATCAATATCATCATTTATTCCAGGATAAAGGAATGTAGAATACATACATTTGAGTCACCATTAGATAATAATATGTTCATAAAGGTTAATAATATTGATATAGAAATGGGTATGGTATTTTCTACATGGTTATTTTGTTATTGAAAATTGTGGTTCAATTTCAGCATCATAACGACTTCATATAAACATTCATAAATTTACTTGATGAGAGATTAAGTGTCTCTAATAATTTATACATGGGATGGAAAGTAAGTGGATCATTGAAAATTATATCCCTCCTTGTTAAATGGAATATAGATCTACACTATAAAGTACATGCTTGAATGGAAATGATAATAAATGGGTGATTGGGTGGGTTTATATATGAAAGGTGGGGGAATTCTTTATTCTTTTGGTTTTGGACACTACACACTAAAATAATCAAGACCACAAACCATACCATGGTTTTTACCATAGTTTCAAGATAATGGGAGTTTTATATATTATTATAAAAGGATATGTTTTGAAGATATTAAAATATTTCTATTTCTTACATGGAGGTGAGTCACACTTTCTAGGAAATGATTTTAAAATCATAAAATATTTTGTATGTCCTGGAGGATTCACTAAGTCTTTATAAAATAAAAAAAATAAACCTAAAATTACATTATTTAAAATTAAAAAAATATATTTGTGCAACTATACCTTTCATATTATTTGATTACATCACTATTGAGACATTTTGAAGTCATAAAACTCATTTTATATTTATAGGGTATTTAATTTTTACCCAAAAATTTTACTGTGTCGAGAAATTATGAAAAATTCATCATCCGATAATTTCAACATCCTAATTCTAAAAATAATATTAATTTTGTCTAAATAATTATATATATATATTTGAATTTTCACTTGGAAAATAAAAACCGACATTTATTAAAAATTGATGGGTTTTGACAAAAACAGTTTTCATCCCATAATAAAAGATACTTTTCACTTCATAAAAAAATTATAATTAATATCATAAAAAATTAATTTAATAATAACATTTTATTATAACATTATTTATCTGAAAAATATATTAATTCATCAAAATATATTTTGTTAATTTAATTTTAATATTAACCAAAAATACTATTTGTGAATTAGAAAATCATTTACAAAGTAACGATAATTGAATAAAAGTATATTCATTATTAAAAAAATAATCATAATGATATGGTCTTGATACATATCCCTTTATTACATCAGCATACACCCTATGAGAAAGGTGTGTGATGGTGGGGATTTCATGGGGATATTCGGTGAACATAGTTTGGGCCGTGATGTTGATGATCTTGAACATCTCCCATAAACAATTTTTCTCAAGCTTAAGTTTTTGGATCTTGTCTTTGGATTAGTCTAGGGAAAATCCTAGAAATGGTATCTCCATCAAAATCGTAAATAAATGGGCTTCATAGGGTATGACACTACTATTTGATGCCATCTATTCCTTTCATTGTGCCAAAAGGATTTGTTAAAACCCTATATATATACCATCCATGTGATCACTATTGAACAGCTATATTATCAATGTCCAGGATACACAATAGTCATTTAAATATAATTTTAATAAAAAAACTGGTGTACATGTTTTCAATATCTATAAGACATTTAATTAAAAGAAAGAGAATTTTATTAATAAATTATTAGTTCATTACATCCTTACCCCCGTAAAAATTTCTCCCTTGAAATTTCCTTTTTCAACACTAAAACAGATGAAGGTAACTCTGTCTCATCACTTCCAATGGATCGCACATTGTCTCTTCAAACTTGTGGTTTCCCCACAAAACATTGATGAAGGGTATTGTATAATGTCTTATAACATTTTCTCTGTGATCTAAGATCTTCATCGGCTTCTCTTGATAGGGGAGGTCATTCTCCAATGTTACCAAATTAGGATTGAGTACATGTGATGGTTCTAGTAGGTACTTCTTCAAGTGTGATACATATAATATATCATGTAATTAACACAAGATTGGTGGGATTGCTAGTCGATAGGCCACTACCCTGATGTGATCAAAGATCTCAATAGGGTCGATGTACCTCAGACTAAGATTTACCTTCTACAAAAATCTCATAACTCTCTTCCTTGGAGATATGAGCAGGAATACCTTGTCTCCAACATCAATGTCTTGTTCTCCTCAATGATTGTCAGCATAGCTATTTTGTTGAATCTGAGCAGCTTTGATATACTACTAGATATTCTTAAACTTATCCACCATTTCAATGACCATTTCCAAACCTACAAGTTTTCTTTCCCTATATTCATCCCAATATGTCGGTGTTTTGCACCTATTCCCATACATGGATTCATAAGGAGCCATAAAGATTCTTGAGTGAAAATTTTTGTTGAAAGAGAACTCCAAAAAAGGAATATGTTGGTCCCATCCTCCTTTTAAGTCCATTGATAAAGTTCTCAGTATTTCCTCATGTTAATGGATATTACACTTAGATTTTCCATTAGTTTGAGGGTGATAGGCTATGCTGATGTTTAACTCATTATTCATTTTAGATTGAGACTCTTCCATAAAATATAGGTGAATCATGGATCTCAATCGGATGCAATCGATAGTGTTACTCCATGAAGCCTTACCAATTATCTGATATATATATATATATGTTCTAATTGATCCAATTATAAATCCTGTCGAACTGCAATGATCTGTGAAATCTTAGTAAGATGATCCACAATAACCCAGATAATATTTTTTTCTTTAGATGTCTTCGGTTCTCTAGTGAAAAATTACATGGTGATGTTTTCCCATTTCCATGTTTGTATGGGTAATGGATACATCATCCCATTAGACTTCTACCTCTCAAACTTTACTTTCTAACATACCAGGAACTTTGATGTATATTTTGTCATCTCCTTCTTCATGTCATCCCACAAATAGTGATCTTGGAGATCTTAAAACATCTGAGTGTTTTTTGGGTGAATAAAGAAATTAAAATGATGTGCATCATCTAAAAGTACATTCTTTAACTCTATATTTGATGGAACACATTTTCTTAACCCAAATATCACAATTCCTTTTTTATTATCATTGAACTTCGAGGATTTACATTTTCTGATAGTTTATTATTTATTCTAAATCACCACATCATATTTTTGAGAATCCTTTACCCTTTATAAAAGAAATTATTGAGTAATAATTTGTGAAAGGATATATGATATTCCCTTATTTAATATTCCCATGTACATCTTCATCAAATATAATAATATTTTATCCTTATCAATTCTAATTAATTATGTAATTGTTGGGTTATTTATACATAGAGCATCTGCCACCTTTCTCATTTTCTTAGAGTGGCAACAGATTGGGCATTCGTAATCCCTGATGAGCTCTAACCATATTCATTGGCACATATTCCATTCTTTCTATGTGAATATATAATTGAGACTTTTTTGATCACTATATATTTCACATTTATCCCCAAAAAGATAATGTCTCCATATTTTCAATGAAAATATCACAGGTTCCAACTCCATATCATGTATGGGATTGTTTTTCTAATTAATTTTCAACTAGCTTGATGCATAGTCAATGACTTTGTCATTCTTCATCAACACATATCCCCTTCCATTATTTGATGCATCATTGAAGATTACAAATAGCTCCCCACTAGTGGGTAGTGTGGGGATATGGGTAGTGATAAGCCTCTTATTTAATTCCTTGAAGCTTTCTTCACATTAATCATTCCATGAAAACTTGATTCCCTTCTGAGTTGTCTTAGTAAAACTGTTTAAAAATCACAAGAAGTTTTTCAAGAATGGACGATAATATCCATCTAACCCTAGGAATCTATTGATATCCATCATAGATGTTGGCCTTAGACATCCCTCAATTACATTTTCTTTGGAAAGATCCACATATATCCCATGTCTTGTGATGATATTCCCCAAGAATGAGACTTCATTTAACTAGAACTCACACTTAATGTACTTTTCACAGAGCTTCTCTTTTCTCAAGGTCTCTATTATAGTGCTTAGATGTTCCTCACGATACTCCTTGGTTTTTGAGTATATTAGAATATATTCTTTAAATACTACCAAATTGTTTTGAGGTAATCTATAAGGACTCTAGTCATTATGTCAAGTGAGTATCAAAGGCATTACTATGAATTCATAGTGCCCATACATTGTATGAAAATCGGTCTTGGGGATGTCCTCCTTATTCACCCTTACATGGTAATATCCCAACTGAAGATCCACCTTGGGGAAGTATTATGCTCCATGTAGCTGATCAAACAAGTCATCAATTCATGGAAATTGATACTTTTTCTTTATCGTGATTTTGTTGAGCTCATGATAATTAATGTAAAGGAACATTGACCCATCCTTCTTCTTGATGAAGATGACTGGTACACCCCATGGTGAAGCACTTGGGAATATAAATCCATTATCCATATTCTCCTATAGTTGTTTCTTTATCCCATTAATCAGAACAAAATCCATTCTATATGGAGTCTTGGATATTGGAAATTCCCCTAGTATAAGATCAATTAAGAATTCAACATATCTTCTAGGAGGAAGACCAAGCAGTTCCTCAGAAAACACATCTGAAAATTCCCTCACAATAGGCATGTCTTTGAGGATGGTACCTTCATTAGACTCAATAATCTTATAAATACATGTGTGTCCATAGCATAGTAATATCACTACTTGATATGATTATGCTAATTAATATTTATCCTCCTCCTTGAAATTGTATAGAATCAAGGGTCGATTCACCATATGGATATTGATTTCCCTCTAACAGAAATTAATGTTGTCTCTATATAAGTAAAGCCAATGCATGCCAATAATTACATAAAATTCCCCCAAGGGAAGTATGATGAGGTTTTCCGGGAAGTTAAATTCACAAATTGTGATAGTGGAGGAGTTATATGCATGGGATGTTATAATGGTCCCATTTTTCAATTTCCCCAACATTTATACTTCCTTTATTAGTGGTGTTTGGAATTTTCTACTAATATTTTGAGATATAAAAGAAATTTTAAAACCATGATAAAAAATTATGTTCACTATTCTCGAAATAATGACTAGTGTACTTCTCACCACTTTGTTGTTGGGATTCACATCAGTAGTAGTGGTGGAAAAAGCTCTCCCTTTCTACCTTGGAGGTTGTTTGTTGCCTCCAAAACCCCTGGATTAGGGAACTGGTTCACAAAGTGCCCTGGTTCATTGTAGTTGTAGCATGAACAATGCATTGAGGATCGAAAAAAGTGTTTTTTTCCTCTATCTCAATAGATTTTTTTTCTTGTCATAAATCACTGGTTAGCTGCCCTTTTTTTCCACACCTAAAGAAATTCCTCACCCCCTTCACGAAATTTCTAGGTTGCTTCCTTCCACACTTTTGAAAAGTGGGGTGTTGAAATTTATTAGAACCATTGTATTTATCCATATAACTGTCATGATTAAAGTCCACTTCCCTCTTCTTATCCCCATGACACCCCTGATATTCACTGATCTCCATTTCGAATTTGAGGGAGTATTAAATAATTTCCTCATAACTGTCAAAGTAACATATTGTTGGGGCTTTCCTTATGCATGGTTTTATCTCACCAAAGAAGTAGTCAACCTTGAATTCAGGGGTAACGATGAAACCAGAGGCATATCATCCAAGTCTAGTGAATGTTTCCTCCTACTCACCAACATATTTATCATCCATTTTCTTGAGTGAAATTAAATCTATTTCTATCTTATGATAGAGGGTGCTGGTAAAATATTTATCGAAAAAAACATTTTCCAAGAATCCTTCCATCCCATCACCTCAATCTATTCCTAAGTCTTCCTATTTCAGATAAATGTCCACCATTTATCAGCTTCACACTCCATATAATAAGCATTCAGAAGAACCTTCTCTTGTTCGGATCACTGAAGTTTGGAGATTATCTTATCAATGGAGTCGATCCATTGTTTAGAGATTGATGGATTACATTATCCATTTAAAGTAAGAGGACATTGTCTTATGAACCTCTCAACTATTAATTTTTATTTCTTATATGTGTTGGATGTTTTTCTTGATCCAAGTTTCTATTCAAAAATTTACTTAACTAAGAGAGTATCGTGACAAAGTTGGTGATTCCCATTCCAATAT
This sequence comes from Viscum album, assembly GCA_963277665.1. Lineage (NCBI taxonomy): Eukaryota > Viridiplantae > Streptophyta > Magnoliopsida > Santalales > Viscaceae > Viscum > Viscum album. The sequence goes on along the minus strand of OY728137.1, from coordinate 1,635,806,387 downwards.
GATTGGGAATCTCATTAGAGTTTTCATCACATTGATCTTCACACCGGTTTTTAGCCTAATTCCTTATATTACCATCAATTGACTATAATAAAAGGAAAATTATTGGTAAGTATTTTAAATAATTAAACAAAAAAGTGATAAATTAAAAATTAAATTTATTTTCTTAACTTAAGAGTTTATAAGATTCGATTTAAGTTATCCATGATCTACTTCTTAATGTATATTATTATGGGATTTTTTTGTTAAAAATGGTTCATAATAATATTAGGAATTTACCAAATCATATCCCCTAGGAGTTTTGATCTATGAGTGAATCAAGTCTCGTTTCCATGCACCAGTTCCCATTGGAGTCTAATTTGAAGCGATGTTTTCATGTTTTACCCCTAGATACATATGTGCCAGAGCCACATCATCTTGTTCATATCTTGAGAATGATGTATTTTCTTAATAAACCACATAATATATACTCAAAAAAATTTATGGATTATTTTCATATACTTAGTCTTATCCCTAAGGGTTTCTCTAGAGTTTTCTAATCATAATCCCAAAAATAATTAAACATATCCTTTGATAGAAACTATAACAACCATGATAAATATTTCATATTTTAACATGATTTATTACTTAAACATGCACTTAATTAAATTAAGAATATCAATAGGTCTAGTGTCTTTATGGATTAGGAACATTTCATAACAACAGAAAACATGGGATTCAACAGCTTTGTTGAAAACTTCTTTTACATGGCCACAACATTCCTTAATACATAACATTGCATGAGATATCCTGAGGAACTACATAAGAAAGGGGTGAGATATAAAGACTATTAAAGGAGTAAAAAAGTCATAAAATGACAAATATAATACATGTTAGGCCATAACAATATCAATGGATCATAATAGAAACATGACCATAAAGGCATGATATAACAAGATTATCATAACATGTAAATGTGGAAACAACTTAAAACACTACATCATTAACATAAAGGAATCCGTTAAACCCCTATACTAACATGATGTAAAAATTACTATAAAGGAATCAGGTAATCCCCTATCCCAACATGACGTATCATGATACTAAACCTTACATAAAAAGTTGGAGCGCTATCAGGGGAACCCATCATAATCATTTCAATATCATGCTTAAATGTGCCACTTAGATCATATAACATGGATTCATTAAACAACATAATTTATTCCATGATCAAGTAATGTATAATACATACATGTAAGTAACCATTAAATAAGTATATTTTCATAATGTTGAATACCCTTTTTAGAGGAATGGGTATGGTATTCACCATACGATGATTTTGGCATGGAAAATCATGGTTGAATTTTGGCAACATAATGACGTCATATGGAAATTCATAAATAGGGTTGATGAGAAAATAAGGGGTATCTCATCATTTATACATGGTATTGATATTAAGGGGATCATGGAACATAATATCCCAACATGTTAAATAGAATTTAGATGCATAATATAAAATAAATTCTTGAGTGGAAATGAAAAGAAAGAAATCCCTTATGAAATTTTTTCATAGTAACGGGTGGGTTAAAAAGATCATAGGGGTATTAATGAGAGTGAAATGAAGATATAATTATTTATACATAAATTAGAAAGTATGAGGGTCATGGAAGAACATATCCCAAATCAGGAAAATTGATGTTAAAATGCATGACATAAAAGAGGTGCTTGAAGAAAAAGGAGATGGGGAGATCATTTAGGGAATTTTGGCATAGTAAAGGCTTAGTTAAGGGTCCAAATGTTTGACGATAAATGATACCTAATTAATAAAACTGGACAATAAGTTAAATATTATAATTAAATTTCAATACAATCCATTGAAATTAAAATAACTACTCTCAAAAAAGGTGCTTGAATTCAAAGGGGATGAGAGGAATCCCTTACACGGAATTTTGATCCCAATGTCTTGGGGGAGGCTTCATGGGAGCCTGGGGGCACCTTGGGAGGAATCTAGGGAGTATTGGGAAGGTCGTGGTCTATATTTAAAGAACCTTACTGATGAGAAATGGGTGATTGGATGAGTTTATATAAGACATGTGAGAGAATTATTTCTTATTTTGGTTTTGGACACTCCACACTAAAATATTAAAGACCACACACCATCCCATGGTTTTTTCCCATGGATTCTTGAAAATGAGAGAGGAATAAAATATTTTAAAAGTATAATGGACTGATTTTTTAAAATATTTCCCTTGGTTATGTGGTGGTCAGTCCCAATTTCAAGGAAATGATTTTAAAATCATAATATATTTTATATGTCTTAAAGGATTCACTAAGGATTTATAAAAAAATAAACCTAAAATTAAATTAGATTAAAATAAAAACGTATATTTTTTCAAAAATATATTTTATAGTGTCATATTACATCAATTTTCAGTCATTACGATGTCATAAAATACATTTTATATTTATACGGTATTTAATTTTTACCCAAAAATTCTACTGTCTTAGAAAATTATTAAAAATTCATCGTTGGTTAATTTCAATGTCCTAATTACAAAAATAATATTCATTTTACCTAAATAATTTTCTAAATATGCGAATTTATGATTTTTAAATAAAAACCAACATTTATTAAAAATTGATGGGTTTTGATAAAAATAGTTTTCAAACCTTTATAAAAGATACTTTTGACTTCATAAAATTATATGATCATTAATATTTAATAAAATTAATTTAATAATAATAATTTATTATAATTTTATTTATTTTAAAAATCCATTAATTCAACAAAATATATTTCTTAATTGAATTTTAATATTAACCAAAAATACTATTGGTGCATTATAAAATCATTTATGATGTAATGATAATATAATGAAAGTATATTTATTATTCTGTAAAGAAAATAATCATAATTCTTAGTTATTGATACATATCCCTTTATTACACTATCATACATCCTAAAAGTAATGTGTGTCATGGTGGGGAATCATAGTAATATTCAGTGAACATGGTTTTGGTCGTAATCTAGATGATCTTGAACTTCCCCCATAAACGGTTTCTCTCATGATTAAGTTTTTGGATCTCAGCTTCGGCTTGGTCTATGGAAAAGCCCAGAAATTATAACTACCTCAAAATCTCTAATAAATGAGATTTATGGTGTATAATCCTAATATTTGAGGCCATCACTTCTTTTTTCTATGCAAAAAGGATTTGTTAAAACCATATATTTATACTATTCATGTGATCATTGTTCAAAAGTTATATTATCAACGATAAAGATACTTAACGATAAATTAAATAAAAATTGATTAAAACAAAAATATTGCATGTTTTTTCTAAATCCATAAATCATTTAATTAAATGAATGGTAATCTTATTCAAAAATGTTTGGTTCATTATAACAAACACCACATACAGGTCACATGATTACCCCTTTGACTCACATAGTTTGGGCCAAACCATGTGAAGACCGTGTAAGAAAAACTGTGTAAGAAAAAATTAATTGTAAATCCCCTTCATGACCACCATACATGTAGATTATCTAAAAAAGATGCACACTAACTATGAACATGTCCAAAAATAACATCAAACCTCCAAAAACTAAAAAAAATTCATCGTGAACATAACATAGAATTCAACTTAAAGATAAGAACCATGAAATAGGTAAAATTAAATGAAACAAAATAAAACTAGGGTTGGTTCGTGGAAATTATCTGCACTAAAAAACATTATTCCCCCAAAAATTTACCCATCCAAATGAGGAACAAATATATAACATGAAACTAAACAAGGATAAATGAAACCACAATCCTCAGTGTGACCCTTTAGCACCACAAGTCACACTCGACCATTTTTAGATAAACCCACCAAAAGGATAATCATAGGGGTGGAAAATAAAGATTCATCCATACTATTTAGAAACCAACTATCACCATGCCATAAGAATAAAATAGATGAAACAATATTGGATAAAAATCAAACTATACCATGATTTATCGTTTCCATAATATAAAACAATCTATAAAAGAGAACCACTAAAAATGAATGTAGGTTTAAAAGAAGGAAATATTTTCAAAGATTCAAATTTATAAAGTATAACAAATAACTATAAGGGTTTCGAAAAATGATCTTACAAAAAATGTTCCATGAAATAAGAGTTTTTCTAAATACAAAACAACTACAACATGGGAAAGCTTAAACTATCTCCACTACAACATTTAGAGGAAAACGATGGGCCAACACCCCCACACCCAAAAATTCTAGAATACATGAAGAGATTAACTCTAAGGCCTATGGTTGGAGCCCTAATTTTTTGAATAATATACTACCCCATAGTGAGCATCCGGTAGCCTCGGATGGAGACTTCCACTTTTAGAGATGTGACTTATAAATGTTCCCCAGATGACCCAAACTGCCATATGGTTGACAGTCCTTTCAATGGTTATGACAATATGTCTTCATGTTCTTGAAATGACCACACTAAAAGCACATGATTGGGACTCCTATCATATGAGAATTAGTAATTGATAAAGGATACTTCATAGAAACTGGTTCCTATGGTGCACACTTTTCACCAGAAGGGGAACCATTGTGATCGCTAAGGGAAACCAGACTATCACCTACTATGGACAGCCCTATGGAAACCAGCTTGAATAAAAATCCATCAACTAATAACCTCTTGATTATAACTTCCCCAGATGAGAGAACTCAATCCATAATCTCCATATGAATACCCCATAAAGAATATGATCCTCAGCCTAATTGGTGAGTAATATTCATGTGCATCCATGAGGACCAAGTCTGAATATGGGTAGAGGCATATTTATATGGTATTGTAACAGTACTGTAGTCATTACTATAGTGACTACTATAGAAGGTACTATAGAAGGTTCTATTCTATACTGTAGTAGTAGGAACTATTCCACTTCAGGCCACTATTTTGTACATGGAGTCCTTTAGGCCTTTGGTCCACCCAAGCCTTCCTAAAATTAAGGCTTTTAGGCCACCTTCAGGCCTTAGGTAAAACTTAAGGCCTATGGGACACCTGATGTGCAGAATTAAATAAAAAAAATTATATATGGAACATTCTCCAAAGGAGGATTCATAGCAAGGTTCATTCACCAGAGTAGAGCTATCAGATTTGGAATTATGATAGGGTAAGGAATTTACCACCAGTATCAGGCATGGGCATCCTTGTACATGACAACTAGTTGAACAACCATGAAATGGTGGAGAGCTGATCACGATATAGATGTTGGGGAGGGGCAATTTCAAGTAGTCATAGTCTGGGAAGTATTCTATTAACATCTTGGGATCCTATAATGTCATGAATCCTATGGGAAATTTAATGTAAGGGTTTTCCTTCAACCCTTAAAAAAGAGGGATTGTGAAAAATTAATAGAAAAACTAAAGACCTTAGGGACATTCAAGCAATATCCCAGATGAAGATACATGCTTTCAATATTTTATTTTATGTTATCTCTAGAGAAAAAAAATCCATATCTTTAATATGGTCAACATAGTCCTTCATCATCCATTGAACATGATAAGCAACCATGATCTTCATCACCTTCCTCACCTTCACCTCCTTAGGTATGAACCATTGGATAAAATAGGTCTTTAATGATTCCCATGAAATCTTGTCTTTCAAGGATGATGATATGATCAACTTTCATTGATCCAAACCTAGACCCTAAAACAAGCCCATAACATCTCACACCCTAATGGGTTCAAGAGTTCCCAAAGACATTAACACACTTCTGACTTCCTCGCAATCCATTTTATATCCTCTAAATGACCCTGATCACTATGGAAGGTTAGTAAAAAATAAGAAAAACATGACTCTACTAACCCAATATGATTTTTAATAGGTCCAACTACTAGAAGAGACTCACTAGAAACCTTTGGGACCATTCTGGATGGCATGATCTAAATAACATAATAAACATAAAACCAAGGAAAATTTAACCCAAAATTCAAACCAAAGGGAAATTTCAAACCAAAACACCAAGTGAAAAATAGAAACGTCACAAAAAACCAAAATCCTCTTTTAAAAATCATTATTTCCACTCGAAATTCAAAAAAATTAAAATACCATAATATATTGTACATTCCAAAAAACAAATTCTTTTCAACGGCCACACCCATTTCAAACAATCACTTTCAATTCAATTTCTACTCACACTAAATGAAATAAACAAATTTCATTACCCAAATCAAATCTACTAAAATGGGGGAACTAGTGCCTATGCATAACCAAGACACGTAGATTAGAAGAACAGGCCCGGGTGATGCACCTTTCACTAGAATTATCTTGAATCATGCACTTGGGATACAAATGGGATTATACTCTAGTAAATTTCATCATGTAGAAATGTCCACTTTCATTTTCATTCCCCAAACCACAAACCCAACAAAAACCAATGACATAAACCCATAATTCCAAAATAAAATACTCAGGTTATAGACTACCATAAGTATCTTTAGGTTTGAGATGAAAAAGTTTTCATGACGCTCTTCCCGTACCTACCTCTCAAGTCACAAAAATCTAATCTCTAAACTATCTAACACCATAAATAATAAAGGGATGATCTGATATCATTTTTACATGAACAAACCTAGGTCAACCTTGAACCGGTCACCCAAGCCAATCTAAACAAGACCCGAGAGGCGTTCCTAATCCTCTTGGGTAGACAAATAGTGTCAGACATCAAAGGTAACCCAATTTGGAATGATTCAGTCTATAATAATCAGTTATAAAGGAAGAAATATAGAGTATGCAACATTAAAAGGAGAATCCATAAATCATTGAGAGAAATATATACATAAAAAATCTAAAAAAAATGAAAATGGAAGATAACAAAAAACTAAAAACAAAATAGAAATGAATCGGAACCGAAACGATTGCCCTAAGAACTATTGGTCACCACCATCCATAAGACCATCCATAAGACTATCCCTCTCCATAGGCAAGCCTAAATGAACTAGAACCTACAAACAGGGCAAACCTACCAATGCCAAGAAGCACAAGCAGTGCGTGATCATAAAACAATCTGGTAGATAAGTACCACAGAATCCATATATGCTAGTTTGAGATACATTTAGGAAAAAATAGGTTATTTATCATATAAATTTGCAAACTGAAAATAATTTTTAAAAACACAATTTCAAAATAGAAAATGAAATTGGAAACATAAACTTAACAATTTATATAAAAACAAGAAAAAAATCAATGTAAACACAAATAATGGGTTATAGAAAATAAATCCCGCAATGAAGGAAAATAGTATAAGTGTAAGAAGAAAAATACCAAAATATCAAGTAATAAAAGTGATGAAAAATAAAATAGGAACATACAAATATGTAATCACAGGGTTTTTTTAAAAATACCTAGAGGAAATCTCAAGACGTACTCAGTTTGGAACCACCTACCAGCATATGGTGCACCTATATTGTCAATAACCAACTTGGATGCTCTCAATTATCCCCACCGGTGGAAAATCCCTCCTGGATTGTCATATTTATAGAGGGTTATAATCCATCTAATTAGGACTAGGAATAAATCATCACTTGACCCTCAAGATAATGTCCATGAATCCTAGTATAATAGTATTAATGGGAGTGAGGAGTTCATTGCACGCTTGAAATTAAACATAGCCTACTGACACCATTGTGAATGACCTTCCCACTTCTTGACATAGGCTATGTGGTGACGCTATAATCATAAGGGTATCCATAGGGTTTCCCATCACACATAAAACGTTTCACAAGTTCTGAAAAAGTTGTAACATCCTCGAAAAGGATGCCCTTAATAGTTGCCCAAGACTAGTTGGCTACAAGGGCTCAAGCCCATCTTCCCAAATTCCAGAGGCTACTAAGAAGTAACGAGGAACTAAGTGAGTAATTTGGAAGACTATTAACTCATTAATAAAGTATTTCATAGTGAAATTCAGTAAAATTAAAATAGTGGAAGCCGATAAACAATTGAACAACTAAATAAGTAAATAAGGAAGGGATGTATAATCAAATCAAAAGTGTCTCATATATATGACGTAGATGATACATGTATATAGAAAACATAAAAACAAGTACATGGTAGTATAATATAGTAAAATTTTCCAAAAATCTCAAAATACAAAAAATGTATTCTAATAGCATCGTAAGCCTCATATTGGTCACATACCCCCCTGATCCAAAGCAACAATCAACAACCTATTCGAGGGTGCTTTCCCCTACCATCACCAGTAACCATATAATTTGTATGGGTTCCTAGGGAGTCCCAAATAAGTCATGAGATAACATCCAAATAGGTAAAAAACCTATAAGTCCATACATTTCAATTATGCAATATAAAATATGCAGTATAAGTAATGTAGGTAAGTTGGTACCAAAATACATGTTCCCATGGCATGTGAACCAGTATAAGAAAGAAATGTCAAATAGCCTCTTGAGGATCCCCACATAATAAACCTCATGATATTAGCAAGGTATCCACATGTAATATAAATAATAAACATAGTCTCATCATACATTCATCCATATCCCATCCACACATCCATTTCATATAAATAAGTTTGTCACGTTTCCACAGCCACTCCGTAATAACAGAAGTGTCATATATATCCCACAGTCAGGTCTTATAATGAAGTGTAGACCATGAAGGGCCTAATCCAAGTTGTATAAGATCAATTTATCCTCATAAAGTCTCATGATAATCTTGATGGAAACTAGGTATAGGCATTGGATGGTGTCCTAAGATCATGTGTACAAACATGGCCTATGTGAGTCCAAGCAAGCTAAATCCAAGGGGTAGTAAGGTCTGAGGTATCCCATTGAATCAAGACTCAAGAATCATCACTAATCAAGGCACCCATTACCACATTCCATATATATATAGATTCCACCATGGCTTCAAAATAATCATTCATCCATTTCATACCATTTAATAATCCAATTCCATATGAGTCTACCCACTCAAATTATAAAAATTAACTATTAAACGAGCCACATTGGTATACCCACCAATTTAACACAATTTCTGACAAATACATTAATGAAACATAAAAACAACAAAAAATTATACCCACTCATTTATCCAAATAAATTTAAACTATCTAATTATGTTAGGAATGGAATATTATGATAACACATCGCAAGGTGTTAGAACATATTCCAACCATGTAATTCAATACCATTCACTATAATTGAGCATCCTTAAACTAGGAAAACTCAAGGACACACCCCATCAGTGGTTTACCCAAGGTTAAAACCAATCAAAGGCTTGGCGCACCCCATGGGTGGCCTTGGGTGAGGGAAACAACCACCAACACATCATAAGGAACCAATTCGAATCCCTAATAGGTCTTGTTTCTTCTATTTCAATTTAAAATTCCAATTTCAGGCATGTAATGGAAATTATGGAAGGTGAAATAATGGTAGATAGCTCTATAAATCTCTAAAAGATGAATGAAAAATTTAGACCACCTACCATAGCTCAATAGTGGATGGGTCATATAGTATCAAGTCGTGATTCAACTGGGTTTAGGAGAAATATATATAATAGAAAAAGAACATGAAATTAAAGAATATAAACCTAAAACCAAATAGCATAGCTAATATCTAGAATAATGACGAACAAATTAAAAGAAAAAAAGATCTTACTGGTACTGATATAAAAAGATTAATGAGGAAACAAATAGAGTCTGGATTTGAAACCGAGATAAAATCCTACATTTTATCCTTTGGGTGACACTGAATAGAAGAGAGGGGTGAGGTGAGGGTTTTTTAAATAATTAGTGGACTCTACCTCTTTTAAAATAACTACTCTGACATTTTCATGATATGAAAATTTCATACATGTCATGTAACTCAGGAGTTCCCTCCGTGGGAAATACACTTACGTGATAGGAAAGGTCTTCGAGAGACCATTACATGTCATATAATAGAAATAAACATCTTGTATTCTAATTGAACATCATGTAATTGGTCTTCATCAAAAATTCCGACCTCTGGAATATCCCTTCCCAAGAATTACCCAACCATATCATGGCCTGGATTAGGGTTTATGCCAAAAATGAGAGTTCAACCAGACAAAAAGGATCTACAACTCTTGAAAAACATGAGATCTTACATGGTCCCACACATCATTCAGATCCAAATCCAATTTCCAAAAAATCCAAAATTATCAACTACAACATCAAATTTACAAATCCAAAACGATTTCTAATAAAAATTCCGTACCTTCCAAAATCATTACTAAAAAAATAGTGAAAATGTTATCCACGATCGGATGTTTCAAAATGGTCCTTTAAAGTCATGTGGTTACCAATCATGTTTATAGGTACCTAATAGGACAAGTTTTAGATAAAACATTTTGAAACCACATTTTTATTTATTTGGAAACCAAATATCCATTAAATAAATTTTATGAATTTTTAGAAAAACCCATTTGGGAGATGGAGTGGAAGAGAGAATGAAAAATAGAAAATATTATTTTGATAACTGAGGTTCAAATGTACATTTTTATGGAATACCAAGTATATGTGTGTTCATTTCCATAATTACACCCTGTGCACATGTAGATATTCCCATATCCAATGGATTATATTTTGAAAAACATAAAAATAACCAAGGCTCCGATTAAATAATAATAATTATCAATACATCAAATCACAATGACCCACAGAGGAGCACTAAATCATAAATAGGAATCATAACCACACACAAATCTCAATTCACGAGTAAAAAAATTACTAAAACCCAACCAAGACCAAAAAAAATCCCAAAGTACTTGATTTCATTTTTAAAACACTAATTGACATTTTATTAATGTCCTTGTATACATATACATATAAGAAAAACTAAGAAATTCCTTTAAAATCCCATTTTCATCAATTTTAAAAATTGGAAACACCATAATAAATCAAGATATCACATCAAAAACATGAAAAAATTACTTTAAGAAATATCAAGAATCAAATGGAATGTTTTGAAATGGAAATGGATGGAAACACCTACCTCAATGGTGTGTGAAAGTGATGAAACTCCTAGAGAGGGAAGAACCAAGAACAAGAGGAAAACCACATTCCCTAACATCATGGAAATCCACCAACATAAGCCAACCCTCACCCTAGGGTTTGGATAAGAAGGATCTATGGCATGAGAAGAAATAATAACAAGAGAGTAATTGAAGAAGAGGATAAAAATGACCAAAAATCAAGATTAATTTAACTATATTTGAACGAGGTGCATGAAATATCCAAATAGAGCTGAAGGAAGGGGATTTTGGGAGACCCTTCTTGTGTATAGACCAGATTGGGGAGGGGAAACCTGAATTAGGGTTTAATTGAGTGAGGGGATAACATAGAAACACAAGATTTTAATATTTTGGGTAATTCGCATGGTTTGGACACATAGTTTGACAAACCATGAACCAACCATGTGCACTCTATTGGAAGGAAGAGACGCTGACACTAGCTAGTCCCATGATTTGGGAAGTTGGGTTCCATCCAAAAAAATTGGATTTTTAAAAATGATAGAACATTCTGAATGCTTATCACATGTTTTCTTAAAACAATGAAAAATTCTTACTTCAGATCCCAGACACCACTTTTAGGCCTTAAAGTTACCCATTTGACATGAATTGTTTATGATAGACCATGTGAATATAGTGCAAGACAAACCATGAAATAATTAATGAACTATAAATGTAACATCTCAACTAGGCTATCCATCAAACCAGTAGTCGGGCCGGTGGGCACATGGCCTCACTACTACAAAACTGGGTTTCTACAGCACCACCCTTTAACAGTACTAAAAAAAGAACTCATAAAGGGGGTTCCTTTATCAGTGCAAAGAAAGTCTTGTTAAAAGTGACCCTTTATCAGAGTTTTTTTAGTGCTGATAACGTCACCCCCTTTATCATTTCTTTTTTAGCATTGTTAAAGGGTCCCTTTTATCTGCACATTTTTTAGTAGAGCTGATAAAGGGGTGGGATTATCTATGCTTTTTCTTAGTGTTGATAAAATGTATATTTCAAAAAAAAGTAATAAAATACAATATATTGATATATAAGTATATTTATATTGATATAAATATAATATATTCTTTTAAATATGTTTTAGATAAGTATAAATAAACATTTTCACTTAATATGTATGATATATTGTGAAAATGGCTAATAAAATATCATAAATAATTATTAATTAATAATTTTCTAATTATCATCGACTAATAATAATTTAATAACAATTTTAAGACTCAAAAAATCAAAAAAAAATTAATAAAATATCTACAATAAGTAGAAAACATAACTCAATCTTCAAACGGTCATAACTTTTGATCCGGGTGTCTCTTTGGGCTCTATAGTATATCAAATCAAAACATGTAACTATTAATACATGCTAGTAACCCAATGAAACCTTCTATAACAGCTTTCAAGCCCCAAAAAGTCCCAGAAGGCCTCCAAAACTACATTTTTGGTCTGGATACCCAAATTTTTAAACATTCGATGGAATAGAAGCCTTCTTTATGGGGGTATTTTTGACCTTTTTCACTAGGGAATGAATTTATTTCAATGCATTACATTCATATTCATATTATGGCTTTGAAATTTTATCATTTTTCATAATGTACTATCATTTATAATAAAATATATTACCATATATACATATTGTTTATATATTCACACATAACAATTTAATTTTGTAAATAAATAATTAGCCATATTTACATATAAAAATATATTTCCCAATATATAATCCTTTTCTAAATAAAAAGTATCAATTTTCTTTAAAATAAAAATATAAGAATATTTATATACCTATATAATGTGTACGTGTGTATTTATATATTTCTGTGCGTCTTTATTGAAAACGGATATATATTATCTAAATATAATAAACATATGAATATATATATTAATATATAATATTTTTAAATATATATATATATATGTATAATTATACATACTGATATACATATAATATATTTGTGTGTGTGTGTTGTATATATGTATTTATTTATTTATGAACATACATAAAAGCATATTTTATAAATGCATTGAAAATTGATCATATAAATATATATTAATATACAAATAAATATATTAATATATAAATATAACTATATATATGTTATTATAACTATATATATTTATTTATTCAGATTGATATATATTAATATAAATATATATATATATGAATATAAATATATATATGTTAATATACGAGTAAATATAACTAAATATATATATATATAAATAAATATATTAATAAATGAAAATAAAAGCAATATGGTGGTGTGGTAAAGGCTTAGGGTGCGCAGACAATAGGTCCCGAGTTCGAATCCAAGGGGAGGCAAGTCATGCGCGCTGGTGGAATAATAGCTAGCACTATTAAAGGGGGTGGGGATGATGTTAAAGGGTGCGGGCAGGGGTAGTGGCTTGGGTGTATGATGTGGGAGTCGGGGCACTATTATAGGGGGCTACAAGAACTATTGAAGCCTCCCCGAATTGAAAAAATGTTTTTTTTTATTTTTTTTAATGATTTTTTAACTTTTATCAGTGCTAAAAAAGGTGCTGATAAAGGACCCTATTATCATCCCCTTTTTAGCATTGATAAAATTTGACTTTCTCTATGCTTTTCTAAGTGCTGATAAAGGGGACCCCCCCCCTTATCTTCACCTCGATTAACAGTGTCTTTTTAGCGCTGTTAAATCCCTTTTCTAGTGCTGATAAAGTCTATATTTTCAGTAGTGTCTCAAGCGTGTCTACCCATATATGAGAGCCTACCGACTGGTAGTTAGGGTCTCAAAAGGTGATAGTGGGGAGACTATACCCTCTTATCAGATATTCATATTGGTATTATCATATAAAAAACAGCAACCAGTAGCAGAAGCAGTATAAAGAAATATAAAAACAACGGAAGAAAAATTATAGATAACTGAAAATTGGTGGCCAATAGTAGTTTATATAAAGCATGAATGCATGTCATCATGATGATACATAAGATAAATAGTAAACATGTATCATACTTTACAAGACATAACAATACGAGACTCGTGAAAAGAAAAGAAGTAAAAATCCAAAAGGTGATCTCCACTGGAATCCTGATCTCCAGCTCAGTCCTATGCTCTTAACTCCTAGGTACAAGCATGTAGCATAAGTAATAAACCAAGGTCAATAGTCTTGTGAATAAGAAAGTCCTTTCGGGTAACCTAGTGAAATGGAGACTCGAGCAGGGTGTGAGATATAAATCTTAGTAGGCTGACACATATAGTTTCTATCCTAATCCAGACAGTGAAATATAAGTTAAATAGTGTGCAAGTATAGATAATTTAATAAACTGAATTGTATAATTAAATCACCACTAATCTAGGTTCCTGAGGGACACTTTTTGGCTATACCAGCTTCAGATCATTTCTAGAATAAATGAATTACCATGTAACTATATATATATATATATATTATAGAGTGGACCAATACATAACATGCAGTCATCCAACACCATTCTTTGAGATGATATGCTCTACTCAATGGGTAGTAAGCCCTACATCTCGATAGAGTGGGGGAGGTCATGCCTGACACTTGGGATAGAGAGTGTGCATGCCATGTCAACACTCAAAAATGTAATGTCACTAATCAGTGAGATCATAAACATACCGATCATAGGATGAGGAGATCCCCATTATCCCCATCACATGGGAGAGTATAAATGTCTAGGAGTCTTGAGTGCCACACCTTATTTTGGATAATTTACTAGTGATATTCCATGCAACACCTCTCAAGTATTTTAATTGATCTAGGAGAGCATAATCATCGTGATCATAGATAAGGAGATCATAATCATCCCCACCACTAGGGAGATTGTAATAATCCATGCGTCTTCAGTGTCATGCATATATAAATAGGATATGATAATTCATATCATAATGCATAAGGCATAACCACTTATGTATGTCATTTATCAAACCCGTGTAAGGGTGTTATCACATTCATGATGCAATCCATGAGGTATTACCTCTCATGATTCACATTTATATAACCCATTAAAACTATCATTTACATTTACAATATAATACATAAGAAAATACCTCTTAATCATTTCATTAGCCTGTCTCAATTTCAATAAATATATTTACATAAGGGGAATGGTCTCACCATACCATGGGTCATTTCATTTAAAACCATTTGATTCATAAGGATGTTATTATTTAGATTAATCCACCTTATACAAACCATTTACCCAAAAAAATCATTCACTTTTCCTAAACATGGAGAATTAATTTATATGTCTCAAAGGGTGTCAAAAAGGAATGTTTCTGGGTAACAAGGAATACACACACATGGAAATGTCATTTAAACTAAATGTGCACGGAACTTTAATTTACATTATTCAAAGGGGGAAGAAACTAACTTTTCATAGAATGAGAACCAACAAGAGGAATATTTAAATCTAAAAAAACTATGCATGATATAAATAATTAACACTACTTTTTGGAAAGAATACAACACACCTTCATTGGAGGGGTTTTGTTAACAAAAACATGATATATATCTTCAAAGAATTCATTTATCATATTTAACATTTCATTCGATTTATAAAGGGAAGTATTTAATCTAAAAACCATATTATATTATTTTAAATCTAATAATGGTGTGCTAAGTAATGAATTAATTAATTCATAACATTAAAGGGTAAGGAAAGGTATCCTACCTCAAACATAGACCAAGACGAATACTTGACACTTGAAAATGGAAACCTGACTCTCTACCTTGCACTTAAAAGCATGTGAGTTTATATATATATATATATATATATATATATATAATACCCCTAGTGTATTGCACATATTTCCACCACCATGAGGAAATATGGACAAAGATGGCATATATATATATATATCTTACCCTACACATGCGTGCAAGTCCTCCTCGTGAATGACATATTAACATGCACTAAAAATTAAACTAGAACCTTAAAAATCAAAAGGACCAAAAATAAATTAGTCAAAGAAAACAAGAAGATGGAAAACCCTAATTAAATTTATGTCGATGAACCAAAATGAATGGAACTTATTCACCTTAAACTATAGTTGATGGAATATACAAAAAGGGGTCCTGAGGGACACTTTCCAAAACCTATAACTAGAGGAAAACCAAAAATCGAATAACCTATAACCCTAGGGTGTCGACCAAATAGAAGAGGGTGATGGGAGAAGATAAAAAAACAAAAAAAATATATTATTAGGGAAGAGTAAGGCTTAACATGGTTATTCAAATAAGAATCCTAACGAATTTTTTTTGAAAATGATGCACTGGATAGGAGACGAGGGGAAGAGTAGCATGCGGCCAAGAGGGATCCCAGGGAGGGGGGAGTTGTGTGACAAAAGGGGTGGAGAGGGAGAACACTCTTAAGACATAACCAAATTATTATTATTATTATTATTATATTATTATTATTATTTTAAAAACATTTACTTTTTATTTGTCATTCATTATTATATTATTTATTTTTATTTTTATTTAAATTAATTAATCGCATTTATAAAATAAAAACATGATGCATGGTTTTAAAAACCATTTCCCAACCATGCACCCTTTACAGGGCACCTAGAGAACCTCGCATGGGCTGGACACATGGGTTGGAAACTATGTGCCAACCATGTGATGAACAGTATTGGGGAAATACCTCTTGCCACTAATCATGCTGGATAGGTGAACAGTTTGGTAAACTATGAACAACCCATGTGATATCCTCTATCCACTAACATAAGTCTGCATGGTTTCCTGTTGTGTGCCACATGCTTTTAGACAAACTTTATGCCCTATTTCGGTCCTTCAAAACATGATTTTCAAGGTTTGGTGCTCTTGAAACTCCTTAAGATGCCCAATAAACTTCTCAGGAATTTTCCCAAGTCTAAAAGCATCACATTGAAACATTATGACACTTAGAACATCATTCTAAATATTAGTTTTAGAAATGGACTATCCAATAAATGAAAAAATTAAAAAACCATTGGTTTTTTATCTGGTTCAAAACATGGATAATTATAACCTTCCCACCTTAGATCTTCATGTTCCTGATAAATATTAAGAAACAATGTAAGTATCACCCAACCTACAAGTTTCATGATGTTTTGTGCAATCAGGTGCATCATGCTTCTAAATTCCCAACACATGTTGAAGCATTTCATAAGCATAAGGAACTAAAACCATCAAGACTTGATTCGATGCTTGTCTTCCAACTGAACACTCAAACAGATCCTACACAAGCTCATTTAGCTAAATACCTGATCCCGTCATTGTCTCATTAAGAATTTGGGAAAAGGTACTTCCCAACTTAGTATTCCACATTATAAGGGGAAATTTCCAAACCATTACATCTTCCACCATCGTAATTTACAATAAGAGAATACCTTATGCATTTTAACGATGATCCTTTCATGATTTATAAATAGTCAAAACAGTCGATTACCAATCAACCTCAAAGGCCCAAGTCAAGTTGTCTTTTCATTGAAATCCCCATCAAAATCAAGACAAACTCATCTTCATCTAACAAATTACTAGATATGGGCCTTCACTGCCCGTAACAACAAGAAAAAAAGGACAGAAAGTCAAGAGACCTCTAGATGACCCTTTTAGAATTATCGTACCATGACACAACCATGGGTGTAATCCAAATCCACCCCACTCTAATTGTTACTATTTTTAAAGTACATCCCTGATACCAAAACCAAGTCCAAGGTAACCTTAAAATTCAATTAAATAGATCTTTATGAGATAACCATGGTATTATTAACCCCATATTACAATATATATACTGGAATAATACCACAACATCTACATCATATCAACGACTACACAAATAGTAGAATCCTCTTGGTTGTCATGTTTGGAGAAGATGGATGGTGTCCAATAGTCTATTTAAGGTGTTCCTACACAGGAACCCAAGTATCACTCATGAAATAAATGCCTTGATTGGAACCATGAATCTAGTGTGAAAAACTGAGTAGGATCACCCAAGCAAGACTAGGATCTTTTAAAAGTTTAGTGCATCGTAAGATGGACGCTCTCTTAATGAATCTAGGATGACATCAGGATAGGTGATGTGATCATCACTAAGAAAAATACACTATGAGGATTTAAAGGTTTCTATTCAACCATACCCAATTACTAGATATATAAAATAGTAAAACAACAACTAGTCAACTTCAATGGAGAAGCTTAGCGTCACCTGTCGGTGCACCATCATTTAAAGGATCATGAGATTTTACAACTCGATTAATTATTTGATCATTCCAGATTTTACAACTAAATTCCATCAAAGACCAATGATGTTTTCAAATATTGTATACATTTCCAACAATTCAACGTTGTGATGATGAGAAAACACAGACACGTGTTAAAAAATAGAAAACCACAAAAGAATTCGAGCAAAACTGAGGATTTCAAATGGTCCTTTTAGGTTATATACCTTCTATATGGAAGGAAACATTTACTGAAACTGTTTTGGTGCTTCTATGATCCACGATCACAGTGTCGAATCATTAGACAAGGAAACCAAAACTAAACCAATCAGCATGTCAAATCATCCATGTGTCTATATAGTCCTCTAGAGCATTGGGATGAACATGTTTGTTCAACACTCATGTCATTATTCATAGAGACAACATGAGTCCACACACAACAAAACAAGTTCCCACAACTTAGCCTAACTAAACTGGTTGGTTACATCATATAACACTCATCATTAACCTTGTATGTGATTGGATACTACCCCTAGGTTTTGAAAGCAAATGTCACTTCCCATATACTATCCATATGTTATATTCACTATACATTCAAGTATCAAATGGCACATTTAAGAGATTTACCCATATAATTATTTCCCCATGTGACCATTAACATGGGTGATGAAATATCAAGTGATCCATCACTGAGGAATAATAAAAGAGATCAAATGACCTATGAAGCAGCCAACCATGACCTAGGAATGTCTAACCTACTGAAACCGAGCATTTCTTAATGCTCAAGCCCAATACAAAAGTCCAATATATCATGAGAATCAACACAAAAAATGGTTTCATTAGAAAAAAAGATATTTAAAAGGGACATAGAGACCTGAAAAGCACCAAACTTTTGATAACACACGACACTAGCAAGGGATTAAACTCTAAGGTTTCTACCTACCATAGGCTATCCCCTTACGAAAGAAAAAACATCAACCCTAACATCATGATATGGTAACATAAGTATGTAGGCTAAAAAGTAATCAAATAATTCTTTTCAAAAAAGGATAAGGACTACAGAGAGAGCCTACAGTTTCATCCAAATGTTTCTCAAAAGAAAATATCATGCTTCCCTTACATGAGGTTCTTAAATAGAGTATGCCACCTAGGGTTCCATTTCCATTCCCTTTAAATTTATTCACATTTAATCATTAAAAATCAAAATATTTAATCCAAAGCATCAAGTTACATTTTTAAAACTAAAACAAAATGTACATGATTAATCTAACACCCCAAAGTAAAAATAAGAAATTTTATAAAACATTGTTTTCAAAGCATTTTACACTTCTTGAAATTCAGTCATAATTATGAAAATTTTCAAAATAATTACTTTTTAATATAAAAGGTGGTCTTCAAGGTTCCCATTTTAACCAAGTTGGGTTCATCAAAATGAAATCCAATAATAGTGGTTAAATTATTAAAATTTCAAACACCCAAATTGGTCTCTCAAAAGATACATTCAATAACTGGCCTAATTGGGTCCAGTTGCACATTTAGGCATGAAACCAATTCATTTAATATTAAAATTAAATAGTTTCACATTTATAAACATCTCAATATATAACAATCCATTTCATTTAATATGCGATTCCATTTCCAAATTCATAAAGTGACCATACACTTCATAGACTGAAAATGTTTTCCTATTAATCGAAAAATATTCATATCACAATTTAACATGCATATATAAAATGGTATAGTTATATGGGTGGCCATATACCAACCTATAAAACACCTATACACTTTCAAAATTGGAATTTGGATCCCATTTACTAACCAATTTACCTTATGATTGAAACTTTGGAACCCTTTATATTTTAACAATATCCTTAAAATGTATTTATATTACACTCAAGATAGTTTGAATCTACGGGTTACCCTTTACGAGTTATAAGGCACCCATACATATTATAATCGAAAACTAGTTCCCTTTTATTCTAAACCCATATATTTCATTCCCATGCAAAAATTTACATACTAAAACAAAACTAACATGTCACTATATGCAGATAATAGAGAGTAACATGTTGTAATCACATAATCATGGAATATTAATGACATAATCATGCTATAACAACCAGGAAACAAAGAAGGATTTATAATTAATTACTTAAATATGTATAAAACTAAGCATGGAATATTAATCAAGGCACATAATCAACTCAGAAAACAGCTCTACAAATGCAACTACATCGCATGGTATACATGTTAACTCCTATATTCATACAATGATGCATGTTATGATTCATACTTGGAAAACCAATACAAAGGTAAAAATACTTGAAATTCCATAGGTCATAAGAAGCACAATGTACACCAATCACTTGAGGTGAAATCATATCAAATATAATAGTGAAGAACATGGACAATAATCTCGTCCAGGGAAACTTGGTCATTTCCCATACGTGGGTTGATCAGTCCCAAGCATGACTATTTACCAAGCACCGAAACATTCCTAGTATCATCTCGACCAACCCAAAATAGTATGAATAATGGAAAACATTAAGCTCTGATACCACTTTTTAGCATCCTTTCCCGACTAACCGTCCAACTAGTAGGCAGACCGGTGTGTCAAATGGCCTTAATAGGATCTCTCTATAATCCATAGGATTATGAATAATAGAAAGGGTATTTGAAGATGATAGTGTGGAAACTACACCCTATTATCAGAGATAAACAATGGTATTATCATATAATAAGCAATAGAAAGTAGCATAAGTAGTATAAAGAAATGAAAAAAATAGTGGAAAATGTATTTTAGATAATTGAATAAAATGTGTCCAATGTCAGTTTATAAAAAGTATGAATTTATGTCATAGTGATGATATATAAGCTTAAAAATATACATTCATCATTATTTACAAGATAGAAAAATACCAGACTCAAGAAAATAATAGAACAAAACTATGAACAAGAATGTATACTCGGGTACCCCAATGTAATGGCACATAGCACACACCACACAACATAAACAATCAACCAAGGTCTACATCCCTACGAACTAGAAAGTCTAATCTGGTACCTCAATGTAATTACAACCCGAGAAGGTTGTGAGATATAAATATCAGTAGACCAAAACTCATTGTGTCTATCCCGATCAAGATAGTTAAATATAAATTAAACTGTGTATAGTTATATATAATTTAATAAAAATAACTGTATAAATAAATCCCCACCCATCTAGGTTCCTAAGGGACAACTAATTGTTATCCTATCTTCGACTTACTATCGGAATAATATCCTAACAATGTCACAATATATATATATATATTATAAATATATACGTACATACATATATACATATATATATATATTCTTGATAGGTCTGGTACATGACACACATGAATCCAACACTAGTCTATGAGATGATGAGCTCTACTCAAGGGGTGGTATTCCCTATATCGCGATAGAGTGGGGGACGTCATGGCTGACACATAGAATGGTGAGTATGAACACCATGGAAACAATCAAAAATGGAACTTTACTAATCAGGAAGAGTGTAATCATCTTGATCATAGGTCAAGGAGATAGTCATCATCCCCACCACTTGGGAGAGCATAAATGTCCACGAGTCTTGGGTAACAAACCCAAACAAAGATAACCCACCGGTGAGGCACCATACAACAGCCCTCAAGTCTCATAACTGATCCCAGAGAGAAAATTCATCCTGATCATAGGTCAAGGAGATCATAATAATCCCCACCACTCAAAAGGATGTAATCATCCATGAGTCTTGGGTTTCAAAATTGTAGAAAGAGGACATAATAATTTATATCATAATACTTAAGGAATATCCTCATATGCATGTAATTTATCATACCCATGTATGGGTTTTATCACATTCATAATGAAATTTATGAGGTATTACCTCCCATGATTCACATTTATATAACCCCTTAAAACCATCACTTACAATTATAATATAATTTGTAATGTAATACCTTTTTGGAATTTTGTTAACCTTGCTAAATTTTAATAAAACAATTTATATAAGAGTTATGGTCTTACCATCCCATGGTTCATTTCATTTAAAACCAATTGACTAATATTAAGAAGGATGTTGATATCTAGCTTAACACGCCCTATTCAAACCATTTTCCATAACCAATTCATTCATGTTTCCTAAACATGGAAAATTCATATATAAGGTGTAAAGGGGGTCAAAAGGAATGTGTCATGATAAAAAATAAAATGTCTACATGGCAATGTCATTTAAAATAAATGTTCCTAAAAATTTAATATACATTATTCAAAGGGGTAGAAGCTAACATTCTATAGAATGAGCACTAACAAGCATATTATAGAAAAATCTAACCAAAACTATGAATAATATAAGAGTTACCACTAATTTTTTTGGAATATAGTGCATCTCCATTGGAGGGGTTTTATTATAAAAAATGATATATATCTTCAAACAATTAATTTATCATATTTTACATTTCATTCAATTTATCGAGGGAATCACTTAATCTAAAAACCATACTCCATTAATTAAAATCTAAGAATAGTGTGATAATTATTTAATTAATTAATACATCCAAAAAATTAGAGGGCAAGGAAAGGGATCCAACCACAAATGTATACTAAACCAAAAAAAAATCATCACTTGACAGCAGAAACCTGAACATGGTCCTTTCACTTACACAAAAATAATTATATATATATATATATATAATACTCTTAGCTGCATTGAACATATTCCCACCGCCATGAGAGAATATGCACAAATATGGAATATATATACCTTACCCTAAATAGGAGTGTAAGTACTCCTCATAGACGGTAGATTAACACACACTAAAAATTAAACTAGAACATTACAACACCAAAAGGAACATAAATAAATTAGGTCAAACTAATAATTAGAGACAGAACTCACCTTAAATCGATGGTGATGAACAAAAATTCACCAAACCACTTCACCTTTAGCAGTGGTTTCTAGAATATGCCTGAAGGGGTCCTGAGATACTGTTTTCACAACCTAATAATAGAGGAAACCATAAAATTTCTAAGCCTTTAACCCTAGTGTTCCAGTTGAATGGAATTAAGTGATGGGGGAAGAGAAAATGCCAATTAATAGAGGATAAGGGAATATGAATCCTTACCATGAAGATTCGAACAAAAATCCTTAAGAAATACAACTGAAAATGATGAACTCGAGAGGAGATAAGGGGTGGTGTAGCATGTGGAAAAGAATGATCCTAGGGAGGGGGGCATCACACGACTTAGTGGGAGGAGAAGGGGAACCCTTTTAAGACATAAAAAAATCATAATAATAATAATAAGAACACTATTATTATTATTATTAAAAAAATTATTTATTTTTATTTACTATTAATAATTATATTTTTTATTTTTATTTTTATTTTTATTAAATAATCTTATCTCTAAAATAGGGTCACAACACATAGTATGGGAAATCGTGAACCAACCATGAACCCTTTACTGGGTACCTGAAGCACCCCACATGGGCTGGCTGGACGATTTGGAAACTATGTGCCACCTATGAGATGAACTATGTTGAGCTAAAAACTCCTTCCAATAACTATATGGGATACATGAATGATTTGGTAAACTGTGTGTAGCTCATGTGAAAACCACTTTCCACATACATATGTTTTCACGTTTTCCTTTTGTGGGCTGCATGGTTTCATAAAAACCTTTCTCTCTCCATATGTCCATCAAAGATTGATTTTTCCAAGTATGGCACTCCCAAAAATCCTTCATACACCCAGGAAACTTCTTAGACCTTCTCCCAATTCCAAAAACATCACATTTAATCATTTAAACTATTATAATTCTATTTTGAATATTGGTTTTAAATATGGATCCTCTAGTAAACCCAAAAACTCAAAATCCTTTGGTTTTTCATCCGGTTCAAAACACGGATCATTATAGTTAAAGAATATTTTTTCAACCATCCACACAGTTTTTCCCTAAACCATGTACATTAATTTTTCATGGGGCCAAAAAAACATAAATCCTCAAAATGTGGGAATTTTCACTAAGAACTCAACATAAACATCAACTGAAAGATAAAATACCATAAAATAGATATAAATAAATGAAATAAAAAAAACAAGCTTCAGGGTGTGTCACTTACCAAATTGGGAATATCTCAATAAATGTCACCTCAAACGACCAAGAATTGAGGAATGGAGATCTTGGAGAGGCAAGATGTGAGGCCCTTTGGAAATTCACATCATGATGGTCTAGGTAAGTGAAGAAAAACCCTAACAACCCAGACACTAGCTAACCAGATCTAGTGGTCCTTTACTATATTTTAAACATCCTTAATCAATATTTTACTAGTCTCATAAATATATAAATATATTTAATCATTAAATTAGATGGGGAATATAAATTATATCAAAAAAATCATTAAAAAGTATCATACCTTCATTTATTATCCATATATCACATGTGTTATTCTTAATTATTTACTAAGAAAATATGGTAACAAAATAAATGGGTGATCTCAAAGGATCAATAATAGTTATTTTACAACAAAATATAGTATATAATAATAATAACATATATTATATGGTAGGAATAATTAAAAAAATAACATATAATTGAGCACAAAACATACCATATTCAAAGAAATAGAAGTAGAAAATCACTTGTATAAAAATAATAAATCTCATAATGACAGAATGTTTCTTGTTAAGCATCATAACTGTATCATCAACGACACATTAAATACATCATATATAAATGGGTATGCATACAACTAATACCAAAACTAGATTTTCTCACGTGGCTTACTAATGCATCGAGGGGCTATATAATTTTGGGCTAGATTATCCCCAAATTATAAAATAATTTCATCATATAAAATGATTGAATAAAGAATAAAATATGTAATAAACATATCTTATTAATAAATAATTATTAATATTCAAATAATAAGTATATTTATTGTTAATATTTCCCCAATCCACAAGTTGAATAAATTTATAATTGAACACCCATAAATGTGGATAGATAAATATTGACTCTTTACACTATATTGGGTAAATTATATACATTCAAGAAAAAAATAAAATAAAAAATAGAAATAGTATATGATATATTGAATAATTAAAAAGTATATTGAATAAAAAGATAAAACCCAAGATCGACATGGTGGTTAATATAGAACATAATCACAATAATGAGAATCAATAAGAAAGAACCCTTATGAAAAAATTAATGTATGACTAATAAACCCATAATAGAGGGAAGGATAAAATAAATTTATCATTAATTAAGGAAAAATAGTAATTTATAAATTTAATACCTTCAATTATAGATGTGTAGGAGAACATAAAGAGACAATACTTAAAAGGAATTAATATTTGTAATGAAAACATTTACCTCGACACCTTGATTATTTTGTACAGTCTCTAAAAAATTAATAATAATAATAATAATAAAAAATTTAATTAATTTTCAAAAACATTTTTCATTTTCATTTTATTAATTTTATTACTTTTAGTTCCTTTTATTATTTTTATATTACTTTTTTAGATTATATTAGCTTGCATTGGTCACTTCGATGTTGTTTGGTTCATAGTTATATATTTTCTTTGATGTAAAGGTAATAATAAATATCCATTATCCATTGCTAAAATAAACTCAATAATTTTTGTGGTATATATTTCATATCATTACAAAATTAAATTATTTCAATAGTTCATGAAATATTTACAATTCATGGAATCATCATCGAATAGAATGTTTTTTATTGTTACAATTACAACAATTGTTTACATTTAATATCAATATTACCATTCCAATTTTATCACTATAAAATTGTATAAATGATATTACTTGATTATTTTATTATATTTAATCATGAAAAAAAAATTTAGAACATCCATGAAAAGAATAATTCAAAAATAAAACATCATCATTAACTTTGGGGATATAAAACTACTATAGGAGAAATGATGTTTTTAAGAGACTTTAAAAAAGAAGAGGTAGAATAGTTGTTATTAGAGTATTATAAAAATATTAAATAATATAAAAAATCCTTTTTTAAATTTACTTTTATTTATTAATATATGTTATAAAAAGTGTATGCGGATATTCTAAATTAAAAAATCGATTTTGAAACCTGTATTTTCAATATAGTAATGGTTTATTAAAAAAGGTTTTTTGAGTTTAAGTTGGTGATCTTTCATTAACGATGGATGAAAAGGATGATAATACCATGAATATAAAATCATTTAAACAAAGTATTTGATGATTTAAAAGGGTTTTAAAGAAAATAATCTCATATAAAAAAGGATAAAGTGGCTTGGAAACAATATCTTTCACTTCAAGACACCTCCATTGGAGACTGTGTGAAGCATTTAAGAGAGCATATTTTGGTTACACCAAGGGTTTAAGGGTGTGTGAATGGGATTGTAAAGAATAATTTTAGTAGATGTTGGGAAAAGGATGTAATTTTTTAATTCATAATAATAAATTGGAGGGTGGGTGTCTATATTGTCCAGAGGTAAGGGTATTTTAGAATAAAGTATTGTGTGTTTTATCATTTAGGCTAAACACTATGAATAGTATAGATTCTTGTGACTTTTACCAGTTCATTATAAAATAATTTTTGTTCATTTGTCATTAAAAATAATGTAAAATTCAATATAATTTTGGAAATATTTAATTAAAGGTAATGAATCAAAAATGGTTTTTTATTATAAAAAATATATAATTTGGGTTTTATAATTTCAAAAAAAAGAATTAAAAAATAAAAATATTATTTTTTAAATGAATTATTTTACTCATTAAATATATTTAAATTCATGAGAAATGTTTTATAAATGGTTGATATATATTTATATCATCATGAAGTACTAAATCTTATTGTGTTCGTAAAAACATTTTATTAATATTTCATAAAAAATAAACTATTTTAGAAAAATTAAAAAAAATAACCCTATAAAAATTTGATTTTTCTATTCAAAAAATGATGTTAATTATATCAAATTATAATTATAAATATTTGAAATTTAACTTTTAAATAAATTTAATAAAACACATAAAAATAATTATAACCAAGAAAAAATATTATTTCTTTTGTTAGGAGCAATTATGTTTCCTTTTTTTAACATTATTAATTCTTGTATGATTAAAAATTATTATATTTTAATTATAATCCTAATATTTCTAATATATAATATATATTTTTATCAAAAAAAAACTGATATGTGTATGTAATTTTAATATTTATATTATAAAATAATAGTTACAATTTTACAGAATTATTTTAAAAAGCCATATTAAAATTTATATTCATTTATGTTTCATGGTATCTAATTTGAGAAATTATTTTTTGAATTCTAATATTTATAATTTAATTTTTGAAAATAGTTGTTTCTATGCATTTTTCTAATTTCAACGATTAGGTTATTATTGAAATGGTTATATAATATTTATAATTATCAATTGATTATTATACTCATGACAAATTCCATTTATTTACTTCATTATTTACTTCCTCAATTATTGACACAGTTTCTTGTATTTAATTTATAATATATTTCTCTTGTTTCAAATAGTTTTTTGTCTACAATGTTGTTCTCTTCTATAACAATTATAGGAGATCATAACACACTTCAATATTAAATTTCTTATGTTATTTGTATAAGATTATTATCCCATTACACAAATTTAAATTTTATTAAGTGTATTTTTACTTTTTATGTTATGTTCAGCAATATCTGTTGTTTCCATTATAGTGAATGTATCTTTTTAGTTATGTTGTTCCATTATGATGAAATAAATGGAAATATGTTCTAATATAATATTTATATTAAAATATTAGGTCTTACATTATCCCCCCATTTATAAAATTTCATCCTTGAAATTTGGGGTATTTATAAATCCATGGAAAATTATGGGTATTATTCCATCATTGCTTTATTAGGGTCCCACATCACCTCTTCTAATTTATAATTCCTCCAAATTACCTTCACTAATAATGTTTTCCAATTTTACAATACTTGTTCTCTAGATTCAAAATTATAGAAAGACACATTCTTATAAGAAAATTCAGGTTCTATATTTCATTCTTTAGTATTTATTAATTGCATTGGTTATAGCATGCACTTCCTTAATAATGACAGATGGAAGACATCGAGTACTTTAGATATATTGGGTTGCATAGCCAAATTATAATCCATAATTCTAATTATCTCTATGATCTAAAAATTCTCAATTTACCTTGTATATAGATTTCCATTCATAACAAACTTTATAACTATCTTTTATGGAGTTAACTTTAAGAAAAAATAGTCTTATACTTGGAATTACAATTACTTAAACTAATTATCAACATATATATTTTTTATTATTTGAACTAAATTTATATATTTCTAGGTAGATCAGAAATTATAAATTGTATCTCCAACTAAATATGGACTAATTATCTTTCATTCCCTGACGTCATCACCATATTTTGGAGTACAAAATATTTTTCGAATTTAAAGCATCGTGTGGTTCCATTTGAATAATGAAGTGAAAGTTATTATTGCATATGAATCCCACCAGAAGCAGTTACTGAACCCAAGTACCTTATTAGATTAGTGAGAATAAACTCAACATATCCTCTATCATTGGGATAGTCTAATCATACCTTCTATCCATCTGAGGATGATAGGTAGGGCTCAAATAATACTCAGTGTTCAGATCCTTCTAAAGGATCCTTTAAAATTTTGATGTGAAATGAGGTTCATGATCAAATATAATCTATAGAGGTATACCATTAATAACAAAAACATCATTAATAAAAATATATTTAAAACACTCTAAGTATATATCCTCACTTATTTCTAGAAAATGAGTATCATTTTTAAGACAATCCATGATACCCCATATTCCATCATTCTTCTTGGATGTCTTAGGAAGTCTAGTGAAAAATTATTTTGGTATATTGTACCACTTGCACATTTTTGTAGGGATTGGTTACATGAAACCTTTTTTTATTTTTATTTCTCCCTTTTATAAATTTCTAATTTTTGTATTCCCACCCAAAGTTTTCTCATAAATCATTAAACATCATGGTGCTACTAGGGTGTATAGAGAAATTTGATATCGGAGCTTCATCTAATAATTTTTTTTATTCAAATCAGGTTCTGATAGTATGCGTAGTCTCTTACCAAATTTAAATAATATATATTCATGAATGTAGTATATCAGTAACCCATCTTTTATAAATTCATATTCATTTTGTAAACTTATGTTATTTTATTGATTGTTTTTAATCTTCTATTGTTAAGATGGTTGGGAAAGTATTTATAAAACAAATGATGTTTCCCCTTCCCTAATAATTCCCATATCCAAATTTACTATATCAATTAATATTCTATCCTTGACTATTCTCATTATATATAGAACTCTGTGATCCTTTCTACTCAGGGCATCTTCTACCCCCTTTCCTTCCCAGGGTGATAGTGTATCAAATAACTATAGTCATTGAGTTGTTCCAATCATCTCATTTTCCTCATGTTGAGATATTTTGGAGTGAATATATTCTTAAAATTATTTGATATGTATATATTAAACATTTTTCATTACAAAATTAATTTATACATATATTCAAAGAAAAGTTATTTTTTCAATTCTAGATCACGATTTGAATAATTTTTCTCATGGGTCTTTAGTTTCCTTGATTCATAAGATACAAATTTATTATTCTCCATAATGATACATATTATTTTTTTCTTATGTACATCAAAGAATATAAAAATGAATCCTTTAATATTGGTAAAGTCAATACTGGTTAATTTCTTAATCTCTTTTTCAGTTCTTCAAAACCATGTTTTAAATTCCTTCAACCATATGAATTTGACTTGTTTGTCTGTTAACTTACTTAAAAAGTTTGTTAATCAGGAAACAATATCAAAAAATTAATGATAATAACCTTCAAATCTAATTAAACTATGTATTTTAGTAATTTTATTAGATTAGTCCATTCCTCAATCATCATAGTCTTTTAAGGTTCAATGTATATTCCATCCTCAAAGACAATATGGATAAGAAATGAAATGTATTAAAAGAAAAATTCACACTTATTGAATTTTACATATAAATTCTTCTCTCTAATATTCACTGGGATATTCTATATATGGTTATTATGTTCATTATATCTCTTAGACTATATTAATATATCATCTATAAATACCATAAAAAATTCCAATATAATCCTTGAATAAACTATTCATCAAATCCATACTCAGTGAGGGTTTATTTTTTAATCCAAAAGGAATTAATATGAATTCATAATTTCCATACCTTTTAAAAAATCTAATCTTTGGTATATCATCCTTATTAATGTCTCATTTATAATAACTAAAACAAAGATTCATCTTTGAAAAGTATTGTGTTATTTGATGTTGATCAAATTTATCATCAATGTGTCGAAATTGATACATTTTCTAAATAGTTATGGAATGTATCTCTATATAATAAATTTGAAACCTCATCAACACATTCTTCTCCTAGAAAAATATAATGAGTATGCCCAAATATGATACAATCAGTATTATGTAACCCATGTCACACAATAATTGAAGTTTCATATTTAATTCCACCAATAATATAGGATCCATTCTATAGGTTACCTTAGATATGGATTTTTTTATAATTGATAAAATCAATATAGAATTAAACATCGTGTTCATGTGGATATCTAGGTAATTCATCTAGAAATACATTAGTTTAATCTTGAACAATTAATACATACTAAATTATTTGGGTATCCTTCGCACTCATATATCATATTTGATCTTCTTCTTCTATAATAATTTCATTAAGATGAGCCGATAGAGGTAGTTATTAAAAACATTTATGCAATAATGTCTCACATATAAAATCATAGGCTCTACTTTTGTCTTGTAGATTGTAATCTCTTTATCTCAGTAGAAAATTCTCAGATTATACCTTGATAATGAATTCAGCCTAAGAATTATATCAAAATTAACCATTGTTATGACAAAAATGTTTTCAAATATATTACTTCCATGAATTTTAATATGAATATTATAATATTTTTTTATGCAATATTATTTCCATTTGGTAAAAAACCACCATCATAATGAAATATTACTTGAGAAATATTTTTCCACATTCTCGGTATTGAGAATCAAAGTCCACCATTGATATGTATCTCTAGTTATATGGTATATAGTATTAATAACCATATACCCTATACTACATACTAAATCTATGAATATATTCTTCATATATTTAGTTCATTTATCTCTACCCAAAGCATTATTGGTTCCATTGAAAGATGGAGGTTGATACCTCACAAAACCAACCAATATTATAACATCTTCCAAGTAGTAAATAGATCAATCATTATAGGAAATTTCATTTGTTACTAACTATGTCATCTTAAAAAATATGAAGATAATTTTATCAAATCCAACAAACGATTCATTGGTTTTCACATCAGGGAAATCCCTATATTGATTATAGCTGTTGATAAGGTTTATGATCCTTCTATTAGGAACCCCTTCTAAAAAATTTCATATACTAATTAGATCATGAACAATAATTTGAGTTATGAATCACATTTTATAATTTATAGTAATTTATTAAAAATTCACATCAAATATTCGATCCATTTTATAAAATTTTAAATAAGTAATTATCAGAATTCATTTTTATTTATCCATGTTCATCTAAATCTAGTTATTTATGCTTCTACTAAAATTTCCTTAATACTAAATACAAAAACACTAACTCTAGTTACCTAGAGTTAGTGGTAATTTATGAAATAGTAATCAAATATAATAAATATTTTATTAGTCTTGCAATAATTAGTATATATTTGTTTATTACATTACACGGGGTACATAAATTACACTATAAAATGAATAAAATATTTTTATTCCTATATTTATTATCCACATATCATACATATAATTGTTCATTATTTACCAAGATAACCAGGAAATAAAATAAAGGGGTGAGATCATATGATTAAGAAAGGATATTGTACAGGTAAATCCAATAAGGAATCATAATGAAATACCCAATAAGATAGTAAAAATCATGGCCAACAGGATTACTTGTGTTGCTGGAAAAATCATGTCATGGAACCAGTTTGGCTTTGTTAAAGGTAGGAACATTTGAGATTGCTTACTCACGGCCTCTAAATGCATTAACCTCCTTAGAAAACCCACAAGGGGAGGAAATTTTTCTATCAAACTTGACATTAAAAAGGCCATTGATGCAATGGATTAGTTCTTCATCGGGAAAATTTTTCCTAGACTTGGATTTTGTGTGAAGTTCATTCATTGGATCATAGAACATATTGAATGATCCCACATATCAATTATTGTAAATGGATTACTATAAGGATACTTTTCTTTCTCTAGGGGGTGCATAAGGGGATCCTCTCTCAGTTATTATCTTTGTGATTGCTGAAGACTACTTAAGCAGGTTTTTTCTCTATATAAAGGAAAAGGGGGAGATCTCCACAATCAAAGTGTCTAGGGCTATCTCTACTCCATCTCACTTTTTTTTTGCTGATGATATTTTGTTTCTTACATAGGGATACAAGAGGAATATAGGGAATATAAAAAATATATATTTCCCACTATGAGAATGTCTCTTGGCAGGAAATCAGTTAAAGCAAGTCCTTAATATATTTTTGAAAGAATATACTAGCCTCAATAAAAGCATGACATATTCATGATATGAGAATAAGGGAGGTTTTCCTCCCTTTTAATTACTTTGGGATTGCATTATTCTAGGGAAATCCGAGACACTCACATTTCTCAAATTCCCTAAATCAATTAAGAAGAACACTTGCCCCTTAGAAAGGAAAATCCCTATTGATGGCTGGATGGATCTACCTTGTAAATCATGTGGTTACCTCAAATATTTCCTTCTCATTTATTGTTTATATATTTCCTACTTAAATCATCATGAAAATAAATTCAATGCAGAATAAATTTTTTGGAGTGGTAGTATAATGGATTGAAAGATCTTCACCACAAAGTGGAGCCAATGTTGTGTTCCTCCCATGCTAGGTGGCCTATGAATTAGAAACCTGCATCTTTTAAACCAATCATTGATGGAAAAATAACTATGGTGACTTATCAATACAACTTACACCTCCCTAGAATTCCTCGGATAGAGGATCCTTTATCGGTAACTATAGGGAAAACTTGATATATGGACTCTTCAATCTAGCTGAAAGTTAGAGCAATTTTCCAGAAGATTATACAGCATTCACACTAGCTGGTAAATGTTAACTCTTTCTTGAGTTATTGGAATTAAAACTAAATAGGTTCCATTATCATTGACAACGTTTTTCTTGAGGAACACAACATTGAAATCAATTCTCTAATCAAAGAGAAACTTGAGCATCTGGAGGATCTCCTAGCGGACATTTCTATTGTTTTTGACAATCGTGAATTCATAAAACAGGCAGACATTCTCATCTAGGAAGGGTCACCTAATTGGAAAATTGACTCCAAAAGCTTCTATCAACACTTAATTCATGGAGAGAGGGAATGTATTGGTGGATTTAGTAAAACTTGGATGTCTCCTTCTAGGTTTACTTTAATTTGGCGGCTCTACTACAACATGGTCCCGATGGATGAAAGTATTCAAAGTGTTGGAATCTCTCATTACTCATGGTGTGTTCTATTTCATCAACATTGAAACGAAGTTGATCATTTATTCTTATTCTAAAAAACTTCTTCCTCACTATGGAATCTGATTCTCAGCACTTTTGAAATCAGGGATCCACCAACAAGTTCTCTTCTTAATTTTTTAGGACTCACTCTTAGTACTAAGATTTATGAGCAGCTAAATTATATTTATACAGTTACCTGTATTGAAACTCTACACTACATTTAGAGATCCTGAAATAATTCCATTCACAACAAGGGATGGTTGTCAAAATATTCTCCAATTTACTCCATCTATGGAGATGTGGAGGCTACTAGTAGTAGAATGAAAGGCTGTGGGGACACCTCAGTCTGAGACATTAATGTCCTAAAAAAACTGAGCATTTGAGGTGTATTTCCTAAACCCTGAGGCTTGATGTATGTTTTCTAGTCCACAACATTCCTTGGATGGACTAAATTCAACATGGATGGGGCATCGCAGCACAACACAACACCAATTATATTTGGGTTCATTTTCAGGAACCAAAATGGGGAAGTGGTGGAATGCACTTATGGACCATGTGGGCATGAAACCACATTGGAAGCAGAAATGTTAGGGGATCATCAAAGTGGTTGCAAAGATTTACCAAAGGAACTGGAACAATATCTGGTTGGAATGTGATTCTACACCCATCGTTCAATCCATAATAATGGGTCAAACATATCTTTCAAGGAAACTCACATGAAAGTGGCTCAAAGGTCTTGATCAACTTTCTACTTTAAATTACATCGCGACTCACACTTTTCAGGAAGCGAACTAAATAGAAGATGGTCTTACAAATAAAGGAGTCACTAAAGAAGAGGAAAAATATTTGAGTAGTGCACATACTAAAATGATTCCTCTTCTTTCTCATGATCAATCTAAAATACCTTCATTTTGTTTGGTGTAACTTACCTTTTTATTAATCCAGGAGATATAGTGCTTGCTTTTCACAAAAAAAATCAAAATGCATTCATCATTTAAAATGAATAGATATATTATAAAATAAAAAAATTAACATGTATTATTAATCAAAAATTATTTATATTGATATAACAAGTATATGGATTGTTAAATTTTCTTCTATCAATAAGTGAATAACTTTCTTGGTGAACACCCTTCAATCTAGATTGAGAAATAATGAGTCATCACATTGTATAGGGTAAAGTGTATGTGATCAAGTACAAAATTAATAAAACAAAGAAATAATATGTGATATATAGAATAAATAACACTCAAATGTACATAGAAGAAAAATATAAAACCAATATAGAGATCAAGGGTAATAGAAAACAAAATCACATGAACGAGAATGAATGGGAACGAATCCTTATGAGAAAGGTAAGGTATGAACTTTAATCCATAAAGGAGGAAAGGGGACTATAAATTCATTAAAAATGAAGGTAAAGTGTAAATTTATACATTCAGTACCATGAATTTTATGTTTAAAAGATAATATTAAGAAACAATACTCGAAAATAATTTTTATTTAGAAATAAAACCCTTACGTCAAATCTGGGATTCTTTCATATGCTCTCAAAATCCCCATAATCATAAAATTATAATAATTAATTAATTGATTAATAATATTTTGCATGTTTATTTATTTATTATCATTCCTTTTAAATCATTTATCATTATTTATATTCATTTATTAGATAGTTTTAGTATATATCGGTCATTTTGAGGTTGTTCAGTTCATAGTTCATGAACCAATTTGATATAATTTTAAAAGTAAAAATACATTTTCAGATGATTAAATAAAATCTATAAGTTTCATGTTATATAGTTCATATAATTCTAGAAGTGGTGGAGTTTAATAGGTTATGTAATAGTTACAATTCATGGAATCTTCATTGGTATTTTTTTATGGTTAAAAATGACTACAATTATTTTTATTTAATATCATTATTATCACACCAATTGTAACATTACATAATCATATAAATGATTTCATTTGATTATTATATTATATTAAAACATGAAATTAATTTTTTTAGAACATACACGAAATGCATAATTGAAAAATAAAATATCATCATTCACTTAGGTAATATAAAACTAACATATCAGATATGTTAATTTAAGTGCCTTTTAAAAAATATGATGAAAAATAAATAATATTTAAGTTTTATAAAAACAATCAATTTTATAAAATTTTATTATTTAAATTTTATTTTATTAATTTATATTATATACAGTTTCAGGGGAGAATCAAAATGAAAAACATGGACTTTGATACACGTATTGTAAAAGTAATATTGGATTATCAAAAAAGAAGTTTGATAACAAGACATTGGTTATCTCTTATAAATGATTTATCAAATAGTTGATACTGACATGGATATTAAATTATTGAAAAAAATAAGAAAAGTATTAAATGTTTTTTAATGGAAAGAATCAAAAATAAGAAAGTAGAAAGTGTTGGTATAAGATTAACGCAAGTGTGTATGAATTTCTATTTTAAAAATTTTAAATCACAAACAATTAATTTATAAAATAAATCAAAAATGTTATATTTTATGAATTTTATTTGAGTTTAGAATAATAAAAAAAATTTATTTAAGCATGGAAAATTTGGATCAGATTTTTTCAAGTATTCATGTCCATTATAAATGATACAATGCGTAAATATAAATAGAGTAAAATCACAAAATATAATAAGTTAGGAAATATCAGAATGTGTACCCCTACATCTCCACCACATGAATCAATTGGTTAATGGTATAAATACCTTGGTCTAAATGGGGACCAAGATCCCACCTCTCAAAAAAATTTCTTGTGAGAACCGTCTTGTGCTTCATTGGTTCCTAAGTCACCAATCCTATACTTTTCTAGAGTGTGAGTGATTAGAAAATGGTGGTTTACCAAAGAGAGGTTTTATTTCGGAAAACCCATTACGCACTGCTCACAAATCATTTTGATGGAGTGGTGTGCAATGAAGGATGAAGATATTTTGAGGAAGGAAGGAGAACCTTAAATTTTTTCTTGAGATGAAGGATCTTAAGAGAAATTGATAAATCTTTTGTTTCTCCAATGATTTGTATCCAAAAAATTGTTCATAAGAAAGATTAATCTTCTAAGGGGCCAAGCACGTGATTTTATATGCTATAAAAGGTATGGGAATATTTAATTATGCAAATTTAATTAATATAAGTAATACCATTATTATAGATATTTTATCATAATTAACAATGTCTTGAAAGCGATTACTTGACATCATCGGATGCCCTATATCATCCATCAAGTAGCTGGTGGGAATTCTAGAGATGAGAACAACTAGAGAAACTCCACTATCCAATTTTTACTAGTATATGGCCTTTAGAAAAACTTATGAACACATGGTAGATTCACTATCCATCCTATGATCCTCCACCAACTGGATATTGGTACTTATGCACTTCAGGGTTATTGACACAATGGAATCAGGTAGCTGATTTGTAGCGCCCCGACCCGAGTTACCCAGAGTCGGTGCGTTACTTTGTAGAATTGGCATGATCACAAAAGATCAAGTCTCGAAAGACCGATTAGTTTAGTAGCCTTGGAAACACTAGATACATTCATAAATGTTACATTACATCATAAAGTGAAGAACTAAAATAACATTGTATCCATTTTCCACACTCATATCCCCTTCAGACTATCCCTGCAGGTCATTTCTAAAATACTTCTTCACATCCTGGAAAATTTAAAACATTGAAAGGGGTGAGCTCAGATGCGTAGTAAGGATAACAATATAGAGGAAGCTTTCATAAATAAACATAAACATTTAAGGAAATGTATAACTAAAACAAAATACTTTTAAACTTGATCTTCAACATAATATGGAAAAAGTAAAATGGGATAATTCCATTTACTCATTCACATGGATATTCTACTGGTCGAATAGTCATATGCAATATCAATAACCACTTTCATAATGATGGAATGCATAATGCTAGACTATCATAACCACGTAGCCAAGGACTCGTGCTAAGACTACAAATAAGATTTTGTCAAGACCTCATGGAAAGACACTAGTTTGTCTCTTGAGACCTGCCGATGCATCAAGGAGCTATAGCGGGCTCCACCCGTCACTTATTAAGTCCAATGCATTCCTCATATGAACAGGTTTAAACATATCATAAACCATAACATAATTGTATCACATAAAACATGCATAAAGGAAACATAATATTTCCACACTTCAATCACAATATATCAATAAAACACATTGATATAATAAAAACTTTATCAAAACCATTTTCAATACCAAAAGAAAAGAAAAGTAAAACATGGTATTTATTTTTCTTTTAAAAAAACTTATGGCTTATAGAGGAAGCTAAAATAATAGTCACAGCGGTGGAGAATTCATTGTCACCGCATATGTAAGAAAAAACATTCCTTTTGTCAGTTAGTAAAAACGCTTCGTATAAAAATATTCCTTTTGAATAAAAGTCAAAGGGGTTTATAAACCGTATAAAAGAAATTTGTGTATAAAACAAAATATGCCTCAATGAATAGAGATTGAGACGAAGTCCCTTAAAAAGATCATTTTTTAATAAGATATATCTATTATGTGTATTCACTATATGTACACATAAAGAAAGTACAAATACCATATAGGACATAATAATATCATGACATAATTTGAAAGTTGGAGATTAACCCAAAGAATGGAAACTGGGTTAAGAAATTCCCTTACCTTGTGTCCTGTCTTGACTCGACCGTTATTTAACCTCCTGAATAATAAACTAGAGTTAATTTATAATTGCTTAAAAACCTTTTTCAAGTTTTTTATTCCTTTTATATCACTTATTACCATGTCATGAACAGTATGTAATTATTTAAGTTAATAACAGTCGTTTTTTCGATCTTCGGTACTTGAGACAAAAATAGACTTCTTATAATTAGAAGTTGTTCATGTGGTAAAATATCCATTATATACAGAATTATATTCATGATATAGATATCATATATCTCATATATATCCAGTATATACATTCATTTATAATATTACATAACATTTAGAGGTAAGAAATGAAATGCACCGTTCATGGAGACGGTGAGCCGTACGTACGCATGAACGCTACTTTCATTTCTATTTCGTATTTAATGGAATGAAATAATAATAATATAAAGGTATAATATAATTCCAGTATAATATAGTGTATAATAACATTTACTCCATCCTTTATACATCCCACATATGGTATTAACGATTCAAATCACTTTGAGGGGGCGGTAGTCTGCACTTCCTAAAATGAAAATATCGCGTTTACCTATAATGGAAATCATAAAGGTATGCCATAAATGAAAAATACAGAAGCTTAAGTAAAACATAAAAAAATTATATATCATATATAATTATAGTGGCATCTTAATGGCCACCATTGAAGGTGTTATATGAGTGTTGAACAATCATCGTTTTGTGAGGTAGAAATTCACCATCCACAGAAACAGTATGTTCTTTAACCATTAGATGTAGGTGTGTGTAAGTGTAACTCTAATCCTTCTTATAACAACATACTAGTATATTTAGGATACTGGTGTTGTTACAAAATAAATGAATAAAAAGATTTTAGGGGGTTGGTGAAGAAAAATAAAAGAACACAAGAGAAGACATTACCTTAAAATCAGGTAACTCTTTTTGATTTGAGCCAAAGGCTTCCTTGGGAAGAATTTTTCCCAAAGTGATGCTTCTAAGAGTAAGGGAGGGAAGTTGGGAGAGTATTTTGGCAGAGTTTGGCCGAGCCAAATGGCTTGAATGTGTGAATAAGGTGGTAGTGGGGGGGCCTTTTATAAATGGAGAGGAGGGGCACTTTTGGAAAGTAATGAAATGTTACTTTATTATATAATGAGTTTCGGATTTTAAATGTCCCACACTTATATAATTGTAGAATAAGGTGATAAGGGTTGGAAATCTACTCATCCAATAGGATTTTGACAAGTTTAAGCCTTGTATTTTACATTATCTTTTCATTTTATTTAAATCGTTAATTAATGAGGTAATCGCTGCATCATCATGGTGTCATAAATAATTTAATTTATATAATGTCTAAAAATTATACAAAAATTATCATGATGTAGGAAATCTTTTTATATTTCCAATTAATATTTATAGTCAAAAATATGACTTGTATAACCCCATTTAAAATTTTTTTTAGTAAAAAAAATTATGTTTGTGACATTTTTATTTTAACTTTAAATATAAGTTATTTATGTCATTTTCCTACCAAAGTGGCTCCATGGGGTCCACAAGTTGACCCATGTATTGTCTTGGTCGTCCATGACTCATCCAATAGAGGTAGGACAAGTTTAAAGGTCATTTCATATTTTTATAATACCATTTTTACCTTAAATTTCACTAATTGCCTTTAATCGCGATTAATTAAACATAAAAGTTACTATTCACCAAAAAATTATTTTAATCCCATTGAACCAGATTTTACTTCCTAGTGACAACCATATATGTCGGATTTT
Source organism: Viscum album (assembly GCA_963277665.1). Lineage (NCBI taxonomy): Eukaryota > Viridiplantae > Streptophyta > Magnoliopsida > Santalales > Viscaceae > Viscum > Viscum album. The sequence goes on along the minus strand of OY728137.1, from coordinate 1,635,766,007 downwards.
TTAAAATCAAATCACAGAAGTGGTAATATTTCATTTAAATGAAAAATCGGTTATTTAACTACCACTTAGTGGTTTCACTATTCATCAAAAATTGAAGTTTTTCAGAACAATGCCAAAATTTAACCCTAAGCTATAATTTATATTCCGAATTCAAAAATGATGTCTATTTTATGAAATTATTAACATATAAGTTGCATTAATTAATTTAATAATTAATTTCTGCTGTCACAACAAATAGCGTGTTTTTAAGAAACAATATATATCAAAAAAATTGACATTTGTTTATGTCCAATTCCAAAGTGAAATTAATTATAATGAACAACATTGGATAAAATGGTAAAAATATATTCTAATTATACTTTTAAAACACTCAATATTATAATTTATCACTATAAATTATTTTGATTAAAAAAGTTGTTTTTAAGTATTTTTCACTATTTATAAAAAATTAGGAGTTCTCCGAAAATTACAAAGAATTCAACTTAAGATAATTTCGACATTAGGAATCCAAAAATGAAGGCCATTTTGAAATATTAAATATATATAATTCAAAAGGTAGGTATTACTATTCATAATGGCTATTTTGATTAGTCGCGGTGTGTTTGAATCTCGAACTTGCGTACAATGCAAGCTATTGCATTATTGAAAGAGAAGCGTATCGTGGAAGATCGGGGTGTTACATTCTCCCCTCCTTCAATAAATTGCGTCCTCGCAATTTGAAATTTTTCTTTGAAAATAAAAGGTTGAAAATAGAAAATACCTTTGTGGAAAACCCACATCGGAAATAAGGTTAATAAAATTTAGCCTTAATAAGAGGGAAAGGGAAATTAAAAAGTCACCACCCAATTATGATCTCGATTAAGAGAACATTGGTGGCAATTAGAGACATATAATTGGAGGAAAAACGTAAATATTTGTAGGGAGTGATTGAGGTCATTAATCACAAACAAGTGTCAAATTGAGGGCCTCAAAGCCTTCAATCTATGTTGATTTAAAATATCATCAGTTCAACAAGACATAAGGTATTAAGATAACACATTTTTTTGTTTTAATATCCCTTTACTAATGTTTAAGAATTAATCTATTCATAGAATAAGATATAGGTATATATATATATTTATGCTTGACAAGTAGAGTTTCAAATTTCAACTAATTTCTACCACAAACTCATCTTTCACTCAAAAAAATAATAGAACTCAAAAATATTATATTTATCCTAATCGTACAAGGTTCAAAATATTAACACATACCATTTAGATTACGAAAAATATTTTGTAATAACCAGGAACTTCATGTATGCTAGTGGTAGGTCATAAAGGTTTGTCACAATATGGTTGTGGGTTCGATTCCTGCAACTTTGTCCGAAGCGACGGGTTATCGCCCAACCTGAAGGTTGTACTTTTTCTAAAACTATTATAATATTCCAAAAATAATATTCAGAAATTTTTTAACCTTAAAAATTACTATCCAAGGTTCAACTTAATCCATTCCAACCTTTTTAGTTATCCAAAATACTACTATCCAACTCACGGTCCAAATTTTATGAGGAAGGTAAACATAATGAAGATCCCCTTTTTTTCCATGTAACAACATGTGAACACCTTCATAATGTATTCTTTTAAAACACTGCAACATCCTGAATAACCATGATCCCTTATTCCATATAGAACACTAGATATACTTCTTCTATCGAAAAATGTATACAAATCATCAATCAGTCTCAAGGAAGTTAAGAATATCCAATATAATGTATACAAATCAATCATGTCTTATCCCAAAATCACTATCTCGGTATCAGAATCATATTATGGTTTATCTTTCTCTCAACCATATATTTTCCAAAAAATTTAACCTACTGTGGAGTCACTTTTCTTGGTTCCACACAATCTCAAGTCCTTGATGAAATAGTACAGCAGTACAATCCTTATATACTCCATAATTATTATAACCAGTACATCATTGATACAACACTCAAATTACAAAATTCTTTAATAACAACATAAGAAATCTAATCATTCCTCCTCATCTGTGGTAGTATCATAAATTATTTATTATCCAATAACATCATTTGGGGCACACTCTGATGATTTGGACATTGGTTTGCGTAGTGTCCCCACTCCTTGCAGATGAAGCATTGTACATTTGAAACCTTTTTCTTACCCTTGCAGTCACGCACTTGGTGTCCTTTTTTTCCACACTTAAAACAAACTCCAATTCCCTTCAGGAAAGTTCCAAGGTGTTTCTTCCCACAGTTATCACATATTAGAAAATTCTTCTTTTCCCACCTTCCTTTTTCCATCATTCTCTCTTCCATCCTTTTCTTCTCTTTCTTCCCTTAAAATCCATAAGACTCAAATAATTCTTTACTTATCTTATTAACACATGATACTATTTCTTCATATGTTGAGAACACATGGGAGATTCTTTCCCTTCTAAATTTTGGCTTAATACCATAAAATATATGATCCTTTTTACGCTTTGTATCATACATATTGCTGGAGTTCACATACCTTCCACTGGGCACCATTTTTATACAATGGCATAAACTAGGTTAGTTTATGAATTGAAATGAATAATTCCAAACTTGTAAAATACTTAATGTAAATTGAACGATTTATGGATATAATCTATAATCATAAAAAAATGTTTCTTTGAGGAAGTATATACTCATAAACCCTTCATAATGGTTTGTAATGAAAATGATAATTATCCTAAGAATATCCCCCGGGAGTGTCGTAACTAAGAGTGTAGCAAGGCCCGTTGTCATGCACCAGTTCCCGTTCGAGTCTAGCTCAAAGTGGTGTTTTGGGGTTTTACCCCTAGGTACATCTGTGCCAGAGCTACCTCTACCTGCTCATATCCAGATAGGGATTTATTGCTCGGAAAACTCACAAAATCTCTATAATACCAAAATTCTAGGAAGTTCCTCTATACTAATCCTCAAAGTCTATCTTTGGGCTATGTGCTCTAATCAGAGTTTATCTAAATCTAGCATCCAAGGTTAGTACTAAAATTCCTTTGATACCAACTGTATCGCCCCGACCCCAGTTACCCAGAGTCGGTGCATTACTTCATAGCATTGGCATGATCACAAAAGATCAAGTCTCAGAAGACCGATTAGTTTAGTAGCCTTGGAAACACTAGATACATTTATAAATGTTACATTACATCATAAATTGAAAAACTACAATAACATAGTATCCATTTTCCACACTCATATCCCATTCAGACTATCCCTGCAGGTCATTCCTAAAATACTTCTTCACATCCTGGAAAAATTAAAACATTGAAATGGGTGAGCTCAGATGCTCGGTAAGGATAACAATATAGCGGAATCTTTCATAAATAAAAATAAACATTTAAGGCAATGTATAAATAAGACAAAAGCCTTTTAAACTTTATCTTCAATATAATATGGAAAAAGTAAAATGAGATAATTCCATTTACTCATTCACATGGATATTCTACTGGTCAAATAATCATATGCAATATCAATAACCACTTTCATAATGATGGAATGCATAATTCCAGACTATCATAACCACGTATCCAAGGACTCATTCCAATACTACAAATAAGATTTTGTCAAGGCCTCGTGCCAAGACACTAGTTTGTCTCATGAGACCTGCCGATGCATCGAGGAGCTATAGCGGGCTCCACCCATCACTTATTAAGTCCAATGCATTCCTCATATGAACAGGTTTAAACATATCATAAACCATAACATAATTGTATCACATAAAACATGCATAAAGGAAACATAAGATTTCCACACTTCAATCACAAGATATCAATAAAACACATTGATATAATAAAAACTTTATCAAAACCATTTTCAATACCAAAATAAAAGAAAAGTAAAACATGGTATTTATTTTTCTTTTAAAAAAACTTATGGCTTATAGAGGAAGCTGAAATAATAGTCACAGCGGCGGAGAAGTCGTTGTCTCTACATACGTAAGAAAAAACATTCCTTTTGTCATTTAGTAAAAACGCTTCGTATAAAAATATTCCTTTTGAATAAAAGTCAAAGGGGTTTATACACCGTATAAAAGAAATTTGTGTATAAAACAAAATATGCCTCAATGAATAGAGATTGAGACGAAGTCCCTTAAAAAGATCATTTTTAAATAAAATATATCTATTATGTGTATTCACTATATGTACACATAATGAAAGTACAAATACAATATTGGACATCATAATATCATGACATAATTTGAAAGTAGAAGATTAACCCAAATAATGGAAATTGGGTTAAGAAATTCTTTTACCTTGCATCCTGTCTTGACTCGACCATTCTTTAACCTCCTGAATAATAAACTAGAGTAAATTTATAATTGATTAAGAACCTTTTTCAAGTTTTTCATTCCTTTTATATCACTTATTACCATGTCATGAACATTATGTAATTATTTAAGTTAATAACAGTCGTTTTGTCGATCTTCGGTACTTGAGTCAAAAATAGACTTCTTATAATTAGAAGTTGTTCATGTGGTGAAATATAAATTATATACAGAATTATATTCATGATATAGATATCATATATCTCATATATATCCAGTATATACATTCATTAATAATATTACATAACATTTAGAGGTAACAAATGAAATGCACCGTTCATGGAGACGGTAAGCCGTACGTACGCATGAACGCTACTTTCATTTCTATTTCATATTTAATGGAATGAAACCATAATGATATAAAGGTATAATATAATTTCAGTATAATATAGTGTATAATACCATTTACTCCATCCTTTATACATCCCACATATGGTATTAATGATTCAAATCACTTTGAGGGGACGGTAGTCCGCACTTCCTAAAATGAAAATATCGCGTTTACCCATAATGGAAATCATAAAGGTATGCCATAAATGAAAAATACAGAAGCTTAAGTAAAACATAAACAAATTATATATCATATATTAATATATTGACATCTTAATGTCCACAATTGAAGGTTTTATATGAGTGTTGAAGAATCGCCGTTTTGTGAGGTAGAAATTCACCATCCACAGAAACAGTATGTTCTTTAACCATTAGATGTAGGTGTGTGTAAGTTTAACTAGAATCCTTATTATAACAACATCCTAGTTTATTGAATATACTGGTGTTGTTACAAAATAAATGAATAAAAAGATTTTAGGGGGTTGGAGAAGAAAAATAAAAGAACACAAGAGAAGACATTACCTTAATATCGGGTAACTCTTTTTGATTTGAGCCAAAGGCTTCCTTGGGAAGAATTATGCCCAAAGTTATGCTTCTAGGAGTAAGGGAGGGGAGTTGGGAGAGTATTTTGGTAGATTTTGGCCGAGCCAAATGGCTTGAAATTGTGAATAAGGTGGTAGTGGTGGGGGCCTTTTATAAGTGGAGAGGAGGGGCACTTTTGGAAAGTAATGAAATGTTACTTTATTATATAATGAGTTTTGGATTTTAAAGGTCCCAAACTTATATAATTAGAGGCTAAGGTGATAAGGGTTCGAAATATACTCATCCAATAGGTTTTTGACAAGTGTAAGCCTTGTATTTTACATTATCTTTTCATTTTATTTAAATCGTTAATTAATGAGGTAATCGCTCCATCATCATGGTGTCATAAATAATTTAATTTATATAATGTCTAAAAATTATAAAAAAATTATCATGATTTAGGAAATATTTTTATATTTCTAATGAATATTTATAGTCAAAAATATGACTTGTATAACCCCATTTAAAAATTGTTTTAGTAAAACAACTTATGTTTGTGACATTTTTATTTTAAATTTAAATAAAAGTTATTTATGTCATTTTCCTACCAAAGTGGCTCCATGGGGTCCCCAAGTTGACCCATGTATTGTATTGGTCGTCCATGACTCATCCAATAGAGGCAGGACAAGTGTAAAAGTCATTTCATATTTTTATAATACCATTTTTACCTTCAATTTCACTAATTACCTTTAATCATGATTAATTAAACTTATAAGTTACTATTCACCAAAAAATTATTTTAATCCCATTGAACCACATTTTACTTACTAATGACAACCATGTATGTCAGATTTTTGAAAATAAAATCACAGAAGTGGTAATATTTCATTTAAACGAAAAATCAGTTATTTAACTACCACTTAGTGGTTTCACTATTCATCAAAAATTGATGTTTTTCAGAACAATGCCAAAATTTCACCCTAAGCTATAATTGATATTCCGAATTAAAAAATGATGTCTATTTCATGAAATTACAAACATTTAAGTTGCATTAATTATTTTTATAATTAATTCCCACTGTCACAATAAATAGCGTGATTTTAAGAAACAATATATATCAAAAGATTGACAATTGTTTATGTCCAATTTCAAAGTGAAATTAATTCTAATGAACACCATTGGATAAAATGGTAAAAATATATTCTAATTATACTTTTAAAAAACTCAATAGTATAATTTATCACTATATATTATTTTGATTAAAAAATTTGTTTTTAAGTATTTTTCACTCTTCATAAAAAATTGGGAGTTCTCCAAAAATTACAAAGAATTCAACTAAGGATAATTTCGACATTCCGAATCCAAAAATGAAGTCCATTTTGAAATATAAAATATATATAATTTCAAAAAGTGGTTATTACTATTCATAATGGCTATTTTGATTAGTCGCGGTGTGTTAGAATCTCTAACATGCGTACAATGCAAGCTATTGCATTATTGAAAGAGAAACGTATCGTGGAAGATCGGGGTGTTACATGATTCTCTATGCTATCTATCTAGTGCATTCTACACACCTCCACCACCATTTGGAGCCTCCTAGAATTCCTTCAACATCCTTATTTATATATTGTAACCTACTTTAGTAGTATTCATGGATGGATTTATACAATAATAATTTTTTATAAATTCTTTATATGATCTCTAGTAATCCATGTAATTCACAACGCTGAATTCAAAACAAATACTTAAATTCACATAAATGAAATTTTTAGTAGATAGGTGGGTTCTTGTGATCATGAAAACATCAATAGAGAGAGATACAATAATCTATGCTTTTTTATGATTATAAACACTTAACATAAAAATGATAACTTAATCATAAATCAAAATGAAAGAGATGGAAAATAAATTCAATATTTTAACATGAAATTCAATGATCTCAATAAGTAAACATATAAATAATTATTTTAAAATTAATAACTCTGAATTTTAAAATAGTTTTTAAAAAAATCCCCCTGCCAAGAAAATAGTCATGATAAATGGGAAGATAAAAAATAATTTAACGATAATTCCCCCAATAAATAAAGTAATTCTTATGAAAATATATTACCCTTTAAAGTAAAATTTCTAAGAAATTTCGCCCCCTTGTGACTATCATAAAATATGGGAACATTAAAATGATATAAAAAATGATAAAAGAGTTAATATTAAGAAATATTTTTATGAAAAAACTAATAGATATCTGAAAAAATTGAAAATTAATTTTAAAAGTAAAAAAATAATTTTTTTACAAACAATAAAATTATTTTGAAAAAACATTTTAATTCCCATAACTCTACTAATAATATAATTATTTTAGAGAAATGTAGGAAATAAAAGGAGAATAAATATTATGAATAAGATAAAAATAAAATACTGAAAAACTCTTATTACCTTCCAAAACTCTTCTAATAATAGGATAATTATAGAGTGAGTGGATTGTTAAAATAAATAGGTATCAAAATAAAAAAGAAAAAAGAATGGGAAAACACCTTCTTAATACATAAAGTCCATAAATAATATGATTATGGTAGAGGTAAATGGGATAAATAATATAGGAAAAGTAAGGAATAAAAAGAAAAAAGGGAAAAATATTTTCAAAATAAATAAAAAGAATAATACAAAAAATAAATAAAAATTAGAAAAATTAGAATAACAGTATGCAAATAAAACCAGTACATACATTTTCTACAACACACATTTCTTAAAAGAATGCATTCACCTTACTTGAATGATTTCATTATTAGATGGTCATATAGAAGTTATTAATTTAATGTGTAATAATTCATTGAAAATATATCTCTGATTTAGAATTTTATAAAAGATACCTCAAAAGAAAGTTTGGAGAAAATTATATATAAACTATTTTACACTCATCATTAATTTTCTTTGATAGAGATAAAATAAATAAAAATAATAATAAATATATATAAGTGTTTTAAAAAGAATTTTTTTGATAATTAAACATATGAAATATAAATCTAAGTTAAAAAATATAGTTTAAAATAATAAAAAATTTTATAAAAATTTTATTAATGAAAATATTGTTTTTTAGTTTTGAAAATATGATAAATTACTTTGAAAAGGTAATATTTAATTTTAAAAATAAAATATATTCTCCAATGAAAAATTTCATAAAATATATATAAAATGCTCCCTCGAAAATGATAACATGAGATAGATAAGGGATCATAGCCATGGTAGATAAAAAAAGAAATAAAGAACAGTATTTAAAAAATATATTATAAAATAAGAATTTAAAAATATTGTTTAAAAGAGAAAAGAAGAAATAAATTGATGAAATATGATAATGTAATAATAGAATCATTCATAATTTACCTTTAATGAATTTTAAATGATTAAGGGCTAGAGTTTTGGTAAAAATATCTGTGATTTGATATTTTTTTAGGAAAAAATATCATAAGATATCACCTTTCTGGAAGTGATCTCTTAAGAAATGTCTTATCATATAAATGTGTTTGGTTGGAGAGTAATGAATATTATTTTTAGAAATATCTATTGAACTATTATTTATAAAATTGATAGGGATATGACTGAATATCATCTTAAAGTCTAAGACAGTGTGTTTCATCCATAGTATTTGAGTGCAACAAATCCCAGCGGCAATGTATTTTTCATCAGCTATAGAAAGTGAAATTGAATTCAATTTTTAATACTCCATGAGATAGGTTATTTTCAAAATACATCTAAATTTAATTCATATATTTCTTATCTAGTTGGGATCCACTGAAATCAAAATCACAAAAAGAATTTAATTCATAAGATGTTATTTTTGGATAAAATAAACTGAGATTTTTATAAACTTTTAAATAATGACATTTTATTTTGATAGATTTGAAGTGATATTACATAAGATTAGATTGAAACAAGAACAAATAAAAACACTAATCATTATATCTTATCAGTTCATAGTAACACGATTTAGACTACCATTCATACTTCTATAAATCTTGTTGTCAATTATTTTACCAGCTTCATTCAACATAAGCTTCCATGTTATACTCATGGGAGTGATAATTTCCATAACATGATCCATTCAAAATCTTTTTAAGAGTTAATTAATTTATTTTATTATGTTCAAATATATTCTATTTGAATTTTGAAAAATTTTAAAAGAGGGAACGAATTTATGTTCACCCCTGAAGCTCCTCTCAAATCCATTCTTAAATTAAAACATTCAAATTGAATTTTTCATTGTTATATCCAACAAATACATCATCAATGTAAATATTTATGAGTAAAAAATAATTTGATATATGTTTTGAAAAGATATTTTAAATTTATTTTTATTTTTAAAATAATTTGAAATATGTTCATACCAATCCCAAGGGGATTTTTTAAAAACATATAGAGCTTCACTAAATTTGAAAATTGAATTTGGAAAAGGTGGATTTTAAAAATATTGTGGTTCTTCCATGAAATAAATTTCAAAAATTAAACCATTTAGAAAAGAATTTTTGACATCTATTTGAGAGAGTTTTGAATTCAAATGAGATGTGAATTCCAAAAAGATTCATATAGATTCAAACTGAGATACGGGTGAAATGATTTTACTATAGTCAATTATTTTTTATTGGTTATAACATTTTTCTGCTAAACTAGATTTTTTTCTAGTGATATTAATGGATTCATCCACTTTATTTATAAAAAAATAATTTAGATCCAATAAGTTTATGATAATTAGTTCTTTTCATTAAGGCGTATACATCATTTGAATTCAATTTATTCAGTTCCCCTTATTTAGAAATTACACAATTTTATTCATTAATTTTTTTTTATTAAAGGTGAAAAAAAATCATGATATTTCACATCATTTAATATTATTCGATGAGTATGAGTTCCTACTTATAAATCACCAATGAAATTTTCAAGGGGATGGTCTTAAGATTTTTTTTTAAATTTATGAAACTAATTTGATTTTTATGTTCCTCTTAAACTTGTTTTGGTTGAAAAGTTTCATTTAAAACAACATTTTCAAAAATATTTTTCAGAAGATGTTTTGGAAAATATTCATTAAAAACCTGAGTAGATTATTCCTCCATTTTAGTCTTTTGTTAAATACATGAAAATCTTTTCTTGAGTTATATTACCCAAGAAAGATACCATCATTAGATTTATAATCAAATTTTTCATGATTTATTTTAGTGTTTAAAATTAAACATTTACAACCAAAAAATCAAAAAACCACCTTAGTTTTTTTATTTTGAAAAAATTAATCATGGGTTATCCTAAAAAAGGCCAAATTATAATTTAATTCAAGATATATCATGCAGTATTCATGCTCAAATCCAAAAAAAAGTTTTGGGATAAAAATCCATTTAAAAGAGATCAAGTGATTTCATAGATTATCTAATTTCACCCCTCTACATCCTTATTTTGTTGAAAGATTTTAGGAGAAAAAGGAATAATTATTCCTTCAAAAGAACATAAATCATTAAATTCCATTATTATCGAATTATCCATTATGAACAATATAAATCAAAATAATTTTAGAACCCTTTTTATTTTTAACCTTCTCATAAAAAGTAATAAAGGTTTTGAAAACTTCACTTTTATGAGATAAGAAATATTCCCATGTTAATCTTGTAAAATTAAGAAAAATTATGAGAGTATACATTTTTCCACCCATACATTCAATTTAATTTGGAACAAAAAGGAGAAAATAAATAATTTTATGATCTTTGTAAGAAGAAATTCATTTTTTATATTTAAAATTCGATTTGTGTTTCTTACCATGTTAGAATGATTCACACACCATTTCATCTTATAAATTAAAATTTTATGGTCTCGTAGAAGTTGATATCATTTGGATTTGATGAGAGTGTGAGTGATATAGTGATGCAAGTTTTAGTTCTAAATCATTGAATTGCTAACTTTTTTATTAAATAATTTAATATTTTGGCTAGAAAGATATTTTAAATTAATTTTATAAACATTTTTAATTATCAAAGAAGTGAATAAATTTTTTCATTTTGAATTTCAAATATTAAAAAATAATTTTAGAATGATATTTTAAAAATAGTGTCAAATAATTTACTAATACTTATTTAATTATGTTTTAATAATCTTACGAGTAAAACATTATTTATTAAAGATGAGTAATAAAAATAGATAGTGCATTCACTAATTATCTTACCCCTATAATTATTACCAAAAGCGGTGTGATCTCCTTCAGTTTTATTGATTTGATTGAATTTGTAGATTTTACCTCACTTATGTCTCAAAAAACAACTATTGAGTTGAAATAGTGTTTCATGGGTTTTTTCATTAGACATTTTTCATAAATAATCATACAATTTAATATTTTGGTACTCGTAAAAACATATGTTTGGTTATGTTAGCTAGGATTTAAGAATCTAGATTTCTTATAAAAATTTCCCTTTTAAAGATTGGATGAAAAATGGATTGAATTTAGTCTTACATATCATTCATTTTTGCAATCACATCCACATATTAAATTACCAATTCTTTCCAGTAATTATAAAATTTATCTTGAGAAATATATTTTTAAAAATATATTTTTGTTGGATTTTTTTAAGAGCTCACATGATTGGGAAAACCAAATTAGACCCATATTTTATAGGCTTTTGATATCCTAAAATTATGTTTAAATTTTATTCACATTTTTTGAGTATAAAAAATTTAATGTTTAAAGGATTTAATGGTGGGTTCAAGAATATAGACATTCAATTGATTTTTTTACATTTCTAATGATATTTTTTTGTGATATGTTCCTTTTAATTTTGGTGATTTTTTTATTATACAATTTGATTCTGTTTCTTATAGAAATATAAAATTTAATAATAAATTTGATGGTAGCTATTTTCAAGTTTATTTATAATATATTTTAAATATTTATAATTTAGGTGACTATAGGATCAAGAAGAATAAAGAGGAGAATAAGTAGAATAATGAGAATAAGAGGAGGAGAAGGAGGAAAAGTAAAGGGTGTACTAACCTATACATCTTCATTAATATGTTCTATTAGGGACATTGCGCTTAAGTCACTTGACATGGATGAAGAAGTTTAATCTATGTAATCCTTACTTTCACTCCATATTGAGACATTAAAATCCTTTTAACTTTCTTATTTTTAATTTAGAATTTTATTGTAGGTGGGGAACTTTAGTTTGATGTGCCATTTCTTTTTTACATTCATAGCATGCCACTTCTGGTTTGTTCTTTTTAATTGAAATTTTGGAACAAGTTATAATGCTGTTATTTTAGAATGTATTGAACATGTTCCTATTAAGATCATAGATAATTACCTCACCTATGGTTCAATTGTCATTAGTATCTTTGAAGGTGATTTTTTCTTGAATTATTTGGTTTTACTGGCCTCTTTTTCCTATTAGTGTTTCATTGTCATGTTGTATTTTATTGAGGAGATGATGAATTCCTCTAACACTATATTTTTTTACATATTTGGCTTCTTGGAATTTTTTTACTTTATAATCCCAAGATTTAGGTAACACCCATAAGATTTTATTTATGAGTGATTCTCTAGATAATTCACTATATATGAATATTATAACATTGTGTATGTCATTAAACCTTATAAACATGCTTTTAATAGATTCATCAGAATGCATAGTAAAAATTTCAATATCTTAGAGAATCATATCTAATCTTGTATACATGACATTTTTTATGTCTTCATGTGTTAATTATAATAATTTAAAAATTTTATGAGCATATTTCAATGTGGAAACATGATTGAACTCATTTCTATCTAAAAAAATATAAGGAAGTAATAAATTTGTAATACAGTTAAAATATCTAAATATCTTTAATGGTGAATTTTTATTTACATTCTTTAGTGGAAAAGTACTGATACCTTACCATTTACCAAACAGGATAATAAAAACTTCTAAGAAAAGTTGACATCTGATTCTTCCAATATGAATAATTGGTGTCCTCGAAAATCCTAGAATAAAAATTGGAATTAGATTCCATAATAAAGATATATCTTTGAAATTAGTTAAATATTTGAAAAAAAAAATTAAAATAACAAATTTTGAAAGACAATATTTTTTTAAAAAAACACACAAATCCTTATTTGATGGAAATTTTTGGTCCAATATTAAAGAAAGAGGGGTGTGGAATTCACTTTTAAAAATTTGAAATCCCGAAATAACTAATTAGAGTTATTAATAAAAAACATGATAGTTGATATATTTGATTAATATTGATAATAATAAAATCTATGTATTTTAATAATATAAATTATTGAATTGTATTTATGCAAGTATGTGATTCGGTTGTAAATGATGCACTGTGTAAATATAAATAGAGGAAAAATACAATTGATAAAAAGTTTAAAAATAGAAATATGTGTACCTTCTGAATCCACAAATCATATAGATAGCTCAATGGTATAAATATCTTGGTCTCAACTATGACCAAGAACTCATCCCTTCAAATTGCAGCTTATGACTTCCCTCTTAAGGTTCAATGTTAGGAAATTCATCCATCCCACACTATTGTAGTGTTTGAACCATTGGAGAATAGTTGTTGAGAGATGATATATTTTCTATAGGAAGACCATTTACACACCACTCACAAATCTATTTTATGTAATTATGTAGACTATAGTATAAAAATATTGTGATAAAAGTCAAGGAACCTAAATGGATTTTTTAATTGAAGGTTCTTGAGATGAATTGATATGATCTTTCACTTCATTGTTGATTTGGAATAAGAAAATTGTTCTTAATAAAGATAAATCTTATAACGATCTAGGAATATCCTTTCATGGGATCTAAAAGACTCAAGAATCATCTTGAATTCATTGGGTATAATGAAGTTTAGGAAGACCAAAATTATGGTCATTCTGAACATAATTAATGTTTTATTAATATAGATAAATTGATACCACCTGACACTCATTAGTCTACACTAGGTAATTTTTGGGATACCTTGAGATAAGAGCTACAAGACAAAATTCATTGGCTAGCTACTATTAGCCAATGTTTGGATGATTATAAGGACCCAACCTTAAATGTTACACAATCTTGAATTCAATGAATAATTAACATTAAACATCTTTTCAGGTTTAGAGTTTTAGAGAATTAGGATTAACAATTACATTACATCTCAAAAATTCCACAGTAGACACTTCTACTCAATTTCCTTTTTTTTACAAAATAAAAACTCTAAAAAAGAGTCATGTATAGTTCCATGTTTTAGACGGCAAGAATTATCCTTGATACCATCCTTGAACATATTCATCTTTAATTCTAGTGAAAAACATTTCAAAACATGGGATGAGCATAAAAAATCTTTGTAAGGGATACAAAAAAACGGATAAATTTTATTTTTTTCAAAACAACAAGTAAACCATGAATACTCTAGCATAATTAATACTTTTCACCTTTACGAACTTGTAAATACTCTTCACTGAATAAAATATCATTGCTTACCCTTTTGTAACAAAAATATTACTATAAAACCCATATAAATAACACATAACATATAAATGTAACTTGGGACATAAACATTCTTAAGTGGAATAACCATACTATCGACTACCGCACATATCACTAAATGGAATAGCCATATGGCCAACTTCCATACCCAATGAATTGCAGGTTATAACATAACCACCCATCATGGTTTATCACGACCCCACTCGTCATTTGGTTTATCACTTAACAACCCATAAAATTTACATGTACCATTATAAAATCATAACACATAAAATATTTCAAATATAAAAATTTCACAAATAACATTTCAAGGTATTTATGTAATCAATGCTTTATCAAAATAATTTTCAGAACAATTTAAAACATTTAATAAAGATATTTTTGAATCAAAGTGTCTCATACCACTTTGAATATTTTAAAATAATATACATTTTAAACCATTAATATCCATATCCTTAAAAAAAATTTTGAAAACATGGACATTAATGATAAATACTTAGAAAAATACATCATTAAAACATTTAAAAATATATTTTAGTAAAATATTTTTTAACAAAATTTGTGAAGCTTGAATACAAATAATTGAGGAATAACTTTTAATCAGAACATTATAATATCATGAGAATAAAGTTATTCATGATATAATATGCCAAATGATAGTATATACACCATATAATAGGGAATTAGAGAATAATAACAATGAAGTCTCAATAGAATGTAAATTGAGACTAAATCCCTTATTAAAATGTTATCCATAGATTAAGGATAAATCAATGAAATAATTATGTGTGAAAAATAAAATACACTCAATATAATATGATATTTAGTATAAAAGAATCAAAAAATATTCAAACATATTTTTTAAAAAACAACACCAATGTCTTGGATGATTAACTCAATTAATGAAAATTGAGTTAAAATTACTCTTATCCAGTTCATATCGATGACTTGAGAATTTAGCAATGGTGTGATTGTGCGTATCAAAATAATATACACACAAAGGGGAGTGGAAATTATTACACAAATAAATAAATAATTTCTCCACACATAATGATAGCATGACATAATTAATAATTAGAATATTAACCCAAGGAATGGAAATTGGGTTAAAAAGTTCACATACCAACTTGGTAACTTACGAAACATACAACCCATGAAAGAAGGATCATATAATGAAGATGTAAATAATCATAAATTAATATATATTATACAAATAATAAAATCGTGGGAATTACATAAACCACATAAAAACAAATATTGGCAAACATAGCATGAATCTCATAGGAATAAAAAGTGAGATGAAAACCCCATACGATGTTGAAATCAATCGAGTCGTATGACCAAAAGATAATAACCACCAAATTAATCACAAAATACCATGACTATAAAAATAATCATGATATTATATATAAAATTTTAGTACACAATACAACACATGCAATAAATAAGTGGCAAACAATGGAAATCTCAGGGAATTAAAAGTGAGATAAGAAATCTCTTACCACGTTGAAATCAATCGAGTCGTATGAAAAAAAGTTTATAATCACCAAATGAATAATAGAATAACATTAATATAAATATAATAATGATAATATATATATCATATGGAAGTACACAATAATCCATATGTAATAAATAAGTGGTGAATAAAGGAAATCTCACGGAAATAAAAGTGAGATAAGAAATCCCTTACAACATTTCCGAATTGATTCGTATGTTCCGTGTTCATCCTGAATAACAAAATTAAGTTAATATAAACTTCCTTGAGAACATTTTTAATGTTTATTATTCTTTTTATATCACTTATTACCTTGCTATAATAATTAGTTAATTATTAAAGTTCATATTAGACATTTGGTTGATGTTTGGAACTTTAGTCAAAAATGAACATGTTATAATTACAAATTGTTCATATGGACATAATTGAATTATTTACAGAATGATATTCATGATTTATATATAATATATATCATATATATCCAGTTTATATGTATTTATAATATTCCATATCATTTGGAGTTAAGAAATAAAACGCACAGTTCATGGAGACGGTAAGCCGTATGAACGCATGAACATTAATTTGATTTATATTTTATATTTAAAGTAATGAAAAAATAATAATACATAGGTGTATTATAATTAAAGTATAATATGATATGATATATATGGTACATAATTTCATTAACACCATCCTTTATACATTCCATGTTTTTCATAAACAAATCCTATCACCTTGAGGGGCGGTAGTCCGCACTTCCTCAAATTAAATTATTATTTTTACACATATTGGAAAGCATAGAGGTATATTTGTGAATAAAAATTAAAGAATAATAGAGAAATAATAAACATAATATATATATTATATAAATATATTTGCATCTTAATGGACACCATTAGAGGATTTTGGACATAATTGAACAATCATCGTTTCAGGAGGCGTTAGTTTTCAATCCACAGAAACAGTATGTTATCCACCCATTAGATGTAGGTGTGTGTAAGTTTAGTTTGAGTAATCATCATAAAAACATACTAGGATATTGAGGATACTATTTTTTTATAAAATAATGATATAAAAAAAGTTTATGGGTTGTACAAGTAAAATAAAAGAAAAGAAGTTAAGAGAAACTGTTACCATTAATTCAGGTAACTCCATTTGGTTTGAACCAAAAGGACTTCTTGAAGTGCTTTATGCCTAAGGTATGGCTTCTAGAAGGAGGATAGGGATCATGAGAGCTTATTTGGGACAGTTTTGGACCAGCCTAGGGTCTTGAGATTTGTGAGGAATGAGTTAGAATTGAGGACTTTTTATAAGGGGAGGAGTGGCTCTTTATGAAAGTGTGAAAATATTATTTTATTATATAATTATATTCGGTTTATAAAGGTCAAAAACTAATTAACATAGAAGATATGTTGACTCATGGTTGAAATAAAATCATCCAATAATAATTGGATAGGTTTTTAATATTTTTTTAATATTTATAATCTTATTTACATAAATCATTTATTAATGAGGTAAATATTGTATCATTATTGTGTCATAAATAATTTAATTTATTTGATGTCTATAAATTATAATAAAAATACCATAATGTTGGAAATATTTTTATCTTTCTAAATAATATTTATAATAAAAATTATGACTTATATTACCCCATGTAACAATTGATTTACTAAAAGATATTTGTTTATGTCATTTTTGCCTTTACTTTATGTTAATTAAAATAAAGTATCATTATCACTCATAAGTGGGTCCATGGGGTCCCAAAATCATCCCAAGGACGCCCATGGCTGGCCATTACTCATCCAATAAAGTTAGGATAAGTGTTAAGGTAATTTTTTATTATTATAATATTCTTTTTACCTTAAATTATACTATTTACCTTTAACCGCAGTAAATAAAAGTCAAAAGTTACTATTCACCAAAAATTATTTTCATCTTATTAAACCACATTTTACTTACTAATAACAACCATGTATGTCAGATTTTCAAAATTCAATTCATAGAAGTGGTAAAATATCATTTAAAAGGAAAAATCCGTTTTTTTGACTATTACTAAGTGGTTTCACTATTCATCAAAAATTGAAGTTTTTCATAAAAATATCAAAAATTCAGCCTAAGCTATATTTGATATTCTGAATTAAAAAATTATGTCTATTTTATCAAATTTAAAATATAGAAGTTGCATTAATTAATTTAAATTTAATTCTTGTTGTCAAAACAAATAGTGTGTTTTTAAGAAATAATAACTATCAAAAGATCGACACTTGTTTATGTCCAATTTCAATTTGAAAAGAATTACAATGACCAAAATTGGATTCAATGTTAAAAATATAATCTAATTACACTTTAAAACCAATTAAAAATATAATCCAACCATAAAAATAAATTATATTAAAAGGCACTTTTAAATTAAAATACCGTATTTTTTCACTATTCACTAAAAAATGAATTTTATCAAAAAAATACCAAAAATTTATCCAAAGTAAATTTTGATGTCCCGATTATAATGAATCATTTTATTTTGTCAAAAATAACATATAAAAGTGAAAAAAACTAAATTTAAAAATGGTTCTCCATCAAAAGGTGGTAAATCGACCTTTTAGAATAAATTATGCTTAAAATTAGATTCATTCAAATTTTAAGCCTATAAATTTTATTGGTTGAATGTCAAAACATTTATCAAACATGTATAATCATATTTTAGTTAGTTCTATTCATTCCTGCCAATATTACAACTAGGTGTTATCTACCATTTAAAATAATATAAATTATTATTTTTCAGTATGACTCAATGTTGTGTGCAACGTCAGATTTCAAAAAAACTCATTGTTGTGTATCGGGTACGCTATCAAACATACCATACCCTTTAAATTAAAATTAATATTTCATTCACAAATATTAATAAATATGAAAATTTCATATTCTTTATTTAATTTGGATGTTACATCCTTCCCCTCTTTTGGAAATTGCATCCTCGCAATTTTAAAATTGGGCTTGAAAACATAATTGGAAGTCCCATATTAAAAAAATTTCATTAAAACAACCACTTTAAAAGAAATAAAGAGATGTACAAAGATCACCTAAGAAAACCCATACTAGGATTCCCTGTAGAAAAACATGTATATGGAAGAAAAAAATAACCATCAAGTTCTGATGGGGAGTGATAGAAAACCTTATAAGGAGAAAGTTAAGCCCCCAAAAAGCACAAACTTGTGATGGGTTAAACAGTCCTTCATTCCCCAATAAGAAAAGTTATCAGACAACCTTTTTTTAAGTTACATTTCATTGAGAAATTTATTTATGATCTTAACTAAAAATATAAATAAACATCCTTACTTTTCATGTAGAGTTTCATAATTACAAAATTTCTACCAAAAACTGATATTTTCTACAAATGATGAGTACTTAAACTAACTTTGTCATATTAAGATCACTAGAATCAACTTATAGAGTATCACATAATCCGCAAAAGATGAACTGTATATTTCCCCTACCTTTAGAAATCAACCAAAACCAAAAAGGTTAGTATAAGATCAGATAATCCTCAAAAAGTATAATCTTTTACAAAAAGAAAAACCACTCTTAATCTCCAATGTTTTTCAAAAAAAACCCAAAGTTCAACAAAGACCATTCAATAAATAGTTGTCCATAAAATCTTTCAAAATAATCAAAACTATGATTAAAACCCAAAACTCAAAAGGATTTAATCCCATAGTCTTCCACAGTAAATCATATCATTTATCTTCTAATAACATCGACTACTCTAAAAGTCACATACTGAAGTGTAATTAACCTAATCACATATTCTCTATGATAGTTTAATCATTTCCATAAATAACCCAAATCACCATATATCCATAATAAATACATAGATTCTTACAAAATAAAATTTTTACCATTAATCCACAAAAGAAAATATAATTATTCCTTGAATAACATTTTTGTATATCAAACATTAGAGTTACACCTACTATAAAAAGTCTTCCAATGTAATCGCATTATCAAAAGAGCCTTAATACTTTTAATAATTTCATCATCTTAAAATCTACCATAACTTTTTAATCACTTATATGTTTAATTCTTACTCATTAAACTTTATTTATGATCCATTAACCATTATTTACCAACTTATTCTGAAATACTTCTTTCCAACAAAAAAATCATGAATAATATCCTAAGATTCAATAATGTCAAAACATCTTTGATGAAATAATTTATACCTTTCATTGGTCATTGTCAGTTTCTGCATCTTCAATTGGAATGGAATTAGGCATTGGTAAACATGTATTTTTATTATCTTGCTAATCCCATTCTCAAACCTTCTTCATAGGGCATCTATTTGTATAATGACTATGAGCACCATATTTAAAACATTCAATAGATCCTTCGGAAAGAAATTATTTCCCCTTCTTGGAGTCAATTGGGCGCTTCCTTTTTCCATGGTAGGTTCTTGCTTTATTACCTTCATTACCATATCTATAACATCTTCCCATCACTTTAAAGCATTTTCCTATGTTTTTCATTCCATATCCTTGACACTTAGGGTGTTTAACAAAATTACCTTTATGATTATTACCTAAACTTCCATAGGGATTTTTTTCACGCATATATGATGCCTTATAAAAATCACTCTGGTTTATGTGGTCAATAATGACTCAAGATAGTTGGTTGAGAATAACCATGAGATTTCTCAATGCAGCTCCCATTTAATTCAATTGCTTATTCAAAAAACTTTCACAGTTTTAATCACATCCACTATTACTTTGGTACCGGCTAGATCCAGCCATATACTAAATCCAGAATGGTTAGAGTGAGTATATCTGTAAAATCATCATTTAATATCATATGAGAAGGGTAAATACTGACATATAATTATTAATATTATCTTAAATTAATTCAATTTATCTAAGATAAATATGACTCTTTCTAATATTTTAACCACTATGGTTATGTCACTTGTGCTTAAATAACACCCTAACCTCTAAAGTTATCTAAACTGACCTCTGATACCAACTATAAGGACTCGGCCTTAAACGTTACATAATCTTGAATTAAATGAATAATTCATATTGAGGATCTTTTAGGTTTAGAGTTTTAGATAATTAAGAATAACAATTACATTACATCTCAAAAATTTCAAAGTTGACACTTCTACTCAGTTTCCATTTTTTTTACAAAATAAAAAATCTAAAAAAAGAGTGATGTCTAGTTCCATGTTTTTGACAGAAAGACTTTTCATGGATCCCATCCTTGACCTTATTCATCATTAAGTCCTGTGAAAAAATTTTCAAAACAGAGGATGAGCATAAAAATCTCAGTAAGGGATACACAGAGAAGGATAAGTGTTATTTTTTCAGAACAACAATTAAACCATGAATACTTTATCATAAGTAATACTTTTCACCTATATGAAGTAGTAAATACTCTTCATTGAATAAAAGATCATTGGTTACCATTTTTTAACCAAAATATTACCATAAAACCCATTTAAAAGAACACATAGCATATAAAGGTAACTTGAGACATAAACATTCTTAAGTGGAATAAACATACGGTCATCTTCCACATATATCCCTAATTTGAATAGTCATACGCCTGAATTCCATACCCAATGCATTGGAAGTTATAACGTAACCACCCGTCATTTAGTTTATCACGTGACCACCCGTCAAATGTCCAAGTACCATTATAAAATCATTACACATAAAATATTTAAAATATAAACATTTTACTAATAATATTTCAAGTTATAGATATAATCAATTGTTTATCAAAATCATTTACAAAAAAAAATTAAAACATTGAATAAAAAGATTTTTGTATCAAAGTGTCACATACCACTTTTAATATTTTAAAGGAATTAAAATTTTAAACCATTAATATCTATATCATTAAAACCATTTTTAAAACATGGACATTAATGAGAAATATTTAGAAGAATAAATCATTAAAACATTTAAAATGATATTTTAGTTAAAGAGTTTTTAAAAAAATGAGAGATGATTCAATAAAAATAATTGGGGAATAACATTTAATCAGAACTTTATAATATCATGATAATAAAGGTATTAATGATATAATATTCCAAAGGATACTATATACACCATATAATAGTGAATTGGTGCATAATAACAATGAAGTCTCAATGGAATGTAAATTGATATGAAATCTCCTATAAAAACTTTTTCCTTAGGTAAAGGATCAATCAATGAAATAATTATGTGTGAAAAATATAAATACACTAAATATAATAGAATATTCAGTGTAAAACAATCAGAAAATATTCACACATTTTTTTGTAAAAACAACACTAATGTTTTGGATGTTTAACTCAATGAATTGAAATTGAGTTAAAATTACACTTATCAAGTTCATATCGATGACTTGAGAATTTACCAATGGAGTGATTATGTGTATCAAAATTATATCCATCAAAAGTGGAGAGGAAATTACAACAAAAATAAATTAACAATTATTCCACACATAATCATAGTATGACATAATTAATAATTAGAAGATTAACCCAAGGAATGGAAATTGGGTTAAAAAGTTCCCATACCGGCTTGGTAACTTTCGAAACATACACCCCATGAAAGAAGGATCAAAAAATGAAGATGTAAATATCCATAAATTAAATTATATTTTACAAATAATACAATCGTGGGTAGTACATACACCATATAAAATGAAATAGTGGAAAACATAGCATGAATCTCACCGGAATAAAAAGTGAGATGAAAACCCCTTACCATGTTGTAATCAATCGAGTCGTATGACCAAAAGATAATAACCAAAAAATTAATCACATAATACAAATAATATAAAGAGAATCATTGTTGTATATATCATATGGCAGTACACAATACACCACATGCAATAAATAAGTGGCGAACAATGGAAATCTCACAGAATTAAATGTGAGATAAGAAATCTCTTACCAATTGGATATCAATCAATTCGTATGACCAAAAGTTAATAATCAACAAATGAATCACAAAATACCATGAATATAAATATAATTATTATTATTTATATATAAAATGATAGTACACAATACATCACATGCAGCAAATAAGTGGTGAACAATGGAAATCTCACGGAAATAAAAGTGAGATAAGAAATCCATGACAACGTGTCTGACTTGATTCGTATGTTCTGTGATC
This sequence comes from Viscum album, assembly GCA_963277665.1. NCBI lineage: Eukaryota > Viridiplantae > Streptophyta > Magnoliopsida > Santalales > Viscaceae > Viscum > Viscum album. Next base: position 1,635,742,657 of record OY728137.1, on the reverse strand, counting down.
ATCCTGAATAATAAAATTAAGTTAATATATAATTTATTAATAAAATATTAAAATTTTATTATTCCTTTTATGTCACTTATTAACTTACTATAACAATTATTTAATTATTTGAGTTCATATCAGCCATTTTGTCGATGTTCAAAACATTAGTAAAAAATGAACTTATTATAGTTACAAATTGTTCATGTGGTCAAAATTGAATTATCTACAAAATAATATTCATGATTTAGATATCATATATATCATATATATCTAGTTTATATGTATTGGTAATATTCCATATCATTTGGAGTTAATAAAAAAATGCCCTGTTCATGGAAATGGTAAGCCGTACGTATGCATGAACGCTACTTTCATTTCTATTTTATAAATAAAGGAATGAAAAAATAATAATAAATAGGTATATTATAATTATAGTATAATATCATATGATATATATGTTACATTATTTCATTAACTACATCATTTATACATTCCATGTTTTTCATAAACGAATCATATCACCTTGCGGGGGCGGTAGTCCGCACTTCCTCAAATGAAATTATCGTGTTTACACATATTGGAAAGAATAAAGGTATGTTTGTAAATAAAACTTATAGTAGCATATATAAAAAATAGACAAAATATATATCTTATATAAATATAGTGTCATCTTAATGTCCACCATGAGAGGTGGTAGGACATAATTGAACAATCATTGTTTCATGAGTCGTTAGTTTTCCATCCACAGAAACAATATTTTCTTCATGCATTAGATGGAGGTGTGTGTAAGTGTAGTTTGAATAATTCTCAAAACAACATACTAGTATATTGAGGATAATTTTTTTTTTATAAAATAAATAAATAAAAATATTTTGGTGGTTGGAGAAGTAGAATAAAAGAAAAGAAGTTAAGAGAAATTGTTACCTTTAATTTGGGTAACTCTCTTTGGTTTGAACCAAAAGGACTTTTTGAAGTTCCTTATACCAAAGGTAAGGCTTCTAGAAGGAGTATAGGGATCTTGAGATCTTATTTGGGTAGGTTTTGGATGATCCAATAGGCTTTATAGGTGTGAGTAATGAGCTAGATGTGAGGGCTTTCTATAAGGCGGAGGAGGCCCTCTTTAGGAAAGTGTGAAATTATTATTTTATTATATAATGATATTCAGTTTATAAAAGTAAAAAACTAGTTAAATTTGAAGATAAGATGACTCATGGTCGAAGTAAAATCATCCAGTAATAATTGGATATATTTTGGATTTTTTTTATATTTATAATCTTATTTATTTAAATCATTTATTAATGAGGTAAATACTTCTTCATTATTGTGTCATATATAATTTAATTTAATTTATGTCTAAAATTTTGAAAAAAAAACATAATGTAGGAAATCTTTTTATATTTCCAAATAATATTTATAGTGGAAAATGTGTATTATATAACTTCATGTAGAAATTTATTTACTAAAAGATATTTTTTTATGTCATTTTGGCATTTACTTTTAGTTTATTAAAATAAAGTGTCATTATCACTCATAAGTGGATCTATGGGGTCCCAAAATCAACCCAAAGATGCCCATGGTCGTCCATTACTCGTAATATAATGTTAGGAAAAGTATTAATGTAATTTTGTAATATTATAATATTATTTTTACCTTGAATTACCCTATTGACCTTAAACTGCGGTAAATAAAAATCAAAAGTTACTATTAACCAATAATTATTTTCATCTTATTGAACCAAATTTTAATTACTAATAACAACCATGTATGTTTGATTTTTGAAATTTAATTCACAGAAGTTGTAAAATTTCATTTAAAAGAAAAATTTAGTTTTTTAACTACTATTAAGTGGTTTCACTATTCATCAAAAATTGATGTTTTTTAGAAAAATACCAAACTATCATCTTAAGCAATATTTGATTTTATGAATTAAATAATTATGTCTATCTGACCAAATTCAAAACATAGAAGTTTTATTAATTAATTCTTGATGTCAAAACAAATAGCGTGTTTTGAAGAAATAATAACTATCAAAAGATCAAAACTTATTTATGTCCAATTTCAATGTGAAAATAATTCAAATGAAAAAATTTGGATTAAATGGTAAAAATATAATCTTATTAAACTTTAAAACCAATTAAAAATACAATCTAGACTTATAAATAAATTATATTAAAAGGCACTTTTGAATTAAAATACCTTATTTTTCACTATTCATTAAAAAATGAATTTTATCAAAAAAATTCCAAATATTTATCCAATGTAAATTTTGATGTCCCAATTCTAATGAAAAATTTTATTTTGTCTAAAAGAACATATAAAAGTGGAAAAAACTAGATTTAAAAAGGCTTCTCCATCAAAAGGTGATAAATCGACCTTCTAAAATAAATTATGCTTAAAATTAGATTCATTAATATTTTAAGCCCTTAACATTTATTGGATGAATTTAAAAACTTTTATCAAACATGTATAATAATATTGTAATTAGTTCTGTTCATTCCCTCCAATACAATGGAAAGGTGTTACCTACCATTTAAAATAATATTATATTATTATGTTTCAGTACGACTTAGCGTTGTGTGCAATGTAAGATTTCAAAGAAACTCGTTGTTGTGTATCAGGTATGTTATCAAAAAAAAAAGAATCCCATTTAAAGTAATATTAATATTTAATTTAAAAATATTAATAAATATAAAAATTTTATACTCTTTGTTTACATGGGATGTTACAACGATGGTCTTCAGACAGAACTCTTGCACACCTGTTGGATCCATTAGTTAGTAAATGCATCACCACTAGTCGGTTAATGGTAATTTTGTATATTAGAGTTATTTTCAGCATGTAATGATGTTTTTGATTCCCTAAACTAGTTATTTGGTGCATTCTATACACCTCCAGAATCATGTGGAGCCTCCTACACTTCCTTCAACAACTTTCTTTAGACCTTCTAAGGTATTTTCAAGGTCTTCATGGATAGATTGAGATTTGAATAAGACATTATACTTTCTTTAATGGATCTCTATGAATCCCTATAATTTAGAACTTTTAATTAAATAAATATTACAAAACTCTCTTAAAATAAATTTTTAGTAAAATAGTTTGTTGTTTATGATCAGGAAAACATCAATAGAGAGAGACGTGAAACTGAAAGAGGCTTGGATGATCAAGTTATTATTTCAACATAATTTTATTTTTTAAAGATCAAATAATGATTATAATCCCTATAAATACCACCTATTTAATTAATTTTTCATTCACAATGTTTTTATAAACTTTTATTACATTTACTTTACAAATTTGTTCTCTTGTTTTCAGTTGTTTTTTATAGTTTTTTTGAAACTATGATAATTCTAAGAGACTGTAATGAACCAAAATTTAAAATTTTATTATTTTATTTACACGTGTGTTTTTATCATTTTAATCATTTTAATTTTATGGAAATTATATAAAATTTTTAGGTAATTTTCATCATTACTAGTTGAAGATATTCAAGAAAATGCAACCCTATAGCTATTTTGTTCCAAAATTAAGAAATAAAAGGACATATTTTGTAATGAAATATTTATAGTAAAACACTTAATAGTTACCCCATAATATTGAATAAATAACAAATTACATAAAAAACAACACATAAAGGAAATTAGGGCATGGCCTCATTGGTCATAGGGCAATGCCATTATCTAGGAGTCTCACTATAAGGACTCGGCCTTAATACATTACATAATCTAGAATTATAGTCAAGAAATCACTTAATTTAATATTGAAGACATTTTTAAGATTATAGTTTTAGATAATTTAAATATAATACATAAATAACATTCAGCATTCATATAGAGTTGATACTATAAAGAAATTATCTATTTCTTCTAAAAAATAAAACTTTTTAAATACGACATGTTTTCTTTAACAAATATTCATAACATTTAACATTGATTCCTTATTTTTCTTACACATCCTTATAAACTATGAAAATAATTTAAAAACATGGTATGAGAACAAAATTCTCAATAAGATATATAAAAATATTTAAATAAAACATTAGTCCATGAATACTTGTAAACACATGAAGTTATTTTTAAAAAAACATACTTATCACCCACATATACTTACTTTTGGAAACACTGAATTCCCAAAAAAAACATAATGAACATAAATATAACCATATATAAATCTTGGTTAATTACTTACATAATATCTTAACCCTCTCAGGTACCTTATAATTTGTAACCCTCATAGCTACCTTTCAATGTAACCCTCACGGCTACCTCTTTGTGTAACCATCGCAGTTACACTAGGAGTAAACATACAACCGACCTCCAACATACACATACCAAATGAATTTAAGGTTGATATAGGTCCCACCCTTCATCATAAATAATTACCAAGAACCATGACATAATCATACAACATGAATAATTTCATAAAAACATTACTTCTGAATTTTGTAAAATAGAATTTTAAGGGAAGATTTTAAAATAAAAGCCCGTACAAATATCATATAATTGAAGTGAGACTTAATATAGTGGATTTAATATGTATATAAACTAGAAATAAAAATAATTCAAAATAATATAAAAAAATTCCTCACAAAATCAATTTTAATACCACATAAATAACGACGTAGAAGGTTAACCCAAAGAATGGATATTGGGTTAAGAATTCCCTTACCTTGGGTTTGTCTTAATCGAACTTGATTAAACCTATTGTATAATGGTTAAAAGAGTTTTATTAATTTATTAAAGGAACATATTCAGATTGTAATACCTTATACGATCATTTAATTATACCATTTCACCCTTTAATGGTTAGTATCTTGTACCTTTCATTGTTTTGGGTGCATCTTTACTTGATTACCGTGACAGTTTGTATTTGATTTTATTATCGTATAAAAATGGAATTAAAGAAGTGTAATGAAATGGTATTAATATGTATAATGATACCATAAATAATTTTTTTAATCATATATGATGATGGATCATTAGATAAAAAATAATGATTTTTATTTATATCATTATTTGCGGTTCCTCGATAATCATGAACTTATATCATTATATAATTTAATGTCAAGGATATAAGATTATTATAGAACATAAAATAGGTTAAAAAATAAAATATAAATTACCATTACACCATTAAAAGGGTTTAATTATCATATTTGAAGTAATTAATGGAAATTTGAAACACATCGTCCACAATTTTTGTAAATCAGCACATCACAGACAATGTTTTTTTTTAGAAGAAGAGGGCTAGGAGAGGAAGAAATATGATTAATCTCTTACATGAAAATGATAACATACAGAATATATAATATTCTTGATATTTCATACCTCCTAGATAAGTGGAGGGGAAGTTAGTATAAGAGAAGAATATAATTGGAATGAAAACACATATAAAAGGAAGAGAATTCTTACACTTGACATCTTCTCTTTGAGATACTCCTTAAGGCCTTTTCTTTTTCCATTTTGGTGAGACCATCTGGTCTTCAATGTCTTGAAGAGCCTTGGGGAGATAATTTGGTAGAACATACGAAATTCTCAAGGCGTGAGAGGTGTGATAAGAAGTGGTGAATGAGGGTGGTATTTATAGTGGAGGAGAGGAGTGATTTTAGATTATTATAATATTTTTGCTCAAGATTAGGAATAGTCTTGATTTATGTGACCCCAAATAGTAATAATTTCATTTGAGTTAAAATGAAGTGGCCTTAAATAATCCTTGAATCACCTATTATGCAGTAAAAAAAGTATTATGAATTTATCGTAATTTATCATATTTTATTATTCTTAATACATTCAAAAATTTCAGAAAAAACCCCAAAAATTCACCCTATCCATTTTTCAACGGGTAGAATTAAAAAATGAACTCCATTTTTTAAAAATTATTTTCAAAAAATTATTAATTTTATTTTAAAATAAAATCATATTTTATTCAGGAATATCAATTTTAAATTTATAAATCAATTTTTAACACCTTAAAAAATTAATCAACATATAAATATATTATAACCTAAAGAAGGGAAAATAATAATATGATTCACTAATCGTAAGGGTAATGTTAAAAATAATTAAGGTATGTTACTATTCACTAAAAAAAAGTTGGTTCTATGAGACTCCAAATAACATATTGATCACAACTATAGATGGAAGTTTTTCAAAATTCAAATCATAAAATTGAAGAAAAAAAATATGTTTAAAGGATAGTTTTAACTATCAACTTAAAATAATGTTTCATAAATTTATATTTATTTTTTAAAAGACTTCGGGTGTTGTATTATCCCCACCTTTAAGAAATTGTATCCTTGAAATTTTATTTACTTATAAAACAAGTTAAGGTACCTTTCCCTCATAGATTTTTTAGATTCCCATGTTTCCTCTTAAACCATGTAGTTTCTCCAGAAAACATTTACCTGGTGGATTACCTTATTCGGCAACACTTGTTCCCTTCAATCAAGAATCTGAACCGGTTTCTCTTTATAAGAAACGTTCTTCTCCAACTGAACTACCTCTAGACTAAAGGCATGAAATGAATTTGGAATATACTTTCTCAACATCAAAACAGGAAAACAATTATGTACCTGAGATAAACTCAGTGGTTGGAGACTGGTCCAACTTCCTCCATGATTTCATAAGGCCCAATGAACCATGGAATTATCTTTCCTTTCATAACAAAATTCATAACACATTTCCATGGTGAGATGCTAAGAAAAACATGATCACCCACCTCAAAATAAAAGTATTATCTCCTATTGTCTTCATTAAGTTTCTACCTACTTGGAGATATCCTCATGTGTTTTTGGATCATCCTTACTTTCTCAACCACTTCCTCTACTAATTATAGTATAATAAAATTCATTTCCCTTACTTCATCCTAAAAATATAGAGTTTTACCCTGGTTCCCATACAATTACTCAAAAGGTTCCATCTGTATACTAGAATGAAAAATTTTATTATAAGAAAAATCCACTAAATAAATATGTTGATCCCAACATCCCTGATAGTGCAATGAACAAGATCGAAGTATAACCTCCAATGTCTGAATCGTTCATTATAACTACCCATCTGATTGAGGATTAAAATTTATTGGAAATTTAATTATATTACCAATGACTTCTAAAGGCACTTCCAAAAATTAGAAGTGAACATGGGATTATGATATGATACAATGGAAATGGGAACTCCATGTAACCATAAAACTTATATAAGGTACAATTGATAAAGTGGATCCAAATAAATTGTATCTCAGATAGGGAGAAAAGTTTCATATTTAGTCATTCGGTCAATAATAACCCATATAGCATTATTACCTTGAGAAGTTTTTGGTAGTCCCATGATGAATTCCATAGATATATTCTCCCATTTCCACTCTAGAACTGGAAAATACTGAAGCAACCCCTTTGGTAACTACGACTATTCTTTAACCTATTAACATGTCAAACATTTCTTGGTAAAATCAGCAATATTATTTTTCATTCCATCCCACCAATAATTCTCTTAACGATCTATGTACATATTAGTACTACAAGGACAAACTAAAAATGGAGAACTATAAGCTTCACACAAAAAATCGTTATTCAACTGGGAATCACAAGGCACACACAATATTTTTCTAAATCTCAAAACACAATCTTTATCAAGGTTAAATTCTAGAAACTTACCCATTTTAACCAATTCTATATTTTTCTATAACTCACAGTCTTCCTTATATACTTACTTAATTTTGTGTGATAATGAGGACTGCACTAAAACATGAAACAAAATAGATGTATTTCTTTCACTAATAACTTCTATGCCAAAATTTATCGAATCATTAATCAAGGGATCATGTTCCAAATGTGACATGGTTAATGATACATGATGTTTTTGACTCATGGAATCTTCCAATTTGCTTTATTTTCTTGGATAGAAATTGATTCTAAAATCATAATAATTTATCAGTTCAATCCAAATTCTTTTCCTCATGTTTAATTCTTTATGATTGAATATATACTTCAGACTTTTATAGAAAGTATATATTTGACATTTGGCTCCGTATAAATGATGCATCAAAATTTTCAAAGAAAAAAACACAGTTTCCAATTCCAAATCATGTGTAGGATAATTTAACTTGTGTGGTTTTAATTGTCTTGATGCATAAGAAATTACCTGAACATTCTACATCAGAACACAACCATGTCCCTACAATGAAGAATTAGTGTATATGAAAAACTCACCATTTCAGGAAGGCAAGTCCAAAACTGAAGCATTCACCTATCTCATCTTCAGTTCTTGAAAACAAACATCACATTCTTCTGTCCAAATAAAGTTAACCCCTTTTCGTGTTAACTTAGTTAGTGGAAAGATAACCATGCAATGTTTTTAACAAACTATCAGTAATAACCTGAAAATCCATTAAAACTAAGAATATTTATAACTTTTGTAAGTCTTTTCCATTCATCAACCAATTTTTTTTTGGCAAGATCAATTGCTATTAGATCCTTATTTACAATGTGACCAGTAAAATAAATATATTGCAAAAAAATCACACATGATGAATTTTCCATACAATTTCTTTTCCATTAAGGATTGAAAAATAACCCTTAGTTGTTTTTCATTCTCCTCTTTACTCCTAAAAAATACCATAATGTCATCAATAAACACAACCACAAATTTATCTAAGAACTCATGAAATATTTTATTCATAAGATTCATGAATACAACAGGTGAATTAGTTTTCCCAAATGGAATAACAACAAATTCATAATACCCATATCTAGTACAAAAAGATTTTTTTGGGATGTCATTCTCCTTCTCCTTTAGCTAATGGTATCCGGATCACAAGTCAATATTGTAAAAGTAATGAGCTCCCTAAAGATGATCCAAAAAGTCATAGGTATGAGGCAAAGGATCCTTGTTTTTAATAGTGATGTTATTCAAGGCTCTATAATCAATTAAATGTCTCATGGAACCATCTTTTTTTAATTAAGAAAACAGGAGTACACCATAGTGAAGTGTGGGGACGAATGAATCCTTTATCAAAAAACTCCTACAACTTATTTTTCAGTTTAATAAGTTCTATTTGAGCCATTCGATATGGGGTTTTGAAATTGGATTAACATCAGGAACTAATTAAATTGTGAATCTGAATTCCCGATCAGGTATGACACTAGGAAACTCATCAAGAAAACATTATGATATTCATTTACCACCAGAATATCATTAATTTTAACAGATCCCTTATTTTCAAAAATATCAGCAAGATAATATTCATTTCTATAGTTCAATAGTTTCTCATCTTACAAATTTGTAATCAATTTTATCGGTTCATTCTTGAATACAAATTGAAAAACTTTTTGAAAAATAACTTCTTTATCTACACAGCAAATCTTAGCATGATAAAAAGAAAGCCAGTCTATTCAAAGAATGACATCAGACTCTACTGAGGAAAAATCAACAGGGTTTATAGGTAAATTCCTTCCCCATAATAGAAATATTTTTTTAATTCCTCTTTTCTATATTATTTCCCCCAAGTGTTTTAAAAATAAGTTTGGGTCTCATTTCTTAAGGTGAAATTAACAATTTACTAGAAAATTCCCCTAAAATAAAATTAAGTGTAGACCTTGTATCAAATAAAAAATTTTAAAAAATCTCAGTAAACAAAAAATGTACCTGATACAACTTCATCGGATGGTCCTACGTCTGCTAACATAGTCATAAAAAATCTCACTACACCTTTCTGATTATATTCTAGATTCTTTTCATCATTCATATCTCTCATTGGGAAGTCATTTTCACAGTTACACATCTCTCCGCATTTAAAACAGTTAATATTTTTCTTATCAGGATTAGTCATAGGATTATTATTTTTACAATATCAGGCCATATTTTGAAACTTACCACACTGAAAACACTTCCTGGTTTTTCTAATACATTCCCCAGGGTTCTTTTTTCGCTCTTTTCACAAACTAGAAACTGAAATTTCATACCATGATATTTCTTTGGTTGACTCTTACCAGTCAATTTCCTTGTATACCTCTTCTTCTACTTTTTTTTCAAAGTGACATTTTTCATTATAAAACTCCATATATACCCTCTCAGCACATCATAAAAGTTTCTCATTACTTTTGAATTCAGAAGAGGCCAATTCCCTTCAATAAAATGGCATTAATCCTCAATAAAAGTGGTTAATTTTGTTATCCATATCTAGAATAAGATTTTAAGCATACCTCTCCCTTTGGGTAAATTTTTCTTCATACACAACCACTAAATCTTCCTTATTTTTCTTCAATTCATGGAATTTCTTATCTATCCTATGTCGCACCACCTTAGGAAAATATTTTTCAAGCAAAAGAATTTTAAATTCATTCCACTCTAATGAATAAATCTCCACTTTATCCATGATATTTTTGAACATTTACTACCACTGATCAGATTCACAATCAAAATGATAAATGTAAAGACATACCCTTTGATTATATGAACATACCATAACATAGATTATCTTTTCAAGGGCATTAATCCATCCTCCAGCTACTACTGGGTCTGAAGATCCACTAAATGCAGGGGGTGTTGTCTCAAAAAATGTCCCACAATCATCGTGTTCCTTTGTGGTACATTCGGTCGTTCCCTTTCATGGATGCCATATCCATTTATTTCCTTCTTTAGATAATTAATTACTGTTAAAAACATCTTGGTTCCAATCTCAACCATTCCAAGTTGTAGATTTAGAAGGATGTCGTTTCATCAGTGCCCCTCCACTTCAGCTTCCCTATTTCTTCTATAGAAAACCATTCTAAACAAACCTAACTTAGTCAAATAAACATGGTAATATTTAAATTATATATCATTTCAAATTAATCATAGAGAAAAGAATTATTTATAGTATTCTTTTATCATCATCTTAACCCCTAAATTTATCTAAACCATCCTCTGATACCATATATAAGGACCCAACCTTATTAAATTACATAATCATGAATTTTAGTCAAGAGCTCACTTCATTTCATATTGAGAATATTTTAATGTTTATAGTTTTAAAAAAATTTGATATAACAGATAAATAACATTCCACATTCATATAGATTATATACCACAAAAACATGATCCATTTCTTCTAAAATTTAAAACTTTTCAAATAAAACATGTTTTCTTTGAAAAAAAATCTTATCATTTAACATGGAATCTTTTTTTGTCTTACACATCTTTATAACCTATAAAAACCATTTAAAAACTTGGTATAAGAAAAAAAAAATCCCAGTAAGGGATATAAAAAGAATAAAAGAAAACATCAGTCCATCAATACTTATAAACACATGAAATCATTTTCAAAAAAATATAATTGTCACCCATATATACTTACATTATGAAACACGAGATTCCCAAAAAACATAATGAACATAAATATAACCAAAAAATTATCTTGTAGAATTACATATATAATATTGTCACTCTCTTAGGTACCTTATATTATGTAACCCTCATGACTGCCTTACAATGTAACCCTCACGACTACCATATTGCGTAACTATCATAGTTACACTTGGATTAACCATATGTCCGACCTCAAACATAAACATACCCACTGAATTGAATGGATATATAGGTCCCACCCATTATCATAAAAAATTCTCAAGAACCAAAATAAAATCATACAATATGAATAATTTCATTAAAACATTTCTTTTAAATTTTGTAAAACATAATTTTCAAAGAAGATTTTAAAAGAAAACCCCCATAAAAATATCATATATTTGAAGTGAGACTTAATACAGTGGATATAATATTTATATAAACTATAAATAAACCTAACTGAACATGATATAAAAAAATTAATCACACATACAATTTTAATACAACATAAATAATGATGTATAAGTTTAACCCAAAGAATGGAAATTTCGTTATGAATTCCCTTACCTCAGGTTTTTCATAATTAAAACTTGTTTAAACCTCATGTATAATAGTTAAAAGAGTGTTATTAATATCTTAAATAAAAATATTCATTTTTATGATACCTTATATAATCATTTAATTACATCATTTCACCCTTTAATTGTTAGTATTTTGTTCCTTCCATTGTTTTGGGTGCGTTCTTTAAATGATTTCCTTGGCTGGTTTGTAATTTATTTTCCTGTCGTATGGAAATGAAATTATGGAATTTTAATGAATGGTATTATTATGTATAATGATACCATAAATCATTTATTATCAAGAAAGATGATGGATCATTAGATAAAATAATAAAGTTGTTTTTTAGATCATTTTTTTGCATTTACTCAATAGTCATGAACTTGTTTCATTATATAATTTAATTTCATTCGTATAAGATCATTAAAAATGTAAAATAGGATAAAAATACAATTTAATTTTTTTTCAACCACTAAAAGGGTTTTATGATCATATTTGGGGGAAGTAATGGAAATTTGAAACACATCGTCATCGATTTTAGAAAATCAGCACATCGCAGATGGTGTTTTTATTTTTAGAATAAGAGGGAGAGGAGAAGAAGAAAGTCGATGAATAATTTAAATGAAAATTATAACATACATAATATATATAATTTTGTAAATTTCATACCTCCTAGATAATAGGAGGGGAAGAGAGTACATGAAAATAAATAAATTGGCAAGAAAACACGTGAAAAAAAGGAATAGAATTCTTACTCTTGATCTCTTCTCCTTGACATCCTTCTTAAGGCCTTTGGTTTTTTTCATTTTGGTGAGACCAGTAGGTCTTGGACGTGGGGAAGGGACTCATGGAAGGAATTTGGTATAAATAATATAATACTCACGGATTGATAAGTGTGATACGAAGAGGGGAATGAGCGTGGTATTTATAGTGGAGGATAGGAAAATTTTACATTATATAAATCATTATTATAATATTTTTTCTCAAGACTATGAATAGTCTTGATTAAAATGACACCAAATAGTAATAATTGAATGTTAGTTCAAAAAAATGGTCTTCAATCATCCATGCATCACCTATGATGTAGTAAAATAAGTATTTACCACTTATTGTAATTTATCGTATTTTACTATGAATTTAAAAATCATGAATTTCAGAAAAATCCAAAAAATTCACTCTAACAATTATTTGAAGTTTAGAATTCAAAAAATAACTCCATTATTTTGAAATAAGATTCTAAATACTATTAATTATATTTTTAAATAAAACCATAATTTATTCAAAATTAAAAAATTTAAGTCTATATCCAATTTTTTAGCACCTTGAAGAATTAATCAACATCTCATTATCTTATGACCTTAAAAAATAAAATAATAATATGATTTACTATTTATATAGGTTATGTTATTATTCATTAGGGTATGTTACTATTCACCAAAAACAAGTTTTAAAAATATATATTTTATATATATATTTATAATGTTTATTTTATTATATTATAATAATGTCCACTAATATTTGAGAGTGAATATGTTATGTTTTTTATAAATAAGTTTTTTGACATATAAATTACCTTTAACTTATTATGTTATTTATTTTTTATTAATTTGAATTATGTTTTATTTGTTGAGTTACTTTTTCGAATATCCCTTAGATTTTATTTATATTTTATAAGTTATATGCTTTAAAAGTCGCCTACATAAAACATAATAATTCTTGAAGTTGGTTCCTTTGAATGTATATAAATAATATTGTAGAAATATAACCTAAATGAAATTTTACACACTTACTAAAAATAAAAAAATAAAAATAAAAAACATTTCATAAAAATAGTTAATGAAAACTTATTTTAGTGGAACAATATATTGTTGTTTTATACCATTACAATTGTTTTTATAATATTTTTTACATTACTTTAATTTATAAATACTTATAATATTTATGAAAATAATAATATTATCAGAAACTTTCAAAAATATTAGGCTATGTTTAAAGTTTAATTTATATTTTTTTATCATTTATATTTTATTAGATCTTAAATTACCAATATTGAATTTAATAATTTTCTATTGGTTTCAAGTAGTCAACTTTGAAAGAAAATTAAATATAAATTATAACTAAAATGGGAAAAAAATTTCAATAGTGGCTAAAAATGTAGAAATGGTTGATAGTAAAAATAATTTCATCATTTTAATAGACATACAATCATATAGAGTATAGAATACATTTTTTTTAAAATAATTTAAGTCAAAAGAAAACATATACATGAATGAGTACAACCAATCTCTATGGTGAGCTCTCATCCCACATGATGGTGTGTGAATGGTACACCCATATCGAGATTTTTTACCTCTATACTGGGGTGGACTTTGATGATCTCGAGAGGGATAATCCTCAGATGTGGGAACCTTGATTGTTGGGAGATCTTCTCATGTCTCAAAGGGGGGAGATGTCAATGGTATGTCATTATCCACACCTAGTCCTTCTCCCACTAGGTGAGTAGAAGGACCTTCCATAATTTCCTAGGAAAACCATACAACCTATGAAGGCTCAAGCATGAAAGGTGATGGAATGGGAAATAAACCCTGAAAAAAGATCAAATGATCTATTTATAGAGAAAATTGTTGATATCATGGAAGCATGAATGGATCACATACCTCATGATGGACATCCCCATTCAGCTATGGTTGGACTGAAAGAGGGACAACCTTTTCTTGTATAACATGTGAGACCTAAAGTGCATTGAAACACAATCTATGTCATCATCGTGATGGATGCTTGACATTAGAAGATACTGGAGGAGGTTCCTATGGAGGAACCTTCACTCCCAAGGAAAGAACGTCATCTCCATTTGGTTGATGATCAAATATACTACTGTGAACAACATTATAAGCGTCAATAATCCCCTGTATTGCAGCATGGATCACTACAAGGCTAGCAACCCCCTCCTCCTCTAAATCAGGCATGCAGATAATCTGTTGTAGTCGAGTGTGTTGTAAAGTGATTCAAAATGAATTATAAAATAGTAAAATAAGAAAACTCATATAAAAATTTTAACTTATTAGTTTTTGAATATCTCTATTATGTGATGTAATATATAGTATAGGTTTCAGTTTATACTGTAGATCGTACTCGAGTTTCTCCGATATATGGAATTTCATCGTACACATTCCCTTGATATGAAACAATACGTATATGTCCCATATGTCAAGATACATGGAATGTTATTGGCACCAGTCGACATCCTTCCTCCCTATCAGATTCACAAAATGAAGTATTGGTTACTATCTTAGTGGAAATGGGATATGCTGAACATATAAAAACTGGAAGAAGACTCTATCAGGCAGGTACCACTCAAAAATATAAAAGTGAATGAGAGGCAATAAATTATTCACATCCTAAAGTCCAGTAGTGTAGTTTGAGGGAAACTATTCAAATAACACCTAGTATGGAATCCATGTAATCTGAAATGACCTGTTATTTTTGAAAAAATATATTATTACTAGGAACTTTAGATAATTATATTTTGAAATTAGTTAGCTAATGACTGATTTTATATACTTGTGTCAGTGGGTAGAAAACTTTCAAAGATGAGATAGTTTACACCCAAATTATGTTAGGGAGTTTTTATGAAGTGGTGTGCCTGAATCCACCTATAAAACATAACATTCAAAGTGATAAATAATAATAAATTGAATTCAATATATTCTTATAGAAATAAAAACCAATAGAGATGAGTGATCATACCAGCATCCGTACAGATCATAACACAACACATCTCTATAAAGCTCTAGACTAGAAACAACATGGGATAGGGGAGGGATTATCTCCCATTCCCACAACTAAAGAAGGATGAAACATTCCCTGAGATCAGAGTGATCAGAGTGGCATGTTGTGCATAAGTCTCATTATGTGTATGTCAAGCATTTTGATCCCCAACTGTATCTCCTAACCTAATAGAAATCCTCCAGTAGGCCTAGATACATCATTTGTTCATTCATATCTGAGTGATTTCATAGGGTCCCACCAATGATCTGTAAGATATATGCAATGGTATGATGTCTGACATTATACCTATTAGTTTCATCAGGTATGTGTGAAAAGTGTATCTCAATTCACCTCCTTGATATCGACCCTCCATCAATAGAATCATCATCGGTCAAAATTTCAATGCGTAGAAATCTTTGTACAAGCTTAGGAATGTCTCCATGGGGGGTCCTATAATTGAATTCCCTAGATTGGAAGACCGAGCATGATGGCCACATTCTCTAGGGTGATGGTCATATCTCTCTCAAGCAACTGGAATGTTTGTGTCTCGGTTATCCACCTCTTGGTGGAGGAAGCAAGTAACGCATGATCAAAGAATGTAAAATTTGATACCATAATTCAGTAAAATCCATTACGGTGTATATAAAATATAATGGCAGATGGAGGATCAAGCTGATGATAATGGTGTTCTTGACAAACCTAGATCTTTTGAACCTCACAGCCCAATATCAAGTCACATGAAACATTCCTATATTGATCATTGAGTAGAATAGTATCATCCATCTATATGTTAAAAATGAAATAAGTGTTAAGTGTAAAATATAAATATAATGTTATGGACAGTAGAATGTTATAACTTATAGAATATAATACATTAGATGTCTATTTAAATTGTTTTATGAATTATTTCTTACCAAATGAAATGGGAAAGTATTTCGGTTTCTCAAATCATATTTTTAAATTGGTTATAGATATTTTTTAACTTGGAAAGGGTGTTTTGTAAAATATGGTATTATATAATTATATATATATATATATATTTTATCTTCATTATCTAAATGTTTATTAAAAAAAAGTCACATAATTTATTTTTAAGTTGAGGTAAAAATAATATAAAATATGAAATCAATTTATTTATCCATGACTGAAAATTATTCTTTTTATTATTATTATAAACCCCTTTTAAAGGATAAGGAAGAACCAACATGACATCAAGGACTTAAGAAATTAAATTGTTCCCCCATAGTCCAAAATACATAAAAAATGATCAATTTGAACAAATAAAATCCCTCCCCAGCAACAAAACATTAAGTCCAACTTCCACCTTCCCATCGCTGCTCGGCTAGCTGACCCGTGAAAAAATTCATGGTCCTAGAATTGATAGAAAAAGTCACACCCTCTCAAACATCTAATTATGAATAGAAATGTTCAAGAGAAAACTATTAGCTCTAAACCTCATCTAGAGCTACCTCTGAAGAAGGCTTGGAATCATAGACTTTCAAACTGCAGATAGCAAGCATAAAATTAAAATTATGATCATATAAAGTGAAATTGAAAAGAACAAACCCATTAAATAAAAACTGAATTAGATACAAAATACAGGTAAGGCCATGGAAGTTTTCAACTGAATCAATTTTGGATGACATGATCCGGACATCAAAAGGGAAGTAAAATCTAGCTTTTTTTCAAGTGGTATCATAGTAACATATTCCAAAGGTATGTGCATAACTTTTGAAATTTGAAATGATTTTGTCCTTAAAATGAAATATTCACCATATGGGGAGGTCTTTCACTAGAAGGCTGAAAGAATTCAATAATTAAAAAATGAAATACATCCATTTGGAAGATGTTATTAAGATACCACTTGAAAATAAGATGGATTTTACATAATTTTTGAAGTCAGACTCAACTCATCCAAACTTTGTTCTTTTTAAAAATTCCATTATATTTCATGTCTTTTGTAAATCATTCATGTGATATTTAATGGTTTTGTTATTTTCAATTTCACGTTATATAATCATAATTTTCATTATATCAGGGTTCAATAAATTGGTTTTGATGTTTTCTATTATTTTTTACATCACTTTACAAAAAAATTTGTGACTTATTCTACAATACACATTTAGATAATAAAGACAAAAAAATTATAACCCAATACTGCCTTAGTTTGACTTTTACTAATAATTTATTTTGGAAATAGTGTTATCTATAATTTATGTATGATTTCCCACATGATAGTATGTTTCATAATTATTTTCTCACATGATTTATTTTATGGTTTATCCATAGATTGTTTTATTATGATTTCAGTTCACATCACATGTACTTTCCATATTCTTTATAATTTTAATATGAAATGATTATTGTTATTTGATAGAAAAAGTATTCAGAAAATTCAAAACAAAATCTATTAAATGAAGGATTTTATATTTAAACCATTTAATTAACAATGGAAAAAGATAAAATTGGTTACAATACATAATTATAGATAAGAGAGTGAACTCAGTCTAATGTGTTTTTTCATGTAGAGTGCAATGGTTCCCTCAGTTATTTCTTTCAAGATATGTGTTGAATTTTCTTGGCATGGTGTTTACTGAAATGATGAATGGTAATGGTAGTGATCAGGTAGGATCGACCGATACTGAGTTGACCCACCATCTTAGTTGTGTAGTGGTGTCCTCGACAGATGTCTAGTTGACACTCTAGCATAGTTGGGTATTCTTATCCTTGAAGGGTACCATTTTGAACCTCCAACATAGTTGTTCAATTGAATACTTTATGGATAATGAGTTCACCCTCCAACATAGTCGGGTATCAGAATCCTCAATGGATACTGAGTTGAACCTCTGGTAGATCTGGGTAGTGGCATCCTCACCCGGTATCAGAGTGTTACTGCCCTGATACACTAGGGTGTGGGTCCTCTACTTTATATTTATACCCCCGTGATTGTGCGTATAAGATACCAAACATTTCTAGAGATGTCTCGGGATTGATTTCAAGTACTATTTTTTCATTGTTTGAGTAATTTTTTTGTGGTTATGTCTTGGGGATTTTTTGAGTAAAATTTGAGAAAATTGAAAGGTGTAAGGGAAGTTCATGGTTAGCGCACAGTTTTCCCTAACCATGCACCCCATCAAAGCTAAATGTGATGAACCAGACAAAGGGAATTCGTAGAGATGGAACACGGTTTGTCCAACTGTTTCCCAAAATGGAGAAACGATGACCCCCCCACCAAGAAGAGTCGCATGGTTTGGGTGCGTGGTTAGGGAAAACTATGTGCCACAAGGAAACTTTTCATGTCTTTTTAATTAACCTAAATATTAGTTTTTAAAATTATCTAACCCCCCCAACCCATATTGACCGCTAATAAACACTAGTTCTACCATATGATATATATCATGATTTTGGAGCTTCCTTCAATGATTCCAAGCCTTCACTACCTCCTTTGTTGTTTAATGGAAGGGAGGATCAATGATCTGCACCACCCAAGTATATAGTCTCTTCTCATTTAGATATATCTCTCTCCCACTCCTCTTCTCAAGTAAGTGAGGGTTTTTTATCCATTGTTGTTTCTATATATAGATACAGTTTTGTTATATATAACAATTTAGATCTGTATTTGTTAAAATATTAGATATATGAATGGAACCGAGATTGTTTTCTTTATCATGAGTTTGACCTATAAGTTTGAAATTGGGAAATTGAGTTGGGAGATTTCTCATCAACTAATCAAGGTATGTGGTCTATAATTAAATTCCCAAAGTATTGATTTTGATTATGTGTAAGTAATTATTGAATTTATATTAGATGTTTAATAGTTGATTTCATGATTGAATTAACCAATTATTTGAATTAATTAATTAGTGGAATTGTGAAATTGGGAATATTGGAATTTTGATTTGGAATAATTAATCATTGAATTAATTATGAAGTTATTGAGATTGTTTATGTGATTAATTAAATATGGAATTAATTATTGGAATTGGAATTATTAATTAATTTTTTAATTAATTACTAAAAATCGATGTGATTGATTAAATGTTGAATTAATTAATGGAATTGATGTGATTAATTAACTATTGAATTAATTAATGGGATGATATGATGAATGATATATTGTGTTACATGTGTTATATATGATAATTGTGTCTGTGATAAGGATTGGGGGTCCAAATACCAAGACGTGATAAATGTGTGTTCAATAGGGACTGAGGCTTCAAATACCCATATGAAATAACAAGTATGGGACAAGGAATGATGCTCCAAATACCCATGTTACAATTAGGTGTGGGGCAGGGATTGAGGCTTAAAATACCCATATGGTTCAATAAGTATGGGATAGGGACTGAGGTTCAAAATACTCATGGGACAATGAGGTGTGGAATAGGGACTAATGATCCGAATTCACCAAGGGTGTTAGACATGATGTTCTAATCCCATAAATTTTCGTTGAAATATTGTTCCAATTGGAAGAAGTAATGAATTAAGATGGAATGTATAATGAAATCCATTATGTCAAATTAATTTCTAATTGAATATGTGGCTTGGTTCAAAATCTAGTAGAGGATAAATTAGGTATTTATGTTTAGGTGTTCCTTGGAAACTTGGGGTTTATATAGTTAATTTATAGAATAATAACTGTGATAAATGCTAAATTATTCATTATAATTTATTCTTATAAAAAATTATATATTTTTAATAACTGTATTTTGTTTTAGATGTCGTTGTTCATGGCTTACTTAGTTGTACTCACACCCTACCCTAGCTACCCTATTGGAACCCAAATAGATTTCATGTTTGTAGGACAGGATAAGAGAAAGGGTCCTATATCAGATGGCTGAGTTGGGATGGAGCATGTATGAGGGAACCGAACTTGATTTAGGACCCACAGTGGAATATTTAGGGTATTTACATTTAGAGTTTTCATTTTTAAAATTTTCACATATCAGAATGGCATATCTACTATTTAGTTTTGTAATTTTATTTTCTCCTTTAGTCATCATGTGATAATAGTTATTTTGGTTATGATTATATTAATTGGTTATTCTTGGTTATTTATTTTCGATGGTGTATTACTTTGATAAAGAAGATATACTCTCTCCATGATCTATATTAGACCCCCTATGCTATTTAAAAGCCTCTATTGTATGGGGATTCATCCCTGAGGTCAAGTGACTGATCAGATCGGGGAACCAGCGTGTGGAACCCAGGCTGGGATGTTACAAAGTTGCATCAAAACCCAATTTTCTTTTCTTTTTCCTCATTCTTATGATTTTGGAAAGGTATAAAGGATCCTAAGATGATTTGGGGATGGATTATGAGCTTGTTTTTGGGAGTATCTAACTAATGTATGGGGGAGAACCCAATTACTAAGGGTGGGATTATTTTTATTAGTATTTTTTGTTATAGTTGAATGATATTTCACCTTGGGTGATGCACAAGTTGTGTGATTTGATAATTGTTTCAGATATTTGTTGATATTTGAATCATGGACTAGTAAGGCATGAAATTTTAGTATCCATGCATCATTCTAGGTATTCAAGATATTTTTTTCACATTCATCATTTATAGTCATGCACGGAAAAACAAGATATGGCTAAGCTGTTAAACTTGATTTTTTCACTTTTCTTGTGAGATAGAGATGAAAAATGGTTCCTAATGTGAAATTTGAAAATTTTATATGATTTGAGAAATTAATAAATGGGTTTCTAATGAGAAATATAAATATTTAGAATGTTTTTACCCTTAATAACCAATAACTAGGTGTAAGATGGTTAAGGATACTGATATTTCATCAGTTTCGACCATGTGGTGGGGGATGGGAAATGAATTATTGTGACATATTGGGAATCTCGTAATTGTGTTAATGTTGTGAAATGTATCCTAAGGTGTATGTTTGGAATTTTATAGATATGCCTCCATAATGATGCTTGTAGATAGGACAACATGAGTACATGGCTAGGGATGATCATCCAATGGTAGAACCTGAGACACTAATAGTGTTGGGAGAGGGAGCGGGAGGTATGTTTCATGAGAAAATTGATTATTACATGAAATTCATTGAAAGAGACCCAATGTGGGTTATTAAAATCATGTCTAACCTAACATGGGAGTTTCATTTGTAGTACCTCTGACTTTCACGAGAGAGGGTGGACCTGAGGCAACTGAGTTCCAGATTGATTCCATCCAAACTATAATTTACCATTTAGAGACTGTGACAGAAAATAGGGTCATGTTGGCTGATTAAATTATATGAGTATCAATGAACCATTTGTGGTAAATTCAGCCTCAGACATTATAGGATACTAGTATATTATATAAGGACTTCTTGGATAATTTCATGGAGCACTTCTATCTAAAGTCATTGTGGAAAGAAAGAGCTACTAAGTTCATGAGGTTGACTTAGAAAAGTTTTTTCATTATAGACTATGATGGATGATTTACATATTTTCATCACTTTTCTCTAGTGTTGGTGGGGGATGATAAAACTATGGATAGGTGTCCCCAAGATATATTTAAATGTGATATTAATCCCCAAGTAAATATTTTCTAATTAAACAAGTCTACTGAGGTTGTTGATTAGCCTCTCATAGATGAGGGGAACTTTAGAAAGGCTTCCAATTTACAATAGGTGGTTGAAGTTGAATGATTAGGAGGTACAACTTTCAAGAGTAGGAAGAATCATTACAATAATTACAGCTAGGTATGTGGGAAGTAGATTATCTAGACATAGGGATCAATTACTCAGGAGCTTACCTAAGCAATTTTCCACCATTGCAGTAGGTTGGGCCACCTTCGTAAAAAAATTTCTAACCACCGGTAGTGTGTTGATCCTGCATCAATATGGGACACCTATATAGGTTCTAAAGAAACCCACGACTGATGAGTAATGACGGGACAACTACATAGAGTCATAGTGTAGGAAGGGGTTCTTCTACACTATATCGAGATGATAGTTGGAGCTCTACTAGATGTGGAGGTAGAGGATGTGGATGCAGTATATCTCAGAAAGAGTTCCCATGTCAGTAGTGTAGTGTGGAAGAGGGAGTAAAGAATAAAAAAATAAGGAGGGGTAGGATAGATACATGAAGTTCATCTTACACTTCTGGATAGTGAGGCTTGACCATAAACTATTTGAGGTATTATTCTGGTTTCTTATATATTATCTAATCCCTTATTTGATATTAGTTCATATCATTATTTTATTTTTTTGGAACTTTTCAATGGTGTGGTCATAGTGGTGGAGTTTGTGAGTGGAGTAATGATTATTGATACACTGTTGGGAGTATGATCTAAAGACATATGTTTTTTCAAAGTATGTTCTATTGAGGTTGGGGCGTATCTTTCTGTGGGATCTTTATATCCTTGACAACTTAGGCTTTGTGCTAATTTTGCGTATGGACTAGTTAGTCATATACTAAGATTTTATATATTGTTACCATAGTAGAGTTACCTTTATTTCTCCTAAGGGTGACAAAATAATTCACTATGGAGAGTGGGATGATCAGGTAGGATGAGTAGGTCCAGTTACTCAGAAAATGGGAGAGCTCATAGCCCAGGTTGTTAGTCTATTTTTGGATGATGGGGATGTGAAGAAAGATTCATTTCCACTCATAGTGGGATAGTTTATGATGTTTTTACTAAAGACTACCTAGGTTTTCCACCCGAAGGGGATGTTTAATTCACTATTGAGCTCATACCAGGAGTTGATCCAATTTCAATTCCACCCTATAGAATAGAAGAAACGGATCTTCAAGAGCTTAAGACTCAGCTGGAAGTGTGGATGTATAAGGGTTTTATCTATCTGAGTATGTCACCATGGGGATTGCCTATGGTGTTTTCATAGAAATATTATTGTTTTTTATACATATGTGTTGATTAATGGAAGTTGAACCAGGTAAATGTGATGAAATGGTATCATATTCCATGAATTGATGATCTATTTGACCAGTTGATGAGAGATACTGTATTTTTTAAAATTGACTTGAGATCACGGTATCATCAGTTGAGATTTCAACAATATGATATATTGATGAAACTTTTAGAAGAAGTTATGACCTCTATGATTTCATTATAATTTCTTCTAGGTTGATGAATGCACTAGCAGTGTTTATGGAAATGTTGAATAGAATCTTCTAACTACACTTGGATTAGTTTGTTGTAGGGTTTGTGGATTAAATCATGGTGTACTCCAATACACATGATGATCATCCCAATATCTTGACATTTTCCTGAGTTCACTAATATATAATTCTCTATATGCTAAGTTTTCTATGTGTAATTTTTTTATTGATCAAGTACACTTATTGGGTCACATCATCTCAGAAGAAGTTGTGTCAACAGACCTGGAGAAATTTCAGGTAGTAGTATCTTGGGAGCATCCTAAGAACATTTTTGATATCCGAGCATTCTAGGGATAGATGGATACTATCAAAGTTTCAGCCCGGAATTTACCATATTGGAAGAAAGTCTCTTAGTCTTGACCAAGAAATTGAAAAAAATTTAATGGCTTCAATCATATGAGAATTATTTTCCGGACCTAAAAAAGTGTTTCATAATGGAACCAATATTTACCATGTCCAAGCCTGGTTAAAAGTACATTGTGTTTTATGATGCTTTTCGAATCATTCTTGGAGCAGTTTTGATGTAGGAAGACTAAGTTGTGGTGTATGTGTCTCATAATTTGAGGCCACATGAATGGAACTACCTTATGCACAACCTTGAGTTGGATGTAGTTGTTTATGCTTTAAAGTGTTAGAGGAAATATCTGTTATGTTGGAATTATCTATTTATACAGATCCCAGAGGAATAAAGTATATATCATCACAAATATATTTGAATATTTGGAAGTGGATGTGGGTTGACTATATGCAGTCATTTGATTTTTAACTTGCATATATGTCCGAGAAAGGCAACATTGTTTCTGATGCTCTAAGCTGGAAAACTCATGATCTGGAAGTTTAAGAGTCCAATTCTGAGAGGAAGATGATAAATTTACTAACTTAGATTCATGTTGTAGTTTAGGAGAGTTATGATAAGATGTTTAAAAACATCGACCTCATTATCCCAGAGTCAATGGCCATTTTAATATAGTGGAATATATACAAGATATCACATCACCAATTATTGATCAGTTTAGTAGTTTTAAGAGATAGATACATACATTGATTCCTTATTACATAAGAAAGAAAATAGAGAACATAACAGAGTAAAATAAACTTCTTCCCAATATCTTATTTAAAAAATCGATCTTCATAAATTGGGGAAGGAAAACAAATAAAAGGGTGATCTCAAACACTCAGTAAGGTTTGCATGAATAAATAAGAAGTGAAGTAAGATCAATAAGGCATAATCATTATGGAATGGTAAATATATGAAAAGTACATTCCATTAACAAAATGAGAATGAAAATTCATCAATAGATCTTTTCATATTCAAAATCTCATGGAATTTAATAATTGATTATTGAATGAAGAAAATTCTTATTTATTAGACATCATGTATCTGTAACATGAACCATTACACCTTCAAGATGTTTTAAGTCTGTGCGTAAAAACAGATTTGAGTCTACTTGGTACCATATATAAATGGTTTTTCACCAAATTTTTTGTATCATGATACTTTTCAATGCATCGAGGGGAAATTTATAACTAAGGCCCACCTATCATTGCAAGTCTAAAGCATTCTTCACATATATATTAAATTAAATAAAAACATTCATAGAAAGAATTGTATATAAAAATGGTATACATATAAGACAATAATCATATCCATTATAAAATAATTTTGGGTATTTAATGAAATCATTAATGAATGATGATAATAAGTAAAAGAGAAGTATACACCACACACAAGGAATATGTTGGGAGTAAGGCCTAACCAAAAGGGAATATCATAATTGTATCCATGAAAGGATGGATTTAAATCATTAGTGGACATTAATAAGGAAACAGAGGAATAGATCATGATAAATTCTATCCAAATGAAGTGAAAACATGTAAAAATAGTGTTTTATAAAATTATAAAATACCTCTTTAGTGTTGTTTAAGGGAAAATATTAAAGAGTATTTAAAATAGAAAAAGGATTAATTGTTTGTATAAAACAAGTAATGAACTAAATATTTCCTCGTGATAAAAATAGTAATTTTATTAAAGTATTATTGGATTAAAATTTATTATGTAGGGTAATTGAAAATGGGAATGAAATAAGAAAGTTCCCTTAGATAGGGCTTTCTTATTCGGAGGAATTGAAAAGAGAACATTATAAAACATGTATTTCCCCATCAAAGAAAAATGAATTGATATAGATACATGATTTTGGAACATATAAATATATTTTATAATGATTATATAAAAATAAATAATAATTAAATTTGGATAAATAGATTGAAAGAATAACCTTAATGAAAAACTGGGATTCGGGGATAATCCATTTCCTTATGTATGAAAGTGTTCGGTACTTGCAATTAATGTCATAGATAATGAAATTATATTCACTAATAATTTAGTTCAGAACCTATTCAACATGTATTTAATGAATTATAATTTTATTAAGTTCATTAATGGCCTTTTTATGAGTTATAAGATTAAATATTGTGGTTTGGGAGTGTTTGTTTCCTTTTTTTCATGATTGGTTCATTTTTATACAAGTATGAAAGATAGTATAAAATTGGAATAGTTAAAAAAAACTGAAATTAGTTGTTATTAATGAAAATACATAACATTAAATGGTATTATATATAATTTTTTTCTAGATATGAGGATGATTCATTAGATAAAATGTTAATGATAACCGTTTAGATTATTTTGGCATTTTTTATCATCGCACACTAGTTTTATTTTATTAATTAAAATTATGTATATATATTAGTTCCATAACACTTTATATATAATTATATGTATAATAAAATATGATTTAAATATAATAATATTTTTATGATCAGACTTGATGACAGTATTAGAAAAAGAAAAATCAGTGTCCACAAAGGTGGTGAATCGACCCCTCAAGGACGATGTTTTCATTTTTAGAACAAAATGGAGAGGAAAAGATGATTGATAATGAATATTACACTAAGAAAATAAAATCACATATATATAATATACTATATTTATCTTTAATGTTTAGATAGAGTATATAAGGAAATGATAAGAAAAGAAAATAATTTTAATGAAAGACAAAATAATGGAAGGGGATTTTACCTCTTGAATTCCTCTCCTTAAGAACCTCCTTAAGGAACATTCAAATGGTATTTTTGGTGAGACTAGAAAAGAAAAAAATGGGGGAGAGTTTTGGGAGAGCTATTGGGAATAAATTGGACAATATTTATGTTGTTTAGGTGTGCAGAGAAAAGGTGATAAGGGGAGGTATTTATAGTGTATGAGAGGGGTGATTTTTTATTATTTTATTCATTAGCTTATTATTTTAGCTCAAGAATGTCAATAGTTTTGATTTCCATGACTAAATATTGTAAATATGGAAGAATATTAATAGATAATGGTTCTTATATCAACCATACATCATCAGTGACTCTAAAATTCATTTATTTACTTATAATGTTAAATACCGTAAATTATCGTATTTTACTATTTACCAAAAAAATCAACTATTTTAGAAAAATCCAAAAAAATTAAGATTAACCATTTTCTGAAGTTTATAATACAAAAATAAGCTCAATTTTATGAAATTTATTTTTTAAATGAGATATATTTATTTTTTAATTAAAATCATCATTTATTTAAAATATATAGATTTGAAAATTATAACTGATTTTATTACACTCTAAAAAATTAATTATTGTCTCTTAAAATTTTATTATTATCATAAAATAAAAATATTAATTTATGAATGTATTTTTTAAAATATAATTTTTCATTTAAATTATTTTTTTAATTATACAAAAGTAAAAAATCATTTACGTTTCAAAAAAATACCAATAATTAATCTATCATTTCTAAAAAAATTATTTACATTTGCATGTCATAAATATAGAATATTTTCATTCAAGAGATTCCTAAATTTTTATTTATACTTTTAGAGGTTAAGTTACTGTTAAATAGGTCAGATTATTATTCCTGATGGTTATGTTAATTTTTAATACGGTATCATTGTTCGTTTATTATCAGTGTTGTGTACTCATTAGGATATCGAATAAATTTAATTTAATTAAGTAGATACATATCATAGAATATTGGGGTGTTATATTCTTCCCTCCTTTAAAAATTTCATCCTCATAATTTTCTAGGAACATTATCTTTTAAATAGATGTGGTTGGTTCTTCTTCATAACATACTCATATTTCCACATTGTTTCTTCCATTTTATGGTTTCTCTAAAGAAAGTTTTCCTGTTGATTCGTATGATTTCTCAATACTTTCTCTCTAGTTTCAAGAATATTGAAAGGATCCTCAAACTAAGAAAAATTAGTTTCTAGTTATATTTCTTCATAGGAGAGTACTTGTGTTGGGTCTAACATGTACTTATTTAACAATGATATGTGGAACATGTCATGAACTTTGGAGAGACTTGGATGAATTAATAATCAATAAGATAAAGATCAAATTCTTTCAAAAATTTCAAATGGTATTATGTACCTCGGGATCAGTTTCCATTTCATACCAAACCTTAAGACACCCTTCTATGAATATTATTTCATAAATACATGATCTCCCACTTAAAATTCCAAATCCTTTCTTCCGTTGTCAATATAAAATTTTTCCAAATGTAACCTTATTTAATATAAGCGTAAATAGTCTTTACCTTTTTAATTTAATCTTCAATAAGTTTTGGGCCTATAAATTTTCTTTCACCAACTTGATCCCAGCAAGTTGGAGTTTCACATCTATTTCCATATAATGCTTCATATGGAGCCATTTGAATACTAGAATGAAAACTATTATTGTAAGAAAATTCCATCGAGGGAATATACAGATCCCACATACCTTGAAAGTCATTTGAGAATGATCTAAACATGTCTTATAATGATTGAATAGTCCTTTCAGACTATCCATAAATTTGAGGGTGATAAGTAGTACTAAAATTAAGCTCAGTATCCAAATCCCTCTGAAGAAACTTCTTGAATTTTGATTTATAATGGAGTTCTCGATCAGAAACAATCAATATAGGTGCACCATGATATCTAACAACTTCATTAATATAGAGTCTTTATAGGAACTCAATAAATAAATATTTCTTTATAGCTAGTAAATGTTCTAATTTGGTTGGTCGGTCAACAATTATCCATATTGCATCATTCTTTCTAGTAGACTTTGGTAATCCAGGGAAAAATCCATAGTAATTTCATCTAACATTCACATGGGAATAGGTAGAGGAGGTATAACTCCTCTAGGATGTTGTCTCTCATCATTCACTTATTGATAGATTATGAGTCTTGACACATAGTCAGTAGTTTCCCAATTTATATTATACAACAAAAAATATTCCTTCATATCTATATACATCATGGTACTACTAGGGTGTATATAGTTTGAGCTATCAGAATCATCTAATAGTTCCCTTTTTAGATTGGGTATTTATAGAACACATAATATCTTATACGTGTATTTCATGTATATATTTTTTATTGTTTTATTTTATTTATTTGTATATTTAATTGATTAATATTTCCAAGTTGTGACTTGTTTTACTTGTTTTACGTTTTATGTAAAAAAACATTTAATAGTTGAAAGAGGAATGAAAAGCTGTGGAAAGGGAGATAAAAGATAGTTCATTCCATGAGATACGCAAAGTAGAGTGATATTAGATTTTTGAGAGATATGGAAATAAAAATTCTAGAGCAGAACTGAAACACGTCGTTTTCTAAGATTATATGATGTGTAGTTTCAGTTCGTGACATGTCATTGGATAGGGCATGACATGCATACATGATGTGAATGAAAAGTAAAAAATGCGTACCTTCAGAAAATTACGTGAAGGTAGTAAAAATTAAATTTTTTGAATGATATGTGTGCATGATTATTTCAAACGTGGAGGAAACACAGATAATGAGTACACAACATGTAACCCAAGTACACGTCATGTAAGGGGTCAAAATTCAAAAATCTCGGTCAAGATCTACACACACATTACACAGACTCACAAAAATCAGATCATCATTACATGATGTGTAGTTCAAGTACATGTCTTGTCTGAGGTCGGGCATAACCCAATTGAAGCCTATAAATTGAGGTGATGGATGCTGCTTTGAGGAATTCATATTTTTCTAGAGTTCAAGGCTTGGAAGGAAGTTGTTGCACCATTTTCAAGCCTTTCTTTCATTCCATTTTACATTTATTATATTCTCCCATTACCTCTTATTATCACATCATTAGGATGAGGGTGTAAACCAGCCAGTTCTAGGGTGATGTAACTGAAGGGGGAAGGTTCCATTAGATTTAATTATTTTTATAATTCATGTATTTGGTTTTTATAATTTCATTCATCAACTTGAAATCCCTTTGTTTTTGTTTTATCATGACCGTACATATTTGAATCAAAAAGTAAAAATTAGATTGTGAAACTGACTACTCTAAATAAGGAATGACTATTGTCAATTTTAAGGGAAATCTTGTTAAAACATGGTATCGAGATAAACTTGATTCCTCAACACCATAAATTATCGAACCAAGAGAAATATGGTATTTTAGCATTAAGGAGGAGATACCATGATCATTGTATGCTCCTCAACTTGAATATTGAACCAATCATTAATTAATTAATCTATTTTCTTAAATCCAATTTAACCTGATCCTGGAAATTACAAAACCTCAACATGCTTAAAAAATCACAAACAAATCAATATATTTCTTCTTTTTCACTTTTTCTATCTTCAAATCAATTATACAAGTCTTTTCACATCTATTTATCCAAGATAATAAAATTAAATAATTTTAAATTCTAATTATACTAAATTCATGGTCTTTATGGGTTTGATCTAGAACTTGCTTAATAATATGTTTAAATTAATCAAGTAGTATAGTTTGGGTTTTATAAATTTATTTTTTCATAGTACCATAGGGAATTAATGGTACCCTATGGGGATATAAAACTTATAAATTTATTTTTTTCATATTAACATAGGGAATTAATGATGCCATGTGGGGATATCAATCTCTTTCAAAATTTCATAATTTCATCCTCATACATGAAGTCCACCAAAATTCCATCCATTATGGGTTCAAATTATTTTGAAAATTATTATCATTAGATTGAAAGATTTTTATCTTTTCTAGTAATTATTATTTTGAAATAATTTGAAAAATGAGTGACATTTCCTCTTCCTTAACAATTCTTATATCTGTCTTCACTAATTCCATGAACATAAGATCTTTCTTAATCCTCATTTGGGTTAGAAGTCTATGATCATTCCTTATAATGAATTGTCTACCTTATTTTCTTTTCCAAGGTGGTATTATATTGATAAATAATAATCTTTAAGTAACTCAAGACATTATCTATTCCTCATGTAGAGTTATTTCTATGTAAAGATGTATTTAAAACTCTTGTAATCCATATATATCTCACATATTTCTCCAGATAGATTGTGTCTCTATATCTTCAGAGTAAATATTATGGCTACAAACTCAAGAACATGAGTTGTATAATTTTGTTAATTAGTCTTTAATTCAATGATTCATATGAAATAACATTTTCACTTTTTATAAGGACACAACCTAGTCATTTCTTCAACGCATCACTGTATATCACAGACCCATAATTTCATGATTCTAGAGTCAAAATCATATAATTCAATAATCTTTTAATTAACTCTCTAAAACATTATTTTCATTATTTTTTCCATATGAAAATAACCCCTTTATGTGTAATCATGGTAAATAGGTTATCTAATCTACAAAAATTCTGAATGAAGCACCAATAGTAACCTTCTAAACAAATAAAACTATATACCTTGGTTATGTTCGTTGGCATAGGACATTATTGGATTTCATTTTTCCTCAAAATATAAATGGATATTCTATACTTAGAGACAATATGGCCATGGAAATAAATTACATGAACCCAAAATTCACACTTACTAAATTTACCATAAAACTCTTTCCTTATGAGAGTATCAAGAATAATCCCCAATTGATTATAATGGTCATCATAAATTTTATAATACACCAAAATACATTAATGAAAAATATAATAAAATCATCACTATTTTCCTAGAATACTCTATTCATTAGATCCAAAAAAATAGAAGGTGTATATATAAATCCAAATGGAATTATAGTGAACTCATAAGGTCCATACCTCATCCAAAAATTTGTATTCTAAAAATATTCTTTATTTACTCGCATTTTATGATACCCATAATTAAGGCAAATCTTCAAAAGTATTGAGCTCCATGAAGTTGATCAAATAAATTATTTATTTATAAGAAGAGGATACTTGTTATTTATTTTAGTAGAATTTATTTCCGTTTATTCAATTCATAGCCTCATGGATCCATCTTTCTTTTTAACAAACAGAACAGGGGATCCCCATGGAGAAATACTAGAGAGAATAAATCCCTTATTACACAACTCCTCTAGTTATTACTTAAAAACCACTAATTCCATAGTATATATTCAATAATAATTCTTTGATAATAGTCTTTCATTAGGGATTAAATCAATGGAAAACTCAACTTTAGGCTCTATGGGGTGTCCAGGTAATTCCTAAGGATATACATCAATGTATTCCTATACAATTGGTACATTCTCAATTCAATGATAAGGTTCCTCATCCCTGTAAGTTTTTTTCTATTACTCCCAGATAATTTCATTCAGTAAAGCTATAGGGGTGGATCTAGATAAGAATAACATGATGAAGCTTCTCCACTAAGGATAATGGATTCTATATCTTCTTTACAAATCACGATTTTCTTATTCTTGCAATAAATTGTTGAATCATATTTTCAAGTCCATTCCATACTGAGGATTATATCAAAGTCAACCATATGTATAATGATAGGGTTAGAAAATAAAGCACATTTATATTCAATAATGGGAATATCCCAACACATTTTTTGTAGTGAGGCTTCCCTTGGTATTTTTAACTAAAAAATCCCTTATTAAATATAAAAGTCAATATCCATTTTATTGGAAAATTGGGTACATATAATAGAGTAGGACGATCAAGAATCAAATAAATCATTGTCTAAATTTTAAGATAGGATTATTGTAACTGGCACCACATCATTGGGTACTTCTACTTTGTTTGTGGTGATCATATAAGCTTAGGTATCTATCCTTAGTCTCTTCTATGGTAGATTCCCATGACGCATGGGGGATTGATTTTAATAATTACTCATTTCATTAATATTGAAGAATTGAACATCATTGATTTGTTTCATCCCATTACATTCATTTTCTAAATGACTCTTTTCTCCAAAGTTATGAAAAACTACCAGTCCCTTAAAGCATTCCCCAGTAAGATTATTTCCATATTTTTTTCATAATCTAAATTGATTCATTACTTTATTTATCTTTGGCACTTCACCTTTTCCATGGATATCAAAAAACATATTTTTCTCTTGATTTCCCTATAACATATAGGATCAAGAGAATTTATTTTCTATTTTGATGAAACTTAATACTATATCATCAAATTATTAAAAAAATTGAGAATCTAATTCCCCTCAGAGACTTGTCTTAAGACCTTCAACGAAATGATAAATATTTCCTTCCATATCATGTATGTAATCTAAAGAAAAATTGTATAGTCCTGTTAATGTATCATCATACTCTGCAACACTATATTATTCCATTTTCCTTAAGATATGTAATTGTCTATTCATTTATGTTTTTTCTCATGAGGGAAGTATTTTTCTAATAATTTTTCTTTAAAAGTTATCCATTCCATGTATTTTATTTCATCTTCCTCCATAGTATTCTGGATCAAAGACCACCATTGGTCAGCATATCCCTTGAGGAAATATACTTTCAGTACTACCTTTTCATTTTCATTTCATCCTAATTCTAGAAATATCTTTTCAAGGTACTTGATCCACTGCTCAGATACCACTGGATTAGTGTTCCAACTAAAAGATAGAATCTTCTTCCACATAAACCGATCCTACATAGGTGTAGTATGGTTATTCATTATAACCTGAGTAACATATCCAAATATGGACATGATTTTCTCAGATCTAACACCAACTATGTTGAATTTATCAGTGGGTAAATCCCTCCATTGTCTAAGGTAATTGATTCCTTTCCATCAATTATACGCCATCACTAAATAATGGGACACACTATGTTAGCTTAGAATCATCAGGAGTATTGGGGAAAAAATTCACTATATGAAGTCATTATAATTATAATATTTATTTAATTTCTAGTTCCCAAGGATTCTATTAAACATTCTCTGATTCCAACTATAACAATCCCAACCCTATTATCCCATAGTCCATGGTCATTTTATTACAATGGAATAGATACAAGAGATCTAATCACCAATGATCGATCAGTTTAGTGGTATTTAAGAACTAGATACATACATGTTTCCCTTAATACATTGGTAAATAAATAGATAATGTAACAAAGGAAAATAAAATACTTCCATATATCTTATTAAAAATTATATCTTCATAACCTAAGGAAGGAAAAAAAATAAAAGGGTGTGATCAAACGCTCATAAAGGGTTACACAAATCAATAATAAGTGAAGAAATTTCTATAAATAATAATCATTATGGAAAGATAAACAATTAAAAAATTACATTCCAATAATAAAATGACAATGAGAATTCATCCATATATTTTTTCATAGATAAAATCTCATGGAAATTAATAAAAAATACTAAATATGAAAATGATTATTTATTGGATGTTGTGTATTTGGAACATGGACCATTATACCACCAAGATAGATTATGTATGTGGGTAAAACCCCCTTTAATTATAATTTCAAGAAAATGTCAAGGGTTTGTTGAAAACTATTTTGACTCATGAGACTTGTTGATGCATCAAGGGGCTATCTATAATCAGTCCCCACTTGTCACTCTAAGTTCAAAGAATTATTCATATATAGATACAATTAAATAAAAAATAATATGTGAAAATTTTATATAGATAAGACAATAATAATATACATGATATAATAATTTTGTATATTTAATGAAATTTTTAATGAATGATGATTCTAAATAAAAGGGAAATATACACCACACATAAGGAATAAGTGGTGAGAAAATAATAATGAAAAATAAATATCATAATAATATCCATGAAAGAATGGATTTAAATCATAATTAAACATTAATAAGGGAAAATGTATAAATCATGATAAATTATGTCTAAATAAAGTCAAAATATGTAAAATTATAGTTTAAGAAGCATTAGAAAAAAACCTCTTTAGTGTGGTTTAAAGGAAAATATTAAAGATACTTTAAAATGAAAGAATAATTAATTGTTTTCAAAAAATTTGAAATAATATAAGCTATTTTATCATGATAAATATGGTTATTTTATAAAAAATATTGGGGGCTTCAAATATATTATGCATTGTACTTGAAAATGGGTATGAAATTTGAAAGTTTCCTTAAATTAGGCTTGCTTTTTGGGAGTAATTGAAAATAGAAACTTATAAAACATGAATTTCTACATCAAAGAAAGATTAAAGATCTAAAAAATTATTTTTGGAACATATACACATAATTTATTTTAATTATATAAAAATAAATAATTATTACATTGGGTTAAATATAGAGAAAGCGTAACCTGAATGAAAAATGGAGATTTTGGGAGAATCCCTTACCTTATGTGTGAAATTTGTATGCATTTGCACTTAATTTTCTTGGATAATGAAATTATATTAATTAATAATTTAATTCATAAAATATTCCACATGTATTTTATTTGTTATATTTTTATTATGTTCTTATATAGCCTTTTTGACGAATTATAAGATTAAATTTTTTCATTCAAGAGTGTTCGTTTCTGTAGATTTTATAATCAATTCACTTGTATTCATGTACAAAAGATCATGTAAAAAAAGAATAGTTATCCAGAATTGAGATTATATGTTCTAAATGATGTATTAGAAGATTTAATGTCCTTATATATCATTTTTTCTAGATATGATGATTATTCAATAGATAAAATATTAATGACAACCGTTTAGATTATTTTGGCGTTTTTTGATCATCACACACTAGTTTTTTATTAATTAATTATATATATATATACTGGTTTTAGAATATTATATAACCTTTAATATGTATAATTAAATCTGATTTAACCATAATAATGTTTTTATGACACTCCTTGAAAGAGGAATTAGAAAACAAAAAATCACCATCCACGATGGTTGTGAATCGACACCTCACAGACGATGTTTTCATTTTTAGAATAAATGGGGTAGGAGAAGATAATTAATGATGAATCTCCCCTTAACATAATAAAATTATAGTATATATTATATATTAGATTTATCATGAATTTTTTGTTATATTATGAAAGTAAATGATAAGAAAATAAAAAAATAAAAGAAATATAATAGAACGAAAGGGTATTTTACCTCTTGAATTCCTCTAATTGAGAACCTCCTTAAAGAACATTAAAATAGTATATTGGATGAGAAAAAAAATAACATTGGGTAGATTTTTGGGAGAGTTATTGGGAAACATTTTACATGATTTATGGCTTTGTAGGTGTAGGGATAAGATGTGGTTAGAGGTGGTATTTATAGTAGAAGAGAGGGGTGCTTTTTATTTTCTATTCATTAGTTTATTATTTTGTCTCAGGAATGTTAATAGATTTGATTACTATTAATAAATATAGTAAATATAGAAATAATGTTCAAGATAATTCTGCTTAAATAAACCATACATTGTCAATAACTCAAAAATTCATTTATTTACTGCTAAAGTTAAATACCTTAAATTATCATATTTCACTATTCACCAAAAAAATATTTTAGAAAAATCAGAAAAAAATCACACTATCCATTTTTAAATGTGTAGAATTCAAAAATGAACTCTATTTCTGAAAAAAATTATAAATATGATAAATTTTATTTTTAATTAAAATTATCATTTATTAAAAAAATATACATTTGAAAATAATAACAGATTTTATGACTCTTTAAAAAATTAATTAAGTTCACATTAAACTATCTTATAATCATAATACAATAAAACATTAATTTAAGAATATATTTTGTGAAAATAAATTTAATTTTGAATCATTATATTAATTATAAAATTGTAAATAAATTTTTATGTTTCCAGAAAATACCAATACATAATTTATCATTTATAAACCATTTATTTAATTATTCCATGTTATAAATATAGACTATTTTCATTCATATGATACCTAAATTTTTTATACTTTCATAGGTGAGGTTTCTATTCTATTAGGATATATTAAAATTCTTAATGGTCATGGTAATTTTTAATAGTATATCATTGTTTGTTTAAACTCATTGTTGTATACACCCTTAGATATAGACTATATCGAATTTATTTAAGAGGATATATACCATAGATTATTGGGGTGTTATAATATGATTCTCATATTTGTTTTAGTAGAGTCTACTCTTTTAAGATAGATCATAGATATGAATTGTGAGGATTCGAAATGTTTATCCTTCAAAAAAATCTTGGAAGGTGGAGAGACACCATCATAATGGTTGGTAGATGGGGATGAGATCATATATGTCGAGAATCGATTTGTTTTGACTATGAATGTGTGGGAGGATTTGATAGTGTAATTTAATTCCTTGGAGTGGGAGGTACATCCAGGTGTCACCAAAATGTATCGTGACTAACAAATACAAATTTGGTGGTTGGGTATGAAAAAGGAGATAACAGGGTTTATTACCGGATGCTTCACCTATCAAAAGGTGAAGGTGGAGCATCAACGACCTTCTAGTTTACTACATTCGTTTCCCATTATATAATGAACATAGGGTGATTTTATTATAGTCTTTTTGGTGGTTCTCCTGAGGACACCTCTGAAGGATTATTTTATTTGGGTGAGTATAGACCATTTAAAAAATGTACTGCATTTCTTGCCTATATGAGAGACTTTCTCAGTGGACCAGTTGAGAGATTTTTATATTCAAAATATATTCTACATGCACTAGGTTTCAAAGAGTATAGTTTTAGACCACGACTCATGGATTACGTTTCACTTATATAAGGGATTATATAAGGTACTTGTTACATATATTTTACTAAGTATGAAATTCCACCCACATACAGATGGTCTGTCAGAGCATACTATATAGGTGCAGGAAGATATGATTTGGGCATGTGTCCTAGAATTTATTATCTCTTCAGAGAAGCACCTAATTTTTTTAGATTTAACTTATAAAAATAGTTATCAATATTTGATATATATGGATCCATATGATGGTCTTTATGGTAGCCCCTGAAGATCATCACTATGCCGGATTGAGCCTAGTGAGTCAGAGCTTTCAGGAATGAGTCTCTTGTAGGAGACATTGGAGCAGTTTTAGTTGATTCCGAAATATATGATTATGGATCATAGTTG
This sequence comes from Viscum album, assembly GCA_963277665.1. Taxonomy (NCBI): domain Eukaryota; kingdom Viridiplantae; phylum Streptophyta; class Magnoliopsida; order Santalales; family Viscaceae; genus Viscum; species Viscum album. Next base: position 1,635,704,548 of record OY728137.1, on the reverse strand, counting down.
ACAGAAGTCATATTCTAAAATAAAGATATTTCCACTATAGTTTACAAAGGGTTACCATGTATTTGTTCAGGTTTCACCAAGATTAGGTCATTGTAAGATATAGAGACAGGGTAAAATGGCACCTAGGTTCATTGGACCAATTGAGGTTATAGAGAGAATCAAGCTATTGGCGTAATGATTGTCTCTTATATAGAGATACAGTGCAATACATTACATCCTTTATGTGTCACAACTTCAATATTATCACCCCAACCCTTCTCATGTGATCAGTGTGGATGATTTTGAGATTCAAATAGATGCACCCTTTGAGCAGCATCTGATACATGTGTTGGATTGCAGTGAGATAGTTTTGTGGGGCATAGATATACCGACAGTTAATATATTTTGGAAATATGGATGTTTATATAAGGAAATATGAAAGAGATAAATAGAAATTTAGGATTAATGGCCCGATCGTTTTGGATTGAATCTTAGAGATGAATGGGAGTACAACTCAAGGATAAGGTGTTATAAGGTGGGGAGATTGTAAGTTCCTAACCTTTTCTATATATGTCTCAGGATTTATTTCTGGTACTCTATTTTATTTTTTTCATTACTTTATGTTTTGGTTATATCTTGGGGGGTTTGGGGTGAAATTTGAGAAAATTGGATAGGGAAGGGTAATGCACTGTTGGCGCATGGTTTTCTCTAACCAAACACCCTGGCCCAACTAATCGTGTGAACCCAAGTAGCAGGGATTTACGTGGATGGAAAATGGTATTTCAATCAGTCTTCCCTAAAAGGGTAAACCATGAACCACCCCCCCCCCCACATAAAAGGCACATAGTTTAGGTACATGGTTAGGTAAAACTGTATACCCCTATCCCAGAAAGCTTGTGTGTATTTTTAATTAACCCAAAAATTAGTTTTTAAAATATACAACACCCCCCCCCATATTAACAACTAATCAGCCCTAGTTTTACCCTAATCACTCTTTCAAAATTTTGGAGGCTCCTAGATAGATTCCAATCCATCTTAACCTCTTTTCTTAGTTAATCAAAGGGAAGATTTAAGATCTACACCACCAGGGTATGTAGTTTCTCCTCATTATGAGGTTGACCTCTCTGTCTCAAATTAAAAAATTCTATTGGGTGGTCGTTCTTCAGCAAATTGAGGTAGGTGGTCTATAATTATTTTCCCAAAGTCTGGATTTTTATTATTTGTATCGAATTGAATAATTTTTATTATATTCTTAGAAATTTAGTTCATGATTGAATTAATTAATTGGTAAAATTATTTTATTAGAGGAATTTTGAAATTGAGAATATTGTAATTGTGATTTGGAATAATTAATCATGGAATTAATAATGGTGTTATTGAAATATTTGATGTGATTAATTAAAGGATGAATTAATTAATGGAATTGATGTGATTAATAAATTTATGTAATTAAAAAAATTTGAATTAATTAATGGGATGATATGATTCAAGTGATATTGTGTTACATTTGTCATCAATGTTAAATGTGTGTGGGAAATGAACTGAGGCTCCAATTACCCATATGGGATAATAAGTATGCGAAATGGACTGAGGCTATAAACACCCATGTAAAAATGAGGTGTGATACAGTGACTGAGCATCCAAATACCCATATGGGATAACAAGTTTAGTACATGGATTTAGTCTTCAAGTACCCATGGTACAATGAGGTGTGGGATATAGACTAAGGCTTCAAATGCCCATGGGGGGTTAGACATGGTGTTCTAATCCCATGATTTTTCATTATACAATGGTTCTAATTGGATGTAGTAATGAATTGGGATATAATTGATAATTAAATCCCATATGTTAAAGCAATTTTGAATTATTTATGTGACATGGTTTAGACTCTAGCCGTCACACCCGTCTTTTTTAAATTTCTTATTTTATTATTTTTCTGGGCATCAGGTAGTCTGGGTTAAGGCCCGACTTAATTATTGAGTTATTATTTAAAGAAATGCATGTTTTGGTATTGAAATTATTCAGAGCACCGCGGTAAAAACCGCACGACCTAGCCGATATTCAAGGGAAATGAATAAAATATAATGAATAATAAAATGGGAATAAAAAAAGTGTAATTGGATTAAAGGGACTATTTGAATGAGGATGATAATAACATTTTTTATAATATTTTTGTTGTAATTGATAATTTCAAGAGTGAAAATTTTATTAAGTTATTAATATTAGAAGATTTGATATTATCGTTAACACAAAATTAAGTTACTATGACTTTTTTTTTATTTTTTTTATCTTATTTGGTTTTAAAGTGTTTCGTCAAGGCCCGAGCTAAGTCTCGATTGAACGTGATGTTTTTTTTGATAAGAGGGTTTCTCTTTCGGGGCGCGGAAACATGCGACGCGTGGGTGAAGCAGAGTTGCAGTATCATATGGCCTCGACAGCACTGCCGTGTGGGCCGCCCATTGTCCAATTAATTAAATAGATTGAGTTAATAACAGTGAAATAAAATTTAATGTTTTGAAGAATAAAAATGAAAATAAGATGAGAAAAATGTGTTAATAGTTTAATAAGTTGTTTTTTATAAGTTGTGTTTTAGTGATAATAATATTATTATTATTATTATGGTTTTAGTTTAAGAATATTTTTAAATTTTATTAATAATATTATTATTATTATTAAATGGTTTCTTTTAGTTTTTTTTGGGTTTCTTTTATTCTTTTTTTTCTTTCTTTTCTTCTCCCTCCCCTCACTCTCTCCCGTCGAAGCCCTCCCCCCATCTCTTTTGCGTTTTTTTCTCCCCCTTGAAATGCTATGTGCCGTGCCCTCCCCTCCCATTTTCGTCCCTCCCTCTGTCCGGCGGACTCCCCATCACCCCCCTGCTTCCCTCGGCCGACCATCATCCGGCGACGCACCACACTCCACCGGCCCTCCTGCTTCCTCCGGCGATGGGCCAAACCGCCGCCCCCGCTCCGTCCGGCATCGCACCACATGCCCGACTCCACCCAGCCAGCACCACCGCCGATGCACTTTGCCTCTCCCCCCTCTTCTAGATCGCGCCGTACCCAGCTCGCCGGCATTGTCCACCGGCCCCCTGGATCTCGTAGCCCCTTCTTCTGTTTTTTTTCTACTTCCCACGAACCCTCGCACCCCCCCTAGTTCACCTCTCCCTCCCCGGATCCCCCTCGGCCCGTCGCAGTCCTCTCCCCTCCTTTACCCCGACGCATCGCACCCCTCTCCATGGAACCCCTCCGGACCCCCTCCCACTTCCGGGTTCCATCCGGCGGCCACCCCTCCAGTTAAGCCACTCCTTAATTTCATTAATATTATTATTATTATTATTATATCCCATTTATTACTATTTATTTATTTCTTTCTTTGAGTTTTGTTGTTCTGGTATGTTTTTTCGACGGATATAACGTCCGATTATATGGTTCTAACTTGAGGTTTTTGTTGAATTCGTGTTTTGGGTTTGAGCGAGGTCCTTTGAGGTGCGATGGTCATGCGGCGGGTGTTTCACGCCAAGCTCACAATGTTTTGGTTCACCTCGGTCCATCCGCCACTATCTCGAGGTAGGTGGTTCCATGCCTTTACATCCTCTGGATAATTTAATTTGGTTGTTTAGTTAATTTGATATGTTATATGATTTAATTGTGTGATGTGATCTATGTTTAAAATGGTTTGGCATGCTCGTTTGATGAAATAAAATTTCCAAAATAGTATGGTCTTGTTTTTTATATTTTTGTTGTTTTATAAATGGTTGTCTGTGCTTTACAGGTTGTGCAAAATGCGTTTTTTTTTAAAAATTATTTGACATGTATGCGTTTTGAAAATTTCTCTTTCTTTAAAAACGATCATGTTTTTCATTTCGACCTTATTGAAGTAAATCCTAAAAAATTTTAATCAATTATTTATATGGTGACAGTGAGGTTTTAGAATAATTGAGTGTGAAATTGATTTTAAAATGGCCTTTGCACGTAAAAATCTGTGTTGTTCTGGTGCAATGTTTTCAAGTTGGGTTCTAGGTGCAGATCGTCCAGATAATTGTGTGGTTAGTGTGAAACTAGTTTTAAGGATAATTTATTAATCAGGTGGTTTGAACGACTCTCTTGTTTTCAATTGGGTGTGGTTATTTACGTCGACCCTTGTTGTGGTCTTTAAATAATGCTTTCTATGTTGTGCGAATTGTTTATGTTCTTTGAGTGTTGCCAAATGGGGGTTTACGAAATGATTACGTAATGACAGATGTATTTTTAGAAAGGTATTTTGGTTGTGCATGATTTTTTGAAATGTTGTTTGGATATACAAAAGGTGACTTTTGTGTGAAATATCTTGTTTTGTCTGCGACATGAGAAAAAAATATACTATGTGAATGTGAAACTTGATTGAGCACAAGGGAAAACCATGGGTATCTAGGTGGGCGGACTAGAACTAGTGAGCTAGTGAACCGGATGGGTATCGTCCCTGTTTCACTTAGCTGGATTGACGATTGCAACACTAACTAAAAATATGATATCTGAGGGTCGTGGCCTTCTAAGCCACATTTTCTGAGGGTTGTGGCCTTCTAGGCCACGTTTCACCGAGACACGAGGTTATAGGGTCCCACTCGAGCTAGATTAACCTTAAGGGATTTACCCATAGTGCTCTACCATCTTTGGCGTGGTGCCTTCCGTCGGCATATGGAGGACCACTTGGGTGTGAGTGTGAGTGTGTGTGTGTGTGTGTGAGTATGTGTGTGTGTGAGAGTGTGTGTGTGTGTGTTCCTATAATGAACTTTTCTCTTCCTCTTTAAAATCGTGTTTGTGAAATGATTTCTTTTTAGTGTTTTCCTTTAGCATTTGGCTTGTAAATTTTTTCTTTAAAATTATTTCGAAAGTATAACTTGAATAAGCACATTAAATTGTCCTTTTGATGTTGTGGCATGGAACCTTTTTATTGGGTGACGTCCTACTAGGCCTTTTTCTCACACCCTGCATACACCTTCGGGTGTATGTAGACTTTGTTCCTTGTGTATTCCAGGTTGTGACATCGTGCTCAGCGGTGGTGGTTCGAGTTGTTAGTGGCCTTCTCATGCAGGTTGGTGTTGTGGAGTGAGGATGCTACACCACTCTTGTCGCTTGGAGGTTTGAGTTATAGTGTTAGTCTCTTTTGTTGTCGTTTATTTTTGGACGTTGGTTCTAGTTGTAAACCTTTAAATTTGGATTTCAGTTTAATGGTCTCTTTGGTTGTCTATTCCTAGTTTCATTTTTATTATCTTGTTAGTGTTTGCATATACCATTTCGGGTAAACCATTCCCACAGGTTACTCTTGATACCCTGACACTTGTGCCAGCCCCTGGGGATCGGGAACGCCCTTCGGGCCTTTCCACGGACCGGGTCGGGCGCCAGGTTGGATGGCGACCCGGCCTGGTTCGTGACACTAGCACAAGCCGAAGTAGGTATTGAGCTTTGGGTGTCCTCAAGAACCTGGGGGTTTATGTAGTTAATTTAAATAATAACAAATTTGATAAATATTTAATTATGAATTGTAAATTTTTCTTATAGAACTACATACAATGTTCTTGGATGAATATTGTTTTATATTTCATTTGTGGAGGCCTACTACATTATACACACACAATAGTCAGGCTTCCTAATTGGTATCTTAATAGATTTAATGTTTACCTGATAGGATAATGGAAAAGGCCCTATGTTATATGTTTGAGTCAGGATGAAACATGGATGAGGGAAACATACTTTATTTGGTATACACATTGGATTAGTTGGTGTATTTAATTTTTGGGTTTTCATTTTGACACTTAGCACATATTTCCATGGAATAACTACTGTTCGGTTTTGGTATTGTATTTTCTAATTTAGTCATCATGTGATACTGGTTATTTTGGTTATGATTACATCAAGTAGATATTATTGTTTATTTATTTATACTCAATCATTACTCTGAAAAATATATCAATGTCTCCCCATGATCAATATTAGACCCTCACTGCTTGTCGGAAGCCTCTAATTTATGGGGAGGTGCACTTGAGGTCATGTGACTGGTTGGATTGGGGAACTTTCCTATGGAACCCAGATCAAGATGTTATATTACAGCACAATGGTGAGTCATGGTTAGACTTGAATGGTTACTTTTGGGTAGACGCATGAGATGATGAGAATCGTTGATGGAATTTTTCAATTGTTGCATTCTCTTCTTCTTAGGTTGAACTATGATATGGAGATCCCCTTACTATCTTGTTTGGACTTCATTGACTGAGAATATATACATTCTTCTTATGTATCCACACACTATATTTGGTTACTCTATTTTTGGTAGATTAAATTTCATATAGGGTGTGACACATTTATTCCATGTTTAGCTTCTTCTTTATAGAAGAGTATACTCTCCTGCAATTGACGGAAAAGACTCGATGGTTAGTTTCTCTACTCACCATGTTTTTCTCCTTATGTTTGGAATATCATACTTATACTATATTGTGCAGTAGATCTCTACTCTTTCATTGTACCTTGTGTTATCTACTATATTTCTATTCCTACTTTATAATATTCTACTCCCCCTTCAACTTTCAAGGTGTCCTACTGGGTATGTATATACTCACCCATGTATGGGATTTTCCCGTATGTGTCATGTCTTGTGTAGATGATGGAATGATCAATCGTCACATCATATGAGGTTAGGGATACTCATTTCTTAGACTACATATGGTTGTCATATCTTGGGATTTTGGATCTGGGCTCTCCCAGCTACTTACTTTTCCAATTCGATCAGGTTGGGACATATTTCTTCTTGGATATGCATTTTTCCCCTTTACATATTAGTTTTCACTATTGTAATTTTGTACTTTCTAGAGTTTCATGCATGTTTGGTTTACTTTATAGTAGTGTTACATCTTAAACTCTTTCCCACTTCAAATTTTCTTCTAGAGGGTTGTGTGTGTGCATATAGGAACATAGGAAAAGACCTCCCCAAGATAGTTATTCATTTGGTGCTTTTCACAAACCACTTGCCTATGGAGGTGTGCTGGGGGTATTTTTGGCTTGAGCCCCATCTTGGGTCAGGTTGTGACAGTAATATTGGGATCTATTAAGTGGATAGTGAGTTATCTTAATGGAATAAAGGAATTGTCTCTGTGTTTTGGGAAATAAAATTAATTACAGGGGTATGTGGATGACGACCTTAGAGGAGATTTCGATAGCATGAGGAGTACCAGAAGTTATGTATTTACCTATATAGGAACTGTAGTAATATATATATCTCTATTGTGGATGGTGGTGGGTCTATATACCGTAGACGAAGAGTAAATTGTTGTAATAGAATCTAGAAAGAAGATGGTTCAGTTGAAGAACTTCTTGTATGATCATAGAAGAAGAAATGATGAAAATGTGTTACATAGTGATAGTCTGAGTGTTATAAATCATGCAAAGAACCCAAGTTTCCATGACTGAATGAATAACATTCATTTGATGTTCTATTTTATAAAATTCTTGACACATGATGGGTTTCTAACAATACAATAGATTCCTGGAACCAACAATCTGAAATATATTATGGAAAATCTCCGGGTAATATAGAATTTGAGGCACTATTGTACCTCTCTTGGTCTTCATTTATGAATTGTTGATTAGATTTAGAATATGGTAGAACATTATAAGAGCCCAAAAGGGAAAATAAGTAGTATTTCATGAATAAAAATCTCTAAATTAATGTTGTGAATGGAAATTACACACAAGAGAGTAAAGAAGAGGAGGAACTCATATTAAGTAAGTTATCTATGTTAAAAGCATCAAAGCATATAAACATAGTAGATCAAAATCCAAGTGGAATATTACTTGATTGGTGTATCTCGGTTTGTTTGGATGAAGTGCAGTTTAATGCAAGTGGTTTGGACTGTAGCAATGCGGACTCACTATAGCAGTACCAACTAGTGACACTAACAGGAAACTATAGCAGTGTAGACTTCTATAAGCCACTATTTTAGATGTAACTAAGCGACACAGATAGGAAAATATAGAATCTTGGACTTTGGAGACCTCTGTGGTGTATCTCTATGGACGTTTATCCATTGACAATGTATTAGTGTAGACTTGGGTGTTTGTGGCACTATAGCACAGTGACTTACTTTGTGGTTGGCGGAACAATGCATCATCTTATTTATTAGAACAATTCGGGACTAGTTTTCGTTGTGTGAAACTCTTATTATATTTGTTTAATTTTGGTCCTAAAATATTGAAGGTATTCATATTCTCTGTCAATGTAGGGATTTTTCCAAAACCATGTAAATAATTATGTCCCTATTTATCATCTTCATTTTTGTTCTGTCATTTTTTCATCTACAAACCTATATGTCACTATGAATCCTAGATTTTCATAAACAACTGGTATCAAAATTTGAGTTCATATTTCATGAATTGAATGATGGTTATGAAATAAGTCATGGTGAATATTGACTGCTTCAATGAAACTGACATCATTTACTTGAGGATGATGATCGAAGACTACCTTTAGTATAAGAAATTTTATTTTCCCCATTTGGATGTCAATCCAATAGATATGGAGCATACAGTGTCACATCTACTAGGACAATAGGTTTCAGTATATTTGTTCCTTAAGTTGGCCAAAAACATATCATTCAACATCAGAGAGTAGAAAAAGATAGTTGGGATGATGAAACCTATCACGAATAAATATGAGAATCCTTCTACATAAAATAAGGTGTACCTGATGTGATTATTGTTCAATCTGAAAACGATTGAATGTAGAATTATTATTGATCAAATCAACGAATTCAACACCATAATAAGTCAGTTGACATTGGTGGTAATTGACCTTGACAATGAGGTATGTGAACTGGTATTATTATCTTCATTAACTAACAGTTGGGAAGAAATGGTAACATCCATGTGTAGTCTATTAGGGAATAAAATTGGTTTTAAAGGATGTGTGGGACTTGATCCTTAGTGAGAATATTCTAATAAAGGGATCTGTTATATTCACTAGTTCGGATCTAAATATGGAAGGAATATGAAGGTGTGTATAGTGAGATAATCACTGAGGATGATCAAAATCAAGAGGAATGGGATAAGATAAGGAAAAGGGGATTGTTCCAACCTTATGGATTTTTGGGAAGAAAGAAAACAATAATGAGGAGTGTGGAGAAAAATAAAGGTAGCTAAAATCAATATAAAAAACATGGTGGCTAAATGAACTGATAATGTATTATTGTTGAGTGTAAATATCACTATAGAGTCTTGGATTTTATGCTCTGAGAAATCATTAAATTCCATGTCAAATAATGGTTTCTTAAATAATTAAGTTTCTACAAATTTTTTAAAGGAACATCTTACTGATGATGAACCCTTGCAGAGCATGGGGAAGGGTGATTCATGATTCAAGACAAACTGTGGGTGTTTTGTGGTGATTGAAAAAGTGATGTATATCCTTGGATTAAGATAAATATTATTTTTCACATAAATCTTGATAATTTAGGTTTTAATACCATGTCAGCTAGTGGTTCATGGAATATCACAAGAGGAGTTATTGTCTTAGATCGAGGATCAAATAATGGTACTTTATACGGCATGGTAGAAACTTCCATATACATTATTTCATCAATAAATTCTATTTGGGATTTGAAACTATAGAACTATAAGCTAGGAAACATGAGTAAGAAGGGTTGAAGGTAATGGAATCAAAAGGAAATTTAACAGAGCTGAGGTCAATGGATGTTGTCTTATGTGAAGATTATATCTTTGGAATGTAAAAGAAGGTACCATTTTCAAAAGGAGGTGGAACACCAAAGGCTGAGCAGCTGGATCTCGTGCACACTGATATTTGGGGGCTACATAAGTACATTACTTTAGAGGGTCATTATATTAGTTGACATTTATCAATGTCTCAATAAAGAAGGCATGAATTTTCATTCTAAAAAGAAATATGATGTGTTTAATGTGTTTCATATGTGGAAGACCATAGTGGATAATGATTCTAGAACAAATATGAAATATTTAAGGACTAACAATAGTGGAGAGTATAGTGGTAATGAGTTTGTGGAATTCTATTCCAATAATGGAATTCGTTGGGAGAAGACTCTTCCAGGTACACAACAACATAATGGTGTAGCTAAGAGGATGAATAGGGCACTAAATGAATGTCACTAAAGTCGAAGTCTACACTCAAGGTTACCCAAGACCTTCTGGGATGATGCAGTGAACATGGAAATATATCTCATCAATAGGAGTCCATATATAACATTGTTAAAATGACTACTCGAGGAGATATACTTTTGTAATTAGGAAAGAATCTCGTATTTAAGAGTATTTGGTTGTTTGGAATATGTACATATTGATGCTAATGAAAGGGACAATCTTTTTTCTAAGACCAAATCATTTTTTATTGTCTGTAGTGTTGAGGAGTTTGATAATCACTTTTTGGATGATAAGAATGAGATTATCATTATAATCTAGAACATGATATTTAATGAATGGGTCACATATGAATACCTCCATGCAGTTGAAGTTGATAGTGGGAATAATAAATCAAAATTCCTTGAGTAATTGTAGTATGATGGTGTACTTGAGCATGTGATACCTAAACTAGTAGATCCCACTCCTCATGTGCAATTGGGGAGATCACCAAGGGTATGAAGGCATGCACAGAGGTATTCACTATCCTTACATTCTCTATTATTGACTAATGGTGGCTAACCATAATGTTTGGAAGAGGAAATATAGTTGAAGGACTTGAACAAGTGGGAATTAGATATGGAGGTGGACATTTTATTATTACATGAAAACAATACATGGAAGTTGTCACCTTTTACACAAGGAAAGAATACATTACAGAACAAATTGGTGTACCATGTCAAGGAAGAACATGATGGTAAGGGGAGATATAATCTAAGGTTGGTAGTGAATGTTTTTCAAAAGAAAGAAGGTATGGACTTTACTGATATTTTCTCTACTTATTAAAGCATACCACAATCAGGGAGGTTATCTAAATTATTACATCATAAGGATTATATCCTGAGAAACTTGATGTTAAGACTACTTTTATTCAAGGAGATATGGGGGAGGACATCTATATTTAGTAGCTAGAGGGGTACATTGAGTTAGGGAATGAATACATGGGGTTAAAACTTCAGAAGAGCTTATATTGGTTAACGTATCCACCCAGGGAGTGGAACAAAACTTTTGATGCATTCTTTAATAAAAGTTCCTACAAAATATGTGGAATGAATCAATGATTCTACATCAAGTCTTTTTGTTATTGGTATGTTATACTACTTCTATATGTGGATGAAAAGTTTATTGTAGGATCAGGTATGCAATGGATTTATGAGATAAAGGGTAGCTAGATAGGGAGTTTGAGATGAAAGATCCTAGAGAATCTAGCAAGATTTTGGAGATGATGATTAAGAGAGACTACGTTGCTACAACCTTGATGTTATCATAGGTTTACTAAATTGTAAAGATTCTATGAAGATTTAATGTGTTGGAATAAAATCCAATCTCTATCCCCTTAGTAATAAATTTCACATTATCAAAGGATTAATCACTGAAGATAGAAAAAGTGGTTGAGTATATGGAAAACATTCCATATTCCTTATCTATTTGAAGCATGATATATTTCCTAGTATGTACTCAACCATACATTTCTCACGTAGTTAGAGTTGTGATTAAGTTCATGTATAACCCTAGAAAACGACATTGGGAAGTTGTGAATTGGATACTGAGGTATCTGAAGAGAATTAATGAAGTATCTCAATGTTTTGGTTAATAAAATTCATTACAGAGGTATGTGGATGTTGACCTTGGAGGTGACGTAGATGGTAGGTGGAGTACCATTGGATATATATTTACCTGTGGAGGAACTGTAGTAAGCCATATTTCTTAATTTTTAAAGGTGATGGATCAATCTACCATAGAGGTAGAGTACATTATCATAATAGAATCTAGAAAGGATATGGTTAGGTTGAATAACTTCTTAAATGATTTTGATAGATGATGAGAGGAAAATTTATTTCACTATAATAGTTAGAGTGTTATACATCTTGTAAAGAACCTAATGTTTAATTATTGGATGAATCACATTAATTTTAAGTTCCATTTTATCATTGGCTTGATACATGATGGGTTGTTGACACTGTAGAATATTCATGGAACCAAAAATCCTGAAAATGTATTGACAAAGCCAATGGTAATATATAATTTGAGGCACTTGTGTGCCTATTTTGGTCTCCACTAAGGAATGGATGATGAGAGATAAAATATGGGAGAATGATATGTGATTAAAAACGGGGGGATGGTATTCTATGAATCATCATATTAAAATTGAAGCTATGAATAGAAACCACACACTAGTGAGTGAAGAAGAGGATATAGAATTAAGTAAGTTTTCTAAGTCAGTAGCATCAAAGAATGTGAGAATATTTGATCATTATAAAAGTGTTAGATTGATGAATTGTTGTATCTCAAACTGTTTTTTTAAAGTTGGTCTGAATCATAGTGGCCCCGACTATAGCAATGCTGACTCACTATATTAATACTTATTGGAGACACTGACAGGGCACTCTAGTAGTGTGAGATTCGATGTGGAACTATATAATAGCTGACCAGTTGACATCGGCAGGGAACTAGAGAATATTAGACTTTGGAGATAGAATTAATATTTCTCCACATACATCTAGACACTAAAACTATTGCAGTGTAGACTTGGGTGGTTGTGGCACTATAGAATGGCGGACTTACTGTCCAGTTGGTGGGAGAGTGCATAGTCTTATTTATTAACTCAATTGAAGTTGAGGATATATGTGTAAAACTTTTATAATATCTTTATAATTATTTTCCCCAATTAGTGAAGTGATTATGCCTCTCTGTAGATATAGATATTTTTTCCAAACCATGTAAATAATTGGGCCCTTATTCATATCCTTATTCTTCTTCTTTAGTTATAACTTTTCTTTATCTAAAAACCTATATGTCGATTTGAATCCTAGTGTTTTTCAACAGTTTTATTTTTTGAAAACCCATTTATGGGTTACCTTCATTACATTGTAAGTATAAAAGTGTAGAATCCCTCTAGTAATGATCCACAAGTTCTCTGTTGGTCTTTGAGTGATGCCAATTGATTTCTGGGTACTAGCACAGAGAAACAATCATCTTGAATTTTTCATCTTGGTAGATTCAAGATCCTTTAGGATTTAAGGAGTTATTATCATTCTTCCAAAGATGATATAAATAATTTGAGAGAGTATTTCATTGTACACAATGATTTTCAATTCTCGATTAACCCTACACAGCAGACACAACCATCTATTTATAGAGCTAGAGTTTAAATTAATATTTAATTTAATTTTTTACCAACTCTTGAAGTTATTATGACTCTTAAAAAACCCCTTGTAATATGATAAAAATAATAATATTATTATTATCTTATAGAATTCACTAACTCATGCAATGATAAATATTATTTTCCACTTTTGAAAATTATTATTCATTGTCGGAATTTATTTGGGTCTATTTGAATTCCTCAAAATTTATTGAATATGATAATAAATATTTTTATTCACTTAAATAAATAATTTAATCAAAAACCAGAAAATAAATATTTATTAAATATTCAATAAAATAAACATCTAATCCATAATTCAGTGAATAAATATTTATTATATATTCACGTGACTAAATAAATAATTTATTAAAGAATAAAAAATAGTGTATTACCTCGTGAATATTTGTGATAAATAAACATTTATGAAATTATGTCTCTATCTTGGGAATAATATTAATTCAAATGATTAAATTCAAATATTATTTAATAAAGATCAATAAAAACACATCATGTTTGATGTTTTAGGATTCTTTTTCATTAGTAGTAGGAAGGGTTGCCTAAAGTACAAGATTATTGTTTAGTAATGGATCAAGACACCCAAGACAAATAACTTAATTACACAGCATCGACAACTGCATATGAAAACTCACTGTGTAATATAATCTCTTTGTCTTGATATCTCATCATGTTTGATGCATATCTATGTCATCAACCTATATGTTTGATATGTCTTTCTTTGAAAATATGAAATAAACTTCATTACACCCTGGAAATGAAATTTATTTGAAAATTATATTTCACTCAAAGGGATGAGATATCAATTTTCATAAATATGGAAGGTGAAAATACTTTATCATATTATCCTTTAAAAATATGTTATTCATGATGCACCCAAAGAATCCTACTTCCCACCGACATATGGCATAATGATTTTTGTTAATAAATCTATGTGAGTGGGTCATTAAATGAATTAATTATAGTATTAATGTATAAGGACCATTATACACACTCACATATAAGAATATCCAATAAGAAAAAAACATGTAGAATTCCTACCAACATGTTTGTTCTCATAATCTTATGTCTTAAATATTATCAAATGAGAGCTTCATGAGAATAAATCTAATCCACTTATGATTACTTACACATAAAAGACTATATATTATATTCTCTATCATAGAATATTATCGAACCTAAGAATTATTTTTAGAATATAATCATGTAATTTTAAGGTTATCATTATAGAAGGTAATTGTTATGACCTTGTCAATGTGATAGATAATCTAAAAAATTATCAGCTAAATGTTTTTCAGAAGCAATCAATATGTGATAATACCTTTATATTAATATTAACTCCATTTAATATGCATGTAATATAATGTATAAAGTATTTGGTTATAGGTAAAAACTACAACATGTATACTAAAAATTTTAAGTTTCTTAGTGGCTTATATAAGTTAGTTTGATCCTTGATAAATTACCCATGAGCATGAGACTTGATGCTCCATAAAAAAACTCCTTGAAACCAAAATCATTGTGACCACTCATCATTGAGATACTTTAATCTGAATGTTCTAACAGACCATGGATTAGAGAAAATTTCTACCCAAACATTGGGTGATTCCTATGACCCATGCCCTAGGTGATTCCCATAAATCATGCCTTGGGAGGGAGAAACCATTCAATTTATCCTAAATGATCTTGGTCAAAAAAATGTAAAATTATTGAAAATTAATAATCATCAAGGTGAAAGGTACACATTTTTCATCATTTTATTATTCATTATAAAAGTATAAATGTGGATTTTGGATTGTTTTTTGTGTTTATTACTGCATTACATTCATAATGAGTGTCATTACTCTGAAAAAAATCACACTAATGTTACTATTAGTACAATATATACACATTAACATTAATTTATTGGTGGAATCACCACTATTGAGATAAATTTTATCAAAATTATCACAACCATTAAAGTTATTTTGGGATCCAAATGAATTTGATTTCAAAAAATTATCAAGGATCTAGTTTTAAAAAATCCAAAATTAATCCTCAAAATAACAAAAAAAATAATTAATTATCTTCTATCAAATTAATCACCACTAATATGGGGGACAAAGATATGTAAGAATGCTAACATGATGTGATGAATACTAACAATAGGGGTGATGAGGCATCAACCTGGTGACATGACATGATGTAAGCTCCTCGTTTGATAGAAATTATGTATTTGGTCTTCAGGTCGTTGGGCCTCCACCCATGTTCTAAGACCTCTGAGCTCTTATTCCATATATTTTAATAAAACAGACTTAATGGGTGTTTGTTATTTCTTTAAGGAAATGATGAGACTTGACCCACTGGGGTGTCTGGGGGTGTGTATTATTTGGTTACTTGAAATCTTATAAATATTAAATAACAAATAAAGTAAATAAAATTAAACAATAATACAATAATATAATTTTACGAATACCTACTTTAATAGTTCTTGATGGGATAAACTGATATACACTGAGCCAAGGACTTATAAACCAAGCCTAAAAATACTCATTTCTGCCCATATTAATATGAGATTATAAAATATAATCCAGTATAATACAAATTTTATAAAGACTGGGTAGGCCTACTAACATTTGTATTCAATACTAAAAATGTTTAAAAAATAAATAAAAATGATCATTATTGAGGAATACTAAAAATTAAATAGACATTAGTTGTCACAAAATTAATTTTATATCCAATCATCATAAACTGAATAACTTTTTCCAAGATCCATTTAAACACATTTAAGGAACATACATAATATAAACAATTGCAACACCCACCAAGAACATTCTACATTTACATCAATTCTTACTTTCCCATAAACTTGAATTATAAATTATGTATGTATTTTACATGTTAGATTCAAAAAAATGATTTTTCTAGAAAATTGAAACTCCCACCAACAAATGTGACATTCCCATCAACTTGAATTAAAAATTCATTATGTATTTAATTAGGAAATAAAAGTCATTAAATTTGATAGTGTCACATCACCATAAGACATGTTTCCTACAAAGTCATAAGGATTAATCTAGAGGATGTTTAGGTGAATTCAAGCATCCAAATAAAAATAGAAAAAAGGTTTCGAGAATAAAATGAGAATAAAATAAATTTTTAAAAGTAAATTTTTATTAAAAAATGAATTGATTTTAAAATATAGTTGTGTCTCTTTTTACAACCATAGCATAAAATTTGGGTAATAAGAAGATACAAATTATTGAAATAAAAAATTTAGACCAAGTACATCATGATGATTCAACTACACTTCCACACCAATGGAGAATATAAAAAAATAGTAAAAATAAAACCTAATTTTCCTAGAAATACATAATTGATACACTTTGATCATAGAAAATAAATGAACGAAATTCAAATCACATGCATCTATAAAAAACTCAATACCTCAATAATCATATAGTTAAGATCATGAATGTTATAGGAAAAATAAATCAATGCACACATATATAAAATAAACTCAATATCTGAATAATTATATATTTAAGACACTACCATAAATTAGTGAAAAATCAGCACTACAAAGAAAGTGTTGATAAAAGGTACACCTTTATCAGTTCAAGGTAAAATCTCTAATAATGGTAACTTTTACTAGCACTAACAAATTTTCTAATAAAGGTGTATCCTTTTTAATCATTTTTTAGTGCTAATAAATCTTGATCTTTATTATCTTTAATTTTAGCGTGAAAAAATATAATAAAAAATATTTTTAATATATATATATATTAAATTTATATTAAAAAATAATGTACAATTAGATACATTAATTAAAAAATGCATGTTTATAATTAATAAAAATATGATATATTAATAAATATTTTTTATAATTCAGCTATTTATATATTGATTTAAACAAGAATTTATATCATTATAAATATATGTATTTATTTAAATAATTATAATATTATATTTTTTTAATTAATAAATATACTTATTATATATAAAATTATATATTTAAAATTATATATTCATAATTATATATTTATAATTATATATTTATAATTATATATAAATACTTTTTAAATATAATTATTCATAATTGTAATGATAAATATATATTTATTTATTTAAATAAATATATGTTTCCACTTAATTGGGTCAATAAACATATATCTATATATATAATGAGATGATGATGATATTCATGGACCTGATAGGCATAATTTATGTTGATATATTGATGTGTAAGTATAATTAACACTAGCTATGATCATAAGCTTATTTGTGGACATGATTATGGGTTTCTATGTTCCAAATGTTAAGATTACCTATATTATGATGATGCATTCATATATTATGTATTAATGACTCATGAATGTTCAATTATACATTAACACCCTCATAATTCATGCTTCAATGTAAGGGAAGACTCATTTTTTCTTATCTATATTTTACTAGGTGTGATTCATTCATGTTATACCCGTGAACTTATTAATTTTCTCATAAATAATTATAAAAATAAAATAAATATGTTTAAATAATAAATATATTCATTATATTTATAATTATATATTTATAATTATAAATATAAAATTATAAAATTCTAGTAAATATATATAAATAATAAATATAGTTATTATATTAACAACTATATATATTAATATATTGATATAAATATATATAATTATATAAGTATTCCAAAGCAATGTGGGAAATGATGGTGTTTTTTATTGGAAAATAAATGTACAAACAATGGGGTTTGAAGAATGAAAAAAATTAAAGAGTGATTGAGAGTTTAAAAGGGAACAATTTATATTTTGAGGAAGGTAAGAACTATATTTAGCATGGTGACCTTAAGCATGTTCAAGCAATGTAAAAATTCCCAAAATAGATCATCCATACACTCAAATTTTGATATTTTTTTACATATTAATTTATATGTACATTATATGAATACCCTTGGTATTTATTTATTTTTTGTTCACAATGAATATTGTTGAGCCTTATATGATGAATTTGAATTTGAAATGGATGGATTCCAATTATATGACAACGGTGTATGAGAATATATTTAAATAGTTAAAAACGCTTTCAATAAAACATGAATATGAACTTTCTAAAATACTTTATTCATGTTTATGTTGTTTTTATTGAATATTAATTCATCTAGAAGATTTGGAAGAATTTTTTATTTGTCCTAGAATAGATAAAATCTATAAATGTTAAACAAAACATGGAGAAAAAATGATTGTACATAATTTCTATGATGATACAACCATTCATGGATCATTTGATATGAATAACAGTGTAAATGATGATACATATCATATAGAAGAAATGAAAATGATAATTGAAGATTCTATTCATGATTTTTTGAAGTCGTTTGAGAAGTTAAATAACTATAGAAAGAAACCATTTTATATCGATTTTAATAAATATATAACATTTTCAGTTGTATTTATGTTATATAATTTTAATATTGGTAGTGGATAGACTGAAAATAGTTTTATAGAACCACTTTGTCTCATGAAAGATATGCTACTAGAAGAAAATGATATTCCTTATCGAACATGTGATTTAGGTTAATGAAATGTTCAACGGGTATGATCTCTAGAAAAATACATGCAAGTCCAAATGATTGTATATTAATTCTCAAGAACCATAAATCACTAATAAAATTCCCCATGTGTGGTTTAGATCAATAAAATAAAGATCAATCAACTATTATGAATTTTTTATGGTAATTTCCAATCATTACAAGTTTTATATGACTATATAGATGTTAGGAAACCACTAAAAAAATGACAAAGTATATTGATACAATAATTAAAGATGGTAAAATATTTCACCCATTGAAATATCCTTAGTGGAAGAAATTATATTGTGAGTATCCAGAAATTGTAAATGATCTGAGATACCTCTATCTTGTGTTATCTACATAAGGAATAAATCCTTTTTTGAGTAAAAACAATACACATAGTACATGACCAATTATATTGGTAAATTACAACTTTCAATTGTTGTTATTCATAAAAAACATAATGTTGTCTCTATTTATACCCTGACCAGATCAACCC
Organism: Viscum album; assembly: GCA_963277665.1. NCBI lineage: Eukaryota > Viridiplantae > Streptophyta > Magnoliopsida > Santalales > Viscaceae > Viscum > Viscum album. Next base: position 1,635,685,172 of record OY728137.1, on the reverse strand, counting down.
TATAATGATATTGATGACTATTTGGCTTCATTTATTGAAGATCTGAAATTTATGTGGGATATAGGTTTTACATTTTATGATTCTCATAGAACTGAAGAGTTCACATCGAGATTTGTGTTCTACTAGATGATAAATTAATTTCCTACTTATAGAAATTAATTAGGATGTATCATTAAAATAATACTTTGGTGTATCATTTGTAAAGAAGTTACACACTCAATTTGGTGGAAATGTAATCAAATAATGTGTTTTTAGGACAGCGCAAAGTTTTACCCCAATGACATAAAAACCAATTCTAGATGAAATATTTTGATAGAAATACAAAAAAAGGTAAAACAACATTGCCAATAATTGGTGATCAATAGTTTTATAAAGTAAAATATATTGGCACACATTTTGGTATACCTCTTTTAAAAAATTGTATGTAATCAAGATGGAAAAAGAGATCAATTTTCCTCAAATATTTATACTAGAATTGTTTTTATGTCAGATATTTTCTTGAAGTCATGCCAGTATAAAAATATGTTTGTGATAATGTTATTATCACATTAGTAAATGTAATAGAGAAAAGAAAATATGGAATTAAGGATAGGTTGGACATGATTAACATGGGGATAAGGGAAGAGTTAGAACTGATGAAGGGTGAAAGATAAACTTTTCTTCCTCCAAAATCATACACTCTATCCAGATAATAAAAAAAATTCAACATCATTAATGTTGTCAATGTTCTAAAGTTATATTCATAAAATATCTATAATGTCATTTCAATTATTAATTTTAAGTTATAGGGCATAAAATCACATGATTTTCATGTTTTGATGCAATATTTAATGCATGTAGCTTTATATTGAATTATTCCAAAATAAGTATTCAATGCATTAACCCAAAATTTTTTATTTTACAAATCCATATGAAAAAATGTTATAGACCTTGTGAAATTTCCAATCATGAATAAGAAAATTGTATCCATATTATTTGAATTTTGGATTTCTTCCCACCATAATTCTTTGATGTAATGGTCCTCCTATTGGTTTACTAAGTTATAGAGATTAAACTATGTGGTTTTGTACATTATATATGGATGTATATGTGGATATAAAAAGGTTACATCGAGAATAAAAGTTACATAGAATGTTTTATTGTTGAATGTTATATTATTTATAAAACTATTTAATTCTGTTCAAATTATCCATTTGATGTTGATACCATTGGACTCCCAAAATCTCATCATAGTGGATGCCTTCTGGGTGAATGGATTCTTAGAAGAGATGTTTTTATAATTAATTTTACATAGTGGGAGAAATATCACCTTTAAATTTTATATAATAGTTCTTAGGATTATCCATAAATTGAATCCCATAGAGCACTTATTAAATATTTGAGACCATCATGGAATGATGGAAGGATATAAAGTACCCATAATCAATAGTTTATATTTCGTTTTTCGGATCATATTAATAATTATTTATCTAAAATTATAAATTCAATTGCTGAATAACTTTGATGGATAGCTAGGGGACCAAATTTCAATGTTATATCTTACACTAGTTTTGTAATTAATGGTTCTATGTTCTATACAAAGGAACAATAAAAACCTAGTATGATAAAAAATAACAGAGATGTGTGTGGGGAGGAAATTATGAATGTATCATATTACAAGGATATGAATCCAATATAAGAAAAATATATCATATTTTACAATCATTGAATAGATATACAAGTTCGATTATATGACATTTCAACTACTGATTTTCCATTATAAATTGGTTGAAAAGAGGGCAGTAGTGAAAAATGGTGAGTTGGGCTTCATGAACATGAATTTTAGTGTGTAAGGTTATAAGTACAAACCATTCATAATGGAATCACAAGTAGTGTAAGTATTTTATATTCCATTTTTTAGAAAACAGAAATTGGTCAATTGTTCTGTTGGTGACTAAAACAACAGTCGGGTTACATGAAAATTCAATTGAGTATGTACCTTAAATTGGGAGACAAAAATCCTTTCATAATGGTCCCAATGTATAAAATATATTTTCTATTAGATGGGGGCACAATGTCAGGATTCAGATACTCGATAAAGGACCTAAATCCCTTCACACTTTAAAGAAAAAAATAAATCAATTAGTTGGTTAAAGTGTTTTTTATGGACTATGATTTTTCTCATAATATAATGTGTTCTCTATTTTATTTACATAATATAAATTAAATATTTGACCACTCATGCAGATAATTACATATCCACATTCTAATTTAACCAATCTCGTTTAATAACACATGATTTATATTGAAACTATGTAATTAATAAGGGATCAACAACATGTTGAAAAAAATAATGAAGTAGAATCACTGGGTTAACTAAAATTATCATTCAAATAAACTATGGTATAAAATTTGAGGATGGATCGAATCAACATGGTTAACCTGTTGAACCCAACAAGTCAATTTTCATTCATTTCATTGGGTTCACAATGAGAATGCATGTTATAATTGAAATAGGCACATAGTGCACTATCATTCCTACATTGAAGGAAACTATTTGGAATGATATTAGGGTACTGGTACGATATAAATTCTCTATTTTAATAAAAAAACTATATAATAAAACATTGGTTTTATTTTTTTATCATTTATATTTTTCATTTATTGTAGATGATTACCTTCAGAAGTATATCTTAATACTCACTATAAAATCTCATTGAATCTTCCAGAAACTACTTACAAAGCACAATCTTGGGGATTTCAAGGGGAATGTAAACCCTCACCCACCAGTTTTGTATGTAGATATTATAAACAATGAAACATAGAAATATTTCACTATTTATCTCATTCAGTAATCATTTCTGGTCCTTAGAGTCAAAAATATTTTATTTTAAATTATTTATTTTATCCACATTTATTCAAAATTATTTATTTATGAAATAATAAAAGAGTTATGAAAATAAAAAAAGTGAAAAAAAACCAATCTACACCTATCTTAAACCAAGGATGGGGTACTCTTCAATTTAAAAAAAATGTATGTATATTAAATTTTTAATAATAGTTTTACATGATAAGAAACAATATATTCTCATTTTTTTATATAGATTGATGAGTCAAAATCCAAATCCTCTTCCATCCCACATCATGTGTTATGGAAGGAGGATCATGTAAATAAAGAGGAAAACTATTAGATGAAAACACATAAGTTGTATAGGAATCGTATGTAAGTATGATATAATATTAATTTTTTATTATTTATAATAATATTATATAAAAATATCTATTTATGTTTGTATGTTTTTGTATGGTTTATACATAAGAATAAACATCAGTTGTACCCAAATAATAACTATTTTTTGTAGCTTTGAAGTGGCTATAATAGTGTGGTTTTGTTAGAGGTTAGAGTTTTGAAGTGGCACCTTAGACATATTTTGAGAAGACAAATCCCCATGTTTATACATATGAGATGATGAAAAACATTAAATCAATAATATAATCTTGAAAAGAAACTATTATATATTATATTTTTGTGGACCAATATATGTGAAAGGATCCAGGAGAAGTAGTAGTGAAACAATGATTAATAGATGAAGATACACATGACCCTACTTTCTTTTAGGAAATCCATTCCCCTAAATCATATTCCTTACCATAGGTAATAAATATTTTCACAACTCTTTCTTCGAAATATTAATCATAAAACTTATGATAAATTTATATTACTAAAATAATGCATGGAGAAAATATATGTGATTTATATCTATTAACCCATGCATTGCCTTTTTTTGAGGGGTATGGCGTACAATATCCCATGAGACATGATACATAAGAAACAAATCCTAAAATATAATGTAAGAGTGGGGATTGAATTATATCTCGAGAAGAGAACTAATTTTCTTATTCTGCTTGATGATTTGGATGTTACCACCATTATTAATACTATAGGAAGTTTTACATCATGGTTGTTTAATCTTATAAACATACAAGACGTATGTCCTTCAAAAAAAATAGAAATAGAAAAACATTAACAGTTGATGATAAAAGTTCTGAAATATAGTTTGATATTACAGATAAATAAAACAAAGTATAAATAGAAGTTTAAATCAATATAATCCAATGTATCAACAAAGAAAACAAAAGGAACTTCTGAGATTACCTTCACCCCACCAATTCCACTACCACATATATTAAAATTTCATGTTCATATAGATGCAAAATTCAAAGATAAAGATATGTCCAACATTAAATATAATGAATTAATATTTGGAGTTCCCATTATATATTTTGTTGGTATTTAGAGTATAAATAAGATTATCAAGTTTGAATGGTTGTGAGTCTTAGTTGTGAATACATGAATGATGTAACACCCCGAGATTTTATGAGAATTATTCTTTTTAATTTCTTTGATGTCTTTTGGTGTAAGCTACATGAAGATTATCTTTTTCTATATGCAACACCATGTTAGCTTGTAGTATACACAAAAATATTCTTGGATTTTGTTACACGCAAGATCAACCTTCCTCAATAACTTGTATTGTACGCAATATCGAGTTTCACTAAACAACAATATGTTATTAAAATATTATATAAACTAGCTGTTATGAATAGTAATAACCAATTTTTTAAATTTTATAAATTTTATTATTCAAAATGGACTTAATTTTTGGATTTAAAATATCGAAATTAGCCTCGGGTAAATTTTTGGTTTTTTTCCGAAAACATTAAATTTTTTATGAATAGTGAAAAACACTAATTACAGTTTAAAACCAAATTTTTATTTAAATAATTATTTTTTTATTTAATTTTATTTTAGGTCAAAATAGATACATAATTCCTAAATAAGTTCAATTTAATTCATTGGAGTCATTTTATAATAATTTTAGATATATAAAAAATTTATTGAACTTTTTACCATCTTTTACCCACCTCCTAGGGGAATTTTCAAATTTACATAAAACTTAATTTTACCACTTATGTGAGTGTAATTTCAAATATGAAAGAGACACGGTTGATATCAGTAAGTAAAATGATGTTCAATAAGATAAAAATAATTTTTGGTGAATAATAACTTTTTACTTTTATTTGCCACGGTTAAAAGTAAATAGAGTAATTAAGGGTAAAAATAATATTATTATTACCCTAACACATGTCCTAATTCTATTGGATAAGTTTAATTCGACCAAAAACAACCTTATGAATAAAATATGACCATTTAGGTCTACATGGATTAGATTAGGACATTTATTATTATTTAATTCAAATAAGAGTTAAATGAGTTAAAATCAAAGTTTAATAACTAAAACATTTTTAATACAGGGTTATACATAAGATAAATTCGACTATAAATATTCATTATAATGGTAAAAACATTTCCTACATATTAATATTTTATTTAAAATTTTTAATCATTAAATAATTTAGGTTATTTATGAAACAATGATGATACAGTAATTAACTTATTAATAAAATATTAACATAATTAGTGTTATAAATACCCAAATAAATGTAATTTGAGACTTTTTATAAATTACACAAATTTTATAGGTTAATATAACATATTAGGGTTAGTTAGATGAATTTTTTTCGGAGAAATAATGTTGTTATGAATTTAACAAAAACAAAATACCAAATAGTTTCAAAATTGACATAAAAGAGTTTTTAAGACAAATATTGTATTATTAATTGTTATTATATTCCTAAAAATAAAAGGATCGGAGAAAAGACTTATATAACAATATAGATGACATTAATGAACAAATTGGGGTTCTATTGGTAGTTTATATTAAGTTTATTAACCATATAGTGTAATAATACAAGAAGACATGGTAAAGGATAAATTATTTATCTTAGAGTTAAATCTAAATGATAAGGTTAAAATGGTAACCTAAACTTGTCTAAAACCTATTGGTTGAGAGGATTTAGACCTATACCCACCCTATCCTATAAATAATTCACTTTGGATCCATTATAAACTGAATATGAGTTTATTATAAAATAATATTTTATGTTTTTTCTAAGGTTCCCCTCACCCCTCTTATAAAAGGGAACATCCTCCCTCTCCGCTTTACACAATTTTGAGACTTCAAGATCAACCAAACCCTGAAAATTTCTTTTCTCAACCTCTCTAGTAATATCATAGAGGTTCTGGTATTTTCAAAATACCAACTCTAGTTTCCTAAGAGGATGTTAAGAGAAGGCGCGTCGAAGAAGAGGTAATCTTTTCTACCGATTATTTCAAGTTTCATTATTCTTATACTTCCTATTATTTAGTTGTTTCATTATAAAGTAATGACATAAGTATTACTAATATACTGATATGTTGTTATAAATATTAAAAAACCCCATTTCACCTTCTATCCATCCTACGGAAAACAAAATCACCGCACATGCGTACGTACGGAATACTGTCTCCACGCCGTGGTGTAATCTGTTTTTTCACCACCACCTTACTTGGATGGGTATAATGGTGTAATGAATAACTATATATGGTTGTTATAACATCATACTAATTCTGAGATATTATATCATCCACTCCAATTCCATTCAATAATTATGGGAACGATATCATCACTCGTGCGTACGTACGGATTAACATCTCCACGACGAGATGAGATTCAGTCTCCATATTAACCATTAAAGAATGATTATAAAGTATATATAATGAATAATAATGATATATATGAGATAATAATGCTACTGGATTTATGTATATATATATGTGTCATCTAAAAACTTTCATTCATGTCAATAAGGAAATGAAAACATCGTTCATGTGTACGTACGGCCTACCGTCTCCATGAACGGTGTGTTTCATTTCATTTATCTATCTATTATATATAGATATATATATATACTGAATATATATGATATATATATCATTTTTTACATTCCAGAAGTAATTAAATCATGATATAAGTAATATGAATATCAAGAACAACAAGTCCAAACACGTACGAAAAATGAAATGATTTTACCCAAAACGCTGCATTAACATGGAATTGACAAAAGAACGGGTAATATAAAGTCATAAGTGACCCATATATGATATCATAAATATTATTATGGTTCTGTTACAAGTTAATAATATTTTTAAACCCCCTATACAGGAGTCTCAGACACATAAAGAAGAAATTGGACATAAGGTAAGGGATAATTTTTCAATCTCATTTTTATCCGAGAATGCTTATACGTAAGTATTTACTGGGGTTATATTTTTCATCCATGTCCATAAAAATGCTTTTCATAAAGTGTTTAATATTATTACATGTTTTTTTAAAATCGTTTTTACCCCTCTATGACTTTTACTTTGCGTTATGGAAGGAATATTTCTTTTGTTTACCACATGTGGTACTTTTTTACTTTTCTGTTAAAAGTACGAGGAGGATGTTTTTTTAACTTATACGACATGAACGGATTTTTAAGGTTTTATAATGCCTTGTTTTCATGAATCTCACACTACAAAATTTCATTACTATTTTCAATAAAATCATTTTCTTTTAAAATTTCATGGTATTTTGTGAAAAGAAGATTATTTTGAAGAAGAAAGGATATTTTCCTCAAAAATTCCTTTTAAGTGTTTTATCAAAACCAACTTCCATCCAATATGAAATTATTTCATATGTGTATGTTTCAAGTATAATTCCTCAATTATTTACATTGTTTAATTTTTCTTATGATTAAAAGATATCCATTTCTTTTATATGGATTATGTTATGATTGGATGATGTTTATGAAACCCATTTTATTCGTTGGGATATTATGAATGATGTATGTTTATTTTGAGGCACATGAAAAAATGATTTCATTATGAGATGGGTGGGACCTATATATCCCTCCAATTCATTGGGTAAAGATTTATATCTCATGAGATATACATGGTTGGAATGATAAGTGAATCGGGTTCAGTAATACAGAGATGAAACGACAAGTAAAACCGATTTAGTTTTGGACTTTGTCCACTAGGATGGTCTTGGAAGCAATGCCTTGGCTACTATGGAAATAATATCATGTGTTTAATGGTTTTCCATAATTACATGTTTTATTCCTATTTTATTTTATCATGATTAATGTTATTTTATGATCTATGCCTTATTTACTTCCAAGATTTATGTCATTGCTTATGTTCATGTTTTTACGTTCAAATGTTTATGGATTGTTTTTATGTTATCCATGTTTACCCTTAATGAGCATTTGTGCTCAGACTTTATATGTTTTCTTTTCCCCAGGATTTAATGATAGTTTTTAGGTAAGAAAACAAAAGGGAAAGATCTTTATGGGAGATGTTGAAGATCTTTCACCATTATTAGAAGATTATGTTCTGAGTTTCCAAAGAAACTAAACTATTACGGTCCTTAAGTGTTGGTTATTATTATGTATTAATTATTCTGGAAAAGTAATGTAATATCCATTTACGTCACGTTTGGGTCTTTAAAATGAGGTATATTTTAATAAAAAAATTTATCCAAAAAATGATCCACTATGTTCATTAAAGTTAATATCTATTCATATTTTCTATAGGATTATATATTAAAGCTATATAATCGGAAAACTCTATAAAGAAATATTTGGACTCACTAATCCCTCTATAATTATTATAAAAAAGGTTTCATTAGAATTTAAACAAATTAAAAAGAAAAAATATAACCTAAGAGATACATTTGAAAAGAAAATAATAGAATATAGACTCATATTGATGCCTATAATATAGTCATAAAGATTTATAATCTAATAATATAAACTAATTTTTTATTTTTTTATTACTTATTTTTATTTTTTTATGTATAATTAAATGATAATCACAGTCAATTTGAATAGTGTGAATTGTTATTTTTTAGATCAAAATCATGGATCTCTAAAAAATTGACCACACATGATATCAATTGTGAATTCATAATGAACTGCAATCAATATTTTATAGATAAAATTCAAATTAAACATTTTACATTTGGTTGAAAAAAATTATGATAGGTCAATCTGTACATATTTTCTAAATCATGGTATAATATCAATGACTGAATAAAAAATACCTATGGATTTATTCAAATGGAAACTAGTAAATATATATATATATATATATTAATATTTAACTATAAAAATATATTTCAAAACAATTGACATATTTTGGTCAATGTTTCAACACCTCCCAAAATAAAAAAATAACAATGATTTTGGATGTTGCGTTTAAAAATTTATAAATGACACTATAAACCAAAAACAAACTAGAATCTGAAATCATGTAATTATCCAAGGTAATTAACATTTAATTTAAAATATTTTTTAATCATTTTTTTATCTATATTTTTCAATACTAATAAAACTACCAATAATCTACATATTAAAAATAAGAAATAAATTTGTTTTGAGATTAGTGGGTAGAGTACTTGGTATCATAATGATTTATGACATCAAGTTGAGGAAATTACCCATTATGTCTATGATATATTACAAACTATAACCTTAGAGATACATTTTGTATGTGGAACATCACAATAATAATTATTTAGATAATATTTTCCCTAAAAATAAAATTTTCACTCATTTCCTTACTTGAGGGGTTAGGATGAGTTGTTTGAAACTAAAAAATGCTTTGGTGATGAACCTAAAAATCAAGAAAGAGTTAGTTGTTTGTCAAGGATATTGTACTTCATGATGCAACTGAGATAATAGTGATATGTAAATGGTCCAAGGATCCTCTAACCTAAAACATGAATATGTATTACCAACTTCTAGGTAAGGTGATTCCATGGTCCTAGACACGTCATTTTAATTCTGTTTATTACTCCCTTTTGATGAGTTTTTAAACATAGTTTGGGCCTTATTACAATTACTTCCACCTCAAATATGAATAATAAATATTAATTCCTTTAAATTATCTTTTGATTCAACCAAATATATGATAATGAAAGATATTATAATTACTAATAGAGATGACTCACCGATATCCTGATCCACTACTCAAAGTAGAAATGTGTAATTAACTATGAATTAATATGAACCAGGGTTGGAACTTGAACATTTTGATATGTTGGTTGATCTTTATAGGGTAATTTATTTTTAATCATGTGTCATATTTTCAAAACTGATAAAAAAACACACATATTGTTTTAAAAATTTGTGAAAATGATCCATAATTAATTTTATATGTGTGGGGATCAACCACACATCAATTTGATAAAAGATATCTCTGATATTACTATTTGTGAATGTTTTTAATATAAAAGGTGTCATTTTACTTTAAAATGAGCATCAAATTGTCAAAAACTAATAAAACGAGCTCGTATTGTCTTGATGATTTATGAATATTATATATTATTTTTTTTGTCTTATAATAATCAATCGTACATAAATTTGACACACTATATGGCCTGGATGAATCAAATTGTGTGTTTTCACATTAAAATTATCATTTTAGTCTAAAACATGTGTCACACTATCAAAATCAAGAAAACATGATTAGATTATTTTTAAAATTTAGTGAAAAGATCTGTAATCCATTTTGATTTGTAGTAATTGACTAAATTTTAATCTGACACATGATGTGGCCAGTATGACTCAAAGTGTATGTTTTTAATATAAAAGTTCAATTTTAGTTTAAAACATGTGTCACATATCCAAAACTAATAAAATGATTTTGTATTGTTTTAAAATATTAGGAAACCAATCCATAGTTCATTTTTATGTTTAGGAATTGATCACACATTAATCTGACACATGATGTGATTATCATCACTATAAGATTGTTTCATTCAATATAAAAGTTTCATTTTAGTTTAAAACATGTGTCATATTGTCAAAACCGAGAAAAAAAATTCAAAATAATTTCAAAATTTTAGGTAATGATCCATAATTAATTTTTTATTTTTATTAATCAACCACACATAAATCTGATACATGAAGTGGATGGTATGTCTCCAAGTACGTGTTTTTATTATAAAAGTGTCATTTTAGACTAAAATACACATCTCATAGTCAAAACTAAGTAAACATTCCTTTATTATCTTAAAACTATAGAAAAATGATCCATAATTCATTTTCTGAAAGTATAAATGAACTGCATGTCAATCCAACACATGATGTGGTTGGTATGATTCAAAGTGTGGGATTTTTATATAAATGTTCCATTTTAGTTTAAAACATTTGGTTCATAGAAAAAATTGAGTAAACAATCCCATTTTGTATTGTTAATTTATTAAAATGGTATATAATATGTTTTTGGTGTTTAGGAATCAACTTCATATCAATCCAACACAAGATGTGTTTGGTATGACTCAAAGTGCTTGTTTTCAATATAAAAATGACATTTTAGTATAAAACTTGTGTCAAAAAGACAAACCTATGTAAATGAGCTCATATTTTATTGAAACTTTAGTAAAATGATACATAATTTATTTTTTACTTCTTGAAATTCACTACATATCAATCTAACATACAACGTTGTCGGTATGACTGAAAGTGAATATTTTCAATATAAAAAAATTCATTTTAACTTAATAAATTCATCACATAGATAAAACTAAGTAAATGATATCATATTGTCTTAATAATTTAGTAAAATTGTACATAATTCATTTTTGGGGTGTAGGAATCGACAGAACAACAATCAAGTACATGATGTGGCCAGTAAAACTCAATTTTTGTGTTTTCAATATAAAAGTCTCATTTTAGTTTAAACCATGTGCCGCATTGTCAAAACTAATAAAACAATCATAGATAGTTTTCATTTTTTTTTTTGATAATAACACCTAATCCATTTTTTATGTGTATGAATCAACTGTATATAAATAAGACACATGATATGGACGGTATAACTCAATGTGTGTGTTTTCAATTTAAAAGTGACATTTTAGTTAAAACGTGAGTAACATAGAGAAAACAAAGAAAATTAGCTCGTATTATTTTCAAACATTAGGAAAATTGATCCATAATTCATTTTAGATATGTTTTAATTAAACCCACATTAATCTGATGCACGATGTGGCTGATATAACTCCAAGTGTGTGTTTTCAATATAGAAGTAACATTTTACTGTAAACACTTATCACATAACCCAAACTGAGTAACTGATATCATATTATCTTGAAAATTTTGAAAAATGATTCATAATTCATTTTTGGAATGTAGTAATTTACTACATGTGAATCCAATACATGATGTGGTCGGTATAACTTCAAGTGAAAGTTTTCAATATAATAGTGTTGTTTTAGAATAAAACACACATGACATATTAAAAATTGATTAAATGAGCTCAAATTTTCTATAAACTTTAGGAAAGTTATCCAAAATTTATTTTTGGTGTGTAGTAATTGACCACACATAAATCCAACATATGATATTGCTGGTATGACTCCAAGTGTATTTTTTCAATATAAAAGTGTCATTTTAGTTTAAAACACTAATAACATTTTCAAAAGTGAGAAAAAGATCTTATATCATCTTAAATTTTTTTAAATGGATCCATAATTCATTTTTGATGTGGAATAATTGACCGTATATAAATCCCACACATGATGTGGTCGGTATGACTCAAACATCATGTTTTCAATATAAAAGGGTCTTTTTAGATTAAAATGTGCATCATATTGCCAAAACTAAGATGAATATATCATATTTCTTTCAAAAATTATGTAAATAATGCATAAATAATTTTACATGTGCATGGATTGACCTCACATCAATCTAACACACGATTTCACTGATATGACCCAAAGTGGATGTTTTCAATATAAAAGTGTCATTTTAGTTTAAAATGTGTGTTACATATCCAAAACTAAGAAAATAAAATTATAATATTTTCAATCTTTAGAAAAATGATCCATAATTCATTTTTGACATATAGGAATTGACCACACATTAATTTGACGTATGATGTGGCTGGTATAACTCAAAGTGTGTGTTTTTAAAATAAAAGCATCATTTAGTGTAAAATATGTGTCACATTTATGAAACATATAAAATGAGTAAGGATAGAATTTGAACATTAGAAAAATGATACATAATTCATTCATGGTGTTTGAGAATTTGGCAGCATATAAATCTGATACATGATGTGACTATTATGACTCCAAGTACATGTTTTCAATATAAAAGTGCCATGTTAATGTAAAACTCACATCACAAGGCCAAAATAGAGTCAATGAGTTCATATTTTTCTGAAAATTTTGGAAAAATATCTATAATTTATATTTTCTTGGTAGCAATCCAACACCGGATATGGTTTGTATAACTCAAAGTGTATGTTTACAATATAAAAGTTACAATTTAGTTTAAAATGAATGTCACATATCCACATGTAAGTATTGAGTTTTTATTGTCTTAATACCTATATAAAATAGTCCCTAATTCATTTTTGGTGTGTAAGAATAAACCGCACATCAATCTGACACATGATATGGTCAGTATGGCTCCAATTGTGTGTTTTCTATATAAAATGACATGGAAAAAAGACATTCTTTTGAGTTTTGTGTGCCTTATCAACCTATCAAGGAGAGGGATGAACTGAAGGTAAGTACATATAATGAATTTTTACTACATACATCTGTAGGTAGTGATGATGAGAGACATAATGGTGATTTCATGATTGAAACTATTGAGATGTATGAAGAGGATGACACGTGGATTCCAAATGTTGGAGGTGGGCCATGGAAGAAAGTCAACACTAGGAGGAGGGGCCGTCATCATCACTGTAGGGGTGGGTTATCCTCGTGTCATAACATGTGCACTCGTTCTCAAAATGCTTGAGGTTTTTCTTTTTTTTCTTTTTTTTCGGAGTCTGTTAGTATGGTATTTTCCTCCTCCCAAGTACTTTGGTTGCTTTTAATAATAAGGAGCATTTGCGGCTCCACCATTTTTTAAAAAATATATATATTATTTATTTTCAGCATATAATATTTGACTTCATATCAATCCAACACACGATGTGGCTGGTATGACTCAATATGCATTTTTTCAATATAAAAGTGTCATTTTAGTTTAAAACACATGCTATAGGGAAAAAATTGAGTAAATGAGATTCTATTGTCTTGATACATTAGTAAAACGATCCATAATTCATTTTTCGCATGTAATTAGGTAATTCTCTCACATTTATAATTCTTTGGTTGTTTGAAATATGAACAAATTGATTCTGATGAAAGGGGACACGCTTGATGCTAAGACCAAATCATGTTTCCTTATTGGCTATTGTGCTGAGGAGTTCATTTATCACTTTAGGGATGATAACAACAAGATGATCATCAAAATCCAAAACATTTTACTTAATGAAGGCATCATGTACAAAGTTTTTCATGTACTTTAAGTTCATACTGGGAATAAAGAATCAAAATTTCTTAAACAAGTGGATCTTTAAGGTGTAACTAAGCATGTGCATACTTCTTAAGTAGAGTTAAGGAGGTCAACAAGGATGAGAAGGCCTGTGAAAATTTATTCACCATCCATACATTATTTTTTGTTTAATAATGGTGGAGGAACATAATTTTTTGAAGATTAAATGAAATTTAATGGAATAAATAAGTGGGATTTTGATATGGAGGAGGATATTCCTTCATTGCATGATAATGATACATATAGGCTAACATATTTTCCCCAAGGAAATAAGGAATTATAGAACAAATGTGTAAGGACCTGACCCTTGTTTCGCAGAGTTGGTTCCTTATTTTATTTCATTGGAATATAATCAAGGAATACGCATCCTGATGGACCGGGTATTTTAGTATCTTTGTAAACAAGATATATATATAAGTTTAACATTACAACTTGAAACAGAAAACAACTAAGAAACTCCATTTAAAACAATCATAACTCCTAGGTTATTTCTTCATGTCATTCATAATATACCTCTTCATGTCTGAAGAAAATCAAACATAAGAAAGGGTTGATCTGAAATACTCAATAAGGGTAAGAAATAGAGCAGAAGATATCATTAACATAAACACTAGGAAATAAGAATAACCAAAAAACACATTCCTTTAAAAACGAACTTGAACACATTATGGCAGGAATAAGAGCTCAATAAAAATTCCATAATAAACCATAATCATGTGTATTCTACTATATTAATAAACACATTAAATTTAAATTACTAGTTTCATAATGAGGGAATTCATAATGCTGGACATCAGATCCATACCATCATGGCCACGTGCTAAGACCATAAATAATCAGTTTGTCAAGGCCTTGGGCCAAGACTGTAGTTTGTCTCATGAGACCTGCTGATGTATCAAGGGTATATATTAGGAACCAATCATCACTTACTATGTAAAATTAATTCCTCATATAAATGTGGATAAACATAAACAACATATACATTTATATTGAAACTATCATATGAAATATCAATAAGGTTTCCTGAACATTAAGCATAAACACTAAGCATTCTAAGTAAATTGGTGAATGGTTTTAAGTTATAACATCCACAATCAATCTAATAATAAACCATTAAACTAAATATTTTATATGATATCATAAAATATTAATCCCAATAATACATAATAATCAACAAGAGTGTGGAAATAGGTGAAGATGCACTTATAAAATCATTGAGTAATTCTTGAGATAAATAATCTTTTACTTTGAAAAGAAGAGTTATTTTAGAAAATAATTTGTATAAAACTATAATTGAAGTAAGATATTATATTCATAATAATATTAATGTTTTTTGAAATATAATGGTTTAAAAAAGAATATTATATAGTTACCTTGAAAATATGTAAGAATTTTAGAAATTCCCTTGAATCTGGCTTGTATTTCGGGAATAATTTTTAAAAGACCCTTTTAAAACATACAACTCCCCATAAATGAAAGTAGGATTATGGTTAGTTCAAGTATATAAAAAATTATCACATAATATATGAGTATTAAATATAAATAAATAAGAACCTAATTGTGGTAAGTATACAATAAGAGTAACCTTAATGAAAATGGAGGTTCAAGTAGAAAACCCTTACCTCAAGTCTAAAGTTGTTCTTCACTTGATCTTAATGACCTAAATAATAAAATTTAGTTTCATAAATTAATGATTATAGAACCTCATATACATGTAATTTATTTATTATAACCTTATTATTTTAATTTATGGCCTTTTGATTGGTTATGAGATTCAATTTCATTGTTTGGGAGTGTTTTATTCCTTTGTTTACATGATCAGTTTACTTATATTCATATATGAATAAACATGTAGAATGAGAATGGTTGTCTAGAATAGAATTTTTATATTATTAGTGAAAATACCAAAGATTAAATGGTAATACAATAAGTTTTTTTGTATTTGTATTGATGATGATTCATTATATAAAACATTAATGAAAATTGTTTGGGTTAATTGGTAGTTCTTGATCAAAACGAACTTATTTTGATTTATAAATTAATATGATGTGTAAAAAAGGATTCTGGAACCTTAAATAAGTTATAATAAATCAATTATAGTCTGTTTTAACCATAAAAATGGTTTCATGACCATAATTTAAGGTAGTAATAGAAATTGAAAACCCGTCATCCTTGAAAGTGATAAATTAACACATCTCAAATGGTGTTTTCATTTCTATTATAAAAGAAGGGGAAATGATAGATGATGAAGAATTATTAATTTATCATAAAAAAATTCTAGTACATGTAATTTACTAAGGTAATCACAACATTTGGATAAAATGAGGTGAGCAAAGAAAAATAAATTAACGGAACTTGAAATAAATGAAATGAAAAGAGGAATTTACCTCTTGAAGTAATCTTCCCTGAGATCCTCTTTTTGGGAGAGTTTTTTATCTTCTTATGAGAACAAGGTCTTATGGATGTGCAGTAGAAGCTTGGGAAAATATTTTTGTAGAATTTATACAAGGTAAAAGGCTTTAGATTATTAAAGAGAATAGGGAGTGAAGGGGGTATATAGTGGAGTTGAAGAGGGTTTTCCCATTATTTTACTCATTATTTTATTATTTCTCCAAAGATAGCCAATTGTATTCATTCTTCTAACCAATAATATTAAAATGTGAATTTGAGTTCAAAACAAGTGTTCTTACATCCTCCATGATGCTATGAATAGTAAATTTCACTAATAGTGAATATATATGGTAAATTCCCATATTTTTCTATTTTTAAAAAAAATCGAGTTTTTCAGAAAAATCCCAAAAAATCACCCTAACCATTTTGAGACATTTAGAATTCAAAAATTAACTCCATTTTTGGAATATAATTTTCTATATATTATTAATTTAATTTTTAAATAAAATCATAGTTTATTCGAAAAATAATAATTTTAAGACGACAATTTGTTTTATAAAACCTTGAAAATTTAATTAAGATATCATTATCTTATACCCTTAAGACAATAAAATAATAATATGATTTACTATTCATAATGGTTATATTACTATTCAGGTTACTATTAATAAGGGTATGTTACTATACCCCAAAAATTAAGTTTGTCTTATTATACTATAAATATCTTACTGAATGCAACTGGGTATATCAGTTTTTTGAAATTCAAATCAAAGATGTAGAAAAATTATGTTTATCGGATAGGTGATAACAAAGTGGGGTTTTTTAGAGACTCAGTGTTTTATGCATTCAATAATAAATTTATTTGAAAAATATTGGGGTGTTTCCTTATCCCCTCCTTACAAAATTTCGTCCTCGAAATTACCATAATGGTACCTCAAAAATATATTTGGGTAGTTCTTCATCATAAAATCATCTGTATCCCATGTTTCCTCTTTGATTTTATATTTTTCCCAAATTATCTTTACAATTTGAGTAATATGATTCCTCAAAACTTGTTCTTTAGTATCTAGAATTCAGATAGGCTCTTCATAGTAAGATAGGTCATGTTCCAATTCTATACCTTCATAAGTGAGGACATGTTTTGGGACTCGTATATAGTTTCTCAGCAATGATACATGAACACATTATTTACTTTATATTGGCTATGTGGCATATCCAAACGATATTCAACAGCTCCAATTCTCTATATATTTTCAAAAGATCCTATGTACCGAGGTCTCAGTTTCTCTTTCTCCGCAAATATTATAACACCCTTCTATGGTGATAATTTTAAGAAAACTTGATCTCCCATTTGAAACTCCAAATCCTTAATTTTATTATGAGTATTGATTTTTTGTCTGCTTTTAGGTTCTTTGATAAGGCCTAGAGTAGTCTTTACCTTTGTTGTTGTCTTCTCCACAGACTCTAGGCGGAAAAACTTCCTTTCTCCAACTTCATCCCAACAACTATGTGTACGACGTATCTTTCCATACAATGATTTATATGGTGTCATTTGAATACTTGAATGGAAACTATTATTGTAGGAAAACTCCACTAAAGGTAAATATTGATCCCACGTACCTTGAATGTCAAGCTAACATGATCTCAACATGTCCCCTATGGTTTGGATCATCCTTTCTGATTTCCTCTCATTTTGAAGGTGATAAGTTACACTCAATCAAATCTCAGTATGAAAATATTTTTGAAGAATTTTCCAGAATTTTGATGTAAATAATAGATCTTGTTCATAAACAATTGGGATATGTTCTCAATGATGTCTCACAACTTCATTTATGTAGATTCATGCAAGGAGTTCTAATGGAAAATCCTCCCATATAGTTAGGAAATGTGCAGATTTTGTGATTTGATCCACAATAACCCATATTGCATCATTATTTCTTAGCATTTTGGGTAATCTACTGAAAAAATCCATGGTAGTGTTATCCCACTTCCATATAGGAATAGGTAGAGGTTTCATGAATCCTCTAGGATTTTGTTGTTTGGCCTTCACTTGTTGACAGACTAAACATCTTAATACATAATCAGCAATTTATCTTTTCACATTATCCCACCTAAAATTTTCATTCAATTCTTCTTACATTTTAGTTATATCAGGGTGTATATAAAACTTTGAGCTATGAGAATCATCCAATAACTCCATTATTATCTTGGGTATAGAGGGAACACAAAGCCTCTTTCTAAATTTCAGGATTCCATTTTTACATACGAACTCTTCCAACTTGCCATCTTTCACAACATTAATTTTCTTTTGAATTTTCTCATCATCAGGTTGAGAGATTTTAATCCTTTATTAATAATATGGTTGGAAAACCATTTAAAAAAGTAGTAATGTTTCACCTTCTTTGATAATTCCCATATCTATCCTCACTAGATACAAATACAAATGATCCTTGTCAATCCTCATTTTGTGGAAAACTCCATTATCCTTCTTATTCAATTCATCATCTACCTTATTTTCATTTATTGGGTGGTAGTGTATTGAATAATCATAATCCTTTAGTAGTTAGATCCACTACCTTATCCTCATGTTGAGATATTTCTATGAGAATATATATTTTAGACTCTTATGATCCGTATATATCTCACATTTTTTACCATTGAGATAATATCTTTATATCCTCAAAGAAAAGATTACCACTTCTAACTCAAGATCATGAGAATGATAGTTTTCTTCATGAATTTTTAACTGTGATGAGGCATAAGAAATAACTCTATCATTATACATTGGTACAAAACCAAGTCCTTTATTTGATGCATCACTATAGATCACAAACCCATCTTTCCCTGATGGTAGAGTTAGGATCAGAGGATTCACTAATCTCCAATTCAATTCTTCAAAATAGTCTTCACATTCTTTTATCCGTACAAACTTAACCCCTTTATGTGTAATATTTGTAATTGGGTTGGCTAAATGGGTGATATTCTCAATGAAACACTAATAAAAACATTATAATCCAATAAAACTGTGTACCACATTTATCTTCATTAGAGTAGGACATTCTTGTATAGCCTCTATCATCTTAGGATCAATAGATATTCCATCCATAGAGAAAATGTGTCCAAGAAAAGAAACTTATTGAATCCAAAATTCACACTTTCTAAACATCTCATAAAATTCATTTCATCTAAGAGTCTTTAGAATAGTTCCCAAGTGATTCTTATGATCTTCGTATATTTTAGAGTATACCAAGATATCATCTATAAATACCACCACAAAGTCATAAATATATTCTATGAAAAATATATTCATTAGATCCATAAAAATGGAGGTTACATTAGTGAGTCCAAAAGGAATTATTGTGAACTCATAATGATCATACTTGGTTTGAAATTATATCTTTAGAATATCTTCTTTCCTCACATGAAACTAATGATATCCATATCAAAGATCAATATTTGAAAAATATTGGGCTCCATGATGTTGATCAAATAAATCATCAATGTGAGGTAGAGGATACATGTTCTTTAATGTTATACAATCAATATCCTTGTAGTCAATTCACAATCTAATAGATCTATCTTTCTTCTTAAAGAAATGAACATGGTCTCCATATAAAGACACACTAGGGAGAATAAATATGTTATCACTAAATTCCCCTAGTTGTTTCTTCAGATCCACTAATTCCACAGTGGCCATTCTATAATGGGTCTTTGACAAAGGGACTTGAATCAAGAATTAAGTCAATAAAAATCTAAATTTCCTGCTCTGTAGGATTTCTAGGTAAATCCTCTCAAAACAATTCAAAATATTCTAGAATAATAGGTATGTACTCTATTTGAACATTACTTTCCCCATGAATATTTATTGTATTACCTTCCTCCCTAATAATTGAATTTAGTAGACCTACTGGGGTTTGATCTAGATGAGAATAAAATGCTGATGTTTCTACTATAAAGATAATGGGTTCCACATCATCCTCAAAAATTGTAACCTATTTATTCTTGAAATAAATCATCACATCATAGTTAGAAAGACAATCCATACTAAAGATTATATAAAATTCAATCATGGTTATGATAATAAAATCAGCAGATAAAGCATGTTTATATGCCATAATAGGGACTTCTTGACCCAACGTTGTTGCAATGATACTTCCCTTATGAGTTTTAACAGACAACTCTTTTATAAAATAAAATAAGAAATATCTATTTTTTTAGAAAACTGGGAATATATGAAAGAATGAAATGATCCAGAATTAAATAAATCATTGGCTATGTTCGAGGAAACCATTGAAGTACTTTACACTACAACGTTATGAACTTCAGCCTCCGTAATTGTGACTGAATAATCTTGTCCTTTCTCCATTTTCCTTTTTTGGGGAACATTTCCTTGAATTCAAGGACAATAATTTGGAAAATTTCCCCTCTCCCTACACTTTTTGCATTGAAAATTTGTATCTTCTTTCTTCCCCTTACAATCCTGAGATAGGTGGCCTTGTTCTCCACACTTATAACAAACACTCATACCATTTAGGAAAGTACCAGGGTGTGTCTTCCCACAATTATCAAAGTGCGGATGGTCAAATCTTCCCTTCTTCCCCATTTCCTTATTTCCTTTTCTATAGTTTTCAATTTCCCTCTTATTCTCTTGCATTCCCTTAAAATAATAATACTTAGATAATTCCTTTCCCATCTTGATAGCACTTGAGACTCTATCTTCATATGATGAAAAACTTTGGGAGACTATATCCCTTCAAATGAATGGTTTTAAGCCATCAAAGAATTGATCAATATTGATCCTTGGATTATTAATGTATTCTATTACATGACGTACTATCATTTTAAAGTTATCCTTATACTTTGCAACATTATCATCCTATTTTTTCCTCTAATTCCGAATCTTCCTTTCCATATTTGCTCGTTGTTCATGAGGGAAGTATTTTTCTAAGAATATTTTCTTAAAATAACTCCATTAAATTTCTTCTATTTCTTACTCATCATTTGGGTTTTGGATTGAAGACCACCACTAATCTGCATCTCCCGATATTCGATAAACTACCATGAAAACCTTCATTCTTTTGTTACATCCCAAAGTAAAAAATATATTCTCTAATGAATTAATTCATCACTCTACAACATATGGTTTTGTAGTCCCATTAAATAATGGAGGCTTTTTCACATAAATAAATCTAACATATCTCCCCCACATTTTGGATATAGATGCTTCATATGGGTAAGGTTATTATTCCTTACGTGAGTCATTTTTCATAGTATAGTTATAAGTTACTTAGCACCAGTCACAACACCAGACCCAACATCATTATCTTGCATTGGAGGAAAATCCCTACATGGGGCATGCATGTTCATTCTATTTCCATTCCTTCCACTATGTTCCATTTCTAAATATTGGCATACACTAGATTAGGTTAAGAATCATAATGTATAATCTCAACGTACAAATATACATAGAAAAAATTAAAATTCTATACTTATCTAACCTCATAATCATAAACATGGTTTATTTGAGCAAAATGTACATTTAAATCCTTCATAATTGTTTGTAAAGAAAATTAGAATTATCCTAAGCATATCCCCTAATAGTAACAATCCAAGTGCACGGTAAGTCCCATTGTCATGTACCAGGATACCCTAGGTCAAGCTCGAAACCAATTGTCGGAGTTTTCACTCCTAGTTATATCTGTACCAAAACCACATCCACTTGTAATATCCCAACAAAGATGTATTTTCTAGAAAGATCCACATAATATATTACTTAAAAAAATTCTAGGATGTTCTTGTATGTTTATCCTTAGAGACTATCTTAGTGTTTTTTTCCCTAATCTATGTTTTCTAAATTTAGCTTCCATGTTTTCTAATAAACATCCTCTAATACCAACTGTAAGGAACCAACCACAATTTCCCAGAGATGGTGCCATATTTTATTTAATTGGCATATAAAAATAGAATATTCATCCCAAAATACAAATTATTTTATTAGATTTGGATACTATATACATACATAAGTTCAAATTTACAACTTTAAATGGAAAACAACTTAGAAACTCCTTTGACAAAATCCATAACTCCTAGGTTATTTCTACATGTCATTCATAATATACCTTTTCATTTCTAGGGAAGATGAAACATAAGAAATGGGAGAGGTCAAATTATCTGTAAAGGTAATAAATATAGTGTAATATATCATAAACATAAACATTAGGCATAGAAAATAACTAAAAAACACATGCCTTTAAAAATGAACTTGAACACATTATGGTAGGAATAAGAGGTGAATAAAAATTACATAATAAAGCATAATCATTGGTATTATACTAGTCCAATAACCTTAGAAACTTTCAATTACTATTCCCATAATGAGGGAATTCATAATTATGGACATCATAACCATACCATCAAAGCCTCGTGCTAAGACTATAAATAATCATTTTGTTAAGTCCTTGTACCAAGACCATAGTTTGACACATGAGACCTACCGATGCATAGAGAGGATATAAAGGGACCAACACATCACTCACTAAGTCCAATTAATTCTTAATATGAATGGGGATAAAAAAATAATTTATATATTCATATTGAAATTAACATTTTAAATTTCAATAACGTTCCCCTGAACATTAAGTATAAACACTAACCATTAGGAGTAAATTGGTGAATGGTTTTAAGATAGAAAAACAATAGTAAAACTACTAATAAACCATTCAATTATTTATGGCAGATTATATCATAAAATATTAATACCAATAATACAAAATAATCAACGAGATTGTTGAAATAGGTGAAGATACTCTTATAAAATCATCAAGTAATTCTTGAGATAAATACTCTTTTACTTTGAAAAGAAGTGTTAGTTTGTAAAACTATATGTATAAAACCATAAGTGAGTTAAGATATTATTTTCATAATAAAATTATTTTGTTTAGAAAGATAATGGTTGAAAAAATAGATTATAGAGTGCCCTTGAAAATAGGTAAGAATTTGAGAAATTCCCTTGAATCTGGCATATATTTCCGGAAGAATTTTTGAAAGACCCTTTTAAAAAATATAACTCCCCATAAAGGAAAGTAAGATTATGGTTGGTAAATATATATATAACATTATCACAGAATATATAAGGATTACATATAATAAATAATAATTTAATTGAGGTAAGTATACAATAGGAGTAACCCGAAGGAAAATATATGTTCTGGTAGAAAACCCTTACCTCAAATCCAAAGGTGTTCCTCACTTGATCTTAATGACCTGAAGAATCAAATTCAGGGTCAAAAATTAATTATTAATGAAAATAATCTACATTTAAATTATTTATTATATCCTTATTATCTTCATTCATGGCCTTTTATGGGTTAAGAGATTTAATTTCATTATTTGTGAGTGTTTTCTTCCTTGGTTTTCATGGTCGGTTTACATATATTCATATACATATAAAAACGTAGAATGAGAATGGTTTTCCAGGATATAATTTTTATGTTATTAGTGAAAAAAAAGATTATACGGTCATAAATTTTTTTTGGTTATTGGGAGTGATGATGAATCATTATATAAAACATTAATGACAATTGTTTGGGTTAATTGGAGGTTCTTGATTACAACATACTTATTTTGATTTATAAATTAATATAATGTGTAAAAAAGGATTAAAAAACCTTAAATAAGTTATAATAAATATATTATAGTCTGGTTCAACCAGAAAAAATGTTTCATGACAAGAACTTGATATGTTAATCGAAATTGAAAACCTGTGGTCCTTGAATGTGATAAATTAACACGTCTTAGATGGCCTTTTCATTTATATTATAAAAGAAGAGTAAATTAGAGATGATGAATATTTTTTACTTTAAAATAACAAAATCCTAGTAAATTTAAGGTACTATATTCATCACAACATTTGGATAAAATTAGGTGAGTAATGAAAAATAAAATAACGGAACTTGAAATAAAAGAAATGAAAAGAGGAACTTACCTCTTGAAGTAATATTACTTGAGAGCCTCTTTAGGGGAGTGGTTTTGGTCTTTATATGATACCAAGGTTTGATAAACATGGTAGAGGATCTTGGGAGGATATTTGAGTAGAATTTAGTAAATTAAAAAGGTTTGAGAGTGGTGAATAGAAGAGGGAGTGGGGGCGGTTTTTATACTGGAAGGAGACGAGGGTTTTCCCATTATTTTTCATATTATTTTATTATTTTTTCAATGACAACCAATAGTATTTATTATTGTGAAAATGAATAGTAATATGTGCATGTGAGTTCAAAGAAAATGTGCTTACATCATCCATGATTCTAGTAATAGTGAACTTAGCTGATAATGTATATATACAATAAATTTTTTTATTTTACTATTTAAAAAATGAGTATTTCAAAAAAATCCCAAAAAAATCACGCTAGACATTTTTTGATGTGTACAATTCAAATATAGACCCCATTTTTAAAAATATTTTTGTAAATATTATTAATTTAATTTTTAAATAAAATCATAGTTTATTCAAGAAATAACAATCTTAAAACTATAATTCAATTTATATCACCTCGAAAAATTAATCTAGATCTCATTATATTATAAACATAAGACAATAAAATAATAATATGATTTACTATTCATAAGGTTGATATTTATATTCATAAGGTTATGTTACTATTAACCAAAAATTATGTTTGTCTTATCAGACACTAAATATTTTACTAAATGCAACCGTGTATGTTGGTTTTTCGAAATTCAAAACACAGAGGTGGAAAATTATGTTTACTTTCTAGGTTATAACAAAGTGGTGTATTATAGAGAATCAGTGTTTCATGCATTCAATATGAAATTTCTTTTTAAAATCTTGGGTGTTACAAAATGGGTTTACCATATCAAGGAAGAACATGATGGTAAGAGGAGAAATAAGGCAAGGCTAGGGGTGAGTGGTTTTTAGTAGAAGGAAGGTGTGGAATTCATTGAGATTTTCTATACTATAGTAAATCTTACCACCATCCAGGTGTTTCTTTTTATTTTTGAATAAAAATAATTATACCTTGAGTATTTCTATGTCAAGACTTATTTTCTTCATGGAGATCTAAAATAGGATGTCTATATGTGGCATCCGGATGGATAAATTGAGTAACAGATGGAAGACCTTGTGTGAAAAATCTAGTATACCTTATATGGGTTAAAGGAGGCACCCATTTAGTGGTAAAAAATGTTTGATACATTCATGAATAAAAATTAATACAAATTTTTTGGCATGGATAAATGATTTTACATCAAGTCTTTTGTAATAGATACATTATACTACTTCTATATATAGATTACATGTTCATTTTAGGATCATGTATGGAAGGGATTGATGATATGTAAGGGAATCTATTAGTATGGTTTGAGATAAAGGATCCTGGAGATGTTAGAATGATTTTAGGGATCCGGATCGAGATAGACTCACAACTACAACCTGAATTTTATCATACTCTGACAATATTGGAAGGGTTTTAGGAAGATTTTATAGTAGAAAGAAAATCCAATATCTATCCCCATAGAGATCCATTCAAAATTATCAAAGGAGTAATCAATGAAGAAAATATAAGTGGATAAGTACATAGAATTTTTTCCATATACACTGTTGTTGGAATCCTGATTTATGTCATGGTATGTACCAAAAATGACCTTGCTCATGAAGTGGGAGTTATGAGAAAGTACATGCATAACCCTTTAAAGCAATATTGCGAAGTTTCTAAATGGATAATAAGGTATCTAAATAGAATCATGGATATATATCTATGTTTTGGGAAATCAAAAACATTACAAGGGTATGTGGATTCTGAACATCAATTTCATTTCAATGATAGGAAGAATACCACAGGTTTGGTATTTCCCTATGGAGGAACATTTGTAAAAAAGAGATCTCAATAGCAAATGGTGGTGGCTCTATCAACCACATGGGTAGATTAAATTACTATAACATAACATGGAAAAGAGATGGTTTGGTTAAATAACTTCTTGGATGAGTTAGGTATAAGGAAATAGGAAAATGTATTATATTGTGATAGTTAGAGTGATATACATCTTAAAAGGAACAATATGTTTAATGCTGGGATGAAGAACATTCAGTCGAAGTACCATTTTATTAGAGGATTTATATAGGATGGGATGTTGATATTGTAGAATATTCATGTAACCAAAATAAAATAATTATCTTTTTTCCAATGAGGGTATATTTATTGGAAAAATACATTTTATGTTAGTAAATCATTTTACCAACAAAAAATTTTCTGTTACTAAATTTTTGGTAAAAGTATGTTGGTAAATGTTATTGTGACTGATAAAATAGTTCTATTTTAATCATAATAAATACAACAGATAAAATATATGTTGACTAAAATATTTTTTGATAGATTTATCTATTTTTAATATTATAATTAACATTTATAAACAATACCAACAATTAATATCTGTTTATAAATTATAATTTAAATAAAATATTATGTGCGAATATTCTAATATTTTTTGCTCAAATTTAATATTATATTTTTCAATCTAATAATATATAGAATATTTTCTATATATGTTAAACAATAGTTATAATATTGTATTGTTTAAAGCGCAACAAACCGAGGCCTCATTTGAAGAAACATGTTCAAACATAAATTAAAAACATTTACAAACTATGAGAAAGTTTATGAAGCTCTAAAAAAATGTTATAAACTAGTTAAAAATTTTCAAACTCTAAGAGACATTTCATGTAACTTAATCACACATCGTCTAAAATATAATTACCTCACACAACATGTGTCACTATCATGGTTCACAAGGGTGGCGCAATCAACGCTTACAATTCACCACAAAGTGATGACATGGACACAATAATAGGGATCAATTATCCAAACTTGTATTTTTATTTCCACTACTTACATAAACTAAAGTGGGCTTTGGGTTTTCACCCAATTACTTTCCCATCCCTTATTTATTTTACCATATTCCATGTCTACATAGAATTCTTATTTCCTACTCTCTCTTGTAGAACCTCTAAGACTTAACTACCAACAGCTACACATTATATGAACAAAATAATACCAAAAATTAATATTAATAAAAAAATTAAATGTTCCACCATTAATAAGGAATCCAATCAAAATGGTTGGACATAATAAATTCATCATAAATCATTAGGTATAATTGAAAATATACATGATTCAATATTTCTAAAATATTCAACATCATAATTTATGAAATAATTTGTGTGAAACATAAATTAAATGAAATAATTTTTCTTCTATTTTAAAAAATTAAAACTTATTTCTATATAAATTGGATTTCAAAAAGTGATAAAACTTTTTTAGACCAAGAAAACATAACTTTTTTCAAATCATGTAGACAAGAGTTGGTGCATCCATATTATGTGAAATAAAAAAACTAAATAACACCATACAAAATTTTTAAGGTAAAAATAAAACGATATATCTTTTAAGATAAATATGCTTATCAGAAATAGAATTTATAATATAAATATATTAAATAACAAAACAGAGTCAAAACTAAATGAATTAAATTACTTATACTTTATTGAATGAAATATATAATAGTAATTAATTTTATAGAAATTATTGAAAACTAATAGTATTAATTACCAATAATGATAATTGATTCCAGTAAATTGTTTCAATATAGTTTAAAACCGATTGTAGAAATCTTAATTTAATCTAATTACAAGAATTACCATTTATGATAAGTGAATTTACTCAAATTATTCTATATTGATTATAAATAAATATTACTTTTCCCATGAAAATGCATAAACATGTGGATATTTATTTTTTTTAGGTTAGAAATTATGTTAATTATTAGTTTAATCTGATTATTATTATTTTTATTATTTTTTTCTCAAGGTAACACAACATTTTAGATAAAAACAAAAAGTAAAATATAAAAATATATCACCACCACAAACAAAACATGTTACACTTCTTATTATTATTCTTTTTCTGAAGGAAACTTAAAAAAAATAGTGAAAAAAATTATTGATGTTATGAAATCAATCAAGCACAAAGATGATCCAAACACAACATGTGATAAAAGAAGAGCTCTAAAAATAATGATAGTGAAGCCAAACACAATAGGTGGCACTAATTTAATGGAACTCCAGAAGCTAGTTGGAACCACCATTATATGGATGGTTGATAGAAGTGAGTCTAAATGATCCTCAAATGAAAGCCTAAGTGAAATGTACATAGAATAATTGTTGGGTTTCATAATGTAATCTATTAAACTAAACACAAAATATATATCACTAACATAATATATTGAGAACAGAAAATAAAGTGTATTAGTAACCAAAAAAATATTTAATACACATTAAAATCTGATAACCAAGAAGTAAAAGAATCAAACAATACAACTAAAATAAAAGTACATAACATTTATTTAAAAAAACACAAAAAAACCTAGAATGAAAGAAATATTCAACTGTGAAAATTAATAGTCATGAAAATAAAAATATAGGATAAGTATATAAGAAAAATTTAAATATTAAATGAAATATAATGTACATAATTGAAAATTCTTTAGAATTACACTTGAAAATTATAGATTTACTCTTTAAATGGAATATTTATAAAAGGAAATTATAGGAATATTATTGTTATTGTTTTCTTAAAATGAGATATTTAGTGGGTTATTGAAGGTATTAGATCCATTGAAATAGCATTAAAAATATAAAAATAAATATATTTCATATTACACAAATTTTAGATTCAATATTATATAAATGAATATAATTTATGAATTTTTATCATACAATATTTAAGTATCGGTGATTCTTTTTATTTATAGGGTACCTGATGAAAGTGTATACTAGTTGATGGTGCATGTGTAGAAATTGGATGAAAAAGCAGTTCAAGTGTTTGGGGGTAGCCAAAACCAATGTCATGGTTATAATTCCATTGCATTGGGAGGATCATTATAAAGTGACAAATGACACATTGATGCATCAAAATTACAGAAGTCTAGTGAGCCAAATGATAAATATGGATGTATATAATTTGAAAAAAAATATCTATAATATGCATGCCAGTTTTTCACATATATGACACATAATAGAAACTAAATTTTATTAGAGCATAGATCCAACTTGATCACTTTAATAATTCCATGAGTTTCATCTTAAATGAATATTATAATTAGAAATATTTTCTTTATTTCAAGAGGTTTATAATCAAAATATCTACAACCATTTAAGAACATCCTGATAGAATCTATATAGTATCATCCAATCATTAAAATCCACTAACCAAAGAATAGTATTATCATTTATATAGTAATATTGAAACACATATCCCTCATTTCCTTCTCTTCTATTCATGAAACATGGTTTAACAAATCTATATATATTATATATGAATATCAACATCCAATAAAATAATCATCATTCATGATTTTATAATCATTAGAATATAAATAGTTCAGTTATGGAAATAATAATAACAGTTTAAAATTATTTCATTCACCATGATCATTTATAGGTTACATCATATATTTTTTATAGAGGTCATTATAATCCAAGAAGAACAATAGTTAGCGGTTACAGAAGCCCAAATATATTCACTAAGAGAGAAAATATGAAACTTTAGGGTCATTATTTCAATAATTTGATATAATATATTAACAATAGTCCATAAAGATCCTAAAACTAATCAAGACAAACCAATGTTATATAAAATTGTAATAAATGTACACATTCAACTAAAATTTGAATAAAAATAAAATCAACGAAAATAGTAATTTAAACTAAAATTAATGTATCCATGGGAAATATCAATGCTTTTTAAATATTAGTGAGATTATTTAGAACATAAGCATGAATGTGATACATTTTTCTATGTAAATATTTTGAATAAATAAATATAAACTATATATTATGGGAGGTAAAAAATAGTAAAAATAAAAAATTATAGAAAATAAAAACTAGTGTTAGAATTTCTTCAAAAAAATTGAAAACATAACATAATAAAGAAGTTTATATTCTTTTATATAGAAAATACAGACTTAAAATGATTTTATGATATGAAAAATCATTGATTCAATGGACTAAAGTATAAAGAAAAACAAAATAGTATAAATAAAAAAGAATTTTATAAAAATCACAAAAAAAGTTAATTAACATAAGTGGAATAAAATAGATACATGATTATATGGTTTCAAATAAAATTAAAAATAGAGTATTGATATAGAGATAAATGTTTAAATGAATGTAAAAAAAATTAAATGAAACATAAAATGTTATAACATGAGAAGTTAATATTTTAAATAAGTAAAATCATGATGAAATCTAATAAAATGCATAGTGTTTCATTTTAATAATATGTGGATTTGATTAATTGATAATATATATCTACCAGACATCACCTATTGGTTAGAAGAATCAATTCTTAAAATTGGTTATTATATATTAAATGATGTAATAGTTAAGACTAAGGAATAATTTCAATGTAGTTACTATTTTAATAATAGTTAGGAATAATATAATCATAAAACATAAACATATTAGAGTGATACATCATCAAAGGTATATAAAAATAAACTAATGTTTTAGAAAATATTAGTATATGTAAATATATTGAAAATAAATTTGAATATAAATCATAACAAAGAATAGGTTAAATTAATTTAATTTATACATGAAAACATTAAATTTGTAATGATGGTTATTTAAATGATTTATTTAAAAGATAAACATAAATATGATGCATGTTTCCATAGAATAATTCTACCTATTTGATAAAAACTAGTGTCCATCAGCTTGTGAGAGATTAACTTTGCAAAAGAAAAATAGATTTTCCAAATAATCTCATAATAGTGAAAGTATTTATAGAAAATATTCAAATATATTTAATATACAAGGATGTGGTAAGAAAGTACATGGTAATGGATAACCTCGTGGGATAGGAGAAGAAAACCCTCTTAATTGAGCCCCATGAGGCCATGACAGTTCTTAACATTTTTCTACCCTTTTTCTGTGTATCTAGAGGATGCAGTGTCTTTTAAAACCTAATATTCAATAAAATAATAGTACAACTGAATTGAAAAAAAAAGTAATATCTGATTAATCACCACAATCATATATTCATACCAACAAAAAATTCATTCAAAAATTAAAATTTAATTTGGAAGAGATTTAACTAAATAACTGATTCTTTGGTATACCCATTTTGATGATACACGTTCCCATGTCCCATCATTTACCCTCATGGGAGGAATTTAAGATTTATATAATACTTCTACCAGAGGAAATTAAAAATAGATAGCTTCATAAAAAATGGTTTTCTTCAATAAGAAACATAAAATACACCGTTGCATGATTAAATAATGATTAGGGATCTTAGATGAAATTTAAGAGTAGTTCCTAGAAAACATGGACAACAGAGCCCATGGGGCAA
This sequence comes from Viscum album, assembly GCA_963277665.1. Lineage (NCBI taxonomy): Eukaryota > Viridiplantae > Streptophyta > Magnoliopsida > Santalales > Viscaceae > Viscum > Viscum album. The sequence continues at coordinate 1,635,653,058 of OY728137.1, read as the reverse complement.
GAAAAAAATGGAATTAGCATTTCGAATATGGTGTTCTCATATAATGGAAAAAATGGATACTAACCAATTACTGATGGGGATGAAATAATATTATATGGGGAGCCAGTGGGAAGGTGGATAATCACGGGTGGAGACGAAGAGATGGGGGAGCTGAGATTAAAGTGGATGTGAAGGCTAGGAGGCAGGGGAGGAGGAACAGGAAGAGGTGGGGAGAAAGATGTGGGGAGCCATAGGTAAGGATTTAGAGGCATATGTATGGAGGTGGAGGTAGAGGAAGAGGAGGAGAGTGGAGGCCTATATATAGGAAGGTGACCATGGAAGAGGGGAGATGTGAGGATAAAGTGAATTCAGAGGCCGAAACCTATTTTCATTTTATTACATTTTTTAAAATAACTTATTGTTATATCATGTTTATTTCTAATTTTTGAGAATGGTTATTAAAATAACATATAATAATTTATTTCAAATAAAAAATATTTAAAATACTATAGTTTTATTTTGTTTCAAATAGTGCATGTCATATTCCTAAAATTTATCAAAATATTTGAGTTAATATTAATATAAATTTTTTACTGAATTATTAAATGATAAAAATAAAATAATAATTAATTTATTTGTTTTTGGTGAATAAATATTATTACCAGATTTATATGTCAAAAAACTATTAGTAATAATAATTAATAATAATAGATTCATTTGTTAGTAAAACAATTCTTTATTAATATGATATAGAAAAAAATAATTATAATTAAATCATATGTTGGTATTGGAAAATTAATAACAAAATATATATGTTTTGGTAAAAATAAATGTTTGTACTTGAATTTAATACCAATAAAGATTAATATCTGTTGTAATTTATCATTTAAAAGAACTAATATACTATTATTTACTAAATTTCTGTGGGTATAAGTCATACATTTTATAATGAACCAATAATCTGATTGACATGTTGAAAATTATGATGATAATATATAATTTGAGGAACTATGGTGCCTCTTTTGGTCTCCACTAATGAATGGAGGATGAGAGAAAGAATATGGGAGAACGCTATGAGATTACAAAAGTGAAAACAATTGGTATTTCATTAATCGTTATCTTGAAATTGAAGTTGTGAATGTAAATCCCACATTGGTGAGTGAAGAAGAGGATAAGTCCATATTAACTATTTTTTATAAGTTAGTAGCATTGAAGCATGTCAACATAAAGGATTAGGTTCTATGTGGTAGATTGTTAGATTTGTATAGCCGGATCTGTTAGGATGAATTTGGATCAAATGTTAGCATCTTGGACTATACCAGTGCTGAATTGTTGTAGTAGTACTGATCGACGACACTGATAGGGCATTGTAGCAGTGTGTAATTTGACATGTAACTATAGCATAGTATATTTGGCAATATTGATAAGGTATTGTTGCATTTTAGAATTTGGAGACAATGACATTATTGCTCTATGGACTTTTGGCCACTGACACTGTAGTAGTACAAACTTGGTTAGTTGTGGTGAAGTAGCACAGTGGACTTACTTTGTAGTTGGTGGAACCATGCATCATCTTATTTATTAGATCAATTCATGTTAGTGTTTCTACGTGAAAAAATTTGAATATATCCCTATAATTAGGCTCCCAAATTAGTGAAGTGATTCTACCTCTCATTGGACATTGGGATTTTTCCCAAACCATGTAAGTAATTATGTCTTTGTTCTTCTTCTTCTTCTTCTATTCTATATTTTCTTCATTAGTAAACCTATATATTGCGGTGAATCTCAGTTTTTTCACAAAATGTTTATCTTCTACACAATACTTTTCGAATTACCTTAATTTTGTTGTAAGGATCCATGAATATAATCCATTTAGTGATAATTGACATGTTCTCCTTTTATTATCATGTGGTACCGATTAATTTTTGGGTTCTAGCATGGTGAGACAATCATTATTCATTATCCATCTAGATCACTTCAATATCCTTCATGTTTCAAGGATCTATTTTTATTCATAAGAATATTAGATAAATAATTCAAGATAGAAGTTCATTTTGCACAATAATATTAAATTCTCAATTAATCCTACACAATAGACATAACCATATATTTACAAATAAAGGGTTTATATTAAAATATAATTTTATTGTGTATGAGATATTAAATATTTTTATTATCCTTAATAAACCTCATTTCATATGATAATAATGTTAATGTTATTATTTTATTGTGTTCACTAACTCGCCTAATCATAAATATTATTTTACCAGATTTTAAATTAATATTAATCGCCAGATGTTATCTTGGTCCACTCAAATTCATCGGGATTTATTGAATATGGGAATAAATATTTTAATTCACCAAATAAATATTTTATTCACAAAACAAAACAAAAATATTTATTAAATATTCAATTAAATAAATTTTTATCCTAAATCCATCAAATAAAAGTTTATTATATATTCTTGTAAATAATTAAATTATTTAATAAAGAATAAATAATTATTTTTAACCTTGTATATATTTTCGTTCAACAAAACATGAATAAAATTATTCCTTGGTATTGAGAATAATATTTATTCTAATAATTAAATTCAAATAGAATTTAGTCAAGTTAAATGGAAAAACTTACAGTATTACCCTCTATGATTTTACTCATTTTCATTAGGTGAGATTTCTTAGAGTCCAATATTGTTCTCTTGTAATGGGTTAAGGAAACTAAGATAAAGAACATAATTTTGAAATTTCAACAAACACATATAAAAACTAACTATGTAATATGATCCCTTTGTCTTAATCTCTCATCATTTAGGTTTGAAATCAGTATCATCAACTTATAAATTTGATACATATTTCTTTTACTATCTGAAATAAACTTCATTAGACCATGGCTATGGAATTTATGAGACGATAATATTTCAATCAATGGGATCAGATATCAACCTCCATAAATATGGTAGAGAAAAATCTTTCATTATCTTACCCTAATTCCCACCAGCATATAGAATTATTGTGTTTGTTAATAAGTCTAAGTGTGTGAGTCATGACATAAATTAATGATAATATTAAAGTCTAAACACCATTAGACCCACTCAGATAATGGAATATCTAATACCACCAAAACCTGAAGAATTCCTACTAGCTGGTGTATTCTCATAATCTTCCATCTTGGATATTATCAAGTGTAAAATTAATTAGAAGAAAACTCATTTACTTATGAGTATCCACACCTGACAATCTATATACTATGTAACATCTTGACATTTTAAAAGGAAACACTATATTGTAAAACCAACTAAATATTATTATTTAAATGTCTCTGTTATAAACTAGCCATTAAATTGATATGTATAAATAGTATTAAATAATTTATGAAATAAATTTAATAGTATTAGTCAATATAAATATGTTGATTTTTTTTATAAAATAATCAATTATTTTTTAGTAAATTCATTTTATTCTTCAAAAAACCTATTTTCTTCAAAAATGATTTTTATTACTTTTTATGTACAAATAATATATTGAATTTATATAAAGTATAGAAAATTTATTTGATAAAATGTAATTCATTTTGGAAATCATCATATTAAAATCATTTGATAGTGAATATTCATTATTTTCTGAAAATTTTTATTTTTCAATGAATAATGAGAAATACTGATTTTTATTGAAAACTATATTTTATTTTACAGTATTTACGAGTTCAAATTATGTTTTGGATTAGTTTTAAATTTTAATTAGTTAATTTTAATTACAAATAATCCAATTATGATTTTTTAAATGGTTTTTAAAATTGAATTTAGTATAAAAATATTGTATATTTATGAAATGATTTTTTTTTAAAAAAACTATTATTCATTGAATTTTTCTAGCTTAATTTTAAATAAAAACTTTCAAATTTTGTTTAAAATTTTGAAACATAGACTCTGTATTTGTAATCAATGGGTCAAAATGTAGTAAATAGGTCTCCTTTATTTTTTTGGAAAATATTAATTACAACATTAGTAATTTTTATTACCACAGTAAAGGGTAAATCTAGTAATTTAGGTTAAAATAAAAGGATAATGATTGATAAAAGTACCCAAATACTTACCTAAATTTTATTGGATCAGTATATCTCAACCATAATCAAAAAAAGTTCAAATTTATGACCTTTTGGGGCACATGGATGAGATTATGACCTTTATAGTATTTTATATAAAGAAATGTCAAACAATCCACACACTTTTTTTAAAAAGTAGAATATTTTTAAAATGGTGTTATATAGAGGGTATTTTCGACTATAAAAAATTATTTTTAAATATAAAATATTTATCTTCTCCATGGTAATTTATTTTTAATTTTTTCTAAAGAAATAATTACCAATATTATTTTCACATCACCGATGAAGTAATTATTTAATTAATGAATGAATCACATAAATGATATTAAAAATATTAAAATAAATATAATTTGAGATAAATATTATGATCAATGAATTTTATATAATATCATGACATTTTAGGGATATAAAAAAAATTTGGTTGGAATTTTAGATGTTGTCTTTATATAATTAAAGTCAAAGTAATGAATAGTTTTAAAAAGTGACATTATGGGATTGAAAAATTGAGGAAGATGGATCGATATCCCCTGGATCTCCCCCTCTCAATTGTGGCCTTTTATAGGGTTTCTCCAAAACCCCTTATCTTTGGGGTTGGAGGTTCATTTGAGTGTAGTTCCCCCTCCTTCTCTTCCTCTCTTCTTTCCTTTATTTTTTCCTATCGAATCCTCCATCTTCTTCTTGATTACATTCTTCATGTCATTATTTCTCTCTGGAGGTGTGGTTATTGGTTCTTTTTTTACCTTTAGATTTTCAATCTAGATGATGGTGGTTGTTTCAACCCCCAACCACTCCATCACCTCTCTGAACTCACTTTCCATCACTTTTATCCAGGTTAGATCTGTAGAAATGGTTACGCAATGGTTTTGGGATAATTAAAATGGTGGGTGAGGGATTTATAGGTACTCATGTGTCGGCATGATCCTGGTTTTGGATTTTGATATTATTTTAAGAGAGATGGCGTATCTTTGAGGTGTCAGATTCTCTTATCCCCTCCATGGCCTGAAGGCCCTCTACACCTCTTTGATTTGGAGCTGGATCGATGGTTCTTCAAAGGAATTTAGATGTGTGATCTGGTTGTTGTCGATGTTTCTCACGTGACATGTTTCTCTTGGTTTTGATAAAAAAATTTGTATTCCTTATACCGCAGTTGGTCTGTATGAGGTTATTTTGATGATGTTTTAGACTTATTCGTCTGTAAAGGTTTTATTTCTGGCTTAGTCATGCCTCGACAATGGTGTAGTGTTCATACTAGGAAGATGATAGTGGTGTTAAGTCGACGATGTTTCTGTTGGTACCTCATAATGCCTATGTTTAGATTCAGGAACCATCTATATTATTGGATGATGGTATGATGTTTCATGATTCAAGTGTGGAAGTGATGATGAAGCTTCTTTAGACAGTGATGACAGACACCATTGGAGCTCGTTGGTGATCTTGTTTGATGGAGATAAGGCATATTTTTTATTAGGTATATGACTCAAGGTAGGGTATCTGACTCAAGGTGAGCATGAATCAAGATGAATCTAATATCAATATGGATGATGATTTCTTGAATTATGAATTTTTTATATTTTTGGAAGGCTGTAGTGGTGGTAGGGTTTGTCTATAGTGGTTTTGAATTTTGAATTTTTTATATTGTATATTGATTATATAAGTGGTCTCGGTGGGGTATGTGTAGGTGATATGTGGATTATTATGTATTCTTCCCACATTACCAAACAGTGTATTCTTAAAAAAATAGAATAAATAGATTGAGAACATGATGGATATCGTATATTAAGTAATATTTTATTAAATGATATAAGATTCATACAATTAATAAATTAGGAAAAGTGTGTTAGGTATGTTCTAAAACATCAATAATTGTCTATACATGGGTAATTTATCATTTTATAGTAATTATATTTTGACCTAGAGAGTAAAAATTCATATTCTCATGGCAAGAGTTAAAGGGGTTAAATATCAGTTAAAATTAAAATATAAGGGTTGAAGTATTCTCAAACCATGTCTAATTTTTATTTTATGAGGGTATTTTGTCCCATAATCATTGGATATTATAAATTAATGAATTTTGAGCCATTTTAAAGTAAATATTAATTTATATTAATTTAATATTTTGAGAAATGCCAAGAGTATCCCTCCTCTCTCTTTTAAAAGGGAAACTATTATCCTCATTTATTCACAATTCGAAACTATTTTGGTTCAGAAAATAACTACCCAAATACCATTCTATAATCCCTCCACTCATTATATATGTATTTTTTTAGGAATAATACCAATATTATAGGTGTCAATGTGGTAATAAAATTAGGTTTTCGAAAGAATTAGCATAGTTTTTATCTTTATGTCTTAGTTTTGTATACATCTTCCACATCATTAAAACCTTATTAAACCATTATAAAATAATAAATAAAATATACTATATATAATTATATGTTATTATGTTAGTTTAATAACTTATATCTATATCCCATTCTATTAAATAATAAATCAAATCATTCTTCGTGTGCATGGTAGACTACATCCTCGGGACCGAGTAAATTTTTTTTCCATCACTGTATCTCAAGATTGGTTATAATGATGTAATTAAGGTATATATATGATATTAATGAAATATTTATCATTATTAATGTTCAATTTATCAGTTACCCTATTAACTTTTCATGTATTGGAAAATGATAATGTCGTTAATGCGTACGAGTGGACTGTCATCTCCACGAATCGACGTGATTTGTTTTCTTCCACTTCATGAAATGGATGGTATATATAAGTATATTTAAATAAATAATATGATATATGTCATATTATAATAATTCTTTAAATATAAAATAATATTTACGATCTTTCCATAATGACCATTGAGAAATGGAAATGTTACCCATGTGTATGTATGCCCTACCGTCTCCTTGATTGTAACACAGTTCATTTTCTATAACCATATTTAATGGATGGATTTAAAATTATAATTGACGTATAAAAATTATATTTATTTCAAGATTATTATTATTTAGATAATTTAATAATGACCTCTTTGACTATATTTAACATACCTAACTCATTTTGGACTTCAAAATAAATATTTTTAAAACGTCAGACATGAAATTAAGTGAATATGTAATTGTATATAACAATAAAATATGTGATATAAAAGGAATAATAAACACGAAAAAGGTTCTTATGAAATTATATAATTAACCTCATTTTATTATCCTGAAATATAGTTAATGTATGTAACAATTCAAACTTAAGGTAAGGAACTTTCATTTAAGAATTATCTTTTTAAAGTTTCTCTTAAAACTCTATTTTTCTTCCATGTTCATTTTTTCAAAAAAAAATCTTCAAAAATTACTTTACTATTCTCTTATGATTTTTTAAATTCATTTTTTATTATTTTTAATGTTTGAAAATAATATTTTTTTTTCTAATCTAGGTACTTTATGATTTTTTTGGAAAACAATATGGAAGAAATGTTTTTTTAACTTATACAACATGAGCAGTTTTTTCTTCCTTTATGATGACTCAATGTTTTGAATTTTCATTCATAATTTTCCATGGTTATTTTCAAATAAAATGGTTTCTTTATGTTGTGAAAAAGATATAGATATGAAAAATTCATTTTTAAATAAAAAGGGTATTTTGATATATAAATATGTTTTTTTTAAATAGTTTTCAAAAGGGTTTTGTGAATAGAAGGTGAAATTGTGATATTGTTTCTTAATTATAATATAATTTAGTATTATATGAAAAATGGGCGATCTTGATATAGCTTATATGATGAGTTAAGCCCCATTATAGCTCACGGGTGAGCTCGATATAACTTATACAAAGGGTTGAGACCCATTATAGCTCATGAATAATACGTGAGCCCGAAAATAGATTATACGAAGTGTGAGACCCATTATATCTCTCAAATGAATTGGATAATTATTTATATTCTCCAGAGAATTATATTATATGTTGGTAGTTTGGTTATTTCAATTACATGAGTTTTGAAATGGTTTTATGAATATGATGCTCTAACTTGAAAAAAAATGTTTTTCATTTACATACTATGGGTTTTAATGGTTTTTTTGAGAAAAACGTTTTTTTATTGAATAATTGTTTTATTTTATATAATCAAATATATTTGAGTAAAAAGGTAAATATTAAGTGGGTTTTCTCGTTTTCTAATAGACTAACAGATTTCTTCTTTTTATGTCCCTTACTGATCTATTTGTTCTCATACCATTTTATTAAAAAATCACAAGTTTCAAGGATGATTAAGGATAAAGATAAGGTCAGTATTAAAATTATGAAAAATTCTCATGATATTAAATCACATTTATTTCTAATAGTTTTATTTGGTGGAAATGGAGACTTATTAGAAGTTTCCACTTGTAATGTATGGGTTTAATATCTAATATTTTTTCCTAATTCTATAAAAATCTATACAAGAAAGATCCTCAGGATTGTATGAAAGTTAATTATATCTCAAAGCACTAGAATATGTAATTATTAATGACATGTATTTATAATTGATATCATATGAAGGTTTAGAGAAAATTGGAGATTAGGTTGATTTATTCAGAGGCTTTATTAAGTGTTATGGATATCATCATGGGTTTATAATTTTAAGTTTTATCATAAGTTTAGTGTCTTAGAAACCCCTTATGAGGATTTTAGTCATGAATGTTTAAGGATACTAATGATATTTTTGGAGACATTTCTTTTGAGGTAATTATGGGTTATTATATTTTGGGACACAAAATGAAAGGCATCAGATTACCTTTGAGGTTAAAAAATTTATTTAATGTTGAATATATTAATTTTATTTTGAGTATTGTATCATATTTCTGTGAATGACATAAGAATTATAACAATATAGTTTTAAAAAAAATACAAATTACAGGTTGTGTGAAAATTCGCCACATGCCTGTGAGTTCTGAACCCAAAATTGTAGGGAGATAAGGGTGAATTGCCTACTAATGACCTATTTTATGCCTCTATTAGTGTGAAATATAATTTTTAAATAAACAGTTTTAATAAATAAGAATAAGTTTATTTTTTGAACATTTTTTTATCATATAGATGACCATGAGATTAAAAATTGATTTGGGGAGTATGTGATTAATTTTATTTCTAAAGAGGATCACTATAATTTTTTGTTACATTATCATAATATGGTAAACATAATACCCTGGTATTTTATTTTAGGAATAAAGTATAAATAATATTTTTTAAGATAATTTGATTCTATTATGTATTTATGGTGATTTAGGTTATTTATAGAAATGGTTCTCAAATCTTGGAGATTATATGTTCAGGGCATCTGCATTTTAGTATGATAATTTAGGATTAATTGATGTTATTTATATATAAATGTTAAAATTAATCTTGGGAGAATATATGATTAAATCCTTATGATTTTTGGGTTTTAATCATTGTTTGGAATATTTTTTAGGACTTTTAAGGATAGTTCTTTATTGAATGATCTATGTTGAACTTTTGGTATTACTTTTTCATATTTGATATTAAAAGTATTTTTCTTCATTTAATGTTTAATTTTTATTGGTAAATTATCTTATATTGTACAAACCATTTTTTTGCGTTAATCAGTAAATATAATAAGAACATATTTTTATATTTCTGTGGATTTTGTGATACATAGAATTTGATTCTAATTCTTTATGCATGAAAAATTCATATTGAATACACATTGTTTAAAGGAAAAGATGACATTTGGGTGGAAATTTATTAAAGTATGAAATTAGTCTAGTCATGTAAGTATATTTACTTATGTTATTATTCTATATAGTAAATTAATTCATCTACTAAATGAAAATAATTTCTGAATAAAAAAATTATTTATTTTCTTTTCTTACTAATAAATAAATTTCCTTTCAACCAATTAAATTTTTTTGATTATGTGATGGTTAAATTTCTCATGTCCATGTTCTCCATAAATCTATTTTAGTCCTTAAGAGATATTATTTTATTCCATATCGTTATTTTCACTTCCCACTAATGTTCTACTACTTGGAAACCTTTCATATGTTACTCCAGGTGACCATCGTACATCCATTTTCTAACATACCAAGTTGAGGTTTTATTAATAATTTTATATAATGTAGTATTTCAAAAAATATATTTTAAAAATTCAAACCCCAGTTACCAAAACATAGTTTAATTTTTGAGATCATAATTTCTTAATGGGGTAATAATGTAATATTTCTAGATTTTAAAAGGAAACACTATAGTATATGAAAACCTAAATATTATTATTTAAATGTGATAGTCATAACCTCCCCCATTAAATTAGAAGGAATAAATATGGGTAAATAATTTATTAAATAATTATAAAAATATTACTCAATATAAATTTATTTAAAAAAAATTAGAAACTAATCAGTTTATAATTAGTAAACATGTTTTATATTTTAAAAAAAATTCATTAAAAATAGTTTTATTAACTTTTTATGTACAAAAAATATAATTAATATCTATAAAATTTATTTGATAATATGAGATTGATTTTTGAAATCAACATATCAAAATTAGCCTATGGCGAACTTTTGTTAATTTTATGAAAAAGTTTGATTTTTCAATGATTTGTGAAGATAATGATTTTTATGAAAATTGTATTTTATTTTAAAGTATTTAAAAGTTAAAAATATGTTATTTATTAGTTTTATATTTTAATTAGTTAATTTTTATTTAAAATAATCAAATTATTTTTTTAAATGAATTTTATACTTGATTTTAGCATAAATAGTTTATATTTAAAAAGGGCATTTTTTTTGGAAAAAATGGGTTTTCATTGAATTTTTCCAGTTTAATTTTAAATTAAATTCAACAACTTATATGTTTTAAATTTTGAAAAATGTATTCTATGTTTTTAATAATTGGGTATAAAATAATAAAATATTCCTGTTTTATTTTTTAACGATATGAATAATAACCTTACTAATTTTTATTACCACGGTAAAGGGAAAATCATGTAATTTAGTTTAATAATAAAATTATTATAATAAATAAATGTATTAAAAAAACTTCAATATTATTAGATAGATATATATCTACCATAACCATCTAAATTTTTAATATATTTCCATTGGGGTAACTTGGATGATATTAGTAACTTTATAGTATTTCATTCTAAGAAATGAAAAACCTATCACACTCTTGTTTTTTAAAAGTGTAATATTTTTAAAATTTCCATTTCAAGAGGATATGTAAGACTAAAATATTATTTTGAAAAAAATTAAAGATTTATTTTCATTATGGTAATTTAATTTTAATTTTTAGTGAATAACTAATTATGTTTAATGTTTTCACAAAACAGATGAACTAATTATTTAATTAATGGAACAAATAAATAAATGGTATTAAAAATATTAAAATAAATATAGTTTTAGATAAATTTTAACACTATGATATTTTATAAATTTTTTATTTGAATTAATTTAATATTATCATATTTTTCATTTCATGCATTATTGAAAATAGTTTTTTTATATTGAAGCATTTTGTTTGGCTTGCGTTATACTCGATACTATGTTTTCATGCACTAAACACAACATATATTTCAACATTATCTACACACACCACCTAGTTTAGAATAGATTACATGCTTGATTTACTTTCCTTAATGGGTTGTGTAACACACAAGATCGAGTGTCACTAAACAATTATATATTATTAAAATTAATATTATTTAATAAAATAAGATATAACATATCCATTAAGTTCACACTTAGGAATATGATTAACTAAATTATTAAAATACATAGAAAAATTTATTAGTTTCAAAGGAATTAGAAATGTATATAGAAACCAATTTAATATTAAATAAATGTTTTTGTAGAAAACTATTTTTATGATCACAAAAATATTTGATCATAATAAATTAAATTAATTACAGTTATTGAGTGATTTTAATTTAACATATAAATATTATATCACCCAAATAATTTTTTTATTAAACCAATATATTTGATAAACATAATATAGAAACAAACCCAATTTCACATATAAAAACATTTATTTTTATTAAGGCACTTTTATCACCTTTTAATGGAGAACCTATTTTTAATCCAATTTTTGGTACTGTTATAAAGATTATATGTAAAAATAAACTTAATATTTTAAATTGGAACATAAAAATTAGGTTTGGGAGAATTGTTGGTATTTTTTTCTGAAGTATCTTATTTTTATAAATAGTTAAAAATACTGAATTTTAATTCAAAACTAAATTTTCATCAATTTTATTTTTATGGTTAAAATATATTTATAATCGTTTTAAATGTTTAATTAGATTTAATTTTTATCAAATAATTAAATTTATTTCATTGGAGTTAATTTCACATTGAAATTGAATACAAAAACATAAGAAACGTTTGACATTTTTTACTTTAAAACCCTGCATTGTAATCTGTGTTGTGAGGTTAAATTTAAATTAATTTCTGCCGCTAATGTGATTGTAATTTTAAGAATGGATTCCATATTATAAAAAAGGACAATTTATAATGTATAATAAGTTAAAAATAGTTTTTTACAAAAAATAATATTTGAATTAACTAAAGTTAATTATAATGATTACGGAAAAAATAAGCATAACAAGGGAATAAACCTTAAACTTAAGGTCCCAAAGGACCCAAAACCTTTTCCAACACCCATTTTTTGGCCATTATTCATCCATAAACCTTCCAATATTGTGTTTTTTTGTTTTTTATTACTTTTTCTAATTAAAAAAGTTGGTAAAACTATCTTGTTTTTAAAAATACCATGTGTGTCCTTTCCCTTCCCAATAAAAGGCCACCAACTCTCCTTCTTACTCACACCAATCAAACCATTTATATTCATAAAATATTTTCCAAATACACTTCTACGTATCCCTACTTACCTATTTTAATCCTCCCTTTTGAAATAAATTATACCAATGAATCACTTTGGTGAAAACCAAAAGGAGTTACCTAAAGTAGAGGTAACATCATCCCTCAAGTTTCTTTATATTATTTTCTTTCTCCACCCCCTCCACTCTCCTTATAACATGATTATAAAAAAAATACTCAATATAATGATATATTGTTTATATTAAGTTTTATACCTACACTCACACACACTTTCATCTAATGGGTAAGGAACATATTGTTTATGTGTACAACGAGTTACCGCCTCACGAAATGATGATTGTTTTTTTCTTTTAATACCTCTCATGGTTGGAATTATGATGTAAAATTTGTTTATTTATGATACATATGATAATTATTATTTCTTTAATCTTTTTTAATTAATTTACAACACATTTAATTATAATTTCCATTTTTTGAAAATATGATAATTTTGTTTGAGGAAGTCTGGACTACCGCTAACTCAAAGCGATATTATTTATTCACACCCTACATGGAATGTATTAAGAAAATTTTCAGTGAAAATAAATTATATATATGAAATAATAATTCTAATTTAATTATATTATATACATATATACATATATTTTATTTTCTTTATTTCTTTCAGAACAATAATGAAACAAAAAAAGTGTTCATGCGTACGTACGATCAACCATCTCCATGAACAGTGTATTTATTTCATACTCCTGTATTATATATATTATTATAATACATATATAATGAAAATAAATGATATTTATATCATATTTTATCTTTTTTAAACCATGATATATGTATATAAAAAATATATAACAAATTGAGACACATGTGAAAAACAAAGCGAATATTACCTGAAGTGTAACCTTAACATAAAATTGTTAACAAGTAGGTAATATAAAGTCATAATAGAACCATATATAGTTCTATATATAATTATATAGTTATTTTATCGATTGATAATAACATTATATTTATTATAAAATATTTTTGTATGTGATTGATGAGATTCAAGACACAAGGTATGGGAATTTCATCTCACTTTTTTTCATGAGACACGTGATTTATTCACCACTCAATACTATTTTGTGGTGTGTATAATTTCCCTAAAAGTATTATATAATTATTATAATTAACTTTATGTTTATTTATATATCCATTTAATTTTCTTCCTTTAATAAGGTTTATGATTCAAAATTACCAAATCTGTAAGGAAATTTTGTCCCAGTTTTCCTACTTTGAGTCACATTCCATGTTATGAACCAATATTTTTCCATGATGTGTATATAAATACATTAACATTTAATTTATTTTAATCTCATAATTTTCATTATATGTTCAGATTCATGTAATTTTATTATTTCCATGGTGTTATGATTAAATATTACCAAATTGGTAACAGTTTATAGCTATAATCTCACCATTTATTGAGATTGTTTATGATTATGCTCCCATTGATAATATATTATCATCAATATCTCATTATGTCTCATGAGTATTATTAACCCATAGTTATTCACATTATATTCATGTAATGGTACCATTTTCCCATGTTTTGGTGTATTAGATGATCAAGAAAGTTTTCTTAATAGAGTGTGACTTTACCTCTCTCTTTAGTTGGAAATATGTATTCCTTCAAAACCATGTTTTATAAAATGTTTCCAAAAATATTATACTATTATCCAATTATATTTAGAAGAATTGTTTTTCCTGATTTACATTTTAGAAAAAGTTTTTTAAAAGTAATCTCCTTTTCATTTTTTAATCAATGCACTTTTTTAAACTTTTTACGGTGGAAAAAAAATTTCATGTACGGATTTATCCACTGACCTAACCTTTATTTTAATGAATCTTTCTTTAAAAGATTAACAATTTATTTTTTTAAATAAAAAATTTTCCAATTATTTTTGAAATTATTTTTCTTAAAGTGGTTTTTAAGAAAATGTTTTTCATGTCATTTTAAAGCATTATTTATTAGTTTTAAAAGTATTTTTAAAGAAATGGTTTTCAAAATGTTTTCAAGATTTATCTATAATTTTTCAATGTATTTTCAAATAAATGGTTTTCAAAAAAATAAAATATTTATTTATAATTAATTAATGTATTTTCAAATAAATTTTTTTCAAAATGCTTTCAATATTTCTTTATATGTTTTCAATGTATTTTCAAATAAATGGTTTTCAAAACGTTTTCAAGAATTATTTATATGTTTTCAATGAAATTGTTTTCAAAACATTTTCAATATTTTGTTATAAATTTTCCTAGTGTTTTTAAATAAAAAGGTTTTTAAAATGTTTTGAAGCTAATTTTATAATTTTTCAAAGAAAATAGTTTTCAAAATATATTCAATATTATTTTATAATTTTTCAAGGAAAAAGGTTTTAAAAATGATTTCAATCCATATCTATATGTTTTCAATAAATTTTCTACGAATTTATTTTTAAAATTATTTATGTTTTAAAAATACTTTTTCAAAGAAGAAATGATATTTTCCTCAAAAAATATTTTTGAATGATGTTTCAAAAGTATTTTCCATCTAGGATGACATCTATCGATGTTACTCATCCCCCTTCAAATAAATTGTAAAAATGTTTGATTAAAATTATTTCATTTATTAGTATATGTTTTGATGGTATAATGTTTATGAAACACATTCCTCTTTCATGGGTTATATGTTTATAAAAACTATTCCTCTTCCATGGGTTTTATCCTTGTGAAACCCCCTTATTTTCAAGGGTTAGGATTTGATGAAATGATTATGGAACCTATATTTCTACACATGTTATGTTATTATTACACGTTTATGACGCCCATTTCATTTAATAGGATGATGATAGGATGTTTATAAAACTCATCTCTCCTTATGGTTTGTGATATGATAAAGGTTTTATTATCATGTGGCACATGTATGAATGACTTTATTATGAGAATTGTGGGACCTATATATCCCTCTAATACATTGGGTAAAGAGTTATATCTCATGAGGTATTGATGATATATCAACTCTATGGACTTGAACCACTATGAGAATACAGGGAAACCCAATCCATTACAAGGAAATGACTGTGACTATGGATGGTGGTTTGTCCCACCCAGTAGGTGTAGTCGCCATAAATATGAAATATGGAGAAACCAGATCCACTATGGGAATAAGGGGAAACTCGATCCCTTAGAAGGAAAGGGTTGTGACTGGGATTGTGGTGTGTCCCACCCAGTAGGTTTAGTTCCCATAAAGGTCCTTGATAAGTTATAGAAATTCATATTGACTTATAGACAATGACATCACATGTTTATGTATTCCATAATTCCATGCCTTATTCTTATGTTATTATTTCATTGATAATGTTTTTTATTTTCTTATGATTCATGTCGTATGAACATCCAAGATTTATTCCATAATTCATATTTATGATCTTTGATATGCAGGGTATGATTTTATAATGTTATGATCCAATTCTGATACCTGTATTCTTACGTTTATGCTTACATTTCTCCCTTTTTTACCATTATTGATCATTTGAGTTCTCTTCTTTTTATGTTCCCTTCCCATTGTAATGAGGATATTTATTAAGTATGATCTATCTAATAAGGGTTCTAGTCATTAATAACCTAGTGGGAGATAATTTAGAACTCTAATGTATTGATTTTTATGATTCCACGCTTCCAATGGCACTAAACTAATATAGTCTTTGGGGGTATATTTTTATTATGTTTTATGTAATCCGCAAAATTTTTGTAATTTCTATATACATTTATAATGGGTCCTTATAGTTGGAATTAGAGTTAAGGTTTAGTAAACCTTTATAAAATATGATGAGAAAACTTTAGTGTAATTCCTAGGTTTATTTATAATGATATGTCTAGGGATGTATCTAAGGATAACTATAAAGATGAGACAAAGTTTGGTAAAATATCCTAGAATTTTTTTAAAGGAAGGATTAGGTTGTTTCATAGTAATATATCTTTGTCTAGATACTAAAATTGAATATGGTTATGGAATAGTTTTACCTAGGAGTAACAACTCTAACAAAGTTTTTCGGGCCTGACTTGGTGTAACCTAGTACACAACAACGAGCCATACTGCACCCCAGGTTTGACACTCTCAGGGGATATGATTTATAAATTCACAAACTCTTCACTAACCATCATGAAGGATAAAAATGGAAGTTGGATATAAATAACCTTGGATTAACCTAAGGTGTCATAGTTTAATAATGGTGACATAATTTAGACAACATATATGTGATTTTTATCATTATTTTATTCCTCACTATGATAATCGTTTCTTACTCAATTCTTCTGGGTTTTAGTAAACAGAGGGAACTAGAATAAAATAGATTAAATTTGAGTATGATGTAAAATCTTCTGATGAGCAGTCTAATCGGATGATCACCGGAGTGAAGGATGTTGTGATCATGCCTAATTAGTTTCCATGGAACATGATCAACAATGTGTACCTTAACCAACTCTTGGACTCACCAAGGAAGAGAAAAAACATTTTTTTGAGAGTTTAGGTAATGGAGACCATTAAGGAAATAAGATTATGTTGTCTTTGTGTCAATAATGTGTAAATAATCACCTAAGTGAATGTCTTAGAGGAAAAAGTAGGTGTTCTAACTATAGAAAATAACGACACAAAGAACGTAACTAAAATGGAAAGATGAAGGGTTTGGATAACAAAATGGATGGTAATATTCACCTCCCAAACACATTATCAATGTTCCAAATCTTTAAATTTGGAATTAATGTTAATTATAAAAATTGACATCCTATGTGGAAATCTCCAAAAGAGAATCAGAAAAGTGGTACAAGTAATGGTTATATTGCTGATGATAATGATAATAAACATGAAATATAAAAGGAAATAAGTATTAAATATTGTGATGAGGTAGCCTTTTTATGGCTCATGGATTAGGTGGAATAATTTATGTTTTTATGTATTTTGATTCAAAATCTATGTTATATCAATGATGAAATATACAAGGATTGTCTAATTAATATTTTTATTTAAGTATTTAAAAGATTATATATGATTTTTCTGATGGAATGGAAAAGTTATTTAATGAAAAGATGATATTTTTAATAACCGAAGATAACCATTAATATGTTCATTATTTAAAGAGCATGTTGTTTGTAAAAATATATATGGAATATTAATAAGTATGTTGGATGGTACTAATTTTTGGATTGAAATGAATATAAATATAAAAAATACAAACGGGGTGTGAAATGTAAGTTTAAAAACATTTATTTTTATACATAAAGAAAACTTAGTTTAATCATAATTAAAATAATTAAATTAAAAAAACCTCTTAATGTATGATAACAATAATTGGACAGGGTCATAGTTCTGATGGACAAATTATCATAATTTGTGGGTCTTGATAAGTATTTCATAGGTCGTCTTTGAAATTAATCATATTCACAACTAAGGAAACTATTTAATCAAAGTAGAATAATTTAGATCATAATCACAATGGTTATGATAAAGATAGTGAAAAAATTAATGACTCTATCATTATACATATAAAATTTTATTAGGTAAATTAATTGATAGTAATCACTAAAATCATAATTAAAATGATCGTAATCACTAAATAGATGTTAGAAAAATTAATATACATAATTATTTACTTTATATTAAAAATCATTGGAAATATAAACAATTAGAAGAATACATTTCATTTAATCCAAAGATAAGGGTATACAATAACCTTGGATAAAGGTCCCATGATTTATACTTTCAAGAAAGTATGTCTTAGCAACACTAGGGTAAGTCATGGATATGATTATCAAATTCTATCTTCCCATCCCTACAAGACCTCAATCAAGAAGGTGTTAGTAACTTGTGTATTCCTAGCCTCGAAATCCCTCAATCCGCAAACAATCTGATCATCTGTCTTTCTATCCATAGAATCCCTCAATCGAAATCACCAATAATCGGTGTTGCGCTAGGCAAAGTAAAAAATCGCGGAATTAAAAATTATGCAGAATGAGCAATTAAAAATTTAATCTCTTTAGAGTATTTGGCATGAATAATAAATTTGAAAAATATCTCATAGAGTTCCTCCAACACATAAAAAGTTCTAAGCTAATTAAAATGTCCTGGAATTTATAGCCCAACATCCCAACAATTATCTAGGATTCCAATTTTTATATTTTGTCCTAAAAATTTGGGCGGGTGTGGACACCTGGCACTCCAATATTCATCTGATAAATAAAACAACGACATAATTTTAAAAATCATATCAAAATAGAATACATGACATTGTTTTTATTTAAAAGGTTTCCTATTCATTATGATATAGTTTTCTAGTTATGAGAAAATTAGTTTGAATGGATCTGATGATTCTTGTTATAAGATTCAGTATGATATTTATCATTATAAAAATAATTTCAGAATTAAAACTATATAATGTTTATGATATTGATCATATTCGGTGTTTATGATAGGAATCATATCCATGATCATTACTATAATCATGAAATCACTTATTTATGAAAAACTCATGAGTATGATTATTATCGTACGTACATAGAAAAACATAATGATGAAAAGTAAAACAAAATACTTAAAGAAAGTATGATAAAACAAAATATTAATTTACTTAAAATGGGATTTTTTTATTTCCAAAACAAAAAAAGTAATAAATAAGTCAAAATAATACTTTTGAATCAAAAATATACCTCGTTTTGGAAAGAAAAACCATAATTTAAAAAAAATTGAGTATTAAAAAAAATTGTTTTCATAAGTGAACACTTATACTTCTCTCCCTTTGAGTTTTAAAAATCTTCTAAATTTGATTTGAATATGACTAACCACCCCCTTAGGATAAAAAGTCTCTAAGGACTGTATGCTATAAAAAATACCCCCCTTACTAAAAATATTCTCCATTTGTAATAATTATTCTCTTATTCCCCATTTTATGAAAAATGTTCCCCCTATCGAATACATTATCACCCTATATAAATTATTTTATCCCTTTTTGATTTTCATAAAAGAATAGGGAAAGTATTATTATACCTGAAATAAGGGTTAGGTAATTAATAAATATGAAGTGATAAAGAATTTTATAATATTAGAACATGTTAAAGAACATACATCAAATAAATGTAAAACATTTAATCAAACAATATGTATATGTCAAGTTCTTACATTAGTGTTCCAAAAACAACAATACAAGAAGAGTTAAAGAAATTTATTTCATTTCCTTTTCATTCTAATTGTCTTTTTTCATGAGGTCTAAGAAAATAGTCTTGATTTTTTTGAATTATTTACTATCCTCCATCATCTTATCAAGATATTATTATTGAGACCAGAATTTCTATTCTTGATCTTCAAACAATTATTCTTGGGTATGAATCACTTCTTCCTAGGATTTCACCTTCCCTTCCAGAAATTCAATCTTCTCATCTTGAGTCTCAACCTTTTCTTCTTGAGCCTGATGTATTTTTACCATAACTTCGGTTACCTATTCTAGTATTTCATCTTTGTTTCTCAACAAATAATTTTTACTCTTCAAATAAAATACATCTTCCTTGAGTTCCTTGATCCTTTTAATTTACAAATAATAGTACTTGAGCTTAATAATTAAATACTTGATCTCCCTATGGTAAGTATCCCATTAGTAAAGAGCTGAGACAAGGAAAAGTGGATCAGTAATACCTACTATAAATGAGGGAATATAGGACACGTCTAGAATGAGTGCGTAGAGAAATTAAAGGCACCTAAAACCAATACAAAAAACATGACGGCTGAAGGAACTGATGACATGTTGCTACCAAGTGTGGATAATGCTATGTAGTATTGTATTTTAGACTCTATTGTGTCTTTCCATTCCATATAAGATAAGGATTTCCTAAAAAATTATGTTTCAAGAAAATTTATAAGTTAAATCTTGTTGATGATGAACCCTTGTAGATTGTTGAGAAGGGTGATGCACATTTCAAGACCAACAACATGATTTTTTTGGTTTAGAAATATGTGATGTATATCCCAAGTTTAAAAAAATTATTTTTTTAGATGTCTTGATGATGCAAGTTTTAGTTTCATGTTCACTGGTGCTTCATGTATGATAAATAAAGGAGTTATGTTCATAACTCCAGGAGAAAATAATGGTTATAGAACATGACAGAAACAATCATGGAAATACATTCATCAATGAAATTTGTTTGGGATTAAAAACCATGGAACTACAATCTAGGACACATGATTAAGAAGGGGATGAATGTGTTGAAAAGAAAATGAATGGTACTATAGCTAAAACTTGTGGAAAGTGTCTTATTGAAATATCGTATCCTTAGATTGAAGAACAATGTATCATTTGTATAAGGAGGGAAAACACCAAAGTTTGGGAAGCTAGACCTAGTTCACACTAATTTATAGGGGGATAAACTAATGAATTCCTTTTGAGGGTCACTATATTATGTGAAATTAATCAATGCTGCAATAAAGAAGGTGTGAGTTTACTTTTTTAAAAAGTAAATTTGATGTATTTAAGTTGTTTCAGATGTGGAAGCCCGTGGTGGATAATTATTCAAAAACAAATATGAAATTTTTTAATCCTAACAATGGTGAAGAGTATGAAAATAATGATTTTGTGGAATTATTTTCTAATAAAGGAATTTGGTGGGAGAATACTCTTAAAGGTACACTAATACAAAATAGTGTACCTGAAAGGATGAATATGAAACTAAATGAACATGCCTGGAGAACGAGGCTACCCTTGGGGTTACCCAAGACCTTCTGGGTTGATGCAGTGAACATGACATCATATCTCATCAATATGAGTTTTTCTATACCAATGTTAGAATATCTAATTGAGGATATTTTATCTAGTAATTATTTATGACTCTCACATTTATGAGTGTTTAGATTTTTGGAATATGTGGATATTGATGTCGATGTATGGGAAAGCTTGATGCTAAGTCCAAATGTTGTATCTTTGTTATCTATGGTGCTGAGGAGTCTGGTTATCACTTTTAGGATGATAAGAACAAGATGATCATCAAAATATTGAACGTGATATTTAATGATGGTTTCATATACAAATACCTTCATGAATTTGATGTTGATATTGGGGGAAAAAGAATCAAAATTCACATAGCATTTGGAGTCTGAACATGTTCCTGAGAAGATGAAAATAGAACCAGTGGTTTCTACTCCTCAAGTGGGGTTGAGGAGATTAATAAGGATGATAAGGCCTGTAAAAAGGTATTTACCATCCTTATATTATCTTTTATTTATTAATGGAGGAGAACCAAAATATTTTGAAGAATCAATACAATTTAAGGAGTTGAACAGGTGGTAGTTGGCTATAAAGGGGGAGATTTATTCATTACATGACAAAAATACATGGATGTGGACACGATTTCCATAAGTAAAATAGGAATTGTAGAAAAAATGGGCATATCATGTCAAGTAAATACATGATGGTAAGAGTATATATAAGGTAAGGTTGGTGGTTAATGGTTTTCAATAAAAGGAAGCTATGGAATTCATTGATATTTTATATCCTTTAGTAAATCTTACCACCATCTACGGGGGTTCTCGAAAATATTATATCAAAACATTTATAAATTGAGTATCTTGTTTTCAACACTAATTTTATTCATAGAGATCTAGAGTAAGAAATCTATATGTAGCATCTAAAGGGATACATTGAGATAGGGAAGGAAGACGTAGTGTGTAAACTCTATAAGATATTATATGTGTGAAACTAGTAAGCCTATCCATGGAATAAAAATTTTGATGTATTCATGACTAAAAATGTATACAAACAGTGTATCATGGATCAATGCTTATAAATCAAGTGTTTTGGAGATGGATACGTTATATTGTTTCTATATGTGGATGAATTGTTCATTACAGGGTCATGTGTGAAAATTATTGATGAGTTGAGAGGGTATTTGGATGAGGAGTTTTAGATGAAGTATCTTGGAGAAGCTGGAATTATTTTGGGGACAAAGATCAAGATAGATTGTGTAGCTACAACCTTGATGTTATCATAGGTTAAATACAGTGTACTTGTTCTGAAAAGATTTATTATGCTGGAAAAAAATCCATTCTTTATCCCCTATGGATCTATTTAAAATTATCAAAGGAGAAATCACTAAGGACAGAAGAAGTGGTTGAGTACATGGAAGGGGTTACATAGGAATCAGTTGATAGAATGCTGATGTATTTCATGTTTTGTACCCAACCTGAAATTTCTCATGTATTGGGAGTTGTGAGAAAGTACATGGATAACCCTAGAAAGAAACATTAGAAATATTTAAAGTGGATAATAAGGTATTTTTAAGGAAACAAGTAACTCTATGTTTTGGGAATCAAAATTCCTTAGAGGGGTATGTGTTTATCAACATTGGACGTGATGTCGATGGATGGGGGAGTACTATAGGTTATTTATTTCCTTATATTATAACTTTAGTGTGTTGGATATCCCAATTTAAGAATGTGGTGTCTCTATCTACCATAGATGCAGAGTACATTGTTGTAATACAAGCTGTAAAGGTGA
The DNA here is from genome assembly GCA_963277665.1 of Viscum album. Classification (NCBI taxonomy): domain Eukaryota; kingdom Viridiplantae; phylum Streptophyta; class Magnoliopsida; order Santalales; family Viscaceae; genus Viscum; species Viscum album. The sequence continues at coordinate 1,635,629,593 of OY728137.1, read as the reverse complement.
TTGTTTGCTGAATAACTTGGTAGAGGGTGAGAGGAAAATGTATTGCACTGTGATAGTAAGAGTGATATACATATTTCAAATAACCTAATGTTTCATTCCTAGAAGAATAAAATTTATTTAATGTACCATTTTATCATAGGATTGATATAGGATGGGTTTCTGACACTGCTAAATATTCATGGAACCAATAATCTAGTTGACATGTTTATAAAACCAATGGTAATACTGATGTTGAGGCACTATTGTGCCTCTGTTGGTCTGTACTAATGAATAGAGGATGAGAGAAAAGATATGGGAGAACATTATGGGGGGAAGGTAAAATAGTTGGTATTTCATGAACCGCCATCTTGAAATTAAAGATGTGAATAGAAATCACACACCGGTGAGTACAGAAGAGGAGCTCAAATTAAGTAAGTTATCTAAGTCAATAGAATCTAATAATGTCAACATATTAGATCAAGATCTAAATGTTAGATTTTCGAGTTGGTGTAGTCTAATTTGTTCAGATTATGTTGGGCTAAATGCTAGTGGTTCATACTACAGAAATACTAACTCACTATATATGTACTGAACAATGACACTGATAGGGAACTATAGAAATGTGGAATTCAACATGGAACTATTGAAAAGTTAACCAGGTGACATCAATAGGTAACTATATAATCTTGGACTTTGGAGACACTAGAACTATTTCTCTACAAACCTCTGGCTACTGACAATATAGCAGTGTGGACTTGGGTGGCTAAGGAATAGTAGTATAGTTGACTTATTGTGCAGTTGGTGGAATAGTGCATCATCTTTTTTATTAGCTCAATTCATTCTAGGGATTATCTATGTAAAACTATGATTATTTACATATAATTATTCTCCCAAATTAGTGAAGTGATTATTCCTCTCCACGGATATATGGATTTTTCCTGAACCATGAAAATTATTATTTTTGTGTTCTTATTATTATTATTTTTTATTCTATATTTTCTTCATCTACATACCTATTTAACACAATGACTCATGGTGTTTCTGAAAAATATTTATATTTTAAAAAAACCCATTCCATATTTCTATTATGTATCAAATGATAGAATACCTCCTATAAGGATCCATACATGCTCCTTTGATTTCTGAGAGACATTGATTTATTTTCAGATGCTAGCATGGTGAAACAATCATGCTGCATTTTTTGTCTTGATCGCTTCAAGATCCTTCTCACATAAAAGAATTATTCTTGTTTTTGGTAAAATTATATGATGAATTCAATAAAGATGTTTTTTGTGTACAATGATTATAAATTATCAATTAACCCATCCACATAGACACAATCACCTATTTATAGAGTTATGATTTAGATTAAAATATTATTTAATTGTTTACTGACCATTAAATATTATTATAATTCTAAATAAACACCACCTAATATGATATTATTATTATTGTTAGTGTTATTATTATTTTATTGTGTGCACTGACTCACACCCTGATAAATGTTATTTTACCAGCTTGTAAATTAATATTCATCATCAGATGTTATCTTAGTCCACTCCAATTCCATGACATTTATTAAATATGAGAAAAAATATTTTTATTCACATAAATTAATATGTTATTCATAAACTATAAAATAAATATTTATTAAATATTTTATAAAATAAATGTTTTGTCAAAAATCAGTAAAATAAATTTTTATTATATATTCATGTAAGTAAATAAATTATTTATTAAACAATAAATAATTATTTATTACCTTGATAATAATTGTGATCAATAAAACTTGAATAAAATTATTCATCATTATTTAAAATAATATTTATTCTAATAATTAAATTCAAATAAAATTTAAGTGAGATCAACATAAACACTTGGTGTATGCCTATCTAGGATTATTTCTTGTTGGTATTAGGAAGTCTTTCCTAAAGTCAAAGATTACTTCCCAGCAATGGGTCAAGGAATCCAAGATAAATAACTTAATGTTGCAATATCAACAACCACATCTAAACATCCACTATGTAAATTAATCCATTTGTCTCAATATCTCATCAATCGGGTTGCACATCTGTGTCGCTAACCTATATGTTTGATATGCATTTCTTTAAATATCTAAAATAAACATTGTTACACCAGACATGGAATTTATTGAAAAATTATATTTCAATCAAAGGGACAAGATATAAACCTCTATAAATATGGAAGGGACAAATCCTTCCTCAACTTATCCATTAATAACATGTCATTAAGGATGTGCCCAAAGTATCATACTTCCCGCAAAGATATGGCATGATTTTTTCTATTAATATGTCTATGTGTGTGAGTCATGAAATTCATTAATGATAATATTAAAGTTTAAGGACCATTAGACATGCTCACATAAAGGAATTTATGATAACACCAAAACATGAATAATTCCTACTGGAAGGTATGTTCTCATAATCTTCCATCTTGGATATTATCATGTGTGAACTTCATGAGAAGAAATCACATCCAATAATGAGTACTAAACATATATTATGTGCTCTATCATAGTTTGTTATTTGACCGTAGAACTATTTTTTGAATATCTTCATGGAATTTTAAGGTTCTCATCATAGCGGTGAACTTTTAGGACCTTATCAATGCAATAAATAATCTAGGTACATTATCAAATCAATGTTATATAGATGAACAATCTTTATATGATAAGATCATTATATTAATATTCACTCCTTTGAATATGAATATAATATAAAGTAAAATTTAATTGGTTATAGGGAACTAACTAAAACATATAGACCAAATTTTTAAGTTCCTTGGATTCCAATATAAATTGGTTTTATCCTCATGAATTTTTACATGATTATGAGACTCAATGCTCCAAAAAACTCCTTGAAACCAAAATAATTATGATCACTCATCCTCTATACCCTTTAAACTGAAGATTATGGTAGACCATGGATATGAGAGAGTTTCTTCCTAATAATTAGGTTATTCCCAGGACCAATGTAGTAGGTGATTCCCAAAACTCATGACCTAGGATGGGGGGAACTTTCAATTACTTCTCAATGATCTCAATCAAAAACTTATTTAAATATTAGACAAGATTTATCATCAAGGTGAAAGGTACATGTTTTTATTCATTTTATTATTCACTCTAAATTTATAATTATAGATTTTGGATTCCTTTTTGAATTTATTATTACATTTTATTTAGAATGAGTGTCATTACTCAAAAATCAATCTCACTAATTTCACTATTTGTATGTATTTGCACAATAATTTTAATTTATTGGTGGCATCACTTTTACTGACAAAAATTCTATCAAAATGTTCATAATAATTAGACTTAGTTTGGGACCAAAATGAAATTGAAATAAAAAATTTATAAGGATTCAATTAAAATGAATATAAAAATTAAACATCAAAATAACAATAAAAATGTTGAAATTGTTAAAATATTTATTATTTATTTTCAGTCAAATAAATTAATAGTTAAAATATTAATTACAAATAAATGAATACCAATAGGGGACAATGAGATGTAAGACTGATAACATAGAGTGAAGACTACTGATAGCAGGGGTAAAGTTGACACAACTTGGTGACACGGTATGATGTAAACTGATCATTCAAAGAAAATTATATATTTGGTCCCCAGTTCATTGGGCTTCCACCCATTTTCTAAGCCCTCTGATCTTTAGTGTCATATATTATAATAAAATAGAATTAGTGGGTGTTTTTAAATTATTTTCATAAGATATGTGACATGACCCACTGGGGTGTTTGGGTGTGTGTATTATTTGGTTACTTGAACTATTGTTTATATTAAATAACAAATAGATGAAATTAAATTAAATAATACTGCAATCATATGATTTTTATAATATCATTTTTAAGGGTTCTTGATGGGTTAAACTTGTGTGACATGGGACAATGTTGTAGGACCAATCCAAAAAATACTCATTTACGCCCAAATCTTATACGAGATTAGAAAATATAATCTAGTGGCTAACCAAAATTTTTATTCAAGACTAAAAATATTAAAAAATGATAATTATTGAGGATTGTGAAAAAATAAATTGATATTAGATATCATACAATTGAATATATCTATATATATATTTATCCCATGGTGGAAAAAATTTGTTTTCCATAAAAATGCTACATTAAATTAAAATAACATCGAGAAGCATATATTATATCAAATCTAGATAAACACAACTTCCTGGATTCATTTAAACACAATTAAGTAATTTACATAATATAAATAATAATAATGTTATATTTGAAAAAAATGATTTTTTAGACAATTACAACTCCCATCAAGAACATGGTAAATTTCTATTAGTTCTTTACTTTTCCATTAACTTTAATTACTAATTATTTAGGTATTTTAAAAAAGTTATATTCAAAAAAATTTATTTTTTTGACAATAGAAACCCCCACAAAGAACATGTAAATTCCCATCAACTTGAATTACAAATTCATTATGTTTGTAATTAGAAAGAAAAATCATTCAATCTGATCGAGTATAACATTACCAAAAGGCTAGTTTCCCAAAATGACATAAGGATCAATCTAGAAGATATTTCATTTAATGGATGCATGATAAAAAAATTGGTTTAGAAACATAAATTGGAATAAAACACATTTTAAAAACAACCCATTTTTTTATTAAAAATTGGATTTATTTCAAAATATAGTTGTTTCATTTTTTTACAACCATTTCTTAAAATTTTTGAAATGATTAAAAAATAATTAAAATAAAAAAATAGAACATGTGAATCAAGATAATTCAACTTATGAATAAAATAAAACCACCACATTAGTGGAGTGTCTATCAAAAAATTAAAACTATATTAATTAACTTTTATACAAATACATAAAAATATTTGTAAGTAGATAGATACACAAAACTAAACATAATTAGAACATTTATGGATTAAAATTCTAAATGGATACAATTTTATTATAGAAAATAAATCAAATCAATTCACATCACATCACACACATCTAAATCGAACTCAATACCGCAATAATCATATATTTCAGAACGTGTATGTTACAAGAAAATGAAATAAATGCACATAAAATCTAAAAATGATGTTCATAAAAAATTAATCCAAAAGACAAACCATGCCTTATGAGACTAATTATATACAGGTTATGAAAACTAAGTTCATAAAATCTAATCCAAAAGATCACACCTCAACTTGTTCAATATTAAAATATAATTTATTTGATATATAATAAAATATAATAAGTGATCAGAAATTTTAAATATAATCATATAAAGAAAAGATAAAAATTAAAAATTGTCCACTTATCTGTAATTTAATACATTTTATTTAATCTTACATTTAAGTATATTTTTTTCAAATTTTTTATAACATTATTTTATTTTATCACACTGAGTACTCAACTTTTCACTTCACTTGCATGATTTATAACATTACAACGCGAGCCTAAATGAAACATATAATATAAAAAGGAATGTGACATTTAAAAAATTCCGCATGAATTGCATAAGATCAATATTGATTTAACATTAAATAAAAACACATATTTTGAATCCAATGGAAAAAATCCACAAGTAGGTAGATAAAAGATCAAAAAACGTATAACATATTTTTGAAGTTAACATTCATTCAATCGCATAGAAGAAATAGAATATAAATGGGGTTATTAACCATGGACACCAAATTTTGATATAAATAGGATTCAAATCCCAGATATATATCCCTATGATTAGATTTTTAAAGTAAAGATATAGTTAGAGAAATAAAATATGTATAGATAAGTAAAAAACCTAATGCTTTGTATCGCTCATATGGGGTGTCTATAATTTTATAGTGGAAAACATGGGTGCTTCTAGGGGTTTATTTGGATGGTATATCGACTAAAATACTATTAAAACCTAAACATACCTTTCAAAAGAGGACGGTGGCCATATCCCATGGAATCTTTTGTTGTGTTACATGAGAGATATAATCTATTAAACAGATCTTCAATAACACTTTTATCATTTCCCTAGGGGTCACTAATTTTTTTAGTTATTTTAATTAATTATAGTATCCTATATTTAGTAATTATCGAATATATATTAATAGGGTAGTAGGTGTTGGTGGATAATCCCGATCTCAAGAGAAAACATTTTTAAATTTCTTTTTTTGAGAAATCTGATGAAATAATGGAAGTGGTATAAAGAAAAAAAATAAATCACCCTAAAATAATTTTAACATATAAAACCCCTCCAATGTAGAGGATTAAAAACCATGGGTAAATTCCAAAAATATCCACTATAAATCAGAGAACACAAAATCCATGTAATTCCCAAACATTAATTACAAATGAGAGCATATAAAACCCTGTGTAAAAACCACACTACAATAGGCCTCTTCCTTCTCTCTAAAAAAATCTCTCTAACACCATTCTTGAATGATCCATCTCTGAAAAAATTTCACCCTTCTATCAATGAAATTCCATTACTTCAGGGATAAAAAGAAGACATGTGTCTGCCTCACACCATCATGTCACACCTGAAGGATTTTCCTCTCTCTCATGATCTTTATATCAAGATGTACCATCAATAATAAACTAGGATGGGCCTCCTGATCACCACAATCAAGAAGACTCTTGATACATGAAACTGGTCACTGATAATATCGTTGTTTATTTTCACTTACTCAATGTCGATTCACTTCACATAATACCACAAATTCAGTGTCTCATGCCATCATAGATCCACCATTTATGCTTAGTTGACCATAATTGAAGAGCCAAATGTGCTACCTCAAATGAAGAGGAAACTTTACCCTTGATCTTAGTGGACTAAATCTTGACCATCTCTCTCTATCTCTCTCTCTATGTTTTCCACCAACTTCTTTCTCTTTGAAATACATTATAGTTTCCTTATTCAAATACAGATAACATATAAAATATTATATCATAAATTTATAAATCACCATGTATCTTCCATGTTAAGAATAAAACCCTTTTCTAATATAAATATATATAAATTATATATATCCTAATGAGAAACACATACATATTTATATATATCATAAGATAAAATAAATATTGTATTCAAAACCTGTCTTATCTCAAATTTAGAAACACCCCCGGGATTAATCCTATAAATCTCTACCTTCAGCCCGTCAATGGAGATACCATCCAACAAACATGGTTGGATAAAAAACCTATTATAATCACACCAACCATCATCCTTTTTAGAGAAAAAAGGATGATGCAATTTTGAAACTCTGATAGAAACCAAACTCCTCCCCTATAAAAGAAATCCAAATGCTTAAGTCTTTATCATATCTAAATCTACACCATCCTATCAAATAATACTAAAACTAGTAATATCTAGCTCCCCCATAATTTTGATAACAACATAATCTAGAGATCCTATAAGAAAAAATTACTCCCCTTTCTCAAATTCTTGAGCATCTAGTGCCTATACTTGATCTTTAATTTTAATTATTTATTCACTGATCATGCATTATGAAGAAAATAATTAGGTGTAATACAAAAACCACCTCTCTTAACCTGATTTGTTTTCCAAATTATATCATGACTCATATGCCATTGATCCTCTATAAAATATGAAAAATATAAGTAAATATTGTAATCCTGAACCATTATCATTGATACCACTTGTTGGGGTAGATTCCTGATCTCGCGAAAAAATCACATGGGAACTAATTTGTGAGAAATTATATGAAAAAATGGACTCTTTATGAAGTTGAATAAATAAATCATCACATAGAATTTTTAACATGGAAAAACTTTCTGATATGGTGGATTAAAAAACCATACGGAAATTTCAAAATATCCACTATGAATTAGAATTTACATAATCTAAGTAAAGTTGAAACTTGAATTACAAATGAGCATATCAAAAAATATATTTTGAAAACACACCACGATATGCCTCCACCCTATATCTAAAAGTAATATTTCTAATACCATTCTCGAATGATCCATCTATGACAAAACATCACCCTACCATTGACAAAACATCACTACCTATGGATCAAATCTGAACATGCATCATCATTTCACCATCTTGTGACACCCAAAGGATTTTTATCTCTACCTCATGATCACACCATCATGATGTGAAATCGATCATCAGCCGAGACACACTCCTTGATCACATAAATCAAGATGACCCTCAATATATGTCCCTCATCACTGATCATGTCATTGATGCTTCACACTTTCTCAATGTCGATACACTACACATGCTACCGCAAATGTGGTATCCCATCCAATTATATATTTTTCATTGATTCTTCATTATCCATAACTGACGAGACACATGGGAAATCAGAAACATGGTATCCCCCTTCCCATTGATCTTGGTTGACAACATATTGACCGGTTCTCTCTCTCTCTCTTTGTTCACCAATAGTGCATTCCCCTTTTAAAGCCTTTGCAGTTTTTTTTTCAAATACAGATAACATATAAAATATTATATCATAAATTTCAAAATCATCACGTCTCTTGTATGTTAAGAATAAAAATCGTATCTCATATAAATAGGTATAAAAGATATATATCCTCATGAGAAACACATAGAACTATATTTTTGTGATAGAATAAAAGATATTTCATATTAAAAAATATATCTTATCTCAATTTTTTAAACACCAACAAGTTTAATCCTATCATGAGGCACTAATTGGTTTTTTGAGAGTAAACTCAAAATAGATTAATAAACAGGTAGGGTTATGATAGTATTATTGTGATATTTCAGAATTCAATTATTAATTGGTTAGTTATATATTTTTATATTATAATAAAATGATACAATATAATTATTAATTTCATATTTTTAATAAAAATCCAACTAAATTAATTATTAATAGTTAATTAACTATGATTTTAAATTTATTAATTTATTTATTTAATTTGATATCCATTCATTTTAAATTTATAAAATAATTTTCAAAAATTCAATTTTTAAAACTGCGATTAGATACCTAAATGTGTTAGAGTAGTTAAATATGTATTTTAAAATATAACATGTAAATTTTAGGGTTTTAAATTTTAAAAATGGTTCATAAACGTATTTAAATTTTGAAAAATCAAATGAATTAACATTCAGGTACTCTAAATTTTTCTAGTACCCAAACCATTGTACTACTTGATTATATTCTGAATCATTTATTCAATTATAATTACATATTTAAGTATATAGTTATTAATTTAATATTTTAACATTCAATTATAAAAAGGAATATCATAGATATCTCATTAACTGAGTACCTGACTCGATTAAGTAGGGTTATGGTATTGATTAATAAATTTTTAATATGGTTAGGTAATTAATATAAAGAAAACAATGTTGGATATTAAATCTATAGGTCAGATATATATAAATTATTGTGTACTAAATTATCAGATTTGATGTATGGGATACAAGTGAATTATTATGTATTAAAATTTATAATTAATTATTTAGGTTTTTAAATGAAAATAATGCATATTGAATGTTAGAATTTTAATTCGGTGTAAGAATCATATTGAATATCATCATTAATTGAGATCAATTATATCGTCAATTAAGATAAACATTTATATTAAGGTTTAAATATATTAATTAATGTATGGTTTTTTTCTATATAAACTGATATTATTCCTTCTACTAATAGTGGGTAAGACTGAAAATAATGAATGTTGACCATGAAGTTAGTTTATAAAGGTTTTTATTCCCCAAATCATACACAACATCACTCTCTTCTAACACTCATCTATACGTAGAATAAAAACTAACTACTATAGAACCTATGATAAATAGTTCTACTCTTTATCAGTGCAAGATAAAAAATACAAATAAAGGTACCCATTATAAATACATGCTTTTTAAGTTCTTTTCTTATCATTGATAAAGAGTGACCATTAACAGCTCTAAAAAGCCCTCAAAAAAGATATACTATTTAAAAAAATATTAAAAATCGGATATTAATAAATTAATATATTTTTATTGATTAAAATATAATATATTTTATTAAATATAATTTATATATAACTAAATATACATCTAAACTAAATATATTATACATTTAACCTAAAATGACATATAAAATAAAAATTACATATTATTAAAAATCTTATTTTATATGGAAATATATACTGACATATATAAATGTATATGATAGTATTTAAAAGTGTTTATAATACATTAAACAGTATTTTGGTTTTTATAAATTACTCCCTCTTCGCATTTTTATTAAATTCAGAATTGATTTATATAATTGTTAATTGATAATTTTTTAATTAAATGTTTTAAATAACATTAATTACTCCATGTTTAAATGATACATAATATTTGTTATAATTTTTTTTATTATGGATAATATTTTTTGTTTGGTTATTTCACGGTCTTTGGTTGTAAAGTGTTTATCTTAAATACAAAATAAGATTTAGACAAATTCAACTCTAAATGAAATGAATGTACATTTTTAGGATTCTCCAATACATGCAAACTTTATAGAGTTTTCAATATGAAAAATTTAGTTTTTGGAGAACCTATGCATGTTAATTTTAATAAATATAATTATAATATGAAGGATTATCAATCTATCAATGAAAATGATGAGTTTATAGAATTTAATTTTGGTGAAGATAATGACCAAGATAGTGATAATGCATTAGTTTAGGGGGAATATCTCTTCTCAAAATGATCCAAAGGAATGTAAAGCTCTTAAATATATCCCTATTGAAAAAGTAATTGGAAAAGTATAATCTTGAATTCAAACAAAAAAACTATTTTAATTTATTATGCCAATTATGCTTTTGTTACTTACTTTGTTTCTATCAATGTTCAAAATGATATAATTGATTAAAATTGGATTAATGATAAACATGATTAATTAAATCTATTTATAAGGAATAAAGTTTTTGATTTCGTTTATTTTCCAAAAGATAAACGTTTTATAAGAACTAAAGATATTTTTCATAATTAACTTCGTGAAGCTGGAAACATAGTTAAAAATAAATCAAGACTAGTAGATCATGGATATTCCCTGGAAGAGGGAATTGACTTACAAGATTCATTTTATTCTATTTTTAAGATGGAATAAATTATAATTATATTAACCTTTTATAATTTTTAAAACATAAAATTATTTCAAATGGATATAAAAAGATACATTTCAAATGGAATTGCTTTAGAGGAAGTCTAAGTTAGAGAACACCCTGGATTTCAAAATGATTAGTTTCTGAATCATGTTTTTAGTATTAATAAAGACTTATATAGTCTTAAGAAAGATCGAAGAGCTTGGTATGAAAGACTGACATATGTTTTTATCACAAACTGTTTTTTTAAAAGGTAAGTTTGATCTAACCTTGTTTATAAAAAGAGTTTTCAGTGATATACTAGTGAAACAGATATATTTTGATGATATAATATTTGGTTCAATAAATGATTATCTATGTAATGGTTTTCATAATCTAATAACAAGTGAATTTGACATTATCTTAATAGGTGAATTAAATTTTTCCTTAGTTTAAAAATTGATCAAATAAAATACGATATATTATTAAATCATGTTAAGTATGCTAAATAATTTGTAAAGAGTTTTGTACTTGATTCTAGTAAAACAATAAAAAAGTCCTATGAGAACTAATTCCAAATTTCACATGGATGAATATACCATGTCTATTGATATTAAACTGTATAGATCCATCATAGTTAGTCTACTGTATCTCACTACTTCTAGACCATAAATCATTTTCTCATTTTTCTTGTGTGTGGGGTTCTAGTCAAACCCCCAAAAAATCACCTTAAAGCTGTTAAAATCGTAATTAGATATATCAAGGGTACTATTTGTACTGGACTATTCAATTCTAATGAGGATTCTTTTTTTCTTACTATATTACTTTGATTCTGACTTTGGAGATATCATAATTAAAAAAAATCACTGAAGGTATGTGTTACTTTTTAGGAAACATTATAATTTCATGGAGTTATAAGAAACAACTTTCAGTAGCACAGTCAACAGTTGTGGCTGAATATATAGATTCTACTAGATTTTTTCACATATTATTTGGATGAAATAAACTTTGTTTGATTTTAATTTTTTTTTGATAAAATTATTGTTTACTATGATAACTCAAGTGTTATTTCAATTTCTAAAAACCTTCTTCAATACTCTAGAACTAATCACATTAAGATAGATTTCATTTTATTAGGGATCATGTAAATAAAGGTGATATATGTTTAGAATTTGTTCCTACTAAGAAATATAAATCTGATATTTTCACAAAAACCTTAGTTTATGTTAAATTTGAAAAGATGAAATTTGAATTGGGTATGTTATAAGACAAAAATATATGTTCATATAATCACTATTCTTAAATATGTTTTATATGTTTTTAATAATTGAATATTATTTTATATTATGAAAAAATTATAATTAGATGATACTATTTAAAAATGCATTGTTAAACTATAGCATTGTCTTAATTATAATTTCATTGAATATTGTTTTTATCTGTTTACAATCTTGACAATATTCCACTTTGTTACTTTATAGTTGTTAATTTTGATTAATAGAGAGTCTATTTTATATATTAATATACATTTTGATAAATTCCAAAGAAGGGTATATTTTGGTTGAAAATTTAATAAATACTTTGTTTCGTAATTTAAAAAAAATGGGGAGTTTTTCAGTATTTAAAAGTGGTTATAATAATTTTAACGGTTTCTTTTGTTTTGATAAATTAATCTCTTTTCATCTTTTCTTTAAATTCAAAAAAAAATGTTTTAATTTCCTATTTTAAATAATGTTAATTTTTATATGTTTTAATGATAATTTTTGTTCTATTTTATTTTCATAAGGTTATTAGTTTTTTTTTGGTTTTGAAAAAAAATCTAGTCCATCCTAACTAATCCATATAGGCTATCCCTTAACTAATTAGGGGACCCATTAGATCAACCCTATAGAAATTCCCATCATAGGAAGCCACAATGAGTATTTGGTGTGATTTTTCTGAATAGTACACACTCATTTAGTGTGATCCTATGTATATGGCATATAGAGCTCACCTACACAGTGCATGGGTTGGGATAGGTAGCCCACTGGTCCAATGGCCCATGTGTGTGTTATTGTAATCAGTATCAATCCCCAATATCCAGAAAAAATGGTGGATCAAAACTTCTTGTAAGATATACCATGAGTTCTATACATCATTTTTTCGATGTGGGATAGTGAAGTATGTTCATTGTTCATCCGAATTTAAAACTTTAGAGAGTGCTCTTCCATCTGATCAAATCCAAGTGATCGATATGATTGTTTTTTATCCTGAATTTTTATTTTGAACTCCAGCACATCTCTATGTTTGAAAATACAGTTTTATACATGAGTTCTTTATTTCATTAGTTCTCTCAGACAGGCTTTCCAAACATATGTTTTAACCAAATCTTTCATTGTAGGATTCAAGGTTAAACCTCTCTATTTTATCAAATCCTATTATTTAATCCCTTAATAAGTGGTTCTAGTTACATGGTTATTCAGTGGAAGATTATATCTCTACTAATTAATCACTAGAAGAACTTGTTTCTTAATGGTATATCTTCTTCACTCCACCAAATGATCATTTCTCCATAGATATCCTTTCGGTTAAACCTTGTTCATGACATAGATATCTCAAAAAGTGCCTCCTTCCTTCAATAAAGTTTTTCCTTTCATGTCTAGTGTTCTATAAAATCTTTTCTAGTGGATCCTACATCCCTCAAAAAAATCCCCGTTGTATCACTAGTACCTCACCTCCATGGAAGAAACATTGGAAATCATCCACCGGAAGCTTCTCTTTTTTTCTATCGTTATACCCCAATAGTAGCATTATTCTCTATTTTTCTATTATTTTAATCCAATTGTAGCATATTTTCTTCCTATATTAACTACTCAGTTTTTCTTCCATTGGACATCATCCAACAATAACACCTTAAAGTCACTTAGGTATGTTCGTAATGGCTTGGTAGTAGGTTTCTTCACATTGGATTTTTTTCACTTATTCTTTTTACATGTCTCTATTCAAAATTTTATTTATTAGAATGAATTTTTCACTGAAGCACATAATTTAAAGTTTTGGTAGTATATTTTTCAATTCTTTGAAAGGGTTCTTCCATTCCCATTTTCTAGAGTAGTATTCTTTCGGTTTTTGAGTTTTTCTTACTTTATCAGTAGATTTTATATATAACATTCAGCAGTTTTTTTGGTCTTTCACTATTAATCATCGCCAATATAAGGTATTTTTCTCCAATAGACATCTTTAATAGTAAATCATCTTCCACCATTGGATATCTCGAATGGTAAGTCCTCTACCACCATTGGACATCCTGTGTAGTATATTTTTTCATTACTTCTCTTGAATACTTTGGTTTCTTAGTGGAATGTAAATAGCTTTATTGTGGTTGGATATTATTATTTTATCCTTATATGTAAAATGGAAGAATCTTATCTATTTTTCTACCATTAGACTTCTACTACTCTCTATTTTTAGCATTATAATAAATATACCACTGCTCTCTATATTTAGTGGTAGAAAAAACATTCCTCCGCTCTCTAATTTTAGCTATAGTATAATCTTTCAGCAATCTATATTTTTACACTGTTTGACACCATCGTTAGGTCAATCTACCATCATTAATTTTAATCTACATTTTTTTTAAAACATTATAAAATTTTTATTCATATTTTTTAATTTTTGTTATTAAAGTAAATTCTTTTGTGAAATGTTTTATTTTATTTTGTTGAAATATAATTGTACGAGTGTGTAAAAAATAATTGTATCATTATGTTATGCTTGCAGATTGAAATTCATGTTGTGCTCTATTTTTATATAGTTTTTTGTCTTTATAATCTAGATAATTATATATTTTTTATAATTGTAAATTTTTTACAATTTTTATACTTAACATATTTATTGTTTAATATTTATATTTCACAAAGATATATAAAGTGTGTTTGTACTATGTTATTCAACATGGCTTTAAAAAAATAAGGAAATGTTCATATTATTTTATTATTACACTCTAACAAGTGCAATGCAAATATTAGATATGGACACACTTCTAAAACATCTATATCTTAATGAAATGAGAGACTTATTCAAGGAAGAAAACTATATTAGTGTAGATCATTCGATGCAATTACTTGTGATATATCTTCAACACATTTTTACTACTCTCAATTTTTCAAAAAAAAAATCTGTGACTTCTCTAATCTGGATGTGATCACACAAGGACTTCAAATTCAATATTATTCCATTCAAGTAATCAACGATCATCAAGTTTCAACATCATCAATATTTCTGATCATCTGTTAATTTCACAATATTTTTTATTCATGTAATATTTATAATTTTGTTTGTATTTCTTTGAGTCTGGTTTATGATTTTCCCAATCAAAAGAAAGACTTTCTTCATCTGATTATCACACCACCTAAAAGGAAGCCTTGGTTGTGACTCTTGATCAAATGTCAAGAAAAAAAGACTTGGTTGGTTTCCGGTAATATACTATGTTGTGCCTCAAGGTTCCTGTAAAATTAAGTGTCTGTAACAAGGTCCACACACCTTTACAAGTGAGGTTTTTAGTGGGTACCAATCTTCTTGAGGAGTAGAGGAGGTTGAGGAGTGGATTGGGATCTTTTCTATCTAAACCACTATAAATCCCTGTGTTATTTCATTTTATTTCCACTATACCTCATTTCAAGAACATTGTTCTCAGTACAAATTTATTTTTTATAAACTCTGATTTTTTTGTCTTTAAATGTTAAAATGGCAATTCACCCCACTCTAGTCATAATTTCTATCTATAATGATCCAACAATATATATATATATATAATTTTCTTAAATATTGTTTATATAATACTAATTTATTATATATAATATTTATATGTCATATACTTAGTGTAAAAATGGTTTATAATTTTATTAAAAATTAAATTAAATTTAAAATATTGACTATTTAATATTAATTGACATTTAATGACATTTTTTTATCAATTTAATTTATTTTTTCAATATGATATATATATATCAAATAATAAATATTTTATTATTAATTAAAAAATTGACTATATATGTTACACTTAGTATTTCATTCAATAATTTCACACACATATATATGAAATTAATTTGATTTTATGGATACAAACAAATACTCAAATAATAAAATGTTAATATTATCGTTTTTGATTTTTTATTTATTAATTTTAATGTTAAATATATTATTTTTTTAATTATTAAATTTTATTCAATTTTTATATTAATATTTTTTATATGGACAAGGAAAGAGTTGAGTGGTACTCAACTGCAGTACCACATTTGGAAGGTTTGGGGTTGAACTCTAAGCATGCACAAATTAGACCTACGTAGTAGGTGTTTCAAATTGGGTGGCATGGTTGTGGGGTAAAATGAATGGTGTCATGTTAACTGAGGTGATTTGGGGAAATATTAGGAGGCTCCATACTCAGTGGGACACTATGAAATTGGTATACCCTTTGTGGTGGACGAGGACAAATCACAAAATGTTTTAAAAAAGATTTTCAGACACAGGGTTGAAAGTGACCATCGGTGATGAAAAATTATGTTGGCTATCTTCATTGGTATCTCACTCGTTGGAAGGACATGGATTGATGGCCACGACTTCATGATGTAGTATTTGAATATGGTGCCTCTCAGGCGGGAGGATGAAATGAGGCTTTTGGTAAAGAGGTAGATCCATGGGCTGCAGTGTGGGGAGGTGGACCAGTAATGATGATGATGGAGGCTTAGCATGACATCGAACAGTACTCCCATATTGACCAATGAGAATCTTCTTTACAAATATCATCCATGTCGGTGCGGGCCTTTGGGTAGTGGGTTTTTACGATGGACGAACACCTTAGGTGTGAAAATTTGGGATGATACCTTAATGGCAGAAGGTGGTCAGGATGGAGGGCTAAATCCAAGGGATGTTGTGATAGATTTCAAAGGAATTGGAGGTAGAGATCTCTGAAAACAATAAATTTTGAGTGATAACAGGGGAAAGAAGGTGGATCTAGGGGGGTAAGTGAAAAAGGCCACACTCAGAGGCATCTAGATGATGATGATAGGGCTGCACCAGTGCGATTGGTGATTGGTATGTGCGTACTGGCATGGGCGGTGAGCTGGAGAAGACAAGGTGATCGATGGGGTAGCTTTGACGGACAACACGAGCCATATAGACTAAAATATAGGTCTTTAGCTCAATGTGAAGAGGGACTTCATGCCATTAAAAATTGATGGGGCCTATGGGCCATGTACTAAGGTTCTATTAGCCTATAAAAAATAAATAAAGAGATTGTTGGGTGAGTTATCCTATAGTGGGCTTTGACATACCATTCCGATCTGTGGGTGTGAGGTGTGTGTGTGTGGTTTATTGTAATTATACCCCAAAATATATTTTATATACATATAGGTATATAATATTTATTACATTTAAATTAATATATATATATATACATATTTAATTTATTCATTTTTAATTTTTATTTGTTTAATATTTTTTGTAATTTTATTCATTTTTATTATTTATTTATATTTATTGATTCATATGTAATATATTTTTAATGTATTTTTAATTTACATAATTAATATGTGTTTTCATTTTCATTTAAACATATATTCATTGTTATTATTTTAAAATGTATATAATTAATAACTCAAATTCATTTTTTAATATTTTTTAAATATATTTATCTTTTTAATTAAATTTCTCGCATTTTTAGCATTCATTAATTTAATATTATCTATTTATTAATAATGTTCTGTGTATTTTTTAAATTTATTCATTTTAAATGTTTATTTGTTTAATATTTTTCTAATTTATTCATTTTTAATGTTTTTATATATAATTATTAACTGATATATTTAATATTTTTAATATAGAAATATATTAATATATATAAATAATATTTCCTTAAATATGAATTATATATTGTAAAATATGTATTTACATTAAATAAGTCATATATTTAGTGAAAATATTTTATAATAAAAAATTAATATCAATTGAAATTATTTACTAATTCATATCGATTAATGGACATTTAATGAAATGTCATTTTTTAAATTTGACATATATAAAACATGTGTTACAGAATTTTCATAATCACATATATGTAATTAATGCAATTTTATATAGAAACACGCATATATACATAATATTTCAGTAATTTATTCAATTTTAATATTCATTATAAAATTTTATTCATTAATATAATATATTTATCATATATTATGTTTTTAATTGATAAAATTTATTGATTATTTATATTTTTTTTAAATATACAATTTATTACTTTTATTATTTTTTAAATTTATTCATTTTTAATAATTTTTATTCATTTTTAATATTAAATATTTTTTAATATTTATAATTTTTTCTTTTTCAATTTTCTCTTATTTAATATTTATGAAATTTTTTAGATTTTTTATATTTATTAATACATTTTATTTATTAGTATTTATTTTTTTAATACAGGTATAATTTATATAATTACTATGTATTCATTTTCATTTTAACATATATTCATTTTTTATTTTTTTAATAATTTTAATAATTAATAAAACATATTCATTTTTTAATTTTTTTGAAATTGATTAATTTTTTCATTACAAAATTTAAATATTTTTTAACATTCATTCATTTAATATTATTTGGTACTATTTATTCACTATTAATGTTATCTGTTTTTTATTTTTACCTTTAATTTATTCCTTTTAAATATTTATTCATTTAATTTTTCTATAATTTATTCATTTAATATTTTCATTAGATAAATATATTCATATATATATATCAGTAAATATAATATTTTCTTAAATATAATTTATATAATAAAAAATATGTCTTTATATTAAATAAGTCATCAATTTATTTAATAATTGTATATAATTAAAGAATTAATATTAGTTAGAAAAAATTGACTAATTAGTATTGAGTAATAGATAT
Organism: Viscum album; assembly: GCA_963277665.1. Classification (NCBI taxonomy): domain Eukaryota; kingdom Viridiplantae; phylum Streptophyta; class Magnoliopsida; order Santalales; family Viscaceae; genus Viscum; species Viscum album. Next base: position 1,635,610,633 of record OY728137.1, on the reverse strand, counting down.
TTAATAAAATTTCTGTTTTTTCAATTTAAAATATATCAGACCCATGTTACATTATTTTTACACACACATATATGTAATGAATATAATTTTATATAGCAACACACATGCATAATATTTCTACAATTTATTCAATTTTTAATATTCATTTTAGAATTTTATCTATTAGAAAAATATATATAATATATACTATATTTTTACTCATTAAAAATTATTCATTTTTTATATTTTTATTCAATACATACTATTCATTGCATTTTAATATTATTTCAAAATAATTCATTTTCAATATTATATATTCATTGATAATCTTAATTTTTTTAATATTTTTGAAATTTATTCTTTTTCAATTTTTCCTTGTTTAAAATTTATATAATTTTATCCATTTTTTATATTTATTTATACATGTCTTTCATTAACATTTAATGTTATTAGTTTGATTATAATTTTTATAATTAATATGTATCCATCTTCATTTGAACATATATTCATTTTTTTAATAATCTATATAATTAATAACACTTGTTCATTTTTTAATATTGATTGAAATATATTGATTTTTTAATTATTATATTCCATGCATGATTAAAATCCATTTCATTCTATATTATTTAGTATTATTTATTCACTAATAATGTTAATTATTTTTTACTTTTCTATTTAATTTATTAATTTTTCATATTTATTAATTTAATATATTTTTTAATTTATTCATTTTTAATATTTTTTATAAAAATTTATTCATTAACATATAATGTTTTTGATATGGTTGTAATGTAAAAATTTATTATGAATTCATCTTCATTTTTAATTTTTTTTATAATTTATATAATTAATAAATTTTAATAAATTTTTTAATATTTATGAGGTTTGTGAATTTTTAGTTATTAAATTACACACATTTATAAAATTCATTAATTTAGGATTATTTATTCATTAATAATGAAATTAAATTTTACTTTTTTTGTAATCATTAATTTTTAATATATATTTGTCTAATATTTTTATTTTATTTTAAATATTTTTTAATAACACTTTCCAAAAAGTTATGATATAGATATGTTTTATTAGTGATAATTTAGAAAGCACTAATAAAAATGCATCTTTATCAGTGTTAATAGGTAACGCTAATAAATATATGTTTCATTAGTGATTTCTATTTTAGTGCTAATAAAACCTATTTTTATCTTTGATTTTTGGAAAGCACTGATAAAACCATTTCATTCTTTCAAAAACAACATTAATAGAGAACTTCATCACTTGCATCGTCTAAGCTCTCATGTAACTAGACCTTCACCACCACTCCCCTTTGAACATCTCAGGTGAATCGACACTCTCAAAAACCAAGGTATGTAATTATTTTTAATCTTTTTTATTGGATCTTGAATTTTTTGTGTGTTTTTAATTACTCCAAAGGGTTTGAATTTGTCTTATGATCCATGGAACATAAAGAGCCTCGAGACCCACTAATCTGCAATGCCTCATGCTCCCCACCCTCATTCCAATCATGTCATCTCATGTACTGTGTTCTTCCTGGGGAATTATTTTACTTTTATTTCCACTAGAATGACGAATCTTTGAAGTAGTATAAAGATAAAACTTCCATAAACTGGGTCCCAGTTAGACCTACCTTTCTCACATGATATGAAAGTTTTCGACCTCAATATCTTTATTTTTAGATGAATAATTTTTTATCCAAGATAAAATTTAATATATTTACATATTGTATCTTTACATTTTAATAATTAACCATCCTTGGTGTTACTATTATTTTAATAAACATATTAAAAATTGATTTTGTTCCCTCAATAGTAACATTTGAGAACTATTAAAACATGAATTTTCAATTGAATCATTTATAATTTATTCCAGTTAAAAATTCATCTCTTAAAATAATTTTTGAACATATTTTAAGGTTTCTAATATGCTCTACTTGAATGATCCTTATATCCTCCCCCAATGTAAATATTTCTTGACTCCATTAACTTTTTATGCAATCAAATTCAAATTACTTTAACAACTAGTTTAAATTTTTTAAACACTCTTATATCTCGATCAAAATACCAATTTTTATTCGTATATATAAAAACCTTAATCAACTTATGAAATATGAAAACATCCTAAAAGATAATTTTTTAAATTTCTTTCAATTTTATATCATTCATGGATTCATAAAAACATTTCAAGACTACTCTAGTGTGTGATTTTTCTTTAGATTGTGTCACAAGAGAGTAGATTCTGTATTAATTCCTTATAAAGGATTAAATTTCTGATGCATTATACATTAATACATTATATAGTGTGATAGATATAATTTCATGTTAAGATAATTCCTTAATTTATATCATAAAACATTTTGTGGAAATACGTGTAATGTATATGAAATATGAAGTATTTTTAGATCCAACACTTTCCTATGAGCTAATGCTCTATACATTGAGAAGTATTCATTGTTTCCCAAATTGATGTAAACATCATCACTATCCATCACCATCACTTGTTTTTGAAACTTCTAGAATTTAATGTTAATATACGCTTAAGTATATATGACCTAGTATGCTTTACATATTTCCTTTCTATGATTTAAATTAGATAGCATTGACCATTTATTGCTGACCATTAATCGAATTCTATAAAATTAAAATTTTATAAAAATTAATCTACTACCGATGAAAAAATATAAAATATATACCATCTCAAGATTAATATTATTTTTCAAACATATATTCATCCATGGTATTAATCGATATTCTATCCAATTGATCCTTTGTGGGAAATATTCTAAAGTGATTTCCTATTTCTTTACATTATCCTAGATGGAATTATATCTTATCCTAATGTTTATTTTCCTTTAATGATGAATTTTATTCTTAAAAAATTGATATAGAAGTTTTTGTGGAGATAAACTAGTTGTTAGCACATATTCAACTCCAACTATTGAAAATGAAAATATGTTTTGATTATTAAAAATATATGCAACAATGATTTTTTCAAGAATGTAAAAAATATAAATTATCAATTTTCAGGCAATCTTGCATAAAAAATATAAACATAAATTAGAAAAAAAACTCTAGAGTTTTCCTCCTATGGTAGAAAAAATTGAGATTAATTAATCATTCCATATACTTAATTGTCATCTTAATTTCTATCAAATTAATTTCCTTGCGATTTATTGAAAATCCTACTCAAATGAAAACACTATACAAAAGACTAGGTTTTCTTATAGTTAGATAGAGTAGAACCTCAATAATTCCCCTAAATGTTTTTTAGTTAGATTTATGATGTAATTCAAAATGGTTCTTTATTAGAAGATGAATTTTGATTCAATGGATTTTGAAAAATGAAAAAAAAAGTGAAAGGGGGATTAAAAAGGGAAGAATTTATATTTTGAGGAAAATAAGAACTAGATTTATAGTAGCAACTATAAACATGTCCATCCTATGTAAAAATTCCCAAAATAGAGCAATCATACACTTGAATTCTAATACTTTTTTACATATCCATGTATATATACATTATATACATATTTTATGTGTATTTATTTATTTTTTGTACATAATGAATATTATTGAACAACATAGGATGAATGTGCATCAGAAATGGAAGGATTATTTTTGTATGACAAATTAATATGAGGATGGAGTTAAGGGGTTCACCAAGTTTGTAATGAATTATGCTTACGATCTTTCTAAAATCCATTTTTTTTTGTTTGTGTTGTTGTTATTCAAGATGATTTCATCTAGAATAGTTTGAAGAATATTTTATTTTTCATGGAATAGATCATAACTATAAATTTTAGACTAAATAGGGGAAAAATAAATATACATAATGACTGGGATAATACTTCCATTTATGAATCATTGGATTTGAAAATCACTGTAAATGATGATGGATATCATATGGAAGAAAAGAAAAAGAAAATTGAATATAACCTTTATGATTGTTCAAAGTTGTTTGAGATATTAAAGGACTATATAAAGATACCACTACATACTGATTTTAATAAATATATAACATTGTCAGCTATATTGATGTTTTATAATTTGAAATATAGCAGTAGATGGACCAACAAGAGTTTTACATAACTACATAGTCTCCAAAATGATATTCTACCAGAAGAGAATGTGTTTCCTTATTGAACATATGATGTCATGTGAATGCTACTTTCAATGGGTATAGTCTATGAAAAAATGAAATCTTATCCAAATGATGGTACATTGTTTCAGAAGAACCGTGAATCACTTAGAAAATTCCCAAAGTGTGGTGTATATTGATAAAAGAAAGATTAATCAAGTCTTATAAAAGTTTTATGGTGCTTTATTATCATTCCAAGGTTTAGATGACTATATGGATGTTAGGAAACTACTAAAAATTTAACATAGTATGTTGATACAAGAATTGAATATGGGAAACTACATCACCAAGCAAACTCTTCTCAATGGAATAAAATTGATTATGAGTATCCTGAATTTGGAAATGAGACAATATACCTTTTTTGTGTGTTATCTACTGATGGAATAAATCCTTTTAGTGTAAAAATAAATAATTACGGTACTTTTCCAATTATATTGGTAAATTATAACTTACCACTTTGGTTATGCATGAAGCGCAAATAGATTATGTCATATTTTCTTATACTTGGACCCAAACAACCTAAAAATGACATTAATATCTATTTGGATCCTTAAATGTAAGATATAAAATCGATGTCGGATAAAGGTTTTATAATTTATAATGCTCATAGAAGTAAAGAGTTCAAATTGAGATTCATGTTGTATGGGATGATAAATTAATTTCTTTATTATTGAAATTTATCTGGATATAAGATTAAAGGAATTTAGGGGTGTCCCATTTTTGAATAAGGTACACACTCAATTAGGTTGAAACATTCATCAAAGACTGTGTTTTTAGTGCATCAAACAGTTTTACCCTGAGTACATAAATACTGATCATGGATGACATAATTGGATGGAAATGAAAATTAAGGTACAACACCATCTTCACTAACGAGTGATTTACTTTTCAATAAATTAAATGATATTGACCCAAATTTATATACAACAACTTAAAATAACCATATACAGTCAATTTTCAAAAAGAAAGAAATTTTATTTGAATTTATGTAATATATTTCATTGTATGTTAGTTAATCTCTTGATTTCATACATGTAGAAAAAAATTATGTGATAATGTTATATTAATATTAGTAAATGTACCAACGAAAACAAAATATGGAATTAAGGCTAGGTTGGAAATGATTGAAATGAGAATAAGGTAAGATTTGACACCAGTGAAGGTGGAAATATGAACGTTTTTTCTTCCAGTAGCACACACTATATCTAGAAAATAAAATTTTAAATTTTTCAACTTCCTTAATAATTTCAATGTTTGAAAGGGATATCCATAAAATATCAAGAATGTCTATTAATTACTAATTTGATGTTAAGGGGTCTAAAATCCCATGATTTTCATGTTTTGATGAAAGATTTAATGCATATATCTTAATGATTCATTCCACCTAAAAATGTATACTATACGTTAACATGGATTTTCTTCTTTTTCAAATCCATATGAAAAAAGTAAGACTCAGTGAAATTTCCAATCAAGAATAAAGAAATGTCAGTCATGTTATTTGAATTAGATATGTTCTTACCATAATCATTTTTTTATAATGGTTTACCTGATGGTTAACTTGCTTATATAGATTCAACTATGTGGTTTTGTAGATTACATATGGATATACACCATTGAACGATATATAAATATTTTAAAAGGTTAAGAAAAAAATATAATTTTACCAGAAGGTCGTATTACTAAGTAATATATTATTGAAGAAGTTATTGAATTTTATACCAATTACCTATTAGAGGTCGATAGCATTGGTCCCCTAAAATCTCATCATAGAAGATGCCTTTTGGGTAAAGGAATTTTCAAAACAGATATTATTAATATTACCATTACAGAGTGGGAGAACGATCTCTTTTACATTTTATATAATAGTGAATAGGTTTTACTATACATTGAGACCCAAAAATTAATTCTTAGAAATTTTAATCCATCATAGGGTTAAGGACGAATATCAAATACCCATAATCAATAGATTATAGGATGGTTTTGGGATCATATTTATATAGAGTTATCTGCAAATTAAAATTCAATTTTTGAATTCATTTGATTCAAACTGAGGGGGGAAAATGAAAATGTAACACCCTGACTCCAGTTACCCATAGTCGGTGCATTATTTCTTAACATTGGCATGATCACAAATGATCAAGTATCGAAAGACTGATTAGTTTAGTAGCCTTGGAAACACTAGATACATTCATAAGTCTTACATTACATCATAAAGTAAAACAAAACCACAACAACATATTGTCTTCATATCCCCTCATACTATCCCTGCATGTAATTCATAATATACCTCTTCACATCCTAGAAAAATTAAAACATTGTAAGGGGTGAGCTCAGATGCTCAGTAAGGATAAAAATATAGCGGAATCTTTCATAAATAAACATAAAAATTTAAGGAAATGTATAACTAAAATAAAATCCTTTTAAACTTGAACTTCAACATAATATGGAAAAAGTAAAATTAAATAATGCCATTTACTTATTCACATGGATATTCTACTGGTCGAATAATCACATACAATATCAATAACCACTTTCATAATTATGGAATGCATAATGCCAGACTATCATAACCACGTAGCCAAGGCCTCGTGCCAAGACTACAAATAAGATTTTGTCAAGGCCTCATGACAAGACACTATTTTGTCTCATGAGACCTGTCGATGCATCGAGGCGCTATAGCGGGCTCCACCTATCACTTATTAAGTCCAATGCATTCCTCATATGAATAGGTTTAAACATATCATAAACCATAACATAATCGTATCACATAAAACATGCATAAAGGAAACATAAAATTTCCACATTTTAATTACAAGATATCAATACAACACATTTATATAATAAAAACCTTATCAAAACCATTTTCAATAACAAAATAAAATAAAATTAAAACATGGTATTTATTTTTCATTTACAAAAAGTTATGGCTTGTAGAGGAAGCTGCAACACAAATAATGGCCACGGTGGTGGAGAAGTCGTTGTCGCCGCATACGTAAGACAAAAACATTCATTTTGTGGTTTAGTAAAATTATTTGTAAAAAAATATTCCTTTTGAATAAAAGTAAAAGTCAATGGGGTTTATGCACCGTATAAAACAAAGTTGTGTATAAAACAAAATATGCCTCAATGAAAGAAGATTGAGACGAAGACCCTTACAAAGATCATTTTTTTTAAATAAATTAGATCTATTATGTGTATTCACTATAAGTACACATAAATAAATTACAAATACAAGATATTACATAATAATATCATGATATAATTTGAAAGTAAGAGATTAACCCAAAGAATGGAAATTGGGTTAAGAAGTTCCCTTACCTTGTGTCCGACTTGACTCGACCACTCTTTAACCTCCTGAATAATAAACTAGATTTAATATCTACTTTCTTAAGAACCTTTTTCAAGTTAATTATCCCTTTTATATCACTTATTAGAATATTACAAAAATTATGTAGTCATTTAAGTTAATAACGGTCATTTTGTCAATCTTTGGTACTTGAGTCAACAATAAAATTCTTATAATTACAAGTTGTTTATGTGGTAGAATATCCATTATCTCCAAAATTATATCCATGATTTAGATATCATATATATCATATATATCCAATATATACATTCATTCATAATATTATGTAACATTTAGAGGTAAGAAAAGAAATGCACCATTCATGGAGACGGTAAGCCGTACGTACGCATGAACGCTGCATTCATTTATATTTCATATTTAATGGAATGAAGTTATAATTATATAAAGGTATAATATAATTCCATTATAATATAATGTATAATACCATTTATTCAATCCTTTATACATCCCACATATGGCATTAACGATTCAAATCACTTTGAGGGGGCGGTAGTCCGTACTTCCTAAAATGAAATTATCGTGTTTACCCATAATGGATATCATAAAGTTATGAAATAAATGAAAAATATAGAATCATAAGGAAAACAAAAACATAATATATATCATATATAAAAATAGTGTCATCATAATGGCCACCATGAGAGGTGTTAAAAGAAGATTGAACAATCATCGTTTTGTGAGGCAGAAATTTTCCAACCACAGAAACAGTATGTTCTTTAACCATTAGACGAAGGTGTGTGTAAGTGTAAATAAAATCCTTCTCATAAGAAAATCCTAGTATATTTAATATACTGGTTTTTTTACAAAATAAAGGAACAAAAAGAGTTTAAGGGGTTGGAGAATCAAAATAAAACAAAATAACATAAGAGAAGACATTACCTTAAAATCGGGTAACTCTTTTTTGATTTGAGCCAAAGGCTTCCTTGGGAATTATTCTGCCCAAATTGGAGCTTCTAGAAGTAATATAGGGAATTTTAGAGAGTATTTGGGCAGAGTTTGGCCGATCCAAAAGGCTTTGATGATGTGAATAAGGTGGTAGTGGTGGGGGCCTTTTATAAGAGGAGTGGAGGGGAACTCTTGGAAAGTCATGAAATGTTACTTTATTATATAATGAGTTTCGGATTTTAAAGTTCCCACACATATATATTTCGAGGATAATGTGATAAGGGTTCTAAATATAATCATTCAATAGGTTTTTGAAAAGTGTAAGTGTTGGATTTTATATTATCTTTTCATTTTATTTAAATCGTTAATTAATGAGGTAATCGTTGCATCATCATGGTGTCATAAATAATATAATTTATTTAATGTCTAAAAATTATAAAACAAATATCATGATGTAGGAAATATTTCTTTCTTTCTAATGAATATTTATAGTAAAAAATATTACTTGTATAACCCCATTTAAAAATTGTTTTAGTAAAACAACTCATTTTGTGACATTTTTATTTTAACATTAAATAAAAGGTTTTTAATGTCATTTTCTGACCAAAGTGGCTCCATCGGTTCCCCAAGTTGACCCATGGATTTTCTTGGTCGGCCATGACTCATCCAATAGGGGTAGGACAAGTTTAAGGGTATTTTCATATTTTTATAATACCATTTTTTCCTTAAATTTCACTAATTACCTTTAATCGCGATTAATAAAACATAAAAGTTACTATTCACCAAAATATTATTTTAATCCCATTGAACCAAATTTTACATCCTTATGAAAACCATTTATGTAGGATTTTTGAAATTCAATTCATAGAAGCGGTTAAGTTTCATTTAAACGAAAAATCAGTTTTTTAACTACCACTTAGTGGTTTCACTATTCATCAAAAATTGAAGTTTTTCAGAACAATGCCAAAATTTCACCCTAATATATAATTGATCTTCAGAATTAAAAAATGATGTCTATTTTAGAAAATTAAAAACATATAAGTTTCATTAATTAATTTTACAATTAATTCCTGTTGTCACAACAAATAGCGTGTTTTTAAGAAACAATATATATCAAAAGATTGACAATTGTTTATGTCCAATTTCAAAGTGAAATTAATTCTAATGATAACCATTGGATAAAATGGTAAAAATATATTCTAATTACACTTTTAAACCACTCAATAGTATAATTTATCACTATAAATTATGTTTATTAAAAAAAAATTAAGTATTTTTCACTATTCATAAAAAATTGGAAGTTCTAAGAAAAATACCAAAAATTCAACATAGGCTAATTTCGATATTAGAAATCCAAAAATGATGTCAATTTTGAAATATAAGATATATATAATTTCAAAAAGTGGGTATTACTATTCATAATGGTTATTTTGATTAGTCGCGGTGTGTTAGAATCTCGAACTTGCGTACAATTCAAGCTATTTCATTATTGAAAGAGAAGCGTATCGTGGAAGCTTGGGGTGTTACATTCTCCCCTCCTTCAATAAATTGCGTCCTCGCAATTTGAAATTTTTCTTTGAAAATAAAAGGTTGAAAATAGAAAATACCTTTTTGGAAAACCCACATCGGAAATAAGGTTAAGAAAAATATAACATTAAAAGAAAGAATGAGAAGTACAAAGGTCACCCGAGATAGCCCATACTAGGATTCTACGAAAATATGGATATGGAGGAGAAACAAACCATCAAGGTCTGATGGAGATTTTTAGAAAATAGTATTAGGAGAAAGTTTAACTACAAGAAAATCACAAACTTGTGATTTGTTAAACGATCATTGATTCCCCAGTAGGAAAAGTTAACCGACAACGTTTTTGTTTTAAGTTACCTTTCATACAGTTGAGTAATTTATTTAGGATATTTACTAAGAATGTAAGGAAAAATACATAATTTTCATGTAGACTTTCATTATTTAATAAATTTTTACCACAAACCCATCTTTTACTCAAAAAGATAATAGAAATAAAAAATATTTTATTTATCCTAATCGTACAAGGTTCAATAGTTAACACATACCATTTAGATTAGGAAAACTATTTTGTAATAACTAGGGACTTCCTGTAGGCTAGTGGTAGTTAATAAAGGCTTGTCGCACTATGGTTGTGGGTTCGATTCCTACATCTTTGTCTGAAGTGACGGGTTATCCCCCAACCTACATGTTGTCCTTTTCCTAATACTATAGTATTATAATATTCTAAAAATAATATTCAGAAATGTTTTAACCTTAAACAATACTCTCCAAGGTTCAACTTAATCCATTCCAACCTTTATAGTTATCAAAAATACTTCTGTCCAACTCACAGTCCAAATTTTATAAGGAAGGTAAACATAATGAAGATCCTTTTTTCCGCGTAACAACATGTGAACACCTTTATCATGTATTCTTTTAAAACACTATGACATCCTGAATTGCCATAAATCCTTATTGATTACATTCATGATCCCTTATTCCTTATAGAATACTAGATATACTCCTTCTATCCAAATATGTATACAAATCATTAATCAGTTTCAAGGAAGTTAAGAATATCCAATATAATTTATCCAAATCAATCATGTATTATTCCAAAATCACTATCTTGGTATCAGAACCATATTATGGTTTATCTTTCTCTCAACCATATATTTTACAAAAATTTAACCTGATGTGGAGTAACTTTTCTTGGTTCCACACAATCTCAAGTCCTTGATGAAATAATACTGCAGTACAATCCTTATATACTCCATAATTATCATAACCAGTACATCATTGATACAACACTCAAATGACAAAATTCTTTAATAACAACATAATAACTCTAATCATTCCTCCTCATCTGTGGTAGTATCATAACTTGATTATTATCCAATAACATCATTTGGGCATACTCTGATGATTTGGACATTGGTTTGCATAGTTTCCCCACTCCTTGCAGATGAAGCATTATACATTAGAAACCTTTTTCTTACCCTTGCAGTCAGGCACTCAGTGTCCTTTTTCTCCACACATGTAACAAACTCCCATTCCCTTTAGGCAAGTTCCAAGGTGTTTCTTCCCACAGTTATCACATATTGGAAAATTCCTCTTTTCCCTCTTCCCTTTATCCATTATTCTCTCTTCCATCCTTTTCTTCTCTTTCTTCCCTTCAAAGACATAAGACTCATAGAATTATTTACTTATCTTATTAACACATGATACTATTTCTTCATATGTTTAGAACACATTGGAGACTATTTCCCTTCTAAATATTGGATTAATACCGTGAAATATATGATCCTTCTTACTCTTTGGATCATATGTATTGATGGAGTTCACATTCCTTCTACTGGGCGCCATTTATATACAATGGCATAAACTAGGTTAGTTTATGAATTGCAATGAATAATTCCAAACTTGTAAAATACTTAATGTAAATTGAATAGTTTATGGATATAATCCATAATCATAAAAAATGTTTTCTTTGAGAAGGTATATACTCATAAACCCTTCATAATGGTTTGTAAAAAAACGAGAATTATCCTAAGAATATCCCCCAGGAGTGTCGTAACCAAGAGTGAAGCAAGGCCCGTTGTCGTGTACCAGTTCCTATTCGAGTCTAACTCAAAGCGGTGTTTTCGGGTTTTACCCCTAGGTACATCTGTTCCAGATCCGCCTCTACCTGCTCGTATCCATACAGGGATATATTGCTCAGAAAACTCACAAAATCTCTATAATACCAAAATTATAGGAAGTTCTTCTATACTAATCCTCAAAGTCTATCTTTGGGTTATGTGCTCTAATCAGAGTTTATCTAAATCTAGCTTCCAAGGTTAGTACTAAACTACCTCTGATACCAACTGTAACGCCCTGACCCCAGCTACCCAGAGTCGGTCCATTATTGTGTAACATTGTCATGATCACAAAAGATCAAGTCTCAAAAGACCAATTAGATTAGTAGCCTTAGAAACACTAGATACATTCATAAGTCTTACATTACATCATAAAGTAAAACAAAACTATAACAACATCTTGTCTTCATATCCCCTCATACTATCCCTACAAGTCATTCATAATATTTCTCTTCACATCCTGGAAAAATTAAAACATTGGAAGGGGTGATCTCATATGCTTAGTAAGGATAACAATATAGAGGAAGCTTTCATAAATAAACATATACATTTAAGACAATGTATAACTAAAACAAAAGCCTTTTAAACATGAACTTCAACATAATATGGAAAAAGTAAAATGAAATAATTTCATTTACTTATTCACATGGATATTCTACTGGTCTAATAATCACATTCAATATCATTAACCACTTTCATAATGATGAAATTCATAATGCTAGACTATCATAACCATGTAGCCAAGGCCTCGTGCCAAGAATACAAATAAGATTTTGTCAAGGCCTCATGCCAAGACACTAGTTTGTCTCATGAGACCTGTCGATGCATCGAGGAGCTATAGAGGGCTCCACCCATCAATTATTAAGTCCAACACATTCCTCATATGAATAGGTTTAAACATATCATAAACCATAACATAATCGTATCACATAAAACATGCATAAAGGAAACATAACATGTCCACATTTCAATCACAAGATATCAATACAACACATTGATATAATAAAAACCTTATCAAAACCATTTTCAATACCAAAATAAAAGAAAATTAAAACTTGGTATTTATTTTTCATTTAAAAAAAAAGTTATGGCTTGTAGAGGAATCCGAAACACAAATAATGGTCACGGCAGTGGAGAAGTCGTTGTCTCCACATACATAAGACAAAAACATTACATTTGTCGTTTAGTAAAATGCTTTGTAAAAAAAGATTCCTTTTGAATAAAAGTAAAAGTCAAAGGGGTTTATCCACCATATAAAAGAAAGTTGTGTATAAAACAAAATATGCCTCAATGAAAGGAGATTGAGACGAAGACCCTTACAAAGATAATTTTTTTAAATAAAGTAGATCTATTATGTGTATTCACTATAAGTAAACATAAATAAAGTACAAATACAAGATTGAACATAATAATATCATGACATAATTTTAAAGTAGGACATTAACCCAAAGAATGGAAATTGGGTTAAGAAGTTCCCTTACCTCGTGTCCGACTTGACTTGACCGCTCTTTAACCTCCTGAATAATAAACTATAGTTAATCTCTACTTTATTAAGAACCTTTTTAAAGTTCATTATCCCATTTATATCACTTATTACAATGTTACGAAAATTATGTAGTCATTTAAGTTAATAACGGTCGTTTTGTCGATCTTTGGTACTTGAGTCAACAATAAACATCTTATAATTACAAGTTGTTTATGTGGTAGAATATCTCTTATCTCCAGAATTATATCCACGATGTAGATATCATATATATCTAATATATACATTGATTCATAATATTACGTAACATTTAGAGGTAAGAAATGAAATACACCGTTCATGGAGACGGTAAGACGTACGTACGCATAATGCTACTTTCAATTCTATTTCATATTTAATGATATGAAGTTATAATTATATAAAGGTATAATATAATTAAAGTATAATATAATTTATAATACCATTTACTCCATCCTTTATACATCCCACATATGGCATCAACGATTCAAATCACTTTGAGGGGGCGGTAGTCCGCACTTCCTAAAATGAAATTATCGCGTTTACCCATAATGGAAATCGTAAAGGTATTCCATAAATGAAAAATACAGAATCATAAGGAAAACAAAAACATAATATATATCATATATAAAAATATTGTCATCATAATGGCCACCATGAGAGGTGTTAAAAGAAGATTGAACAATCATAGTTTCATGAGGCAGAAATTTGACACCCACGGAAACAGTATGTTCTTTAACCATTAGATGATGGTGTGTGTAAGTTTAAATCAAATAATTATCATAAAAACATCCTAGTATATTGAATATACTGGTTTTGTTACAAAATAAAGGAATAAAAAGAGTTTAAGTGGTTGGAGAAGAAAACTAAAATAAAATAACATAAGAGAAGACATTACCTTAAAATCGGGTAACTCTTTTTTGATTTGAGCCAAAGGATTCTTTGGGAAGAATTATGCCCAATTTGGGGCTTCTAGGAGTAAGATAGGGAAGTTGATAGAGTATTTGGGAATAGTTTGGCTGAGCCAAAAGGCTTTGAAGGTGTGAATAAGGTGGTAGTGGTGGGGGCCTTTTATAAGAGGAGGGGAGGGGCACTCTTGGAAAGTCATGAAATGTTACTTTATTATATAATGTGTTTCAGATTTTTAAGGTCCCAAACATATATATTTCGAGGATAAGGTGATAATGGTTCGAAATATACTCATACAATAGGTTTTTGACAAGTTTAAGTCTTATATTTTACATTATCGTTTCATTTTATTTAAATCGTTAATTAATGAGGTAATCGCTGCATCATCATGGTGTCATAAATAATTTAATTTATTTAATGTCTAAAAATTATACAACAAATATCATGATGTAGGAAATCTTTTTATATTTCTAATTAATATTTATAGTAAAAAATATTACTTGTATAACCCCATTTAAATTTTTTTAGTAAAACAACTCATGTTTGCAACATTTTTATTTTAACATTGAATAAAAAGTTTTTAATGTCATTTTCCTACCAAAGTGGCTCCATGGGGTCCCCAATTTGACCCATGGATTTTCTTGGTCGGCCATGACTCATCCAATAGGGTTAGAACAATTTTAAGGGTATTTTAAAATTTTTATAATACTATTTTTACCTTAAATTTCACTAATTACATTTAATCGTGATTAATAAAACATAAAAGTTACTATTCACAAAAAAAAATATTTTAATCCCATTGAACCAAATTTTACATTTTAATGACAACCATGTATGTCGGATTTTTGAAATTCAATTCATCGAAGCGTTTAAGATTCATTTAAACGAAAAATTAGTTTTTTAACTACCACTTAGTGGTTTCACTATTCATCAAAAATTGAAGTTTTTCAGAACAATGCCAAAATTTCACCCTAAGCTATAATAGATATTACAAATTCAAAAATGATTTCTATTTTACAAAATTAAGAACATATAAGTTTCATTAATTAATTTTATAATTAATTCCCGCTGTCACAACAAATAGCAAGTTTTTAAGAAACAATATATATCAAAAGATTGACAATTGTTTATGTCCAATTTCAAAGTGAAATTAATTCTAATGACCACTATTGCATAAAATGGTAAAAATATATTCTAATTACACTTTAAAACCACTCAATAGTATAATTTATCACTATAAATTATTTTGATTAAGAAAAGTTGTTTTTAATTATTTTTCACTATTCATAAAAAATTGCAAGTTCTCAGAAAAATACCAAAAATTCAACATAGGCTAATTTCGATATTCCGAATCCAAAAATGAGGTCCATTTTGAAATATAAAATATATATAATTTCAAAAGGTGGGTATTACTATTCATAATGGCTATTTTGATTAGTCACGGTGTGTTAGAATCTCGAACTTGCGTACAATGCAAGCTATTTCATTATTGAAAGAGAAGCGTATCGTGGAAGCTCGGGGTGTTACAAAAAAATTTATATATTACAATAGTTTTTTAATTATTGGTTACATGTTATATAAAAATAAATAAGATAAAAATAGTACATTACAAAATAGTGTTGTTATGCAGGGGGTAGAAACGATGAAAGTATTTGATTCTAAGGATATAATTAAAATTTAAGAAATATATAATTTTTCATCCTCTTAAAATTTATTAAGAGTTATATTATACAATATTTCAAGTGTTTTTTTTATATTATAAAGGGATCAATAATAAAAGTGTAGTGAAAGCAGATTAATTGGGATTCATTAAGGTGTATTTTAGCATGGGATTGAATAAGAAGAAACCATTAATAATGACATCAAAATTTGTGAAACTATTTTATATCCTAGATGTTTAAAAACAATAATTTTATAATTTTTATATTGGATAATAAAACAACTACATGGTCATAAAAAAATTCAACTGAGGATTACCCTTTCATTGGGAGATCAAAATCATTTCATAGTGGTCCCAATGGAGATAATGTCTCGTACAATATAGGGGGACATAATGAGAGGATTTGGATGCTTGATAGATAATATAAATCCCTTCAAAATTTAATGAAAAAAATGAAAACTCCATGAGTATATTGAATTACTTTTAATATACTATTTTTTTCTTATAATATAATGTATTATCTATTTAATTTATGAAATCTAAATTAAATGTTTGAAAACTCATGTAGATAATGACTTCTCTATATGCTAATGTTACCATCCTAAAGGAAGAATGCCTGATTAATTATGAAATTTCAGAATAGGGGATCAACAACATGTTAATGAAAAAATAACGACATAGAATCCCCTTGTGAACTAAAATTATCCATACAAGAAGCAGAGGTATAAAATTTGAGGTTGGATTGAATCAGCATGGAAAACCTGTTGACCCCAACAAGTCAATGTTCATTAGTTGCATTGGGCTATTGTGAAAATGCATCTTCCAATTGATATAGATACATTGATCAATTTCATGCCAACTTTGAAGGAAACTATTTGGGATGATATTTGGGTAATAGTAAGATATACACTCACTATTTTAAAAAATATATATAATAAAAATTTATTTACTTTTCATTATCCTCTACATAGTTAATTTATTTTATATTATTACTATAAGGAATATGTCTTAGTGTTCACTGTAAAAACTCATTGAGGATTCTAGACACTTCTTACAATGTACCATCTATGGGATGCTAAGGGGAAAGTAATCCCCCACCCACAAGTTATTTATGTACAAATTATAAACTCTGAAACATGGAAAGATTTCATCAGTTATCACATTAAGGAATCATTTCTGCTGCTTGGAGTCAATATTATTTTACTTAAAATTATTTATTTTATCCAGTTTCATTCAAATTTATTAATTTATAAAATAAAAAAATAGTGCTGGAAATAAATAATGTGTAGAAAAACTAATGCGCCCCTACCGTAAAGAAAGGATGGTTGATGCATCACTTGAAAAGAAAATTATATATATATATATTAAATATATAGTAAAATTTTTGTGTGATATGAAACAAAATATACTAATTTTTTAAAATATATATTGATGAATAAAAATCAAAATACACTTCTATCCCATGTCATGTACTATGGAAGGAGGACTGTATAAATATACAAGGACAAATTATGGACTAATACAAAGAAGTATTATAGGTATAATGAGGTAGTATTATATAATAGTAATTTTTTATTATTTCTAATAGTAATGTATAAAAATATATATTTATATTGTATGTCTCTATATGTTTTAGACACAAGAATTGGCATCGACTGTACTAAAAGAAAAACTACTTTTGGTATCTTTGAATCATCCAAAACTGTATGGCTGCATTGGAGGTGAAGGTTTTGAAGTGTCATCTCAGACATATTTTGAGAATAAAAATCAAAAAAGAGATACATATGAGATGATGAAAGGCATAGAGTCATCAATAGATGTATTTAAAGATATTTTTGTCCAATATGGTTTGGCATACCGATATATGTGAAAGGATAAATAAGAACTAGTTGAGGAACAATGATTAGTATATGAAGAGAAACATGATCATATTTTATTTGAGGAAATCCCTCCCCCTCAACTATATTCCTTATTATAGGTAATTAATTTTGTCGCAACTATTTTCTCTAAATGTGAATCAAATAAATTTCAACAACTTTATATTATTAAAATTTTGTATGGTGAAATTATTTGAGATTTATAGTTATCAAAACCAATGAATCACCTTGTTTTTTGGGGATTGGTGTAAAATATCCCATAATACATGATACACAACAAAAAACTCATAAAATATAATATGAGAATGGGGATTCAATTAGATCTCAATACGATTGTTGAGTTTTATATTCTATTTTATGATCTTGATGTTTCTATGGTTGATAATACTATAAGAAATTTCATAGCATGACTATTTATTCTTATAATACATGAGTTATGTCTTTCAAAAAAATTAAATCAAAATAAATTTAAGATTTGATGATAAATGCTCTGAAATGAGGAATGATATTACAGAAAAATAAAAAAAGGTAAATAGAATGTCAAATCTATACAATCTAGTGTATTGACTAAGAATACAAAAGTAACTTATGAGAGTACCTTCACCCAACCAGTTACACTACCAAATATATTAACATTTTACATTCACACATATAAAAAATTCAAAGATTAAAATATATCCTACATTAAATATTAAGAATAAATTTTTGGAGCGACCATTACAGATGTGGTTGGTCCTGAGAGTTTAAATTATATTATCAATTTTGAATGGTTAGGAGTATTAGTTTTGAATATATACATGAGGTACATCTTTATAATCGTTTTTCCAGAAAAATTATCCTCTAGGTTCATTACTGTTAAAAACTGTTCAAATTTTTTATACGTATATATATCACTACTATATGAAGGGAAAACTCTACAAAACAAAATTTTGAATTATTAAACCCTCTCTAATTTATAAGAAAAAAAATTTCTTTGGAATTGAAATAAATTTAAAATAAAAAATATGACCTATTAATGAAATTTGAAAAGAAAATAATAGATGACAGACTCATCATGATGCCACCAATGTAGAGGAAGATGCAGGTGTTTTAGGGGACATGGATGATGTGATTCTAGTGGATGAGTCTTGTTTTGATGGAGTTTGGAACGTCGCATTCATGGTGAATTTGTTGTAATTAAACATTCTCTGGAACTTGTGTTTTTGTGATGTTTTGATTTTGGTGCCCTAAAATTGTAATCTTGAGGTTCCCACATACCCTAAAGTTGTTTATTTGAAAATAAAAAAATGGGTTTGGAGGGTAATCATATAAAATATATTTTCATTTTTTCATTACTTTTTTTACTTGTTTTTAGGAAGAATTAGATTCTAATTGTAATTAATTTGGATACCTTGAATGTTTATTTTTTGGATCCAAAGCATGGATTTCCTACAAATCAATTACACATGATGTCCACTGTGAATTTATAATTCACTCCAACAAACATTTTATAGATAAACATCAAATTACACATTTAAATTTTTTGTTTTAAAAAAAAATCTATGATAGGGAAATATATAAATATCAACTAAATCATGGTATGTGGTTAGTTACTGAACAAAAAAATCTTATGGATTTCTTCAAATGAAAAAAATTGAGTTATATATATTATGATTTAACTATAAAAATATATTTCAAAAAAACTTACTTGTTTTTATCAATGTTTTTACACTCTGAAAAGAAAAATAACATTAAGGATTTTGGATGTTACATTTGAAAATTTATGAAGGATACTATATACCATAAAAAAACTATCATCCCCAAACTAGTAATTTCTAAATTTAATTATAATTTCATTTAATAAATTTTTTAATCATTTTATGTGTGTATTTTCTCAATACTACTAGGACTACTAATAGTATACCTAATAAAAAGAAGAAGTAAATTTATTTTGAGATGATTGGGAAGATTACATGGTGTGAGAATCTTTATTGATATCAAGTTGACGCAATTACCCATTTTGAATGTGATCTAGTACAAACACTAACCATAAAGACACATTTGGGATTTGATTCATTACTATCATAAAGACTAAGATAATATTTTCCTAAAATAAAATCCAACAGTTCACTAATTTCCTTACATTAGGGGTTAGGATGAGTTGTTAGAAAGTAAAATAAATGATTTAGTTATAAACCTGTAAATCATGAAATATTTGATCTATTTATCAAGGATATTGGACTTCAAGATGTAAGTGATATAATAGTGAGATGGAAATAGGATAAGGATCCTTACACCCACAAATATGAAGACATAACAACTGAGGAAGGCACTTGTATGCTCCTAGACTCTTCATTTTCATTTTTTATATTATTGTCTTTTGATGAGTTTCAAAAATAGTCGGAGCCTTATTACAATCACTTCCACCTCTATGATGAAGAAGAAAGTTGAATTCATTTATATTGACTTTTTATTATACCAAATACATGATAATTAATGATAATATAAATACTAATATAGATGCCTCTCCAATATCCTGATCCACTTCTCAAAGTAGAAATGATTAATTAACTATGAAGGAAGTTGAACAAGGGTTTGAGGGTGAAAATGTTGAGATGAAGGTAGATCTATATAAGTTAATTTAGTTTAAAACACATGTTATAATATCAAAACTGATAAAATTATCTCATATTGTTTTCAAAATTTATGTCAATGAAACATAATTCATTTGATATATGTAGGAATCAACCACACATCAATATGATAGATGATGTAGATGGTATGAATCTACATGTGTGTTTTTAATATAAAATTATCATTCTACTTTAACATGCACATCACATTATCAAAACCAAGAAAATAATCTTATGTTATCTTGATAATTTAGGAAAACAATCTCTAATTTATTTTTTTCATATAGTAATAAACCAAGAATTAATATGACACATGATGTGGCTTTCACAACTCAAAGTGTGTGTTTTCACAAAAAAAGTTCCATTTTAGTTTAAAACTTGTGTCACACTATAAAAATCAATAAAAGGAGCTCATATTATATTAAAAATTTATTTCAAACATATATAATTAATTTGTGATATTTAATAATTTATTTCATGTCAATCTAATACATGATGTGGATGGTATGTCTCAATGTGTGTGTGTTCAATAAAAAAGTTTCATTTTAGTTTAAAATGTATTTCACACATCCAAACCCAATAAAATGGGTTTGGATTATTCTAAAACCTTAGGACATTGATCCATAATTCATTTTCTATGTTTAGGAATTTACTTCACATTAATATAATACATGATGTGGACGATATGATTCTAAGTTTTCTGTTTTCAATATTAAAGTGTTATTTTAGTTTAAAACATGTCTCTCATTGTCAAAAATGAGAAAAAAATATCATATTATTTTTAAAAAAATTTATATTTGTCCATAATTATTTTTTGATTTGTAGGAATCAACCACACATCAATCTAATACATGATGTGGAAGGTATGTCTCCAAGTGCGTGTTTTCAATATAGAAGTGTCGTTTTAGTGTAAAACACACATCACATAGTCAAAAATAAGTAAGAGATCTTGTATTGTCTTGAAACTGTATGAAAATGATCCATAATTCATTTTTAGCATGTACTAATTAACAACATGTCAATCCAACATAGGATGTGGCTAGTATGACTCATTGTGTCTATCTTTAATATAAAAGTGAAATTTTTGTTTAAAATGTGTAACACTAAGTCAAAACTGAGTACACAAGATCATATTATCTTGATACATTATTAAAATGATCCATAATTCATTTTTGGTGTGTAGGAATTAACTTCACATCAATCCAACACACGTTGTGTCTGGTTTGAATCCAAATTCATGCTTTTAATATAAACATTCCATTTTAGTGTAAAACATGTGTCACATTGAAAAACATAGGTAAATGATATTGGATTTTATTAAAACATTAGTAAAATGTTCCACACTAAATTTATAATATCTATTAATTGACCACACATCAATCTAGCACACGATGTGGTCGGTATGACTCAAAGTGAATGTTTTTAATATAAATCTTTCATTGTAGCTTATAATGTGCATCACATTGATAATAATAATTAAATTATCTTATATTGTATTATTAATTTTTTAAAATTATCCATGGTGTGTAAAAATTGAGCACACATCAATCCAATACATGATGTGGTTGGTATTAACCAATGTTTGTGTTTTAAATATAAATGTTTAATTTTAGTTTAAAAAATGTTTCATATTATCAAAACCAATAAAATGAGCACAAATTGTGTTAAAATTTTTGGATAATGATCTATAATACAATTTTGATTTGTATGAATCAACCACACATAAACATGAAACACAATGTGGATAGTATGACTCAAATTGTTTGTTTTCAACATAATAGTGTCTTTTTAGTTTAAACATGCATCACATAGAAAAAACCAAGAAAACAAGCTCGGATTGTTTTCAAAATTTAGTAAAAAAATTATTAATTCATTTAAGATGTGTATTAATTGACCCCACATTAATATAACACATGATGGGGATGATATGACTCCAAATTCTTGTTTTCAATATAAAAGTGTCATTTTAGTGTAAACATGTGTCCCATATCCAAAACTAGGTAAAAACAAAGATATAGTCTTGAAAATAATGAAAATGATCCATAATTTATTTTTGGAATGTAGTAATTGACTATATATCATTCCAATAAATGATATGTTTGTCATGACTTCAAGTCTTTTTTTCAATATAATAGTTTTGTTTTATTTTAAAGCATGCATCACATAGCCAAAATTGTGAAGAGAAGATCAAATTGTCTTCAAACATTAATAAAATGATCCACACTTCATTTTTTGTGTAGGAATAGACCACACATCAACCCAACAACTGATATGGATGGTATGACTCCAAGTGTGTGTATTCAATACAAAAAATTCATTTTAGTTTAAAACACTCATCATATTTTCAAAACTAAGAAAAAGATCGTTGATTGTTTGAAAACTTTAGGACAATAATACATAATTAACTTTTTATGAGTAATAATTTACCGCATGTCAATCCAACACACAATGTGGTATTTATGACTCAAATTATTTGTTTTCAATATAAATGTGTCATTTTAGTTTAAAATGTGCATCATGTAGCCAAAACATAGAAGACAGGTTATATTTCATTCAAACATTATGAAGGCCATAAATCATTTTAAGTTTTTATTAATTTAATTAACATGAATTTGATGCATGATGTGTCAAATGTGACTCAAAGTGCATGTATTTAATTTAAAATTGTCATTTTAGTTTAAAATGAGAGTTACATAGACAAAATTGATAAAATGATATCAGGTAGTTTTAAAAAACTAAGAAAACAATCCATAATTCATTTTTGACTTATATGAGTTGATCACACATAAATCTGAAACATGAAGTGGTCAGTATGACTCTAAGTGAGTGTTTTCAAAATAAAAGTGTCATTTAGTGTAGAACACATGTCACAAAGGTGAAACTGAGAAAAGAAGAAATGATTATTTTCAAACCTTTTTAACATGATCCATAATTCATTAAGGGTGCTTAGGAATTTACCTCACATATATCTGATACATGATATGATCGGTATGAGTCCAAATGCGTGTATTCAATATAAAAGTTTCATTTATGTGTAAAGCACACATCACATAGACAAAACTGAGTAAATTGGTTCAGATTTTCATGATAATTTTGAAAAATGATCCATAATTTATTTTATTTTTTGTAGGAATCAACCTTACATCAATCCAATACATGATGTGTTTGGTATGACTCAAAATGAATTTTTTAAATATAAAAGTGTAATTTTAGTTTAAAAGGCATGTCACATAGCCAAAATTAAGTAGATAAGTTTATATGGTCATGATACTTTAGGTAAATGGTGTATAATTCATTTTTCATGTGCAAGGATCAACTTCACATAAATTTTCCACATGATGTGGCTGATATGGATCCATGTGTGTGTTTTCAATATAAAGAGTCATTTTAGTGTAAAAAATGCATGACATATCCAAAATTGAGTACACGATCTCAAATTGTCATAAAATTTTATAAAAATTATTCATAATTCAGTTTTGGTATTTAATAATCGACCACACATCAATCCAACACATTATGTGGCTGGTATGAATCAATATCATCCTTTAATAGAAAAGGTTCATTTTATTTTAAAACACACGTTACATAGCCAAAATTTACAAATAATCTTTTATATCTTGATACTTTAGTAAAACAATATATAATTAATTTTTGGAATGTAAGTAGGTAATACTCTCACATTTATGAGTCCTTGTCTGTTTTGAATATGTACATATTGATGCTAATACAAGGGACAAGCTTGATGCAAAGTCCAAATCATGTTTCTTTATTGGATTTGGTATTGAGGGGTTCGGTTATCACTTTTGGGATGATAATAAAAATATGATCATAATAATATAAAAAATGATATTTAATGAAGGTTTCATGTTCAAAGATCATCCTGGAGATTAAGTTGATAGTGGGAATAAAGAATCAAAAATCCATGAGCAAGTGGAGCCTGAAGGTGTACCTGAGAATGTGACACTAGAACTAGTGGAGTATAATCCTCAAGTGGAGTTGAGGATATCAATAAGGATGAGAAGACCTGTACATAGGTATTCATCATCCATACATTATCTACTATTTACTGATGGTGGAGAACCCTAATTTTTTAAATAAGAAATCATGTTGAAGGAGTCAAACAAGTTGGAGTTATCTATTTAGTATGGGATTTATTCATTACATGAAAACAATAATTAGATATTAACCTCTTGTCCACAAGGAAATAAGGAATTTCAAAACAACTGGTTGTAACATGTCATGGAAGAACATTATAGTAAGGGAATATATAAGGAAGCACTATTTGTGAAATTATTTTAGCAGAAGGAAGGTGTGGACTTCACTAATATTTTCTCTTCGATAGTAAATATTACCACCATCTGTGTGGTTCTTGGTAATGTTGCATCAAAATAATTATTCCTTGAGAATATTAATTTCAATAAATTTGTCTTCATGGTGATCTAAAGGAGTAAATATATTTGTTGAATCTATAATGATATGTTGATTCAATGAATGAACACCTGGTGTGAAAACTCTAGAAGAGCTTGTATGGGTTGAAGTAGACACCCATGTGGTGGAACACAAATTTTGATTCATTTATGAATAAAAATTCTTACAAATAGTGTGGAATGGATCAATATATCTACATAAAGTCTTTTGGTGAAAGATACATCATACTGCTTCTATATCTGGATGACATGTTTATTGCAGGATCAGGTATGTAAAGGACTAATGAGCTGAAAGGGGAGATAGATGAATAGTTTGAGGTGAAAGATCTTGGAGAAGCTGGAATGATTTTAGGAGTGAAGATAAATAGAGAATTCAAATCTGCATCCATGACTTTATAAAATTATGAATACATTAGAAACATTCTAATAATATTCAGTATTGGGAATAAAATCCAATATTTATCCCCCTAGCAATCCATTTCAAATTGTCAAAAGGAAAAATCACTAAAGATAGCAGAAGAGGATGAGTACATTGAAAATGTTACATATGAATCCATTTTTTGGAAGCCTTATGGATTTCATGGTCTAGACCCAAACTGACATTGATCATGTAGTGGGAGTTATGTTATAGTACTTGAATAACCCTAGAATGGAACATTGGGAAGTCATGAAGTGGATATTGAGGTGTCTAAAGGGAATTAAGGAAGTATCTCTATGAATGGGAAAGAAAATTCATTATAGAGGTATGTGGATTCCGACCATGGAAGTGATATCAATGGAAGGTGGAGGACCAAAAAGTTTTTATTTACTAATAACGGGTCTTAAGTAAGTTTTATATCTCCACTATAGAAGGTGGTGGCTCTATTTACCATAGAGGTAGTGTACATTGTTGTAACATAATATGGAAATGATACAGTTTGGCTAAAGAAATTATTGGATGATCTAGGTAAGAGTGAGGAAAATGTATTATACTTCGATAGTTAGAGTGCTATAAATATTTCCAAGAACCCAATGTTTCATGTTTGGATGAATCACTTTCCTTTAAAGTACCATTTTATGAGAGGCTTGATATGTGATTAGTTGCTGACACTGAAAAAGATTCGTGGAACCATCAATATGACTTACATATTGACATAGTTGATGGTAATATAGAATTTGAGTCAATTTTGTGCCTCTTTTAGTCTCCACTAATTAATATACTATGAGAGACAGAATATGGGAGAACACATTGGGAGCATAAAATGGAAAACTACTTGTATTTCATGAATCATTATCTTAAGATAGAAGTTGTGATTTTAAAAAATACATTGGTGAGTGAAGAAGAGTATGATATCAGATTATGTAACTTTTCTAAGTCAGTATAATTGAATAATGTCATTATAGAGTATTAGTCTCTAAGTAGGATATATTTGGGTTGGTGTATCCTGATCTGTATGGATGATGTTAGGTAGAATGCATGTGGTCCGGACTGTAGTAATGCTAACTCATTGTAGTAGTATTGATCGACGACGCTGATAGGGAACTGTAGTATTGTGAACTTCGACATGGAACTATAGTAGAGAGGACTAGGTGAAACCGATAGGGAATTGTATCATCTCATACTTTGGAGATAACAACACTCTTTCTCTATGGACTTATAGCCACTGACACAATAGTAATAAAGACATCAGTGGCTATGAAAAATTATCATAGAAGACTTACTATGTTGTTGGTGTAAAATTTCATCATCTTCTTTATTATCTCAATTTAATTGAGGGTTTCTATGAAAAAACTATGATTATCTCCCTATAATTATGATCCCAAATTAGTTAAGTTATTCTACGTCTCCGTGGATAGGGTAATTTTTCTTGAACCATGTAAATAATTTTGTCTGTGTTATTATTCTTCTTCATATTCTTCTCTATATTTTCTTCATTTATAAACCTATCTTTTGATGTTACACCTAGAATTTAAAAAATATTTTGATGTTCTAAAAAACCTTTCTGAATTAACTTTGTTGTGTTGTAAGGTTCCAAGGGTAGAATCCCTATAGTGATGATTAACATGTGAACCATTGCTCTTCGAGTGACGCCGATTTATTTTTGGGTGTTAGGATAGTGAGACAATCAACTTTTATTATTCATCTTTATCACTTCAAGATCCTTCGGGCTTGAGAGATTTTTTATTGCTCTTGAAAATATTAGAGGAGTAATTTGAGAGAGAAGTTTGACGTACCCAATGATTATCAATTATAGATTAACCTTATATAAAAGAAATAACAATCTACCTATAGATCTAGGGATTAGATAAAAATATAATTTAATTGTGTGTGGGACCATTAAATATTATTATAATCCTTAATAAACCCTATGTCATAAGATAATATTTTTTTTATTATTATTTTACAACATGTACTAACTTGCACAATTATAGATACTATTTTACATTTTTTAAAATTTATATTAATCTCTAAATGTGATCTTGGTCTACTAAAATTCATCAATGTTTATTGAATACTAGAATAAATATTTTTATTCACTAGAATAAATATTTTATTCACAAAACAAGAATTAAATATTTATTAAATATTCAATAAAATAAATATTTTCTCCACAATCCAGCGAATAAATATTTATTATATATTCATGTAACTAAATAAATTATTTATTACCTTGTGAATATTTGTGATCAATAAAACATGAATAAAATAATTCCTTGTTCTTGAGAATAATATTTATTCCAATAACTAAGTTAAAATATATTTTAATCAATATCAATGGAAACACTTAATGTGTGACCCTCTAGGATTTTTTTGTTAGCATTAGGAAAGCTTGCCTAAAGTATAATATTTTAGTCTAGTAATGGGTAAAGTCACCCATGAGAAAGAAATTAATGTCTCAACATTGAAAACTACATATGAACGCTCATTGTGTAATATAATCCCTTTGTCTCAATATCTCATCATGAAAGTTTCACATCTACATCATCAACCTATATGTTGGATGCATCATTCTTTGAATATAAGAAATAAAAATTGTTATACCATGACTATGAAATGTATGTGACAGTTATATTCCAATAAAAGGGATAAGATATGGACCTCCAAAAAGATATAAGAGACAAATCCTTTATTAAGTTATCCACTAATAACATGTCATTCGTGACATTCCCAAAGTACCCTACTTTGAACCAACATATAGTGTGATGGATTTTGTTAATAAATATAATTGTGTGAGTCATGACATGAATTAATGATAATATATAACTCTAAGGACCATTAGACATGATCATATATAGGAATATCTGATAACAGCAAAACATGTAGAATTTCTAATAAAGTGATTGTTCTCAAAATCTTCCATCTTAGAGATTATCAAGTGAAAACTTAATGAGAAGAAAAATCATCCTCCTTCAATTACTCACACATGACATTCTATATACTATGTAACATCACAATACTTTAAAAGGAAACACTATAGAGTATAAATAACTAAATTTTATTATTTAAATTTGACCATTATAACCTAGCCCTTAAATTGGAAGGTATAAATAGGTTAACATAATTTATGAAATAAATATAAAGGTGTTACTCAATATAAATTTATTGATTCTTTTTAGAAAATAATCACTTAATTTTTAGTATACTCATTTTATTCTTCAAAAACCATATTTTCTTCAAATGTGATTTTTGGTACTTTTTATGTACAAAAAAATAATTAATTTTTGGAACTTTTTTGAAAATTTATTTTATAAAATGATCTTTTTTTGGAAATCAGAATATCAGAATTATACTATAGTAAATATTTTAATTTTTTAATAAGTTTTATTTTTCAATGAATAGTGAAAAATTATGATTTTTATTGAAAATTATATTTTCTTTTAAAGTATTTCCACGGCCAAATTATGTTTTGGATTAGTTTGAAATTTTAATTAGTTAATTTGGATTAAAATAATACAATTTTGGTTCTTGAGATGTAATTTATACTTAAATTTAGTATAAAATCATTTAATTTTTAAAAGGACATTTTTCCAGGAAAAACTCTTTTTCATTTTGCTTTTCCAGTTCAATTTTAAATTAAATTTTGAAAATTATGTGTTTTTAATTTTTAAAAATGGATTCTATATTTTTAATTAGGGGGTTAAATTTTATTAAATAATTCCATTTTAGTTTTTGACAACATGAATAATAACTTTTATAATTTTTATTACCATAGTAATGGGTAAATTAGGTAATTTAAGTTAAGAATAACATAATAAGAATTATTAAATGTACCATAAACTTAATCAATTATTATTTAATGAGTATTTCTATACTATAATCAATAAAATTAAATTTATGACCTTTTGGAGACACTTGTATGAGATTATGGCCTTTATAGTATTTTATATAATGAAAAGTCAAACATTTCACACATTGATTTTTAATAAATATAATATTTTTAAAATGGTTTTATATAGAGGGTATGTTTGACTACAAATATTATTTAAATATATAAAATATTTATTTTCATCATGGAAATTTATTTTTAATTTTTAGTTCAGAAATAATTACCTTTTATATTTTCACAACGATGATGAAGAAATTATTTAATTTATGGAAAAATCTAATAAATGATATTAAAAATAGTAAAATAAATATAATTTGTGAAAAATAATGTGATCAATGTGTTTTATAGAGGAAAATGAAATTTTAGGTATATAATAAAAATAATGTTCTAATTTTATACATTTTCTTAATATTATTAAAGTCAAAGTAATGAATAGTTCTAAAAAGTGACATTATGGGTATTTTTTAGTAAATAATATTTTATTAAATGATATTAAATTTATAAAGAAATTAAATTCAGCCAAGTGATTATTTGATGGTTTAAAACATAAACCATTGTCTATTTATGGATCTTTTTCCATTTTATAGAAACTATATTGTCCCTCAAAGAGTAAAAATACATCTTCTCACAAAAAGAGTTAAAAGGGTTAAATATGGGTTAAAACCCAAATATAAGGGTTCAAATATAGTCAA
Organism: Viscum album; assembly: GCA_963277665.1. Classification (NCBI taxonomy): domain Eukaryota; kingdom Viridiplantae; phylum Streptophyta; class Magnoliopsida; order Santalales; family Viscaceae; genus Viscum; species Viscum album. The sequence continues at coordinate 1,635,580,621 of OY728137.1, read as the reverse complement.
AACATGTCCAATTTTTATTTTATGAGTATATTGAGACCCATAATTATACGATATTTTAAATTAATAAATTTGGTTCCATTTTACCTTAACTATTAATTTATATTAATTTAATATTTTGAGAAATGCTAAGAGTGCCCCTCCCCTCTATTATAAAAGGGAAAATATTATCCTCATTTATTCACAATTATAAATTATTTTGGTTAAAAACATTCCTACCCAAATACCTTCTTATAATCCCCCCCGTCATTATAGATCTTTTGGTTTAGGAAGAATACCAATCTTATAGGTATTAAGGTATTAAGCAAATGAGATTTTCCACAAAAGAGGTATAGTTTTTATCTGCATGTTTTAGTTTTGTTTCATCATCTGTAACCATATAAAAATTAAAAAATGATAAAATAATAAATAAATTGTTATACATATAATTATATGTAATTATATTTTTCAAATGACTTATATCCATCTTCTTTTCCATTAAATGGGAAACAAATCATCATTCGTGTGTACGGCGGACTACCGCCTCACAATCGATGTAATTTATTTTCTATCACCATATCTCAAAAGAGGTTATAATGATGTAATTAAAATTTATATATTATATTAATTACATATTTATCATTTTTAAAATATAATATATCATTTAATTTATTATATTTCCATGCACTTCAAAATGATAATCTTGTTCGTGGGTAGGTATGGACTACCACCTCCACGAAGCAATGTGATTATTTTTCCATAACATCATCACATGGATGATATATATAAGTATATTTAAATAATTAAAATTTTGTATGTGATAATATTTAAATTATATAAAGATAAACTAATATTTATCTTCTTTCCATAATAACTGTTGAAAATGGAAACGTTACTCATGCGTATGTACGACCTACCATCTCCATGATTGTAACATTGTTTATTTTTCATAACCATATTTAATTGATGGATTTAAAATTATAAATGATGTAAAAAATGATAATTATTTCATGATTATTATTCATGAGATGAGGGAATAATGACCTCTTTGACTATTGTCAACACACTGAACTCATTTTTTGACATATGACTGAATATCGTCAAAACATCTGATGTGAACTTAATTGAATAAGTAACCAAATATAAAATGAAAATAATTAGTATAAAAGGGATAATAAACATTAAAATGGGTTTAAACAAAGTAAATAATTAACCTGATCTTATTATTCAGTAATATGAAGAATGTACATGATGATTCACACTCAATTAAAGGGAATTTATTTTAAATATTATAGTTTTATAGTTTCTCTTAAAACCCCTTTTCCTTCCATGTCCATGTTTTAAAAAAAATGTTTTCAAAATAATTTTTACTATTATCCTATTATTTTTTAAAGTCATTTTTAATTTTTAATTTTTTTACAAAATTGTTTTAAAGGATTATTTTTTTCTAAATGAGGTTCTTTGTTAGTTTTCAAAGAGAAATATATAAATAATGTTTTTTAACTTATATAGTATGATAAGATTATTTGGCCTTAATAACACCTTAATGTTTTCAAGTTTAATTTATAATTTTCAAAGAAAAAGGTTTCTTTATGATGAGTGAGGGATTTAGATTTTAAATTTTCATTTTTAAAAGAAGAGGCTATTTTGATATCCAAATATATTTTTATTTGGGTTTATAATAGTTTTTGAAAGTGTTTTATGATGAAATGGTGAAAGAATAAATTTTTTTATTAATTAAATGATGCATAAGCATTATATGAAAAATGAGTGATCCTGATATAGATTATATGATGGTTTGTACTCCATTATAGCTCATAGGTGAGCTCAATATTGCTTATATGAAGGGTTGATCCCCATTAAAGCTCATGAAAAAAAGGTTATTCGGATATAGATTATATTAAGGCTGACTACATTATATCTCTCCAATATAATGGGTAATGATTTATGTTATTTGGATAATTATATTGGATGTTCGAAGCACGGTTATTCAAATTGAAAGCGTTTTGAAAGGGTTTTATGAATATGATTCCCTAAGATTCCAAAAACGGTTTTATTTACATACTATAGGTTTTAAATCTTTTCTTTGAGAAAATATTATCTATTTTTTCAGGTATAAATGTTTTATTTCATAAAATCAAATATCATTGAGGAAAAATATAAACATTACATGGTTTTTCATGTTCTTTACTGTACTGAATTTTTTTTATTTTTATGTCCCTTGCTGAACTTTTTGTGTTCATCCCACATTTTTAAAATGTTTTTCACATGGTTTAAGGATGATAACGGACAACGATGAGGTCAGGATGAAATTTTTTAATAATTTTCTTGAAATTAAATCACATAAATTTTTAACAAATTTGATTTGTGGAAAAAATGGATACTGATTATAAGTGTCAGTTTGTAATGTATGTGTTTACTATGTAATAGATTTTTATAATTCTATAAAACTATAAACCAAAAATATCTACAAGATTGTCAGAATGTTAATTCTAGATAAATTAACTATAATATGTAATGATAAAATCTTGGTCTTTATGGTTTGTATCATCATAGGGTTTAGATAACTTTGGAAATTGTGATGTTTTCTTTAGAAGTTTTCTTAAGAGTTATGGATTTCATCATGTGTTTATAATTTTAAGGTTGATCATAAGTTCAATGTATTAGAAACCCTTTTTTAGGATTTAATTCCAAAAATTTTAAGGTGACTAAAGTTATTTTCAGTGAAATTTGTTTTGATGAAATTATGGGTTATTACATTTTGGGATGTAAAATGAAAGGTATGATATAACCTTTGAGGTTAAAATTTTTCTTTAATGTTAAATATATTAAGATTATTTTAGAGATTTTATCACATTTATGTGAATGATATAAGGATTATAATAATATTTTTTTATAAAAAAAACAAACTTTATTTTTGTTGATAACCCATCACATCCAGAAAGGCCCAGAGGTATGAATCCACAACTGAAGGATGATAAGGGTGATTCACCTACCAATGGCCTTCATGAAGTCCTGATTAGTATGAAATTTTTTTTAGTTAAAAAAATTGATAGATAAAGAATAATTTTATATTTATAAAATTTGTTTTATCATGTAGATAACCATCGGATTGGAAATTTACTTGGTGATTAAGTGATTAATTTTATTTCTGAGGAGGATCACTATATGTTTTAGGACCATCATAGGATTATGGTAAACAAAATTATAAGGGATTTTATTTGAGGAATAATGGATGAATTATATTTTGGAATAATATGTGATTATATTGTGTATTTATGGTGATTTACATTATTTATAGAAATGTTTATCTTATCTTGGAGATTATATGTTTAGGGAATGCACGTTTTGGTATTCAAATTTTAGGCTAATTAATGATATTTTGAGATAAATGTTAAAATTAATCTTGGAAGTATATGTGTTCAAATCCTTTTAATTTTTTGGTTTATTCTTTTCTAGGTATATTTTTTGAGTACTTTTAATGATATTTAATTTTTGAATGATCTATGTTGAACTTTGGGTATTATTGTCGAATATTAGAGATTAAAGGTAGTTTTTATTCATTTGAATTCTTATTCTTATGGGGAAAGTATCTTATATTTTACTAACCATTTTGGTTTGGTTAATACCTAAATACAAGAGGAACATATTTTTATCTTTTTGTGTATTTTTTGATCTATATAAGTCAATTCTAATGATTTTGGCATGAAAAATTCATATTGAATACTCATCGTTTGAAGAAAAAGATTAGATCTTGGTTGAAATTGGTTAAAGGAAGAAATTATACTAGTAATGTAAGTATATTTACTTATTTTATTATTCTATATAATAAATTAATTACTCGACTCTAGGAAAATAACTTTGAAACAAAAACATTATCCATCTACATTTATTACCAATAAATCAATATATTTTTAACCCTTTATAGATTTATAATTTTTTGATGTTTAACTTTATCATGCACATATTCTCTATAAATATCTATTAGTCCTTGGGAGTTAGTTTTTTCCCCATATCTATGTTTTCACTTAACAATTATATTCTTCTAATTGGAAACCAATTATATGTTTCTCTAGATAAACTTCACATATACCTTTTCTCTATTATCATGTGTATGTTTTATTAATCCTTTTTATGGTGTGGGATTTAGAAAAATGTATTTTAAAAATTCAAACCCCGGTTACCATACCTTATTTCAAATTGAGAGGATGAAATTTCTTAATGGGGGAATGTAACATCATGGGATTTTAAATGTGAAGTTATAAAGGATAAAAAACAAATTAGAAAGGGGTGGGTTGAATCAGTTGTTCACTTTTTATGAGTTTAAAGAATTTTAGAAACATTACCCCTACAATAATTTATGATTAATTTCCTTATCATATTTTAATAAATACTCATTCTTAAAAAAAGTTGGAAATTAATTAAAGAACACAAGATTTACATGTTTCGGCCTCAGTGTGAGAACGTACATCCTTTTCATAGACACTTCCATGGGTCTATGGAAATTTAATACTAAGAATAAGTGAATACAACTTGTGCCAAATATTGTTAGACACCTTCTATTTTATTTAATTTTTTCAATATGGTGTAGTGGAGATTACACAAGGGGACCTAGGAAGTATATTTACAGTCAATGGGAAATTTTTTAATCAATACATTGAGAGAATTTCTACTGATGCAATTGATTTCATCACACTTTATAACCCCATCATCACTTGATAATATCATATTGTTCCTAACACTTTAACTTTTATATTATTTGAACTATTTAAAACTCTACATTTCATGTGCACATATCATCTCATAGGATCACATTTAGTATAATGAAATATTTTAAGTGTGGAAATGGGAAAAAATTTAGAATATTTATTTAGGATTTTGATTTGTGTGTTTTGTATTTGTTTTTTGTTAGTTTTTATATTAAATTTTCAAAAAGAAGAACAAAAAAATATAAAATATAAAATAAAAAATATATCATGTAACATGATTATTTACATGTGGAATATATCAAAAATGAATGTTTTCAAAATTCATTGGTAACATGATAATATTGAGTAATATTTCATCATTAATGGTTGATTTTTATAAAAAAATGATGGTGTCGATGATATGATTGGTTGTGTCATTATAAAACCATATATATTTTTATAATATTCTTTATGATATTTTTCCATGGTAAATTTTTTCATCTAATATTCCACACAAAATTTCATGCAACGATGACTTGTGAATTTTTTCCTACATAATTAAAGGTACAGACAAGTTTGGTAAAAAAATAATCTTATATTAATGGTTATTCCATAAATTTATTTCTCTTCTAATAAGTTTCATTACATTACTAAATTGACCTATTCATGTTTAAAAGGTATCCAAAAGTTGTACACCCTTAAAAAATCAAAAAAATATCAAATCAAAAAAATATATTTTAATAAATATCAGAGTGATGAAATATATAGCATGTGGGGATATCTCGATCGGTAGCTTAAGGTTTTAATTTTGAGAATACTTAAGTGACTAGGTCTTGAAATTTTATTAAAATGGAATACTCAATATGTTCAGTAGAATTAATCTGGGTAAGAAATATAGTTTTACATAACCTAAATGTATTTAATAAATGGTGGATATATGAGCTTGAAATGTATGGAGCACACATATGTAGAGAATTAATGGAATTTTAGACCCATAACTTATTTCTCTTTGATTAGTGCTATCGATCTCCCAAGATTTTGTTTTTAAATAATTTACGAGACAGTGAATTTAAAATTTATTAATATCTACTCTTGATGAGATTCTTAATTTTCGTATATTTCCACTATTGATTGGTAAATATAAACATGCATATATTGTCATAATTTTCTAAAATACACAACATGCAACATTTCCTAGGAGTGAAAAAAAGGTAAGTGTGTGGGAGTTGATAAAAAAAAATTTTATTGAATATTTTATTGATAATAAATTACATTATTTACTCACATTTTTTTAAATATGTTTATTTATATAATATTTGGGATTAGACCATTCATTTAAAAATTTGATGAAAACTCTAGTTTTTTCCTTTTAATGTTCACTATAGTATTTTATCCATAAATATTTTTACGTGACTTATTTGAAAATAAAATTTTTTAAAAGTGTTATTCACTAAATTGGATAAAAATTTAATTTAGGGAATCTTAGTTGGAATATGGATTTAATTGGATTAAATGGGCTATGATGTCAAATCTAGATTAGACTCTCCACTTTGGACATCATTTCAGTATTTGTCCGATAACTTATTCATCCTTTCTTGGATTGGGCCCAAATTTGGGTAGAAGATATAGAACTCAATTTATCACAAATAATATTTAGTTATGGTTTTAGGGTTCATGCATTTTGGAGGTAAAATAATCATTGAAATTTGGATTAAAAATTTTGGCTGAATTTCTCATGAACACTTGAGAAGTCTTGAAACTCTAGCCTCTCATACACTCAATAAATGTGTTTTTCATCATTTGGAGGGGTTGGATGTGAATTATAGTATTTTAAGCATATTATAAGTGGTGAATTTACATTTAATACACCATTAGAGTGGGGAATCTGTCAATCTAGTATCTCCTCCAAAATTCTCTTCTTTTCCTCTTCTTTATCGTAATATTTTTATTATTTCAATAAAATGTCTATTTAACTCACATTTCTTTAATTAATTTCATTTTTATTCTTATTTATTTTACTTATTTGGTAGATACATCTAGAGTTAAAATTTAATTTGGTTATAAATTTTATAAACCATTGTAAATGAAATTCGTTTCTACAATGACTACATCGCCCAATAAAGAGTATTTTTCTTGGAAATTGATCTACCTCTTACCTTATTTATTTATTTATTTTTAATAAATAATCTACTTTAATTCACTTATTATATTCTATTAATTTAGTTTTTAATTTAAAATAAACTAATAAATAAATTTACCAATTAACACAAAAACATGTGTGGTTGAGTAATGTGTGAATTATGAGAGTGCGATCTTAATAGGTAAAACAAAAAGAAACTAGATAAATTTATAGTGTTCAAAAACAATTCCAAAATAAAAATAATCCTCATTTATATAATGTATAAGTTCCCTAATTTATCACTAACAATAATCTATCCTTATAACAATAATCAAATCAGGGTGCTATGATTGCATGTTCTGAAGTTGGACTATGGTTTAATTAATTTCATCTTGGTGGTTAAGTTAATTCTCATCGGGTTCTAGGGCTAAAAAATTAGGATATCATAATTAAGTGGATTTAAATTTGAATGATAATTATTTATAATTATGTGAATAAGAAAATATAGATATTTTACACCTTATAAAATATTTTCTAAAAAAATATCTTCTAATTTCATTTTCTTGATCTCATGTCAAAAAAAATACAATATTATTCAAGAATAATTCCTATTATTTTATAAATAATAAACAAAACCCACATAATTTTTAGTATTCTCTTTATTTTATTTTATTTTATTTCCAAAATAAATTTAATATTTTTTTAATTACTTCCTACATTGGGAGACAAACTTGGTCAGCCACTATGCTACACTAAAATAACCAAAAACCAAACATCATTTAGGAGTTCCCATGATATATCCTTTCAATACTCTACTTGATTAATCCTCACAACCTCCATTGATGTAATTTTTTCCTGAATCTATTAACTTTTGAAGTAATAAAATTGAAATCTAATTTACCAACTAGGTTAAATTTTATTTAAAACACTCTTATATCTAGATCAAAAAACATTTTGTTATAAATTCATATAAAAACCTTAATCCATTTATGAAATATGAAAAAAAACATAAAAAAACATTTTTAATTTTATTTCCAAGTTATATTCATACCCAATTCATAGAAACATTTCCAAACTACTATAGTGTGTGATGTTTATTTAAATAATGTCACCGCATAGTTGATTCTGTATTAATTCCTCATATAGGATTCAATTTATATTGTATTCCACATTAATATGTTAGATAGTTTTAGATAGATCATGTTATGTTAAGATAATTCCATAATTTAGTGCATAAAACATTGGTGAAAATAAAATTGAAGTATATGACATATGAATTAGTGTTAAAGCCATCACTTCCCTATCATCTAATGCTATATAATTTAAGAAGTTTTCATTGTTTCCCTATTTGATGCAAAAAACACCACTATCCATCACCATGACTTGTTTTTGACACTACCTGAATTCAATGTTAATATAATATTAAGGATATTCAATATGATTCACTTTAAATATTTCTCTTATAATTTTTAAATTATTTAACATTAACTGTCTGATGTTGAGAATTTAACATAATTCTAAAAAATTAAATATTTTAGTAAAATTAATCCACTACAACTGAAACAGTTTCAAATATACACTATTCTGAGATTAATATTTATTTTTTCAATAATAGATGCATCCAATGGATTAATGGATATTCCACCAATTGATCCTTTATGGGAAAAATTATAAAGTTATGTTCTATTTATTAATGAGTTCATAGATGAAATGATATCTTATCTCAATGAGTATTGTTCTTGAATGGTGAATTGGATTCTTAAAAATTGATATATAAGAAGTTTTTATTAACATAAACTGGTTGTTATCACATATTCAATTTTTAATATGGATAATGAAAACTAGTTCTACTATTTAAAATATACACAGCAATGATGTTTTAAAGAATGTGGAAAATACCAATTATACTTTTTCAGTCCATCTTATATGAAAAATATAAATCTAAATAACTCAAAAACTCTAGATTTTTCCTCTTAGGGTATAATAAATAGAGATTAAATTTTCCTTTCATATAATTTGTTTTCATCTTAATCATTATCAAATGAATTTCCTTGTAATTTGTCAAAATTCTACCTCAAATGAAAATAAAATTCAAGAGAATAGGTCTTCTTGTATTCAAACATAGTAGAACCTCATTCATTCCTCTAAATTTTTTATAGTCATATTTTTGATATAATTCAAAATGGTGTTTTTATTGGAAAATGAATATATAAATAATTGGTTTTGAATAAAGAAAAACAAATAAAAGAGTGAGAGAGGAATGAAAAGGGGATAATTTATATATTTGAGGAAAATAAGAACTAGATTTATAATAGTGACCTTAAAAATGTTCAAGCTATATAAACATTCCCAAAATATATTGTACATACACTCAAATTCTGATACTTTGTTAATATATCAATGTATATTAACATTATATGCATACCTTATGTGTATTTATTTATTTTTTGTTAAAAATAAATATTATTAAACCGTATTGGATGAATATGAATCAGAAATGGAGGGATGTTAATCCTATGATAAAGGAGAATGAGGATGAAGTTAAATAATTCCTCAAGCTTCCATTATAGAATGCATATGACCTTTATTAAATCTGTTTTCCATGTTTATATTGTTTTTATACAAGATGAACTCATCTAGAAGAGTTTTAAAAATATTTGATTTTTTATAGAATAGATCAAAACTATTAATGTTTGACAAAACATAAGGAAAAACTAAATATACATAATAACTTTGATGATACTTCCATTTATGGATCATTTTAATTTAATAATAGTATAAATTATGAATAAGATCGTATCAAAGAAATGAAAATGAAAATTGAAAATGACCTTCATGATTCTCTAATGTTTTTTGAGAATTTATGTAATTATACAAAGATACCATTATATACTGATTGTAATAAATATATTACATTGTTAACTCTATTGAAGTTATATAATTTGAAAGCGGGAAGCAGATAAAGTAGCCATAGTTTTATAGAACTGCTTAGTCTCCTTATTGATATGATACTAGAATAAAATGATATTCCTTATTGAACATATGAAATTCAGTAAATTTTACATTCAATGGGTATGATATCTAAAAAATACATGTTTTTTTAAAATAATTCTATATTGTTTCATACGAACCATGAATCACTCAAAAAATTCTCTAAGTGTGTCATGGAATAATACAAGAAAGATTAATCATGTCTTTTAAAAGTTTTGTAGATCTTTCATATCATTTCAAAGGATCAGAAGCCAATATGGATGTCAGGAAACCACTAAACAAACTTACATACCACATTGATTCAAGAATTGAAAATGGAAAAATATGTGACCCAATGGACTCTCTTTAGTGGAATAAACTTGATTATGAGTTTCCTAAATTGAGAAACAATACGAGATACCTCCATCTTGTGTTTTCTAAAGATGGAATAAATATTATTAGTGTAAAAATAAATATTCAAATTACATGGTCAATTAAGTTGGTAAATTATAACATACCACTCTTTTTATTCATGAAGTGAGAATATATTATGTTTTCTCTACTTATTCAAGGAAAAAACAACCCGATAATGATATAGATTTCTATTTGGATCCATTTATTAAATATATAAATTGATGTTGGATAAATATTTTATATTTTATGATGCTCTTATAAGTGAAGTATTCACATTGAGAGCCATCTTGTACTAGATGCTAAATGAATTTCAAGCTTATGTAAATTTTTTAGGATAAAAAGTTAAAGGGATGTTGGTGTGTCCCATTTTTGAATAAGTTACACACTCAATTAGGTTGTAAAAATCATAAAAGACTCTTTTTTTTGAATTCCAAAATTTTCGTCCAAAATGTCTTAAATTTTGATCCTAAATGACATCATTAAATGGAAATAAAAAAAGGTACACCACCATCTACACTAATGGATGATGAACTATTTGAGAAAGTAAAATATATTGACACTGATTTCATTAAACCTATTTTAATAAACAATTCGGAATTGAGTTGTTAAAAGAGATCATTTTTATTTGAATTGTTATACTATAATTGGTTGTACATAAGAATTTTTTCATTGTCATTCATGTAGAAAAAAATGTGATAATTATATTAGAACAATAGTAATTATACCAAAAACATAAAAGATAGAATTAAGTCTATGTAGGAAATTATTGACATGTGGATAAGGGATGAGTTATCATAGGTGAAGAGTGTATGATAAAATTTTATTTTTGCAGTAGATTACACTCTATCTAGATAGGAAAATTTTAAATTTTTCAACTTTCTTAATAGTGTCAATGTTCCAAAGGGATATTCATAAAACATCAATAAGTTCATATTAGTGACTAATAAAAAGTTACAAAGTCTAAAATCATACAATTTTTATATTTTAATGAAATATTTAATTCTTGTATCATTATTTTTCATTCTACCTAAAAATGTATGTCATACATTAACCCAACATTTCTTCTTTTTGAAAGGAATATATAGAAAATAAATAAGCATGATGAAATTTCCAATTATGAATAATGAAATTTTACTCATATTATTTTAATTGGAGATGTTCTTCCTACCATCATTATTTGATATAATGTTCCCTCGGATGCTTCACTTTCATGGATAGATTCAACTATGTGGTTTTATACATTATAGATAGATATACCCCCATTGAATGATATATGAAAATTTTAAATGTGTAAGTTAAAAATCAAAGTTTTCTAGAAGGTTATATTACAGATCAATATATTATTGAAAATACTGTTCAATTTTTTACCAATTTTCTATTAGATGTTGATAGTATTAGTCTCCCAGAATCTCATTATATTGGATTTCTTCTTTGTGAAGGGATTTTTAGAAAAGATATCAATAAAATTTCCATTACAGAGAAAGAGGAAGATCACTTTACATTTCAAATAATAGGGCAGAGGTTTCTCCACACATTAAATCTCAAAAATTACTTCATATACATTTAAATCCATCAAGGAATGAAGGATAGATATCAAATACACATAATCAACAGTTTATATTATGGTTTCAGGATTATATCTATAAAGAGTTATATGAAAATCCAAATTGAATTGTTGAATGACTGTTATGGATATCCAAGGGACCAGATGTAAATTTTATATCTTATAATAGTTTTGTAATTAATTTTTATATGTTATATACATAGTAACAGGATAACACAGTACGATGAAAAATAATAGAGGTTTTATTGGGGTGGAAACGATTCATGAATATGGTTCCAATGATATAAATCCAATTTATGAAAATATGTCATATTTCAGTGTCATAGAACATATATATGATTTGGATTATACAATATTTCAAGTGTTGATTTTCAATTGTAAATTGGTTGACAACAGGAGTGTAGTGAAATTTGATCAATTGGGCTTTATTAAGGTTCTTTTTTGTGGAAAGGTATAATGATGAACTATTCATATTGTAATCACATGTAGTGGAAGTATTTTATATCTGAGATCTAGTAAAAAAGAATTGGTCAATTGTTCTATTGGAGACTAAAAAACTACAAGATCACAAAAAACTTCTATTGAGAATTACCCTTTCATTGGTAGATCACAATAATTTCACATAGGTCTTAATGGAGGAAATATATTTCATTTTATAAGGGAACATAATCACTGTATTTGGATACTCGATAGAGGATTCAAATTCGTTCAACCTTTAATGAAAAAAAAGAGAGATAACTCAATGAAAAGGTTAAAGTGTTTTAAATATACTATTATTTTTATAATAATATAATGTGTTCTCTATTTCATTTATATAACTTAAATTATATGTTTGACTACTAATGAAAATAATGACTTCTCTGCATTCTAATAATTCCAATCCCAAGTAAGAACAAGTGAATAATGTTAAAACTTTTGAATTAATATGGGATCATCAACATGTTGACGAAAAAAAAAGATGTGGAATCACCCTGTTAACTAAAATTATCAATGAAAGAAGAAGAGGTATAAAATTTCATGTTTTATTGAATCAACTCGGATAAACTTTTGACCCCAACAAGTCAGTGTTCATTAGTTACAATAGGGACACAATGAGAATGCATGTGCCAATCGATATAGATACATGACACAATGTCATGCCTATATTAATGGAAACCACTTGGGAAGATATTGGGGTAATGGTACGATATAAATTCTATATTTCAACAAAAAAATACATTATAAAACTTCTATTTACTTTTAATTATCCTTTACAGAGTTTATTTATTTTATATTATTAGCATAAGAAATATATATTAATGGTCATAGTAAAATCTCATTGACGATTCCAAACACTTATTACAAAGAACTATTTCATTTATTCTAAGTTTAAAGTAAACCTATACCCATTAATTATGTATTTACACATTATAAACCAAGAAATGAAAAAATATTTCATTAGCTTTAAAATTAAAGAATAATTTTTGGTGCTTATAGTCAATAATATTTCATTTGAAATTATTTATCTAATACACTTTGATTAAAAAAAATTAATTTATGAAATAAAAAAAATAGTGATAAAAATAAATAATGTGTAACAAAACCAATGCACCCCTACCATAAGACAGGGATAGGGTATGCTTCACTTAACAAGAAAATTGTATGTGTATTAAATCACAAGTAAACGTTTTATGTGATTTGAAACAACATATTCTATTTGTTTATATATATATATTGATGAATTATAATCCAAATCTAAATCCATCCCACATCATGTTCTATGTAAGTTGGACAGTGTAAATAAAGAGGGGAAAATAGTAAATGAAAATACATAAGCAATATTAGAAACATGAGTAAGTATGATATAAAATTATTTTTTTATTTGTTATAATAGTATTACATAAAAATATATTTTTATGTTTTTATGTTTTTTGTATGGTTTATACATAATAATAGACATCTATTATACCTAAAAACAACTAATTTTAGTGTATTTGAATCATATGGAATAGTATGGATGCATTAGAGGTGAATTCCTTGAAGTGTCACCTCGAACATATTTTGAGAAGACAATTTCACAGGGAGATACATATAAGATGATGAAAGGAATATAGGCACTGATATATTATTTAAAATATATTATTTTCCATTCTAGTTTAGAATATCAATATATTTTAAAGGATTAAAGAGAACTAGAATTGGATCAACGATCAGTACATAATGAGCCACATGACCCTACTTTCCTTGAGGCTAGTTATTCTCCTTAATTGTATTCCTTACTATAGTTAATAAATTTTTTCAAAACTATTTCTTATAAATTTGAATCAAATAAATTTTGATAACTCTATATTACTAAAATTATATAGGGTGAAATTTTATATGATTTATATCTATCAACATCAATGCATTGCCTTATTGTGAGGGGTATGGCGTATAGTATCTCATGAGACATCGTACACTATAAAAAACACCTAAAAGATCTCTTGAGAGTGGGGATTGAAGTAGATATTGAGACAAGAATTGATTTTCCTATTATTCTTAATGATCTAGATACTACCATGGCCGATAATACTATAGTAAAATTCATATAATGGTCATTAAATCTTACAAAGATACATGAGGTATGTGTTTCAAAAAATTTCTAAAATAAAAACAATTAAACAGTTGGTGATAAAATTTCCGAAATGAGATATAATATTATAGAAAAATAAAAAATAGGGGAATCATAAGGTCAAATCAGTACAATCTAATGGATTAACCAACAAAACAAAAGGACCTTCTGAGAGTAACTTCATCCCACCAATTCCACAACCACATATATTAACATTAAATGTTCATACAGGTACAAAATTAAAAGATGAAAATATATCCTATATTGAATATGAACAAAAAATTTGGAGAGGTCATTACATATGCAGTTGGTCTTGAGATTATAAATGAGGTTATCAAGTATTTATGGATGAGAATCTCATATGTGAATACTTACATGAGTTACATTTTCATAATCTCTTTATCCAAATAATGACCTACTTTGTTCATTTTAGTTAATAACTATTCATATTTTCTAAAGATTTATATGTTACTACTATATAAAGGTAAAACTCTAAGAAGAAATATTTGGATTTGTCAATACCTCTATCATTTCAATGAAAGAAGTTTATTTATAATTGAAAGAAATTTAAAAGAAAAAAGATGACATAATCCTAACATTTGAAAATAAAATATCAGATGATAGACTCCTCTTGATGCCAACAATGCAAGGGTAAAACTCTATAATATAATATAATAAATAAATATTTATTTATTTTATTACTTATTTTTATTTTTTTAGGAAGCACTGGATGCTAATAGAAATCAATTTGGTTACCCCAAAATTTTATTTTTTAAATCTATAGCATGGATTTCCAAAAAATCGATCACACATAAGGTCCATTTTTTTAATGCACTAAAAAAACATTATAGATAATACTCAAATTATATATTTTAGTTTTTGTTTTAATAATAATATTTTTATGATTGGGAAATATATAAATATAAACTAAATCCTGGTATGTGGTTAATGAATGAACACAAATATCCAATTGATTTCTCCAATTGGAAACAAATTATGGTATATATAGTATGATTTAACTATAAAAATATATTTTTCAACAATTTACTTATTTTGGTTACTATTTCTACATAACCCAAAACAAAATAATGATAATTATTTTGGATGTTACCTTATCCAATTTATGACTGATATTGTATACCATCAACAAACCAACATCCCTGAATAGGTAAATTCTAAAGGTAATTACAATTTCATTTAAAATACTTTTTAATAATATTTTTTATATATTTTCTCAAAACTAATAGGACTTGTAATAGTATATTTACTAAAAAGAAGAAGTAAATTTGTTTAGATATGAGTGGGAAGACTGCATGGTGTCTGAATTTTTTTTAACATCAAGTTGAGGCCATTTCCCATCATGTATTTGATATAGTAAAGACTATAACCTTAGAGATATATTTGGGATGTGAATAATTATTATCATAATACTTTTGATAATATTTTTACTAAAATAAAATTCAATTTTTAACTAATTTACTTTATTTTAGGGCTAGGGAGAGTTATTAGAAACTCAAAAATTATTTGGGGATGAACCTAGAAAGAAAGAAAGACTCGATTTGGTTCCCAAAGATATTGGACAACAGGATGTAACTGAGATAATGGTGAAATGTAAATATACCAAGGATACTCTTACCAATAAATATGAATACATATTACTAACTACTGGGTAAGGTAATTTTATGCTCTAAGACTCATCATTTTCATTTTATGTATTACTAATTTTTAAGGAGTTTGTAAAAATAGTATGGGCCTTATTACAATCACTTACACCTCAATGATGAATAAGTAAGGTGAAATCATTTTCTTTCATTTTTTATTCAACTAAATACAAGAAAATGAATGGTACTTTAAATAATAATAGATCACCCATATCCCGGTGCACTACTCAAAGTAGAAAAGAGCAATTAACTATAAAGGAATTTCAACTCGAGTTTGAGGTTGAAATTTTTTTAGGTCAGTTGATCTCTATAAGGTAATTATTTTAACATAATTATCATATTGTCAAAACTAAGAAACAAATCTCATATTATTATCAATATTCATGACAATGATCCATATGTCATTTGAGATTTTTAGGAATCAACCACACATAAATATGATAGATGGTGTGGATGTTATGAGTCTATGTGTGTGTTTACAATATAAAATTGTCATTTTACATTAAAATGTGTGTCACTTTGTCAAAACAAAGAAATCAAGATCATATTATCTTGATAATTTTAAACAATGATCTATAATTAATTTTTTGAATATAGGAATCAACCACACATCAATATGACACATGATGTGTCTTGTATGACTCAAAGTGCATGTTTTCACATTAAAAGTCTCATTTTAATTTACCACATGTTTTACATTTTAAAAATTAAGAAAAAAACATATATTTTTTTCAAAATTTATTATAAAGATCCATAATTTATTTATGATGTGTAGGAATTTACATAATGTTAATCTAACACACAATTTGGCTGGTATGACTCAATGTGTATGATTTCTATATAAAAGTTTCATTTTAGTTTCAAACACATGTCACATATTCAAAAGAAATAAAATGAGTTTTGATTATTTTAAAACTTTAAGAAACTAATCCATTATTCATTGTTTATGTGTAGTAATTGATTGTACATTAATCTAACACATGATGTGTCCAGCATGACTCAACGTTTCGTGTTTTCAATATAAAGGTGATATTTTAGTTTAAAACATATATAGCTTTGTCAAAACTGAGAATAAAAGATCATATTATTTTTAAATTTTATAATAATTATACATAATTCATTTGTGATGTGTATAAATCAAACGCACATAAATCTGATACAAGATGTGGAAGGTATATCTCCAAGTTCATTTTTCAATATAGAAGTGTTATTTTATTGTAAAACACATGTCTCATAGACAAAACTAATTAAAATAGCATGTATTTACTTGAAACTATAAGAAAATTATCTAAAATTTACTTTTGGTATGTGGGAATGAACCTCATGACAATCTGACACACAATGTAGCTAGTATGAATCAAAGTGTGTGTTTTCAATATAAATGTTTTATTTTATTTTAAAACATGTGACACATAGCCAAAAAATAAGTAAACAAGATCATATTGTCTGGATACATTTGTAAAATGATCCAATATTCATTTTTTGTGTGTAGTAATCGTATTCACATCAATCCAACAAACAATGATTCTGGTATGACTCCAAGTGCATGTTTTCAATATAAAATTGTCATTACAGTGTAAAACATGCATCACATACAAAAAAACTATATAATGATCTTAGATTGTATTGATAATTTTGTAAAATTATCCTTATTTTATTTTTTACATCTAGGAATTGACCACCTTTAAATCTAACACAATATGTGGTCTGTACGACTAAAATTGCATGTTTTCAGTATAAAAGAGTTATTTCATCTTAAAACTCACATCACATAGAAAAACATATGTAAAAAATCATTGATTGTATTAATAATTTATTAAAATTATCCACAACTCATTCTCTGTGTATAGGAATTGACGTCACATCAATCCAATATATGTTGTGGCTGGTATGACATGATTTTTATGTTTTTAATACAAAATTATAATTTTAGTTTAAAACATGAGTCACATTGTCAAAACAAAGAAAATGAGCGCATATTATTTTCAAAATTTTGGATGATGATTGTTAATCAGTTTTTGATGTGTATTAATTAACCATATATAAATATGTCATAAGATGTGGCTGGTGTGACTAAAAGTGTGTGTTTTAAATATAAAAGTGACATTTTAGTTTAAAAGTGCATCACATAGAAAAATCCAAGAAAACAATCTCAATTTTTTTTAAACATTATCGAAAACGATCCATAATTCATTTTAGATGTTTATTAATTGACCCCATATTAGTTTTACATAGGATGTGGCTAATATGATTTCAATTGTGTGTTGTTAATATAAAAGTATCATTTTAGTCTAAACACATGTCACAAATCCAAATCTGAGTACATGAGATCATAGTGCCTTGAAAATTTAGGAAAATGATCCATTATTTTTGGAATATAGGAATTAATTACATTTCAATCTGACACATGATGTGGTCAGTATGACTTCAAGTCTTTGTTTTTAATATAATAGTGTATTTTTATTGTAAAATGTGAATCACATAGCCAAAACTGAGTAAAAAATATCAAATTATATTGAAGCTTTCAAAAAATTATCCATAATTATTTTTTGGTTTATTTTAATCTACCATAAATCAATCCAACACATGATATGTTCATTATTACTCCAAGTGTGTGTTTTCGATATAAAAGTGTCATTTTAGTTCAAAATGGTTATCGTGTTATAGAAATTAAGAAAATTAGCTTCTATTGTTTTAAAACTTTAGGAAACTAATCCCTGATTATTTTTTTATGTGTAGTAATTTACCTCATTTCAATCTAACACACGATGTGGCCGATATGACTTAATGTACATGTTTTTAATATAAAACTATAATTTTAGCATAAAATGCACATAACATATCATAAATTAGGAAAAAAATATTGATTTTATTTCAAATATTATGAAAATGATCCATAAATAATTTTACATATGTATGAATTGAACTCACATAAATATGAAACATTATGTGAATGATATGACCCAAGTTACATGTCTGCAATATAAAAGAGTCATTTTATCTTGAAATGATTATTACATCACTGAAACTGTACAAATGAAATAGGACTATATTCAAAATTTAAGAAAATGATCAATAATTAATTTTTTACATAAAGGAATTGATCTCACATTAATCTGACACATGATATGTTTGGTATGACTCCAAGTTCATGTTATCAAAATAAAAGTTTCAGTTAGTGTAAAATGATCATCATATAGCTCAAAGTAAGAAAATGAGATGGTGTTGTTTTAAAACTTTTCTAAAATGTTAAATAATTCATTTATGGTGTTTAATAATTGACCTCACATAAATCTGATACACGATGTGATTGATATGACTCCAAGTGTGTGTTTTCTATATATAAGTGTCATTTTAGTATAAAACACACATCACATAGATAAATCTAATTAAATGAGGCTATATTGTCATGAAACATTAAAAAATATATCCATATTTCATTTTTGCTGTGTATGAATAAATTGTACATCAATCTGACACATGATGTGGTTGGTATGACACAAAGTGTAAGTTTTCAATATAGAAATTTCATTTTAGTTTAAAATGAACATCACAAGGACAAAACAAAGTAAATAAATTAGCATTGTCTTGATACTTTAGTAAAAATCTCCATAATTTATTTTTGGTGTGTTAGAATCAACAACACGTCAATCTGATAGATGATGTGGCTGATATGGTTCCAAGTGTGTGTTTTCAATATAAAATGTCATTTTAGTGTAAAATGCGTATCACATATCTAAAATTGACTAAACTGGAATGGATTTTCCTAAAAATTTATTAAAATGATCCATAATTCATATTCATAATATAGGATTTGATCATACATCAATCCAATAAATGATATGGCCGGTATGACTCAATATGTGTGTTTTAAATATAAAGGTGTCCTTTTAGATTAAAACACACATCATATATCCAAAACTATGTAAATGAGTTTGTATTGTCTTGATAATTTAGTAAAATTATCTGTAATTTATTTTTGACTTGTGAGTAGGTAAGAATCTCACATTTACGAGACTTTTTCTATTTAGAATATGTACGTATTGATGCTAATGCAAGGGACAAGCTTGATGCTAACTCTAAATCATGTTTCTTTATTGGATATGGTATTGAGGAGTTCAATTATCTCTTTTGGGATGATAATAACAAGATTATTATTATAATTCCTAACATAATATTTAATGAACATGTCATTTACAAATATGGTCATTCATTTTAAGTTGATATTTGGAATAAATTATCAAAACTCCATGAGTAAGTGGAGCTTGAAGGTGTACATGATCATGTGACACCAGAACTAGTGGAGCCTACTCCTCAAGTAGAGTTGAGGATATCAATATGGATAAGAAGGAATATGAAGAGGTATTCTCTATCCTTACGTTATCTTTTATTTATTGATTATGGAGAACCATAATTTTATTAAGAGGAAATGTAGTTTAAGGAGTCAAACAAGTGGGAGTTAGATATGAAGGAGGATATTTATTCATTACATGAAAACAATACTTGGTTGTTTCACCTTTTCTGTGAGGAAATAAGTAACTGTAGAAAAAATGGGTGTAACGTGTCAAGGAAGAACATTATGGTAAGAGGAGAAACATAGCTAGGCTAGTGGTGAAAGTTTTCCAATAGAAGGAGTGTATGTACTTCAGTGATATTTTTTTCTCTTATAGTAAATCTTACCACCATCTGGGTGGTTCTTTTCATTTTTTCATCAGAACACTTATACCTTGAGAAGATTGATTTCAATACTACTTTTCTTTATATAAATCTGGAGGATTTCATCTATATGTTACATCCAAAGGGATACATTGAGCCAGGGAAGGAAGGCCTAGTGTGAAACCTCCAGAAGAGATTATATGGTTTAAATCAAGAACCCATGTAGTGGAACAAAAAATTTCGTGAATTCATGACTAAAAATGCATAAAAATGATGTGGCATGGATCAATATAGCTTCATAAAATATTTTAGTGATGGATACATTGTACTACATTTATATGTGTATTACATGTTCATTATAGGATCATGTATGCAAAGGATTGATGAGGTAAAAGGGAAGTTAGATGAGGATTTTGAGATAAAATAACTTGGATTATATGGTAAAATGTTATGTATGAAGTTCAAGAGATACCACCCAACAATAAAATTGATCAAATCCATCAAATACATTGTTCATTATGGTTGGAAACTCTTCTAGATAGTGTCTAATTCAGCTATGGTAGTTGATATCTTGAAGACTTGAACTAGGAATGTCTAATGTAGAATGTTGTTTCCTTGGATTGAATGTATTCAGAATGTTAACTGAATTATTCTTGATGTTAAGCATATTTACAAGAAATCCAAATAGGTTGCTAATTCTTTTTCAAAGAGATCCATTTTGGAGTCAAGCTTAAGATGCTCTTTTTTGGCACTAAATTTATACTCATAGTTTGGTGAGGAAGGTTCATGAAATTTCCTTCATACTTGAATTTTTAAATCCTTCTGGTGATGTCATAACTAATTTTTATTTAATAATATTTGGTATGAGTGGTTCTACATAGATCCAGGACTTTTTGGGTATATTTGTGTTTTGGGAATGAAAATTAATTATAGGTTTATATGGATTCTAAACTTGGAGGTGATGTCAACAGAAGGTAGAGTACTACAGGTTATGTACTTTCTTATGGAGGAACTTTAGTAATATGGATATATCAATTACAGAAGGTGGTGGATCTATCTACCATAGATATATAGTACATTGTTGTAACAAAATATGGACATGAGATTATTTGGATGAATATATTCTTCGATGAGATGGGTAGAAGATGAGAAGAAAATTTATTACACTTTGATAGTCATAGTGTTATACATATTTAAAATAACCTAGTGTTTCATTCATAGAATAATAAAATTTATTTGAAGTTCCATTTTATCGAAGGCTTGATAGAGTATGGGTTGTTGACACTATGAAAGACTCATGGAGCCAAAAATCTGATAGACATGTGGACAAAGTCGATGGTAATACATAATTTAAGTCACTATTGTGCCTCTATTGGTCTCCACTAATAAAGAGAGGATGAGAGAGAGAATATAGAATAACACTATGGGAGCAAAGAAGTGAAAATGGTAGGAATTTCATGAATCCTCAGCTTGAAATTAAAGATGTAAATAGAAATAACACGATTGTGAGTGGAGAAGAGGAGGATATGAGATCAAAAAAATTCTTAGTAGAATAGAAGCATGTCATCATTAAGGATCGAGATATAAGTGTTATATTTTTTGATTGGAGATGCATGATCTGTTTGGATGAATTTGGGTTGAATTCTAGTGGATCAGACTATAGAAATGTTGGCCCTCTATAATAGTACTAAATAGTGACACCATTAGGGGATTGTATTAGTGTGTAATTTGAAATGGCATTGTATAATAGTTGACTAGGAGACACCAATAGGCAATTGTTGCATATAAAATTTTTAGAGATAGTGGCGTTGTTTATTTGTGTACTTCTATCGACCAACACTATAGTAGTGTGGACTTAGGTGGTTATAGCACTATATCATAGTGGACTTACTGTGCGGTTAGTGGAACAATGCATCGTCTTCATGATTAGCTAAATTCAAGACAAGGTTTTTGTGTGTAAAACATGGATAATAACCCTTTAATTACTCTTCCAAATTAGTTAATTGATTCTAAATCTCCTTGAATGTTGTAAATTTTCTCAAACAATGTAAATAATTGTGTATATGAACTTCGTATTCTTATTTTGGTCTATATTTTCTTCATCTATAATCATGCATGTCACCGTGACTCTCTGTGTTTCTAGAACATGTTGATCTTCTAAAAACCCTTTTCGGATTACCTTTATTTTTTTTTCAAGTATCCAAGTGTTGAATCACATTAGTGATGATCCACACATGATTATTTCATTTTCATGCGATGTGGATTAATTTATGGGTGCTGACGTGGTCAAACAATCATCTTTCATTCTTCATCTTGATCACTTCAAGATCCTTCATGCTAGAAGGAGTTCATCTCATCTTTGATAAGATGAGAGAAATAATTTTAGAGAGATGTTCGTTGTTCACAATGATTCTCAATTATTTATTAACCCTACACAATATACATAACCATCTATTTATAAAGCTAGGTTTTATATTAAAATATTATTTAATTGTGTACCATCCCTTAAATATTATTATAATCCTTAACAAACCCAATTTCATATGATATTATTATTATTATTATTATTTTATGGTATATGTTAACTTCCACAATGATAAATATTATTTTACCATATTATAAATTAATATTCATCATTGGATGTGATTATAGCTCACTCCAATTCCACAAAATTTATTGAATTTGAGAATAAATGTTTTTATTCACTTAAATAAATATTTTATTCACAAACCAGAAAATAAATATTTATTATATATTCAATAAAATAAATATTTTATCTACACTCCAGAAAATAAATATTTCTTATATATTCACATAAATAAATAAATTATTTATTAAAGAATAAATATTTCTTTATTACCTTGGTAATACTTTTGATCAATAAAACTTGAATAAAATTATCTCTCAGTCTTGAGAATAATATTTATTCCAATAATTACATTCAAATATAATTTAATCGAGATCAATAAAAACAATTAGTGTGTGATGATCTAGGATTCTTTCTCATTGGGATTAGGAAGACTTTCCTAAAGTCCAAGATTCCTTTCTAGTAATGGGTCAAGGAACCCAATAGAAATAACTTAATGTTGAAACTTCAAAAACCACATACGAATGCTCACTGTGTAATATAATAACTTTGTATCAATATCTCATCAAGTATGTTTCACATCTATATCATCAACCAGTATATTTGAAATGTCTTTCTTTGACTATATGAAATAATCATCATTACACCATGACCATGAAATTTAAGCGACAATTATATTTCAATCAAAGGGAAAAGATATCAACCTCTATAAAGATGGAAGGGATGAATTCTTCATTGACTTGTCTATTAATAACATGTTGTTTGTGATGATCCCAAAGTAACCTACTTCCCATGAAAATTTAGCATGACAGCTTTTATTAATAAATTGATGTGTGTAAGTTATGACATGCATTAATGATAATCCATAAGTCAAAGGACCATTAGACATACTCACATATAAGAATATCTGATAACACCAGAACAAGAAGAATTCCTACTTAAGAGTCTATTCCCATAATCTTTCATCATGAAGATTATAAAGTGAAAACTTCATAAGAAGAAATCTCATCCACTGATGAGTACTAACACCTAATATTTTATATACTATGTAATATCTTAATATTTTAAAAGGAAATATTATAGCATACGAACAAATAAATATTATTATTTAAATGTAACCATTATAACCTAGACTCTAAATTGACAAGTATAAAGAGGATAAATTAATTTAGAAATTAAATATAAAGGTTTATCAATATAAATGTATTAAAAAAATTATTAAATAATCAATTAATTTTTAGTAGTCATTTTATTCTTTAAAAACATATTTTCTTCCCAAATTATTTTTAATGTTTACTATGTACAAAAAATATAATTAATTTTTGTAACATTTATAAAATTTATTTGATAAAATTAGCTTCATTTATTAAATAATAATATAAAAATTATCTTATTTTGAAAATTTAAAATTTTCAAAAAATTTTGATTTTTCAATGAATAGTGAAAAATAATGATTTTTATTGAAAATGTATTTTATTTTAAAATATGTAGAAGTTAAAATTATGTTTTGGATTAGTTTTAAATATTAATTAGTTAGTTTTCATTTAATATAATCCAATTATATTTTTTAAAATGTATTTTATGCTGAAATTCGTATAAAAACATTTTATATTCAAAATTTTCATGTTTACGAAAAAACTGTTTTTCATTCTATTTTTCTAGTTTAATTTTAAATTAAACTATGAAAATTATATGTTTTTAATTTTAATAAAATGGATTCCATATTATTATTAATTGTATCTAAATTGAGTAAATATTACTCTTTTATTTTTGGACAAGATGGATTGTAACCTTTGTAGTTTTTATTACCATGGTATATGGTAAGTCAAGTAATTTAGGTTAAAAATAAAATGATAATAACTTTTAAAAGAACCCAAACACTTACCTAAATAATATTTTATTAGTATATATCTAACATAAGCATCAAAATTTTGAATTTTTGACCTTTTGGGGCCACTTAGATGAGGTTATGTCCTTTATAGTATTTAATTTAAAGAAATTCCAAACATGTCCAACACTTGTTTTTAATAAAGGTAATATTTTTAAAATAGTGTTATCTTGAGAATATTTTTGACTATAAATATTATTTTAAAAATATAAAATATTTATTTTAATCATAAAAAATTCATTTTTAATTTTTAGTGAATAAATAATTACCCTTGATGTTTCTATAATGCTGATGAAGTAATTATTTAATTAATAGAAAAATCAAATAATTGATATTAAAAATATTAAAATAAATAAAATTTGAGATAACTAATATGATAAATTAATTTTATAGTTGACCATGACATGTTAGGTATATAATATAGTATTTTTTCCAAATTATACATTTTTTCTTGATATTATAAAAGTCAAAGTGGTGGATAGTTCTAAAAATTAACATTATGGATATTTTATAGTAAATAATATTTTATTAAATGATATAAAATTCCTAAAAATTTAAAATTTTGTAAAGTGATTAGAATAAGGATTAAAATATCACAAATATTCAATTTATGGGTTTTTTCATTTTATAGTAACTATATTGACCCTTAATGAGTAAAACATCATGTGGTCGCGGTAAGAGTTAATGGGGTCAAATATGGGTTTAAACCAAAATATAAGGATTTAAATATAGTCAAAATATGTATAATTTTTATTTTATGTTTATATTTTTATCCAAAATCATCTTATATTATAAATTAATAAATTTGGATCCATTTGGAATTAAATATTAATTTATATTAATTTAAAAAATTTGAGAAATGCAGAGAGTACCCCTCCCCTCTCATATAAAAGGGAAACTCATATCCTCATTTATTTACAAATAAAAACTCTTTTGTTCAGAAAATATATAAAAACTACCTTCCATTAATCAATACCCTCATTATAAAGGTCTTTTTTTAGGATTAATAAGAATCATTGAGGTCTTAAGGGGTCAAAAAAATGAGGTTTTTCAAATAAGAGGTATAATTTTTATCTGTAGGTTTTAGTTTTGTTTCATCTTCCACATCCCTAAAACCATCTTCAACCATTATAAAATAAAAAAATCAAGTTTCATAAGTATAATTATTTCTTATTTTGTTATTTTAATGACAAATATGTATCTTATCTTCCATCAAATGAAAAAGGAAATCATCATTCATGTGTATAGTGGACTACCCCCTCACGAACCAATGTAATTTTTTTTCCAGCAACATCTCACAAGACATGTTATTATGTTGGACTTAAGGTTTTTATATCATATTTAGGACATATTTATCATTATTAAAAGATAATATATCTTTTACCTTATTACCTTTATATGTACTGGAAAATGATAACATCGTTCGTGCATATGTGTGGACTACCACCTCCATAAAGCGATGTTATTCATTTTTCATCACATCGTCACATAGATGATATATATAAATATATTTAAATATATAATATGATATATGTGATATTATTATCATTATTTAATGATAAAATAATATTCACCTTCGTCCCATAATGATTGATAAAAAATGAAAATGTTACTCATGCGTACGTATAGCATACTGTCGTCATGATTGAAATGCAGATCATTTTTCATAAACATATTTAATGGACAGATTTAAAAGTAAAATTGATATATAAAAATTAAAATAAATTCATTATTATTATTCTGGAGATGATAAAATAGTTACTTATTTTACTAATGTCAACATACCATAGTCATTTGGTACTTATGACTGAATATCTTCAAAATGTCTTATATGAACATAAGTGAAAAAGTAATTGTATATAACATAGAAATAAGTGATATAAAAAGGAATAATAAACTTTAAAAAGGTTCCTAATAAAGTAAATAATTAACCTAACTTTATTATTTATGAAGAAAAATAACGTAGGTGATGATTCTAACTCAAGGTAAGGCACTTTCTTTTAAATATTATCTTTTTAAAGTTTCCCTAAAAAATATCTTTTTCTTCTAAGTATATTTTTTATAAAAATGTTCTTAGAATTTTTTTAATATTATTCCATAATTTTTTAAAAATTATTTTATATTTTATATTTTTTTACCAATTGGTTTCCAAGAGACCTTTTTCTTGTTTTCCAAATGAGGTACTTTGTAAGTTTTCCAAAACAATATGGAAGGAATGTTTTTTTAACTTATACGGCATAAGATACCTCTTCTTCCTTCATAAAAACTCAGTGTTTTTAACTTTCATTTATAATTTTCCATAGTTATTTTAAAATAAAATGGTTTCTTTATGATTTTCACATGCTTTATATTTTAAAATTTTATTTTTAAAAGGAAATGGTGTTTTGATATCCAAATTTTTTTTATTAGGGTTTAAAAGTGTTTTCAAAATGGTTTATAATGAAAAGTTGTAATAATAAAATGTTTTATTAATTATACGGTACTTGATAATTATATGAAAAATGGGTGAGACCGATATAACTTATATGATGGGTTGAGCCCCATTATAGCTCATGGGTGAGACTGATGTAGATTATATGACGGGTCGTGCCCCATTATAGCTCATGAAAAACAGGTGATATCAATACATCATATATGAAGTGTGAGTCCCATTATATTTCTATAATTCATTGGGTAATGATTTATGTTCTCTAGATAATTATATTAGAAGTAGGTCATGTGGTTACTCCAATCTTGAAGACTTGTGAAATGAAATCATGTTTATTTTTAATAGTTTTGTTTGGTGGAAAAAATTTAAACTGATTATAAGTGTCCTCTTATAAGGTATAGGTTTACTAGGTAAGAGTTTTTAATAATTATCTAAAAATATAAACCAAAAATATCCTCAACATTGTTAAAATTTTAATTCTAACTCAAAGGAACTAGAATGTGTAAGGATTAATCATGGGTCTTTATAGTTGGTGTCAGATGAGAGTTAAGAAAAATTTGGATATTATGATGTTTTCTTGAGAGGTTGTTATAAGAGTTATAGATATCATCATGTGTTTATAATTTAAAGGTTTTTCATAAGATAAATGTCTTAGAAACCCATTTTTAGGATTTAATACATTAAATTTTGAGGTGACTAATGATATTTTTGGAGACATTAATTATTGAGGTAATTATGGGTTGTTACAATGTGGGATGAAAAATTAAAAGTATGACATAACCTTTGAGGTGAAAAAATTTATTAAGTATTGAATATTTTAAGGTTATTTGGAGGATTTCATCACATTTACAAGAATTAAATAAGGATTATATTAATATATTTTTATAAAAAAATACAAACCGTGGGTTGGGTGAAAACCCATTGCATTTGGCATTGCCATGAGGTTTGAACCCACAACTGAAGGGTGAAAAGGGTTCATCACCAACCACTAGAATACATGAATTTATGGTTATTATGACATTTTATTTTTAGATAAAAATATTTTTTGGATGAAGAATAATATTATTTTAGGAACATTTTTTTATCATATAGATAACTAAGGGATTAGAAATTGATTTAGTGATTAAGTGATTAATTTTATTTTAGGAGACAATCACGATATTTTTTTAGAACATTATAGTATTATGGTAAACATAATACTCTGTTATTTTATTTCATGAATAAAGGATGAATTATCTTTAAAAATTATATGTGACTTCATTGTGTATTTTTGGTGATTTAGGTTATTAACAAAAATGGATAACATATCTTGGAGATTATATGTTTACAACATGCACATTTTGGTATGATACTTCAATAGTAATTGATTTAATTTATTGATGAATGTTAAAATTAATCTAAGAAGACTATATGATAAAATAATTCTAATTTTTGGGTTTCAATTTTAGTTTGGAATACTTTTTTAGACTATTAGGGAGATTTTTTTATTGAATGATCTATGTTGAACTTTGGGTATTACTGTTGAATATTAGAGATTAAAATTTGTTTTTATTTATTTGAATTTTTATTATTTTAGGAATATTTTAGTTCCTTGTACTATGAATTTTGGTTTAGTTAATGCCTAAATATAAGAGTAATATATTTTAATCTTTTTGTGGATATTTTCAGTCATATAAATTGATTTTAATTCTTGAGGGATGATAACTTCATCTTTAATACTCATCATTTAGAGAAAAATATGAGATTATGGTGGAAATTTATTAAAGTATGAAATTATACTAGTCAAGTAAGTATATTTCCTTATTTTATTAGTATATATACTAAAATAATTTTGTAACTCTTGGAAAATAATTTTTCAAGGAAAAAAGTTATTTTTATACATTTCTTATAGTGAAATCAATAGCCTTTTAACCCATTACAGATTTACGATTTTGTGATGGTTAAATTTATCATGACCATGTTCTCTATCAAACACTATTAGTTTTTGGGAGTTATATTTCTCTTCTATATCCATGTTTTCACTTCCTACTAATGTTCTCATTTATGGAAACCTAGTATATGTTACTCGAGATGAACGTTGTAGATTCCTTTTCTCTCTTATCAAGTGGGTGTTTTATTAATCCAAGTTACAGTGTGGGATTTCAATAAATGTATTTTGGAAATGAAAACCCTGATTACCAAACCTCAGTTCAAATTACAAGGATGCAATTTCTTAAAGGGGTAGAATGTAACATCATAATATTTTAAAAGGAAACATTATAGCATACAAACAACTAAATATTATTATTTAAATGTGACCGTTATAACCTACCCATTAAATTTGAAGGTATAAATAAGATTAAATAGTTTATAAACTAAATATAAATTCACTACATAATATAAATATATTGATAAATGTTTTTAAAATAAACACTTGATTTTTAGTAAATTTATTTTATTCTTCAAAAAATAAAATTTCATCAAAAATGATTTTTATTTCTTTTTATATAAAAATAAAATAATAGATTCCTAGAACTTTTAGAAGATTTATCTGATAAAATAAACTTAATTTTTGAAATCATCATATCAAAATTATCATATTGTAAAAATTTGATAATTCTCTAAAAAAATTATTTTTCAATGAATAATAGAAAATAATGATATTTATAGAAAACTATATTTTATTTTAAAGTATTTACAGGATAAATTATGTGATTAATTTATTTTAAATTTTAATTAGTTAATTTTCATTTAAATCAATCCAATTATATTTTTTGGAATTAATTTTATAATTTAATTTAGTATAAAAAAATTTACATTTAAAAATGTAATTTTTCCGAAAAACTATTTTTCATTGCGTTCTTCAAGTTTAATTTTAATTTAAATATACAAAATATTTGATTTTGAATTTTTTAAAACATATTCCATGTTTTAAATTATTAGTTCAAAATATATAAACTATTTCCTTTTTATTTTTGTATAATATGAATATTAACCTTAGTAATTTTTATTACCAAGGTAAATGGTAAATCATTAATTTATATTAAAAATAAAATTATAAGAACTATTAAAAGTACCCAAACACTTACCTAAATCTTATTATTTGAGTATATATCGATCATAATTATCCAATGTTTGAATTTATGACCTTTTGGGGCCAATTAGATGACATTATCATCTTTATAGTATTTTATTAAAATAAATGTCTAACTAGCCACAACCATGTCTTTTTTAAGTGTTATATTTTTAAAATGGTGTTATCTTGATTATAAGTTACAGAAAAAATCTATTTTTTAGTGATAAAATATTTACTTTTCTTATATTAATTTAATTTAATTTTTAGTGAAAAATAATTACCTTTAATGTTTTTACAACTTTGATGAAATAGTTATCAAATTAATATAAAAATAAAATAAATGATATTGAAAATAATAAAATAAATATTATTTGATATAAATAATGTGACAAAAGAATTTTATATAATACCATGAAATTTTAGTGATATAATAAAATATTTCTTTTTAATTTTACATGTTTTCTTAATATTATTTAAGTCAAAGTATTGAATAGTTTTAAAATTGACATCACATATATTCTATAGTAAAGAATATTTTATTAAATGATATAAAATTTATTACAATATTAAATTTGGAAAATTTATTATTATAATGTTCAAAATATTAACCATGGTTCATTTATGGGTTTTCTTCATTTTATAGTAAATATATTGATCCTCAAAGAGTAAAAATTCATGTTGTCATGGTAAGAGGTAAAGGGGTTAAATAGGGGTTAAAACCAAAAGTTAAGGGTTCAAAAATAGTAAAAAAATATCTAATTTTTAATTAATTTGGTTATTTATTACCATAAAAATATTATATTATAAATGAATAAATTTTGATTAATTGATAATAAAATATTTATTTATATTAATTGAATATTTTGAGAAATACGAAGAGTGTCCCTCCCCTATCTTATAAAAGGTAACCTCTTATCTACATTTATTCACACTTAAAAAAATATTTTTTATTTAAAAATACCTTCATATAATCCCTACCATCATTATAGAGGTCTTTTTGAAGGAATAATACTAATCTTAGAGGTCTAAAGGTGTTAAGTAAAGGAGGTTTTCCAAAGAAGATGAATAGTTTTTATCTTTAGGTTTTTATTTTGTTTTATCTTACACATCCCTCAAAAAATATTCAACCATTATAAAATAAAAAATTCAGTATCCTACATATACATAGATTTTATTATTTTAGTTTAATTACCTATATTCATCTCCTCTTCCATCAAATGGAAAATAAATCATCATTTGGTTATACGGCAGACTACCACCTCACAAACCGATGTAATTTGTTTTCCAACACCATATCTCAGCATAATTATGAAATTAAGATTCATATATTATAAAAATAACATATTTATAATTATTAAAATATTATATATTATTAAACTTCTTACATTTCCATGCATTAGAAAATGATAATGTCGTCCGTGTGTATGTGTGGACTACCACCTACACGAAGCGATGTGTTTCGTTTTTCATCATGAGATCACATGGATTGTATATATTAGTATATTTAAATAAATAATATTATAAATTTGATATTATGATTATTATATAAATATAAAATAATATTTATTTCTTTTGATAATGATCATTGGAAAATGGAACTATTACTCATGCGTACATAAGGCTTACCGTCTCCATCATTGTAACATAGTTAATTTTTCATAACCATATTTTATGGATTGATTTAATATTATAATTGATATATAAAAATTATTATTATTTCATGATTATTATTTTGGAGATGATGGGATAATGGCCTCTTGGATTATTGTCAATATATCAAAGTAATTTTTAACTTATGACCGAATGTATTCAAAATGTATGATGTGAAATTAAGTGAATAAGTAATTGTATATAACATGAAAATAAGTGATAAAAAATGAATAATAAATTTTAAAAAGGTTATCATCCAAGTTAATAATTAGCCTATTTTTTTATTCAGCATGATAAATAATTTATGTGATGATTCAGACTCAAGGTAAGAGAATTTATTTTTAAAATTGTATTTTTAAAGTTTCCCTCAAAAAATTCTTATTCTTCTGTGTCCATGTTTTCTAAAAATGTTTTCAGTTTTTTTAATATTCTCTTATGTTTTTTTAAGTTCATTTTATGTTCTTTTGATGCCTATATAATTTGGTTTTATCCTTAATAAATTTTCCATGAGTATAAGACTTAATTCTCTAGAAAAAAACTCATCAAAACCAAAATCATTTTGAGAACTCATCCTCTACATTATTTAAAATTCAGGTTATGAAAAAACATGGATAATAGAGAGTCTATAACCAAGCATTTGGTGATTCCCATTACCCATGCCTAATGTGATTCCCACAACTCATGACCTAGGAGGGACGATCCTTTCAATTTCTCCTCAACAATCTTGATCAAAAACATGTTCACATCATGGATAAGATGAATCATCTAGGTGAAAAGTACATGTTTTTTTATTTTTTTATTCATTTCAAATGTATAAATATAGATTTTGGATATCATTTTTTATTTATTATTCCATTTCATTTATAATTATTGTCATTACTCCAAAATCCTTCATATAAATGTCATTATTAGAACAATATTTACATATTAATTTTCATTTATTGGTGGAATCACATTTTTTTACATAAATTTTATCAAAATAATCATATTCATTAGAGTGGGTTTGGGACCAAAATGTATTTGAAATCAAAAAATTAATAATGATACAATTTAAATAAAAATCAAAATTAAACATCAAAATAACAAAAAAATGACCAACTTATTAAAATATTTATTAATTATTTTGTGTTAAAAAATTACTAGTTATAAAATAAATAGAATAAATGACTTAAAATAGGGATAAAATGAGACATAATACCGATAACATGGTATGATGACTACTGACAGCTAGGGAAATGAGGCATCAAACTGGTCAAATGGCATGATGGAAGCTTCCCATTTGACGGAAATTATATATTTTGTATTTAGGTTATTGGGTATTCTCCCATGTTCTAAGACTGATAAGATTTCAGACCATATGATATAATAAAATAGGCTCAGTGGGTGTATTTTATTTCTTATAGGAAGGGATGAGACCTGAACCACTAGGATGTTAGGGTGTGTGTGTTGTTTGGAACTTGAAATATTTTCTATCTTAAATAAAAAATAAATTAAATAAAGTTAAATAATACTAAAATCATATAATTTTAAGAATAACGACTTTAATGGTACTTGATAGACTAGATTAATTTAGAGTGGGCCAATTCTGTATGGATTGATCTTAAAAATACTCAATTATACCCACATTTAACATAATCTTAGAAAATTTAATCCATTCTAATACACATTTTATGAAAACTGGGTAAGCCTATTAACATGTGTATTCAATACTAAAATTATTTTTAAAATAAAATAAAAAAAACATCATTATTTAAGAATATTAAATATGAAATATATATTATTTATTGAAAAATTGATTATATATATATTCTCATGCTAGAAAAAATATGTTTTCCATAAAAAAATTCTACATTAAATTTAAATAACCTTAAATTAAAGTTGAGTTTTTTATTTTATAACCAATCCACATAAACTCACATGATTCTTTCTTTGATTAATTTAAACACATTTAAGGAACTTGAATAATATAAATAATTACAATGTTAGATTAAAAAAAATGATTTTTTAGACAATTATAACTCCCACCAAGAACTTGGTACTTTCAAATCAGTTCTTTACTTTACCATCAACATGAATTAAAAACTATTTAGGTATTTTATATATGTTAGATTCAAAAAAATGATTTTTTTGAGGTAATTACAACACCCACCATGAAATTGTACATTCCCATAAACTTGAATTAAAAAATAATTATGAATTTAATTAGAAATACACGTAATTTTATTTTATTGAGTTTCACACCACCATAATACATGTTTCCCAAAATTATATAAGGATAAATCTAGAAATTTTATTAAATGGATGCAATATTCAATAAGATGGGCTTAGAAAATTAAATGGGAATAAAATAATTTTTAAAAAACACCAATTTTTTATTAAAAAAATTACTTGATTTCAAAATATAGTTTTATATTTTTTTAAAACATTTTGTAAAATTTGTGTAGTAAGAGGATAAAAATAATTGAAATAAAAAAAATAGAAAACATGCATCAAGATAATTCAACTTCACTTATGAAAAAATATAAAACCACCACTATATTGGAGATTCTTTCAGAAAATTGTTAGAATATAAATTAATTTTAATAAAAATACATAAAAAACAAAATATTTATAAGTAAACAGATACAAAAAATTGAACATAAGAAAAAAATTAACATAATTAAACATTTAAGGATTAAAATACCAAATAGATACACTTTTATGGTGGAAAAAGAAATGAAATCAAAGTACATCATACATATCTACAAAAAACTAAATACCTATATAATTATATATTAAAGTTACTAGAAATTAAGAAAAGGAAATCATCCCACATCACACTCATGTAAAACAAAATAAATATCTCAATGATTATATATTTAAGATCATTAAGGTTATAAGAAAAAAACATTAACCTCTCAAATAATACATGAACATAAGACAGAGGCACTGGTTGTATTTCCTATAGTACTATGGATTTGAAATAGACTATACTCCATGGAAAAAAAACATGGTAGAAAATTCCCTTAGCAATAATTCCCGAATATGTTTGGTGTGGGTGACATCAAAGAAGTAGGATTTCTTTTAACTTACCCTGGTTGAGGACAGTGTAGAATTTCTTTAGTCGATTGTGTTGACTTATCTTCTTTTCCAGGATGTGAGAGATTCTTAGTTAGGAGACATAGATTTTGAGGTCATACATGACTAGATATACTTATAAGATTAACTAGATGTATTTTCTGAAGGAGTGAATCATGTCATCCTTTATCTGGGATGGATAGTGGTTCTAATGAAGATGTGGAAGGATGTGATGAGATAGTTTCACACATCTCCATCAGTTTTAAATCCCAAACTAGGGAAGATTCATAGATACTTTGAATGAAATTTTTGGTGGGCATGCATGAGGTGGATCTCGGTGAGTTCATCTCTCAATGCCTCACCTTTCAACAAGTGAGGGTTGAGTGCCAGGTTCCGATAGGTGTATTACACCCTATTGAGATTAAGGATAGAAAATGGGATGGTATATACATGGAATTTTTTATAGGGATTTCGCAGACATCAAGAGGCCATTCAATTATATCGCTGATGGTTTTCCAACTTACAAAGTTGACACAGTTCATTACAATCATGGAGTAGAGTTTGGTGTACAGTTTTAGGTAGTTGTATGTGTTGGAGATCATCCTCCTTCATGGGTTTCCCTCAACAATTGTCTCCGACCATGATGTGAATTTTACATCATTTTTGTAGAGAGTTCTATGTGAAGAATTTAGAACCTAGATGAGTATAGCCTTTCACCCATAGATAAATTGGTAGATCAAGAGAATTATCTAGGTGACTAAGGATATACTATGGACTTACGAGTTAGCCTTTGACTTGGGCTAGGAGGATCATTTTACTTTGATATATTTTTCTTCAAATAATAGATACCAATTTTCTATTGTCATAGAACCTTTTTAGGCCCTTTATAAGAGACCATACAGGTCACCCTTATGCAAGATAGAGATCGGTGAGACATTTATTATTGGGTCATAGATGGTGCAGGTCCTTATGGGAAGGTCTGGGAGATCCATTATTGGATGAGGATAGTTTATAGTAGGCATAAATCTTATGAAAATAGACATCATATCCCCTTGAAGTTTTAGTAAGGAAACAACATTTTCCTAATAGTCTCTCCACGATGAGGATTGTGAAGATTCAGCTATGGTGGAAAACTATCCCCAAGGATTATCGGGTCATTCAAGATCATATAGAGGGTTGGTGAGGTTTTCTACCACCTCGCCTTACCCTCACAATTGGAGCAGGTGAATGATTTCTTTTATGTGTCACAAAAGAATAGATACATGCATGATCTCTTGCATGTTACTGACTAGGGATGGTTGGACATCTAGGATGGAGAATCTTTTGTGGAGAAACTGATGGAGATTGAGTGTTAACATAAGAAGATCCTATATGGATGAACCATTTCCTTGGTTTTTGTGTTGTGGAAGCATGGGAGCATGAAAAAGAGAACCTAGGAGTTAGAGAACCAAATGGAATCTCAGTATCCCAATATGGTTATTTAGTTTTTTCTTTTTGAGAATAAAAATATTAAGGTATGGAATAATGTATAGAATCATTTTTTACCTTTTAATACTTTAAAATATATCAAGGAATATTTTTGGAGTCAGGCGCTGAGATGGTGTGCGATTTTGAGGAATCGTCGGCCTAGAATTAATTTTATAAAAATATGAAATATATTCTATATCATGAGCACATAGTTTTTTAGAAATAATGGAATATATTCTAAATTAATTATTGAAATTAAAATCTAAGTCCATGGTTGAATCTATAATGTGAGTTTTAACCTAGGTGTGATCTAAAGTGGGTTGATGTGGGATGTTCAAATAAAGTGTTTGTTAGCGGGTGCATTAAATTAAAATAAATAAATAATAACTTTATTTTAAATTAAATGAACAATAGAATAGTCCTATATAAATAGAATATTATGGTGAATTATTAAGGTTAGCCATAGAACCCTAGGACCTTTGAGAGGATAATCTATCTGATCTATCGTGGAAAATTTAGATTGTACAATGATCAGCTTCCGAATCTAAGTGAATCAAGGCGGTGGTAATGTAATGGATCTTCCTTATTCATTGGTGATAGTTTTATTCACCAATGACCTATAGGAATTGATTTAGTAATGATCATTTTTGGTTTACACTCTTATTATTAAATAATTGAGCATGGTTATACTATTATTCATTGATATATGTGCAAATCCATCCCCTGCATGAGCCTGCAAATCAGATTAAACTATTCAATCAATTGTTTACTCCCAATGTGTTGTATTTCTTACCTTTTCTATTCACAATATAATTCATTGTCCAAGAATATGTGACCAATGGTTGTCTTTCCTTTGTTCTTTTAAATTTCGCCCAAACTTGTTTCATATTTTTCATCATTATTATACTGGGCCATGGTTCGACATTGTCGGGAAAGTTCAAGTGTGATTAAAAAACTTAATTCACATTCAATTTGTTTGTGATGAAATGAATGAAAAATAAGGGATGTTTTTGGATATATTTTCGGATGTCGATCATTCCACCATGTATTGGGAATTCATTGAGACAGTGGGATATTATCGAAGATTCAAATGAACATTACGGTGTCGAATAGAGAATTGGAACTCCGAATTTATAGCTAGTGAAGGGTCGGAAAAAATAGCCAAATGTAATTACCATTGATTATGGGTGGTCAAATAGAAATATTTATGGTGAAGAATTTTGATCTTATATGCATGATTTGTATTTGAGTTTCTGTGAAAATCTTGACAACATACCATATACTAAGACAAAAACACACTGGGTAGTGGCTCAACTGGGATGACTAGGGTTTTGGGGAGGGTTAAATATCACACATCATGTGGGACCCCCAAAAACCATGTGACTCAGTGCTAGAAACTTGTCATGTACTCTCATAGCACACAAACATGGGAATTCCACACTACTAAAAAACCTACCTATCCCAATGGTTTTAAACTGTTGGCATAGACACCAAAACCATTGGGACAACCTATCTTAATGGTATGGGCAACTGTTTCTATATGGGCCACCCAAGTATCCTTATACCAATTGTTTTCATTAAACCATTGTTATAGGGTGTATTGTATTTCATTATACTAGCGGTTGATTATAAACTATTGGTAAATGCCTATTCCAATGGTTCTAAACCATTGCTATACATAAATACCAATGGTTCAAACCGCTAGTATTTGCCTATACCAATTGTTAAGAACCATTGGTATATAGTTATACCAATGTTAAAATTTAAACCATTTGTATAGGGTAGATTCCATTTCAATATACTGCAGTTAATTCTAAAGACATATTCTAACAATTCTAAAGCACTATTCCAATAGTTCCTATCCCAACGGTTTTTGTATAACCATTGGAATAGACCCTTAGGAAGTGTTTTATTCATAATGTTTTCTCGAAACTGTTGGTGTATATCTTTACCAAGGGTTTTTAAATAATTAGTATATGTCCCACATTAATGTACTTAAATGGTTTCCAGAACCATTGTAGTAGTCGCACCCACAGAAATGTATTCCAACGGTTTAGAGAACTGTTGGAATAGCCTCCACTCACAATTAGAAACAAAAGATCATGTTCCCCTCTCTTAGAACTCTGACATAAACTGTAAACTAAAAACATCATAGTGAAATAAATCCAAATTATATCCTTATGGATCCAAGTAGATGTAGGATTACATTTTTTGATATTTTTCTTTTATTAATTATTTTTTTATATTTTCTTCTTCCATTGGTTCATCAATTGTTCATAAATCACTCACTTATCTAACAGGATCTATGGTGACTGGGTGATAAATAGATACAAGGGAATGATTAGGAATACAATAAAATTTTGTTTTAGGGGAGGAGTAATATATTGGTTTCATATGAAAGAGATGATTATACTACTCACTTGAATGTTTTATGGTTCCATACATTTGAATCATAAGAATAATTCAGGAAAGATGTTCACTCATATTTTTTGACTATAAAAATGGTGTAGTATGGATAAGATTAATATAAGTGTTATAGTGAATGTTTTCATTGGCACTAATAGTAGACTCACTTCACATCATAAATTTATTTTGTGAGAATTTTCATCTCTATTTATTCGATCTATTCTGTATTTTATTACATATTTTCACTCCCATTCCATCCAATTTTAAAAATTAAAAACATCAAAAAAAATAAATAATTTTTTAGAACAGTGAATATATTAGTTGGATATTTAAAATATGAGCCTAATAATATTCCTTAACATCAACCTTATAATAATAATTATTCCTTATTTGTGAGTCCAATGATAGTCTCTCATAACTAGTGGTGCTTCCAAGGATCCAATTGATCATTGGTTGTTTATTTTCACTACATTAAATATTATCTTATTTCTAATATATTTTTTATTTCCATCTTATTTAATTATTTATGTTCTCTCAATCTAGGATATATCTTATAGTGTGACCATTCTAAAGTAACATATTACAACCATTATGACCAATTTAAGTGGAATGATAGACTTATTGCAAAAGTATGGTATTCACAACAGACCAAAAAATTTAAAATTTACTAATATATCTTCCCACATGTGATAAGAAACCCCCATTGATATATCAAACCACTTTCGTTGTATTTACCTAGATTAAGAAAATTAACATTTTTCTTTATTTGAACAAATATGGAGAGGAAAAATATTATATCCAAATAACTACCCAATATTTTCTTAGGATATATTGAACATTTCAATATTTTTACTATTGTTGAATGATCCCAACACCTCAAAAGGATGTCGAGGAATATTTAACCCCATTCACCCAGACTTAGGTACATAAGATGGTAACTCTTTGGGTGAAATATACGATGGTGATTCTGGAGTATGTTCATACTCTTGCAACTACGATCATCCCTAATACTCACCATAAATCTTAATTATAGCATGATGAAGTTTCTAGTTAACTATTTAAAGGAATCAGTGAACATTTTTGGGAAAAATCTTAGTGACCCTATTAACAAATCCCTTACCTCTAATAGTTAATAACCATTAGTGTGGGTACCCGCCCTATAGTGATATATCAATAAAC
Source organism: Viscum album (assembly GCA_963277665.1). Classification (NCBI taxonomy): domain Eukaryota; kingdom Viridiplantae; phylum Streptophyta; class Magnoliopsida; order Santalales; family Viscaceae; genus Viscum; species Viscum album. The sequence goes on along the minus strand of OY728137.1, from coordinate 1,635,540,266 downwards.
TCTAGAGGTTCATCCTATAATATATATTAGAGAGTTCTACCGTACAAAATTATAAAGTCCAACCATATAGTTTCCCGATATTTTAATTTATAGCTAAGAAACTCTTGAGGTACTCCCTAGGGTTCCAACCATGAATGTCCTCCTAGCGTTGTAAATAAAAACAGAACAACCATAGTGGACCTTTGTGGTTTATATTAGATCCAAACATTCCAAAAAAATTATTTATTTTATAAATAATTTAAAAATTATGGTGAAATATGATTAGTTTTTTTAGTTCTATTCATTTTAGTATAATTTAGTTTTTATTTTCTTAAGGGATACAAGTTTACTACAGACTTCTTTAGTCCAGGTCCACTATATATGGTTTGACTCCAATTTATTGGGAATGACTAGTTTACGAATTATGATTCAAGAATTTTTGGATTGGTTCTAATTATTTGATTTAGTTTACTTCATTTTTGTTTGTATTACATTTAATTTTCATTATTTAGTATTTTTATTTTATTTTAGTATGATTTGGTTTGGTTTTGTTTTGTTTGGACATGTGTTTTTTATTAAATTCACTTAGATCAATTCGGTTTTTTTAGTTCTTTGTTATTTCTAATTATGTGAATCATAATATGGTTATATTAGATTATTTTAATTTATTATAAATTTTTCTCAATACATTAAATTTTCTTTACTTACAATCCATTTATTATTTGCAATATCTATTAGTTTAGTTTGTACTAGGGCTAGTTTGGTGGGTTTAATTTTATCTGCTTCATGGTGATTTTTTATAGATGTGGTTAATTATATTTTACTATTTTTAGAAATGTATAGTAAATTTTATGGTAGATTATTGTATATTATTTGTGTTTTGTTTGAATAAATTTCCCATAATTTTAATTAGGAAATTTCAATTATATTCATATCAGTGAGGTTCAAATTTTTTACTACTCATTATTGTTAATGTGGAATGTTTATAATCATCTTAAATTTTTTTAGTTTAGTATATATTTTTTTAGTTTTATTTTATTTTATTCGAGTAATTTCTAGTTGGTTTGGGATGATATTTTTGAATCCATATATATTCAATTTTGTTCTATTCTAATTAATTCTATTGGTTTTGGTTCAGTTCATTTTGGATCTTTTTAGATTACTATGTAATTTAGTAATGATTTATTAGTATGAGATTGATAAAAGAAATTATTTTATGGTTTCTATTAAATATATATTTCAATGATTTGTATTCATTCAATTAAATATCAATTAATTTATTTCAAAATGCTATTTTTCTATTTTTGACTGAACAAGTTGATTAACAATAAATAATTTTTATAGACCCTCGAAGTAAGCATGAACCATATGAAGAAAATAGCACCCAATCAAGGACTTCCCCACTTGGAAGTTATCTATAGGGAACTCTCTAATACTTGGATGTAAATAGGGTAATACTAAGGGGTTGAGAACCAACTTCATTCACTCTTGCATGCTATAGGATGATGGTGTATCCAGGAAGCGACAAACCAATCTCAGCATAATGTCTCTCCCTCGATCAGTGCATTTGTGGTTAATTCTAATTGATCAGTGATGATACTGGTTAGTATTCAGAACCAGTGGGATTAATCTCTATCTCTTAGGAATTTCATGGCTTTTAGGAACTCCACTAGTATATCCAGACCTCCGGTGGTAGTTCATTGGGTGATTTGGACTCCTCATTCCCTTGATATTAAAATGAATATTGAAGGTTCATGCAGTTGAGGGAATATGCAGGGGTGGTATTGTTAGTGAAAGAATAAAATTGGTGATTCTCTATTTAAGTTATTTTTATGGGTATGGTAATTCTCTCAAGGCAGAGTATGATTCCATGCTTATCGGTCTTAAAATGTTTTCTTGTAAAAAAAAATTTTTAGAAAATGTTGAGAAAGATTCAATGATTTTATGGAGATACCTCAATGGTCTCTCTTATACACCATGGGAAACTACATATTTACTATGAAAAATTAAGTCCTTTCTCACACATGATATTGAGCTATTACATACGTGGAATGAAGTAAACCATGTAAAAGTAGATTGTTCATTATTGGGTTTTTTGAGGTATTGTTTATTTGTATTCTGATTATATTTTTGGTGTATGGTTTACACCCGTGAATTTGGTTTATAGTTTGATCATTTGAGGTCAGTTTTCTTTTGGAATATCTCATGAGATATAGTTTGGGAATCACCACTTAGGAACAATTTATCGCACAAACAATTAATAAAAACATACATACGAAATAAAATAAATTTAGTTATAACCCATTCATACATCAGACATCTACTCTAAATGAAAATATAATAAACATAAGAAACTAAGTATAAAAGGAGACAAAAATGAAACACACTATTAATCTATCAACTTCTCTGATCTCCCTCCTATATAAAGAAAACCGTGTAGCCAACTCCAGTGAAATTCTGAACCTTTCACAGAATATAAATACCCTCCATCCATAGAGAGCTGTAAAATGACTAAGTTGTTAATATGATAAAGAAAATAAAATAAAAACTAAACTACAATATAATCGTTGCCTATGATTATACAATTCACCGCCCAACATATAAGAAACATAACACCCCATTGGTCCAATCATCTTCCTCCAAGCAAGGGGGAAATATATCCATATTTCAAAATGATATTTTCAAATATTACATTATTAATAATTAACAATTTCTCTTATTATTAATGGTATATAATCATTTTAGATAGAGTTTCATCTTTGTTTTGTTTTCTTCGATACAAGTTTTTTTGGAAAATTTTAATTAGATTAATTTTTTATTGTTTTTATTTATATTAGCTTGGAAAATTTCATTCATTTAGGTTCGAATAGATTCAATTTGATTAAATTTGGTTCATATTAGTTTGGTTTAGTTTGTTTTAGTTCATTTTGGTTTTGTTCATATTGGTTTGAATTCATTTTATTTGGCCCAATTTGATTCATCTTTTGTAATATTAAATTATTTCATGTTAGATAAGTTTCACATGGTCCAATTTAGTTTCATTCAAATTTTTAATATTTTAATTCTATTTTCTTGATTTTGATTATTCAGATATGTTTTGGTTGATTTGATTTACATTTATTCTAGAAATTTTTGGTTTGTGAGTTTTTTTAAATGTTTTATTTTATCTTTTATTTGGTTTTATTCTATTCATTATGGATTTGTATGATTCAATTTTATTTACTTTGACTAATTTTTGGCTTACTCTTCTTAATCTTATTTGGTTTAGTTCCATTTGGTTCATATTTGTTTTTTATGTTTCATACAACACTAATTTAGTCAGTTCAAGAGAGGTCTAACTGGATTATACTAATTATGTATGATTAAAATTGGTACAACAAGATATGATTTGTTTTAGATTTGGTTAGTTTTAATTTAGCTATTTGTTATAGGATAATTTAATTTACTCTACACTCAATTATAAATATTCAATTTTATACTTTATAGGTTAATAAAATTCCAATTATTTTGGATTTTCCTACTTATATTTTGTCGTATTTCATTCAATTTAGTATAATTCAATGTAGCTCAATTTTATATAGGTTAGTTTGGTTTCTATAGAGTCTATTAAAGATAATCCAATTAGTTTGTTTTATTTTTATGTATTTTATTTTAGTATATTTTAATTTCGTTATTTTCATTTCAGTTTGATTGAGTTCAAGTCAGTTTCATTTAATTTGGTTTCTTTTTATTTAGAACAGGTTACACTGATTCGATTTGATTAAATTCAATAAATTTTGGTTTTACTCGGTTCATGTAGGTTTATCATGGGTTTATGCATGTGAGTTATTTTTAGACACATACAAGTTTGGTTTGGTTTGTTTTTTTCATTCTATATGGAACAATTTTCTTATAAAGGCCAATCGGGCATACTTTTAAACACTTGGTGTGTAAGGTTTTGTAAAAAAAATTCATGAAATCTAATAAAATGTGTAAAAAACTTCATTTCATATCAAATAATTATTCTAAGAAATCCATATCACTATTTAGTGCAAAAACATGGTTATAAATACAAGAAATCAATGATTCATTAAATTTAAAGGTCAATTCATAAGGGAACCTACCTCTAACTCAAGGCACTCTACATATGATGATGGAAAATTGAATATTCTCTTAACCACTTATATGCATATTCACATTTTATATATATATATATAAGGACACCTAGCGCCTATTTATATATTTTCATGACTAAATATGTACAATGGGGTCATTACATATATTCTTATACATGTATATACCCCTTTATCTTACACATGTATACATTTTAATATATATACATAAGCACACCTAGCCCCAATAAATATATTCATATCACCATGGGTGAATATATATATATATATATAGGGGAACTTATACATATATTCCCACCTATGAATACAAGTACAAGTTTCCTTTGACAATGACAACCTGAAACCAACACAACGTGGTCAAAAATACTCTAGAAATACTCCAAAAATTCCAAACCCCAAAACCCATAAATTAAAAAAATGCAAATAATTTAAATGGAACAAAACATACCTGAAACCCATGGAGAACCCACTACCCTTGACAGGGGTAGCTAGAACTGACCTCAATGGGAACCAAAATCCCTTAACATCAAGAATCAACCTAAGAAAACCCAAAAAATGTGCTCTATATAAAACAATAAAAATGCTTCACATTATAACAATAGACATATTCTATGTCAAAGTTGTAAATGTACCCTATGGTAAAATAGTAGTTTGGGTCCACGCTAAAGTAAATAAACAAGCACTAAAAGTAAATCATATTTCACATGCTCACTATACACTGTTATAACACCATTCTAGTATGATAATAATAACCATGATGTGTAGACATGAGAAATATATTAAACTATCCACAAATAAAATATAATAATACTATAATAAAACATGATAATCTCAATCCAAATTAATAATGGTATTCCATTTTAAATCCTTAAGTCATACGAGGGAGTTTTCAAATGAATCTATAGTCTTGTCATGCACAAAAATATGACACATGGTATAGATTACACAAATGAGGCTGAAACAAGAGAGCCGCATTCATGTTTGGAATAAAGTATCAAAACATTTTCAATAATTATAAGTACAAGTTTGTAAAGAATTAGTTATTATAAATGGGTTGTTCATAAATGTTAATCTAGAGTAATATATCTAAAATGACCACTTAATTAAATTAAGTATTCATCTTTAAGGGAAAATATATCTCTTATAGAACATGTAAGTAAATTATTATTTAAGTTATAAGTTCCCATGACCTAAAATAACATTTGGAAACAAACTTCCTAAATAACTATTTTAATAAGGTGTTACAACTAATGTTTTAGAATACATTGGTTTATAAGATAAAAGATATAAAGGAAAGGGGTTGCTTCATTTACAAAAACATTTCTATAAAACATCTATACTAAAAATCTCCTTCAAATCATGGTAATTATTTCACACACAATACTCTATTTTAGAGAACACCTAATATATTTTTAATTAAGGAAAATGAATATCAATCTATATTGAGTCTTTTTAACAAGAAACAACAACCTTTAACATATATATAATATCAAAGGAATACCATTATCAAGATACCTAAACAATATGAAACAATAACTTACCTAATCCTTGTGAGTCATAATCTGTCCTATTCATTTTTCATAAAAATGTCATCATCAAATTCCAAGACTACAGGTGAGATTTCACACTCCAGATAACCTTCATGTATCATCTAAAAATTAACAAACCAAATTATATCACTAAATAAACTCAATTAAATAATAACTACAACAAAATAATGACTAATACCTAAGAGAAACTAATGCAATAAATTTCCAAAAAATTCACCCAAAATTACAAAATCCTAAAGTACCAAATAACTACAATAGAGTATCCCAAAAATTCACCCTAAAATATTGAAAACCATAGGAAAAAAACATGCCTTGGTCACGTTCCATGAAAATTGAGAAAAATGGTTTTTATAATACCCACATCAGCCTCTTTTATACAAGAGAATAGATATCCCCTTGATCTAAGATAAATTCCACCATGATCGGGTGGGATTCACCTAAAAATATTTAATTCATTTATTTGGATTAAAATAAATAAATAAAAAAAGAAATATGTGAGGTGAATATGAATACTTTTAGAGACCAGGAGGAGGTAGAGGTGAAGGTGGCCACAGAGGTGGAGGCTGACGCGGACGCGGAGGTGGACCCATAGGTGGAGGCGGGCATGAAGGTGGAGGTAAGAAGGAGGAGGGAAGGAGGCATGGGCTAGGAGGTGGAGGTGAGGGTGTGAGGTCAAGGTTGGTGAGGGGAGGAGAAGGAAAAGAGGCCAGGGCTCAAAATGATAAATTCAAATCTAGCATATATACATTTTCATATTTCAACAAATGGAAGTTTCCAAATTCCTATAGCTAATTTTTAATAGTATAAATATTACAATTAAAAGAAATTCTTTCAAACATAAGTTGAATCATAATAGAAAGAAATTTAAATGTTGAGTTGGTGTATTAAATTATATATATAATAAATAGAAATATAATAAACAGACACTGATATGTTGAAATCATTTTATTTATTTCAATATGTTAATCAGCATTGGCTTAATATGATAAGAATATAGAAACCTCACCGCATACACCTATCCTATATCTTGTTTCCAAACCATCACTAAATACCTTCATTATCACAATCATAAAATGAAACATTTTTACAAATAAAGACATTATCAAAGACATGCCCTTATAATTTGAATCTCTTCATTCATCAATCCATTAAAAACAAATTTATATTACTCTAAATGTTTTTTTGCATCAAACTATAGAGATGCATGGGAAAATACAGTTGTATGAGGTTAAAGTATAAAACTTAAAAATAAAAAAACATGGAGAAATAGAAATATATAATTTTAAGAATTTGATTAATTTTTTCTTGAGATTTTATTGTAAAAGGATATAAATTTATATCAAATCATGGGATGTTTACAAATATAAATTAATAATACATTACACAATGTTTATATAATCAAACTATAATTATGTTTTTTAATTGAATATATAGTATATTTTCTAAACCCATCACCATATATATTTTATTGTGTACTGAAATTTCTGAAACAATAAAATGAAAAAGGAACCATTAATTCAATGACTAAATCAACAACAGTTTTTGTTGTCTATATAAATCAACAACCAAAAATACCTCTCACTAAGGTACTTATGAAAGCATGTTATTTAATCATAGATCATCGGAAAACCCAACATGTTCAATCTAATTAAAACAATATAGTATTACCTTGTTAGTACACCTTATTTCTCTTTCAATATCATGCTCAAAAAATTCATTTCTAGATGATGAACCTTCTACTTAAAAGAGCATAAAAACATGGGTTTGAAAAATTTCAAATGTATAACATAATTAACAGTTAATATTGCTTTCATGTTTAGTAAATGAAACTGTATGAATTTATAGAAATATCTTGTATAATAAGTAAATGAAATTGTATGTATATTGAATAGAAACTACACTTTCATTACATTATAATATGTACAAAAACAAATTGACTTTCACTCAAAGAAATAACAAGTATATTAATATAAACATTAATGTACACTATAATAAAATTGAAAATTTATTACCATATAATGCAATATAAAATCAAGAGAAACTACAATAAAAAATGTTATTTAATTCGTTATATAAATTAAAATGTAAACTAAAATTTCAGTACAGTATAAACTGCAATATCGTATTTCAAAATAAAATGAAATATAATTCAATATAAAATGTGGTTTCAAATCTTGACAATGCATAAAAATGGAAACAACATGTATGTTAAGGCAACATGAATTTTCAAAAACTAAACTATGTATTCATGTCACCTAAAATATAAGTAATGGAGGAAAATATAATAATGAATATAAGATAATAATGAAATTAAAAATTCGTATGAAAGGAGAACCGATATATGTTAACTAGTTTAGAAAGATCAACCAATTTATACCCATAAATAATCAATGTTCACCTTTCCTAAATAAATAGTAAAGGAAAAAATAGGAAATGGAATTAGGTTTTGGACTCAGACATCCCAAAATATACATAAAAAAATACATACCCATAACCAATTTATGGCCACCAGAGGTTGGTAGATGGAGAGCCGAAGATAGGGAGGTGGAAAAGATAAGTTGGAGGTGATGAGGTGAGGGAGATAAGGCTGAAACAGAGGCACAGGAAGACACTGGGAGGTGGAGATAGATGTTGGTAGGAGGAGGCATAGTGGCGGAGGTAGGTAGGCGGAGGCAAACATGAATGCGGAGGTAAGAAGGTGGAGGAAGGTGAGTGCCAAGAGGATGAGGTGGAGATGGAGGCTGGGAGTTTGAGGTTGAGGTGGAGGAAGGGAGGGGATGGTAGGGTTGGTCGGGGATGCTATTTCTCATATGAGTGGATATTAGAGCTCGTCGAAGTGGGAGGGAAAGGAGGTGCCCAACCTAGGTGATATTTTTAAGAGGATATACAATGGATTTTTAAAAACAATAAAGATAGGTTTTATCTAATGGTCTATACCCACCATTTCTATAAAATGTGAGCATAGATCCATTGTCATAGAGCATGTTACCAGTCGTGCTATAAATATGGCTAATATATATGGATATGGCCTAAAGGACATGGGAATGACCAAGTGGACATTCCTTGACCCCGGGTGGCTAAGACACACCATGTAGAGCCACATGGATAGAAATTCATGTACTAGAAAGGACATGATTAGGGAGAAGAGTAAACCACACACCATGTACCAACTTTTGATGAAATTTCAACCTCTCACGTATCCTTTATTTAGAATTGGGTTTTGGATTATGAGAATCCTATCTTGAGTGTTTTCCCACATAGAATGTGACGGAGTCCTTTGTAGTGAATTTTGAGATACAATATGAGATGTTCTAGGTGGGACACATCTTTAGGTGACATTCGACAAAGGTAGTGAATGGGTAGGATAATTAGAGATATAAAAGTATCACCCTCATTCTAGAACAAGTTATGAGTCATCTATCTACCATTAGAGTGGAACTCTCATTATAGATAAATACATGGATCCTAAAGATATAGATTTTCTTTATTACAATGTGTTTAAATGTTTCTATATATATTTTTAGATCTAAGAGGTGAAACTACGTGTGATTCTAATACCTGTTTTGCCCATATTTAATTTTATAAAAATATTAAAAATATTTTATATTACAAGCACACAGTTTTTTAAGGAAAATTGGGTAACTCTTAAATGGAATATTGGATCAGAAATATGAGACCACAGTTAAGTATGGAATATGATGCTTACCCTAGGAGAGACCTAAAATATGTTGGTGTGGGGAATTTAGAAATAGATACATTTGGCGGTATGTTTATTGGATTAATTAATTAATTTAGTTAATTCATTCATTCATTTGACCCAACCAAATTTCCGACAAATACATCGCTATGGATAATCCTCTAGGGTTAGCCACATAGACCCTAGGATGATTATATATATTTCTTTCTCTTTTTGTTGGATAATCAAGATATGAAGATGAAAAATATGTAGATTAGATAAGATCAGAGTGCAATGAACACAACGACCACCTTCAATCGTTGGCAATCACGTTATTCAATGAAGAAAGATTCGATCTCTAGTTAGGAATATTCAATTCATAGTTTACACCCTTGTTGATTAAATTGATTGAGCAACATCATCTTCTTACATTTGACTTGTGCCAATTGTGGCCTTTGTATCTACCCATGCATTGAAATTCAATTGCATATTCTTATTTTCTAATTTAGATTTCCCAATAATTTTCATTATCCTATAATGCTTGACCAATGATTGATACGACTTTGTTGATTGTTCCAATCTCCCAAAAATTCTTTTCATTCTTTATTGATTGGATCTCACGGTCCTAGTTAAACATTATCAGGTGGTGTCAAGCCTGATTAGACCCCAGAATCATTTTGAATCTGCATGTGAGAGATGTAGTGACAAATTAGTGGTTTTTATATGAATTTAAGGTTTTGGGTGATCATTTTGACCATTAGAAATAAAATCCTAAATGATGGAAGAACCAAGGATGGGTAAGGTATGAAGGTTACATACAGGATGAATCAAGACTAGATTTATGGCCACTGAAGGCCCGAAATCGCTGGATGGAGCAAGATCCCTCAATTTTGAGAGGATAAAGATTGGAATTGAAGGAAAAGGGTCAGATATGGAGTTTGGAGTTCGGATCTGAGATTATGTGAAAAACACAACTACATGTCATGTCTTAGGATGAAAACACATTGTGTATCCCCTACGATACAGTGGTTAGGGTGTTTAAAATTTATAATTATGGAATAGTGTGTATTCCTCCTACACATCATGTACCTCTTCCTTGGGTGGAAGTTCTATGTGGAGGAGCACATGGGTAGGATCCCATGTGGGAAGACATGGCCAGAGGCACGCCATTTTCTGGATTACATGGGAATGAACAAGTACACACCATGTTCTAAGTATACAAACCTATCTTGAGTAAACAGACACATGATATGGCATCCTACCTTTTTATTACATAATTTTTCATTACATTTTACAAACAGGGGATCTTTAAAGTCTAGTGTCTTGGAAATCAGGAACAATAAAACATGAAAACATAATGAAATATTTTAAATCCCCTTGGAAATATTCTTGAAAATTTCAACCTATATACAATTAATTCATCTCATAACTTGGAGACATACATCAAAGTAAAGGGTGAGCAGAAGGCCCAGTAAGGAAAACAAGTGAAACAGTTTACATGTGATGTTGAACGATATCAATAAGAACAAGAGGGATATCATAAAGAAATGGTAAAGAGGTATATCATAGAAATAATAAATTGAAATATAACTTGAAAATGTGTCTACAAAATTTAATTTTACATTCATGAACATATCACCAAGGTCCATTCCCAAGGTGTCATAAAAATTACCAAGGTTATTCATCAAGGTATCGTGAAACTTTTCATCTCTAGAGATTAAATTATTTACCCAATGAATTGGAGTGATATCAGGGTGCACCATTAAAATTTATTTATTTTCATGTGAACCACATCGATCATAGTCAAACTTTTCATAAATAACCAATAGATAATAAAATAAATTGGTTTCATTTCAAAATCATGTCGTTTCAAAAGTTCATAAAAACATAATCATTATGTCATTTATAACCCATGGAAAGGGAGTGAGTGTTATATGTATGTCAATTATAAAATCAAATATATAGTTTTTTTGTATTTATAAACACCCATATAAACTAAATTTTTCTGGGTATTCTCATAAATAAAACAAGAAAATTTCTTGAGAGAAAGAGAGAGAAATTTTGTTACGAAATTTCTGCAACATAACGACTATATAACATGGTTTTAGAAAACATTGAAAAGAGAGTATACAAGAGTCACCCACTCATAAATAACTCATTATACAGTATGGGTAAAAAATAAAAATAAATAAGATCATTGTATGGATATTTGAAGGAAATAACATATGAAAATGAAACTCAATGGAAAAGAGAATATGCGATTTGTTTTTTGAAAATTCAGCAACCTAACGGCGTCACTTAAAAATTTAGAAAAATAGTTGATGAGAGTGGAAAGGTTCTGTCATAAATTGAAAATGAAATGGAAAGTAAGAATGATATAGAAGAACATGCCTCCACATAATAAAATGAAACTATAAGACATAACATAAAGGAAGTCATGACTTAAAAGAGGATGGTGAAAGTTTCCCTTACCGTAAAGACTGACTTTGAAAGCATGAAGGTTGGGACCTTGGCGGGATTAATGGAACCTTGGGAGGACTCCTTGGGAGGTAAAAAGATTAGAAATTAGTTGAGGAGGATTTTGGAATGAAATGGATGAGGGAATGGCATGGTATTTATAGGAAAGGTGAGGGAATAAATTATTAATTTCCAAGGGACACCTCATCGGTGGTATTGGAAAAACCATGAGCATTCCCAAGTTATTTTCCCAAGATATTAGACACTTTGTACCCCTAATATAATATCTTACTATTAATAGGTATAACAGAATGATTACATCAATAATTATGTCATTAAATACTCGAAACTCAAAACTGTATTTATACTATTCACTGAAAATTTAATTATTTTGGAAAAATCCCAAAAAATCACCCTAACCTAATATCGATGCTCTGAATTAAAAAATGAAATCCATTTTTTGTAAATAATTTTCTAAATATTTTTAATTTAATTTTTAAATAAAATCATTATTTATTCAAAAAAACAACTCTAAAACTATAACTCATTTTGTAACTCCTTAAGAAAGTAATCAAGGTCTCATAAAATTATCATATAACCATAATAAAATAACGTAAGAATTTATGATTAAATTTTATGAAAATATATTTCCATTTTAAATTATTAAATTAATTATTAAATTGTAAATAAAATATTTATGACATATAAAAAAACGAAACTTATACTGTGACCATTTTTCACTTTTAAGATGTCTAAATTGTATTTATACATTCATGGGTGAAGTTTCTATTTTTTGGAAAATTTACTATTCATTACTATTCATTACTATTCATTACTATTCATAAGGGTATATTTCTATTGATACTTTTCTATTCACTAAAAAATTAATTTGATCTTATTAGACTCTAAATTTCTTACTGGTCATAAATGTAGAAGACCATTTTTTGAAAATCATTTGACATTATTAATTATTTAAAGTTTACATAAATATTTTAAAATACCCTTTTTTCCAAAATTCATTAGTAATATGGAACTATAAATTCATCCTACATTTATCCATAAATTTTAAATTCCCCAAATTTTCTATAATAAGAAATAACAATTTTATTTATAAAAAAGGTTTACACAAGTAACTAAGGTCTCGTTACATATCCCCTTATAACTCCTGCATAGGACCTAAGTGTAAGTTGTGCTATGGTAATATAATCTTGGGGAGGCTCGGAAAACATTGCCCGAGTGGTGATTTATATCATCTTGAACTTATCCTGTAGGTGATTTTGTTCAAGCTTCACATGTTGGAGTTCATCTTGGGCTTGGTCCAGAGCAAAGCCCAGTGATACTACCTCCTTATCAAGTTCCGAAAGGTGGGCTTCATATGATCCGAGTCTACTGGATGAGGCCATTGACTCTTCTTTCTATATTAATTAACCATGATACCTTGTATTTATAAACAATAATCGTAATGTTAAGAGTTTATTTTTCAACTGTCATATTGACCAATGGTCATATAACAGTCAAAACCAAATGGTTTTATTTTAATTATACTCACATCATTAATTAAAGGATATAGTTTTGTGGAGTATAAAATAAAATAACACACAAATTTATGAAACAAATATTATTCAAAAGTTTGGGTCGTTGCATTCTTCCCCGCTTAAGAAATTCCATCCTTGAAATTTTAACTCGTATCCTCAGAAAAGAAAAGTTGTGGGTACTTCTGCCTCATAAACTCCTATAGTTTCCATGTGGCTTCTTCACATTTTTGGTTCCTCCATAACACCTTAACAAAGTGGGTAGTCTTCTTGCGTAGGACCTTGTCTCTATGATCCAAGATGTCCAATGGTTGCTCCCCATAAGAGAGGTCATGTTCTAGTTGTACCACCTATGTATTTAGTACATGTGAAGGGTCAGGTATGTACTTACTCAAGGGGGATATGTGGTATACATCATGAAATTGTGCTACATTTGGAGGTAGTTCAAGATGATAGGCCATTGCTCCTACGTGATCAAGGATTTCATAAGGGCCAATGTACATAGTGTTGAGCTTCCCTTTCTTCACAAATCTCATATGACTCTCTTCCAAGGTGAAATTCAAAGAAATACATTGTCAACAACATAAAACTCCATGTCCCTTTGATGGTTTTCGGCATAGATCTATTGCCAACTATGAGGAGCGTTAATGTGTTGCCGGATGGCATGGACTTTTTCTGTCATCACTTGCACAAGATTAGGCCCAAGAAGCTTTATCTCACAAGATTCATCCCAACAAGTAAGTGTTCTACATCGCTTCCCATATAGAGATTCATAGGGTTCCATTTGAGTTCTCAAGTGGAAGCTGTTGTTGTAAGAGAACTCAACTAAAGGAAGATGTTGATCCTGTCCTTCTTTAAACTCCATTGAGCATGTTATCAGCATGTACTAATTTGAGGATTTAAATGAATATAAATATAGAAAAATACAACAGGGGTGTGAATTGTAAGTTTAAAAACATTGATTTTTATACATAAAGAAGACTTAGTTTAATCATAATTAAACTAATTAAATTCAAAAAAAACCTCTTAATGTATGATAACAATTATTGGACAGGGTCATAGTTCTGATGGACAGATTATCATAATTAGTAGGTTCTGATAAATATTCCATAGGTTGTCTTTGAAATTAATCATATTCACAACTAAGGAAACTATTTAATCAAAGTACCATAATTTAGATCATAATCACAATGTTTATGACAAAGATAGTGAAAAAATTTATCACTCTATCATTATACGTATAGAATTTTATTGGGTAAATGAATTGATAGAAATCACTAAAATCATAATTAAAATGATTGTAATCACTAAATAGATGTTAGAAAAATTAATATACATTATTATTTACTTTCTATTAAAAATAATTGGAAATATAAACAATTACAAGAATATAGTTATTTTAATCCAAAGATAAGGGTATACAATAACCTTGGATAAGGGTCCCATGATTTATACTTTCATGAAAGTATGTCTTACCAATACTAGGGTTAGTCATGGATATAATTATCAGCTTCTATCTTCCCATTCCCACAAGACATCGATCAAGAAGGTGTTAGGAACTTGTATATTCCAAGCATCAAAATCCCTCAATCCGCAAACAATCTAAGCATCTGTCTTCCTATCCACATAATCCCTCAATCGAAATCACCAACAATCGGTGTCATTCTAGGAAAAGTAAAAAATTGTGTAATTAACAATTATGTAGAATGATAAATTTAAAATTTGATCTCTTCAGAGTATTTTTCATGAATAATAAATTTTAAAAAGATCTCATAGAGTTCCTCCAACACATAAAAAGTTCTAAGCTCATTAAAATGGCCTGGAATTTATAAGCCAACATCCCAACGGTTATCTAGGATTCCAATTTTTATATTTTGTCCTAAAAATTCGGGTGGGTGTGGACACCTGACCCTCCAATATTCATCTTATAACTAAAACAATGACATAATTTTAAAAATCATATCAAAATATAATACATGACATTGTTTTTATTTAAAAGGTTTCCTATTCATTACAATATAGTTGTCTGGTTATGATAAAATTAGTTTGAATGGATCTGATGATTCATGTTATAAGATTCAGTATGAGATTTATCATTATGAAAATAATTTCAAAATTAAAACTATACAGTGTTTACGATAATGATCATATTCGGTGTTTATGATAGGAATCATATCCATGAACATTACGATAATCATGAAATGACTTATTTATGAAAAACTCGCGAGTATGATTATTATCGTATGTACACATAAAAAACTGATGATGAAAATTTTAACAAAATCCTTAAATAAAGTATGATAAAAAATATTAATTTACTTAAAATGAGATTTTTTTTATTTCCAAAACAAAAAAAAGTAATAAATAAGTCAAAATAATACTTTTGAATCAAAAATATCTCCCTTTTTGGAAAGAACAAACCATAATTTAAAACAAATAGAGTATTACAAAAGAAAATAAATTTTGTTTTCATAAGTGAACACTTATACTTATCTACCTCTTAGTTTTAAAACTCTTCTAAATTTTATTTGAATATGACTAACCACCCCTTTAGGATAAAAAATCTCTAAGGACTGTATTCTTTAAAAAATACCCCCCTTACTAAAAATATTCTCCATTTGTAATAATTATTCTCTCATTCCCCATTTTATGAGAATTTCCCCCCTATAGAATACATTCTCACCCTATATAAATCATTCTCCCCCTTTGTGATTTTCATAAAAGAATAGGTAAAGTTTTATTATAACTGAAATAAGGGTTAGGTAAATAATAAATATAAAGTTATAAATAATTTTATAATATCAGAATAAGTTAAAGAACATACATTCAATAAATGTAAAACATTCAATCAAATGACTTGTAGATGTCAGGTTCTAACATTGGTGTTTCAAAAACAAAAATACAAAAAGAGTTCAATAAATTTATTTCATTTCCTTTTCGTTATCCATATTTTTATTCATGAGGTCTAAGACAATAGTCTTGATTTTCTTGAATTATTTACTATCCTCCATCATCTTATCAAGAGATTCTTATTGAGACTGGAATTTCTATTCTTAATCTTCAAACAATTAGTCCTAGGTATGTATCACTTCTTCCTGTGATTTCAGCTTCTCTTCCAGAGTTTTAAGCTTCTCATCTTGAGTCTCAACCTTTTCTTCTTGAGCCTCATATATTTTTACCGTAACTTTTGTTACCTATTCTAGTATTTCAACTTTTTTTCTCAACAAATAATTTTTACTCTTCAAATAAAATACATCTTCCTTGAGTTCCTTGAGCCTTTTAATTTTCAAATAATAGTACTTGATCTTGATAATTAAATAATTGATCTCTACATGTTAATTATCCCATTAGGAAAGAGTTGAGATAAAGAAAATTAGATCAGTACTACCTACTAGAAATGAGGTAATATAGGACATGTCCAGAATGAGTGTGTAGAAAAATTAAAGGCACCTAAAACCAATAAAAAAACATGACGACTGAAGGAACTAATGATATGTTGCTACCAAGTATGGATAGTGCTATGTAGTATTGTATTTTAGACTCTAGGGTGTCTTTCCATTCCACATAAGATAAGGTTTTCCTAAAAAATTATATTTCAATAAATTTTACAAGTTACATCTTGTAGATGATGAACCCTTGAAGATTGTTGAGAAGGGTGATGCACATTTCAAGACCAACAGTATGATTTTTCTAGTTCTGAAAAATGTGATGTATATCCCAAGTTTAAAAAAATATTTTTTTCAGATGTCTTGATGATGCAAGTTTTAGTTTCATGTTCACTGGTGCTTCATGTATGATAAATAAAGGAGTTATCTTCATAACTCAGGGAGAAAATAATGGTTATAGAACCTGACAGAAACTATCATGGAAATACTTTTATCAAAAAAATTTGTTTGGGATTCAAAAACATGGAACCACAATCTAGGACACATGATTAAGAAGGGTATGAATGTTCTGAAAAGAAAATGAATGCTACCATAGCTAAAACTTGTGGAAAGTGTCTTATTGGAATATCGTATCCTTAGATTAAAGAACAAGGTATCGTTTGTAAAAGGAGGGAAAACACCAAAGTTTGGAAAGCCAGACCTAGTTCACACTGATGTATAGGGGGATAAACTAATACATTCCTTTTTAGGTCCAATATATTATGTGAAATTTATCAATGTCTCGATAAGGAAGGTGTGATTTTTCTTTTTTTAAAAGTAAATTTTATTTATTTAAGGTGTTTCAAATGTGGAAGACCGTGGTGGATAATTATTCAAAAACAAATATGAAATGTTTGAAGCCTAACAATGGTAAAGAGTATGAAAATAATGATTTTCTGGAATTATATTATAATAATTGAATTTGGTGGGAGAATACTCTTACAGGTACACTAATATATAATAGTGTACCTGAAAGGATGAATATGAAACTAAATGAACATGCCTAGAGAATGAGGCTACCCTTGGGGTTACCCAAGACCTTTTGGGTTGATTCAGTGAACATGACATCATATCTAATCAATATGAGTCTTTCTGTACCAATGTTAGAATATCTACTCGAGGATATTTGATCTAGTAAGTATTTATGACTCTCACATTTATGAGTGTTTGTATGTTTGGAATATGTGCATATTGATGTTGATGCATGGAAAATCTTGATGCTAAGTCCAAATCTTGTTTCTTTGTTATATAAAGTGCTGAGGAGTTTGGTTATCGCTTTTAGGATGATAAGAACAAGATGATCATCAAAATATTGAACGTGATATTTAATGATGGTTTCACATACAAATACCTTCATGAAGTTGAAGTTGATATTGGGGAAAAAAGAATAAAAATTCCCATAGCATTTGGAGCCTGAACATGTGTTTGAGAATATGACAATAGAACCAGTGGTTTCTACTCCTCAAGTGGGGTTGAAGAGATTAATAAGGATGATAAGGCCAGTGAAAAGGTATTTACCATCCTTATATTATCTTTTATTGATTAATAGAGGACAACCATAATATTTTGAAGAATCAATACAATTTAAGGAGTTTAACAAGTGGTAGTTGGCTATAAAGGGGGATATTTCTTCATTACATGACAACAATACTTGGATGTGAACACCATTTCTATAAGGAAAGATGGAATTTAAGAAAAAATGGGCATACCATGTCAAGGAAATACATTATGGTAAGAGTATATATAAAGTAAGGTTGGTGGTGAAAGGTTTTCAATAAAAGGAATGTGTGGAATTCATTGAGATTTTATATCCTGTAGTAAATCTTACCCCCATCCGAGGGGGTTATCAAAATTTTTATATCAAAAAATTTATAAATTGAGTAGCTTGTTTTCAACACTAATTTTCTTCATAGAGATCTAGAGGAGGAAATATATATGTAGCATCTAAAGGGATACATTGAGACAGGGAAGGAAGATGTAGTGTGTAAACTCTATAAGATCTTATATGTGTGAAACTAGTAACCCAATCCATGAAATAAAAATTTTGATGCATTCATGAATAAAAATTTATACAAACAGTGTATCATGGATAAATGCTTCTAAATAAAGTGTTTTGGAGATGGATACATTATATTGTTTCTATATATGGATAAATTGTTCATTACAGGGTCATGTGTGAAAATTATTGATGAGTTGAGAGGGTATGTGGCTGAGGAATTTTAGATGAAATATCTTGGATAATATGGCTTTATTTTGGGGACAAAGATCAGGAGAGATTGTGTAGTTGCAACCTTGATGTTATCATAGGATAAATATAGTGTAAAGGTTATGAAAAGATTTAGTATGCTGGAAAAAATCCATTCTTTATCCCCTTAGTGATCTATTTAAAATTATCAAAGGAGTAATCACTAAGGACAGAATAAGTGGTTGAGTACATGGAAGGGGTTACATATGAATCAGTTGTCAGAATCCTGATGTTTTTCATGTTTTGTACCCAACCTGAAATTTCTCATGTAGTGGGAGTTGCGATAAAGTACATGCCTAACCCTAGAAAGAAACATTAGAAAGCTGTAAAGTGGATACTAAGGTATTTTAAGGGAAACAAGTAACTCTATGTTATAGGAATCAAAATTCCTTATAGGGGTATGTGTTTATCAACATTGGATGTGATGTTTATGGATGGGGGAGTACCATAGGATATTTATTTCCTTATATTGGAACTTTAGTAAGTTGGATATCCCAATTGAAGAATGTGGTGTCTCTATCTACCATAGATGCAGAGTACATTGTTGTAATACAAGTTGTAAAGGTGATGGTTTGGATGAATAACTTTGTAGAGGGTGAGAGGAAAATGTATTGCACTTTTATAGTAAGAGTGCTATACATATTTCAAATAACCCAATGTTTCATTCCTAGAAGAATAAAATTTAGTTGATGTACCATTTTATCATAGGCTTGATATAGGATGAGTTTCTGACATTGCTAAATATTCATGGAACCAATAATCTAGTTGATATATTGATAAAACCGATGGTAATACTGATATTGAGGCACTGTTGTGCCTATGTTCGTCTCTACTAATGAATAGAGGATGAGAGACAAGATATGGGAGAACATTATGGGGGGGAAGGTAAAACAATTGGTATTTCATGAACAGCCATCTTGAAATTGAATATGTGAATAGAAATCACACACTGGTGAGTACAGAAGAGGAGCTCAAATTAAGTAAGTTATCTAAGTCAATAGAATCTAATCATATCCACATAGTATATCAAGATCTAAATGTTAGATTTTTGAATTGGTGTAGTCTAATCTGTTCATATTATGTTGGGAAAAATGCTAGTGGTTCGTACTATAGAAATACTAACTCACTATAGATGTACTAACCAATGACACTGATAGGGAACTATAGAAATGTGGAATTCAACATGTAACTATTGAAAAGTTAACCAGGTGACATCAATAGGTAAAAGTAGCATCTTGGAATTTTGAGACACTAGAACTATTTCTCTACAAACTTCTGGCTACTGACAATATAGCAGTGTGGACTTGGGTGGCTAAGGCATAGTAGTATAGTTGACTTATTGTGCAGTTGGTGGAATAGTACATCATCTTATTTATTATCTCAATTCATTCTAGGGTTTATCTATGTAAAACTGTGATTATATCCATATAATTATTCTCCCAAATTAGTGAAGTGATTATGCCTCTCCATGGATATATGGATTTTTCCTGAACCATGCAAATTATTATTTTTGTGTTCTTATTATTATTATTATTTATTCTATATTTTCTTCATCTAAATACCTATTTATCACTATGACTCACGATGTTTTTGGAAAATATTGATATTTTAAAAAACCCATTCCATATTTCTATTATGTATCAAATTATAAAATCCCTCCTATAAGGATCCACACTTGCTCTGTCAGTTTCTGAGCAACATTGATTTATTTTCAGATGCTAGTATGGTGAAACAATCATGTTGCATTGTTTGTCTTGATTGCTTCAAGATCCTTCTCACGTAAAAGAATTATTCTTGTTCTTGATAAAATGATATGACAAATTCAATAAAGAAGTTTGTTGTGTACAATGATTCTCAATTATCAATTAACCCATCCACATAGACACAATCACCTATTTATAGAGTTATGATTTAGATTAAAATATTATTTAATTAATTAGTGACCCTTAAATATTATTATAATTCTAAATAAACACCACTTCATATGATATTATTATTATTGTTGTTATTATTATTATTTTATGGTGTGCACTGACTCACGCACTGATAAATGTTATTTTACCAGCTTGTAAATTAATATTCATCATCGGATGTTATCTTAGTCCACTCCAATTCCATGACATTTATTAAATATGAGAATAAATATTTTTATTCACATAAATTAATATTTTATTCATAAACTATACAATAAATATTTATTAAATATTTTATAAAATAAATGTTTTGCCAACAATCAGTAAAATAAATTTTTATTATATATTCATGTAAGTAAATAAATTATTTATTAAAGAATAAATAATTATTTATTACCTTGAGAATATTTGTGATCAATAAAACTTGAATAAGATTATTCATCATTATTCAAAATAATATTTATTCTAATAATTAAATTCAAATAAAATTTAAGTGAGATCAACATAAACACTTGGTGTATGCCTATTTAGGATTATTTCTTATTGGTATTAGGCTGGCTTTACTAAAGTCAAAGATTACTTCCCAGCAACGGGTCAAGGAATCCAAGATAAATAACTTAATGTTGCAATATCAACAACCACATCTAAACATCCACTATATAATTTAATCCATTTTTTCTCAATATTTCATCAAACGGGTTGCACATCTATGTCGTGAACCTATATGTTTGATGTGCATTTCTTTAAATATATAAAATAAACATTGTTACACCAGACATGGAATTTATGCAACAATTATATTTCAATCAAAGGGACAAGATATAAACCTCTATAAAGATGAATGGGACAAATCCTTCCTCAGCTTATCCATTAATAACAGGTCATTCAGGATGTTCCCAAAGCATTATACTTCCCGCCAACATATGGCATGATGGTTTATGTTAATATGTATATGTGTGTGAGTCATGACATTCACTAATGATAATATTAACGTTTAAGGACTATTAGACATGCTCAGATAAATGAATTTCTGATAACACCAAAACATGAAGAATTCCTACTAGCAGGTATATTCTCATAATCTTCCATCTTGGATATTATCAAGTGTGAACTTCATGAGAAGAAATCACATCCACTAATGAGTATTAACCATATATTATGTGCTCTATCATAGTATGTTATCTGACTGTAGAACTATTTTATGAATATGTTCATGGAATTTCAAGGTTCTCATCATAACGGTGTACTTTTAGGACCTTATCAATGCCATAAATAATCTAGGTACATTATCAAATCAAATTTATATAGATGAACAATATTTATATGATAAGATCATTATATTAATATTCACTCCTTTGAATATGAATATAATCTAAAATAAAATTTAATTGGTTCTAGGGAACTAACTCAAACATATAAACCAAATTTTTAAGTTCCTTGGATTTCTATATAAATTGGTTTTATCCTTATGAAATTTTACATGAATATGAGACTCAATGCTCCAAAAAAACTCCTTGAAACCAAAAAAAATCTGATCACTCATCCTTCTTACCCTTTAAACTAAAGGTTCTGATAGACCATGGATAGGAGAGAGTTTTTTCCTAATAACCAGGTTATTACCATGAACAATGTAGTAGGTGATTCCCACAACTCATGCCCTAGGATGGGGGGACCTTTCAACTACTTCTCAATGATATCGATCAAAAACTTTTTTAAATCTCAGACAATATTTATCATCAAGGTGAAAGGTACAGGTTTTTCTTCATTTTATTATTCATTCCAAATTTATAATTATAGATTTTGGATGCTTTTTTGAAGTTATTATTACATTTTATTTAGAATGAGTGTCATTATTCAAAAATTCATCTCACTAATGTCACTATTTGTACATATTTTCACATTAATTTTAATTTATTGGTGGCATCACTTTTATTGATATAAATTCTATCAAAATGGTCGCAATAATTAAGCTTAGTTTGGGACCAAAATTAATTTGAAATAAAAAAATTAAAAGGATTAAATTTAAATAAATATAAAAATTAAACATCAAAATAACATTAAAAATGTATAACTTATTAAAATATTTATTATTTATTTTAAGTAAAATAAATAATTAGTTAAAATAATAATTACAAATTAATGAATACTAATAGGGGATAATGAGATGTAAGACTGATAACATAGTGTGAAGACTACTGATAGCAGGGGTAAAGATGACACAACTTGGTGACATAGTATGATGTAAAATGATCATTCAAGGAAAATTATATATTTGCTCCCCAGTTCACTGGGCTTCCACCCATTTTCTAATCCCTCTGATCTTTCATGTCATATATTATAATAAAATAGAATCAGTGGGTGTTTTTCAATTCTTTTCATAAGAGATGTGACATGACCCACTGGGGTGTTTGGGTGCGTGTATTATTTGGCAACTTGAACTATTGTTTATCTTAAATAACAAATAGATGAAATTAAATTAAATAATACTACCATCATATAATTTTTATAATATCATTTTTAATGGTGCTTGATGGGATAAACTGATGTGGAGTGGGACAATGTTGTAGGACCAATCCAAAAAATAATCATTTAGTCCCAAATAATCTATGATATTAGAAAATATAATCTATTGGTTGACCAAAATTTGTATTCAAGACTAAAAATATTAAAAAATGATAATTATTTAGGATTGTGAAAAAATAAATTGATATTAGTTATCAAAGAATTTATTATATATATATATATATATATATTCATCCCATGGTTGAAAAAATTATTTTTTCCATAAAAATGCTAAATTAAATTAAAATAACATCAACAAGAATATTTTATATCCAATCTACATAAACACACCTTCCTGGATTCATTTAAACACATTTAAGGAATTTACATAATATAAATAATAATAATGTTGTATTTGAAAAAAATGATTTTTTAGACAATTACAACTCCCATTAACAACTCGGTACATTCCCATTAGTTCTTTACTTTTCCATTAACTTTAATTACAAATTATTTAGGAAATTTAAAAATGTTATATTCAAAAAAAATTATTTTTTTGACAATAGAAACCCCCACTGAGAATATGTAAATTCCCATAAACTTGAATTAAAAATTCTTTATGTATGTAATTAGAAAGAAAAATCATTCAATCTGATCGAGTATCACATTATCAAAAGGCTAGTTTCCCAAAATGATATAAGGATCAATCTATAAGATATTTCATTTAATGGATTAATGATAAAAAAATGGGTTTAGAAACATAAATTGGAATAAAATTCATTTTAAAAACAACCCTTTTTTATTAAGAATTGGATTTATTTCAAAATATAGTTGTTTCATTTTTTTACAACAATTTCTTAAAATTTGTGTAATGATAAAAAAATAATTAAAATAAAAAAAAAATAGAACATGTGAATCAAGATAATTCAACTTATGAAAAAAATAAAACCACCACATTAGTGGAGTTTCTATCAAAAAATTAAAACTATATTAATTAATTTTTATAAAAATTCATAAAAATATTTGTAAGTAAATAGATACACAAAACTAAACATAAGTAGAACATTTATGGATTAAAATTCTAAATGGATACAATTTTTTATAGAAAATAAATCAAATCAATTCACAACACACACATTTAATCAAACTCAATACCTCAATAAGAATATATTTAAGATCGTATATGTTACAAGAAAAGGAAATAAATGCACATAACACGTGTAAAAAACAATAATTATATATTTAAGATCATGAATGTTATAAGAAAACACAAACCCTTTGACATCACAAATATAGTATGCACCTCCCTCCAAAGGTTGACTCATAATATACAAGTTATAAAAATGATGTTCATAAAAATTAATCCAAAAGAAAAACCATGCCTTTTGAGACTAAGAATATACAGGTTATGAAAACTAAGTTCATAAAATCTAATCCAAAAGATCACACCTCAACTTGTTCAATATTAAAATATAATTTCTTTTATATATAATAAAATATAATAAGTGATCAGAAATTAGAAATATAATCATATAAAGCAAAGATAAAAATTAAAAATTGTCCACTTATCTGTAATTTAATACATTTTATTTAATCTTACATTTAAGTATATTTTTTTAAAATTTTTTATTACATTATTTTATTTTATCACACTGAGTACTCAACTTGTCACTTCACATGCATGATTTATAACATTACAACGTGAGCCTAAAAGAAACATATAATACAAAAAGGGATGTGGCATTTAAAAAATTCTGCATGAATTGCATAAGATCAATATTGATTTAACATTAAATAAAAAACACATATTTTGAATCCAATGGAAAAACTCCACAAGTAGGTAGATAAAAGATCAGAAAACGTATAATATATTTTTTAAGTTAACATTCATTCAATCTCATAGAAGAAATAGAATATGAATGGGTTTATTAACCATGGACAACAAATTTTGATATAAATATCATTCAAATCCGAGATACATATCCCTATGATTAGATTTTTAAGGTAAATATATAGTTAGAGAAAATAAAATATGAATAGATAAGAAAAAAACCTAATGCTTTGTATCACTCATATGGGGTGTCTAGAATTTTATAGTGGAAAAAATTGGTGCTTCTAGGGGTTTATTTGTATGGTATAACGACTAACATACGCTAAAAACCTAAACATACCTTTCAAAAGATGACAGTGGCCATATCCCATGGAATCTTTTGTTGTGTCACTTGAGAGATCTAATTTATTAAATAGATCTTCAATAACACTTTTATCATTTCCCTAGGGGTCACTAATTTTTATTTTTAGTTATTTTCATTAATTATAGTATCCTATATTTAGGAATTATCGAATATATATTAATAGGGTAGTAGGTGTTGGTGGAGAATCCCGATCTCAGGACAAAACATTTTTGAAAAACAATTTTTGAGAAACATGATGAAACAATGGAAGTGATATAAAGAAAAATAAATAAATCACCCTAAAATATTTTTAACATGGAAAACCCCTCCAATGTGGAGGATTAAAAAAACCATGGGTAAATTCCAAAATATCCACTATAAATCAGAGAACACAAAATCCAAGTAATTCCCAAACTTTAATTACAAATGAGAGCATATAAAACCCTGTGTGAAAACCACACTACAGAAGGCCTCTTCCTTATCTCTGAAAATCAGCTCTCTAACACCATGCTCGAATGATCCATCTGTGACAAAATTTCACCCCTCTCTCAATGAAATTCCATTACCTCAGGGATCAAAAGAAAACATGCATCAGCCTCAAACCATCATGTGAAACCTAAAGGATTGTCCAATCTCTCGTGATCTTGATATTAAGATGTACCATCAATCATAAACTAGGATGGGCCTCCTGATCACCATAATCAAGAAAACTCTTGATACATGAAACTGGTCTCTGATAATATCGTTGTTTATTTTCACTTACTCAATGTCGATTCACTTCACATACTACCACAAATTCAGTGTCCCATCCCATCTAAGATCCACCATTTATGCTTAGTTCACCATAATTGAAGAGCCAAATGGACTACCTCAAATGCATAGGAAACATTACCCTTGATCTTAGTGGATTAAATCTTGACTATCTCTCTCTATCTCTCTCTCTATGTTTTCCAACAACTACTTTCTCTTTGAAATCCTTTATAGTTTCCCTATTCAAATGTAGATAATATATAATATATTATATCACAACTTTATGAATCACCATGTACCTTCCATGTTAATAATCAAACCCTTTTCTAATCTAAATAGATATAAATGATCTATATCCTAGTGAGAAACACATACATCTTTATATATCTGATAGGATAAAATAAATATTATATTCAAAAACTGTCTTATCTCAAATTTAGAAACACCCCTGGGATTAATCCTATAAATCTCTACCTCCAACCCGTCAATGGAGATACCATACAACAAAAATGGTTGGACAAAAAACCTATTATAATCACACCAACCATAATCCTTTTTAGAGAAAAAAGGATAGTGCACTTTTGAAAATATGATAGAAACCAAACTCCTCCCCCTGTAAAAGAAATCCAAATTCTTAAGTCTTTATCATATCTGAATCTACACTATACTATCAAATAATACTAAAACTAGTAATATATGGCTCCCCCATAATTTTGATAACAACATAATCCAGAGAACCTATAAGAAAATATCACTCCCCTTTCTCAAATTCTTGAGCATCTAGTGCCTCACCTTGATCTTTAATTTTAATTATTTCTTAACTGATCATGCATTATGAAGAAAATAATTAGGTGTAATACAAAAACACCTCTCTTAACCTGATTTTTTTCCAAATTATATCATGCCTCATACGCCATTTATCCTCTTTAAAATATGAAAAATATCACTAAATCTTGTAATCCAGATCCATCACCTTTGATACCACTTGTTTGGGTAGATTCTTGATCTCGTGAAAAAATCACTTGCAAACTAATTTGGGAGAAATTATATGAAACAATGGAATGTTTATAAAGTTGAATAAATAAATAATCACATAGAATTTTTAACAAGGAAACCCCCTCTGATATGGAGGATTAAAAAACCATAGGGAAATATCAAAATATCCACTATGAATTAGAATGTACATAATCTAAGTAAAGATGAAACTTGAATTACAAATGAGAATATAGAAAAATCTATTTTGAAAACACACCAATATACTCCTCCACCCTATATCTAAAAAGAATATTTCTAATACCATTCTCGAATGATCCATCTATAACAAAACATCACCCTACTATTGACAAAACAACACTACCTCAGGATCAAATCTGAACATGCGTCATCATTTCACCATTTTGTGACACCCAAAAGATTTTTATCTCTACCTTATGATCACACTATCATGATGTGAAATTGATCATCAACCGAGAGACACTCCTTAATCACATAAATCAATAAGACTCTCAATACATGTCCCTAATCACTGATCATGTCATTGCTGCTTCACACTTTCTCAATGTCGATACACTGCACATGCTACCGCAAATGTGGTATCCCATCCCATCATTTATTTTTCATTGATTCTTCATTATCCATCACTAACGAGCCACATGGGAAATCAAAAACATGGTATCCCCTTCCCCTTGATCTTGGTTGACAACATATTGACTGGTTCTCTCTCTCTCTCTTTATTCACCAACAGTGCCTTCCTCTTTTAAAGCCTTCCCATTTTCCTTTTTCAAATACGGATAACATATAAAATATTATATCTTAAATTTCCAAATCATCATGCATCATCTATGTAAAGAACAAAAATATTATCTCATATAAATAGGTATAAAAGATATATATCCTCATGAGAAACACATAGAACCATATTTTTGTGATTGGATAAAAGATATTTCATATTAAAAATCTATCTTATATCAATTTTTTAAACACCAACAAGTTTAATCCTATAATGAGGCACTAATTGGTTTTTCGAGAGTGAATTACAAATAGATTAATAAACAGGTAGGGTTATTATAGTACTATTGTGATATTTCAGAATTCAATTATTAAGTTGTTAGTTATATATTTTTATATTATAATAAAATGATAAAATATAATTATTAATTTTATATTTTAAATAAAAATACAACTAAATTAATTGTTACTAGTTCATTAACTATGATTTTAAAATTATTAATTTATTTATTTAATTTGATATCCATTCATTTTAAATTTATAAAATAATTTTCAAAAATTAAATTTTTAAAACTACGATTAGATACCTAAATGGGTTAGAGTAGTTAAATATGTATTTCAAAATATAACATGTAAATTTTAGGGTTTTAAATTTTAAAAATGGTTCATAAATGCATTCAAATTTTGAAAAATGAAATGAATTAACATTTAGGTACTCCAAATTTTTCTGGTACCCAAACCATTGTAGTACTTGATTATATTTTGAATCATTTATTCAATTATAATTACATATTTAAGTATCTAGTTATTAATTTAATATTTTCGAATTCAATTATAAAAATGACTCTTATATATATCTCATTAACTGAGTACCTGAATCGATAAAGTAGGGTTATGGTATTGATTAATAAATTTTTAATATGGTTAGGGTAATTAATTTAAAGAAAACAATGTTGGATATTAATTATGTAGGTCAGATATATATAAATTATTGTGTATTAAATTATCAGATTTGATGTATGGGATAAAAGTGAATTAGAATGTATTAAAATTTATAATTAATTATGTTGGTTTTTAAATGAAAATAATGCATATTGAATGTTAGAATTTTAATTCAGTGTAATAATCATATTAAATATCATCATTAATTGAGCTCAATTATATGTTCAATTGGGATATACATTTATATTAAGGTTTAATTATATTAATGAATGTATGGGATTTTTATCTGTATAAACTGACATTATTCTTTCTACTAATAGTGGATAAGACTGAAAATAATGAATGTTGACCACGAAGTTAGTTTATAAAGGTTTTTGGTCCCCAAATCATACACAACATCACTCTCTTATAACACTCATCTATAGATAGAATAAAAAATAAATACTATAGAACCTATGATAAATAGTTCTACTCTTTATCAGTGCTAGCTAAAAAATACTAATAAAGGTACCCATTATAAATACATGCTTTTTCCGTTCTTTTCTTAGCATTAATAAAGAGTGAGCTTTATCAGCTCTGAAAAGCCCTCAAAAAAGGTATACTATTTAAAAAAATATTAAAAATAAGATATTAACATATTAATATATTTTTTTTGATTAGAACATAATATATTTTATTAAATATAATTTATATATAACTAAATATACATCTACACTAAATATATTATACATTTAATCTAAAATGACATATCGAATAAAAAATTACATATTATTAAAAATATTATTTTATATGGAAATATATATTGACATATATATATGTGTATGCTAGTATTTAAAAGTGGTTATAATTCATTTAACAGTATTTTTTTTGATAAATTACTCCCTCTTCACATATTTATTAAATTCATAATTGTTTTAAATAATTGTTAATTTCTAATTTTTTAATGACATGTTTTAAATAATATTAATTACTCTATGTTTAAATGATACATAATATTTGTTATATTTAATTTTATTATGGATAATATTTTTTTGTTTTGGATATTTCAAGGTCTTTGGTTGTAAAGTGTTTATCTTAAATACAAAATAAGATTTAGAGAAGTTCAACTCTAAATGAAATTAATGTATATTTTTAGGATATTCCAATACTAGAAAAGCTTATAGAGTTTTCAATATAAAAACTTTAGTCTTTGGAAAACCTATGCATGTTTAGTTTAATGAAAATAATTATAATATGAAGGATTATCAATCAATCAATGAAAATGATGATTTTATAGAATTTAATTTTGGTGAAGATAATGACCAAGATAGTGATAATGCATTAGTTGAGGGGGCATATATCTTCTCAAAATGATCCAAATTAATGTAAAGAACTTAAATATAGCACTATTGAAAAATTAATTGCTAATGTATAGTCTTGAATTCAAACAAAAAAAACTATTTTAATTTACTATGCCAACTATGCTTTTGTTACTGACATTGTTTCTATCAATGTTCAAAATGATATAATTGATTAAAATTGGATTAATGATAAACATGATAAATTAAATCAATTTAGAAGGAATAAAGTGTGTGATTAAGTTTATTTTCTAAAAGATAAAATTTTTATAAGAACTAAAGATATTTGTCATAATTAACATCATGAATCTAGAAACATAGTTAAAAAAATCAAGACTAGTAGATCATGGATATTCTCTGGAAGAGGGAATTGACTTTCAAGATTCTTTTTATTCAATTTTTAGGATGGAATAAATTATAATTATATTAACCTTTTATAATTTTTAAAACATAAAATTGTTTCAAATGGATATAATAAGTTACATTTTAAATGGAATTTCTTTAGAGGAAGTCTATGTTAGAGAACCCCCTGGATTTCAAAATGATTAGTTTCCTAATCATGTTTTTAATATTAATAAAGACTTATATGGTCTTAAGCGAGATCCAAGAGCTTGGAATGAAAGACTAAAAAGTTTTTTTATCACAAAATGTTTTTTCAAAAGGTAAGGTTGATCCAACATTGTTTATAAAAAGAGTTCTCAGTGATATACAGTTGATACAGATATATTTTGATGATATAACATTTGGTTCAATGAATGATTATATATATAATGGTTTTCATAAACTAATAATAAGTGAATTTGACATGATCTTAATAGGTGAATTAAATTTTTCCTTAGTTTACAAATTGATCAAAGAAAATACGATATTTTATTAAATCAAGTTAAGTATGATGAAGAATTTTAAAGAGTTTTGTACTTCATTCTAGTAAAACATTAAAAAACTCCTATGAGAAATAATTCCAAATTTAACTTGGATTAATATACCATGTCTATTGATATTAAACTGTATAGATCCATCATAGTCAGTCTACGGTATCTCACTACTTCTAGACTATAAATTATGTTCTCAGTTTTCTTGTGTGTGGGGTTTTAGTCAAACCCCCAAAAAAGTCTCCTTAAAGCTGTTAAAATCGTAATTAGATATATCAAGGGTACTATTTGTTGTGGACTATTCAATTCTAATGAGGATTCTTTTTTACTTACTATATTAATTTGATTCTGACTTTGGAGATAGCATAATTGAACAAAAATCATTGAAGGTATGTGTTACTTTTTAGGAAACATTATAATTTCATAGAGCTATAAGAAACAACTTTCATTAGCATAGTTAACAGCTGTGGATGAATATATAGATGCTAATAGATTTTTTCACATATTATTTGGATAAAACAAACTTTTTTTTATTTTAATTTCTGTTTTGATAAAATTCTTGTTTACTATGATAACTCAAGTGTTATTTCAATTTCTAAAAACCCTCTTCAATACTCTAGAACTAATCAAAAATAAGATAGATTTCATTTTATTAGGGATCATGTAAATAAAGGTGATATATGTTTAGAATTTGTTCCTAATAAGAAATATAAAGCTGATATTTTCACAAAAACCTTTGTTTCTATTAAATTTGAGAATATGAGATTTGAATTGGGTATGTTATAAGAAAAAAATATATGTTCATATAATCACTATTCTTAAATATGTTTTATATTTTTTTAATAATTGAATATTATTTTATACTCTGAAAATATTATAAGTAGATGATACTATTTAAAAATGCATTGTTAAACTATAGCATTGTCTTAATTCTAATTTTAGTGAATATTGTGTTTATCTGTTTATAATCTTGACAATATTCCACTTTGTTACTTTACAGTTGTTGATTTTGATTAATAGAGAGTCTATTTTATATATTAATATACATTTTGACAAATTCCAAATAGGGGGATATTTTGGTTGAAAATTTAATAAATACTTTGTTTCGGAATTTAAAAAAATGGGGAGTTTGTCAGTATTTAAAAGTGGTTATAATACTTTTAACAGTGTTTTTTGTTTTGATAAATTAATCTCTCTTTATATTTTCATTAAATTCAAAAAAAAAATTAATTACGTATTTTAAATAAGGTTAATTTTATATGTTTTAATGATAATGTTTGTTCTATTTTATTTTCATAAGGTTATTAGTTTTTTGTTTGGTTTTGCAAAAAATCTAGTCCATCCTACCTAATCCATCTAAGCTATCCCTTAACTAATTAGGGGACTCATTAGATCAACCCCATGGAAAGTCCTATCATAGGAAGCCACAATGAGTATTTGGTGTGCTTTTTCGGAATAGTGCACACTCATTATGTGTGAGCCTGTGTATAAGGCCCATAGAGACCACCTACAAGGTGCATGGGTTGGGATAGGTAGCCCACTGGTCCAAAGGCCCATGTGTGTGTTATTGTAATCAGTATCAATCCCCAGTATCCAGCTAAAATGGTGGATCAAAACTTCTTGTAAGATATACCATGAGTTCTTCACATCATTTTTTTGATGTGGGATAGTGAATTATGTTCATTATTCATCTTAATTTAAAACTTTAGATAGTGCTCTGCCATCTGATCAAATCCAATTGATCCATATGATTGTTTTTTATCCTGAATTTTTATTTTTAACTCCATCACATCTCGATGTTTGAAAATATAGTTGTATACATGAGTTCTTTAGTTCATTTGTTCTCTCAGACAGGCTTTCCAAACATATGTTTTAACCAAATCTTCCATTGTAGGCTTCAAGGTTAAACCTCTCTATTTTATCAAATCCTATTCTCTAATCCTTTAATAAGTGGTTCTAGTTACATGTTTATTCAGTGGAAGATTATATCTCAACTAATCATTCACTAGAAGAACTTTCTGCGCAATGATAGATCTTCTTCACTCCACCAAATGATCATTTCTCCATAGATATCCTTCCGGTAAAACCTTGTTCATGACATAGATATCTCAAAAAGTGCCTCCTTCCATCAATAAAGTTTCTCCTTGCATGTCAAGTGTTCTATGAATCCTTTTCTAGTGGATCCTACATCCCTCAACAAAAGCCCCGTTGTAGCACCAGTACCTAACCTCCATGGAAGCATCATTGGAAATCATCCACCGGTAGGTTCTCTTTTTTCTATCATTATACCCCAATAGTAGCACTATTCTATGTTTTTCTATTATTGGAATCCAATGGTAGAATATTTTCTTCCTCTAATAGCTACACAGTTTTTCTGCCATTGGACATCATCCAACAATAACACCTTCAAGTCACTTAGGTATCTTCATAATGGCTTGGCAGTAGGTTTCTTCACATTGTATTTTTTCACTTATTCTTTTTACACGTCTCTATTCAATATTTTATTTATTACAATGAATTTTTCACTGAATCACATCATTTCAAGTTTTGGTAGTATATTTTTCAATTCTTTGAAAGGGTTCTTCCATTCCCATTTTCTATAGTATGATTCTTTCAGTTTTTATGTTTTTTCTTACTTTATCAGTAGATTTTATATATAACAATCTGCAGTTTTTTTAGTCGTACACTATTAAACATCTCTAATATAAGGTCTTTTTCCCCACTAGACATCTCTATTGGTAGATCATCTTCCACCATTATACTTCTCCGATGGTAAGTCATCTACCACCATTGGACATCCAGTGTAGTATATTTTTTCCTTACTTCTCCTGAATACTTTGGTTTCTTAGTTGAATGTAAATAGATCCATTTTGGTTGGATATTATTATTTTATTCTTATAAGTAAAATGGTAGAATCTTCTCTATTTTTCTACCATTGGACTGTTACTGCTCTCTATTTTTAATATTATAATAAATATACCACCTCTCTCTATATTTAGTGGTAGAAAAAACATTCCACCACTCTCTACTTTTATCTATTGTAGAATCTTTCAGCGATCTATATTTTTCCACTATTTGACACCATCGGTAGGTCAATCTACAACGAGTAATTTTAATCTACCATTTTTTAATAAAATTATAAAATTTTTATTCATATTATTTAATTATTGTTATTAAATTAAATTCTTTTGTGAAATTTTTTATTTTATTTTGTTGAACTATAATTGTAAGAGTGTGTAAAAAATTATTGTATCATTACGTTATGATTGAAGATTGAAATTCATGTTGTGATATGTTTTTATATCATTTTTTTGTCTTTATAATCTAGATAATTATATTTTATTTTAGTTTTTTTATAATTGTAAATTTTTTACAATTTTTATACTTAACATATTTATTGTTTAATATTAATATTTCATGAAGATATATAAAGTGTGATTGTACTATGTTATTCAGCATGGATTTAAAAAAATTAAGGAAATGTTCATATTATTTTATTATTACACTCTAATAAGTGCAATGAAAATATTTGATATGGACACACTTATAAAACATCTATATCTTAATGAAATGAGAGACTTATTCAATGAATAAAACTATATTGGTGTAGATCATTCGATAAAATTACTTGTGATATATCTTCAACACATTCTTAGTACTCACAATTTTTCAAAAAAAAATCTGTGACTTTTGTACTTTGGATGTGATCACACAAGGACTTAAAATTCAATATTATTCCATTCAAGTAATCAACAATCACCAAGTTTCAACTTCATCAATATTTCTGATCATCTGTTAATTTCACTATATTTTTTATTCATGTAATATTTATCTTTATGTTTGTATTTCTTTGAGTCTGGTTTATGATTTTCCCAATCAAAATAAAGTCTTTCTTCGTCTGATTATCCCAGCACCTAAAAGGAATCCTTGGTTGTGACGCTTGATCAAAAGTCAAGAAAAATAGACTTGGTTGGTCTCTGGTAATATACTATGTTGTGCCTCAAGGTTCCTATAAAAGTAAGTGTCTGTAACAAGGTCCCCGCACCTTTAAAAGTGAGGTTTTAGTGGCTACCAATCTTCTTGAGGAGTAGAAGAGGTTGAGGAGTGGACTGGGATCTTTTCTATCTAAACCACTATAAATCCCTATGTTATTTCATTTTATTTCCACTATAAATCATTTCAATAACACTATTATCACTAAAAATTTATTTTTTATAAAATATGATTTTTTTGTCTTTAATTGTAAAAATGACAATTCACCCCACTCTAGTATAATTTCTATCAATAATGATCCAACAATATGTATATAATTTTCTTAAATATTGTTTATATAATACTAGTGTATTATATGTCATATTTATATGTCATATACTTAGTGTAAAAATGTTTTATAATTTTATTCAAAATTAAATTTAATTAAAAATATTAACTAATTAATATTAATAGACATTTAATGCCATTTTTTATCAATTTAATTTGTTTTTCAAATATGATATATATATATATATCAAATAATAAATATTTAATTATTAATTAAAAAATTGACTATATATGTTACACTTAGTATTTCATTCAATAATTTCACACATATATATATGAAATTAATTTGATTTTATGGAGACAAACAAATACTCAAATAATAAAATGTTAATATTATCATTTTTTATTTTTTATTTATTAATTTTAATGTTAAATATATTATGTTTTTAATTATTAAATTTTTATTCACTTTTTATATTTATATTTTTTATATGGAAAAGGAAAGAGTTGAGTGGTACTCAACTACAGTACCACATTTGGAAGGTTTGGGGTTGAACTCTCAGCATGAACAAATTGGACCTATGTAGTAGGTGTTTCAAATTGGGTGGCATGGTTGGGGGGTAAAATGAGTGGTGACATGTTTGTTGAGGTGATTTGGGGAAAAATTAGGAGCCTTAATACTCAGTGGGACACTATGAAATTGGCATATGCTTTATGGTGGATGATGACAAAGCACAAAATGTTTCAAAAAATATTTTCTAACACAGGGTTGAAAGTGACCATCAACGATGAAAAATTATGGTGGCTATATTCATTGGTATCTCACTCATTGGAAGGACATGGATTTATGGCCATGACTTCATGATGTAGTATTTGAATATAGTTCCTCTTAGGCGGGAGGATGAAATGTGGCTTTTTGTAAAGAGGTGGATCCATGGGCTGCAGTTCGGGGAGGTGGACCAGTAGTGATGATGGTGGAGGCTTAGCGTGACATCGAAAAGTAATCCCATATTGACCAATGACAGTCTTATTTATAACTATCATCCATGTCAGTGTGAGCCTTTGGGTAGTGGGTTTTTACGATGGACGAACACCTTAGGTGTGATAATTTGGGATGATACCATAATGGCAGAAGGTGGTCAGGATGGAGAGCTACATCCAAGGGATGATGTGATAGATTTCAATGGATGTGGAGGCAGAGATCTCCAATAACAATAAATTTTAGTGCTAACAGGGGCAAGAAGGTAGCTCAGGGGGCTTAGTGAAAAAGGCCTCACTCAGAGGCATGTAGATGATGATGATAGGGCTTCACTAGTGCGATCGGTGATTGGTATGTGCGTACCGTCATGGGTGGTGAAATGGAGAAGTCAAGGTGATCGATGGGGTGGCTTTGACGGACAACATGATCCATATAGGCTAAAATATAGGTCTTTATCTCATTGTGAAGAGGGACTTCATTCCATCAAAAATTGATGGGGCCTATGGGCCATGTACAAAGGTTCTACTCTCCTATAAAAAATAAATAAAGAGAGTGTTGGGTGAGTTATCCTCTAGTGGGCTATGACATACCCTTCCGATCTGTGGTTATGAGGTGTGTGTACAGTCCATTGTAATTATACCCCAAAATATATTTTATATATATAGGTATATAATATTTATTACATTTAAATTAATATATATATACATATTTAATTTATTCATTTTTAATTTTTATTTGTTTAATATTTTTTGTAATTTTATTCATTTTTAATATTTATTTATATTTATTGATTCATATGTAATGCATTTTAATGTATTTTTAATTTACATAATTAATATGTTTTTTCATTTTCATTTAAACATATATTCATTGTTATTATTTTAAAATGTATATAATTAATAACTCAAATTCATTTTTAAAATTTTTTTGAATATATTCCTCTTTTTAATTACATTTCTCTCATTTTTAGCATTCATTAATTTAATATTATCTATTTATTAATAATTTTCTGTGTATTTTTTAAATTTATTCATTTTAAATGTTTATTTGTCTAAAAATTTTCTAATTTATTCATTTTTAATGTTTTTATATATAATTATTCACCTATATATTTAATATTTTTAATATAGAAATATATTCATATATACAAATAATATTTCCTTAAATACGAATTATATATTGTAAAATATGTATTTACATTAAATAAGTCAAATATTTGGTGAAAAGATTTTATAATAAAAAATTAATATCAATTGAAAATATTTACTAATTCATATTGATTAATGGAAATTTAATAAAATGTCATTTTTTAAATTTGACATATATCAAACATGTGTTACAGTAATTTCATAAGTACATATATGTAATTAATGTAATTTTATATAGAAACACGCATATATACATAATATTTCAGTAATTTATTCAATTGTTAAAATTCATTATAGAATTTTATTTATTAACATAATATATTTAACATATATTAGGTTTTTAACTGATAAACTTTATTCATTATTTATATTTTTATTCAAAATATACAATTTATTACTTTTATTATTTTTTAAATTTATTCATTTTTAATATTTTTTATTCATTTGTAAAATTAAATATTTTTATAATTTTTATAATTTTTTCTTTTTCAATATTTTCTTATTTAATATTTATGAATTTTTTTTATATTTTTAATATTTATTTATACATTTTAATTATTATTATTTATTTATTTCTAATACAGATATAATTTATATAATTACTATGTATTCATTATCATTTTAACATTTATTCATTTTTTACTTTTTTTAATAATTTATATAATTAATAAAATATATTCTTATATTAATTTTTTTGAAATTGATTGATTTTTTCATTACAAAATTTTAATATTTTTTAACATTCATTCATTTAATATTATTTAGTTCTATTTATTCACTATTAATGTTAACTATTTTTTATTTTTACTTTTAATATATTCCATTTAAATATTTATTCATTTAATTTTTTTTAATTTATTCATTTAATATTTTTATTAGATAAATATATTCATATATATATCAGTAAATATAATATTTACTTAAATATAATTTTAATAATACAATATATGTCTTTATATTAAATAATTTATCAATTTAATTTTAATAATTGTATATAATTAAAAAAATTATATTAGTTAGAAAAAATTGACTAATTAATATCGAGTAATAGATATTTAATAAAATTTCTATTTTTTCAATTTAAAATATATCAGACCCATGTTACATTATTTTTACACACACATATATGTAATGAATACAATTTTATATAGCAACACACATGCATAATATTTGAACAATTTATTCAATTTTTAATATTCCTTTTAGATTTTTATCTATTAGAAAAATATATATTTAATATAAAATATATTTTTAATCGTTAAAATTTATTCATTTTTTATATTTTTATTCAATACATACAATTCATTGAATTTTAATATTATTTCAAAAATTTTCATTTTTAATATTATATATTCATTGATAATATTAATTTTTTAAATATTTTTTGAATTTATTCTTTCTTAATTTTTCTTTGTTTAAAATTTATATAATTTTATCCATTTTTAATATTTATTTATACATGTTTTTCATTAACATTTAATGTTATTAGTTTGATTATAATTTATATAATTAATATGTATTCATCTTTATTTTAACATATATTCATTTTTTTAATAATCTATATAATTAATAACACTTATTTATTTTTAAATATTTTTTGAAATCTATTGATATTTTAATTATTAAATTCCATGCATGTTTAAAATACCTTCATTCTATATTATTTAGTATTATTTATTCACTAATAATGTTAATTATTTTTTACTTTTCTTTTTAATTTATTAATTTTTCATATTTATTAATTTAATATTTTTTTAATTTATTTATTTTTAATATTTTTTATAAAAATCTATTCATTAACATATAATGTTTTTAATATGGTTTTAATGTACATATTTAATATTAATTCATCTTCATTTTTAATTTTTTGTATAATTTATATAATTAATAAAATTTAATCAATTTTTTAATATTTATGAAGTTTATGAATTTTTAGTTATTAAATTATACACATTTATAACATTCATGAATTTAGTATTATTTATTCATTAATAATGAAATTAAATTTTACATTTTTTGTAATCATTAATTTTTAATATATATTTGTTTAATATTTTTATTTTATTTTAAATATTTTTTAATAACACTTTCCAAAAAGTTATGATATAGATATGATTTAATAGCACTAATATAGAAAGCACTAATAAAAATGCATCTTTATCAGTGTTAAGAGGTATCTCTAATAAATATAGGTTTTATTAGTGCTTTCTATTTTCCTGCTGATAAAACCTATTTTTATCTTTGATTTTTGGAAAGCACTGATAAAACCATTTCATTTTTTCCAAAACAACATTAATAGAGAACTTCATCACTTTCATCGCCTAAGCTCTCATGTAACTAGACCTTCACCGCCACTCCCCCTCAAACATCTCGGGTGAATCGACACTCTCAAACCCCATGGTATGTGATTATTTATACTCATTTTTATTGGATCTTGAATTGTTTGTGTGTTTTTAATTACTCCAAAGGGTTTGAATTTGTATTGTGATCCATGGAACATAAAGTGGCTCGAGACCCACTGATCTGTAATGCCTCATGCTCCCCACCCTCATTCCAATCATGGCATCTCATGTACATTGTTCTTCTTGGGGAATCATTTTACTTTTATTTCCACTAGAATGACGAATCTTTGAAGTAGTATACAGATAAAACTTCCATAAACTAGGTCCCAGTTAGACCTACCCCTCTCTCATGATATGAATGTTCTCAAACTCAATATCTTTATTTTTAGATGAATAATTTTTTATCCCAGATAAAATTTAATATATTTTCTTATTGTATATTTACATTTTCATAATTAACCATCCTTGGTGTTACTGTTATTTTAATAAACATATCAAAAATTGATTTTGTTCCCTCAATAGTAACTTTTGAGAACTATTAAAACATTAATTTTCAATTGAATCATTTAGAATTTATTCTAGTTAAAAATTCATCTCTTAAAATAATTTTTGAACTTATTTTAAGGTTTATAATATACTCTACTTGAATGATCCCTATATCCTCCACTAATGAAAATTTTTCTTGACTCCATTAAATTTTTAAGTAATCAAATTGAAATTACTTTAAAAACTAGTTTAAATTTTTTTAAGCACTCTTATATCTCGATCAAAATACCAATTTTTATTAGTACATATAAAAACCTAAATCTACTTATGAAATATGAAAACATTCTAAAAGATAATTTTTTAAATTTATTTCAATTTTATATCCATCATGGATTCATAAAAACATTTCCAGACTACTCTAGTGTGTGATTTTTCTTTAGATAGTGTCACAAGATACTATATTCTATATTAATTCCTTATAAAGGATTAAATTTCTGATGCATTCCGCATATATACATTATATAGTGTCAGAGAGATAATTTTATGTTAACATAATTCTTTAATTTAGATCATAAAACATTTTGTGGAAATATGTGGGATGTATATGAAATATGAAGTATTTTTAGAGCCAACACTTTCCTATGAGCTAATGCTCTATACATTGAGAAGTTATCATTGTTTCCCAAATTTGTGTAAACATCATCACTATCCATCACCATAACCAGTTTTTGAAACATCTATAATTTAATGTTAATATACTCTTAAGTATATATGACCTGGTATACTTTACATATTTCCTTTCTATGATTTAAATTAGATAGCATTGACCATTTAATGCTGACCATTAATTGAATTCTATAAAATTAAAATTTTAGAAAAATTAATCTACTGAAGATGAAAAAATATGAAATATATACCCTCTAATGATTAATATTCTTTTCAAACATATATTCATCCATGGTATTTATGGATATTCCATCAAAATAATCCTTTTTGGGAAATATTCTAAAGTGATGATCTATTTCTTTAAATTATCCTAGATGGAATGATATCTTATCCCAAAGTTTATTTTCCTTTATTTATGATTTTTATTCTTTAAAAATTGATATAGAAGTGTTTGTAGAGATAAACAAGTTGTTAGCACGTATGCAACTCCAACTATGGATATCATATAGAAGAAAAGAAAATGAAAATTGAAGATGACCTTTATGATTGTCCAAAGTTGTTTGAGATATTAAAGGACTATATAAAGAGACCACTACATACTGATTTTACTAAATATATAACATTTTCATCTATATTGATGTTTTATAATTTGAAAGCTGGCAGTAGATGGACCAACAAGAGTTTTACATAACTAAATAGTCTCCAAAATGATATTCTACTAGAAGAAAGTGAGCTTCTTTATTGAACATACGATGTTATTTGAAAGCTACTTTCAATGGGTATAATATATGAAAAAATGAAATCTTATCCAAATGATGGTACATTGTGTTGGAAGGACCATAAATCACATAGAAAATTCTCAAAGTGTGGTGTATATTGATAAAATAAAGATTAATCAAGTCTTTCAAAAGTTTTATGGTGCTTTATTATGATTCCAAGGTTTAGATGACTATATGGATGTTAGGAAACTGCTAAAAATTTAACATAGTATGTTTATAAAATAATTGAAGATGGGAAACTACATCACCAAACAAACTCTCCTCATTGTAATAAAATTTATTGTGAGTAACCTGAATTTGGAAATGAGACAATATACCTTTTTCATGTGTTATCTACTGATGGAATAAATCCTTTTAGTGTACAAAGAAATAATTATTGTACTTTTCCAATTATATTGGTAAATTATATCTTACCACTTTGGTTATGCATGAAGTGCAAATAGATTATGTCACCTTTTCTTATACGTGAACCCAAACAACCTGATAATGACATTAATATCTATTTGGATCCATTAATTTAAGATATAAAATCGATGTCGGATAAATGTTTTATGATTTATAATGCTCATAGAAGTAAAGAGTTAAAATTGAGATTCATGTTGTATGGGATGATAAATTAATTTCCTTATTATTGAAATTTATCTGTATATAAGATTAAAGGAATTTAGGGGTGTCCCATATGTGAATATGGTACACACTCAATTTGGTTGAAACATTTATCAAAGACTGTGTTTTTAGTGCAAAAAATGTTTTACCCTGAGTACATAAATACTGATCTTGGATGACATAATTAGATGGAAATAAAAAATAAGATACAACACCATCTTCACTAACGAGTGATCGAATTTTCAAGAAATTAAACG
The DNA here is from genome assembly GCA_963277665.1 of Viscum album. Taxonomy (NCBI): domain Eukaryota; kingdom Viridiplantae; phylum Streptophyta; class Magnoliopsida; order Santalales; family Viscaceae; genus Viscum; species Viscum album. The sequence goes on along the minus strand of OY728137.1, from coordinate 1,635,497,549 downwards.
ATATTGACCCAGATTTCTATAAAACAATTTAAAATAACCATATACAATCAATTTTGGAAAAGAAATAAATTTTATTTGAATTTATGTACTATATTTCATTGTATGTTAGTTATTCTCTTGATTTCATACATGTAGAAAAAAAATTATGTGATAAAGTTATAGGAATATTAGTAAATGTACCAAAGAAAACAAAATGTAGAATTAAGGCTAGGTTGGACATGATTGAAATGAGAATAAGGTAAGATTTGACACCAGTGAAGGTGGAAATATGAACTTTTTTCCCTCCAATAGCACACACTATATCTAGAGAATAAAATTTTAATTTTTTCAAATTCTTTAATAATTTCAACGTTTGAAAGGGATATACATAAAATATCAAGAATGTCTATTAATTACTAATTTGAATTTAAGGGGTCTAAAATCCCATGATTTTCATGTTTTGATGCAAGATTTAATGCATATATCTTAATGATTCATTCCACCAAAAAATGTATACTATACGTTAACATGGATTTTCTTCTTTTTCAAATCCATATAAAAAAAGTTAGACTTAGTGAAATTTCTAATCAAGAATAAGGATGTTGTAGTCATGTTATTTGAATTAGAGATGTTCTTTCCATAATCATTTTTTTATAATGGTTTACCTGATGGTTAACTTGGTTATATAGATTCAACTATGTGGTATTTTAGATTACATATGGATATACACCATTGAACGGTATATAAATATTTTAAAAGGTTAAGAAAAAAATATAATTTTTCCAGAAGGATGTATTACTGAACAATATATTATTAAATAAGTTATTGAATTCTATACCAATTAACTATTAGAGGTCGATAGCATTGGTCCCCTAAAATCTCATCATATCATATGCCTTTTGGGAAAATGAATGTTCAAAACAGATATTATTAATATTTTCATTACTGAGTGGGAGAAAGATCTCTTTTACATTTTATATAATATTGAAGAGGTTTCACTATACATTGAGACCCAAAAATTAATTCTCAGAAATTTTAATCCATCATAGGGTTAAGGACGAATTTCAAATACCCATAATCAATATCTTATAGGATGGTTTTGGGATCATATTTATATAGAGTTATCTGTAAATTAAAATTCAATTTTTGAATATATTTGATTCATAGTTAGGGGAAAATTATAATTTTATATATTACACTAGTTTTTCAATTATTGGTTACATGTTACTTACAAATAAATAAGATAAACATAGTACATTGAAAAATATTGGTGTTACGCTAGGGGCAGAAATGATGAAATTATTTGATTCTAAGGATATAAATAAAATTTAAGAAAATATATCATATTTCAGCCTCATAAAATTTATATAAGTGTTATATTATACAATATTTCAAGTGTTTATTTTCTATTACAAATGGTTCAACAATAAAATTGTAGGGAAAGAAGATGAATTGGGATTAATTAAGGTGTATTTTAGCATGGAAGTGAATAACAAAGAGCTATTAATAATAAAATCAAAATTTGTGCAACTATTTTATATCCAAGATTTTAAAAAACAATAATTTTATAATTTTTATATTGGATAATAAAACAACTACATGGTCATATGAATATTCAACTGAGTATGACCCTTTCATTGGGAGATCAAAATCATTTCATAGTGGTCCCAATGGAGATAATGTCTCGTACAATAGAGGGGAACACAATGAGGGGATTTGGATACTTGATAGATAATATAAATCCCTTAAAAATTTAATGAAAAAAATTAAAACTCCATGAGTAGGTTGAATTAGTTTTAATATACTATGTTTTCTTATAATATAATATATTATCTATTGAATTTATAAAATCTAAATTAAATGTTTGAAAACTCATGTAGATAATGACTTCTCCATATGCTAATGTTTCCATCCTAAAGGAAGAATACCTGATTAATTATAAAATTTCTTAATTAATAGGGGATCAACAACATGTTAATGAAAAAAAGAACGACATAGAATCCCCTTCTTTACTAAAATTATCCATACAAGAAGTAGAGGTATAAAATTTGAGGTTGGATTGAATCAGTATGGGAAACCTGTTGATCCCAACAAGTCAATGTTCATTAGTTACATTAGGGCTACAATGAAAATGCATCTTCCAATTGATATAGATACATTGAGCAATTTCATGCCAACTTGGAAGGAAACTATTTGGGAAGATATTTGGGTAATAGTAAGATATGCATTCACTATTTAAAAAATATATATAATAAAATTTAATTTACTTTTCTTTATCCTCTATATAGTTCATTTATTTTATATTATTACTATAAGTAATATGTCTTAGTGTTTAATATATAAACTCATTGAGGATTCTAGACACTTCTTATAATGCACCATCTTTGGGATACTAAGGGGAAAGTAAACCCCCACCAACAAGTTATTTTTGTACACATTATAAACTCTGAAACATTGAAAGATTTCATTAGTTATCACATTGAGGAATCATTTCTGCTGCTTGGAGTCAATAATATTTTACTTAAAATTATTTATTTTATCCAGTTTGATTCAAAATTATTAATTTATGAAATAAAAAAATAGTGTTGGAAATAAACAATGTGTAGAAAAACTAATGTACCTCTACCTTAAAGAAAGGATCAGTTATGCATCACTTGAAAAGAAAATTATATATATATATATATTAAATATATAGTAAAATTTTTGTGTGATATGAAACAAAATATACTCATTTTTTAAAATATAGATTGGTGAATCAAAATCAAAATACACTTCCATCCCATGTCATGTACTATGGAAGGAGGCCCGTATAAATATAGAGGGACAAATTATAGATTAATACAAAAATTTATTATAGGAATCATGAGGTAGTATTATATATTAGTAATTTTTTATTATTTATAATAGTAATGTATAAAAATATCTATTTATATTGCATGTTTATATATGGTTTAGACACAAGAATTGACATAGACTATACTAAAAGAAAAACTACTTTCGGTATCTTTGAAGAATCCAAAACTGTATGGCCGCATTAGAGGTGAAGGTTTTGAAGTGTCATCTCATACATATTTTGAGAATAAAATTCAACAAGTAGATACATATGACATGATGAAAGGCATACAGTCACCAATAGATGTATTTAAAGATATTTTTGTCCAATCTGGTTTGGTGGACCGATATATATGAAAGTATAAATAAGAACTAGTATTGGAAAAATGATAAGTATATGAAGAGAAACATGATCATAATTTATTTGAGGAAATCCCTTCCCCTCAACTATATTCCTTACTGTAGGTAATCAATTTTGTCGCAATTATTTCCTCTAAATGTGAACCAAATAAATTTCAACAACATTATATTATTAAAATTTTGTATGGTGAAATTATTTGAGATTTACAGTTATCAAAACCAATGAATCGCCTTGTTTTTTGGGGAATGGTGTAAAATATCCCATGATACATGATACACATCAAACAACTCATAAAATATAATATGAGAGTGGGGATTCAATTAGATCTCAATTTGAGTGTTGAGTTTTCTATTCAATTTTATGATCTAAATGTTTCTATGGTTGATAATACTATACGAAATTTCATAGCATGACTGTTTCTTCTTATAATACATGATGTATGTCTTTAAAAAAATTCAATTAAAAGAACTTTAAGATTTGATGATAAATGCTCTGAAATGAGGAATGATATTACAAAAAAACAAAAAAAGATAAATAGAAGGTCAAATCAATACAATCTAGTGTATTGACTAAGAAAACAAAAATAACTTATGAGAGTACCTTCACCCCACCAGTTACACTACAAAATATATTAACATTTTACATTCACACATATACAAAATTCAAAGATTAAAATATGTCCTACATTAAATATGAAGAAGAAATTTTTTGAGTGACCATTATAGATGTGGTTGGTCCTTAGAGTATAAATTATATTATCAAGTTTGAATGGTTAGGACTATTAGTTATGAATATACATATGAGGTACATCTTTATAATATTTTTTCCAGAAAAAATTATCTTCTAGGTTCATTACTGTTAATAATTATTCAAATTTTTTATAGGCATATATATCACAACTGTATGAAGGGAAAACTCTACAAAATATAATTTTGACTTATTAAACCCTCTATTATATCTATAGAAAAAAGTTTCATTGGAATTGAAATAAATTTAAAATAAAAAATATGACTTATTAATGAAATTTAAAAATAATATAATAGATGACAGACTCATATTGATGCCAATAATGCAGAAGATGATGCAGGTGTTTGAGGGTACATGGATGAAGCGATTCTAGTGGATGAGTCTAGTTTTGATGGATTTTTTTATGTCGCATTCATGGTGAATTTTTTGTAATTCAACATTATCTTGACCTTGTGTTTTTGTGATGTTTTGATTTTGGTGTCCAAAAATGGTAATCATGAGGTTCCCACTTACCCTAAACTGGTTTATTTGAAAATAAAAAAAATGGTTTTGGAGGGTAATCATATAAAATATATTTTCTTATTTTTTCATTACTTTTTTTATTTGTTTTTAGGAAGAATTGGATTCTAATTGTAATTAATTTGGATACCTTGAATGTTTATTTTTTGGATCCAAATCATGGATTTCCTACAAATCAATTACACATGATGTCCATTGTGAATTTATAATTCACTCCAACAAACATTTTATAGATAAACCTCAAATTACACATTTTAGTTTTTTGTTTTAACAAAACAAATCTATGATAGGGAAATGTATAAATATCATCTAAATCATGGTATGAGGTTACTGACTGAACAAAAAAATCCTATGGATTTCTTCAAATAAAAAAAATTGAGTTATATATATTAATATTTAACTATAAAAATATATTTCAAAAAAACTTACTTATTTTCATCAATGTTTTTACACTCCGAAAAGAAAAATAACATTAATGATTTTGGATGTTACATTTGAAAATTTATGAAGGATACTATATACCGTAAACAAACTATCATCCCCAAACAAGTAATTTCTAAATGTAATTATAATTTCATTTAATAAATTTTTTAATCATTTTTTCGGTATTTTCTCAATACTACTAGGACAACTAATAGTATACATAATAAAAAGAAGAAGAAAATTTATTTTGAGATGATAGGGAAGATTACATGGTGTGAGAATATTTATTGATATCAAGTTGAGGCACTTACCCATTTTGAATGTGATCTAGTGCAAATACTAACCTTAAAGATACATTTGGGATGTGAATCATTACTATCATAAAGACTAAGATAATATTTTCCTAAAATAAAATCCTACAGTTCATTAATTTCCATACTTTAGGGGTTAGGATGAGTTGTTAGAAAGTAAAAAAAATGATTTAGTTATAAACCTATAAATCATGAAATATTTGATCTATTTATCAATGATATTATACTTCAAGATGTGAGTGATATAATAGTGATATGTAAATGGGATAAGGGTCCTTATACGCACAAATCTGAAGACATAACTACTGATGAAGGTACTTCCATGCTCCTAGACTCATCATTTTCATTTTTTATATGATTGTATTTTGATGAGTTTCAAAAATATTCAGAGCCTCATTACAATCACTTCCACCTCCATAATGAAGAAGAAAGTTGAATTCATTTACATTGACTTTTGATTATACCAAATACATGATAATTAATGATACTATAAATGCTAAAAGAGATTCCTCTCCCATATCCTGATCCACTTCTCAAATTAGAAATGATTAATTTACTGTGAAGGAAGTTGAATAAGGGTTTGAGGGTCAAAATGTTGAGATGCAGTTAGATATATATAAGTTAATTTAGTTTAAAACACATGTTATAATATCCAAACTGAGAAAATTATCTCATATGGTTTTCAAAATTTATGTCAATGAAACATAATTCAATTGATATGTGTAGGTACCAACCACACATCAATATGATAGATGGTGTAGATGGTATGAATCTACATGTGTGTTTTTAATATAAAATTATACTTTTACATTAACATGCACATCACATTATCAAAACCAAGAAAATAATCTTATGTTATATTGATAATTTAGGAAAATAATCTCTAATTTATTTTTGGAATATAGGAATAAACCAAGAATTAATATGACACATGATGTGGCTTTCAAAACTCAAAGTGTGTGTTTTCACAACAAAAGTACCATTTTAGTTTAAAACTTGTGTCACACTATCAAAATCAATAAAATGACCTCATATTATATTAAAAATTTATTTCAAACATATATAATTTATTTGTGATATTTAATAATTTATTTCATGTCAATCTAATACTTGATGTGGCTGGTATGTCTCAATGTGCATGTTTTCAATAAAAAAGTTTCATTTTAGTTTAAAATGCATTTCACGCATCCAAAACCAATAAAAATGGGTTTGGATTATTCTAAAACCTGAGGACATTAATCCATAATTCATTTTATTTTTTTAGGAATTTACTTCACATTAATCTAATACATGATGTGAACTATATGACTATAAGTTTTCTGTTTTCAATATAAAAGTGTTATTTTAGTGTAAAACATGTCTCTCATTGTCAAAAATGAGAAAAAATATCATATTATTTTTAAAATTTTGGATAATAGTCCATAATTATTTTTTGATTTGTATGAATAAATCACACATCAATCTAATACATGATGTAGAAGGTATGTCTCCAATTGTGGGTTTTCAATATAAAAGTTTCGTTTTAGTGTAAAACACACATCACATAGTCAAAAATAAGTAAGAGATCTTGTATTGTCTTGAAACTGTATGAAAATGATCCATAATTCATTTTTAGCATGTAGTATTTAACCACATGTCAATCCAACATAGGATGTGGCTGGTATAACTCAATGTGTCTGTTTTTAATATAAAAGGGACATTTTAGTTTAAAATGTGTGAAACTAAGTCAAAACTGAGTAAACAAGATCATATTATCTTGATACATTATTAAAATGATCCGTAATTAATTTTTGGTGTGTAGGAATTAACTTCACATCAATCCAACACACAATGTATCTGGTTTGACTCCAAATTCATTCTTTTAATATAAACATTCCATTTTAGTGTAAAACATGTGTCACATAGAAAAAACTATGTAAATGATATTGGATTTTATTAAAAAAATAGTAAAATGTTCCACACTTCAGTAATAATATCTAGTAATTGACCACACATCAATCTGGAACACGATGTGGTCGGTATGACTCAAATTGAATGTTTTTACTATAAATATTTCATTGTAGCTTAAAATGTGCATCACATTGATAAAAATAATTAAATTATCTTATATTGTCTTATTAATTTTTTAAAATGATCCATGGTGTGTAAAAATTGACCACACATCAATCCAACACATGATGTGGCTAGTATTAACCAACGTTTGTGTTTTAAATATAAAAGTTTAAATTTATTTTAAAACATGTTTCATATTATCAAAACCAATAAAATGAGAACAAATTCTCTTAAAATTTTTGGATAATGATCTATAATCTAATTTTGATGTGTATGAATAAACCATACATAAACATGACACACAATGTGGATGGTATGACTCAAAGTGTTTTTTTTAATATAATAGTGTCATTTTAGTTTAAACATGCATCACATAGACAAAACCAAGAAAACAAGATCGGATTGTTTTCAAAATTTAGTAAAAAATTATTAATTCATTTAATATGTGTATTAATTGACCCCACATTAATATAACACATGATGTGGATGGTATGACTCCAAATGACTGTTTTCAATATAAAAGTGTCATTTTAGTGTAAACATGTGTCCCATATCCAAAACTAAGTAAAAACAAATATATAGTCTTGAAAATTAAGGAAAATGATCCATAATTTATTTTTGGAATGTAGGAATTGACTACATATCAATCCAACAAATGATGTGTTAGTCATGACTTCAAGTCTTTTTTTCAATATAATAGTTTTTTTTAGTTTAAATCATGCATCATATAGCCAAAACTGTGAAGATGAGCTCAAATTGTCTTGAAACTGTAATAAAATGAGCCACGATTCATTTTTTTGTATAGTAATAGAACACACATCAACCCAACAACTGATATTGATGGTATTAATCCAATTGTGTGTATTCAATACAAAAAATTCATTTTAGTTTAAAACACTCATCATATTTTCAAAATTAAGAAAAAGATCTTGGATTGTTTGAAAACTTTAGGACACTAATCCATAAGTAATTTTTTATGAGTAATAATTTACTGCATGTCAATCAAACAGACAATGTGGTTGGTATGACTCAAATTATGTGTTTTCAATATAAATGTGTCATTTTAGTTTAAAATGTGCATCATGTATCTAAAACATAGAAGTCAGGTTTTATTTCATTCAATCATTATGAACGCCATAAATCATTTTAAATTTTTATTAATTAACTTAACATAAATATGATGCATGATGTGTCAAATGTGACCCAAAGTGCATGTATTTAATTTAAAACAGTCATTTTAGATTAAAATGAGAGTTACATAGACAAAATTGAGAAAATGATATCAGATAGTTTTAAGAAACTAAGAAAGAAATCCATAATTTATTCTTGACTTGTATGAGTTGATCACACATAAATATGAAACATGAAGTTGTCAATATGACTCTAAGTATGTGTTTTTAAAATAAAAGTGTCATTTAGTGTAGAACACATGTCACAAAGGTGAAACTGTGAAAATGAGAAATGATTATTTCCAAACTTTTTTAACATGATCCATAATTCATTAAGAGTGTTTATGAATTTACCTCACATATATCTGATACATGATATGACCGGTATGAGTCCAAATGCGTGTATTCAATATAAAAGTGTCATTTAAGTGTAAAACACACATCACATAGACAAAACTGAGTAAATTGGTTCATATTGTCATGATAATTTTGAAAAATAATCCATAATTTATTTTTTGTGGGTAGGAATCAACCTTACATCAATCCAATACATGATATTCTCAGTATGACTTAAAGTGAATTTTTTAAATATAAAAGTGTAATTTTAGTTTAAAAGGCATGTCACATAGCAAAAACTATGTAGATAAGTTTATATGGTCATGTTACTTTAGGTAAATGGTCCATAATTCATTTTTTCATGTGCAAAGATCAACTGAACATAAATTTTCCACGTGATGTGGCTGATATGGATCCATGTGTGTGTTTTCAAAATAAAAAGTCATTTTAGTGTAAAACATGAATCACATATCCAAAATTGAGTACACAAAATCAAATTGTCATAAAATTTTATAAAAAATATTCATAATTCATTTTTAGTATATAAGAATTGACCGTACATCAGTCCAACACATAATGTGGCTGGTATGACTCAATATCATCCTTTAATATAAAAGGTTAATTTTATTTTAAAACACATGTCACATAGCCAAAATTTACTAATAATATTTTATATCTTTATACTTTAGTAACACAATCTATAATTAATTTTTGGAATGTAAGTAGGTAATTCTCTCACATTTATGAGTCCTTGTCTCTTTGGAATATGTACATATTGATGCTGATACAAAGGAAAAGCTTGATGCAAAGTCCAAATCATGTTTCTTTATTGGCTTTGTTGTTGAGGGGTTCAGTTATCACTTTGGGGATGATAATAAAAATATGATCATCATAATATAGAACATGATATTTAATGAAGGTGTCATGTACAAAGACCATCTTGGAGTTTAAGTTGATAGTGGGAATAAAGAATCAAAAAATCCATGAGCAAGTGGATCCTGAAGGTGTACCTAAGAATGTGACCCCATAACTAGTGGAGCATAATCCTCAAGTGGAGTTGAGGATATCAATAAGGATGAGAAGACCTATACATAGGTATTCACCATCCTTACATTATCTATTATTTACTAATGGTGGAGAACCCTAATTTTTTGAAGAATAAATCATGTTGAAGGAGTCATACAAGTGGGAGTTATCTATTAAGTATGGGATTTATTCATTACATGAAAACAATAATTAGATATTGACAACTTTTCCACAAGGAAAGAATGGATTTTAGAACAAATGGTTGTACCATTTCAAGGAAGAACATTATAGTAAGAGAATATATAAGGAAACACTATTTGTGAAATTCTTTTAGGAGAAGGAATGTGAGGACTTCACTAATATTTTCTCTTAAATAGTAAATATTACCACCATCTGTGTGGTTCTTGGTAATGTTGCATCAAAATAATTATGCCTTGAGAATATTAATTTCAATAATTTTGTCTTCATGGTGATATAAAGGATGAAATATATGTGTTGAATCTATAGGGATGTATCGATTCAATGAAATAACACCTACTATAAAAACTCTAGAAGATCTTGTATGGGTTAAAGTAGACACCCAGGTGGTGGAACACAAATTTTGATTCATTCATGATTAAAAATTCTTACAAACAGTGTGGAATGGATCAATACATCTACATAAAGTCTTTTGGTGAAGGATACATCATACTGCTTCTATATCTGGATGACATGTTCTTTTCAGGATTAGGTATTTAAAGGAATAATGAGTTGAAAGGGGAGATGGGTGAGTAGTTTGAGGTGAAAGATCTTGGAGAAGTTGGAAATATTTTAGGAGTGAAGATAAATAGAGAATTAAAATCTGCATCCATGACTTTATAAAAGTATTAATACATTAGAAACATTCTAATAAGATTCGGTATTGGGAATAAAATCCAATATGTATCCCCTAGAAATCCATTTCAAATTGTCAAAGGAATAATCACTAAAGACAGTAGAAGAGGATGATTACATTGAAAATTTTTTATATGCATCCATTTTTGGAATCCTTATGGATTTCATGGTCTTAACCCAAACTGGCATTGATCATGTAGTGGGAGTTATGTGAAATTACTTGAATAACCTTAGAAAGCAACATTGGGAAGTCATGAAGTAGATATCGAGGTGTCTAAAGGGAAGTAAGGAAGTATCTCTATGATTGGGAAATAAAAATCATTATAGGGGTATGTGGATTCTGACAATGGAAGTGATATCAATGGAAGGTAGAGGACCACAAGTATTTTATTTTTTAATAGTGGGTCTTAAGTAAGTTGCATATCTCTACTATAGAAGGTGGTGGCTTTATTTACCATAGAGGTAGTGTACATTGTTGTAACAGAATATGGAAATGATATGGTTTGGCTGAAGAAATTATTGGATGAGCTAGGTAAGAGTGAGGAAAATGTATTATACTAAGATTGTTAGAGTGCTATAAATATTTCCAAGAACCCAATGTTTCATGTTTGGATGAAGCACATTCCCTTAAAGTACCATTTTATGAGAGTCTTGATACATGATTAGTTGTTGACACTGAAAAAGATTTGTGGAACCAATAATATGACAGACATGTTGACATAGTTGATGGTAATATAGAATTTGAGTCAATGTTGTACCTCTGTTTGTATCCACTAATTAATAGACTATGAGAGACAGAATATGGTAGAACACACTGGGAGCATAAAATGGAAAACTACTGGTATTTCATGAATCATTATCTTAAAATAGAAGTTGTGATTTTAAAAAACACATTGTTGAGTGAAGAAGAGTATGAGATCAGATTATGTAACTTTTCTAAGTTAGTAGAATTGAATCATGTTATTATAGAGTATTAGGCTCTAAGTGGGATATATTTGGGTAGGTGTATCCGGATCCGTAGGGATGAAGTTGGGTCGAATGCAAGTGGTCTGTACTGTAGTAATTCTAACCTGTTGTAGTAGTATTGATCGACAAAGCTGATAGGGAACTGTAGTATTTTGGACTTCGACATGGAACAATAGCAGAGAGGACTAGGTGAAACCGATAGGGAATTGTATCATCTCATACTTTGGAGACAGAAACACTGTTTCTCTATGAACTTATAGGCATTTAAACTATAGCAATACAGACTTCAGTGGCTATGAAAAAGTAGCACAGTAGACTTACTATGCGGTTGGTGTAAACTTTCATCATCTTCTTTATTAGCTCAATTTAATCTAGGGTTTTTATGAAAAAAACTATGATTATCTCCCTATAATTATGATCCCAAATTAGTTAAGTGATTCTCCCTCTTCGAGGACAAATGAATTTTTCTCGAACCATGTAAATAATTTTTTTTGTGTTCTTATTCTTCTTCATATTCTTCTCTATCTTTTCTTCATTTATAAACCTATCTTTTGATGTTACACCTAGAATTCACAAAATATTTTGATGATCTAAAAAATCCTTTCTAAATTAACTTGGTTGTGTTGTAAGGATCCAAGTTTAGAATCCCTCTAGTGATGATTAACAAGTGCACCATTTCTCTTCGAGTGACGCCGATTTATTTTTGGGTGTTAGCATAGTGAGACAATCAACTTGTACTATTCATAATTATCACTTCACCATCCTTCAGGCTTGAGAGATTTCTTCTTGTTCTTGAAAAGATGGGAGGAGTAATTTGAGAGAGAAGTTTGACGTGACCAATGATTCTCAATTATATATTAACCTTATACAATAGAAATAAAAATATACCTATAGATCTAGGGATTAGATAAAAATATAATTTAATTATGTATGGTACCATTAAATATTATTATAATCCTTAATAAACCCCATGTTATAAGATAATAATATTATTATTATTATTTTACGACATGTACTAACTTGCACAATGATAGATACTATTTTACATTTTTTTTTAAATTAATATTAATCCTTGAATGTGATATTGGTCCACTCAAATTCAAAAACATTTATTCAATAATAGAATAAATATTTTTATTCACTAGAATAAATATTTTATTCACAAACCAATAATTAAATATATATTAAATATTCAATAAAATAAATATTTTATCCACAATCCAGCGAATAAATATTTATTATATATTCATGTAACTAAATAAATTATTTATTACCTTGTGAATATTTCTGATCAATAAAACTTGAAAAAAATAATTCATTGGTCTTGAGAATAATATTTATTCCAATAACTAAGTTAAAATAGATTTTAATCAATATTAATGGAAACACTTAATGTGTGACCCTCTAGGATTTTTTTTTGGCATTAATAAAGCTTGACTAAAGTCTAATATTTTAGTCTAGTAATGGGTAAAAGCATCCAAGAGAAAGAAATTAATGTCTCAACATCGAAAACTATATATGAACGCTCATTATTTAATATAATCCCTTTGTCTCAATATCTCATTGTGAAAGTTTCACGTCTACATCATCAACCTATATGTTGGATGCATTTTTCTTTGAAAATAAGAAATAAACATTGTTACACCATGACTATGAAATGTATGTGACAGTTATATTCCAATAAAAGGGATAAGATATCAACCTCCAAAAATATATTAGAGACAAATCCTTTCTTGACTTATCCACTAATAAAATGTCATTCGTGACATTACCAAAGTACTATACTTTCAACCAACATATAGTGTGATAGATTTTGTTAATAAATATAATTGTGTGAGTCATGACATGCATTAATGATAATATTTATGTCTAAGGACCATTAGACATGCTCACATATAGGAATATCTGATAACACCAAAACATGTAGAATTCCTAATGGAGTGATTGTTCTCAAAATATTCTATCTTCGAGATTATCAAGTGAAAACTTCATGAGAAGAAAAATCATCCTCCTTCAAGTACTCACACATGACATTCTATATACTATGTAACATCTCGATACTTTAAAAGGAAACACTATAGCGTACAAATAACTAAATTTTATTATTTAAATTTGACCATTATAACCTACCCATTAAATGGGAAGGTATAAATAGGTTAACTTAATTTATGAAATAAATATAAAGGTGTTACTAAATATATATTTAATGAATTTTTTTAGAAAATAATCACTTAATTTTTAGTATACTCATTTTATACTTCAAAAACCATATTTTAATCAAATATGATTTTTGGTACTTTTTATGTACAAAAAATATAATTAATTTTTGGAACGTTTTAGAAAATTTATTTTATAAAATGAACTTTTTTTTTGGAAATCAGCATATCAGAATTATACTATAGTGAATATTTTAATTTTCTAAATAGTTTTATTTTTTAATGAATAGTGAAAAATTCTAATTTTTATTAAAAATTGTATTTTATTTTAAAGTATTCCCACGACCAAATTATGTTTTGGATTAGTTTTAAATTTTAATTAGTTAATTTGGTTTAAAATAATACAATTTTGGTTCTTGAGATGTAATTTATACTTAAATTTAGTATAAAATCATTTAATATTTAAAAGGACATTTTTCGAAAAAAAACTCTTTTTTATTGTGCTTTTCCAGTTTAATTTTAAATTAAATTTTGAAAATTATGTGTTTCTAATTTTAAAAAATTGATTCCATATTATTAATTATGGGGTGAAATTTTATAAAGTAGTTCCATTTTAGTTTTTGACAACATGAATAATAACTTTAATAATTTTTATTACCACTATAATGGGTAAATTACGTAATTTAAGTTAAGAATAACATAATAAGAACTATTAAAAGTCCCATAAAATTACTCAATTAATATTTAATGAGTATTTCTATACTATAATCACGAAAAATAAATTTATGACCTTTTGGGGACACTTGTATGATATTATGACCTTTATAGTATTTTATATAAAAAAAAGTCAAACATTTCACACATTGATTTTTAATAAATGTAATATTTTCAAAATTGTTTTATATAAGGGGTATGTTTGACTACAAATATTATTTAAATATATTAAATATTTATTTTCATCATGAAAATTTATTTTTAATTTTTAGTTAATAAATATTTACCTTTAATGATTTCACAACAATGATGAAGTAATTATTTAATTGATGGAAAAATCTAATAAATGATATTAAAAATAGTAAAATAAATATAATTTGTGACAAATAATGTGATAAATGGGTTTTATAGAAGAAAATAAAATTTTAGGGATATAATGAAATTTATTTTCTAATTTTATACATTTTCTTAATATTATTAAAGTCAAAGTAATGAATAGTTCTAAAAAGTGACATTATGGGTATTTTATATTAAATAATATTTTATTAAATGATATTAAAATTATAAAGAAATTAAATTCAGACAAGTGATTATTTGATGGTTTAAAACATAAACCATGGTCTATTTATTGATTGTTTTCCATTTTATAGAAACTAAATTGTCCCTCAAAGAGTAAAAATACATCTTCTCACAGAAAGAGTTAAAAGGGTTAAATATGGGTTAAAACCCAAATATAAGGGTTCAAATATAGTCAAAACATGTAAAATTTTTATTTTATGAGTATATTTAGACCCATAATTATACTATATTTTTAATTAATAAATTTTGTTCCATTTAAATTTAACTATTAATTTATATTAATTTAATATTTTGAGAAATGCTAAGAGTGTCCATCCCCTCTCTTATAAAAGGGAAAATATTATCCCCATTTTTTCACAATTATAAATTATTTTTGTTAAAAAAATTCCTACCCAAATACCTTCTTATAATCCCTACCGTCATTATAGATTTTTTGGTTTAGGACGAATACCAATATTACAGGTATTAAGGTATTAAGAAAATGAGGTTTTCCACAAAAGAGGTATAGTTTTTATCTACATGTTTTAGTTTTGCTTCATCATATGCATCCATATAAAAATTAAAAAATGATAAAATAATAAATCCAGTGTTATACATATAATTATATGTAATTATTTTTGTCAAATGACTTATATCGATCTTCTCTTCCATCAAATGGGAAACAAAAATCATTATTCGTGTGTACAGCGGACTACCGCCTCACAATTGAGGTAATTTATTTTCTGTCACCGTCTATCAAAATAGGTTATAATGATGTAATTAAGATTTATATATTAAATTAATTATATATTTATCATTTTTAAAATATAATATATCATTTCATTTATTATATTTCCATGCACTTCAAAATGATAATCTCATTTGTGGGTAGGTGTGGACTACCACCTCCACGAAGCAATGTGATTATTTTTCCATAACATTATCACATGGATGATATATATAAGTATATTTAAATAATTTATATTATATATGTGATAATATTTAAATAATATAAATATAAACTAATATTTACCTTCTTTCCATAATCACTGTTGAAAATGGAAATGTTACTCATGCGTATGTAGGACCTACCATCTCCATGATTGTAACATGGTTTATTTTTCACAACAACATTTAATTGATGGATTTAAAATTATAAATGATGTAAGAAATTATAATTATTTCATTATTATTATTCATGAGATGATGGAAAAATGACCTCTTTGACTATTGTCAACATACTGAACTCATTTTTTGACATATAACTGAATATCTTCAAAACATCTGATGTGAACTTAAGTGAATAAGTAACCAAATATAACATGAAGATAATTAGTATAAAAGGAATAATAAACTTGAAAAGCGGTTTTAAGAAATTAAATAATTAACCTAATCTTATTATTCAGTAAGACGAAGAATGTACATAATGATTCAGACTCAATTAAAGGGACTTTCTTTTAAATATTATATTTTTATAGTTTATCTCAAAACCCCTTTTCCTTCCATGTCCATGTTTTAAAAAATGTTTTCAAAAATATTTTTACTATTATCCAATTATTTTTTAAGTCATTTTTATTTTTTATTTTTTTTACAAAATGGTTTTAAAGGATTATTTTTTTCTAAATGATGTTCTTTGTTAGTTTTATAAGATAAATATATAAGGAATGTTTTTTAACATATATAGTATGATAAGATTTTTTCTCCTTAATAACACCTTAATGTTTTCAAGTTTAATTTATAATTTTCAAAGAAAAATGTTTCTTTATGATGAGGGAGGTCTTTAGATTTTAAAAATTCATTTTTAAAAGAAAATGGTATTTTGATATCCAAATATGTTTTTATTTTAGTTTA
Source organism: Viscum album (assembly GCA_963277665.1). NCBI lineage: Eukaryota > Viridiplantae > Streptophyta > Magnoliopsida > Santalales > Viscaceae > Viscum > Viscum album. The sequence continues at coordinate 1,635,480,676 of OY728137.1, read as the reverse complement.
TAATAGTTTTTGAAAGGGTTTTATGATGAAAAGGTGAAAGAATAAATTTTTTTATTAATGAAATGATACATAAGCATTATATGAAAAATGGGTGATCCTGATATAGATTATATGATGGTTTGTACTCTCTTATAGCTCATCGGTGAGCTCCATATTGCTTATATGAAGGGTTGAGCCCCATTACAGCTCATGAAAAATAGATGATTCAGATATAGATTATATGAAGGGTGACTTCATTATATCTCTCCAATATAATGGGTAATGATTTATGTTATTTGGAGAATTATGTTGGATGTTGGAAGCACGGTTATTCAAATTGAAAGAGTTTTGAAAGGGTTTTATGAATATGATTCTCTAAGTTTCCAAAAATGGTTTTATTTTCTTACTATAGGTTTTAAATATTTTCTTTGATAAAATATTATCTATTTCTTCAGGTATAAATGTTTTATTTCATAAAATCAAATATCAATGAGGAAAAATATAAACATTACATGTTTTTATGTTCTTTATTGTACTAATTGTTTTTGTATTTTTATGTCCCTTGATGAACTTTTTGTGCTCATCCCACATTTTTAAAAAAAAATTCATAAGGTTTAAGGATGATAACGGACAACGATGAGGTCAGGTTGAAATTTTTTAATAATTTTCCAAAAATTAAATCACATATATTTTTAAGAAATTTGATTTGTGGAAAAAAATGGATACTGATTAAAGTGTCAGCTTCTAATGTATGTGTTTAATATGTAAGAGCTTTTTATAATTCTCTAAAAATATAAACCAAAAATATCTACAAGATTTTAAGAATGTTAATTCCAGATAAATGAACTATAATATGTAATGATTAAATCTTGGTCTTTATAGTTTGTATCATAGTAGGGTTTAGAAAACTTTGGAAATTGTGATGTTTTTTTTAGAAGTTTTCTTAAGAGTTATGGATGTCATCATGTTTTTATAATTTTAAGGTTTATCATAAGTTCAATGTATTAGAAACCCATTTTTAGTATTTAATTCATGAAATTTTAAGGTGACTAAATATATTTTTGGTGAAATTTGTTTTGATGAAATTATGGGTTATTACATTTTGGGATGCAAAATGAAAGGTATGATATAACCTTTGAGGTTAAAATTTTTCTTTAATGTTGAATATATTAAGATTATTTTGGTTATTTTATCACATTTATGTGAATGCTATAAGGATTATAATAATATTTTTTTATAAAAAAAATACAAACCTTATTTCTATTGATAACCCATCACATCCAGAAAGGCCACGAGGTATTAATCTACAACTGAAGGGCGATAAGGGTGATTGACCTACTAATGGCCTGCATGAAGTTCTGATTAGTATGAAATTTTATTTTTAGTTAAAAAAATTGATAGATGAAGAATAATTTTATATTTATAAAAATTGTTTTATCATGTAGATAACCATGGGATTGGAAATTTACTTGGTGATTAAGTGATTAATTTTATTTCAGAGGAGGATCACTATAATTTTTGGGAACATCATAGGATTCTGGTAAAAAAATGCTAAGGGATTTTATTTGAGGAATAATGGATGAATTATATTTTGGAAGAATATGTAATTATATTGTGGATTTATGGTGATTTACATTATTTATAGAAATGTTTATCTTATCTTGGAGATTATATGTTTAGGGAATGCACATTTTGGTATTCAGATTTGAGGGTAATTAGTGATATTTAGAGATAAATGTTAAAATTAATCTTGAAAGTCTATGTGATCAAATCCTTCTAATTTTTTGGTTTTAGTATTTTTCTAGGTATATTTTTTAAGAACTTTAAATGATATTTAATTCTCGAATGATCTATGTTGAACTTTGGGTAATATTGTTGAATATTAGAGATTAAAGTTAGGTTTTATTCATTTGAATTTTTATTCTTATGGGGAAATAATCTTATATTTTACTAACCATTTTGGTTTGGTTAATACCTAAATACAAAACAAATATATTTTTATCTTTTTGTGAATTTTTTGATCTATATAGGTCGATTATAATGATTTTGGAATGAAAAGTTTATATTGAATACTCATCATTTGAATAAAAATATGAGCTCTTGGTTGAAATTGGTTAAAGGAAGAAATTATACTAGTAAGGTAAGTATATTTACTTATTTAATTATTCTATATAATAAATTAATTACTCAACTCTAGGAAAATAATTTTGAAACAAAAACATTATCCATCTACATTTATTACCAATAAATCAATGTATTTTTAACCCATTATACATTTATAGTTTTGTGATGGTTAACTTTCTCTTGAACATATTCTTTATAAATATCTATCAGTCCTTGGGAGTTAGTTTTTTTCCCATATCTATGTTTTCACTTACCAATTATATTCTTATAATTGGAAACCAATTATATATTGCTCTATATAACCTTCATACATACATTTTCTCTCTTATCAAGTGGATGTTTTATTAATCCTTTTTATGGTGTGGGATTTAGAAAAATGTATTTTAAAAATTCAAACCCCGATTACCAAACATGATTTCAAATTGAGAGGATGAAATTTCATAAGGAGGTAATATAACATCATGGGATTTTAAATGTGAATTTCTAAAGGATAAAAAACAAATAAGAAAGGGGTGGGTTGAATGATTTGTTCACTTTTTATGAGTTTCAAGACTTTTGGAAACTTTACCCCTACAACATGTTATGATTAATTTCCTTATCATATTTTAATAAATACTCATTCTTGAAAAAGGATGGAAATTAATTAAAGAGCACAAGATTTACATATTTCGGCCTCAGTGTGAGAACCTACATCCTTTCCAAAAACACTTCCACGGGTATATGGAAATTTAATACTAAGAAGAATTTAATAAAACTTGTGCCAACTCTTGTTAGACACCTTCTATATCCCAATATAAATTATTATACTGACACTAATTAGTTTAAAAATGTTCTTATAAAAAAATTGATCCAAAACAAAAGAGTAAATTCTCTTTCCAATATCTCCAAAAACGTTTCTAGGTCTAATGACCCTGAGTCTGATGGTGTTCATTCTAATGAATCCAGTATGATCAAATAATTAGATCTCTTTCTAGAAGAAAATCTTTCTCAAATTCCTCAGTTCTTCTCATTTTTGAAACTCTTGAAAAAAGTTACAATGTGTGAATGGACTATTAATCTATTTCATAAAATAAAAGTAATGAAACATAAAAATATTCTTCTAACTAAAATTCAAAAATACCAAAAAGCACTCACATTTAAACTCCAACATTGACTTCTTCAAACCCTCTTTGATTTCTCTGAAATAAATCCTATCAAACATACTAAATTTTTTTCAGCCAGGATATCTTTCTCAGCTTCAATATAATTATATTTTTCAACATTATTCTGATTTTATTGCTCATATTTTTTCTAATTATCTTGATCAACTTCAGTCTAATTATCTTGCTCAGCTTCAATACAATTGTCTTGCTTAGCTTCTGTATAGTTATATTGCACAGATTCAGTCTGATTATCTTTATCATATTTAGTTTGATTGTATTTCTTATCTTCGGTATAATTATATTACTCAACTTCAGTATCATTATCTTTCTTAACTTTAGTATGATTATCTTTCTCATCTTCATCATGATTATGTTTCCCAGCATCAGTATGATCATATTTATCATATTCAATCTGATTATCTTTCTCAGCTTTAGTATAATGATCTTTCTCATATTTAGTCCAATCATCTTTCTCAACATCAGTTTTATTACCTTGCTCAGCTTAGTCTAATCATCTTGCTTAGCTTCTGTCTGATTATCTTTCTCAGATTTATTCTGATTTTCCTTCTGAGAGTTAGACTAATTTTCTTTCTCAAATTTAGTCTGATTTTAATTCTCATATTCAGTCCAATTTTCCTTCTAAGATTCAGTCTAATCTTATTTCTATGATTCAGTCTGATTTTCCTTCATATATTCAGTTTTATTTTTCTTTCTAAGAGTCAGTTTGATCTTTCTTCTCAAATTCAGTCTAATATTTCTTCTCATATATAGTCTAATATTCCTTTTTAGAGTTAGTCCAATATTTCTTCTCATAGTAATTACAATATTCTTTCTCAGAGTCAGTCTAATTCTCCATCTCAAAGTTAGTTTGATTTTCCTTTTCAAAGATAGTTAGATCTTTCTTTTCAGTGTCAGATGGATTAAACTTCATTATGATAGAATATCCCATTATGATGTAAATTATTAAATGGTGACTCCCCTTGGAAACTTTAACATTTTTTTCAAAATTATTATTTTAGAAAAGATTAGTTTTCAAAAAATATTCAAACTTCGTTAATAAAAAACATCACAAAAGTTCTTCAATCTCCCCCTTTAGATTTGTTGAAAACACTATTTAACAACTTTTCAACTCTTGGATGTGTTTTATAACTTAAATTTCAACTTTTTTACCAAAACATAAACTTTTCCAAAAAAGAATATCTTAACACCACACTAATGGATAAAGTAATTTTTTCAAGAAATTCCATCTATCGGTAGAATGAAATTTTTTTGGGCATGTTTAGATAAAATCCCATTCATTTTTATATTTTCATACATTTATTTTTCAATCTATCATTTTATGATAACCAAAGCTTTAGATTCATAAAATAAAGATAATTAAAAACTTCTTACAAAATAAACAGTTGTTACTTTCACTCCCCCTTTCTCAATATAATTGAATGCCCGGTGGGGTTCTTCCTTATGAGATTTAGGAAGTCATTATAGTAGGATGAACATGATGTTTTATCCTAAAATCAAGGATCCTTTCTTTCAGAATTTTTTTACAAAGATTTTATAAATTTGATATTTCATTGAGATATATTTTAGAAAAAAATCTCCAACAACAAATTTCCCTTTGATAAAATGAGAATTTATATCAATGTGTTTTAATATTTAATGTTGGATACAATTTTTAGAAATATTAATTTCACTCAAATTATCACAAATTATCTTCAATGGTTTAGAAACTTTTGCTTCAAAATCTTTCATTTGAAATTTCATAAGAAAAATATGAGTACAAACCTGGGTAGACACAACATATTCACATTCCATTGTGCTCAGAGTTACAGAATATTGTTTCTTACTATGATAACTTACACAACATTCACCAAAGAAAAATGTTCACCCTGAGGTTGATTTTATATCATTTTAATCACCAACCCAATCGACATCATTATAACCCTGAAACATCATCTGATAATATATTTTATATAAAAAACCATGTGATGTTGTAACTTTGAAATATCACATAATTATATTTTCTACCAAAAAATGTGATTTTTGTAGACTACTTTGATACCAAGAATACTAAGTCACAAAATAAACACTATCATTACTTAAGGATGTAAGGTAAAGTAGACTTCCTAACATATTTCGAATGTCTTTCTGATTTACACCTTTTCTAGACTCATTTTTACAAAACTTTGTGCTCATAGATATAACAATAGAAACTTATATGGATTCTATCATCCCAAACTTCTTTGGAAATTCCGTTGAATATTTTTTTAGAGATAATAAAATGTATTTTCTTTACTATTGAAATTGTAAGACAAAGAAGAAAGTTAATTCACCAAAAATTGAAACTTAAAAATTATTCTTCATTTCCTCAGAAAACTCTTTACATGATTTTTATTCCTCCCCAGAAAAAAATATACCATTCATATAAGAAAATTACAATTATAGTTCTCGAGTCAACATCATTCACATATAAGTTTCTGTACACTTTTCCTTTAGAAAACTTCAACACTCTCATATAGCTATCATGTTTTAAATACAAGTCACATGGGGCTTGTTTTTACCCATAATATGATTTCTTCAATCTACAAACATTATTTTCATTATTACCAAGTTGAAATACCCAAGGTTGTTTAATGTAAAATTTTTCCTCAATCTCAACATTTAAGAAATTTGACTTGACAAACATCAAAAAAAAACTTTTTCATTTATATTTGAAGCCACTAACAGAAACATTATAATAGTTTTTAATCAGGTAACTAGAGTAAAAGTTTCTTCATAATACACACCTTCCACCCAGGCATACCCTTTACAAACATGTCTTAATTTTTTCTTGAAACTTCTCCATGCTCATTCAATTTTTCACTATAAAACCACTTTTTTCTGATAAAAGTTTTATCTAATAGTCATGGAACAAGTTACAATGATTCATTTTTCTTAATCTGATCCAAATATTCACTCATAGCATATACTCATTCATTGTGTTAAATAGCCTTTGAAACTGATTATGGTATAAATTTTTGGATGAGTGAAGTTTGATTTTCTAATATCAACTTTTTTTGGTCTGAAATAAAGCCTTTTGATTCCAAATAATGTTTTTGTATGTTTGTGTAAGGTAGGAAATTTTAAATTTTCTCTTCCAATGGAACTTTCCTCATCACATGATTCCCCTAAATATTGGTAAGGATATTTTTATATACAATAATATGAAATCTCTAGTTTATCCTCCTTAGCATTCTCAATGACTTTTGTCAAAGAATTTTTATTTTCCTATATTATCACATCATATGAGCCCCCTAACCTTTTTAATTGTTTTTCCAACATTTGTGACTTCTTCCATTGGGTTTATAAGCCATAAAAGTTCCTTCCTCATCTTTCTCATCAAGAATTCCCAAATCTAGATTTTTTATTTCAAGTAAACATGATCTTAAAAAAACATTTAAGTGCTTCAGTGAAGGTTTTTTGTTAGACCACATTTTATAATAAGTAGTATTGGATTCTGGTCTCAAAAAACATCTCTTCTTGAATATGTCCAGTAGTACTAACAGTTTCTCTCTAATATAAATTTGAGATTTTGTATACTATTAACATATTTCTTCTCATTTACACCAAACTTATATTCCTTATTTTTGATGTCCCATTTTTTTATAGTGTAGGGAGAACTATACTGATGTTTAATTCCATGATATCTTTGATAAGTTTCAAAAGTATTGCTTGTGAATTCAGTACCATTATCTATTATTTTATTCTTCAGATAATCCCATATTTATTTCCCAGCCGGTTTTATGAAAAACCTAAATATTTTCATAGCCTTTGATTTGTTTTTCATAAACATGATGTTTGTCATCCGAGTGAAATCATCAATAAAAATGATAAATTATAAATCTAATTTTTTTATAGATGTCTCAAAGGCCAACATAAATTAGAATGAATATGTTTAAGAGGTCCGGTAGACTGAATATCAACTCTCTTATGACTTGATTTAGTCATCTTCCCTTTCTGGCAACTAATACCAACATCTTCATCTATTATTTTCAATTCTAGAAAATAATGATGAGTATAAACTATAGAAATTTTTCCATGTTTTTATACCCAAGGTGGCCAAGTCTCTAGTTCCACAAATTATTCTCTTATTCATCACTTAGTTAACATGATTTATTAAGTTCTCCAATATGAAATAGATTCATACTAGTTCTTTCTCTTGTTGTTATAACTTTTCCATATTTCACACTTTTGGAGTAACCAAAATATTTTACGATGATCACTTATTTTACATCATCACAAAGTCTACTCACACGATGTAAGTTATGTTTTATCCCATAAACAAATAAAAATTCCTTAGATTTCAACTTTTCTACTTCAATATCATCCAATCTGGTTCCTTTGATTTTAAAATAACTATCATTACTAATGGTAACTTCTCCTCTATCAGGAATTTCAACATATTTCATGATTATTATATCACCTTTCATATAGAAATAACAACTAATACCAAGAATACATGGTTTATTCCTTTTACTTATTTTCAAAGATGTCTCAACACAATATATTTTATCTCAACAATCTTCATTCCAATTTCCTTATCTTTTCTACCACAAGAAACTTTTTCTAGGAGTGTCATACATATTTCAATATGATGAATAACCTGATCACATCTTCCTCAAGCATCTTCTAGATATTCAAATCAATTTCTTGTTGAAAATTTTCTAACATCTTGAGATTTTTCTTTTCTAACTTTCTGTGGGTTAGGAAATTTACTCATCCTCCATCCACTATTTCATTCACTTTGTTAAAACCTTATTATGGGAAGTGTAAATTTGTTCAAAAATTTATAAGCATTATTCCCATATATTCCATAACACCAACAATATCCATCAAATCTTGATTTCCTATTGAATTAAGATCTTTCTCTATAGAAACATTATTGTGGTTGATGACTTCTTCATGTTTTATTAATAAATGTACATGGACCATCTTCCCTCATGAGAGATTTTTCATCTTTTTTTAATGAAATAGATCTCTAACGCCTTTTTTAAACCCAAGATTTCATAATACTTTTTCCAAAAACTAAAATGTTAGAAAATTCTGATGAAACATTATTTTTGGTTGGGGATGATTTCACCAAATTCTTTATTTGAGATCTCTCAGTAACTTTATATGTCTTACATTTTACTTCCGAATCATTATTAAAGTTTTAATTTATTTTCCTCAATGTAATTTCGGACTCAGGAGGATTTTATTTAAAAAAATTAACTTCTTCTTCCTTAAATTTCATCTGTTTCTTAGATCTTCAACCATATTTCCATGTTCATAAATTATAAGTTTGTAACTTAAGATCTCTTAAATGTATTATTCCTCCTACTTGATTACATCTTTTCTTACTTCAAAATCTTCTTCACAATATTTCTTTTTTACTCTTATTGCTTTCTTGAGAGTTTTGTTTTTCTCAAGACATGTAATAAGTTTTGTTATAGCTGATACTTTCTATATGATTTTTCACCACATTATTCATTATCTAAGGAATATATATTTTTCTCAACTTTTTCAATGAATGTTTTAAATTTTTATGAACTTTCATCTTCTGAAGAATTTTTTTTAGTTGAGTCTGAATCAACTTTATTACTCATCATACTTCTTTACTCTCTCTTGAACTTATTTTTATATTTTTTGGATGAAATTTCTTCTTTAGAACTTTTGTTCCACATCTTCCACCAAGGTGTTCTATTATAATCCTTTTGATATTATCCAAATTTCTTCTTGGTATAATTTATAGAAAAGTGTCTGGTTACACCACACTCAAAACCTTTGAGAGGACATTTACCTCCATAAATTATTCTTCCTCTTCAATAGTTATTGGATATAAGAGCCATTATTTTTTTATTCAACTCATCGTCAACTGTATCTTAGAAGTCATAATGATCAACATCTTCATAAACTTGTATTTTCATTTTTTCTCATCGATTTAAAAGCCACTTCATATTTAATCTTCTATTTGAACATTGGATATTTCCTTATTTCCTAATCAATAAGAAAGTTATGAAATTCATTAAGAGATAAATCATCCATATCTTCCAAAGATAAAATTTTAGAATCAAACCTATATAGAATGTTTCTCATAAGTCTATTCACAATTGTAGAATCTTTTAGTACATCACTGAATCCCCTGATGTTGCAAATAATTTCATTTACTGTGGTGAAGTATTCATCGATAGTGTCTTAATATCTCATGCTTATGTATTCATACATACTATGCCAGATTTGTATATTTTCTTCCTTTAATTTAGTATTCCATTTGAAAATACTTTCAAACTTTTCTCACATACTCTTTGAAGTTTTTGAGACCCATGACTTTCATATAACCATTTTTTGACAAATAAATAAGGATATAATTTCTTGATTTTCCATAAACTTTGATATTTCTCCTATAAAAAAAATTCATCGAGGCATACTTATAAATATTTGGGAACCTTATTATAGTAACATCAACAACTTTAAAGACAAGATATGGAAGATAAGGAATCATCAAATTTTTTCACCACAATAAATTTTCCATCAAATATAGGAATTTCTCTACTATTTATATAATTGATTTTATCCACGATTAGGATTAAATAAAGGGACCCTTAGCTTTGATACAAATTGAAGTACTAAAGGATTAAAAACTAATGATAAGGGGGGTTGAATCAGTTGGTCACTTTTTATGATTTCCAAGACTTTTAGAAGCTTAAGCCCTATAACCTATTAATATTAATTTCCTTAACATATTTTAGTAAATAATCATGCATGAAAAAGTATGAAAGAATGTAAATAAAAAAATATTTACAAGTTTTTTCCTTATTGTGAGAACCTATATCATTTTCATAGCCACTCCTATAGGTCTATTGAAATTCACCATTAAGAAGAAGTGAATACAAATTTTTCCAACTCTTATTAGACACCTTTTTTTATCTTGATAGGAATGTTTATAATATCTCCCATTATATTAAAAATATTCTTACAAAATAATGGTGCCAAAAAATAGTAAATACATTTTTCAATCTTCTCCACAAAAATTCTTAGGTCTGATGCACTTCAGTCTGATAAACCAAACTTGATTGACTCAGTACGATCTCCCCTAACTCAATATGCACTTCTTAAACACTTCTGAAAAACTCAGTTTGATCTTCCTTATTCTGATTAACTTAATAAAATCTTTAGAATATGATGTTTCATACTCCAGTTAAAAAAACAACATATTTTCAATAAACTAATGATATCTCTATCTATAAGGAACTATTTTTAAAATTCCTTAGTGCTCCATTTTCCACACTCATGAAAAAGTTACAAAGTGTGAATTAATTATCACTATATTTATAGGAAACTTATAAAATCAAATGAATGAAACTTAAAAACTTTTCCCACTTACTCAAATTTCAAAACTCTAAAATCACTCACATTTGAACTCTAACTTTGAGTTCCTAAAACATTCTCAATATTTCTCTGGAATCATTTTTCTCAAACATGATAATTATTCTTAAGTTTTATTATCTTGGTCACCATAAATTTGACTATATTTCACAGATTTAAACTTATTATATTACTTATATTTAGTCTGCTTTTTTTTCTTAGCTTTAGTCTATTTATCTTAATCACCTTCAGTTTGATTATCTTGTTCATCTTCGGTCTAATTATCATACTCACATTCATTATGATTAACTTTATCATCTTGAGTCTAGTTATCATGATCATATTTAGTCTGATTATCTTACTCATCTTCAGTTTGACAATTTTTTCTCAGCTTCAGTTTGATTATCTTTCCCACCTTCAGTCTTATTATCTTTATCAGCTTCAGATTGATTATCTTTCACAATTTCAGTCTGATTATTTTTCTCAGCATCAGTCTAATTATCTTTATGAGCTTTAGTTTAATAATCTTCCTCAACTTCATTCTGATTAACTTTCTCAAATTCAGTATGATTATCTTTGTCACATTCATTCCTACCATATTTCTCTACTTTAGTATGATTATCTTGGTCAGCTTCAGTCTGATCATCTTGCTCATCTTCAGTCTGATAATACTGTTCAAAGTCAATTATATTTCCCTTCTTAGATATAGTATAATTTTCCTTCTTAGATTAAGCTTTATTTTCCTTCTCCGATTCGGTCTAATTTTCCTTATCAAAGTCAGCTTGATCTTCCTTCTCAGAGTGGGTCTTCTTTTCGTCTTTAGAGTCGGTCTGATTTTCCTTCTTAGAGTCAGTTTGATATTCCTTCTCAGAGTCAGAATAATTTTCCTTCTCATAGCCAATAAAATATTCATTTTCAGAGTTAATATTATTATAGAGTCAGTATGGTCTTCCTTTTAAGAAATATTCTAATTTTCATTCTCAAATTCAGTTTGATTTCCCTTCTCAGATTCATTCTGATGTTCCATTTCATAGTCAGTCTGATTTAACTTAATTACAATGGAATTTTTCATTATGATGGAAAATATTAAATGGTTACTCTATACAGAAACTTTCACCTATTTTTTAAAAAAATTATTTAAAAAAATATTAGTTTTCAACATATACAAAAACTTTTTTACGACAAAACATCACAAAGGTTCTTCAAAAAGGAAATACTATAGCATAAAAACAACTAAATATTATTAGTTAAATTTGACTACCATAACAAACCCATTAAATTAGAAGGTATAAATACGATTAACTAATTTATGAAATAAATATAAAGGTATCAATCAATATAAATTTGTTCAAAAATATATAAAAAAACACAAAAAAATTAGTAAAGATATTCTATTCTCTAAAAAAACATATTTTCTTCAAAAATGATTTTTATTGAGTTATAAGTATAAATAATATTAGTAATTTATTGAAATTTTAGAAAATTTATTTAATATAATGAAATTAATTTTTTAAATCCACATATCAAAATTATCTTATGGGTAAATTTTGATAATTTTCTGAAAATTTTTATTTTTCAATAAATAATGAAAAATACAGATTTTTATTGAAAGATATATATTATTTTAAATTATTTGCAATGTTAATTTATGTTTTTAAATATTTTTAAATTTAAATTAGTTCATTTTGATTTAAAATAATCCAATTATTTATTTTAAAATGAATGTAACACTTGAACATAATATAAAAAACTATATTTAAAAGGCTTTTTTTGAATACCTGTTTTTCATTGTTTTTCCATTCAAATTTTAAATTAAATTCTACAAATTTTTTGTTTTTAGTTTTGAAAATTTTATTTTATATTTATAATTGGTAGGTCCAAATTTAGTAAATATGTCCCTTTTATATTTTGTACAGGATGTATATTAACCTAAGTAATTTATATTACCATAGTAAAGGGTAAATCATTTAATTTAGGTTAAAAATAAAATGAAAAGAACTATTAAAAGTACCCAACCTAAATATTTTTGTATGAATATAACTCGATAATAATTATCCAAATTTTGGATTTATGATCTTTTGGAGAAACTTGGATGGGATTATGACCTTTATAGTATTTTATTTAATGAAATGTCAAAAATGTCACACTCTTATTTTTTATAAGTGTAATATTAATAAAATGTTGTTATCCAAATGATATGTTATATTATAAATATTATTTTGAAAAATAAAATATTTATTTTCATCATGATAATTTATTTTTAATTTTTAGTGTTGAAATAATTACTTTATTGTTTTTATAACATTGATGAAGTACTTTTTTAATTAATAGAAAAATATAATAAATGATATTAAAAATATTAAAATAAATATAATTTTTAATAAATAATGTGATAAACGAATGTTATATACGACCATGACATGTTAGGGATATAATAAAATAATTGGTTCTAATTTTGGAAGTTTCTTGGATATTATTAAAGTCAAAGTAATAAATTGTTATAAAAATTGACATTATGGATATTGTTTAGTAAATAAAATTTTATTAAATTATATGAAATTCATCAAAAACTTAAATTCATAAAGAAATTATTCTAATGTTTTTAATATCAACCATAGTCCATTTATGGTATGTTTTTTATTTTAAATTAACTATATTGGCCCTCAAAGAGTAAAAATTTATGTTGTCAAGATAAGAGTTAAAACTGTTAAATAGGGTATAAAAAGAAAATATAAGGGTTGGAATATAGTAAAAACATATATAAAATTTTATTTATAATGGTATTTTAAAACATAATCCTATTATATTATAAATTAATACATTTGGGTCCATTTGAAATTAAATATTAATTGATACTAATTTAATATTTTAACAAATGCCAAGAGTTCCCCTCCACTATCTTGTAAAAGGGAACCTCTTCTAATCTTTTATTCACACTCTAAAACTCTTTTTTATTAGAAATCAACATCCCAAATACCTTCCCTGGATACCTATTTTTATTTTAGAAGTATTTCTTTAGGAAAAATACAAATATATGAGGTCTTAAGGTGTTAATAAAGTGAGATTTTATAAAGAAGAGGTATAGTTTTTATCTGTGTGTTTTAGTTTTGTTAAATGTTCCACATCCATAAAACCTTATTTAACCATAATAAAATAATAAATCAAGTATCCTACATATAATAATATTTTATTATGTCAGTTTAATGACCTATATTCGTCTCCTCTTCCAACAAATTGAAAATGAAATCATCATTCGTGTGCACAGCGGGCTACCTCCTTGTGAAACGATGTGATTTTGTTTCCATCATCATCTCTCAAGATAGGATATAATGATGGAATTAATGTTTAGATATAATATTAATGAAATATTTATCATTATTAAAATATGATATATCATTTACCATCTTACCTTCCCATGCACTAGAAAATGATAACGTCATTCATGAGTATGTGTGGACAGCCACCTCCACGAAGTGATGTGTTTCATCTTCCATAATGGAAAAAAATGGATGATATATATATATATATATATATATATATATTTAAATAAATAATATTATATATTTGATATTATGATCATTTTATAAAGATAAAATAACATTTTCCTTATTTTCATAATGATTGTTAAAAAATTGAAATGTTACTCGTGTGTATATTTGACCTACCGTCTCTATGATTGTAATGTAGTTCATTATTCATAAGAATATTTAATTGATGTATTTAAAAGTATAATTTATTTATAAAAATGTTAATTATTTTCTTATTATTATTCTAGATATGATTTAATAATTACCTCTTTGACTATAGTCAGCATACCAAGTCATTTTGGACATAGGAGTTAATATCATCAACACGTATGATGTGAAATTCAGTTAAACATTAATTGTGTATAACATGGAAATAAGTTATATAAAATTTATAAAAATAAATAAAAAATTTCTTAATCAAGTAAAAAATTAACCTAAGTCTATTATTTAGGAATATAAAAAATTCACGTGCTGAGTCAGATTTGAGGTAGGGACTTTCTTCTAAATAATATCCTTTTAAACTTTCCCTTAAAACACCCTTTTCTTCCATGTCTAGGTCTTCAAAAAATGTTTTAAAAAATAGTTTTACTATTCAACTGTGACTTTTTAAAAGTCATTTTTAGTATTTTTTTACTTTTTATAAATCATTTTGAAAGGAATATTTTTGTTGTTTTCCAAATGTGGACCTTTGTGAGTTTTAAAACATAAATATAAAGGGAATGTTTTTTTAACTTATATGGAATGAGTGGATTTTTCTACATTCATGACACTTCAATGTTTTCAATTTTACTTTATAATTTTTCGTGGTTACTTTTAAATAAAATATTTTATTTATGATTTTTTCAAGATTTATATTTTACAATTCATTTTAAAAAGTCATTTTAATGTTTTTCTTTGAGAAACAATTATGTGTGTTTTTCATGTATAAGTGTTTTATTTCATACTCTAAAATATATTTATGGAAAAAAGGTAAAAATTATATGGGTTTTCATTTTTTTCATTGGACTAATATATTTTTTTTATGTCCCTAACTGATCTTCTTTGTACTCATCCCTCATTTTTAAAATGTCTTTCACAGGGTTTAAGGATGCATAAAGACAAGGATAATGTCAAGATGAAAATTGTGAAGACTTTTTATGAAATGAAATCATTTTTTTAACTTTTTTTTCGTAGGGAAAAGTGGATACTGATTAAAAGTGTCCACTTGTAATATATGAGTTTACTATGTAATAATTTGTTATAATTCTCTAAAACATTAATCCAAATAGATAAGCAGGCTTTTAAGAAGCCAATTCTATCTCCAAGACACTATAATATATACTTATTTGGGTTAGATCTTACATATTACGTTCTCTATAATAGTGTGTTATCTATTTGCAGAACTATTTTAAGAATATAATCATGTAATTTCAAGATTATCATCATAGCTGTGAAGTGTTATAACCTTATTAATGTGACAAAAATACTAGGACATCATCGTATCAATTTTATGTAGATGACCAATTGATATGTGAAAAATTCTTTCTATTATTATTCATTTATTTCAATATGAATGTAATCTAAAGTACAATTAGTTGGTTCTAGGGAACCAACTCTAGCGTGGGTGGCCAGCTGGTGGAGTTGACGTGATCATCATGGTGGATTCAACAGACAACATAGGCCATATGGGTTGAAAAAAAAGGCCTTTGGGCTGTTGGGAAGAGGACCTTCTGGCCATCAAAAATTTATGGGGAGTATGGTCCATGTATTAAGGGTCTACGGGCCTATAATAAATAAATAAAAGGATTGTTGGGTGAGTTATCCAATGGGGGTCTATAACCTACCCTTTAAATCTATGGTTCTGAGGTGTGTCTGTGTTTGTGTTTTATTGTAATTTTACCCCCAAATATCTTATATATATAATATACTATTTATTACTTTTAAATTAATATATATATAAGTATATGTATATATACATATTTAATTTATTTATTTTTAATTTTTATTTACTTAATATTTTTTAATTTTATTCATTTTTAATATTTATTTATATTTATTGGTTGACATGTAATATTT
Organism: Viscum album; assembly: GCA_963277665.1. NCBI lineage: Eukaryota > Viridiplantae > Streptophyta > Magnoliopsida > Santalales > Viscaceae > Viscum > Viscum album. Next base: position 1,635,464,469 of record OY728137.1, on the reverse strand, counting down.
TTTTAATACATTTGTAATTTACATAATTAATGTGTCTATTCATTTTAATTTAAACATATATTCATTTTTATTCTTTTAAAATTTATCTAATTAATAACTTAAATTATTTTTTAATGTTTTCTAATATATTCAACTTCTTAATTAAATATCACTAATTTATAACATTCATTCATTTAATATTATCTATTTATTCATTTAATATTTCTAAAATTTATTCATTTTTAATTTTTTTTATATATAATTATTCATTGATATATTTAATATTTTTAATATAGAAATATATTCATATATATATATATATATCAATGTGTATAATATTTCCTTAAATATAATTTATATAATATCAAATATGGATTTACATTAAATAAGTCATATATTTAGTAAAAATGGTTTATAATTAAAGCTTAATATCAATTATAAATATTGACTAACTAGTATCGAGTAATGGACATTTAATAAAATGTCATTTTTTCAATTTAATATAAATAAAACTTGTATTACATTAATTTAATAAACACATATATGTCATATATGCAATTTTATATAGAAAGAGGCATACACACATAATATTTTTTGTAATTTACTCAACTTGTAATATTTATTATAGAATTTTATTAATCAACATAATATATTTAATATATATTTTATTTTTAATCAATAAATTTTATTCATATTTTATATTTTTATACAATATATACTATTTATTGCTTTTTAATATTTTTTTCAAATCTATTCATTTGAAAGACTATTTATTCAGTGATGATATTAATTAATTTTTATATTCTTATAATTTATTCATTTTCAATTTTCTTTCATTTATTATTTTTTCAATTTTATCCATTTTTAATATTTATTAAAACATGTTTACATATTAACATTTAATTTTTTTAATGTGGTTGTAGTTTATATAATTATTATATGCATTTTCATTTAAACTTATATTCATTTTTTATATTTTAATAATTTATATAAGTAATAACACTTATACATGTTTTTTAATATTTTTTCAATCTAATGATTTTTTAATTATTAAATTTCACTCTTTTTTTACATTAATTATTTTAATATTATTTATTCACTAATAATGATAATTATTTTTTACTTTTCTTTTAAATTTAGTCGTTTTAAATATTTATTCATTTAATAATTTTGGTAATTTATTCGCTTAATATTTTTAATATAAAAATATATTCATATATATATATATTATATTTCCTTAAATATAATTTATATAATAAAAAATATATATTTACATTAAATAAGCCATATATTTAGTAAAAATGGTGTATAATTAAAAATTAATATTAATTAGAAATATTGACTAATTTGTATCAAGTAATGAAAATTAAATAAAATTTCATTTTTTCTCAATTTAACATATATCCAACCAATGTTACATTAATTTTTCACACACATTTATGTAATTAACATAATTTTATAAAGAAACACACACATGATGTTTTTGTAATTTATTCAATTTTTAATATTCATTGTAGAATTTTATATATTTATAAAATGTATTTAACATATATTATGTTTTCAATCAAAAAAAATATTCATTTTTTATATTTTAAATCAATATATACTATTTACTACATTTAAATATTATTTTAAATTTATTCAATTTTAATATTAATTATTCTTTAATAATATTAATTATTTTCTGTATTTTTGTAATTTATTCATTTTTAACTTTTTCTTTGTTTAATATTTTTTTAAATTTTATCCATTTTTAATATTTATTTATACATGTTTATTAATTAACATTTAATGTTTTTAATATGGATGTAATTTATATAATTAATATGTACTCATTTTCATTTTAACATCTATTCATTTTTAGTTTTTTATTAATCTATATAGTTATTAACACTTATTCATTTTTTATTTTTTTGCAATCTATTGATTTTTTTTATTATTAAATTTCACTCTTTTTAACATTAATTCATTTAATATTTTATATTATTATTTATTCACTAATAATGTTAATATGTAATTGTACCACCAAGCACCTAATACATAATTATTTAATTATTTTTTACTTTTCTTTTTAATTTATTTACTTTTATATTTATTAATATAATATTTTTGTAATTTATTCATTTTTGTTATTTTTTATACATATTTATTCATTAACATTTAATGTTTTTAATATGGTTGTAATTTACATATTTAATATTAATTCGTCTTCATTTTTATTTTTTAAAATAATTTATATAATTAATAAAATTTATTTAATTTTTTTAAAATTATTGAAGTCTATTCATTTTTAGTTATTAAATTCCTCTAATTTATAACATTTATACATTTAATATTATTTATTCATTATCATTACAATTAAATATTTCTTTTTTTTAATCAATGATTTTTAATATGTATTTGTTTAATATTTTTTAATTTATTTTTTATTGTTTTTGTCAATTCTTTCCAAAAAGAACTGATAAAAATATGTTTTACCGACATTAAAATATAAAGCACTGATAAAGACGTGTATTCATCAGCACTAAAAGGCAGTTTTGATAAATATAGGTTTCATCAGCACTATCTATTTTAGAACTAGCAAAACCTATCTTTATTAGCAATTTTTGGAAAGCACTGATAAAACTATTTCGTTCGTTTAAATATAATACCATTAGAGAACCCCATCACCCTGCAACGTTTATGCTATTATGGAACTGAATCTTCGCCACTGCTCCCCCTCAAACTTCTCAGACGAATCGATACTCTAAAAACCCAAGGTAAGTGATTATACCAACTCTTTTTTAGTCAATATTGGATTTTTTTCGTTTTAAATTTTTTCAAAGGGTTTGGGTTTGTCTTATGATCCACAAAACTCGAAGAGGCTTGCGACCCACTAATACACAATGCCTCATGCTCTCCACCCTCTTCCCAATCAAGACATCTCCTATATAATTTTCTTTATAGGGAATCATTTTAATTTTCATTTAACTAGAATGACCAATATTTGAAGTATTATATAGATAAAACGTCCATAAACTAGGGCCCATTTAGCCCTACTTTTCTCACAAGATGTGAAAATTTTCAATTTGAATATCTTTTTTTAGATAAACAATTTTTTCAACAGGATAAAATTATATATATATATATATTTATTTATTTATATATACATCCTATATCTTAATATTTTCATAATCATACATAATTGGTATTTTTTTAGTTTAATAATTATCTCTACATTTATTTCATTCCCTTAATATACACATTTGGGAACTTTCGAAACATGACTTTTCAATTGAAACTTTTATAATTTATTCTAGAGAAAACTCCACTATTTAAAGAATGTTTGAACTTGTTTTAAGGTTTTTTATATACTTGATAAAACATAATTTTATTTAATTTTTTATTGATAATAAATGAATTAATTTCATAAAATTTTATTAAATATATCTATATATAGAATATTTGGTATTAGATCAATCATTTAAAAATTTGATGTAAATTCCATTTTGACGTTTTAAAGTTAATTGTAGTATTTTCACAATAAATATTTTTGTGTAGTTTATTTGAAATTAATTTTTTTAAAAAAAATTCTCAAATCAATGAGATACAACTTTCTTTGAGTATATAAGATCTAGATCACACATTTTATTGGACTAAATGGTTCATGATGTCAAAGTTGGATGAGACTTTCCAGACTGGACGTGACTTCCGTATTCGGACAATTACTTCTTCATATTTGATTTTATTGGGCCCAAACATCAAAAAAATCTAGAGGATTCAATTTAAAAAAAATAAACCTTTGGTAAAGGTATTTGTTTCATTTTTTTTGGAGTTTAAACAGTTGGCGAAAGTTGGATTAAAATATTTGACCTAATTTCCCATTAACACTTGAAAATTCTTGAAGCCCTAGACCCACATCCACTCAATAGAATTGTTTTTTATCATTCGGAGGGGGTGGGACATGAATTATAGTATTGTGATCATATTATAAGTGGTGTATTTCCATTTAAATACACCATTTGAGGAGTGAATCACTCAAGCTAGGATCTCCTCTAAAATGGTCATCTTTTTCTCTTCTTTGTTTTAACATTATTGTTCATTCAATAAAATTTCTATTTCTCTCTCATTTCTTTTGTTATTTTATTTTTTATTCTCATTTATTTTACTTCTTTGGTCTAGAACTCAAGAGTATAAACATGATTGGGTTATACCCTTTCTAAACCTTTGTAAATGCAATTTTTTTCTACGATGACTATATTTCTCAAGGAAGAGTAGTTTACTTAATAATCGATCTATCTCTTACCTTATTCATTTATTTATTTTTTAAAAATGATCTAATATAATATGATTATTATGACCTATTAATTTATTTTTTAATTTAAAAATTAATAATCAATTAATTGAACAATTAAAACAAAAACATGTGAGGTCGAGTAATGTGTGAATTGTGAGAGCGCGATCAAAATCTATAAAACAAATGACATGGGATCAATTTTTATAGTTAAAAAAAATCTTAAAAATCTATTAATAATCATTTATAAAATGTATAATTTCCTTAACTTACCACTAGACATAATATATCCTTAAAAATAAAATCAAATCATTGTACTATGATTGTATATTCTGAAGCTAGGATAGAGTTTAATTAATTTCATCTTGGTGGTTATGTTAATTATCATAGGTTTATAGGGTTAAAAAAATTAGAGGATCATAATTAATTGGATTTTTATTATTGATAATGATTAATAATTAAGTGAATAAGTAGATTTATATTAATTACACCTTCTAAAAAATTTTCTAAAAACATCTTCTTGTTTCCATTTCTCAATCTCATATCAAAAACAAAAAAAATACAATCAACTTCCAACATACGTGTTATTTTTTTATGAATGATAAAAACCCCCACATAATTTTTAGTGGTGTGTTTATTTTATTTTATTTTATTTCCAAAATACCTTTAATATTTTTTTTAATTACTTCTACCTTTGATAGATATCTTGGTATGCCACTCTACTATACCTAATTAACCAAAAACCAACCATAATTTGAGATTTCCCATGACATCACTTTAAAATCGGTTCCATTCATAGGTAGGAAAGTAACATTTTCAACCAATTAAAAGTATTTCTATTATTTTTAATTTCATTATATTCTTTTATTATTTCTTTATTCTTCCCACATTCTCAACTTTTCTTCTTTTCCTGTAATTTTTTTGGACCATCAACTCAAACTTCTCATCTTTTTATCATGGTAACTTTTTTTATTTTTTTCTTAAATTTATGACATGAACTAATCCCATGGATCTATTAGATATTGAATCTAATTTTGAACACAACCTTAGGGATCAAATCAGATAGTCTCAGACTATAGGAAGTTTCAATATTCAACCAGTTGGGGAATTCCTGCTTTCCTGAAATATTGAAATTGGTTGTACTTATGAATCAATCCTAAAACAAAAACCAATTGCTACAAATAATAACAACAAACATAATAGAGCCATTTAATAATTTTTTACATGGTACATTACCTAACAACCCAATTGTATTGAATATGGAAATCTCCAACTGGATATTAAACTAAAATCTATGTTAATTCACCTTATTATAAAATTTCATGGATTATTTGGTGAGGATATAAACAAAAGCCTAATAGAAATTAATGTGTTTTGATAAACCCTAAAACCGATAAATTTCTCTAAAGATAAAATCTAACTAAAGGAACTCTCATTCTCACCTGATGGAACTGCAAAATATTGGATGTATTCATAACAACCTAAAGATTTCACTTATTGGAACCATTTGAAATGTATTTTCATGCATTTATTTTTTCCAGAATCAAGGATCACTACCATTTGAAAAGAGATCTCAATAATTAATAAATCCCAAGGGGATTAAATGTATGAGTACTAGGAGCGATTAAATAATTTTTTTCATGTTTTCTACATCACCAAATCAGTGAGAAACACCTCACCCAATACATCTATGAAGGCCTCGCACTGATGTAGAGAAATATGGTGGATGTTTTGGATAAAGGGGCATTGGTCTAAAAACACCAATAGATACTCATGTGTTGATTGAAAATATGGCACAAAACTCCAAAAAATTTGGTGATCAATGAACACCACTTGTTAGAGGATTAAATAATATTTCTTTGGATCAAAAGATATCCTAACCCACTCTTTCAAGATTTTGTGGAATTTTCCCAAAAAAGGTCCACCCAAATGATTATTTCCCCCAATTACAATATATAAAGGATTGTGTAGCCATATTCCCTAGGTTACCTAATTAGAAGAAACAACAACAAGCACCCTTAAAAAAGAAGTATAATTCCTTTACACAAAATTAAAATTAACGATGGAATGATCACTAAAATTTTAGGTGTGTCTCTAAAAAACAACAAAGGTATCATTTTCAACAAAATATCCAGTAGCATCTACCTAATGATTTGGGTATTCAGCAACCCCAAAGGATATTCGAATCCGGGGAATGAATAATTAAACCAAAAGGTAATCCCCGTCCAAAGGGAGATTCTAATGTTTGTGATCTTTTGGAACCAATTTTTCTTAATCAATTTAATGAGATGAAGATTCAAGGCATAGAGTTCAAGGAGTTAAATATGAAAATAATCCTGATTTCCACTTCCCTCAATGAAATGGTAATCAAGAACTCTAGAAAACTTCCCTTATAAGCCATAGCAAATCCAAAGTGTAATTTTTTTGTTATCATGTTAAAGAGTGGTAAGAAAATAAGTAAGTAAAGTATTCATAGAAGTCAATTCCCCCATAATCACCAGTTTTTAAGCAACCAAATGAGAAAAAAAGGTAAGAATAAAATTTATCATTTTCCTCTTAAACCAATTCCTTTTCTAAATAAAGTTGTTCAAACCAAAAATATGGTTAAAGTGGTGAGGAAAAAAGGGTTTTTAGAAACATTAAAGCACATTTAAATAAACATCCCCCTTATTGATACCATTAAGAAAATACCAAGGTACTAAAAATTATTAAAAGACCTTTGTAGAAACCTAATATGGATTAAAGGAAATTATTAAATCAAACATTAAAGGAATGTGTCAACACTCACTACACTAACTCAAGATATACCAAAAATGTGCAAGGATATGGGGACATTCACCATTCCATGCACCATTGGAGAGTTACACTTTTCTAATGATTTATGTAATTTGGGAAATTCCAAAAATGTGATTTATCACTATGTATTCTCTTCTTTATAGGTTGGTAAGTTGAAGCTGATGAGATTAGTATTTAAGTTGGAAAATAGAGCTACAACATATCCAACTGAATTACATGAGGATGTATTGTTCAGGTAAGAGACATTATCTTTCCAGAAGATATCTATGTGTTTAATATGGAGTTTGATCAGGTAAATTATCATTCTCCCATTATCATATATAGTACCTTCCTAAAAACTAAAAAAACTCATATGCTTTCATAAGGGTGCACTTTCCAAGGAGTATGTAGATGAATTTATAATATTTAATCTTAAGGAATCTATGAAGTACCCTCATAGGTATTTTCTAATTTTTTTTTCTCCCATTTTAAACCACCAAGTAAAAACCCCATGTATTTTTATTATCTTATGATTAGATATATTTTTATAATTGGTTCTAGTTTGATGTCTAAGAGAACTTACCCATATAATTCTAATAAAAAAATCTCTCTTGGATTTGATTTTAATGTGGATTAATTTTCTAATTTTGATCATTTTCACTCTGATTATGACATGTTTTTTGAGTATATTGATGGATTTGATACATTATTCTATGATTTTGATGATGTCTATTTTGATATTGATGTTCATTTTTTACATATTTTAGTTCCTTCAATGTCTCCATCTATACATCCCCCCTATATTGGATCTCAATCTATTTCCACCCAGTCTCAAATATTCAAACTTATTGGGTGGTGAGATATTACCTACTTTTTTTCTAACAATATCTCTTTTGAACATAAAGAAAAACTTTTGAATATTTTTAGGGAGAACATTGGGGAAGTTAATTGGACCTTTACTGACATATTTGGTATTATCCCCTCTATTTTCATGCATTGGATTCTTTTAGAGGATATGGATAAACTATTTATCCAAAAAGGATACTTAATCTAATTGTTATGGAATTTGTTAAAAAAGAAGTTGAAAAATTGCTTGGTAGGTATCCTTTATCCGGTTTTAGATTCCCTATTGATGAGTTTTATTCTGGTTGTGCCTAATAAAAGTGGTGTTGTTATTGATAAAAATGAGAGAGAGGAGTTAGTTACAATGAGGGTGAAAAATATTTGGAATGTGTGTATTGAGTATAGGAACTAAATCAATCAACTTACAAGGATCGTTTCCCCTCCCATTTATTGATTAAATGCTTGAGGGAATAGCTGGGAAGACATACTATTGTTTCTTAGATGGATTTTATAGATATTTTTAGTTACCTATAGCTCTATAGGATCAAGATAAGAAAAAATTCACTTTTCCATTCAGTACATTTTCCTACTATAGTATGACATTTGGACTTTTTAATTCCCTAGGTTCCTTCCAGATATGCATGGTGAGTATTTTTTTCAGATTTCGTTGATACCACCATATTGGTAATTATGGGTGATTTTACAATGTATAGATCTTTATTTTATGAATGTGTCTTTAGTTTTGTAAAGTTTTGGAAACGGTTTATTGATAAGAATCTGGTTTTGAAATTTGAAAAATGTCATTTCATGGTAGATCATGTAATTATCTTAGAGAAAGTAGGGTTAAAACATAGAATAGAGGTTGATAGATCTAAGGATGATATTATTTTATCCTTTTCATATCCTTCATGTATGTGTGATGTTAGATAATTCATATAGAATATATGATTTTATAAAAACTTCATCAGAGATTTTAGTAATATCGTTCTACCATTATCTAGATTGCTTTAAAAAAATATTGAATTATTTTTTGATGATTTATGCAGGGTATCATTTTATGATCCAAAGAAGCATCTGACCACTCTAGTGATCATACATCCCCCATTATGGGATCTTCCTTTCGATCTTATGTGTGATGTGTCCTACTTATAATTTCGAGTTGTTTTATATCAAAGGGTGGAAGGGAGGTCCCATGTGATTACTTATGAATCAAGGGCTTTGTATTCAGTCCAATAAATTTACACCATAGCAGAAAAGGAATTTCTTTCTATTATATTTACTTTAGATAAATTCAATTCATATTTTTTGGCTCTAATGTAGTTGATTTTTCGACACTATAGCTCTGAGGTACCTCTTACAGAATCTAGATGCAAATCCTAGACTTATATGATATATTCTCCTTCTTTAGAAATTTTAATATTAAGATAATAGATAGTAAGGTTTCAGAGAAATTGGTAGCAGACTACATGAGTAGGTTTAATCATACACTAGAGGATGACACCTTAGACCAGGTACCACTTCAGGGCACTTTCCTCAAGGAGAATCTCTATGTCATCTCAGGTACTCATCCGTTGTATGTATATTTAGTAAAATTCCTTGTTTCCTCTAAAATCACAGAAACTTTTAATAAAAATCAATTCCAAAAATTAAAGGTTGAGTCTAGGTTTTATGTGTAGGGTGATCCCTACCTATTCCACATGTTTTGTGACCAAGTAATTATGAGATGTGTCCTCGATCAAAAGTTTTAGTCTATTTTTAATTTTTCATATACACTTTCTAATGGTAGAAACTTTGTATCTCAATAGACAATTAATAAAGTCTTAGACTCTGTATTATATTTTCCTTGATTGTTCTGATATGCTCATGTATTTTTTAAGTCATGTTGACATTTCTAATAGACTGGAAACATTTTGAGGAGACACAAGATACCCCAAAAACCAATATTATTCCACAAAATTTTTGATGTTTTGGGAATTGATTTTATATTTCCTTTTCTAAGTTCATTTTATTTCTTGTACATTTGGTCAATATTGATTATGTTATGAAATTGGTGGAGGAGAAGGACACCAGGACTAATGATTCTCATTTTGTAAATTATTTCTTCAAGGATCATATTTTCTATAGGTTTGGTGTACTAAATACCATCATTAGTTAACAAGGGACATACTTTTCTAATAAAAATTTTGATTCCCTTCTTCAGAATTATGGGGTGACACCTAAACCTTCTACTCTATACGACCCCCAAGAAATAGTGAGATCAAAGTTTCAAATTGAGTGTTGAATTTTTTTTAGAAAACTTTTTCGATGAATAGAAAATATTGGATAAATATATTGGATAATGCACTTTGGGCTTGTAGTATGGAATATAAAACACCCATTGGTATGTCCCCATTTCAGATTATTTTTTGGAAATCATGTAATCTCCTTGTGGAAGTTGATCATTAGGCATATTGGGCTATAAGGAAATACAACATGCATTTATCCCAGGATGTAATTCAAATAAAGCTTCAAATTCAAGATATTGGGGAGATTCAATTGTCATAATATGAGAACTCAAGGATGTAAAAAGAAAAAATAAAAAGTGTATCATGATAGAATGATCCAAAAAAATGTAGTTTCTTATAGGATATAAAGTCTTACTCTATATTTTGTTACTGCAACTAATTTCTGGAAAGTTGTGTTCAAAATGGTTATGTATTTATATTTTATTTAATTTTTTCAATATGGTGTAGTGGATATTACACATGGGGACCTAGGAAATATATTTACAGTCAATGGGAAATTTTTGAATCAATACATTAAGGGATCTTCTACTGATGCAATTGATTTCATCACATTGTATGACCCCATCATCACTTGATAATATCATATTATTCCTAACACTTTAACTTTTATATTATTTGTACTATTTAAAACTCTACATTTCATGTGCACATATCATCTCATAGGATCACATTTAGGATAATGAAATATTTTAAGTGTGGAAATGGGAAAAAATAGAATTGTTATTTATGATTTTTATTTGTGTGTTTTGTATGTGTTTTTTTTAGGTTTTCTATTAAATTTTCAAAAAAAAGAACAACAACATATAAAATAACAAATAAAAAACATATCATGTAACATGATTATTTACATGTGGAATATATCAAAAATGAATGTTTTCAAAATTCATTGGTAACATGATAATATTGAGCAATATTTCATCCTTAATGGTTGATTTTTATAAAAAAATGATGGTGTCGATGATATGATTGGTTGTGTCATTATAAAACTATTTATATTTTTACACTATTCTTTATGATATTTTTCCACGGTAAATTTTTTCATTGAATATTCCACACAACATTTCAAGAAACCATGACTTGTTAATTTTTTCCTATATTATTAAAGGTACATACAAGTTTGGTAAAAAATAATCTTATATTAATGGTTAGTCCATAAATTTATTTCTCTTTCGATCAGTTTCATTGCATTACTAAATTAACCTATTCATGTTTACAAGGTATCAAATAGTTGTACACCCTTAAAAAATCAAAAAAATATAAAATCAAAAAAATATATTTTAATAAATATCAAAGTGATGAAATATATAGCATGTGGGGATATCTTAGTCGGTAGCTTAAGATTTTAATTATGGGAATACTTAAGTGACTAGGTCTTGAAATTTTATTACAATGTAATACTGAATAAGTTCAGTATAATTAATCTAGGTAAGAGATATAGTTTTACATAACCTAAATGTATCTAATAAATGGTTGATATATGAGCTTGAAATGGTTGGAACACACATATGTGGAGAATTAAAGGCATGGTAGACCCATAACTTGTTTCTATTTGATTAGTGTCATAGATCTCCCAAGATTTTTTTTTAATTAATTTATGAGACAATGAATTTAAAATTTATTGATAACTACTCTTGATGAGATTCTTAATTTTCATATATTTCCACTATGGATTGGTAAATATAAACATGCATATATTGTCATAATTTTCTAGAATACAAAAAATGAAACATTTCCTAAGAGTGAAAAAAGGTAAGTGTGTGGGAGTTGATAAAAAACAATTTTATTGAATATTTTATTGATAAAAAATGACATTATTTACTCATGTTTTTTTTAAATATTTTTATTTATATAATATTTGGGACTAGACCACTCATTTAAAAATTTTATGAAAACTCCATTTTTTCCTTTTAAAGTTCACTATAGTATTTTAGCCATAAATATTTTTACGTGACTTGTTTGAAAATAAAATTTTTTAAAAGTGTTATTCACTAAATTAGATAACATTTTAATTTAGGAAATATTAGTTCGAATATAGATTTGATTGTATTAAATGGGACATGATGTCAAAGATAGACAAGACTCTCCACATTGGGAATTATATCAGTATTTGTCCCATAACTTCTTCATCCTTGCTTGGATTGGGCCCAAATGTGGGTAGAAGATATAGAACTCAATTTATCACAAATAATATTTAGTTAAGGTTGTATGGTTCATGAATTTTGGAGGTAAAAGTATCATTGAATTTTGGATTAAAAACTTTTGCTGAATTTCTCATGCACACTTGAGAAGTCTTGAAACTCTAGCCTCTCCTACACTCAATAAATGTGTTTTTCATCATCTGGAGGGGTTGGATGTGAATTATAGTGTTTTTAGCATAGTATAAGTGGTGAATTTACATTTAAAACACCATTACTATGGGGAATCTGTCAATTTAGTATCTCCTCCAAAATTATCTTTTTTTTCTCTTCTTTATCATAATATTGTTATTCTTTTAATAAAATTTCTATTTCACTCACATTTCTTTAATTATTTTCAGTTTTATTTTTATTTATTTTACTTATTTGGTATATAAAACTAGAGTTAAAATTTAATTTGGTTATACATTTTATAAACCTTTGCAAATGAAATTCGTTTCTACGATGACTACATCGCCCAATAAAGAGTAGTTTTCGTAGTAATTGATCTTCCTCTTACCTTATTTATTTATTTATTTTTAATAAATAATCTTCTTTAATTCACATATTATATTCTATTAATTTAGTTTTAAATTTAAAATAAACTAAGAAATAAATTTATCAATTAACACAAAAACATGTGTGGTGGAGTAATGTGTGAATTGTGAGAGTGTGATCTTAATGGGTAAAATAAAAAGACACTAGATAAATTTATAGAGTTCAAAAAAAATTATATAAAAAAAATAATCCCCGTTTATAGAATGTATAAGTTCTTTAATTTATCACTAACGATAATCTATCCTTATAACAACAATCAAATTAGGGTTCTACGATTGCATGTTCTGAAGTTGGCGTATGGTTTAATTAATTTCATCTTGGTGGTTAAGTTAATTCTCATAGGGTTCAAGGGTTAAAAAATTAAAAGACCATAATTAAGTGGATTTAAATTTTAATGATAATTATTTATAATTATGTGAATAATAAAAGATACATATATTACACCTTCTAAAATATTTTCTAAGAAAATATCTTCTAATTTCATTTTCTTGATCTCATGTCAAAAAAATACAATATTCTTCAAGAATAATTCCTATTACTTTATAAATGATAAACAAGACCCCCATCCTTTTAAGTATTGTGTTTATTTTATTTTATTTCCAAAATACATTTAATATTTTTTTAATTACTTCCTACTTTGGGAGATAAACTTGGTCAGCCACTATGCTACACCAAAATAACCAAAAACCAAACATCATTTAAGAGTTCCCATGATATAGCCTTTCAATACTCTACTTGAATAATCCTCACAACCTCCATTGATGTAAGTTTTTCTTGACTCTATTAACTTTTGAAGTAGTCAAATTGAAATCTACTTTACCAACTAGTTTAAATTTTATTTAAAATACTCTTATATTTTTATCAAAAAAACATTTTGTTATAAATTCATATAAAAACCTTAATCCATTTATGAAATATGAAAAAAAAAACTAAAAATTACATTTGTAATTTTATTTCCAAGTTATATTCATACCCCATTCATATAAACATTTCCAAACTACTATAGTGTGTGACGTTTCTTTAAATAATGTCACCGCATAGTTGATTCTATATTAATTCCTCATATAGGATTTAATTTCTGGTGTATTATATATTAATACTTTAGATAGTTTTAGATAGATCATTTTATGTTAAGATAATTCCATAATTTAGTGCATAAAACAATTGTGAAAATAAATTTGAAGTAGATGACATGTGAAGTAGTGTTAAATCCATCACTTCCCTATCAGCTAATGCTATATACTTTAAGAAGTTTTCATTGTTTTCCTATTTGATGCACAAAACACCACTATCTATCACCATGACATGTTTCTGACACTTCTAGAATTCAATGTTAATATAATCTTAAGAATATTCAACATAATTCACTTTAAATATTTCTCTTCTAATTTTTAAATTATTTAACATTAACTATTTGATGTTGATAATTAACACAATTCTGAAAATTTAAATATTTTATTAAAATTAATCCACTACAACTGAAACAATTTCAAATATACACTATTCTGAGATTAATATTTATTTTTTCAATAATATATGCATCCAATGGATTAATTTATATTCCACCAATTGATCCTTTATGGGAAAAATTCTAAGTTATATTCTATTTATTAATGTGTTCATAGATAAAATGAAATCTTATCTCAATGAGTATTGTATTTGAATGATGAATTGGATTCATAAAAATTGATACATAAGAAGTTTTTTTTAACATAAACTGGTTGTTATCACATATTCAATTTCTAATATGGATAATTAAAACTAGTTCTAATTCCTTAAAATATACATAACAATGATGTTTTAAAGAATGTGGAAAATACTAATTATACTTTTTCAGTCCATCTTATATGAAAAATATAAATCTAATTAACTTAAAAACTCTAGATTTTTCCTATTAGGGTATAATAAATTGAGATTAAATTTTCCTTTCATATAATTAGCTTTCATCTTAATAGGTATCAAATGAATTTCCTTATAATTTTTAAAAGTTCTACCTCAAATGAAAATAAAATACAAGAGAATATGTCTTCTTTTATTTAAACATAGTAGAACCTCAGTCATTCCTCTAAATGTTTTATAGTCATATTTATGATATAATTCAAAATAGTGTTTTTATTGGAAAATAAATATGGAAATAATTGGTTTTGAAGAATGAAAAACAAATAAAAGAGTGAGAGAGGGATGAAAAGGGGATAATTTATATTTTTGAGGAAAATAAGATCTATATTTAGAATGGTGACCTTAAACACGTTCAAGATATATAAACATTCCCAAAATAGATCATGCATACACTCAAATTCTAATACATTGTTTATATATCAATGTATATTAACATTATATGCATACATTATGTGTATTTATTTATTTATTTTAAAAAATAAATATTATTGAACCGTATATGATGAATATGAATCAGAAATGGATGGATGTTAATTGTATGATAAAGGAGAATGAGTATGAAGTTAAATAATTGATCAAGCTTCCAATACAGAATGCATATGACCTTTATTAATTTCTTTTTCCATTTTTATATTGTTTTTATACAAGATGAAGTCATCTAGAAGAGTTTTAAAAATATTTTATTTTTTATGGAATAGATCAAAACTATTAATGTTAGACAAAACACAAGGAAAAAATAAATATACATAATAACTTTTATGATACTTCCATTTATGGATCATTTTAATTTAATAATGGTGTAAATTATGAATAAGATCGTATGAAAGAAATGAAAATGGAAATTGAAAATGACCTTCATGATTCTATAATGTTTTTTGAGAATTTTTGTTATTATACAAAGAGACCATTATATACTGGTTGTAATAAATATATTACACTGTTATCTCTATTGAAGTTATATAATTTTAAAGCGGGCAGCAGATAAAGTATCAATAGTTTTATAGAGCTACTTGGTCTCCTGATTGATATGATACTATAATAAAATTATATTCCTTATCGAACAAATAAAATTAAGTGAATTTTACATTCAATGGGTATGATATCTAAAAAAATACATGTTTTTGAAAATAATTCAATATTGTTTCATAAGAACCATGAATCACTCAAAAAATTCTCTAATTTTGTCATAGAATAATACAAGAAAGATTAATCATGTCTTTTAAAAGTTTTATAAAACTTTCATATCATTTCGAAGGATCAGATGCCAATATGGATGTCAGGAAACCACTAAACAACTGACATACCACATTGATTAAAGAATTGAAAATGGAAAAATATGTGACCCAATAAACTCTCCTTAGTGGAATAAAATTGATTATGAGTTTACTAAATTTGGAAACAATACTAGATACCTAAATATTGTGTTATCTAAATATAGAATAAATATTATTAGTGTACAAATAAATAATCAAAGTAAATGGTCAATTAAGTTAGTAAATTATAACATACCACTCTGTTTATGCATGAAGTGAAAATATATTATGTTTTCTCTGCTTCTACAAGGAAAAAAACAACCCGATAATGATATAGATTTCTATTTGGATCCATTTATTAAATATCTAAATTGATGTAGGATAAATATTTTATATTTTATGATTCTCTTAGAAGTGAATTGTTCATATTCAGAGCCATGTTTTACTAGATGATAAATGAATGTCTAGATTATGTAAAAATTTTAGTATATAAATTTAAAGGAATGTTGGTGTGTCCCATTTTTGAATAAGTTACACAATCAATTGGGTTGTAAAAATCATAGAAGACTTTGTTTTTTGGAATTTCCAAATTTTCATCCAAAATGAAATAAATTTTGATCCTAGATGACATCATTAGATGGAAATACAAAAAAGTTACACCACCATCTACACTAATGGATTATAAACTATTTGAGAAAGTAAAATATATTGACACTAATTTCATTAAACCTATTTTAAAAAACTAAATGGAATCGGGTTTCTAAAAGAGATCAATTTTATTTGAATTGTCATACTATAATTGTTTGTACGTCATAATTTTTTCATTGTCATTCATGTAGAAAAAAATGTGATAATTATATTATAACATTAGTAAATATACTAGAAAAATAAAAGATGGCATTAAAGATATGTAGGAAATGATTGACATGCAGATAAGGGGTGAGTTATCATAGGTGAAGAGTGAATGATGAAATTTTATTTTTGCAGTAGATTACACTCTATCTAGATAAGGAAATTTTCAATTTTTCAACTTCCTTAATGGTGTCAATGTTCCAAAGTTATATTCATAAAACATCAAGAAGATCATATTAGTGACTAATTAAAAAGTTACAAGGTCTAAAATCATAAAATTTTCTTATTTTAATGAAATATTTAATTCTTGTATCATTATTTTTCATTCTACCAAAAAATGTATGTCCTACATTAACCCAACATTTCTTTTTTCAAAGGAATATGTAGAAAAGAAATAGGCCTGATGAAATTTCCAATTATGAATAATGAAATTTTACTCATATTATTTGAATTGGAGATATTCTTACTACCACCATTCTTTGATATAATGGTCCCTCTGATGGTTCACTTTCATGGATAGATTCAACTATTTGGTTTTGTACATTACAGATCGATATACCCCATTGAATGATATATGAAAATTGTAAAAGTGTAAGTCAAAAATAAAAGTTGTCTAGAAGGTTATATTATAAGGAAATATATTATTAAAAATACTATTCAATTTTATACCAATTTACTATTATATGTTGATAGTATTAGTCTCCCAAAATCTCATTATATTGGATGTCTTATTTCTGAAGGTATTTTTAGAAAATATATCATTAAAATTTCCATTACAGAGAAATAGGAAGATCACTTTACATTTCAAATAATATTGCATAGGTTTCTCCACACATCTAATCCCAAAAAGTAATTTATATACATTTAAATCCATCAAGGAATAAAGGATAGATATCAAATACACATAATAAACAGTTTATATGATGGTTTCATGATTATATTTATAAGGAGTTATATGAAAATCTGAATTGAATTGTTGAATGATTGTTATGGATATCCAAGGGACTAGATGTAAATTTTATATCTTACACTAGTTTTGTAATTAATGTTTATATGTTATATACATAGTAACAAGATAACACAGTATGATGAAAAATAGAAGAGGTTTTCTTGGGGTGGAAACGATGCATGAATATGGTTCTAATGATATAAATCCAATTAATTAAAATATGTCATATTTCAGTGTCATTGAACAGATATATGATTTCGATTATAAAATATTTTAAGTGTTGATTTTCCATTGTAAATGGGTTGACAATAGGAGTATAGTGAAATTTGATCAATTGGGATTTATTAATGTGATTTTTTATGGAGAGTTATAATGATGAACTATTCATATTGGAATCACATGTAGTGAAAGTATTTTATATCTGAGATCTAGTAAAAAATAATTGGTCAATTGTTCTATTGAAGACTAAAAAACTACAAGGTCACATGAAACTTCTATTGAGAATCACCCTTTCATTGGTAGATCAAAATCATTTAACATAGGTCTTAATGGAGACAATATATTCCTTGTTAGAAGGTAACACAATGAGTGTATTTGGATACTCGATAGAGGATTCAAATCCCTTCAGCCTTTAAATAAAAAGAAGAGAGAACTCAATGAGAAGGTTAAAGTGTTTTAAATATACTATTATTTTTATAATAATATAATGTGTTCTCTATTTCATTTATATAATCTAAATTATATGTTTGACTACTAATGAAAATAATGACTTCTCTGCATTCTAATAATTCCAATCCCAAGGAAGAACTCTTGAATAATGTTGAAACTGATGAATTAAAATGGGATCTGCAACATGTTGATGAAAAAAACAAGAATAGTATAGAATCACTGTGTTAAGTAAAATTATCAATGTAAGAATAAGAGGTATAAAATTTCAAGTTTTATTGAATCAATGCGGATAAAATTTTGACCCCAACAAGTCAATGTTCATTAGTTACAATAGGGACACAATAAGAATTCATGTGCCAATCGATATAGATACAAGGAACAATGTCATGCCTATATTAACGAAACCCATTTGGGAAGATATTGGGGTAATGGTATGATATACATTCTCTATTTTAACAAAAAAATACATTATAAAACGTCCATTTACTTTTAATTGTCCTTTACAAAGTTCATTTACTTTAGATTATTAGCATAAGAAATATATATTAATGGTCATATTAAAATCTCATTGAGGATTCCAAACACTTCCTACAAAGCACTATTTCATATATTTCTAAGTTTAAAGTAAACCTATACCCATTAATTATGTATGTACACATTATAAACCAATAAATGCAAAAATATTTCATTAACTATCATATTAAAGAATAATTTTTGGTGCTTATAGTCAATAATATTTCATTTGAAATTATTTATTTTATCCACTTTGATTCAAATATTTTAATTTATGAAATAAAAAAATAGTGATAAAAATAAATAATGTGTAACAAAACCAATGAACCCCTACCATAAGACAAGGATATGGTATGCTTCACTTAACAGGAAAATTGTATGTATATTAAATCTACAGTAAAATTTTTATGTGATATGAAACAACATATTCTATTTTGTTTATATATATATTGATGAATTATAATCCAAATCTACATCCATCCCACATCATGTTCTATGTAAGTAGGCCAGTGTAAATAAAGAGGGGAAAATAGTAAATGAAAACACATAATCAATATTTGAAACATGAGTAAGTATAATATAAAAGTATTTTTTTATTCGTTATAATAGTATTACATAAAAATATATTTTTATGTTTTTATGTTTTTTGTATGGTTTATACATAATAATAGACATATACTATACCAAAAAGAAACTAATTTTAGTGTCTCTGAATCATATGGAATAGTAAGGATGCATTAGAGGTGAATTCTTTGAAGTGTCACCCCGAACATATTTCGAGAAGACAATTTCACAGGGAGATACATATAAGATGATGAAAGGAATATAGTCACTGATAGATGATTTAAAATATATTATTGTCCATTATAGTTTATAATATTAATATATTTTAACGGATTAAAGAGACTATCATTTGAACAACGATCAGTACATAATGAGCCACATGACCCTACTTGCTTTTAGGCTAGTTATTCCCCTTAATTGTATTCCTTAACATAGTTAATAAATTTTTTCAAAACTATTTCTTATAAATTTGAATCAAATAACTTATGATAACTCTATATTACTAAAATTATATAGGGTGAAATTGTAGATGATTTATATCTATCAACATCAATGCATTACCTTATTGTGAGGGGTGTGGCGTATAGTATCCCTTGAGACATGATACACTATAAAAACACCTAAAATATCACTTGAGAGTGGGGATTGAACTAGATATCAAGACAAGCATTGAGTTTCCTATTATTCTTAATGATCTAGATGCTACCATGGCAGACAATACTATAGTAAAATTCATAGAATGGTCATTAAATCTTACAAAGATACATGAGGTATGTATTTCAAAAAATTTCTAAAATAAAAAAAAATTAACAGTTGGTGATAAAAGTTATGAAATGAGATATAATATTATAGAAAATAAGAAATAGCGGAATCATAAGGTCAAATCAATAAAATCTAGTTGATTAACCAATAAAACAAAAGGACCTTATGAGAGTAACTTCCTCCCACCAATTCCACTACCACATATATTAACATTAAATGTTCATACAGGTACAAAAATCAAAGATTAAAATATATCCTATATCGAATATGAACGCAAAATTTGGATATGTCATTACATATCCAGTTGGTCTCGAGATTATAAATGAGGTTATCAAGTATTAATGGATGAGAGTCTCAGATTTGAATACTTACATGAGTTACATTTTCATAATCTCTTTATCCAAATAATGATCTACTTTGTTCATTTCAGTTAATAACTATTCATATTTTCTAAAGATGTATATGTTACTACTATATAAAGGCAAAACTATAAGAAGAAATATTTGGATTTGTCAATAACTCTATCATTTCAATGAAAGAATTTTATTTATAATTGAAAGAAATTGAAAAGAAAAAAGTTGACATAAGCCTAACATATGAAAAGAAAATATCAGATAATAGACTCCTCTTGATGCCAACAATGCAAGGGTAAAACTATATAATATAATAAAATATTTATTTATTTATTTTATTACTTATTTTTATTTTTTTAGGAATCACTGGATACTAATATAAATCAATTTGGTTACCCCAAAATTTTATTTTTTAAATCTAAAGCATGGATTTCCAAAAATTCGATCATACATAAGGTCCATTTTTTATTTTTAATGAACTACAATAAAAATTTTATAGATAATAATAAAATTATATATTTTAGTTTGTGTTTTAACAAGAATATTTTTATGATAGGGAAATCTATAAATATCAACTAAATCCTGGTATGTGGTTAATGAATGAACACAAAAATACAATGGATTTCTTCAATTGGAAACAAATTATGGAATATATAGTATGATTTAACTATAAAAATATATTTTTCAACAATTTAATTATTATGGTTACTGTTTATACATAACCCAAAACAAAATAATGATAATTATTTTGGATGTTACCTTATCCAATTTATGGATGATATTGTATACCATCAACAAAACAACATCCCTGAATAGGTAATTTCTAAAGGTAATTACAATTCCATTTAAGATATTTTTTAATAATATTTTTTTTATATATTTTGTCAAAACTAATAGGACTTGTAATAGTATTTTTACTAAAAAGAAGAAGTAAATTTGTTTAGAGATGAGTGGGCTGACTGTATGGTGTCTGTATTTTTTTTGACATCATGTTGAGGCCATTACCCATCATGTATTTGATATAGTAAAGACTATAACCTTAGAGATATATTTGGGATGTGAATAATTGTTATCATAATGCTTTTGATAATATTTTTACTAAAATAAAATTCAGTTTTTCACTAATTTACTTTATTTTAGGGTTAGTAAGAGTTATTAGAAACTCAAAAATTATTTGGTGATGAACCCACAAAGAAAGAAATATTCGATTTGGTTCCCAAGGATATTGGACAACAGGATATAACGGAGATAATGGTGACAGGTAAATATACCAAGGATCCTTTTACCAATAAATATGAAAACATATTACTAAATACTAGGGAAGGTACTTTTATGCTCCAAGACACATCATTTTCATTTTATGTATTACTAATTTTTAAGGAGTTTGTAAAAATAGTATGGGCCTTATTACAATCACTTACACCTCCATGATGAAGAAGTAAGGTGAATTAATTTTCTTTCATTTTTTATTCAACTAAATACATTTAAATGAATGGTAATTTAAATAATAATAGATCACCCATATACTGGTACACTACTCAAAGTATAAAAGAGAAATTAACTATGAAGGAAGTCCAACTCGAGTTTGAAGTTGAATTTTTTTTAGGTAGGTTGATCTCTATAAGGTAATTTAGTTTAACATAATTGTAATATTGTCAAAACTAAGAAAAAAATATCATATTATTATCAAAATTTATGACAATGATACATATGTCATTTGAGATTTGTATGAATCAACAACACAACAATATGACAGATGGTGTGGCTGTTATGAGTCTATGTGTGTGTTTACAATATAAAATTGTCATTTTACATTAAAATGTGTGTCACTTTTCCAAAACAAAGAAAACAATATCATATTGTCTTGATAATTTTTAATAATGATCTATAATTAAATTCTGGAATGTAGGAATCAACCAGACATCAATATGACACATGATGTGTCTTGTATGACTCAAAGTGCATGTTTTCACCTTAAAAGTCTCATTTTTATTTAACACATGTTTCACATTTTAAAAATTAAGAAAAAAAACATATATTGTTTTCAAAATTTATTATAAATATCCATAATTTATTTTTGATGTGTAGGAGTATACCGAATGTTAATTTAACACACAATTTGGCTGGTATGACTCAAAGTGTATGTTTATTATATAAAACTTTCATTTTAGTTTCAAACACATGTCACATATTCAAAAGAAATAAATTGAGTTTTGATTGGTTTAAAACTTTAAGAAATTAATCCATTATTCATTGTTTATGTGTAGTAATTTATTGTACATTAATCTAACACATGATGTGTCCAGCATGACTCAAAGTTTCGTGTTTTCAATATAAAAGTGATATTTTAGTTTAAAACATATATAGATTTGTCAAAACTAAGAATACAAGATCATATTATTTTTAAATTTTTTAATAATTATACATAATTCATTTGTGATGTGTATGAATCAACCGCACATAAATCTGATACAATATGTGGAAGGTATATCTCTAAGTGCATTTTTCCAATATAGAAGTGTCATTTTAGTGTAAAATACATTTCTCATAGACAAAACTAATTAAAATATCATGTATTTACTTGAAACTATAGGAAAATTATCTAAAATTTTCTTTTGTTATGTGGGAATGAACCTCATGACAATCTGACACACAATGTAGCTGGTATGAATCAAAGTGTGTGTTTTCAATATAAATGTTTTATTTTATTTTAAAACATGTGACACATAACCAAAAATAAGTAAACAAGATCATATTGTATTGATACATTTGGAAAAAGATCCATAATTCATTTTTTGTGTGTAGAAATCATCTTCACATCAATCCAACATACAATGATTCTAGTATGACTCCAAGTGCATGTTTTCAATATAAAAATGACATTATAGTGTAAAACATGCATCACATACAAAAAAACTATATAAATGAGCTTATATTGTATTTAAACTTTTGTAAAATGATCCTTAATTTATTTTTTACATCTAGGAATTGACCAACTTTAAATCAAACACAATATGTGGTCTATACGACTCAAAGTGCATGTTTTTAGTATAAAAGTGTAATTTCAACTTAAAACTCACATCACATAGAAAACAATATGTAACAAATAATTTATTGTATTAATAATTTATTATAATTATCCATAACTCATTTTTGGTGTGTAGGAATTGACGACACATCAATCCAACATATATTGTGGCTGGTATGATATGATTTTTATGTTTTTAATATAAAATTATAATTTCTGTTTAAAACATGAGTCACATTGTCAAAACAAAGAAAATGAGCACATATTGTTTTCAAAATTTTGGATGATGGTCGTTAATCGGTTTTTGATGTGTATTAATTAACCACATATAAATATGACATAATATGTGGCTGGTGTGACTCAAAGTGTGTGTTTTCAATATAAAACTGACATTTTAGTTTAAAAGTGCATCACAGAGAAAAATCCAAGAAAACAATCACAAATTTTTTTAAAACATTATTGAAAATGATCCATAATTCATTTCAGATGTGTATTAATTGACCCCATATTAATTTGACATAGGATGTGGCTAATATGATTTCAAGTGTGTGTTGTTAATATAAAAGTATCATTTTAGTCTAAACACATGTCACAAATCCAACTCTGAGTAGATGAGATCATATTTCCTTGAAAATTTAGAAAAATGATCCATCATTTTTGGAATTTATGAATTAATTACATTCCAATCTAACCCATGATGTGGTCAGTATGACTTCAAGTCCATGTTTTCAATATAATAGTGTATTTTTACTTTAAAATGTCCATCAAATAGCCAAAACTGAGTAAAAAATATCAAATTATATTGAAGCTTTCAAAAATGATCCGTAATTATTTTTTGGTTTGTTTTAATCTACCATAAATCCATCCAACACATGATATTTTGTTATGACTCCAAGTGTCTGTTTTTGATATAAAAGTGTCATTTTAGTTTAAAATGGTTATCGTGTTATAGAAACTATGAAAAGTAGCATGTATTGTTTTAAAACTTTAGGAAACTAATCCTTGATTATTTTTTGATGTGTAGTAATTTACATCATTTCAATCTAACACACGATGTCGCTGATATGACTCAATGTACATTTTTTCAATATAAAACTATAATTTTAGCATAAAATGCACATGACATATCTAAAATTAAGAAAAAAAATATTGATTTTATTACAAATATTATGAAAATTATCCCTAAATAATTTTACATATGTATGAATTTAACTCACATAAATGTGAAACACGATGTGGATGATATGACCCAAGTTACATGTTTTCAATATAAAAGTGTCATTTTATCTTAAAATGATTATTACATCACTGAAACTATACAAATGAAATAGGATTATTTTCAAAATTTATGAAAATGATCAATAATTAATTTTTTACAAAAAGGAATTGATCGCACATTAATATGACACATGATGTGTTTGGTATGAATCCAAGTTCATGTTATCAAAATAAAAGTTTCATTTACTTTAAAATGATCATCATATAGCTTAAAGTAAAAAAATGAGATGGGTTTTTTTTAAAACTTTTATAAAATGTTCCATAATTCATTTATGGTGTTTAATAATTGACCTCACATAAATCTGATACACGATATGATTGATATGACTCCAAGTGTGTGTTTTCTATATATAAGTGTCATTTTAGTATAAAACACACATCACATAGATAAAACTAAGTAAATGAGGTTATATTGTAATGAAACTTTAAAAAAATATCCATATTTCATTTTTGGTGTGTACGAATAAATAGTATGTCAATCCGACACATGATGTGGTTGGTATGACTCAAAGTACATGTTTTCAATATAGAAATTTCATTTTAGTTTAAAATGAACATCACATGGAAAAAACAAATTAAATCAATTAGGATTGTCTTGATACTTTGGGAAAAATCTCCCTAATTCGTTTTTTGGTGTGTAAGAATCAATCACACATCAATCTGATAGATGATGTGGCCGATATGTCTCCATGTGTGTGTTTTCAATATAAAATGTCATTTTAGTGTAAAATCTGTATCACATATATAAAATTAAGTAAACTAGATTGGATTTTCCTATAAAATTACTAATGATCAATAATTCATATTCATCAAATGGTAATTTATCATACATCAATCCAACAAATAATGTGGATGGTATGACTCAATATGTGTGTTTAAAATATAAAGGTGTCCTTTTAGATTAAAACACACATCATATATCCAAAACTAAGTAAATGAATCTGTATTGTCTTTATACGTTAGTAAAATGATCTGTAATTGATTTTTGACAAGTGAGTAGGTATGAATCTCACATTTATGAGACTTTTTCTATTTGGAATATGTACATATTTATGATAATACAAGGGAAAAGCTTGATTCTAAGTCTAAATCATGTTTCTTTATTGGATATAGTATTGAGGAGTTCAATTATCACTTTTGGGATGATAATAACAAGATTATTATTATAATTCATAACATAATATTTAATGAACATGTCATGTACAAAGACTCTCATGCAGTTTAAGTTGATAGTGGGAATAAAAAATCAAAATTCCATGAGTAAGTGGAGCTTGAAGGTGTACATGATCATGTGACAGCAGAACTAGTGGAGCCTACTCCTCAAGTAGAATTGAGGACATCAATATGGATGAGAAGGAATGTGAAGAGGTATTCTCCATCCTTAGGTTATCTTTTTTTTATTTATTGTGGAGAACCATAATTTTTTTAAGATGAAATGTAGTTTAAGGAGTCAAACAAGTGGGAGTTAGATATGAAGGAAGATATTTATTCATTACATAAAAACAATACTTGGTTGTTTCACCTTTTCCGTGAGGAAATAAGTAATTGTAGAAAAAATGGGTGTAATGTGTCAAGGAAGAACATTATGGTAAGAGGAGAAACATAGCTAGGCTAGTGGTGAAAGTTTTTTAATAGAATGAATGTATGGACTTGAGTGATATTTTTTATCCTATAGTAAATCTTACCACTATCTGGGTGGTTTTTTTTCATTTTTTTCATCAGAACACTTATACCTTGAGAATATTTATTTCAATACTAATTTTATTCATATAAATCTTGAGGAGGTCATCTATATGTTGCATCCAAAGGGATACATTGAGTCAGGGCAGGAAGACCTAGTGTGAAACCTCCAGAAGAGATTATATAGTTTAAAGCAAGAACCAATGCAGTGGAACCAAAAGTTTCATGAATTCATGACTAAAAATGCATAAAAATGATGTGGCATAGATCAATACAGCTTCATAAAATCTTTTAGTGATGGATACATTGTACTAATTTTATATGTGGATGACATGTTCATTAGAGGATCATGTATGCAAAGGATTGATGAGGTAAAAGGGAAGTTACATGAGGATTTTGAGATAATATAACTTGGATTATATGGTGAAATGTTATGTATGAAGATCAACAGATACCACCCAACAATAAAATTGATCAAATCCATCAAATACATTGTTCATTATTGTTGGAAACTCTTATAGATAGTGTCTAATTCAGATATGGTAGTTGGTATCTTGAACACTCGGTCTAGGAATGTCCCATGGAGAATGTTGTTTCCTTGGATTGAATGTATTTAGAATGTTAATTGAATTATTCTTGATGTTACACATATTTACAAGGAATTTAAATAGGTTGCTAATGCTTTTTCAAAGAGATCCATTGTGGAGTCAAGCTTAATATGGTCCTTTTTGGCACTGAATTTCTACTCATAGTTTGGTGAGGAAGGTTCATGAAATTTCTTTCATACTTGACTTTTTAAATCCTTCTGGTGATGTCATAACTAATTTTTATTTAATAATATTTGGTAGGAGTGGTTATACCTAGCTCCAGGACTTTTTTGGTATATTTATGTTTTGGGAAAGAAAATTAATTATAGGTGTATATGGATGCCAACCTTAGAGGTGATGTAAACGGAAGGTAGAGTACTACAGGTTATGTACTTCCTTATGGAGGAACTATAATAATATGGATATATAAATTATAGAAGGTGGTAGATCTATCTACTATAGATACAGAGTACGTTGTGGTAACAAAATATGGAAATGAGATTATTTGGATGAATATCTTCTTCGATGAGATGGGTAGAAGTTGAGAGGAAAATGTATTACACTATGATAGTCAGAGTGCTATACATATTTAAAGTAACCTAGTGTTTCATTCACAGAATAATAAAATTTAGTTGAAGTTTCATTTTATCGAAGGCTTGATAGAGTATAGGTTTTTGACACTATGAAAGAATCATGGAACCAAAAATATAATAGACATATTGACAAATCTGATGGTAATACATAATTTAAGTAACTATTGTGCCTCTATTGGTCTCCACTAAAAAAGGGAGGATGAGAGAGAGAATATAGGAGAACACTATGGGATCAAAGAAGTGAAAATGGTAGGCATTTCATGAATCCTCAGCTTGAAATTAAAGTTGTAAATGGAAAGAACACACTTGTGAGTGGAGAAGAAGAGGATCTAAGATTAAAATAAATTCTTAGTAGAATAGAAGCATGCCAGCATTAAGAATCGGTCTATAAGTGTTATATTTTTGGACTGGTGTAGCATGGTCTATTTGGATGAATTTGGGTCGAATTATAGTGGATCAGACTATAGAAATCTTGTCTCTCTATAATAGTACTAAATGGTGACACCATTAGGAGATTGTATCAGTGTGTAATTCGAAATGGCATTGTAGAATAGTTGACCAGGAGACGCCAATTGGCCATTGAAGCATATTAAACTTTTAGAGATAGTGGCGTTGTTTATTTGTGTACATCTATCCACCAACAGTGTAGTAGTGTGGACTTAGGTGGTTATGGAACTATAGAGTAGTGGACATACTCTACGGTTAGTGGAATAATGCATCGTCTTCATTATTAGCTTAATTCAAGATAGGGTTTCTGTGTGTAAATAATTGATTATAACCCTTTAATTACTCTTCCAAATTAGTTAATTGATTCTACATCTCCTTGAATGTAGAAATTTTTCTAAAACCACGTAAATCATTTTGTATATGAACTTCTTATTCTTATTTTGTTCTATCCTTTCTTCATCTACAATCATGTATGTCACTGTAACTCTTGATGTTTCTAGAACATGTTGATCTTCTAAAAACCCTTTTTGTATTAACTTTATTTTTCTGCAAGTATCCAAGTATAGAATCACTTTAGTGATGATCCACACATGATTATTTCATTTTCATGCGATGTTGATTAATTTATGGGTGCTGACGTGGTGAAACAATCATCTTTAATTCTTCATCTTGATAACTTCAAGATCCTTCATGCTAAAAGGAGTTCATCTCATTCTTGATAAGATGAGAGAAATAATTTTAGAGAGATGTTTGTTGTGCACAATGATTCTCAATTCTTTATTAACCCTACAGTATAGACATAACCATCTATTTATACAGTTAGGTTTTATATTAAAATATTATTTAATTGTGTACCATCCCTTAAATATTATTATAATCCTTAAAAAACCCAATTTCATATGATATTATTATTATTATTTTATGGTATATACTAACTTGCACAATGATAAATCTTATTTTACCAGATTATAAATTAATATTAATCATTGGATGTGATTATAGCTCACTCCAATTCCATAAAATTTATTGAATTTGAGAATAAATGTTTTTATTCACTTAAATAAATATTTTATTCACAAACTAGAAAATAAATATTTATTATATATTCAATAAAATAAATATTTTATCTATAATCAAGAAAATAAATATTTATTATATATTCACATAAATAAATAAATTATTTATTAAAGAATAAATATTTATTTATTACCTTGGGAATACTTTTGATCAATAAAACTTGAATAAAATTATCTCTCAGTCTTCATAATAATATTTATTCCAATAATTACATTCAAATATAATTTAATTGAGATCAATAAAAACACTTAGTATATGAGCCCCTATGATTCTTTCTCATTGGGATTAGGTGGACTTTCCTAAAGTCCAAGATTCCTTTCTAGTAATGGTTCAAGGAACCCAATAGAAATAACTTAATGTTGAAACTTCAAAAACCACATATGAACGCTCACTTTGTAATATAATACCTTTGTATCAATATCTCATAAAGCATGTTTCACATCTATATCATCAACCAGTATGTTCGAAATGTCTTTATTTGACTATCTGAAATAAACATCATTACACCATGACCATGGAATTTAAGAGACAATTATATTTCAATCAAATTGAAAAGATATCAACCTCTATAAAGATGGAAGGGATGAATTATTCATTGACTTGTCTATTAATAACATGTTTTTTGTGATGCTCCAAAAGTAACCTACTTCCCACTAAAATTTATCCTGACAGTTTGTATTAATAAATTGATGTGTGTAAGTTATGACATGTATTAATGATAATCCTTAAGTCAAAGGACAATTAAAGATACTCACATATAAGAATATTTGATAACACCAGAACAAGAGGAATTCCTACTAGCGAGTCTATTCCCATAATCTTTCATCTTGAAGATTATAAAGTGAAAACTTAATAAGAATAAATCTCATCCACTGATGAGTAATAACACATAACAGTTTATATACTATGTAACATCCTAATATTTTAAAAGGAAACATTATAGCATACGAAAAAATAGATATTATTATTTAAATGTAACCATTATAACCTAGACTCTAAATTGACAGGTATAAAGAGGATTAATTAATTTAGAAAATAAATATAAATGTATTATCAATATAAATGTAATAAAAAAATTATTAAATAATCACTTAATTTTTATTAGTCATTTTATTCTTTAAAAACATATTTTCTTCCCAAATGATTTTCAAAGTTTTCAATGTACAAAAAAAATAATTAATCTCGGGAACATTTATAAAATTCATTTGATAAAATTAACTTTATTTTTTAAATAATAATATTAAAATTATCTTATTTTAAAATTTTAAAATTTTCTAAAAAATTTTATTTTTCAATGTATAATGAAAAATAATGATTTTTATTGAAAAATGTATTTTATTTTAAAATATTTAGAAGTTAAAATTATGTTTTGGATAAGTTTTAAATATTAATTAGTTAATTTTCATTTAATATAATCCAATTATATTTTTTAAAATGTATTTTATGCTGAAATTAGTATAAAAACATTTTATATTCAAAATTTTCATTTTTACAAAAAAAATGTTTTTCATTGTGTTTTTCTGGTTTAATTTTAAATTAAACTATGAAAATTATTTGTTTTTAATTTTAAAAAAATGGATTCCATATTATTATTAATTGGGTGTAAATTTTTTAAATATTACTCTTTTATTTTTGGACAAGATGGATTGTAACCTTAGTAGTTTTTATTACCATGGTATATGGTAAGTCAAGTAATTTAGGTTAAAAATAAAATGATAATAACGTTTAAAAGTACCCAAACACTAACCTAAATAATATTTTATGAGTATATATCTAACATAATCGTCAAAATTTTGAATTTATGACCTTTTGGGGCCACTTATATGAGGTTATGACCTTTATAGTATTTAATTTATAGAAATGTAAAACATGTCCCGCTCTTTTTTTTAATAAGGGTAATATTTCTAAAATAGTGTTATCTTGAGGATATTTTTTACTATAAATGTTATTTTAAAATATAAAATATTTTTTTTAATAGTGAAAATTCATTTTTATTTTTTAGTGAATAAATAATTACCTTTAATGTTTCTACAATGCTGACGAAGTAATTATTTAATTAATAGAAAAATAAAATAATTGATATTAAAAATATTAAAATAAATAAAATTTGAGATAAATAATATGATAAATTAATTTTATAGTTGAACATGACATGTTTGGTATATAATAATGTATTTTTTTGTTTCAAATTATACATGTTTTCTTGATATTATAAATGTCAAAGTAGTGGATAGTTCTAAAAATTAATATTGTGGATATTTTATAGTAAATAATATTTTATTAAAAGATATAAAATTCCTAAAATTTTAAAATTTTGGAAAGTGATTAGAATAAGGATTAAAATATCATCTATTTTCCATTTATGGGTTTTTTTCATTTTATAGTAACTATATTGACCCATAAAGAGTAAAACATCATGTTGTCACGGTAAGAGTTAATGGGCTCAAATATGGGCTAAAATCAAAATGTAAGGATTGAAATATAGTCAAAAATGTATAATTTTTATTTTATGTTTATATTTTGATCCAAAATCATCTTATATTATAAATTAATAAATTTGGATCCATTTTTAATTAAATATTAATTTATATTAATTTAAAAAATTTGATAAATGCAGAGAGTGCCCCTCCCCTCTCATATAAAAGGTAAACTCATATCCTCATTTATTTATAAATAAAAACTCTTTTGTTCCCAAAATATTTAATAAAATACCTTCCTTTAATCAATACCCTCATTATAAATATCTTTTTTTTAGGATTAATACCAATCATTTAGGTCTTAAGGTGTTAAGAAAAGGAGGTTTTCCAAATAAGAGGTATAATCTTTATCTCGAGGTTTTAGTTTTGTTTCATCTTCCGCATCCCTAAAACCATCTTCAACCATGATAAAATAAAAAACCAAGTGTATTATGTATAATTATATCTTATTGTGTTATTTTAATGACCAATATTCATCTTATCTTCCATCAAATGAAAAATTAAATCATCATTCATGAGAATAGTGGACTACCGCCTCACGAACCGAGGTAATTTTTTTTCCAGCAACATCTTTCAAGACATGTTATAATGATGGACTTAAGGTATTTATATCATATTTAGGAAATATTTATCATTATTAAAATATAATATATCTTTTACATTATTACCTTTATATGCAGTGGAAAATGATAACATCGTTCATGCATACGTGTGGACTACCACATCCAAAACATGATGTTATTCATTTTTCATCACATCAACACATGGATGGTATATATAAATATATTTAAATATATAATATTATATATGTGATATTATTATAATTATGTAATGATAAAATAATATTCACCTTAGTCCCATAATTATTGTTAAAAAATGGAAATGTTACTCATGCGTACGTATAACATACTGTCGTCATGCTTGAAATGTAGATCATTTTTAATAAACATATTTAATGGATGGATTTAAAAGTACAATTTATATATAAAAATTAAAATAAATTCATTATTATTATTCTAGAGATGATAAAATAGTGACTTCTTTTACTAATGTCAACATATCGTAGTCATTTGGTACTTATGACCGAATATCTTTAAAATGTCTTAAATGAACATAATTGAATAAGTAATTATATATAACATGGAATTAAGTGATATAAAAATGAATAATAAACTTTAAAAAGGTTCCTAATAAAGTACATAATTAACCTAATTTTTTTATTTATGAAGAAAAATAATGTAGGTGATGATTCCGACTCAAGGTAATGCACTTTCTTTTAAAAATTATCTTTTTAAATTTTCCCTTAAAAAACTCTTTTTATTCTAATTATATGTTTTATAAAAAAAATTTTGAATTTTTTTAATATTATCCTATGATTTTTTAAAAAAATTAAATTTTATATTTTTTACCAATTGGCTTGAAAGAGACATTTTTCTTGTTTTCCAAATGAGGTACTCTATAAGTTTTCCAAAACAATATAGAAGGAATGTTTTTTTAACTTATACGACATGAGATACCTTTTATTCCTTTATAAAAACTCAGTGTTTTTAATTTTCATTTACAATTTTCCATGGTTATTTTAAAATAAAATGGTTTCTTTATGATTTTCACATGATTTATATTTTAAAATTTTATTTTTAAAAGGAAATGGTATTTTAATATCCAAATATGTTTTTATTAGGGCTTAAAAGAGTTTTCAAAATGGTTTATAATGAAAAGGTGTAATCATAAAATGTTTTATTAATTATATGGTACTTGATAATTATATGAAAAATGGGTTAGACCGATATAGCTTATATGATGGGTTGATCCCCATTATAGCTCATGGGGGAGACTGATATAGATTATATGACGTATTGTGCCCCATTATATCTCATGAAAAACAGGTTATATCAATACATAATATATGAAGTGTGAGTCCCATTATATCTCTATAATTCATTGGGTAATTATTTAGGTTCTCTAGATAATTATATTGGAAGTCGGTCGTGTGGTTACTCTAATCTTGAAGACTTATAAAATGAAATCATGTTTATTTTTAATAGTTTTGTATGGTAGAAAAAATTGAAACTGATTATAAGTTTCCTCTTGTAAGGTATAGGTTTACTAGGTAATATTTTTTAATAATTCTCTAAAAATATAAACCAAAAATAACCTCAAAATTGTTAAAATTTTAATTCTAGCTCAAAGGAACTAGAATATGTAAGGATTAATCTTGGGTCTTTATAGTTGGTGTCAGATGAGAGTTAAGAAAAATTTGGATATTATGATGTTTTCTTGAGAAGTTTTTGTAAGAGTTACAGATATCATCATGTGTTTATAATTTAAAGGTTTTTCATAAGACAAATGTCTTAAAAACCCATTTTTAGGATTTAATACATGAAATTTTGAGGTGACTAATGATATTTTTGGAGACATTTATTATTGAGGTAATTATGGGTTGTTACAATGTGGAATGAATAATTAAAAGTATGAGATAACCTTTAAGGTGAAAACATTTATTAAGTATTGAATATGTTAAGGTTATTTTGATTATTTCATCACATTTACATGAATTATATAAGAATTATATTTATATATTTTTAAAAAAAATACAACCCGTGGGTTGGGGGAAAACCCATTGCATTTGGCATTGCCATGAGGTTTGAACCCACAATTGAAGGGTGAAAAGGGTTCATCGCCTACCACTAGCATACATGAATTTATGGTTATTATGACATTTTCTTTTTAGTTAAAATATTTTATGGATGAAGAATAATATTATTTTAGGAACATTTGTGTTATCATATTGATAACTAAGGGATTAAAATTGATTTAGTGATTAAGTGATTAATTTTATTTTAGGAGACAATCACGATAATTTTTGGTAACATTGTAGGATTATGGTAAACATAATACTCTTGTATTTTATTTCATGAATAAAGGATGAATTATCATTAAAAATTATTTGTGATTTCATTGTGTATTTTTGGTGATTCGGGTTATTAACGGAAATGGATAGCATATCTTGGAGATTATATGTTTACAACATGCACATTTTGGTATGAGACTTCAATAGTAATTGATTTAATTTAGTGATGAATGTTAAAATTAATCTAAGAACACTATATGACAAAATAATTCTAATTTTTGGGTTTCAATTTTAGTTTGGAATATTTTTCCAGACTATTAGGGAGATTTTTTTGTTGAATGATCTATATTGAACTTTGGGTATTTCTGTTGAATATTAGAGATTAAAAGTTGTTTTTATTTATTTGAATTTTTATTATTTTAGGAATATTTTAGTGCCTTGTACTAAGAATTTTGTTTAAGTTAATGCCTAAATAAAATAGTAATATATTTCAATCTTTTTGTGGATATTTTCAGTAATATAAATTGATTTTAATGCTTCAGGCATGAAAACTTCATCTTGAATACTCATATTTTAGAGAAAAATATGAGATTGTGGTAGAAATTTATTAAAGTATGAAATTATACTAGTCAAGTAAGTATATTTCCTTATTTTATTAGTCTAGATAGTAAAATAATTTTGTAACTCTTGGAAAGTAATTTTTCAAGGAAAAAAGTTATTTTTCTACATTTCTTATAGTGAAATCGATTGCCTTTTAACCCATTACAGATTTACGGTTTTGTGATGGTTAACTGTCTCATGAACATGTTCTCTATCAAACACTATTAGTTTTTGTGAGTTATATTTCTCTTCCATATCCATGTTTTCACTTCCCACTTATGTTCTCATTCTTGGAAACCTAGTATATGTTACTCAATATGACCTTTGTACATTCCTTTTCTCTCTTATCAAGTGGGTGTTTTATTAATCCAGTTTACGATGTGGTATTTCAATAAAATTATTTTGGAAATTCAAACCCTGATTACCAAACCTCAGTTCAAATTAAAAGGATGCAATGTCTTAAAGGGGTAGAATGTAACATCATAATATTTTAAAAGGAAACATTATAGCGTACAAAAACTAAATATTATTATTTAAATGTGACCGTTATAACCTACCCATTAAATTGGAAGGTATAAATAATATTAAATAGTTTAAAAAATAAATATAAAGGCATTACTTAATATAAATATATTGAATTTTTTTTTTAAAATAATCACTTCATTTTTAGTAAATTCATTTTATTCTTCAAAAAACAAAATTTCATCAAAAATTATTTTAATTGTTGTTTATGTAAAACTAATATAATGGATTCCTAGAACTTTTAGAGGATTTATCTAAAAAATAAACTTAATTTTTTAAATCATCATATCAAAATTATCATATGGTAAAATTTTGATAATTCTCTAAAAAATTTGATTTTTCAATGAATAATAGAACATAATGATATTTATAGAAAACTATATTTTATTTTAAAGTATTTACAAGTTAAAATTATGTGATTAATTTATTTTAAATTTTAATTAGTGAATATTCATTTAAATTAATCTAATTATAGTTTTTTGAATTAATTTTATAATTTAATTTAGTATAAAAAAATTTTCATTTAAAAAGATAATGCTTCTGAAAAACTATTTTTCGTTGCATTCTTCCAGTTTAATTTTAATTTAAATATACAAAATATTTCTTTTTGAATTTTTTAAAACATATTCCATGTTTTAAATTATTGGTTCGAAATTTATAAACTATTTCCTTTTTATTTTTGTATAATATGAATATTAACCTTAGTAATTTTTATTACCATGGTAAATGGTAAATCAGTAATTTATATTAAAAATAAAATTATAAGAACTATTAATATAAGGCCCCAGCCTTAAACCATACTTAATCTTGAGTTATTACAAGATTACACATTGAGGATCTTTTCAGGTTTAGAGTTTTAGAGAATTAGATCATGAAACTTTCATTACATTCCACATTTAAACAAAGTGGTTACATAAAAGATGGTATTAATTCTTCCCATCAACGGAAACATATTTAAAATTTAACACGGATTCTTTCTTGACACATCCTTGACACTATAATCACATCATGTACCTTTCCCTTGACCTGTGAAAAACATTTAAAAAACTTGGGATGAGCATAAAAAGCTCAGTAAGAGTTATAAAAATATGGAAAGGAAACATGAGTTCATATATACATTAGAATGAAATCACACTTTACCCATAAAACATAGGCATATCAAATCATGAATAAATCATAGAAAACATAAGACATAAAGGTAACTTGAGGAATTCATAACATTCTTATGTAGGGAGTAACCCTCTTGGTTACGTTTGGAATACCCATCACAGTATATTCCCTAAATCTCTTCGGAGAAACCTTAACGTTTCACTCCTTCGCGTTACCCAATGCATTGGAGAGCTATATCGGGCTCACCCGCCCATAGTTTATCACGGAACCACCCGTTTTCATAACAATTCCCAAGAACCATAACATAAATGTATCACATAAAACATGAATAAAGGAAACATAACATTTCCACATTTCAATCATAATATAACATTTTAGTATATTGAAATAATGAATCCATTCAAAAAAAACCATTTCCAAAACCATTTACAACATTTAATAAAGAGATTTTTGAATCAAAGTTTCTCATACCACCTTTAAGCTTAAAATTTTAAACCATTAATATCTATATAAATAAATCCTTAAAACCATTTTGAAAACATGGATATTAATAAGAACAAATAATTAAAACATTTAAAATGATATTTTGGTTAAAGGGGTTTTACCAAAATTAGAGACACTTGAATACAATAATTGAGGAATAACATTTAGTCGTAACTTTATAATATCATGAGAATAAATGGATTCATGATATATTACTCCAATGGACAGTATATACACCATATAAGAGTGAATTGGTGCATAACAACAATGAACCCTCAATAGAAATGTCAAATGTGATGAAATCCCTTATAAAGAAGGTATCCTTAAATTAAGGAAAAATCAATCTCAAAAATATGTGTGACAAATATAAATACACCCAATATAAGTGGATATTAAGTGTAAAACAATAAAAGGGCATTCACACATATTCAATGGATGGCATATTCAATGACTACATGTTGAACCCAAAGAAATCGAAATTGGGTTAAAAAGTTCCCTTGACAGCCTAACGGCATCACATCAAAATGAGTTGATGAGAGATAAAAAGTGTATCTCATCACTTGGACAAAAAATTTACATCAATAAGGATATATGAGAACATATCCCAACATAACAATATGTAAATTAAAAGACCCAACAAAAGAAGTCTTTTAAAAAAAAGGAGGGTGAAAGGTTCCCTTACCGACTTGGGTATCTTTCAAAACATACACCCCATGAAAGAAGGAAAATAGATCATTGATGTAAATACTCATAAACGAAATTATATTACACAAAGAGTAGAATAATGGTCAGTACATAAACCACTCAATGGAATTTGTGGCAAATGTAGCATAAATCTCACGGGAATAAAAGTGAGATGAAAAATCCCTTACGAAAACTCGGCAGCCTAACGGTGCCACATAAAACTTCCGAATATGGATTGATGAGATCAAATAGGGTATCTCATCACATTACAATAAAATGTACAGAAAGAGGAATATAAAATAACATCCCCCAACATTACAAAGAGGAGCTTAAAAGAAGTGACATAAAGGAGAGTACTTAAAAAGAAAGAGAGAGGTTAGATCTCTTACAAAAGTTCGGCAGCCTAACGGCGCCACTCAAAACTTCCAAAATGGGTTGATGAGAGAGAATAGGGTCCCTCATCACATGAACATAAAAATTACAGTAAGTGTAATATAAAATATCATCCCAACAACAAGAAAGATGAGCTTTAAAAGGAATGACATAAAAGTGTGTACTTAAAAAGAAAGAGAGGAGTAGCATCCCTTACCTCGGGTCCGACTTGACTCGATCGTTCTTTAATCTCCTGAATAATAAACTTGAGTTAATTTATAATTCCTTAAGAACCTTTTTAAAGTTCATTATTCCTTTTATATCACTTATTACCATGTCATAAACACTATGTAATCATTTAAGTTAATAATATTTGTTTTGCCGGTATTTGGTTCTTAAGTCGAAAGTGGACTTCTTACAATTACATGTTGTTCGTGTGGCCAAATGTTTATTATATCCAGAATTTTATTCATGATTTAGATATCATATATTTCATATATATCCAGTACATTAATGCATTTATAACATTACATAATCATTTAGAGGTAAGAAATGAAATGCACCGTTCATGGAGATGGTAAGCCGTACGTACGCATGAACGCTACTTTCATTTCTATTTCGTACTTTATAGAATGAAATAATAATGATATAAAGGTATATTATAATTCCAGTATAATATAATATATAGTTCCATCCTTTATACGTCCCACATATGGTATTTAACGAATCAAATCACTTTGAGGGGGCGGTAGTCCGCACTTCCTTAAATGAAGATATCGCGTTTACTCATAATGGAAACCATAAAGGTATGCCCAAAATGAAAAAAAACAGCAGCTTAAGGAAAACATAAACATATTATATATCATATATAAAAATAGTGACATCATAATGGCCACCTTTGAAGGTGTTAAATGAGTATTGAACAATCATCGTTTCGGGAGACAGAATTTCGCCATCCACGGAAACTGTATGTTCTTTAACCATTTGATGTAGTTGTGTGAGAGTGTAGCTCGAATAAATCTTATAAAAACATCCTAGTATATTGAATATACCGTTTTTGTTACAAAATAAGTAAATAAAAAGAGTTTAGGGGGTTGGAGAAATAAAATAAAACAAATGAACATGAGAGAATGAATTACCTTTAAAAGTGTAACTCCTTTTGATTTGAGCCTAAAGGCTTCCTTTGAAAAGATTCTGCCCAAAGGGAATCCTCTAGGATGAGGAGAGGGATGTGGAGAGAGTAAATGGGCAGGGGTTGGCCGAGCAAAAGGCTTGAGGAGTGTGTGAAATGAGGTAGAGGTGGGGGCCTTTTATAAGAGGAGAGGAGGGCACTTTTGGAAAGTAAGAAATATTACTTTATTTGAAAATGTGTTTCGGTTTTAAAAGGTCCCACATTGATATAATTCGTGGATAATGTGATAAGGGTTCTAAATCCACCCATACAATAAGTTTTGGACATGTGTTGGTCATAGAGTTTACATTATCCTCTCATTTAATTTAAATCGTCAGATAATGATGTCATCGCTGCATCATTATGATGTCATAAATAATTTAATTTATGTAATGTCTAAAAATTATAAAAAAAATTACTATGATGTAGGAAATCTTTTTAACTTTCCAATTAATATTTATAATAAAAAATATGACTTGTATAACCCCACTTAAAAATTTCTTTAGTAAAACATATCATGTTTGTGTCATTTTTACTTTTACATTAAATAAAAAGTTATTTATGTCATTTTCCAACCAAAGTGGCTCCATGGGGTCCCCAAGTTGACCCATGGCTTTTATTTGTCGGCCATTACACATACAATGAGGTTAGGACATGTGTCAAGTTCATTTCATATTATTAAAACATTATTTTTACCTTAAACTACACTAATTACCTCTAATCGCGATTAAAAACTTAATAAGTTACTATTCACCAAAAAATTATTTTTATCCCATTGAACCACATTTTACTTCTTAATGAAAACCATGTATGTTGGATTTTTGAAATTCAAAACACAAAGATGGCAAAATTTCATTTAAACGGAAAAATCTGTTTTTATAAGTACCACTTAGTGGTGTCACTCTTCATCAAAAATTGATGTTTTTCAGAAAAATCCCAGAAATTCACCCTAAGCTATATTTGATATTCCGAATTCAAAAATGAAGTCTATTTTACAAAATTCAAAACATATAAGTCACATTAATTAATTTAATAATTAATTCCCGCTGTCAGAGCAAATAGAATGTTTTTATGAAACAATAAGTATCAAAAGATTGACACTGGTTTAAGTCTGATTTCAAAGTGAAATTAATTCCAAAGACCACTATTGGATTTAATGGTAAAAATATATTCTAATTTCACTTTAAAACCAATTCAAAATATAATCTAATCATATAAATAAATTAGATTAAAAAGAGGTTTTGAATTAAAATACAACATTTTACACTATTCATTAAAAAAATGAACTTTATCGGAAAGATACCAAAAATTTACACAAAGTAAATTTTGATGTACCGATTCTTAATAAGAGTTTTATTTGGTCCAAAATAATGTTTAAGAGTGAAAAAAACTATATTTAATGATGGTTCAACATCAAAAGGTGATAAGTGAACCTTTAGTGAAAACTAGGGCATATACGCCTAAAATTGAATTCTTTCCGTATTTTAAGCCACTATCCTTTATTGGATAAATGTAAAAACATTTAAAAACATATATAATCATATTTTATTTATTTCTATCCATTCCCGCCATTAAAACATCAACATGTTAACTACCATTTAAAATAATATTATTTTATTATTAGAGTGCAACGTAAGATTCCCAAGAAACTCGTTGTTGCGTGTTGGGTACGCCATCGAGCATAGCGTCCCCTTTAAAGTCATATAAATATTTTATTCACAAGTATGGATAAATATGAAAATTTCATATTCTTTATTTACCTGGGGTGTTACATCCTTCCCCCCTTTTGGGAATTGCGTCCTCGCAATTTTTAAAATTGAGCTTGGAAAGATCCTTGAAAGTCCCACATCGGAACAAGAGTCGGTAAAATAATCAATTTAAAATAAAGAAAGTTAAGTACAGAGGTCACCCGAGTTAACCCATACTAGGACTCCATGTAGTAAAACATGGACATGGAGGATAAAACATAGGGTCATGTTCTGATGGAGAGTGATAGAAAACATGTTTAGGAGAAAGTTAACAATAAGAAAATCACAAACTTGTGATGGGTTAAACGGTGTTGGGTTCCCCAGTAGGAAAAGTTAATAGACAACATTTTATTTTTAAGTTACTTTTTATTGGGGAATTTTTTCATAAGGAAACATAATCACTTATCATGTTGACTTTTAACTTTTACTAGATTCCTTAATCAAACTCATATTTTTTCCAAAAGACGAGTATTTAGGGAGACTTTGTTCGCATTAAGAGTACTATAATCAACTTCTAGAGAATCACCTAATCCACAAAAGAGAACTATATACATCCCATGTCTTTAGGCTTTAAACAAAACCAAAACCAAAAAGGTTAGTACAAGGTCATATAATCCAGAAAAGGATAACCCATTAAAAAGAAAATCCATGCTTAATCTCCAAAATTTGTCCAACAAAACCCAAAGTTCAACAAGGACCATCCGATAAACAATTTTTCCATAAAATTCTTCAACGTAAACCAATATAAGATTGAAACCCAAATATTTGAAGGATTTAGTCACATAGTCTTCCAAGTTAAATCGTAACATTTATCTCCAAACAACATCAGTTGCTCTTAAAGTATCGTATTGAAAAGTAATTAACCTAATCACATATCCTTTATGATAGGTTAATAATTTTCATAAATAACCCAAAATCAACTTACTCTTAAAAAAAAGAATCAGTCAAAATAACCAGGGACTTCACGTAGTCCAGTGGTAGGTGATAAATACCAGTTTCACTTTGATTGTGGGTTCGATTCCCGCAGCTTTGTCTGACGCGATGGGTAGTCACATGGTCTACGTGTTTTCCTTTTTCCAAAACTATATAATTCTAAAATCATTCCCCAAAAAGGGATAAAATCATCAAAAATAACCATAACATAATTTAACCTCAATTTTATCTCATTCCCTTCACTTCAATCATAACATATAGTAACCCATAATTACCTCAAAAGTAAGGATCATATAAACCCAAATGGTTCTTTATAACTATGTCCACAAAAGAAAAGATAACTATTCCTTGAATAAAATTTGCATATATTAAACATCAGGGTTACACATAATATAAAAAGTCTTCTAATGTAACCCCATCATCAAAAGAGACTTAATACTCTTAAGAATTTCACCATAACTCTTGAAGCCCTTATATATTGACATCTTACTCATTCAACATTCTTCATGATCCATTATCCATTCCTTTCCAACTTATTCCGAAATACATCTTTCCTACAAACAAAATCATGAATCATATCCTAAGATTCCAAAATAGTAAAACAATAGTCATGAAATAGTACATACCTTTGATTGGTCATTGTCAGTTTCTTCATCCACAATCGGAATGGAATTAGGTATTGGTAAATGAATATCGGTACGCTCTTGGTGACCCCATTCACGAAACTTCTTCATAGGACATGTGTTTGCATAATGACCATGCACACCACATTTAAAACATTCAATTGATCCCTCAGAAAGAACTTCTTTCCCTTTCCTTGAGTCAAATGGATGCTTCCTTTTTCCATGGAAGGTTCTTGCTTTAGGACCTTCATTTCCACATCTATAGCATATTTCTGTCCCTTTGAAACATTTTCCTAGGTGTTTCTTTCCACATCTTTGACACATAGGTTTTTGAACACACTTACCTTTATGATTATTTCCTGTACTTCCGTAGGGATTTGTTTCTTGCATATATGATGCCTTAGAGAAATCTCCAAGGTTTAGGTGGTCAATCATGACTCCAGATAGTTGGTTGAGGATAATCACAAGAGTTCTCATTTCAGCTCCCATATCATTCAGTTGCTTGCTCAACAAACTGTCACAGTTTCCTTCACATTCACTGTTACTTTGGTGCCTGCTATATCCAGCCATTTACTAAAACCAAAAAGGTCAGTGTGAGTATATCAACAAAACCATCATGTACTAATGAGTAACATAAACACTAAGATATACTTACTCATTCACTTTATCTAAAACTAGGACTCTTTCTGAAATCCTAACCATTATGGTAATGTCACTTATGCTTAAAAAATACCCTAACCTCTAAAGTTATCTAAACCGACCTTTGATACCAACTATAAGGCCCTAGCCTTAAACCTTACTTAATCTTGAGTTATTACAAGATTACACATTGAGGATCTTTTCAGGTTTAGATTTTTAGAGAATTAGATCATGAAACTTGCATTACATTCCACATTTAAACAAAGTGGTTACATAAAAGATAGTATTCATTCTTCCCATCAACGGAAACATATTTAAAATATAAAACGGATTCTTTCTTGACACATCCTTGACACTATCATCAAATCATGTACTTTACCCTTGACCTGTGAAAAACATTTAAAAAACTTGGGATGAGCATAAAAAGCTCAGTAAGAGTTATAAAAATATGGAAAGGAAACATGAGTTCATATATACATTAGAATGAAATCACACTTTACCCATAAAACATAGGCATATCAAATCATGAATAAATCATAGAAAACATAATACATAAAGGTCACTTGAGGCATTCATAACATTCTTACGCAGGGAGTAACCCTCTTGGTTACGTTTGGAATACCCATCACAGTATATTCCCTAAATCTCTTCGGAAAAACCTTAACGTTTCACTCCTTTGCGTTACCCAATGCATTGGAGAGCTATATTGGGCTCACCCTCCCTTAGTTTATCACAGAACCACCCGTTTTCATAACAATGCCCAAGAACCATAACATAAATGTATCACATAAAACATGAATAAAGGAAACATAACATTTCCACATTTCAATCACAATATAAAATTTTAGTATATTGAAATAATGAATCCATTCAAAAAGAAACCATTTCCAAAACCATTTAAAACATTTAATAAAGAGATTTTTGAATCAAAGTTTCCCATACCACCTTGAAGCTTAA
The DNA here is from genome assembly GCA_963277665.1 of Viscum album. Lineage (NCBI taxonomy): Eukaryota > Viridiplantae > Streptophyta > Magnoliopsida > Santalales > Viscaceae > Viscum > Viscum album. Next base: position 1,635,419,908 of record OY728137.1, on the reverse strand, counting down.
AATTTTAAACCATTAATATCCATATAAATAAATCCTTAAAACCATTTTGAAAACATGGATATTAATAAGAACAAATAATTAAAACATTTAAAACTATATTTTGGTTAAAGGGGTTTTACCAAAATAAGAGACACTTGAATACAATAATTGAGGAATAACATTTAGTCAGAACTTTATAATATCATGAGAATAAATGGATTCATGATATAATACTCCAAAGGACAGTATATACACCATATAAGAGTGAATTGGTGCATAACAACAATGAACCCTCAATAGAAATGTCAAATGTGATGAAATCCCTTATAAAGAAGGTATCCTTAAATTAAGGACAAATCAATCTCAAAAATATGAGTGACAAATATAAATACACCCAATATAAGTGGATATTAAGTGTAAAACAATAAAAGGTCATTCACACATATTCAATGGATGACATAATCAATGACTACATGTTGAACCCAAAGAGATCGAAATTGGGTTAAAAAGTTCCCTTGACAGCCTAATGGCATCACATCAAAATGAGTTGATGAGAGATAAAAAGTGTATCTCATCACTTGGACATAAAATTTACATCAATAAGGATATATGAGAACATATTCCAACATAACAATATGTAAATTAAAAGACCCAACAAAAGAAGTCTTTTAAAAAAAGGAGGGTGAAAGGTTCCCTTACCGACTTGGGTATCTTTCAAAACATACACCCCATTAAAGAAGGAAAATAGATCATTGATGTAAATACTCATAAACGAAATTATATTACAAAAATAGTAGAATAATGGGCATTACATACACCACTCAATGGAATTTGTGGCAAATGTAGCATAAATATCACGGGAATAAAAGTGAGATGAAAAATCCCTTACGAAAACTCGGCAGCCTAACGGCGCCACATAAAACTTCCGAATATGGATTGATGAGATCAAATAGGGTATCTTATCACATTAAAATAAAATGTACAGAAAGAGGAATATAAAATAACATCCCCCAACATTACAAAGAGGAGCTTAAAAGAAGTTACATAAAGGAGAGTACTTAAAAAGAAAGAGAGAGGTTAGATCTCTTACAAAAGTTCGGCAGCCTAACGGCGCCACTCAAAACTTCCAAAATGGGTTGATGAGAGAGAATAGGGTCTCTCATCACATGAAAATAAAAATTACAGTAAGTTTAATATAAAAGATCATCCCAATAACAAGAAATATGAGCTTTAAAAGTAATTACATAAAAGTGTGTACTTAAAAAGAAAGAGAAGAGTAGGATCCCTTACCTCGGGTCCGACTTGACTCGATCGTTCTTTAATCTCATGAATAATAAACTTGAGTTAATTTATACTTCCTTAAGAACATTTTTCAAGTTCATTATTCCTTTTATATCACTTATTACCATGTCATAAACATTATGTAATCATTTAAGTTAATAATATTTGTTTTGCCGATATTTGGTTCTTAAGTCGAAAGTGGACTTCTTACAATTACATGTTGTTCGTGTGGCCAAATGTTTATTATATACAGAATTGTATTCATGATTTAGATATCATATATGTCATATATATCCAGTACATGCATGCATTTATAACATTACGTAATCATTTAGAGGTAAGAAATGAAATGCACTGTTCATGGAGACGGTAAGCCGTACGTACGCATGAACGCTACTTTCATTTCTATTTCATATTTTATAGAATGGAATAATAATGATATAAAGGTATATTATAATTACAGTATAATATCATATATATTTCCATCCTTTATACGTCCCACATATGGTATTTAACGAATCAAATCACTTTAAGGGGGCGGTAGTCCGCACTTCCTTAAATGAAGATATCGCGTTTACCCATAATGGAAACCATAAAGGTATGCCCAAAATGAAAAAAAAACAGAAGATTAAGGAAAACATAAACATATTATATATCATATATAAAAATAGAAACATCATAATGGCCACCTTTGAAGGTGTTAAATGAGTATTGAACAATCATCGTTTTGGGAGGCAGAATTTCACCATCCACGGAAACCGTATGTTCTTTAACCATTTGATGTAGTTGTGTGAGAGTGTAGCTCGAATAAATCTGATAACAACATCCTAGTATATTTAAGATACCAGTTTTGTTACAAAATAAGTAAATAAAAAGATTTTAGGGGGTTGGAGAAGCAAAATAAAACAAATGAACATGAGAGAATGAATTACCTTTAAAAGTGTAACTCCTTTTGATTTGAGCCTAAAGGATTCCTTTGAAAGGATTCTGACCAAAGGGAATCCTCTAGGATGAGGAGAGAGATGTGGAGAGATTAAATGGGCAGGGGTTGGCCGAGAAAAAGGCTTGAGGAGTGTGTGAAATGAGGTAGAGGTGGGGGCCTTTTATAAGAGGAGAGGAGGGGCACTTTTGGAAAGTAAGAAATATTACTTTATTTGAAAATGTGTTTCGGTTTTAAAAGGTCCCACATTGATATAATTAGTGGATAAGGTGATAAGGGTTCGAAATCCATCCATCCAATAAGTTTTGGACATGTGTAGGTCATAGAGTTTACATTATCCTCTCATTTTATTTTAATCGTCAGATAATGATGTCATTGCTGCATCATTATGATGTCATAAATAATTTAATTTATTTAATGTCTAAAAATTATATAAAAATTAATATGATGTAGGAAATATTTTTATATTTCCTATGAATATTTATAATAAAAAATTTGACTTGGATAAACCCACTTAAAAACTGTTTTAGTAAAACATATCATGTTTGTGTCATTTTTACTTTTACATTAAATAAAAAGTTATTTATGTCATTTCCCAACCAAAGTGGATCCATGGGGTCCCCAAGTTGACCCATGGATTTTCTTGGTCCGCCATTACACATCCAATGAGGTTAGTACATGTGTCAAGTTCATTTCATATTATTAAAACATTATTTTTACCTTAAACTACACTAATTACCTCTAATCGCGATTAAAAACTCAATAAGTTACTATTCACCAAAAAATTATTTTTATCCCATTGAACCACATTTTACTTCTTAATGAAAACTATTTATGTCGGATTTTTGAAATTCAAAACACAAAGATGGCAAAATTTCATTTAAATGGAAAAATCAGTTTTTATAAGTACCACTTAGTGGTGTCACTCTTCATCAAAAATTGATGTTTTTCAGAAAAATCCCAAAAATTCACCCTAAGCTATATTTGATATTCAGAATTCAAAAATGAAGTCTATTTTACAAACTTAAAAACATATAAGTCACATTAATTAATTTAATAATTAATTCCCGCTGTCAGAGCAAATAGCGTGTTTTTATGAAACAATAAGTATCAAAAGATTGACCCTGGTTTAAGTCTGATTTCAAAGTGAAATTAATTCCAACGACCACTATTGAATTTAATGGTAAAAATATATTCTAATTTCACTTTAAAACCAATTCAAAAGATAATCTAATCATATAAATAAATTATATTAAAAAGAGGTTTTGAATTAAAATACAACATTTTACACTATTCATTAAAAAAATGAACTTTATTAGAAAGATACCAAAAATTTACACAAAGTCAATTTTGATGTCCCGATTCTTAATAATAGTTTTATTTGGTCCAAAAGAATTTTTAAGAGTTAAAAAAACTATATTTAATGATGGTTCAACATCAAAAGGTGATAAGTGAACCTTTAGTGAAAACTAGGGCATATACGCCTAAAATTGAATTCTTTCCGTATTTTAAGCCACTATCCTATATTGGATAAATGTAAAAACATTTAAAAACACATATAATCAGATTTTACTTATTTCTATCCATTCCCTCCATTACAACGTCTACATGTTAACTACCATTTAAAATAATATTATTTTATTATTCGAGTGCAACGTAAGATTCCCAATAAACTCGTTGTTGCGTGTTGGGTACGTCATCGAGCATAGCGTCCCCATTAAAGTCATATCAATATTTTATTCACAAATATGGATAAATATGAAAATTTAATAATCTTTATTTACCTGGGGTGTTACAATTAAAAGTACCCAAACACTTACCTAAATCTTATTAGTTGAGTATATATCGATCATAATTATCCAAAGTTTTAATTTATGACCTTTTGGGGCCACTAAGATGACATTATCATCTTTATAGTATTTTTTTAAAACAAATGTCTAACTTGTCACACCCTTGTCTTTTGTAAGTGTTATATTTTTAAAATGGTGTTATCTATATTATAAGTTACAGAAAAAATATATTTTTTAATGTTAAAATCATTAATTTTCTTATGTTAATTTAATTTAATTTTTAGTGAAAAAATAATTACCTTTAATGTTTTCAAAACATTGATGAAATAGTTATCTAATTAATGTAAAAATAAAATAAATGATATTAAAAATAATAAAATAAATATTATTTGAAATAAATAATGTGACAAAAGAATTTTATATATGACCATGAAATTTTAGGGATATAATAAAATATTTGGTTTGAATTTTACATGTTTTCTTGATATTATTAAAGTCAAAGTAATGAATAGTTTTAAAATTGACATCACGAACATTCTATAGTAAATAATATTTTATTAAATGATATAAAATTTATTATAATATTAAATTTGGAAAATTTATTAGTATAATGTTTAAAATATTAACCATGGTCCATTTATGGGTTTTTTGTCATTTTATAGTAAATATATTGAGCCTCAAAGAGTAAAAATTAATGTTGTCATGGTAAGAGTTAAAGGGGTTAATGAGGGGTTAAATCCAAAAATTAAGGGTTAAAAAACAGTAAAAAATGTTTAATTTTTAATTAAATAGGGTATTTATAACCATAATAATATTATATTCTAAATGAATAAATTTTGATTAATTGATAATAAAATATTATTTTATATTAATTTAATATTTTGAGAAATACGAAGTTTGTCCCTCCCCTATCTTATAAAAGGTAACCTCTTCTCTACATTTATTCACACTTAAAAAATATTTTTTATTGAAAAATACCTTCCTATAATCCCTAACATCATTATAGAGGTAATTTTTAAGGAATAATACCAATCTTAGAGGTCTTAAGGTGTTAAGTAAAGGAGGTTTTCCAAAGAAGATGTATAGTTTTTATCTTTATGTTTTTATTTTGTTTCATCTTCCACATCCCTTAAAAAATATTCAACCATGATAAAATAATAAATTCAGTATCCTACATATATAGAGATGTTATTATTTTAGTTTAATTACCTATATTCATCTCCTCTTCCATAAAATGGAAATGAAATCATCATTTGATTATACGGCAGACTACCGCCTCACGAATTGATGTAATTTGTTTTCCAACACCATATCTCAGCATAATTAGGAAATTAAGATTCAGATATTATAAAAATAACATATTTATCATTATTAAAATATTATATATTATTAACCTTCTTACATTTTCATGCATTATAAAATGATAATGTCGTCCATGTGTACGTGTGGACTACCACCTACACGAAGCGATGTGTTTCGTTTTTCATCATGATATCACATGGATTGTATATATAAGTATATTTAAATAAATAATATTATATATTATATATTATGATTATTATAGAAAGATAAAATAATATTTATTTCTTTTCATAATGATCATTGAAAAATGGAAATGTTACTCATGCGTACATAAGGCTTACCGTCTCCATCATTGTAACATAGTTAATTTTTCATAACCATATTTTATGGTTTGATTTAATATTATAATTGATATATAAAAATTATTATTATTTCATGATTATTATTTTGGAGATGATGGGATAATGACCTCTTGGATTATTGTCAACATATCGAAGTAATTTTTAACTTATGACCAAATATATTCAAAATGTATGATGTGAACTTAAGTGAATAAGTAATTGTACATAACATGAAAATAAGTGATAAAAAAGGAATAATAGACTTTAAAAAGGTTATCAACCAAGTTAATAATTAACCTATGTTTTTTATTCAGTATGATAAATAATGTATGTGATGATTCAGACTCAAGGTAAGAGAATTTATTTTTAAAATTATATTTTTAAATTTTCCCTTAAAAATTATTTTATTCCGTGTCCATGTTTTCAAAAAATGTTTTCAATTTTTTTTTATATTCTATTGTGATTTTTTAAGTTCATTTTATATTCTTTCTATGCCTATATAAGTTGGTTTTATCCTTATGAAATTTTCCATGAGTATGAGACTTAATTATCTAGAAAAAAAACTCATCAAAACCAAAATCATTTTGAGAACTCATCCTCTATATTATTTAAAATGAAGGTTCTGAAAAACCATGGATAATAGAGAGTCTCTACTCAAGCATTCGGTGATTCCCATGACCCATTCCTAATGTGATTCCCACAACTCATGACCTAGGAGGGACGATCCTTTCAATTTCTCCTCAACAATCTTGATCAAAAACTTCTTAAAATCTTGGATAAGATGAATCATCTAGGTGAAAAGTAGATGTTTTTTTTATTTTTCAATTAATTTCAAATGTATAATTATAGATTTTGGATAGAATTTTTCATTTATTATTCCATTTCATTTAGAATGATTTTCATTACTCCAAAATCCTTCATATTAATGTCATTATTATAACAATATTTACATATTAATTTTAATTTATTGGTGGAATCACATTTGTTTACAGAAATTTTATCAAAATGATCATAATCATTAGAGTGGGTTTGGGACCAAAACGTATTTGAAATCAAAAATTTAATAAGGATACAATTTAAAGATAAATCAAAATTAAACATCAAACTAAAAAAATGACCAACATATTAAAATAATTATTAATTATTTTGTGTTAAAAAATTAATAGTTATAAAATAAATAGAATAAATGACTTCAAATAGGGGTAAAATGAGACCTAATACCGATAACACAGTGTGATGACTACTGACAGCAAGGGAAATGAGGCATCAAACAGGTGACATGACATGATGGAAGCTTCCCATTTGAAGGAAATTATATATTTTGTCTTTAGGTTATTGGGTCTTCTCCCATGTTCTAAGACTGGTAAGATTTCAGACTATATGTTATAATAAAATAGGCTCAGTGGGTGTATTTTTTTTCTTATGGTAAGGGATGAGACCTAAACCACTAGGATGTTTGGGTGTGTGTGTTTTTTGGAACTTGAAATATTTTCTATCTTAAATAAAAAATAAATTAAATAAAATTAAATAATACTAAAATCATATAATTTTAAGAATAACGACTTTAATGGTACTTGATGGACTAGATTAATGTATAGTGGGCCAAGGTTGTATGGAATGATCTTAAAAATACTCAATTAGACCCATATTTAACATAATCCTAGAAAATGTAATCCATTCTGATACACATTTTATGAAAACTGGGTAAGCCTATTGACATTTGTATTCAATACTAAAATTATTTTTAAAATAAAATAAAATAAATGATCATTATTTAAGAATATTAAATATAAAATACATATTATTTATTGCAAAAATGATTTTATGTATATATTCGCATGCCAGAAAAAAATATGTTTTCCATAAAAAATGCTACATTAAATTGAAATAACCTTAAAATAAAGTTGAGTTTTTTATTTTATAACCAATCCACATAAACTCACATGCTTCTTTCCTTGATTAATTTAAACACATTTAAGGAACTTGAATAATATAAATAATTACAATTTTATATTCAAAAATATGATTTTTTTAGACAATTATAACTACCACCAAGAACTTGGTACTTTCCCATTAGTTCTTTACTTTACCATCAACATTAATTAAAAATTATTTAGGTATTTTATATATGTTAGATTCAAAAAAATTATTTTTTTGTGGTAATTACAACTCCCACCAAGAACCTTTACATTCACATAAACTTGAATTAAAAAATAATTATGAATTTAATTAAGAATACACATAATTTTATTTGATTGAGTTTCACACCACCATAATACATGTTTCCCAAAATGACATAAGTATAAATCTATGAATTTTATTGAATGGATGCAATATAATGAAAAAATGGGCTTAGAAACTTAATTGGGAATAGAATAATTTTTAAAAAACACCAATTTTTTATTAAAAAGTTACTTGATTTCAAATATAGTTGTATCTTTTTTTAAAACATTGCGTAAAATTTGGGTAATAAGAGGATAAAAATAATTGAAATAAAAAAATAGAACACATGCATCAAGATAATTCAACTTCACTTATGAAAAAATATAAAACCACCACAATATTGGAGATTCTTTCAGAAAATTGTTTCAATATAAATTAATTTTAATAAAAATACATAAAAAACAAAATATTTATAAGTTAATAGACACAAAAAATTGAACATAAGTAAAAAAAATTAACATAATTAAACATTTAAGGACTAAAATACCGAATGGATACACTTTGATGGTGGAAAAGAAATGAAATCAAAGTACATCATACATATCTAAAACAAAATCAATACCTAGATAATTATATATTAAAGTTCCTGGAAATTAATAAAAGGAAATCATCGCACATCACACTCATGTAAAACAAAATAAATATCTCAATGATTATATATTTAAGATCTTGAAGGTTACAATAAAAAAATTAACCTCTCAAATAATACATGAACTTGAGACAGAGGAACTGGTTATAGTTTTTACAGTACTATGGATTTGAAATAGACTATACTCCATGGAAGAGAAACATGGTGTAAAATTCCCTTAACAAGAAGTCCTGAACATGTTTGGTGTGGGTGACATCGAAGAATTTGGATTTCTTATAACTGGCCCTGGTTGAGGACGGTGTAGATTTTCTTTAGTCAATGGTGTTGACTTCACTTCTTTTCTAGGATGTGAGAGATTATTAGTTGGGAGACATAGATTGTGAGTTCATACATGACCAGATATACTTAGAAGATTCACTAGATGTATTTTCTGAAGGAGGGAATCATGTCATCCTTTATCTGGGATAGATAGTGGTTCCCGTGAAGATGTGGAAGGAGGTGATGAGATTGTTTCACACATCTCCTTCAGTTTTAAATCCCAAACTAGGGAAGATGTATAGAGACTTTGAATGAAATTTTTGGTTGGAATGTATGAGGTGGATCTTGGATGAGTTCATCTCTCAATGCCTCACCTTTCAGCAAGTGAGGGTTGAGCTCCATGTTCCTATAGGTTTATTACATCCTATACAAATTAAGGATAGAAAATGGGATAGAATATACATGGACTTTGTGACAGGGATTTTTCAGACATCAAGAGGCTATTCCACTATATGGATGATGGTTTTCCAACTAACAAAGTAGACACGGTTCATTGAAATCATGGAGTAGAGTTTGGTGTAGAGTTTCAGGTAGTTGTACATATGGGAGATCATCCTCTTTCATGGGTTTCCCTCAACAATTGTCTCCAGCCAAGATGTGAATTTTACATCATTTCTGTGGATAGTTTTATGTGAATAATTTAGAACCTAGATAAGGATGAGTATAGCCTTTCACCCATAGATAGATTGGTAGATCAAGAGAACTATCCAAGTGACTGAGGATATACTGAGGGATTACGAGTTAGACTTTGACTTGGGCTAGGAGGATCATTTTACTTTGATATATTTTTCTTAAAATAATAGATACCACTTTTCTATTGGCATGGACCCTTTTTAGGCCTTGTATAAGAGACCATACAGGTCACCCTTATGCTAGATAGAGATCGGTGAGACATTTATTATTGGGTCATAGATGGTGCAGGTAATTACAGGAAGGTCTGGGAGATCCATGAGTGGATGAGGATAGTTCATAGTAGTCATAAATCTTATGAAAATAGACATCATAGCCCCTTGATGTTTGAGTAGGGAGACAACATTTTCTTGATAGTCTCTACATGATGAGGATTATAAAGATTCAGTTATGGTGGAAAACTATCCCCAAGGTTTATCTGGTCATTCAAGATCATATAGAGGGTTGGTAAGGTTTTCTACCACCTCGCCTTACCCTCACAACTGGAGAAGGTGAATGATTTCTTTTATGTTTCGCAAAAGAATAGATACATGCATGATCTTTTGTATGTTACTGACTGGGGATGGTTGGGAATAGAGGATGGAGAAACTGATGGAGATTGAGTTTTAACAGGATAAGATCTTATATGGATGAACCATTTCCTTGGTTTGTGTGTTTTGGAAGCATGGTAGCATGCAAAAGAGCACCTAGGAGTCAGAGAACCAAATGGAATCTCAGTATCCTAATCTGGTTATTTAGTTTTTTATTTTTGAGAATAAAAATATTAAGGTATGGAATAATGTATAGAATCCTTTTTTACCTTGTAATACTTTAAAATATATCAAGAAATATTTTTGGAGTCAGGCACTGAGATGGTGTGCGATTCTGAGGTCTCGTCAGCCTAGAATTAATTTAATAAAAATATGAAATATGTTTTATATCATGAGCACATAGTTTTTTATAAATAATGGAATATATTCTAAATGAATTCTTGAAATGAAAATCTAATTCCATGGTTGAATCTATAATGTGATTTTTACCCTAGGTGCGATCTAAAGTGGGTCGGTGTGGGATGTTCAAATAAAGTGTTTTTTAGGGGGTGCATTAAATTAAAATAAATAAATTATAACTTTATTTTAAATTAAATGACCAAAAGAATAGTCCTATATAAATAGACTATTATGGTGAATTATTAAGGTTAGCCATATAACCCTAGGACCTTTGAGAGGATCATCTATCTGATCTACGATGGAAAATTTAGATTCAATAATGATGAGCTTCCGAGTCTAGGTGAATCAAGGCGGAGGTAATGTAATGGATCTTCCTTATTCACTGGTGATAGTTTTATTTACCAATGATCGATAAGAATTGAGGTAGTAATGATCATTTATGGTTTCAACTCTTATTATTAAATAATTGAGTATGGTTATACTATTATTCACTGATCTATGTTTAAATCTATCCCATGTATAAGCCTGCAGATCAGATTAAACTATTCATTCAATTCTTTACTCCCATTGTGTTGTATTTCTCACCTTTTCTATTCACAATATAATTCATTGACTAAGAATATGTGACCAATTATTGTATTACCTTTTTTCTTTTGAATTTACCCTAAACGTTTTTCATATTCTTCATCATTATTATACGGTTCCATGGTTCGACATTATTGGGAAAGTTGAAGTGTGATCAAAAAACTTAATTCACTTTCGATTTGTTTGTGATAAAATGAATGAAAAATAAGGGATGTTTTTGGATAGATTTTGGGATGTCGGTCATTCCACTATGTATTGGGAATTCATTGAGACAATGGGATATTATTGAAGATTAAAATAAACATCAGGGTGTTGAATAGAGAATTGGAACTCTGAATTTATAGCTAGTGAAGGGTCAGAAACAATAGCCAAATGTAATTTCCATTGATTATGGGTGGTAAAATAGAAATATTTATGGTGAAGAATTTGGATCTGAGATGCATGATGTGTATTTGAGTTTCTGTGAAAATCTTGACAACATGGCATATACTAGGACAAACACACACTGGGCAGTGGCTCAACTGGGATGACTAGGATTTTTGGGAGGGTTAAATATCACACATCATGTGGGACCCCCAAAAACTGTGTAACTCGGTGCTAGAAACATGTCCTATACTCTCATAGTACATAATCAAGGGAATTCCACACTACTAAAAAACTTACCTATCCCAATGGTTTTAAACTGTTGGCATAGACACGAAAACCACTGGGACAACTTATCCTAATGGTATGGGTAACAGTTTCTGTATGGGCCACCCAAGTATACTTATACCAATTTTTTTCATTGAACCATTGCTATAGGGGTGTATTGTATTTCATTATACCAGTGGTTTATTATAAACTATTGGTAAATTCCTATTCCAATGGTTCTCAACTATTTCTATAAATAAATACCAATGGTTCAAACAGCTAGTATATGCCTATACCAATTGTTAAGAACCATTGGTATATAGTTATAAAAATGTTAAAATTTAAACCATTTTTATAGGGTGGATTCCATTTCAATATATTGTGGTTAATTCTAAAGACATATGCTAACAATTCTAAAGCACTATGCCAATAGGTCCTATCCCAATAGTTTTTTTATAACCATTGGAATAGACCCTTAGGAAGTGTTTTATTCTTACAGTTTACTCGAAACTATTGGTATATATCTTTACCAAGGGTTTATAAATAATTTGTATATGTCCCACATTAATGTACTTAAATGGTTTCTAGAACCATTGTAATATTCCCACACACAGAAATGTATTCCAGCGGTTTAGAGAACTGTTGGAATATCCTCCACTCACAATTAGAAACAGAAGATCATGTAACGCTCTCTTAGAACTCTGACATAACCTGTAAACTAAAAACACTATAGTGAAATAAATCCAAATTATATCCTTATGGATCCAAGTAGATGTAGGATTAAATTTTTTGATATTTTTCTTTTATTAATTATTTGTTTATATTTTTTTCTCCCATTGGTTCATCAATTTTTCATAAATCACTCACTTATCTAACAGGATCTATGGTGACTGGGTGATAAATAGATACAAGGAAATTCTTAGGAATATAATATAATTTTCTTTCAAGTGAGGATTAATCTACTGGTTTCATATAAAAGAGATGATTATAATACTCACTTGAATATTTTAGGGTGCCATACATTTGAATCATCAGAATAATCCGGGAAAGATGTTCACTCATATTTCTTGACTATGAAAATGGAGTAGTAAGGATAAGATTAATATAAGTGTTATATTGAATGATTTCATTGTCACTACTAGTATACTCACTTCACATCATAAATTTATTTTGTGAGAATTTTCATCTCTATTTATTTGATCTATTCTGTAGTTTATTAAATATTTCCACTCCCCTTTCCATCCAATTTTAAAAATTAAAAACATCAAAAAAAATTAAATAATTGTTTAGAAGAGTGACTATATTAGTTGTATATTTATGAGATGAGCCTAAAAATATTCCTTAACAGTGGCCTTATAATAATAATTATTTCTTATTTGTGAGTCCAATAATAGTCTCGCATAACTAGTGGTGTTTCCAAGGATCCAATTGATCATTGGTTGTTTCTTTTAACTACTGTAAATATTTTCTTATTTTTAATATATTTTTTATTTTCATCTTATTTAATTATTAATGTTCTCTCAATCTAAAATATATCTCATAGTGTGACCACTCTAAAGTAACATATTACAACTATTATGACCAATTTAAGTGTAATGATATACTTATTGCAAAAAAAATGGTATTCACAACAGACCAAAAAAATTAAAATTTACTAATATATCTTCCCACATGTGGTAAGAAACCCCCATAGATATATCAAACCACTTTGTTTGTATTTCCATAGATTGAGAAAATTAACATTTCTCATTATTTGATCAAATAAGGAGAGGAAAAATATTATATCCAAATAACTACCCAATATTTTCTTAGGATATATAGAACATGTCAAGATTTTTATTATTGTTGATTGATCCCAACACCTCAAAAGGATGTCGGGGAATATTTATCCCCATTCACCCAGACTTAGGTTCTTAAGATGGGAACTCTTTGGGTAAAATCTATGATGGTGATTCTGGAGTATTTTCATACTCCTGCAACTATGATCATCCCTAATAATCACCATAAATTTTAATTGTAGTATGATGAAGTTTCTAGTTAACTATTTAAAGGAATCAGTGAACATTTTTGGGACAAATCTCGGTGACCCTATTAACCAACCCCTTACCTATAATAGGGAATAAACATTAGAGTGGGTACCCTCCCTATAGTGATATATCAATAAACTCTAGAGGTCCATCCTATAATATATATTAGGGAGTTCTAACTCACAAAATTCTAAAGGCCAACCATAGAGTTCCCCGATATGGTAATTTATAGCCAAGAAACTCTTGAGGTACTCCTTAGGGTTCCAACCATGAATGTCCTCCTAACATGGTAAATAAAAACACAACAACCATAGTGGACCTTTTTGGTTTATTTTAGATCCAAACATTCCAAAAATGTTATTTATTTTATAAATAATTTAAAAATTATGGTGAAATATGATTAGTTTTTTAGTTCTTTTCATTATAGTTTTAATTAGTTTTGATTTGTTTGAGGGATAAAAGTTTACTACATAATTCTTTAGTCTAGGTCCATTATATATGGTTTGACTCCAATTTATTGGGAATGACTAGTTTACGAAGTATGATTCAATTCTTTTTTCATTGGTTCTAATTATTTGATTTATTTTACTTCATTTTTTTGTATTACATTTAATTTTCATTATTTTGAATTTTTATTTTATTTTAGTATAATTTGGTTTTGTTTTGTTTTGTTTGGACATGTGTTTTTTATTAAATTCACTTCGATCAATTCGGTTTTTTTAGTTCTTTGTTATTTTTAATTATGTGAATCATAATATGGTTATGGTAGATTATTTTAATTTATTATCGATTTTTTCTCAATACATTAAATTTTCTTTAGTTACAATCCATTTATTATTTCCAATATCTATTAGTTTAGTTCGTGCTAGGTCTAGTTTGGTGGGTTTTATTTTGTCTGCTTCATGGTGATTTTTTATAGATGTTGTTAATTATATTTTACTATTTTTAAAAATGTATAGTCAATTTTATGGTATATTATTTTTTATTGTTTGTGTTTTGTTGAAATCAATTTCCCATAATTTTATTTAGGAAATTTCAATTCTATTCATATCAGTGATGTTCAAATTTTTTACTACTCATTATTGTTAATGTGGAATTTTTATAATCATCTGAAATTGTTTTAGTTTAGTATATATTTTTTAGTTTTATTTTATTTGATTCGAGTAATTTCTGGTTGGTTTGGGATGATATTTTTGAATCCATATATATTCAATTTTGTTCTATTCTAATTAATTCTATTGGTTTTGGTTCAGTTAATTTTGGATCTTTTTAGATTACTATGTAATTTAGTAATGATTTATTAGTATGAGATTGATAAAAGATATTATTTTATGGTTTCTATTAAATATATATTTCAATGATTTGTATTCATTCAATTAAATATCAATTAATTTATTTCAAAATGCTATTGTTCTATTTTTGACCGAATAGGTTGATTAATAATAAATAATTTGTATAGACCCTCAAATTAAGCATGGACCATATGAAGAAAATATCACCTAATCAAGGATTTCCCCCCTTGGAAGTTATATATATGGAACTATCTAATACTTGGATGTAAATAGGGTAATACTAAGGGGTTGAGAACCAACTTCATTCACTCTTGCATGTTATAGGATGATGGTGTATCCAGGAAGCGAGGAACCAATCTCGGCATAATGTCTCTCCCTCAATAACTACATTGGTGTTTAATTCTAATTGATCAGTGATGGGCCTGGTTAGTATTCATAACTAGTGGGATGAATCTCTATCTCTCGGGAATTTCATGGCTATTAGGCACTCCACTAGTATCTCCAGACCTCTGTTGGTAGGTCATTGGGTGATTTGGACTCCTCATTCCCTTGATATTAAACTGAATACTTATGTTTCATGCAGTTGAGGGAATATGCGGGGGTGGTATTGTTCATGAAAGAATAAAATCGGTGATTCTCTATTTAAGTTATTTTTATGGGGATGGTAATTATCTCAAGGCAGAGGTAGATTCCATGATTACCGGTCTTCAAAGTTTTTCTTATAAAAAAAAATTTTTAGCAAATTTTGAGAAAGATTCACTGATTATATGGAGATCCCTCAATGGTCTCTCCTCTACACCAAGTGAAATTACATATTTACTATGAAAACATAAGTCCTTTCTCACCCATGATATTGAGCTATTACATAAGTGGCATGAAGTAAACCATGTAAAATTAGATTGTTCATTACTAGGTTTTCTTTAGGTATTGTTTATTTTTATCCTCATTATATTTTTTTGGTGTATGGTTTATACCCGTGAATTTGGTTTATAGTGTGATCATTTAGGGTCAGTGTTTTTTGGAATATCTCAAGAGATCTAGTTTGGGAATCACCACTTAGGAACAATTTATCACACAAATAATTAATAAAAACAGCCATAGAAAATAAATTAAATTTAGGAATAACCCATTCATACATCAGACATCTACTCTAAATGAAAATAAAAAAAACAGAAGAAACTAAGTATAAAAGAAGACTAAAATGAAACACACTATTAATCCCTCAACTACCCTGATCTCCCTCCCCTACAAAGAAAATCGTGTATCCATATTCAGTTCCCTTCAGACCCTTTCACAGAATATAAATACCCTCCATCTATAGAGAGCTGTAAAATTCCTAAGTTGTTAATATGATAAAGAAA
The DNA here is from genome assembly GCA_963277665.1 of Viscum album. NCBI lineage: Eukaryota > Viridiplantae > Streptophyta > Magnoliopsida > Santalales > Viscaceae > Viscum > Viscum album. Next base: position 1,635,403,631 of record OY728137.1, on the reverse strand, counting down.
ATAAAATAAAAACTAAACTACAATATACTCGTTTCCTATGATTATACAATTCACCACCCAATATATAAGAAACACAAAACCCCATGGGTCCAATCATCTTCCTCTAAGCAAGTGGAAAATAGATCCAAGTTTCAAAATTATACGTTCAAATAGTACATTCCTAATAATTAACAATTTCTCTTATTATTAATGGTATATAATCATTTTGGATGGAGTTTTATCATAGTTTGGTTTTCTTTGATAAAAGTTTGTTTGGAAAATTTTAATTAGATTTATTTTTTATTTTTTTTATTTATATTAGCTTAGAAAATTTAATTCATTTGGCTTCGAATAGATTCAATTTGATTAAATTTGGTTCATATTAGTTTGGTTTAGTTTCTTTTAGTTCATGTTGGTTGTGTTCATATTGGTTTGAATTCATTTTATTAGGCCCAATTTGATTCATCTTTTGTAATATTAGATTATTTCATGTTAGATAATTTTGACATGGTTCAATTTAGTTTCATTCAAATTTTTAATATTTTAATTCTATTTTCTTGATTTTTATCTTTCGGATATGTTTTGGTTGATTTTATTTACATTTATTCTAGAATGTTTTGGTTTGTGAGTTTTTTTAAAACGTTTTATTTTATCTTTTATTGGGTTTTATTCTATTTATTATGGATTTGTATGATTCAATTTTATTTACTTTAAATAATTTTTTTCTTACTCTTCTTAATCTTATTTGGTTTAGTTCCTTTTGGTTCATCTTTGTTTTTTATGTTTGATACAATACTAATTTAGGAAGTTCATGAGAGGTATAACTGGATTATACTAATTATGTATGATTCACTTTGGTACAACAAGATATGATTTGTTTTAGATTTGGTTAGTTTTAATTTATCTATTTGTTATAGGATAATTTAATTTACTCTACACTCAATTATAAATATTCCATTTTACACTTTATAGGTTAATAAAATTCCAATTATTTTGGATTTTCCTACTTATATTTTGTCCTATTTCATTCAATTTAGTATAATTCAATGTAGCACAATTTTATATAGGTTATTTTGGTTTCTATAGAGTCTATTCAAGATAATCCAATTAGTTTGTTTTATTTTTATGTATTTTATTTTAGTATATTTTAATTTCGTTATTTTCATTTCAGTTTGATTGAGTTCAAGTCGGTTTCATTTAATTTGGTTTCTTTTTATTTGGAACAGGTTACACAGATTCGATTTGATTAAATTCAATAAAGTTTGGTTTTACTCGGTTCATGTCGGGTTAGCATGGGTTTATACATGTGAGTTCTTTTTAGACACATACAAGATTGGTTTGGTTTGGTTTTTTCATTCTATATGGAACAATTTTCTTATAAAGGCCAATCGGGCATATTGTCAAACACTTGGTGTGTAAGGTTTTGTAAAAAAAATCATGAAATATAATAAAATGTGTAAAACACTTCATTTCATATCAAATAATTATTCTAAGAAATCTATATCACTATTTAGTGAAAAAACATGGTGAGAAATACAAGCAGTCAATGATTCATTAAATTTAATGCTCAATGCATATGGGAACCTACATCTAACTCAAGGAACTCTACATATGATGATGGAAACTTGAATATTCTCTTAACCACTTATACACATATGCACTTTTTATATATATATATATAAGGACACCTTGCCCCTATTTACATATTTTCATGACCAAATATGTACAAGGGGGTCATTACATATATTCTTATACATGCATATACCCTTTTATCATACACATGTATACATTTTCATATATATACATAAGCACACCTGGCCCCAATAAATATATTCATATCACCATGGGTGAATATATATATATATGGGAACTTATACATATATTCCCACCTATGCATACATGTACATGTTTCCTTTGACAATGATAACCAGAAACCAACACAACGTGGTCAAATATACTCTAGAAATACTCTAAAAATTCCAAAACCCAAAACCCATAAATTAAAAAAATGAAAATAATTGAAATGAAAAAAAACATACTTGAAACCCATGGAGAACCCACTACCCTTGACAGCGATAGCTAGAACTGTCCTCAATGGGAACTAAAATCCCTTAACATCAAGAATCAACCTAAAAAACCCAAAAAAATGTGCTCTATATAAAACAATAAAAATGATTCACATTATAACAATAGACATATTCTATGTCAAAGTTGTAAATGTACCCTATGGTAAAATAGTAGTTTGGGTCCATGCTAAAATAAATAAACATGCACTAAAAGTAAATAAAATTTCACATGCTCACTATACACTGTTATAACACCATGCTAGTATGATAACAATAACCATGATGTGTAGACATGATAAATCTATTAAACTATCCAAAAATAAAATATAATAATACTACAATAAAACATGATAATATCAATCCAAATTAAGAATGGTTATGCCATTTTAAGTCCTAAATTCATACTAGGGATATGTCAAATGAATCTATAGTCATGTCATGCACAACAATATGACACATGGTATAGACTAAAAAAATGAGGCTTAAAAAAGAGAGCAACATTCATGTTTTGAATAATGTATCAAAACATTTTCAATAATTATAAGTACAATGTTGTAAAGAATTATTTATCAGAAATGGGTTGTTCATAAATGTTAATCTAGAGTAATATATTTAAAATCACCACTTCATTAATTTAAGTATTCATCTTTAAGGGAAATTTTATCTCCTATAGAACATGTAAGTAAATTATTTTTTAAGTTATAAGTTCCCATGACCTAAAATAACATTTGGAAACAAACTTCCATAATCACTATTTTAATAAGGTATTACAACTCATGTTTTAGAATAAATTGGTTTATATGATAAAAGATAAAAAATGAAAGGGGTTACTTCATTTACAAAAACATTTTGATAAAACATCTATACTAAAAATCTCTTTCAAATCATGGTAATTATTTCACATACAATACTCTATTTTATAGAACATCTAATATATTATTAATTAAGGAAAATGAATATCAATCTCTATTGAGTTTTTTTTAACAAGAAACAACAACCTTGAATATATATATAATATCAAAGGAATACCATTATCAAGATACCTGAAAAATATGAAACAACAACCTACCTAATCCTTGTGAGTCATAATATATCCTATGCATTTTTCATAAAAATATCAAGACCAAATTCCAAGACCACAGGTGAGATTTCACACTCCAGATAACCTTCAAGTATCATCTTAAAATTAACAAACCAAATTATATCACTAAATAAACTCAATTAAATAATAACTACAGAAAAATAATAACTAATACCTAAGAGAAACTAATGCAATAAATTTCCAAAAAATTAACCCAAAATTACACAATCCTAAAGTACCAAATAACTACAATAGAGTATCCCAAAAATTTCACCCTAAAATATAGAAAACCATAGGAAAAAACATGCCTTGGTAACGTTCCATGAAAATCGAGAAAAATGGTTTTTAGAATACCCACATCAGCCTCTTTTATACAAGAGAATAGATATCCCCTTGATCTAAGATAAATTCCACCATGATCGGGTGGGATTCACCTAAAAATATTTAATTCATTTATTTGGATTAAAATAAATAAAAAAAGGAATATGTGAGGTGAAAATGAATACCTTTGGAGACCATGATGAGGTAGAGGTGAAGGTGGCCACAGAGGCGGAGGCAGACGCAGACACGGAGGTGGGCCCATAGGTGGAGGCGGGCATGGAGGTGGAGGTAAGAAGGGGGATGGCGGGAGGAAGGGGCTAGGAGGTAGAGGTGAGGGTGGGAGGTCAAGGTTGGTGAGGGGAGGAGATGGAAAAGAGGTTAGGGCTCATAATAATAAATTCAAATCTAGTATATATACATTTCTATATTTCAACAAATGTAAGTTTCCAAATTCCTATAGCTAATTTTTTAATAGTATAAATATTACAATTTAAAGAAATTTCGTCAAACATAAGTTGAATCATAATAGTAATAAATATAAATGTTGAGGTTTTGTGTTAAAGTATATATATAATAAATAGAAATATAATAAAAACACACTGATATATTCAAAGTGTTTTATTTATTTCAATATGTTAATCAGTATTGGCTTAATATGATAAGAATATAGAAACCTCACCATATACCCCTCTCATATGTCTTGTTCCCAGACCATCACAAAATACCTTCATTATCACAATCATAAAATGAAACATTTTTTACAAATAAAGACATTATCAAATACATGCCCTTATAATTTGAATCTCTTCATTCATCAATCCATTAAAAACAAATTTATATTACTCTAAATTTTTTATTGCATCAAAATATAGAGATGCATGGGAAAAGACAGTTGTATGAGGAAAAAGTATAAAATTTTAAAATAAAAAAACATGGAGAAATAAAAATATATAATTTTAAGAATGTGATTAATTTTTTGTTGAAATTTTATTGTAAAAGGATATAACTTTATATAAAATCATGGGATGTTTACAAATATGCATTAATAATACATTACACAATGTTTATATAAAAAAACTATAATTTTTTTTTAATTAAATATATAGTAGATTTTATAAACCCATCACCATATATACCTTATTGTGTACTGCAATTTCTGAAACCATAAAATGAAAAAAGGAACCATTAATTCAATGACTAAAACAACAACAGTTTTTGTTGTCTATATAAATCAACAACCAAAAATACCTCTCACTAAGGTACTTATGAAATCATGTTAAGTAATCATAGAGAATCAGAAAACCCAACATGTTCAAGATAATTAAAACAATATATCATTACCTTGTTAGCACACCTTATTTCTCTTTCAATATCATGCTCAAAAAAATCATTCCCAGATGATGAAACTTCTACTTCAAAGAGCATAAAAACATGGGTTTGAAAAATGTCAAATTTATAACATACTTAATAGGTAATATTGCTTGCATGTTTAGCAAATGAAACTGTATGAATTTACAAAAATATTTTGTATAATAATTAAATGAAATTGTATGTATATTGAATATAAACTACACTTTCAGTACATTATAATATGTACAAAAAAATTGACTTTCACTCAAGGAAATATCAAGTATATTAATATAAACTTCAATGTAAACTATAATAAAATTGAACATTTATTACCATATAATGCAATATAAAATCAAGAGAAACTACAATATAAAACGTTATTTAAATCGTTATGTAAATTAAAATTAAACTTAAATTTCAGAACAGTATAAACTGCAATATCTTATTTAAAAATGAAATGAAATATAATTCAATATAAAATGTGGTTTCAAATCTTGATAATGCATAAAAAGGGAAACAAAATGTGTATTAAGGAAACATTCATTTTCAAAAACTAACCTAGGTATTCATGTCACCTAGAATATAAGTAATGGGTGAAAATATAATAATGAATATAAGATAATAATGAAATTAAAAATTCATATGAAAGGAGAACCGATATAGGTTAACCAGTTTAGAAAGATCAACCAATTTATACCCATAAATAATCCATGTTCACCATTCCTAAATAAATAGTAAAGGAAAAAATAGGAAATGGAATTAGGTTTTGGACTCAGACATCCCAAAATCTACATAAAAAAATACATACCCATAAATGATTTATGGCCACCAGAGGCTGGTAGACGTCAAGCCAAAGATAGGGAGGTGGAAAAGCTACGTTGGAAGTGAGGAGGTGATGGAGATAAGGCTAAAACAGAGTCAGAGGCAGATGCTGGGAGGTGGAGATATATGCTAGTAGGAGGAGGCATGGTGGCGGAGGTAGGTAGGCAGAGGTGAACATGAATGCGGAGGTAAGAAGGTGGAGGGAGGTGAGGTTCAAGAGGTTGAGGTGGAGATGGAGGCTAGGAGTTTGAGGTTGAGGTGGAGGCAGGGGGAGGATAGGGGTGGTCGGGGAGGCTATTTCTCATAGGAGGGGATATTAGAGCTCGTCGAAGTGGGAGGGAAAGGAGGTGCCCAACCTAGGTCATATTTTTTAGAGGATATACAATGTATTTTTAAAAACCATAAAGATAGGTTTTATCTAATGGTCTATACCCACCATTTCTATAAAATGTGAGTACAGATCCATTGGAAAAGAGCATGTTTCCAGTCGTGCTAGAAATATGGCTAATATATATGGATAGGTCCCGAAGGACATGGGAATGACCAAGTGGACATGGCTTAACCCCGGGTGGTTAAGACACACTATGTAGAGACACATGGACAGAAATTCATGTACTGGAAATGACATGACTAGGGAGAAGAGTAGACCACACACCATGTACCAACTTTTGATGAAATTTCAACCTCTCACATATCCATCATTTAGAATCGGGTTTTGGCTTATGAGAATCCTATCTTGAGTGTTTTCCCACATAGAATGTGACGGTCACCACTGTAGTGAATTTTGAGAAACAATGTGAGATGTTCTAGGTGGGATGCATCTTTAGGTGACATTCATAAAAGTTAGTGAATGGGTAGGATAATCAGAGATATAAAAGTATCACCCTCATTCTAGAACAAGTTATGAGTCATCTATCTACCATCAGAGTGGAACTCTCATATTAGATAAATACATGGATCTTAAAGAGATAGATTTTCTTTCTTACAATATGTTTAAATGTTTCTATATATATTTTTATAGTTAAGAGGTGAAACGACGTGTGATTCTAATAGTTGTTTTCCCCATATTTAATTTTATAATAATATTAAAAATATTTTATATTACATGCACATAGTTTCCTAAGGAAAATATGATAACTCTTAAATGGAAGCTTGGATCAGAATTATGAGACCACAGTTGAGTATGGAATATGATGTTTACCCTGGGAGAGACTAAAATATGTTGGTGTGGGGAATTTGGAAATAGAGACCATTGGTTGTATGTTTATTGGATTAATTAATTAATTTAGTTAATTCATTCATTCATTTGATCTAACCAAATTTCCTATAAATATATTCTTATGGATAATCCTCTAGGGTTAGCCACATAGACCCTAGGATGATTCTATATATTTCTTCCTCCTTCTGTTGGTGAATTAATATATGACGATGAAAAATATTTAGATCATAGCACAGTGAACACAACGACCACCTTCAATCGTTGGCAAGCACATTACTCAATGAAGAAATATTCGATCTCTAGTTAGGAATCTTCAATTCAAAGTTTACGCCCTTGTTGATTAAATTGATTGAGAAACATAATCTTATTACATTTGACTTGTGCCAATTGTGGCCTTTGTATCTACACATGAATTGAAATTCAATTGCATATTCTTATTTTCTAATTTAGATTTCCAAATAATTTTCATTATCTTATAATGCTTGACCAATGATTGATATGACTTTTTTTATTGTTCCAATCTCACAAAAATTCTTTTCATTATTTATTAATTGGATATCACAGTCCTAGTTCAACATTATCGGGTGGTGTCGATCCTGATTGGACCCCAAAATCATAATGAATCTTCATGTGAGAGATGTATCGACAAAGTAGGGATCTTTTATATGAATTGAAGGTTTTTGGGTGATCATTTTGACCATTAGAAATCAAATCCAGAATAATGGAATAACCAAGGATGGGTGAGGTATGAAGGTTACATACAGGATGAATCAAGACTAGATTTATGGCCACTGAAGGCCCGGATTCACTGGATGGAGCAAGATCCCTCTATTTCGAGATGATAAAAGATTGGAATTGAAGGAAAGGGGTCAGATATGGAGTGTGGAGTTCGGATCTGAGAATCTGTGAAAAACACAACTACATGTCATGTCTTAGGATGAACACACGTTGTGTATCCCCTATGATACAGTGGTTAGGGTGTTGGAAATTTATAAGGACGACACAGTGTGTATCCCTCCTACACATCATGTACCTCTTCCTTGGGTGGAAGTTCCATGTGGAGGAGCACATGGGTATGATCCCATGTGGGAAGACATGGACAGAGGCACACCATCTGCTATATTACATGAGAATTAACAAGTACACACCATGTTCTAAGTATACAAACCTATCTTGAGCACACAGACACATGATATGGCATCCTGCCTTTTTATTACATAATTTTTCATTACATTTTACAAACAGAGGATCTTTAAAGTCTAGTGTCTTGGAAATCAGGAACAATAAAACATGAAAACATAATGAACTCTTTTAAATCACCTTGAAAAGATTCTTGAAAATTTCATCCTATTTACAATTATATCATCTCATAACTTGGAGACATACATCAAAGGAAAGGGTGAGCAGAAGGCCTAGTAAGGAAAACAAGTGAAATAGTTTACATGTGATCTTGAACGATATCAATAAGAACAAGAGGGATATCATAAATAAATGGTAAAGAGGCATATCATAGAAATAATAAATTGAAATATAAATTGAAAATGTGTCTACAACATTTAATTTATACATTCATCAACATATCACCAAGGTCCATTCCCAAGGTGTCATAAAAATTACCAAGGTTATTCACCAAGGTATCGTGAAACTTTTCATCTATAGAGATTAAATTATTTACCCAATGCATTGGAGTGATATTAGGGCGCACCCTTAAAATGTATTTATTTTCATGTGAACCACATAGATCATAATCAAAATTTTCATAAATAACCCATAGAGAATAAAATAAATGGGTTTCATTTCAAAATCATGTCGTTTAAAAAGTTCTTATAAACTTAATCATTATGTCATTTATAACCCATGGAAAAGGAGTTAGGGTTATATATATGTCAATTATAAAATCAAATATATAATTTTTTTATTTATAAATACCCATAAAAACTAAATTGGTCTGGGTATTCGCATAAATAAAACAAGAAAAATTCTTGAGAGAGAGAGAGAGAAATTTTGAGACGAAATTTATGCAACATAACGACTATATAACATGGTTTTAGAAAACATTGAAAAGAGAGTGGAAAAGAGTCACCCACTCATAAATAACTCTTTATACAGTATGGGTACAAAATAAAAATAAATAAGATCATTGTATGGATATTTGAATGAAATACCATATGAAAATAAAACTCAAAGGAAAAGAGAATACGGGATTTCTTTTTTGAAAATTCTGCAACCTAACGGTGTCACTTAAAAATTTAAAAAAATAGTTTATGAGAGTGGAAAGGGTCTTTAATAAATTGAAAATGAAATGGATAGTAAGAATTATATAGAATAACATGCCTCCACATAATAAAATGGAACTTTAAGACATAACATAAAGGAAGTCATGACTTAAAAGAGGGGGGTGAAATTTTCCCTTACCGTGAAGACTAACTTCGAAAGCATGAAGGTTGGGACCTTGGGGGGATTAATGGAACCTTGAGAGGACTCCTTCGGAGGTAGAAAGAAAAGAAATTCGTTAGGGAGGATTTTTGAATGAAATGGATGAGGGAATGGCTTGGTATTTATAGGAAAGGTGAGGGAATAAATTATTAATTTCCAAGGGACACCTCATCGGTGGTATTGGAAAACCTATTGGAATGCCCATGGTATTTGCCCATGGTATTGGACACTTGGGAGACCTCATAGAATACATTACTATTAATGGGTCTAACAGAATGATTACATCATTAATTATGTCATTAAACACTCGAAACTCAAAACTGTATTTATTCTATTCACCGAAAATTCAATTATTTCAAAAAAATCCCAAAAATTCACCCTAACCTAAGATCGATGCTCTGAATTAAAAAATGAACTCCATTTTATGAAAATAATTTTCTAACAATTTTTAATTTAATTTTTAAATAAAATCATTAATTATTTAAAAAAACTCTAAAACTATAATTCATTTTGTAACTCCTTCAGAAAGTAATAAAGGTCCCATAAAATTATCATATAGCCATAATACAATAATGTAACAATTTATGATTAAATTTTATAAAAATATATTTCTATTTTAAATTATTAAATTAATTATAATATTGGAAATAAAATATTTATGACATACAAAAAAAAACTTATATTGTGACCATTTTTCACTTTTAAGATGTCTAAATTGTATTTTTACATTCATGGGTGACGTTTCTATTTTTTTGGCCAATTTACTATTCATTACTATTCATAAGGGTATATTACTATTGATACTTTACTATTCACTAAAAAATTAATTTGATCTTATTAGACTCTAAATTTATTACTGGTCATAACTATAGAAGACCATTTTTTGAAAATCATTTTACATTATTAATTATTTAAAGTTTACATAAATATTTTAAAATACCATTTTTTCCTAAATTCATTAGTAATATGGAACTATAAATTCATCCTACATTTATCCAGATATTTTAAATTCCCCAAATTTTCCATAATAAGAAATAACAATTTTATTTATAAAAAAGTTTTACACAAGTTACTAAGGTCTCGTTACATATCCCCTTATAACTCCTGCATAGGACCTAAGTGTAAAGTGTTCTATGGCGATAGAATCTTGGGGCGGCTCGGAAGACATTGCCCGAGTGGTGATTTATATCAGCTTGAACTTATCCTATAGGCGATTCTGTTCAAGCTTCACATGTTGGAGTTCGTCTTGGGCTTGGTCCAAAGAAAAGCCCAATGATGCTACCTCCTTCTCAAGTTCCGAAAGGTGGGCTTCATATGACCCGAGTCTACTGGATGAGGCCATTGACTCTTCTTTCTATATTAATTAACCATGATCACTAGTATTTATCAACAATAATCATAATGTTAAGAGTTTATTTTTCAGTGGTCATATTGACCAACGGTCATATAACGGTCAAAACCCAATGGTTTCATTTTAATTATACTCACATCATTAATTAAAGGATATAGTTTTGTGGAGTATAAAATAAAATAAAACACAAATTTAGGAAACAAATATTATTCAAAAGTTTGGGTCATTGCATTCTTCCCCCTTAAGAAATTCCATCCCCAAAATTTTAACTCGTATCCTCATAAAAGAAAAGTTGTGGGTACTACGGCCTCATAGACTCCTCTGGTTTCCATGTGGCTTCTTCACATTTTTGGTTCCTCCATAACACCTTAACAAGGTTGGTAGTCTTGTTGCGTAGGGCATTGTCTCTACGATCGAAGATCTCCACTGGCTGCTCCTCATAAGAGAGGTCATGTTCCAGTTGTACCACCTATGTATTTAGTACATGTGAAGGGTCGGGTATGTACTTACTCAAGAGGGATACATGGAAGACATCATGAACTTGTGCTAGATTTGGAGGGAGTGCAAGATGATAGGCCATTGCTTCTATGTGATCAAGGATTTCATAGGGGTCAATGTACATAGGTATGAGCTTCCCTTTCTTCCCAAATCTCATATGACTCTCTAACAAGGTGAAATTCAAAGAAATACTCGGTCACCAACATAAAACTCCATGTCCCTTCGATGGTTGTCTTCATAGCTCTTTTTCCAACTATGAGGAGCCTTAATGTGTTGCTGGAAGGCATGGACTTTTTCTGTCATCACTTGCACAAGATCAGGCCCAAGAAGCTTTCTCTCGCTAGATTCATCCCAACAAGTAGGAGTTCTACATCAATTCCCATATAGATCTTCATAGGTTTCCATTTGAATGCTCGAGTGGAAGCTGTTGTTGTAATAGAACTCAACTAAAGTAAGATGTTGATCCCACCCTCATTTAAACTCCATTGAGCATGTTCTCAGCATGTCCTTGAGTTTTTGAATAGTCCTTTCAGATTCACCATCAGTTTGGGGGAGATAGGTCATACTGAAATTCAATTCAGTGCTCAGATCATGTTGAATACTTATCCAGAATTTTAATGTGAACCTTGGGTCACGATTAGATACGATAGAAAGTGGAACTCTATTCATCCTTACCACTTCCTTCACGTAAATTATGGCAAGTTTATTAAGAGATAAATCTTCCAAAATATAGATAAAATGGGTAGTTGGTGTGAGACGATCCATAATAACCCATATCACATTGTTTCCTTTGGAAGTTATTGGGAGACCATTGATGAAGTCCATAGTGATATTGTCCCACTTCCATGCTAGTATGAGAAGTGTTTGTAACACCCCTTTAGGACTTTTTCACTCTGCCTTGACTTGCTGACATACCAGACATCTTGAAGTGTAGTCAGCAATCTCCCTTTTCATATTATCCCACCAGTAATGATCACAAAGGTCACAATACATTTTTTGTACTCCTAGGATGTATAGAGAAAGTAGAGATATGAGCTTCATCCATTAGCATCTTCTTTATTTATAGAATAGATGGAACACATAGTCTTGTATGAAATTTCATTACACCTTCTTGATCAATATTGAACTCAGAAAACTTCTCACCTTTACAGCCTCAAACTTTTTCTGTAACAAAGGATCTTCTTTCTGAGCATTCTTGATCTTTTCTAGTAATGACGGTTGAGAAAACATTTGGGTTTGGGTTGATGATCTCCCTTCCCTTATAATTCCCATTTCCATCTTTACTAGGTCTTTGATCAAAGGATCTCTTTGAATTCTCATCATGGAAAGAACAAATGGGTCTTTCCTACTTAATGCATCAACGACTTTTTTTTTCTCTTCTGGGATGTTAATGGATTGAACAATCATGGTCTTTGTGAAGTTTCAACAATATCCTCTTCCACATGTTCAATTCATTTTGTGTGAAAATATACTTTAAACATTGATGGTCTATTTAGATATCACATTTCTACCCATAAAGATAGTGCCTCCATATTTTCAAAGCAAAAACAACCGCAGCCAGCTCCAGATCACACATAGGATAGTTCTTCTCATGATTCTTCAACTGTCAAGATTCATAAGCAATGAATTTGTAATTTTTCAGGTGGATTCACCCAATCCCTTTCATAAATGTATCACTAAAAATAACTAATAATTCTACACTTGAGTGTAGATTTAACATAGGTGTAGTAACCAATCTCTTCTTCAGCTCTTGGAAACTTTCCTCACACTCCTCTATCCAGATAAAATTTACCCCTTTTCAAGTTAACTTGGTTAAAGTATTAAAAATTTGTGAAAATATTTTCAAAAACCTCTTATAATATCTTGTTAATCCAAGGAAACTACAAATCTTAGTTATTTTTGTAGGATGAGGCCACTCCTCTGCAAATTTTGTCTTCGTAGGGTCAACTATGACTCCTTCATTGGTAAAAATGTTCCCCAATAAAACAACTTGTTGTAACCAAAATTCACATTTACTGAACTTTCCAAAAAAGCCTCTCCTTCCATATAGTTTGCAAAATAACCCTTATATGATCCTCATAATCCTCACGACTTTTGGAATACATCATAATATCATCAATAAAAACTACCACAATGTTATCAAGGTAGTCCTTAAAGACTCTATTCATCGAATCCATAAAAATAGTAGGCACATTAGTCAGTCTAAAGGGCATAACAAAAAACTCATAATGCCCATATCTTGATCGAAAGGCAGTTTTTGGAATATCTTATTTCTTCACCCTCAATTGATGATAGTCAGAAGGAAGATCAATCTTAGAGAAGAATTGATCCCCATGAAGTTGGTCAAATAAGTCATCAATTCTTGGAATAGGGTATTTATTCTTCACTGTGATCCCATTCAGTTCTCTATAATCAATGCATAGCAGTATTCATTCATCCTTCTTCTTCACAAAGAGAACTGGTGCGCCCCAAGGAGACACACTCGGTCAGATAAACCCCTTCTCCAAAAGATCTTAGATTTGTTTCTTTAATTCCTCTATCTCCACATTTTCCATCATATATGGGGTCTTTGATATCGGATGGGATCCGGGTACGAGTTTAATGAAGAACTCTATCTCTCTTTCTGGGGGAGGTCTGGTCAACTCCTCAAGAAATACGTCAACATATTCCTGGACTATGGGGACATTTTCTATCCTTATAAACTCTCATTTCCTTCTTCTTCTTCACTGATAAACTCCATAAATAAGGATATAGGATGTTCTTCCAGACAAAGATTAGGTTGAGATAGCTTTCCTTGGAAAAGATCTGTCGGTTTTTTATTCAAGACTACTGAGATTTCCTTGCTTCTTCATTTGATCTTAGCATTATACTTTGAGAGCCAGCCTATCCCTAGTATAATGTCGAATTCCAGCATGGGAATGGCTACTAGATTTTCTATAAGATTATTCTCACTAAATTAAATACTACAGTTTTTAAAAACTGACGATGCTTGGATAATCCCACCAGAAGTCTTGACTAATAACTCTACTTTTATAAAATCAGGGGTTGATTCTAAATTCTTTGAAAACTTAGAGGAAATAAAATAATGTGTGAAACTAGAATCAAACAAAGTACTTGCTAGTTTTTAGAGAACAACAATAGTACCTGGAACCATATCATTTGGCACTTCAACTTCAGCCGTAGTGATTGAAAATGTACAACCTTGTTCCCTTGGACATTACTGAGGCTGATGGTGATTCCCCTCCACTGCCCTCAGATTTGGACAGTGATTGGAAAAGTTCCAAAGTTGTTCATAATTATAGCATTGGACATTAGGTAGGGCCTAAACCATCTTCCCCTTGATTTTATTGTTGGTGAGTTTTGGATTCACCTCACTATGACAAACCCGCATGATATGGTCATCTCTTCCACACTTGTAGCACTTCCCGCTCCTGAGCAGGCAATTCCCCAAATGCTTATTTACACATTTATTACACGTGAGACATTTTACTTTCTTGCCTCCTCTTCCCTGATCAAATCTCCTCCCTAATCATAGATCCATCAATCTCTTATTTTCATTGGATTTATGAGACCACTCTATCTCAACAAACTCCATTTCAACTTTCATTACACTCCGCATGATCTCCTCATAGTTATCATAGTATCGGTTGGATAGATTATTCTGCAAATGAGGTCTCAGTCCACTAAAAAATCTATCAACCTTACCATTTGGATCCCTCACAAATCTAGAGGTGTAACTTGAAATCCTTGTGAAGTTTATCTCATATCTTCCAATAGATTCATTCTCCTTTTGTTTCATCTCAAGAAATACCTTCTTTATTCTTGTTCTCATGGAACGAGGGAAATACTTACTGAGGAAAATTCATCTGAACTCTTACCACTCTATAGGTTCAACCTTTACTCGTGGCCTCATGTTTTTAATTAGTTACAACCACTGATCAGATTCTACCTCTAAGCGTTAAATAGCTAGGGTGACCTTTTCTAGCTCTGAATAGCGGAACACAGAAAAGATCTTCTCTATAGAGCTGATCCACTATTCAGCAACCAAAGGGTCATTCGGTCCACTAAAGTTTAGTGATCATTGATGAATAATGGAATCAACAAAATATTGTTTCCTTTGTGTTGAGATCAGTCTCTCAACTTGATACAAGTTATTTCCCATAACTTGACTCAGTTGTTTCAGCATTTGTATGAAACTTTCCATTCCAGCTTCCATCGGAGGACCATTACTGCATAGTCCATTGCAGTCACCATTTGAATGATTATTCTTCTTTCCCCCCCATTTTCTAAAAGAATAAAACCTTAGTGAGAAACTTATTTCATTTATGGATCATTTAACTATAAAGGGTTTTATGTCTTAAAACTTCACGCTTAAACAATTACATTTCTCTATAAATCCTTAATAATGATTCGTAAAAATCTTATGATAAACCAAACATATCCCCCAGGAGTGTCATAACCAAGAGTGCATCAAGGCCCGTTGTTGTGTACCATGATACCCTAGGTCAATCCCGAAACTCCTTGTCGGAGTTTTCACTCCTAGGAACATTTGTGCCAGAGCCGCCTCTACCTACTCGTATCCAGACAGAGATGTATTTTCTTGATAAACCACTTACTCAATACTCAAAAAAATACTAGGAAGTTTTCCTATATTTAAACATTTATATAGGGTTCTTCCTAAAGTTTTCATATCCTAATTTACATAAATAACTAAACTATCCTTTGATACCAACTATAGCATCCCGCATTTTTTTTACATAACTTTTCATTACATTTTAATAACGGAGGATCTTTAAAGTCTAGTGTCTTGGAAATAAGGAAAAATAAAACAATAAAAAAACACACTTTTAAATCCCATTAAAAAACTTCTTTAAATGTTCATCCTATGTACAATTACTGCATCTCACAACTCGGAGACATGCATCAAAGGAAAGGGTGATCAGAAGGCCCAGTGAGGAAAACAAGTGAAACAGTTTACATGTGATCTTGAACAATATCAATAAGAATAAGAGGGATATCATAAAGAAATGATAAATAGGAATATCATTGAAATAATAAATTTAAACATAACGTTAAAATGTGTCTAAAAAATTTAATTTAGACATTCATGAATATATCACCAAGGTTCATTCCCAAGGCGTCATAAAAATTACCAAGGTATCCTGAAACTTTTCATCTCTAGAGATTAAATTGTTTACCCAATGCATTGAAGTGCTATCAAGTCTCACCATTAATATGTGTTTATTTTCATGTGATATACATAGATAATAATCAAACAATTCATAAATAACCCATAAAGAATAAAATAAATGGGTTTCATTTCCAAATTGTGAAGTTTCAAAAGTTCTTAAAAACTTAATCGTTATGTCATTTATAACCCATGGAAAGGGAGTGAGGATTATATTTATGTCAATTCCAGAATAAAATATATCATTTTTTATGTATTTATGAACACCCATATAAATGAAATAGGTCTGATTATTCATATAAATAAAACAAGAGATTTCTTGAGAGAAAGAGAGAGAAATTTTGAGATGAAATTTCTGCAGCATAATGACTATATAACATGGTTTTAGAAAACATTGAAAAGAGAGTGGACAACATTCACCCACTCATAAATTACTAATTAAACATTAGGGGTAAATAATAAAAATAAATAAGATCATTGTATGTATATTTTAAGTAAATACCATATGAAAATGAAGCTCGAAGGAAAAGAGAAGATGTGATTTCTTTTTCAAAAATTCGGCAGCCTAACAGCATCACTTAAATATTCAGAAAATTAGTTGATGAGAGAAGAAATGGTCTCTCATAAATTTAACATGAAATGGACAATAATAATTCTATATAAGAACATGCCTCCACATAATAAAATGGAACTATAGGACATAACATAAAAGAAGTCATGACTTAAAAGAAGAGGGTGAAATTTTCCCTTACTGTGAAGAGTAACTTCAAAAACCTGAAGGTTGGGATCTTGGGGGGCTTAAGGGAACCTTGGGAGGACTACTTGGGAGGTAAAAAGACTAGAACTTATTTTAGGAGGAGTTTTTAATGAAATGGATGAGGGAATGGCTTGGTATTTATAGGAAAAGTGAGGGAATAAATTATTAATTTCCAAGGGACACCTCATCGATGGTATTGGAAAAACCAAGGGCTTGACCATGGTATTTGCCCATAGTATCAGCCACTTGGGACACCTCATAGAATATATTACTATTCATAAGTTTTCTATAATTATTACATCATTATTACATCATTAATGATGTAATTAAAAACTCGAAACTCAAAACTGTATTTTTACTATTCACCTAAAATTCAACTACTTCAGAAAAATCCCAAAAATTAACCCTAACCTAATATCGATGCTTTGAATTAAAAAATTAAATCCATTTTATGAGAATAATTTTCTAAATATTTTTAATTTAATGTTTAAATAAAATCATTATTTATTCAAAAAACAACTCTAAAAATATAACTCATTTTGTAACTCCTTAAGAAAGTAATCAAGGTCCCATAAAATTATCGTTTAATCATAATACAATAATGTAACAATTTATGATTAAATTTTATGAAAATAAATTTCCATTTTAAATTATAAAATTAATTATAAAATTGTAAATAAAATATTTATGACATAAAAAAACTTATATTATCATCATTTTTTTCACATTTAAGATGTCTAAATTGTATTCATAAATTCATCTGTGAAGTTTCTATTTTATTGGCCAATTTACTATTCATTACTATTCATAAGGGAATATTACTATTCATACTTTACTAATCACTAAAAAATTATGTTGATCTTATTAGACTCTAAACTTTTTAATGGTCAAAACTGTAGAAGACTATTTTTTGAAAATCATTTTACATTATTAATTATTTAAAGTTTACATAAATATTTTGAAATACATTTTCTTACAAAATTAATTAGTAATATGGAACTATAAATCCATCCTACATTTATCCGGATATTTGAAATTCACCAACTTTTCCATAATAAGAAATAACAATTTTATTTATACAAAAGTTTTACACAAGTAACTAAGGTCACATTACATAGACCCTTATAAAACCTGCATAGGACCTAAGTGTAAGGTGTGCTACGGTGATAGAATCTTGGGGCGGCTCAGACAGCATTTCCCGAGTAAGGATTTCTATCACCTTGAACTTATCTCGTAGGTGATTCCATTCAAGCTTCACATGTTGGAGTCTGGCTTGGGCTTGGTCCAGAGAAAATCCCAGTGATGTTACCTCCTTCCCAAGTTCCGACAGATGGGCTTCGTACGGCCCGAGTCTATTGGATGAGGCCATCGACTCTTCTTTATGTATTAATTAACCATGATCACTAGTATTTATAAACAATAATCGTAACGTTGGGAGTATAGTTTACAATGGACATATTGACCAACGGTCATATAATGTCCAAAACCCAACGGTGTCAATTTAATTATAATCACATCATTAATTAAAGGATATAGTTTTGTGGGGTATAAAATAAAATAACACCCAAATTTAGGAAACAAATATTATTCAAAATTTGATGTCATTACACATGATGGATACATAGACATTCCAAGCACATGGGAGGGACCCTAAGTGGTATTCACATTCTGTGTATATCCCCTACAAACCATGTATCCCAACACAGTTAGAAATCCATGTACCTACAGGGACATGAACAGGTGATGGAGTGGGACCACACACTGTGTACCCCTTGGTTCCTCTTGAGGAAACTCCAATGTCCTGTATCTCCTTCATTTGGACTTGTATTTCATCTCTTGAGTATCTTATCCTATGTTTTTTCCACGTATAATGTGATGGTTCCCTCCAATATGGATTTTGAGATATGGTAAAATATTTTCTAGGATTAGTGCTAATTTATGATACGCATGATTCTGGTATTGATCACACAAGATCACCAGAGGACTTCAGAATGGAACCCTCTAGTGGAAAGGGCATGGGTCCTCTATCAAATATCATAGTTAAACCCTCATATGGAGTTAGGGAATGGGTTCTACAGTAGCACATACTAGAACGCTCTTATAGAATAGGGCATGGGTCCTCTGTCTACCTATCAGAGTTGAAATCTCTTATTGGGATAGGTCATGGGTCTTTCATACTTCAGAGTGGAACCCTCCATTTGGTTTGGGAATGGATCCTCCATTGGCTATCAGAGTTTAACCCTCCTGTAGATTCAGGGCATAGATCTTGTAGCATCATAGTAGAACCCTCCAGTAGATTCAGGGCCATGGGTCCTCTATCATTTGAGTATAACCCTCATATTGGAATAGGTTATGGGTAATATATCTATCCGCTGAGTGGAACCCTCTTATTGTACTAGGGCATGGGTCTTACTCCTAGATATTGTTGTCACTCGATTTTATGGAATAGTGATGACATGTGTCTTGACAAGGATGTTTTTCTGCTGGTCCGATGTGCAAGATTATGGGCATTGTTTTTGGACTTTTGGAACTATTGGCGACTCTTTTCCTAGGATAGGATGTGAGATAGAGATATCCTTACTCTCTCATTTGAGAATATTTGGTTTGAGCATATATATATACATCTATATCCATGTTGTTAGACTCGGTTACTCTCATTTCATGGTTTTGAAGACACATGGGTTATGCCACATTCTTTCTACGTTTAGCTTCTTGTGGTTGGATGAGTTTAACCACCAACTATGGTTAGCAAAGACTCGACGTGAAGTCCATATACACGCCATGTTGACCCCTTGTGTTTGGAGGAGGTTAATTTTTCTCTTGTTTTGGGTTGTGTTTTATACTATTTACTATCTTCAGTCATTATATTCCTATTGTGTCTCATACTGCTACCCCTTTTAGCTTTCAAGTCATCTAACTAGGTATGTATATATAGACCCCTACATGGGATTTTCCCACACATTTCATGTTTTATATAGACGATGGATAGTTCAATGTTGACTACATAGAATCATAGGGATACTTGGTGTTTGGGACCATGTACAGTGGTCCTAACTTAGAGATCATGGTTTGGGATCTATTAGCAATTTACTTTCCAATTTTTTCAGGTTGGGACATATTTCTGGTTGCGTGTGTATTTTTTCACATTACATTTCAGTTTTCATTGTCGTACTCTAGTACATCCTAGAGGTTTTTCATGCTTGGTTTACATTATACCTATTATATCTTTTTATTATTATTACACTACAATTTTTCACAGAGATTTAAGGATTTGTGCATATAGGTACATTAGGTAAAGGTCTCCCCATGTTAAATATTCCTTTCGAAGCTTCTCAACATCCCTTTCCATTTATAGGTGGGCTTAGGGTAGTTACAGCTCAAGCCTGGGTTTGGATCGGGTCATGACAGATTGGTATCAGAGTAGTTCATTCCTTGGGATGATGTTTGGACTAGTCCCCTTATGAGGTTTTTGGTTAGGATTTAGGGAAACAATGTCAATGTGTCTCAATTGTGGCTCTCATACCATGGAATCTAGTGATGGTGTGGGCGGCCGATGTATCCATTCACCAAGACCTTGACTACCTACTTGTCGACTCGGTATAATAAGACATTGGTTACAAGGATCAATGGAATATACATCATATAGGATTGAGTATTTGACAATCCTTATTGAGTCAAATAACCATTATATACATATATATATTATCATATAATTGTGGTACATCTTGATAACTTTTAGGATGTCTCTAAAATGATAGCCATCCAGGATACCCATTCTGGATCATAATGATGATCTGATGAGTGATGATACTTTAGTTCAGGTTCCATCCTACATGATCCTTCTTATATGTGGCCAAGTATAAGTAACCCCACCTATTGAGCAGTAAATCATACAATTCAAGCAGGCAGAGGATGTGTGCAGTCTTAGCACACTCCACAAGTTCCAATGTCGGAGGTCGCTAAGGTTTTGTATAAATCCAGGCCCCCGCGTAATGGAGGATTTACTAGATTCAGTGGTCCATTTTTTCAATCTCATCCAGACACCGATTTTTTTACTGGTTGTCCTAGAAGCTATCCTTTTCCATGGACTAGTTTGGTTCTAGTGGATTCTTGTTACCCAATTGCATGATGAGTAAACACTCTTATGGCCCAACTTACTACAGTTGTTCTGTGAGTAGTATTAACCCTCCTTTTATACTCAATTCAAATTCATAGGGGAGAAACAATATGGAGGGATGAAAATGGTTGAGTATGCTACAAGGTTCAGAGACCTTACTTGGTACTCCCTTAACATGATCTGAGATGGCTACTTCTGAGCACATATGATTGAGCAGAGACTTCATTGAGAGATATGTGCTAGAATAGTACCCTTGATCATCCCACCTATGTCATGATGTTGTAGCATGAATTGGGGAGAGAGATATTTCTATAAGAGGGGTGATAGGAAGATGAAGCTAGTAGTGGACATCATAGAGTTGAGTCGTCTTCAATAGCTAGTCGGTGCCATTCGACAAGATCTCATCATAGGAGATCTTATCATGATCAGACTCAGATGTGTGGTTGTGTGGAATAGGGATAGTGTAGAGGACCAAGGCATATTAGAGAGGGTAGGTTCTATTGTTTTGATTAGTGAGGTCACATAGCACATGACTGTGTGACCAGATGGGATGAGGAGTATAAACGAGTAGATGATGGACCACTACGGTAGAGATAGTGTCATGATCGGGGATCACCCAGGCAAGGGTATGGTGGACCCTAGGGAGGTGGAGCTAGAAGAGTTGTATGAGGAGTTGTGGTAGGTAGATGACATTATGAAATCCTTTCTCCACCACCAACAGGCATCCCACATCAAGCTCAGGGATCTGGCAATTGGGGTTGCGGCATATGCAATCTTTGGTGGATTACAAACCAACAACACACAAGATGATTAGAGGTATGAATTGTGTGTTTTCAACTCTTACTTCATTATTATAAGAAATAGGTGTTAGTAATTCCTTCTTACTTATACTCCTAGTGCAAGAGATAGATCTCCCATTTGAGGCACTAGCCCAGCAGCTTCGTCTTGAGGTTCCTACAGGGAAGGCATCTTTTGTATCTTTTATATGTTGGTAGTGTGATCTATCGCTTGGTGGAGAGAGGTTCATGTGGGAAATTTTGTTCATCATGATAGAACCCTATAACATCATCTTGGTTATGGATTGGTTATGCATGGTCTGATCCCAGATTGACTGTCACCATAGATGAGTCAGGTGTTTTATCACAAATGTAACGAGATTATTCTTTACAGGCTAGATAGATCTCATGGAGAGATGAGTGGGTTCTAAGAGCAGAAGATTATACCCATCACCCATCAATTGGTGAGTATATACCTTGGTGTAGTGGGATAATATTAATCCATATTCCTTCAATTGTGTATGATTTCATGTATGATTTCTCTGAGGAAATTCTCAGAGTACCTCTGAGGTGGGATATAGAGTTCTGTATCAACTTGAATCCAAGGAAAACTCTGATATCTTATTTATCATATCAAATGGCCTCTACCGAGCCTTGGGATCTACATTTGCAGTTAGAGGACCTTTAAGAGAAGGGTTTCATTAGACCCATTGTGTACCCCTGTGCAGCTCTAGTGTTGTTCGTGAAAAATGTGGATGAGAGCTTGTGGAATTGGGTTGATTATTATCTCCTAAATTAGACCGTAATAAAGAACAATTACTCCTTTTTGAGGATTGAAAGCCTCTTTAACTAGTTGTGAGGCACAAGATGGTTCTCGAAGATCGATCTCTAGTCTGGATACCACCAGTTGAGGGTTTTCAACACTAATATTCTAAATCTGATATTATAATGTTGCTATAGATACTATGAGGACCTGGTGATGTCTGTTGGTGTGATGAATTCCCCCATCTTGTTTACAACTTTGATGAACCAGGTCTTCTAGACGTACTTGGACCAGTTTTTGGTTTTCTTCATTGATTACATCACTACTGAAATTTGAGGTATTTGTGACTGGCTATTTGCGACGGGATCCTGTCGCAAATGAGCTTTTGCAACAGGGTCTTGTTGTAAATAGACCGTTGTAGAAAACGGCATCGCAAATAGTATTTCTTGTGACGGTTCGTCACAAAAAAATATACTATTTTCAATGGGAAATCGTCTCATCACAAATAGTTCTCTGATTATATAGATTACGTATATCAAAACATGTTGTGACAGACACGTCACAAATAAGTATTTGTGACGGTCCATTTTTCCTATCGCAAATACTTATTTAAAAAATATATAAACTCTTTGAGACGGGGTCCCATCACAAAAGGACCCATAACAAATACTTAATAAAATAAAAAAAATATTCAATAAAATTATGGTAAATTAATATTAGAAAATAATATTATTATTATTATTATTATAAATAATATAATATAATATAATAGAAATAATAATATTAATAATATAAAAAATATATTATTATAATATTAATAATAAAACAATACTAATAATATAATACTGTTATTATTATTATTAATATTTATGAAAAAATATTATTAATATTATTAAAATAATAAAATATAATAAAATATTAAAATTATCAATATTCATAAAAAATATAAAAAATAATAAATTATTATTATTATTAGTAAAATAAACAAACATTAAAAAATATAATACTAATAATAAATAATAATATATTGAAATATTAAAAAAATATGCAATATTCGCAATAATATAAAATACAGAAACTATAAATATTTAATATTATAAAAAACTTTGAATTCAAATGTTTTTAACATTAAAAAAATTTACTAGGTGGATAGTATTCTGGAGGAGGTGGAAGAGCTAGAGGAGATGGTGGAGAAAACTCCATCTCTAAACTACGAGTCAAAAGGTGCATGTACTTCATCTTCTCGTGATGTTGCTAATGTCATCGATGCATATCCTCCTCTTTCTGCTACTATTGCTGCTGACGCATCTCTTCTTGTTGCTTATGAAAACTCTCTAGAAGCTCACTCTGAGCTTTCAGCTTCTCCCGATACTGTGATCCAGAAGATGATGCCTCTCCAGAATCTCCTCTTGATCTGGACTCTGACATCGCAGCAGTACCATAATAAGTCCCAGGATTCAAATGAGATCTAATACCAACTACTTGGCCCTTCTCAAAGCCAAACCGGGTCACCTGCATTCATGTCGCCTCATCGAAATGGTGGGCACTAGTCTGATCAACTGTCTCGTCCTGAATCTCAGCCTATGTCTAAGAGTTTGTGACCACATATGACTCCTTCAGTTCTAATTTGAAATTAAAATAGTGAAAATATTATATGTAATTAATTTTCAAACTGAAAAAAAAAATATTGACCACAATCTGATGTTGGAGATCACCTCTAATCTCTCCAGTGGCTGGATCACTATATATCCTCTGATAAATGGGGTACTCTGTAATATCGGGCTGCTCGACTACCTATATGAATATAAAATAAATGATTTATATTTAAATTTATATAAAATATTTATAAAAAAAGTACTTACTAGATGCTCTCTATGCATACTGAATGTACGGCTATCGGATCGATGCGTCACCTCCTGTCTCCCCCGGTTATGCTGGCCCAATGAAGATCTCCTTTGAAATCCACCACCCAACAAGTGTGAACATAATCCATCCAAAATGTGAGATGAAATGTACTCTGGTCGGTGGGCTCTACACAACTCATCAAATACTTCCAGTCCTACTTTCTTTATGATCTTCCTTCTCACATTGTGCAAAAACTAACAGAAATGACCACCCATAGACACCACCCATCCCTCATGGATAGCGTCACATATGCTATCATCGATGGGATACCATAAACCCTAAAAATAATTTATAAAATCAAGTTATTAATGAAATAAATTTAAAAATAAATATTATTTATTTACGTACCAACCAATGATTGGACATGCTGAACTACACATCAATGGGAATCTATTTCCATGTGATCCATGACTGAGAAAAATAATTGTGCAAGATAGCACTCCCCTGTCCAACAGCCGTATGCACAAAACTGTGAAAAAAGTAAAAATATTCAAACAATTAGTATCTAAATAAATTAATGAAAGCTAACTAAAATACATAAGTTATCATACCTCCACGTGTGTGGATTGAAGCCAATACATGGACGTCCCTTGGGGATAGGTTCGGGAATCATCAGTCGTGCAAGACCACGCCCCCTCCACATACCCCCTAAACTGCCAATAGGATGAGTGTCAGATGATCCCAAATCTTCCTCATCCAAAGGTAGTTAAGCCTCCTACAACTCACAAAATTAATCATCGTCTATATAAAACATAAAATGATTATTGTTATCAAATAGTAGAAAATAACTATTATATATAGATATATATTAGTTATGATTATATCCAGAATTTAACTGTGTCAATGTTCACCTTCATCATCATCTTCGTATCTGACGATTTCAATGTCTTCATATTCCTCCTCGGCATCATCAATATCCATATGAGTTTCAGTTTCATCATCTATTTACATTTCAAATTCATTTTTAACATCATTACCATCAACCCTTAATTGTGGTGTTTTATCATCTATATTCATGTCACTTTGTGAAAAAATATGGATTTTGAGTAGTCTCTTGAAAATTTTCAATTCCTTTCACTTCAGTAGAACCGTATTCAGTTTGAGTAAACTGACTTTCCTAATATTTCATTTTTATTATGCTCCACCAATCACTCAATTCTCTTGAAGTAGAACAGTAATTTTCATAATAAGTTTTATGTTCTTGTTGATCTAGTAAAAATGGTTCATTTACTACAAGAATACTTTTATATTTAATATCAATGATTCCATGAGTCTGATGAACATGCAAGAGTCTCTCAGTATCAAACCAATGACAATTAAACATTGTTATGTAATTTTGTCCTAGATAACACTGTTCAATAATTTCATCCAGTATGCTGTAAAAATCAACTTCAGTTTCTCTATTATGAGATCGTCTCAAGAAAACTCTACTATTCATTGTTTTTTTATTCCCCATATACACGTGTATGAAATCAAAAACCATTCAGCACATATTCCTTATAATATTTAACCATTTTATATTTGGGTTACTCAATATACACAATCACTTATCAATTTTATCAGCATGTTGAGACACATGAAAATTTGTAAAACAATTATCAATATAATAAATAATAAAATGAATTGAAATTTTAAACCATCAATAATTTATGTTACCAGTTTTTGAAACCATTGAGAATTTTTTTTTTCCAGCATTCATCAAGAGCATCTATTGTAATTTATGGAAGTTGTTTCTTGATATTATTATCATATAACCTAGAAATAAAATAAGTTTACTTAATATAACATAAATTATAGAATAATTGATAGAATCACTAATAGTACAAATGATTTTATTTCTTCACAGTTGAGCAGAACACATGTATGAGCTCTGTGATGTTAATCATTTGAAATCCATTTTTTATAAACTCCACCGAAGCCAAGATATGGCTGATTAAAAAGTGATTATTTATTTTGCATTTCATCATCAACATTTCCCTCATTCCATCCCATGTGGTTTTTTTTATGGATATTCAAATGAAAAATAATGATAGTAGAAAAAAGCAATTTCCTCTTTCAAATAACCTTTAGCAATTGAGCCTTCAACTCATGCTTTGTTATGTACTTTCTTCTTCAATTTCTTAATGCATCTCTCAAATGGATGAATACATAAAAACTATACTAAACCTCCGTATTTTTATTCATGTATAAAATGTAATATCAAATGTTCCATTGAGTCAAATAATGCTGGTGGAAAGATTTTTTCTAGTTTACATATAATTACAACAACATCTTCTTCCAGTTTTCTTAGTGCATCATATTCTATTGTCGCAGAAAAAATGTCTTGAAAAAAATATGATATGTCTATTATCAAATCTCAAATCATATAATTCAACAAACCTCTGAATCCAATCGGCATAAGTCTTTCCATCATAACATTACAATCAGAACTTTTTAATCAGGTAATATGACCATTCTTAACACATCTACCCAAATTGGAAGCATAGTCATCTGGAAGTCTCAAATCTACAATCCACTACAAAAATAATAATAAACTCTCTTTAGATAGTGTATAAGATTATTTTGACTTTATTAACCTTTGTTATCTGATAGTTTCAAATAGTTTAAGTTCTGGTCACCTATGAATTTTGAAAAAATCTAATCATGCCTTAACATTATCTTTGGTATTACCTGGTGTTTCCAAAACTGTATTAAATAAATTATCAAAATAGTTCTTCTCAATATGCATGACATCCAACATGTGGCGGACTAACAAATCAGACCAATATAGAAGATCCCAAAAAATACATTGTTTTATCCAATTGTGTTCTTTCCCAAATCCATGCATTTTCTATTGGTTTATTGTTGGTCTAAATGTGATGGGAGGTAATGAAAATAAAACTGATTTTAACTCTCTACCTAAGATCATTTTTGTAGTTCCACCCCTTTCAATTGTTCCTTTTCTTAAATGAGATTCGTTCCTCTGAAAAGGATGATCGGTTGGAAGAAATCTGTGATTAAAGTCAAAAGAGAAATATTTTTTTCCCATTGATGAGCATAAATGCTTTCTAGTCTTTCATATAATAAAGACATGATTCTGGACTATGTGTACTTCATCTAGATAACATTCTATATGCCAGAAATTCACTATTTGTCCACATCAATGCAACTTTTATTAGAAAATTTTGTTTCATAGAAACATCATGAATACTAACACCATTACTCCACAATGAATTTAATTCATCAATCAATGGTTTCAAATAAACATCAATATTCTTTTTCAGATGTCCTAGGATTAATAAGGTCACAAAGAAATAAGTATCTTTTATCAACATCCATAGAGGTAAGTTGTACGGAGTTATAAAGACAGGACAACATGAATACTAACTACCATAAGAACCAAATGGATAGAAACTGTCAGTAGAAATACCCAATCTCACATTCCAGACTTCTAAAGAAAAATATGGATGCAATCAGTCAAAATGTTTCCATGAATCACTATCAGATGGATGATTCAATCTTTTACCAGTTGAAATTTTTGTTTTGTGCCATGACATCATTGTCATTGTGTTCTGAGAAATAAATAAACGCTGCAACTTGGGTGTAAGTGGTAAATATCTCAACTATTTTATAGGAATTGATCCAGGCTTCCTTGGTTGAGATTCTTTATACCTCCATTGTCCACATGTGGGACAACTATCCAACAACTCATTTTCATCAGAATATAAGATGAAATCATTTTTACATTCATGAATCTTCTGATAACTAAGGCCTATATTACGAACCATCCTCTTGCTCTCATAGTAATTTTCAGACAACACATTTTTTTCAGGTAACTATGTTTTAACCAAAGAAAATATCTAATCAAAATAGTTGTTTGATATTCCATTATCTTATTTAATATCCAAACAAATTTCAACTGCTTCTAATTTTCTTATCTTGCAACTAGTATATAATGCATCCTCAGCAGACCTCAACAACTCATAAAATTCAGATGGTGCCAACTTTGGAGTTAAATCAATATCATCCTTAGTTTCAATTTATTGAACAGATAGACATGCAACATCATGTACTAAATTTTGAAATTGTGATGGATCTGAAATCAAATTATTATTAGATTCTCTGGAACTGCGTTCACCATGTTGATACCAAAAAATATAATCTGATTGAAAACCAAAATGTAAGAGATGTCCCCCAACATTTTCAAATGTGTCAAATGTTCTCAAAGCACATTTTTTATAAGGACAATTAAGTGTTCCTTCTAAAACAAATTTTGTTTTTAATGATGCAAATGATAAGAAAGCTTCAAAACCCTCAATATATATAGGATTTAAACCAGAACCATTTGGATTTCTGTGCTGATTTATCCAATTGTGATCATCTAATAATGAATGTTGTCGACTTCCTTATTCCATATTTTTCTACAAAATATAAAATCATTACTATTTTTGAATAATTTGAAATAAGAAAAAAAATTATCCAAAAAAGAGAGGATAAAAAAATTTCAACTGCTTCTTACTAATTACCACTAATTACGGGCGATACAATTTCCATTGGATTGGCAGCTCCTCTTTTTTCTGACATATCATTTACTTCCAACTTTCTCACACTAAAATCACAATGAATAATCTATTTAGAGGTACACATATTCATTCTCATGCATACGAGAATGCATAAGCATACCTCCAACCATATTCTTCATTGTGATTTCAGTGTGAGAAATATGCAAGTAACTAAGAAGTCGGACAAAAGAGACCCCTTTTAATCGATGAATCATCTTATTACAACTGTCACCGGCCACCTGAAAACATTATAAAAAATGTGGCCTTACGAATGCTTATCCAAACTCATGCATACGAGATTGGATATTCATACATAGAAGCATATTTTTCATAATGTTTTGAGTTAGTGAGAGTTGAAAGAAGAAGAGTCATCGAGAAAAAGAAGTTCCACCATTCCATTGGAAAATTTTCCAAGTTCTTACAATTTATTATAATTTATTCCAAATATTGCTAATTATTTCTAATTATTGCTAATTATTGCTAATTATTTCTATTTATTGCTAATTATTTCTAATTATTTCTAATTATTTCTAACTATTGCTAATTATTGCTAATTATTTCTAATTATTCCTAATTATTCTTAATTAATCCTATTTAATCCTAATTATTCTTAATTATTCCTAATTATTCCTAATTATACCTATTTATTCCTAATTACAGGTAATTATTACTAATTATTTCTAATTATTGGTAATTATTGCTAATTATTAGTAATTATTGGTAATTATTCCTAATTATTTCTAATTATTAGTATTCATTGCTATTTATTTCTTTTTATTGTTATTTATTACTATTTATTGCTATTTATTGCTAATTATTGATAATTATAGCTATTTATTACAATTTATTGAAAATTATTGCTATTTATTTCTAATTATTGCTAATTATTGCTATTTATTGCTATTTAATGCTATTTATTTCTATTTATTCCTATTTGTTGCTATTTATTTCTATTTATTGCTAATTATTTCTAATTATTTCTATATATTGCTATTTATTGCTATTTATTACTAATTATTGCTAATTGTTACTAATTATTACTAATTATTCCTAATTAGTACTATTTCTTACTATTTATTAGTATTTATTACTATTTATTACTACTTATTATTATTTACTACTATTTATTACTATTTATTACTAATTATTACTAATTATTACTAATTATTACTAATTATTATTAACTGTTACTATTTATTACTATTTATTACTAATTATTACTAATTATTACTAATTTTTACTATTTATTACTAATTATTAATAATTATTACTCATTATTACTCATTATTACTCATTATTACTAATTATTACTAATTATTACTAATTATTACTAATTATTACTAATTTATTACTAATTATTACTAATTATTGGTAATTATTAGTATTTATTACTAAATATTACTAATTATTAGTATTTATTACTAATTAATTATATTTATTACTAATTATTACTATTTATTACTATTTATTACTATTTATTACTATTTATTACTATTTATTACTATTTATCACTATTTATCACTATTTATCACTATTTATGACTATTTATTACTATTTATTACTAATTATTACAATTTATTACTATTTATTACTATTTATTACTATTTATTACTATTTATTACTATTTATTACTATTTGTTACTAACTATTACTATTTATTACTAATTATTACTAATTATTACTAATTATTACTAATTATTACTAATTATTACTTATTATTGCTAATTATTGCTAATTATTACTGTTTATTACTAGTTTATTGCTAATTATTACTAATTTATTACTAATTATTACTAATTATTACTAATTATTAATATTTATTACTAATTATTACTAATAATTAGTATTTATTACTAATTATTAGTAATTATTAGTAATTATTAGTATTTATTAATAATTATTAGTATTTATTACTAATTATTACTAATTATTAGTATTTATTACTAATTGTTAGAATTTATTAATAATTTATTACTAACTTATTGCTAATTTATTGCTAATTATTAGTATTTTTTACTAATTATTACAAATTATTACTAATTATTAGTATTTATATCTAATTATTACTATTTATTACTATTTATTACTAATAATTGGCAATTATTAGTATTTATAACTAATTATTAGTATTTAATACTAATTACTAGTACTTATTATTAATTGTTGGACTCCTCATGTTTTAATCATGTTTTAATGATCACAAATCTTATTTAATCATGTATTAATGATTCTACATCTTATTCAATCGAGATCATGTGTATTTAAATCTAAAGTTTTCTCATGCTTTAAGTAGAGTCATGCAAGATCTTAATTGCTCTATATTCAGTTTACTTACTTTATACTATCTTTAATCTACTCTCAGAATACCTTCTTTAACAAATGCTTATGTCTAATCCTTTCTATTATCATCTTTATTTAAGTCTACAAATAGTTTCCTTGGAAAGTCTAAGACACCGTGAGTCTGCCCCTGGCTATGTATCTCTGACACCGTGAAGCCAGACACCGTGGACAAGACACTGTGAAGCAAGAAACCGTTCACAAGACACCGTGAAGCCAGACACCGTGAACAAGACACCGTGAAGCCAAACACTGTGAACAAGGCACCGTGACCATGAGACACAGTGACACTCAGACACCGTGATCAACCTAGACACCGTTTGAAGGAGACACTGTTTCCATGACTTATTGTGACACCATTTCTTAAACTACTTTTTTGTTTTTCAATTTAATTTCTAACGGTCATATTTGATGACTTTAATGCACTAACATAATTAATGTTTCATTGTAAACATATCATCAGACAGTACGAGGTATGAGGTATAGATCAAGTGTAACATGTCGGCTCACACACGTGCATTCCAAGTTAAAAGTGAAGTGTGACCAAGAATCAACACGCGCAATACAGAAACAAAAAGTAAGGTTGTGAGCACAAGAATGAAGAACATACTTGGAGGAAGATTCAGAAGAAAGGCACATTGCATGCAACATGACACGACTGAGCATACAAAGCATATTTGAAGCCTAAAGAACATCTTCACTCGACTGAACTTCATGGAAAACACAAGCAGAATCGCGACACTCTGTTTTCCACAAAACATCCAAAGGACTCAAAGCTTCATCTGCTTCAATCAAAAGGAGTTCATAACTACATCAACATCACACAAGAGAATTCTAAACTCATCTATATTTTCTTACTCGACTGTGATCATACATTTCTTTACATTACGAGCAGTGTGTGCTTCTCTCTATTTTGAAAACACACTGACTTCTATGCTGAACTGGAGGATTTCTAAATCCTTACTCAATCTTTCCCTTACACTCTTGTATCCCACTGTGGATAGTGGTAGAGGTCTGAGGACATGGACAACTTGTGAGCTGTTGTTATTATTGCTTTCCCACGTAGAAATGTGGTAGAGGTCTGAGGACCTGGACAGTCTGAGTACTATTGTAAACCTCGATCCAGGGTGTGGATCAAATTTTTATATAAACTGTTTGATAGGACTAAGTCTCAGCTTTAGACTAAACCACTTGTTTTAAAACTGTTGTGCATCTTAATTTTAGTTTAAACTATTTTCAATATTCCGCTGCTATTCACTTTGAAACTTAAATCTGTTTTAAAGTAACTTTGATAGTTTAACTAGAAAGTGTTTGTAATTTTTGTTAGCTGGTAAGTTAGTTTCAAACTCTAACATAATCTTCAGATTAAGTTAACTAAGAAGTAATCAATCTTTTAGAAACTGATTGAACATTTACAATCTTTATAAATTCTCTACAGTTTTACTTGTTTTATTAATTGGGGGATTTCAATATAAATATTTTAAACATAAATTTTTAATTGGAACTCAATTCACCCCCTCTTGAGTATCCACTCTGACCAACATTTGGTATCATATGACTATTTAAAGTTTTTCAAAACTCTCTGTTTGTGAAAAGTTTTCAACTGTGATTTTAGTTGTATCTTAAATATCACAAAATTTATGTTATTTCTATATTTTATCCCTTTAGATATATTTGCTAAAATATTATTAAGGATAATATACTAGAAGGTGTAGCTGCCAATAGGCCACCCTTCTTTAATGGTGTAAATTATGACCAATGGAAAATCAAAATGAAAATTCATTTAGAAATTATGGGATTAGACATTTGGACTGCTATAGAGACTCAGTATAAGATTTCAGAAACTGTTAGAACTACTTGGGATGAACTTACTAATGCTGGTTACAATAATAATTGTAAAGAAATGAATGCCTTTTATTGTTCCTTAAAAGATGAATAATTTAATCGAATATTAGCTTGTAAGGCTGCTTATGAAATATGGGATACTTTGGTTGTTTCCCATGAGGGAACAACCAATGTCAAGAAAATGAGACTAAATACATACACTATTAAATATGATAATTTTAAAATGAATTCTGATTAATCTATTTCTGATATGTATCTCAGGTTTAATGAGATATTTTTTACCATGAGCTCACTGAGAAAATTTCTTCCAACAAAGGATCAGATTATGAGAATACTAAGATGCATGCCAGAAAGATGGAGAGGCACATCAGTCTCAATAAGAGAATCATGTGACTTTGGCATGATACCTGTCAAGTATATGATTGGTAAGTTTGTTATGTATGAACAAGAATTGAAGGTAAAAAAAGAAGAATATGATGAAGAAAGAAAGAAATCAGTAGCCTTCAAGACCTATGCTTCAAAAATCAAGGACAAAGAGAAAATTCAAGCTTCAAGTGATAGTTCTTGTAGTGAAGAGAGTGCATTTGACAGTGATGCTAAAATAGCTCAGATAGCCAGACGATTTAATAAGTTTTATAGAAAGAAGAAATTTTTCATAAAATCCAACTACAAGGGAAATTATGACAATAAAGGTCATTGGAAGAAGTATTGGAAAAGGGATGATAAAAGTGATGACTGTAACATCCCAGGTAAATAAAGAATAAAGAATTTTCATATTTATTAATATTTATGAATTAAATATTAATTTTATTTTAAAGGGGTTGCTATGTTCGATAGCGTACCCGATACGCAACGATGAGTTTCTTTGAAACTTACGTAGCACACTAGTAATAAAATAATATTATTTTAAATGTTAGTTAACAAGTAGCCGTTGTACTGGCGGGAATGGATATAAATAACTAAAATATGATTAGATATGTTTTTAAATGTTTTTACATTTACCCAATAAAAGATAAAGGCTTAAAATACGGAAAGAGTTCAATTTTAGGGCATATATACTCTAATTTTCACTAAAGGTTCACTTATCACCTTTTAATGGTGAACCGTCATTAAATATAGTTTTGATCACTCTTATACTTTATTTTGGACCAAATATAACTCTTCTTTAGAATCGGGACATCAAAATTTACTTTGTGTAAATTTTTGGTACCTTTCTGATAAAGTTCATTTTTTTATGAATAGTGTAATATGTTGCATTTTAATTCAAAACCTCTTTTTAATATAATTTATTTATATGATTAGATTATCTTTTGAATTGGTTTTAAAGTGAAATTAGAAAATATTTTTACCATTAAATCCAATAGTGGTCGTTGGAATTAATTTTACTTTGAAATCGGACTTAAACTAGTGTCAATCTTTTGATACTTATTGTTTCACAAAAACACGCTATTTGTCATGACAGCGGGAATTAATTATTAAATTAATTAATTTGACTTATATGTTTTGAATTTTGTAAAATGGACTTCATTTTTGAATTCGGAATATCAAATATAGCTTAGGGTGAATTTTTGGTAATTTTCTGAAAAACTTCAATTTTTGATGAATAGTGAAACCACTAAGTGGTAATCAAGCAAACTGATTTTTCAGTTAAATGAAATTTTACCACTAATGTGTATTGAATTTTGAAAATCCGACATACATGGTTTTCATTAAGAAGTAAAATGTGGTTCAATGAGATTAAAATAATTTTTTGGTGAATAGTAACTTTTTTTCATTAATCGCGATTAGAGGTAATTAGTGTAGTTTAAGGTAAAAATGGTATTATAAGAATGTGAAAACACCATGAAACTTATCCTACACCTATTGGGTGAGTCATGGCTGACCAATACAAGCCATGGGCCAAATTGGGGACCCCATGGAGCCACTTTAGTTGGAAAATGACATTAATATATTTTTATTTAATGTTAAAGTGAAAATGACTCTAACATAAATTGTTTTACTAAAATAATTTTTGAGTGGGGTTATACAAGTCCAAATTTTGATTACAAATAGTCATTGGAAAGCTAAAAATATTTCCTACATCATAGTATTTTTTTTATAATTTTTAGACATTAAATAACTTAAATTATTTATGACATCATTATGATGCAGCGATGACCTCATTATTTAACGATTTAAATAAAATGAGAAGATAATGCAAAATCCAAGGCTTACACTTGTCCAAATCCTATTGGATGAGGATATTTCGAAACCTTATCACCTTAGACTAGAATTATATAAGTGTGGGACCTTTAGAATCCTAAAATCATTGTGAAATAATGTAACATTTTAATCTTTCCAAAAGTGCCCCTCCTCTCCACTTATAAAAGGCCCCCACCTCTCCCACCTCATTTACACTTTCAAGCCATTTGTCTCGGCCAACCTCTGCCCAAATACTCTCCCAACTTCCCTCTCTTACTCATATAAGCCTCACTTTGGGCAGAACTCTTCTCAAGGAAGCCTTTGGCTCAAATCGAAAAGAGTTACCCGATTTTGAGGTAATGTCTTCTCTAATGTTGTTTTGTTTTATTTTTCTTCTCCAACCCCCTAAACTCTTTTTATTCATTTCTTTTGTAACAACAACAGTATCCTCAATATACTAGGATGTTGTTATAAGAATTATTCTAGCTACACTTACACAGACCTACATCTAATGGTTAAAGAACATACGGTTTCTGTGGATGGCGAATTTCTGCCTCACGAAACGATGATTGTTCAACACTCATATAACACCTTCAAAGGTGGACATTAAGATGTCACTATTTTTATATATGATATATAATATGTTTATTTTTTACTTATGCTTCTGTATTTCTCATTTATGGCATACTTTATGATTTCCATTATGGGTAAAACGCGATAATTTCATTTTAGGAAGTGCGGACTACCGCCCCCTCAAAGTGATTTGAATCGTTAATGCCATATGTGGGATGTATAAAGGATGAAAAAAATGGTATTATACACTATATTATACTGGAATTATATTATACATTTATATCATTATGATTTAGTTCCATTAAATATGAAATTGAAATGAAAGTAGCGTTCATGCGTACGTACGGCTTACCGTCTCCATGAACGGTGCATTTCATTTCTTACCTCTAAATGTTACGTAATATTATAAATGAATGTATATACTGGATATATAAGATATATATGACATCTAAATCATGAATATAATTCTGGATATAATGGATATTCTACCACATGAACAACTTGTAATTATAAGAAGTTTATTGTTGACTCAAGTTACCAAAGATCGACAAAACGACCATTATTAACTTAAATAATTACATAATGTTCATAACATTGTAATAAGTGACATAAAAAGGATAATGAAATTGAAAATGGTTCTTAATAAGGTAGATATTAACTCTAGTTTATTATTCAGGAGGTTAAAGAACGGTTGAGTCAAGTCGGACACAAGGTAAGGGAATTTCTTAACCCAACTTCCATTCTTTGGGTTAATCTTTTACTTTCAAATTATGTCATGATAATATTATGTCCTATTTTGTATTTTTACATTCTTTATGTGTACCTATAGTGAATACACATAATAGATCTATTTTATTTTAAAAATGATCTTTTAAGGACTTCGTCTCAATCCCCTTTCATTGAGGCATATTTGGTTTTATACACAACTTTATTTTATACGGTGTATAAACCCCTTTGACTTTTACATTTATTCAAAAGGAATATTTTTTTATACGAAGCGTTTTGCTAAACGAAAAAAGGGAATGTTTTCTTTCCGTACTTATGCGGCGACAACGACTTCTCCACCGCCGTGACCATTATTTGAGATTCGGCTGCCTCTACAAGCCATCATTTTTTTAATGAAAAATAAATACAAAGTTTTAACTTTCTTTTATTTTGGTATTGAAAATGGTTTTGAAAGCATTTTTATTATATCAATGTGTTGTATATATATCTTGTGATTGAAATGTGGAAATGTTATGTTTCCTTTATGCATGTTTTATGTGATATGATTATGTTATGGTTTATGATATGTTTAAACCTATTCATATGAGGAATGCATTGGACTTAATAAGTGACAGGTGTAGCCCGCTATAGCTCCTCGATGCATCGGCAGGTCTCATGGGACAAACTAGTGTCTTGGCACGAGGCCTTGACAAAAGCTTATTTGTGGTCTTGGCACGAGGCCTTGACTACGTGGTTATGATAGTCTGGCATTATGCATTCCATCATTATGAAAGTGGTTATTGATATTGCATGTGATTATTCGACCAGTAGAATATCCATGTGAAGATGTAAATGGCATTATCTCATTTTACATTTGCCATATTATGTTGATGTTCAAGTTTAAAAGGATTTTGTTTTAGTCATACATTTCCATAAATGTTTATGTTTACTTATGAAAGCTTCCGAAATATTGTTATCCTTACTGAGCATCTGAGCTCACCCCTTTCAATGTTTTAATATTTTCCAGGATGTGAAGAAGTATTTTTTGAATGACCTGCAGGGATTAGTCAGAAGAGGATATGAGTGTGGACTATGAAGACTTTGTTATTAGTTTTTCACATTATGATGTAATGTAACATTTATGAATGTATCTAGTGTTTCCAAGGCTACTAAACTAATCGGTCTTTCGAGACTTGATCGTTTGTGATCATGCCAATGTTACGAAGTAATGCACCGACTCTGGGTAGCTGGGGTCGGGGCGTTACAGTTGGTATCAGAGGCAGTTTAGTACTAACCTTGGAAGCTAGATTTAGATAAACTCTGATTAGAGCACATAGCCCAAAGATAGACTTTGAGGATTAGTATAGAAGAACTTCCTAGAATTTTGGTATTATAGAGATGTTATGAGTTTTCCGAGCAATACATCCCTGTCTGGATACGAGCAGGTAGAGGCGGCTCTGGCACAGATTTACCTAGGGGTAAAACCCAAAAACACCGCTTTGAGCTAGACTCGAACGGGAACTGGTGCATGACAACGGGCCTTGCTTCACTCTTGGTTACGACACTCCCGGGGGATATGCTTAGGATAATTCTCATTTTCTTTACAAACAACTATGAAGGGTTATGAGTATATACTTTATCAAAGAAAACATTTCTTTTTACGATTATGGATTATATCCATAAATAGTTCAATTTATGTAAAGTGTTTTACAAATATGGAATTATGTATTTTAATTCATAAACTAATCTAGTTAATGCCATTGTTTAGAAATGGCGCCTAGTGGAAGGAATGGAAACCGTATCAATGCATGCACTCCGTGTAGGGATTGCCCTCCTGCTCAAGATAATTATTGTGGATCGGGAGATACAACTGGTGCTGATCAACTTATTACCATACTAGGACAACTCACTCGGGTTATGAATAATAACCTTACTCGTATGGAGCACCCTGATCCGAAACGTGGAGGATCAATGCTAGATCGTTTCATGAGGCAACAACCACCAACCTTCAATGGGAGTACAAATCCTATAGTAGCTGAGCAATGGATAAATTCCTTAGAGAAAATATTCCATGCCTTGGGGAGTAGTGAAAGGGAGAAGGTTGTCATGGCAGTTTACCGCCTCACTGGAGATGCTGATCAGTGGTGGTCGCTGATTCAAAACACAAAGGAAGATGATGACGTATCGAATATGGAATAGAGGGAGTTCAAAGAGGTTTTCTTAGAAAAATACTTTCCTCGTGACCATCAGGCAGATATGGAAAGGCAATTTCTGAGTCTGAGGCAGAAGGAGGATGAGAATGTTGCAAAGTATGAGGCTAACTTTACAAGGTTAGCGAGGCATGCTGCCGATTATATACGTAACCCAAGGAGTAAGATTGATCGTTTCTTTGATGGATTAAAACCATTCCTCCGTCGAGCTTTAGTATCACAATCCTTCTCATCATACAAAGATATTGTCTCGTGTGCTATCAAGACAGAAAAGGAATTCTCTAAGTCTTATGACAACAAAGTAAAGCAAGAGAAGAAGAGAACGGTGGAACAAGAGACAGATAAAGGGAAAAAAGGGAAAGAAGGATTTTCCATTATGTGATAATTGTGGGAAGAATCACCCTGGTAATTGCCTAAAAGGAATGGGAGTTTGTTATAGATGTGGAGAAAAGGGTCACCAGGCTCGTGATTGCAAGGGAAAGAAAGAGGCTATCAAAGTTGAATGCTATAATTGTAGAGAAATGGGTCATTATGAAAATGAATGTCCTAAGTGTCAGGGAAACTTACCTCAGAAAAGGCCAAGGGATCAGGGACAATCTTATGTTGTTACTACAGTTGAAGTGGAATAATTAATGTATTGGTTCTTTTGGACTAATGGATTATATTCTGGTTATAAGAATAATGTGATATATATAAAGATTGTACTGCAGTACTTTTTGATTTCAGTAAGGTTTTAATATGATTAAGGTAATCATATTTTTAGTATGTGACAATAAGAGAAACTTTTCTTTGTTTGGGGAATCTGATAAATTGATTTTGGAATTAAGAGACCTTTTAGAGAAAGTTTGGACAGAGGTATTTTGGATAATTATAAAGGTTGGAGTGGATTAAGTTGATCTTTGGATAGTATTGTTTAAGGTTAAAAAATTTATGAAGATTATTTTTGGAATATTATGATACTATAGTTTTAGGAAAAGGACAACCTGCAGGGTGGGGCATAACACGTTGCGTCGGACAAAGCTGCAGGAATCGAACCCACAATCATAGTGTGACAGGCCTTTATTTCCTACCACTAGCCTACAGGAAGTCCCCGGTTATTAAAAAATAATTTTACTAATCTAAATGGTATGTGTTAACATTTGGAACCTTATACAATTAGGATAAGTATAATATTTTTGAGTTCTATTATCTTTTTGAGTGAAATATGAGTTGAAGGTTGAAACTCTAATTGTCAAGCATAAATATATATATACCTATCTCTTATTCAATGAATAAATTAATTCTTAAACTTTAGTAAAGGTATATTAAAACAAAACAAAAATTTGTTATCCTAACACCTTATGTCTTGTTGAACTGATGATATTTTAAATCAACATAGATTGAAGGCTTTGAGGCCCTCAATTTGACAGTTGATTGTGATTGATGACCTCAATCACTCCCTACAAATATTTAGGTTTTTCCTCCAATTATATGTCTTTAATTGCCACCAATGTTCTCCTAATAGAGATCATAATTGGGTGGTGACTTTTTCATTTCCCTTTCCAACTTATTAAGAGTAAATTCTATTAACCTTATTTCCGATGTGGGTTTTCCACAAAGGTATTTTCTATTTTCAACCTTTTATTTTCCAAGAAAAATTTCAAATTGCGAGTACGCAATTTATTGAAGGAGGGGAGAATGTAACATCCCAGGTAAATAAAGAATAAAGAATTTTCATATTTATTAATATTTACGAATTAAATATTAATTTTATTTTAAAGGGGTTGCTATGTTCGATAGCGTACCCGATACGCAACGATGAGTTTCTTTGAAACTTACGTAGCACACTAGTAATAAAATAATATTATTTTAAATGTTAGTTAACAAGTAGCCGTTGTACTGGCGGGAATGGATAGAAATAACTAAAATATGATTAGATATGTTTTTAAATGTTTTTACATTTACCCAATAAAAGATAAAGGCTTAAAATACGGAAAGAGTTCAATTTTAGGGCATATATACTCTAATTTTCACTAAAGGTTCACTTATCACCTTTTAATGGTGAATCGTCATTAAATATAGTTTTGATCACTCTTATAATTTATTTTGGACCAAATATAACTCTTCTTTAGAATCGGGACATCAAAATTTACTTTGTGTAAATTTTTGGTACCTTTCTAATAAAGTTCATTTTTTTATGAATAGTATAATATGTTGCATTTTAATTCAAAACCTCTTTTTAATAAAATTTATTTATATGATTAGATTATCTTTTGAATTGGTTTTAAAGTGAAATTAGAAAATATTTTTACCATTAAATCCAATAGTGGTCGTTGGAATTAATTTTACTTTGAAATCGGACTTAAACTAGTGTCAATCTTTTGATACTTATTGTTTCACAAAAACACGCTATTTGTCATGACAGCGGGAATTAATTATTAAATTAATTAATTTGACTTATATGTTTTGAATTTTGTAAAATGGACTTCATTTTTGAATTCGGAATACCAAATATAGCTTAGGGTGAATTTTTGGTAATTTTCTGAAAAACTTCAATTTTTGATGAATAGTGAAACCACTAAGTGGTAATCAAGCAAACTGATTTTTCACTTAAATGAAAGTTTACCACTAATGTGTATTGAATTTTGAAAATCCGACATACATGGTTGTCATTAAGAAGTAAAATGTGGTTCAATGAGATTAAAATAATTTTTTGGTGAATAGTAACTTTTTTTCATTAATCGCGATTAGAGGTAATTAGTGTAGTTTAAGGTAAAAATGGTATTATAAGAATGTGAAAACACCATGACACTTGTCCTACACCTATTGGGTGAGTCATGGCCGACCAAGACAAGCCATGGGCCAAATTGGGGACCCCATGGAGCCACTTTAGTTGGAAAATGACATTAATATATTTTTATTTAATGTTAAAGTGAAAATGACACTAACATAAATTGTTTTACTAAAATAATTTTTGAGTGGAGTTATACAAGTCCAAATTTTGATTACAAATAGTCATTGGAAAGCTAAAACGATTTCCTACATCATAGTATTTTTATATAATTTTTATACATTAAATAAATTAAATTATTTATGACATCATTATGATGCAGCGATGACCTCATTATTTAACGATTTAAATAAAATGAGAAGATAATGCAAAATCCAAGGATTACACTTGTCCAAAGCCTATTGGATGAGGAGATTTCGAAACCTTATCACCTTAGCCTTGAATTATATAAGTATGGGACCTTTAGAATCCGAAAAGCATTGTGAAATAATGTAACATTTCAATCTTTCCAAAAGTGCCCCTCCTCTCCACTTATAAAAGGCCCCCACCTCTCCCACCTCATTTACACTTTCAAGCCATTTGGCTCGGCCAACCTCTGCCCAAATACTCTCCCAACTTCCCTCTCTTACTCATAGAAGACTCACTTTGGGCAGAACTCTTCTCAAGGAATCCTTTGGCTCAAATCAAAAAGAGTTACCCGATTTTGAGGTAATGTCTTCTCTAATGTTGTTTTGTTTTATTTTTCTTCTCCAACCCCATAAACTCTTTTTATTCATTTCTTTTGTAACAACAACAGTATCCTTAATATACTAGGATGTTTTTATAAGAAGTATTCGAGCTACACTTACACACACCTACATCTAATGGTTAAAGAACATACGGTTTCTGTGGATGGCGAATTTCTGCCTCACGAAACGATGATTGTTCAACACTCATATAACACCTTCAAAGGTGTCCATTAAGATGTAACTATTTTTATATATGATATATAATATGTTTATGTTTTACTTATGCTTCTGTATTTCTCATTTATGGCATACTTTATGATTTCCATTATGGGTAAAACGCGATAATTTCATTTTAGGAAGTGCGGACTACCGCCCCCTCAAAGTGATTTGAATCGTTAATGCCATATGTGGGATGTATAAAGGATGAAAAAAATGGTATTATACACTATATTATACTGGAATTATATTATACATTTATATCATTATGATTTAGTTCCATTAAATATGAAATTGAAATGAAAGTAGCGTTCATGCGTACGTACGGCTTACCGTCTCCATGAACGGTGCATTTCATTTCTTACCTCTAAATGTTACGTAATATTATAAATGAATGTATATACTGGATATATAAGATATATATGACATCTAAATCATGAATATAATTCTGGATATAATGGATATTCTACCACATGAACAACTTGTAATTATAAGAAGTTTATTGTTGACTCAGGTTACCAAAGATCGACAAAACGACCGTTATTAACTTAAATAATTACATAATGTTCATAACATTGTAATAAGTGATATAAAAAGGATAATGAAATTGAAAATGGTTCTTAATAAGGTAGATATTAACTCTAGTTTATTATTCAGGAGGTTAAAGAATGGTTGAGTCAAGTCGGACACAAGGTAAGGGAATTTCTTAACCCAACTTCCATTCTTTGGGTTAATCTTTTACTTTCAAATTATGTCATGATAATATTATGTCCTATTTTGTATTTTTACATTCTTTATGTGTACCTATAGTGAATACACATAATAGATCTATTTTATTTTAAAAATGGTCTTTTAAGGACTTCGTCTCAATCCCCTTTCATTGAGGCATATTTGGTTTTATACACAACTTTATTTTATACGGTGTATAAACCCCTTTGACTTTTACATTTATTCAAAAGGAATCTTTTTTTATACGAAGCGTTTTGCTAAACGAAAAAAGGGAATGTTTTCTTTCCGTACTTATGCAGCGACAACGAATTCTCCACCGTCGTGACCATTATTTGAGATTCGGCTTCCTCTACAAGCCATCATTTTTTTTAATGAAAAATAAATACAAAGTTTTAACTTTCTTTTATTTTGGTATTGAAAATGGTTTTGAAAGCATTTTTATTATATCAATGTGTTGTATTTATATCTTGTGATTGAAATGTGGAAATGTTATGTTTCCTTTATTCATGTTTTATGTGATATGATTATGTTATGGTTTATGATATGTTTAAACCTATTCATATGAGGAATGCATTGGACTTAATAAGTGATGGGTGGAGCCCGC
Organism: Viscum album; assembly: GCA_963277665.1. NCBI lineage: Eukaryota > Viridiplantae > Streptophyta > Magnoliopsida > Santalales > Viscaceae > Viscum > Viscum album. The sequence goes on along the minus strand of OY728137.1, from coordinate 1,635,359,563 downwards.
TATAGCTCCTCGATGCATCGGCAGGTCTCATGGGACAAACTAGTGTCTTGGCACGAGGCCTTGACAAAAGCTTATTTGTGGTCTTGGCACGAGGCCTTGACTACGTGGTTATGATAGTCTGGCATTATGCATTCCATCATTATGAAAGTGGTTATTGATATTGCATGTGATTATTCGACCAGTAGAATATCCATGTGAAGATGTAAATGGCATTATCTCATTTTACTTTTGCCATATTATGTTGATGTTCAAGTTTAAAAGGATTTTGTTTTAGTCATACATTGCCATAAATATTTATGTTTACTTATGAAAGCTTCCGCAATATTGTTATCCTTACTGAGCATCTGAGCTCACCCCTTTCAATGTTTTAATATTTTCCAGGATGTGAAGAAGTATTTTTTGAATGACCTGCAGGGATTAGTAATAAGAGGATATGAGTGTGGACTATGAAGACTTTGTTATTAGTTTTTCACATTATGATGTAATGTAAAATTTATGAATGTATCTAGTGTTTCCAAGGCTACTAAACTAATCGGTCTTTCGAGACTTGATCGTTTGTGATCATGACAATGTTACGGAGTAATGCACCGACTCTGGGTAGCTGGGGTCGGGGCGTTACAATGACATAGTCTACTACGAATGCAAGAGGAAAGGTCGTGTGAAAGCTGACTGTCTGATGTTAAAGTAAAAGAAGAAATATGAGTACAAGAACAAAAAATACAAGAAATCTATGAAAGCAATCTGGAGTGATTCAGAAGACTGTTCAAGTGATTTTGATTCCACTTAGGATGAAAAATCTCAAAAATCTAATATGTGTTTCATGACAAACACATCTGAGGTAACATTGGACACTCCTACTCTAAATTCTTATTATTCTGGAGATAATTTTGATTCTAATTCTAAAATCATGTCAAGTGAATAATTATTTGAGTATTGTAACATGCTATAGGATATCTGCATTGAGTTGAAAGACAAGTATAAAGCCTTAAAGAAATAGCAAGCCTTAACTAGCACTGTCAAATCTATACTAGAAGTATAAAATTAAAAGAATGCTCAACTACTCAAAGAGAATACTGAACTAAAATTATCTAATGATAAACTCATGAAATATTTAGAAAAAATTACTAATGGAAAGGAAATGCTTACACAAATGCTAGGAAAACAAGTAGTACCAAATTATACTACTGGTTTAGGCTATCATCCTGGACAAAGACAGATTACAAAGAATTTATTTATTCTTAAATTTGGAGAGTATGCTGCTAGTTTCAGTTCTGTAAATTATTATGTCTCAACTAGCTACTCACATATTTATAGATCAAACAAAGTTTATCTTTAAAAATATTTTAAAACTACTGATTATATGAAACCCATTAGACAAATCCGGGTACCAAAAGTTCTTCTTGCTAACTTGTCTGGACCCAAGAAAATCTGGGTACCAAAATCATTTTATATCTAAAATTGTGTTTTAGGAAACCTGCTTAAAAAGTTCCTGTAAGAAGACATGGTACTTGGACAGTGGATTTTCAAGACATATGACCGGAGACTTTTCATGTTTTAAAAGCTTAATCAAAGTTGATGGATGATATTTCACCTTTGCAGATAACTCAAAAGGAAAGATCGTCAGCTTAGACCATATTGGTAACACTGATTCAATCTTAATGTCTAAAGTTTTATTTGATGATAGATTAAGTATAATCTGTTAAGCATTTCTCAATTGTGTGATGATGGTTTCAATGTTAAATTTAAAAATTATTCTTGCAATGTATTTGATTCTAAAAATATTTTGGTATTTACTGCACTAAGAAATGAAAATTTTTATGGTGTGGATTTGAATTCTTTAGCTAAACAAAATATTACCTATTTAAATTACTTTCATAAAGAACCTTGGATTTGGTATAGAATATTAGGACACTTCAATATACACTCACTTAAAAACTGACTAGGATGAACTTAGTTAGAGACCTACCTAAACTTTAATTTCCAGCTTACAAAGTTTGTAATCCCTGTCAAAAGGGAAATTAACATAAAGTTTCTTTCAAATCAATGAAATAAGTTTCTACTTATCAACCTCTTGATTTGGTTCACATGGATTTATTTGGACCATCTATATTTTCTAGCTTAAATGGAAAGCATTATATTTATGTTCTTGTAAATGATTTTTCTAAGTATACTTGGGTATATTTTCTAGCTCACAAAAGTGAAGCTTGCTCTTACTTTATTAAATATTCCAAGTCTATAGAGAACCTTAGTTGAATTAGGATCAAGACCTTGAGAAGTTATCATGGTCGTGAGTTTGAAAATGAAGAGTTTGAATATTATTTCTCACACAACGGCTATAGTCACAACTTCTATGCTCCTAGAACACCTCAACAGAATGGTGTAGTAGAGAGAATAAATATGACATTTCAAGAGATTTATAGGACAATGCTCAATGAATATGATTTACCAATTTACTTTTGGGCTGAAGCTATTAATACAGCTTGTTACATTATCAATAGAGTCTTAATTAGACCAATTCTTAAAAAGAAACCTTATGATCTTTGGAACAATAGGAAGCCTAAGGTTAACTACTTTAGAGTTTTTGGTTTCAAAGTCTTTATCCTTAATACTAAAGATAATATTGAAAATTTTGCTTCCAAAAGTGATGAAGGAATTTTCCTAGGTTACTCAATATCAAGTAAAGCCTATAGAGTATTCAATAAGAGAACCAAATGTGTGGAAGAATCTGTACACATCAAATTTGATGAAACTGATCTACATGAACCTAAGACCCCTCTTTACAATATTGAAGAAGATATGTCCATTCTAGACCCTAATAACAAAAATAGTGAATCTTTTGTTAAGACAACTAGTTCTGAAAATGTTTCAGAATCTGCTTTTGTTGAACCTGAACCTATACATGAACCTGAAATCTCTAGAAATATCTTTTCTAGACCAACTAGGACCCTTAAAACCATCCATTAGATGTTTTAGTAGTAGATTTAGATTGAGGAACACAAACTAGAGCTTCTCTAAAAAATCAGGTTGAACGTCAAGCTTTTCTTTCACAGCTTGAACCCTAAAATTTCAATGATGCAATCAATGATGAATTTTGGGTGATTTTTATGCAAGAAGAATTAAATCAATTCGAAAGAAATAAAGTCTGGGAATTAGTAGACAGACCTAAGGACACTTTGACCATAGGCACTAAATGGGTTTTTAGGAATAAAGTTGATGAAGCTGGTAACATAGTTAGAAACAAGGCTAGACTTGTTGCACAAGGCTATAGTCAAGAAGAAAGAATTGAATATGAGGAGACCTTTTCTCCAGTAGCTAAACTTGAAGCCATCAGAATCTTGTTTTCCTTTGTTGCACATATGAATTTCAAACTATATCAAATCGATGTCAAGAGTGCATTCTTAAATGGGTATACAGTTGGGGATGTTTTTGTTGAACAACACCCTGGATTTACAAACCCTCATTTTCCAAATAATATTTTTAAACTATAAAAAGCTTTATATGGTTTAAAGAAAGCTCCAAGAGCTTGGTATGATATATTGAGTACTTTTATTATTTCCAAAGGATTTACAAAAGGATTAGAGGATCCTACTCTCTTTATAAAACGAATTTCTAATGATGTTTTAGTTGTTCAAATTTATGTAGATGACATTATTTTTGGATCCTTGAATAATTAATTATGTGCTGATTTTTCTAAAATGATGAAAAATGAATTTGAAATGAATTTAATGGGAGAAGTCAAATATTTTCTTGGATTTCAAGTTTTTTAAAATGAAAATGGTATAATTTTAAATCATAGTAAATATACAAAAGATCTTCTAAAATGTTTTGGATTGGATAGCACTAAAAGTAGTGACACTCCCATGAACACCACTTATAAGTTGGATCTTGATGAATATGGAAAATCTGTTGATCAAACCACTTATAGAGGAATGATTCGAAGTTTACTTTACTTAACTACTAGTTGTCCTGACATTATTTTTAGTGTGTGTATGTGTTCTTATTTTCAATAAAACCCTAAGGAATCTCATTTAAATGTTGTAAAGAGAATTTTCAAATACCTTAAGCATACACCCAATCTAGGAATGTTTTATCCTAAAGAACAAACATTTGAATTAGTTAGTTATTCTGATGCTGACTTCAGTGGCTATAAGTTAGTTAGAAAAAGAACCTCTGGAACATGTCACCTTTTAGGCATGTCACTAGTATCATGGTGTAGTAATAAACAAAATTATATTGGATTATCTACTACAGAAGCTGAATACATAGTTGCTGGTAGTTGTCATGCACAAATTTTGTGGATGAAACACACATTACTAGATTATGGATAGGAATTCAGAAATGTACCTATAAATTGTGACAACACAAGTGATATTAACATCTCAAAGAATACTACTTCACATTCTAGGATAAAGCATATTGATGTAAGACATCACATTTTGATATATCATTATCAAAAAGGTGACATCACTTTGGAATTCATTGCTACTGAATATCAACTTGCTGATATATTAACTAACCCATTAAATTCTAAGAGAATAGACTACATCATACATGAACTAGGCATGATAAATCTCATATAGAGACCTTGATTGCTACTATTTCAGGTCTTACTGTGCGATATCTTACTGTGTTATATTTTAATGTTTCATGATTACGGTTTCTCAGTTAGTGTCTCTGATGTTTACGGTCTCACCGTTAGCATTTTTCACTTACGATCTGATGTTTACTATCTCACTGTAACGTGCACTAAAAATATCAATTATTATCTCACCATAATACTCATGTATTTTATCACCATAATAATCACTCACTATCTCACCATAATGACCATTCACGGTCTCACTGTAAAAATCCTTTTTTTTAACTCATATTGAGGTAATTATTATTTCACCTCTTTTATGTTTCCCGTGTTTTTATTTTTGTGATGTTTGGTATTCCTAAATGATATAACAAAGTAAGTATCACTTGATTCTTCACTTGATGATTCTTCTACCTACCCTTTTTGAAACCTTCTTCATCCTTGTAACCTTTCTCTCGCTCGAACTGTCAGTGAATTCCAAGGATGAAGCGTCTGTCATCATTGACACCAGAGAAGCACAGATCAAAGAAGAAGAAGAATATTTCACCTAAGCTGACACCCGAAGGACCTTCAAATCCAAATCTAGTAAATCATAGTGTTGTACATGAGAAATAAATTTTCCCCAAGTGGATTTTGTCTAGTAAGTTGCTAGTATTGAAAGTGTTAGAACAAAAAGGTCGGTTATAATGGTTCTCGAAGGAGGATAGACCAATCTATCCTAGGTTAGTGACTCAATTTTATCAATACGTATAGTTCTAATTTGATTCTGGTGAAATTTTTGTTGTAAGGAGCTGGATCAGTGGCCAGATATGTTCTTTCTCTTCGAGTTTATGGGTTGCGTGCCATAGGATGCCTCATGAAGGAATTTGTGATGATTATTAAAGAGGACCTCCACTATCAATAGATTTCTTTGATCTGGAAGATGCTCTGAAAATCCTAACTGGAAATGGAACCTAGAGAAGAGCCATTTCTGCTGAAATAGATAGATAAATCAGGCTTCTGTTTAAGTTTGTACAGAATTTGGGTAATTCCAAGAAAAGGTGATTTTGCTGTGTTAAAATATCAAGATGTGTTTTTGATTCACCTAATGAAAAATGGAAACAAGATCAACATGTGCAAGTATATCATACACCACATGTGTGAGTTGATCAAAGTCACATCCAAGTCCACTTCTCTATTCTACTCTCGGTTTATATCAGCCATGCTTCTTGAAAAAGGTTTGGTTGGACCTGATGAGAATGTAATTATGGACTATGAGTATTATCTCTCAAAAGAAACAATCAAGAGAATGAAGATAAACTGGAATCCTTGGAAAAAGGAATGGGTGGAAGACAATGACAAGGTTTATGATAAATTCAATCATGTGGATTATCCCTCAAGGACAAAAGACATTTTTGATCCTTCTTTGGAACCAGATGAGCTTGTTGAGTATCCTAAAGAAGAGGAAGAAGAGGCTGAAGTGCCACCTAATGAGGTTGTTGTTGTTGATGAAGATAGAGCTACTGCTTCTCATGAAGTTCTTGAAGAACAAGCCCATGCTCCTAAAGAAGTTGTTAGTTTGGAAACTCAACATGAGGTTGTAACATAATCAGTTTCCAAAGATTCAGAAAATCATGACTTGGAAGAGCCTACAATAGAAGAGACTATAGTGTAAGAGTTACCTATTCTATAAGAGATCAATATTGAGGAACTCCCTATGGAACAATATGTTCCTGAAATCATACCTTCTGCTGAAGAATTAATGGAGCTAGCTTTTCAACTGGCTAGACAGGAAATGAGTCAGGATATTAGATCTGAATATGAGGATTTATAATAATCTCCTAAGACTCTTAGTCCTGAGAAGGAGGCACTTGTTGAGGGGGAGAAAACCCCAAATCTTGAGTCTGATGAAGCCTCACATCAAACTCAGTCAAGTCCTGTAGACACTCAGTACAAATTTCCTAGTTTCTATGATGTGAATGAATCTCATCAGGTTACAAAAACTGGACTTGATATCTCCTCCCTATTTCAATTGAAATCAATCTCAAACTTTTCACCTGAGAAGGAACCTGAACCTATACCAGTTCCTACACCAGAACCCTTATATGAACATCCATCCTTTGTGAGTAAGGATGATCTGAAGGAATTTGGAGATACTCTCTTATCTAGAGTTGAGAAACTCATGAATACCCAACCTCTTCCTGTGACAAATTTAAGTGAGAGATATTCCTCACTATTATTGGAGAAGATCATTTGTAAACTACAAACTAAGATGCATCAAGAGATTAAAGAGGTAAGAGTTGAAAATAGACTACTCAGTAATGAAGTTAAGTCCCTAAGATGTATGGTTGAAGACATGCAGAGAGAGTTTCATTCAAGATATGAATCTGTTTCTCCTCCTGTTGAACCTGCTGCTCCTCCACTCCCACAAGTTGGTGTGTCTCAGATTCAACCTTATCTTTCATCCTTAGATGAAAATATTGCTGAAAGGAACAAGAAAATTGTGAAGGAAATGAAAGATCTTGTTACTAACTTCAATAAACTCACTAATGAGTACATATGATGACTTCAAAAGGTGTTGAATCAAATAAAATCTCTAACCACAAATGTTAAATCATATAGTCAATCCTCTAAACCCTCCTTGGACAGTGATATACTCAGATTTGTAGTTAAAGAAGAGCTTCAGAATGTCTTCAATGGCTTTAATGCGACTTCTTTATCTGAAGTAGTCAAAAACAGTGATAGAGTTTTTGACTTAGTACAAATCCACTCCAAAATTGCTAATGATGCTCAGCAAGATATTTCCAAGAAAGTGTATTTTTACTTCAAGAGAATTTTCTCCAAGAGAGATATGTCAAATCATTTCAAGTACCTTGTAGAAAATCTGTGGATTCCTCCTGTGACTCAAGATTTCAAGAACCAAGTCTAGAAACTCACAGAGTTTAATCATTTGTTGGAAAAGTTTATGAAGAACAAGGAAGATTTTGAGAAATCCATGCAGTATGGTAGAGAGATCATTACAGATTTCATCAAAATCCTCCATCCCTATCTTCATGTTCAGACTACAGCCATTGTTGCTCCAGCGGCTGCACCTCTCAGACCAAGGTTTCCTACCTTCACCTCTTCCCTAGCCTCAACCACCATGTCTGTCAGCCAAGAACTCAGTCAGATCAGGCCTGTGATTCTTGATCAGCAACTGCCAATATCTTCTACTGCTCCTACCTTGGCTCCCTAAGTATTTGAAGGCCTTCCTTTACCCTCTTTATCAAGCACATCTATGTCTTCTTCTACCTCAACCACTACCCCTATGTCTTCCTCTTCTACAGCTGGAAAAGGAAAAGATAAGGCCAGCCCTTGAAGAAGAACAGTGTTTACTCTTTTTGATAGGGATACTATTGTTTTTGTATTGATCTTGTTTGTTGTACTGTCACTTATTTGTTGTTAATGGACTATGCCCTTTTTTCCCTCTCTTAGTTCATCTTTTTTATAATCCCAAAAGGGGGAGAAGTTTCAATATATTATCTTATCAATTTATCTTTATAATTTAATCTAATATTCACATTAATAGTATATGATTTGTGATGATCAAAAAGAAAGATATTATTGGACTCCTCATGTTTTAATCATGTTTTAATGATCAAAAATATTATTTAATCATGTATTAATGATTCTACATCTTATTCAATCTAGATCATGTGTATTTATATCTAAAGTTTTATCATGCTTTAAGTAGAGACATGCAAGATCTTAATTGTTCTATATTCAGTTTAATTACTTTATACTATCTTTAATCTACTCTCAGAATACCTTCTTTAACAAATGCTTAAGTATAATCCTTTCTATTATCATATTCATTTAAGTCTTCACATAGTTACTTTGGAAAGTCTAAGACATCGTGAGTCTTACACTGGCTATGTATTTTTGACACCATGAAGCCATACACCGTGAAGCCAGACACCGCGGACAAGACACCATGAATCTAGATACCGTGCACAAGACACCGTGAAGCTAGACACCATGAACATGACACCGTGAAGCTAGACACCGTGAATAAGGCACAGTGACCATGATACACTGTGATCATGAGACACCGTGACACTCAAACACCGTGATCAACCTAGACACAGTGTGAAAGGGACATTGTTTCCATGACTTACTGTGACACCGTTTCTTAAACTACTTTGTCATTTTTTAATTTAATTTCTAACGGTCATATTTGATGATTTTAATGCACTGAAATAATTAATGTTTCATTTTAGACATATCATCAGACAATACGAGGTACGAGGTACAGAACACGTGATACCTATTGGCTCTAACACGTGTATTACAAGTTAAAAGTGAAGTGTGACCAGGAATCAACACACGAATATAGAAAAAAAAAGTAAGGTTGTGAGCACAAGAACGAAGAACATACTTGGTGGAAGATTCAAAAGAAAGTCACACTGCATGAAACTTGACACGGATGAACATACAAAGCATATTTGATTTCTTAAGAACATCTTCACTCAACTGAACTTCATGGAAAACATGAGTAGAATCGCGACACTCTATTTTCCACACAACTTCGAGAGAAGGATTCAAGGCTTCATCTGCTTCAATTAAAAGGAGTTTTGAACTGCATCAACAACACACAAGAGAATTCTAAACTTATCTCTATATTCTTTCTCAACTGTGATCATACTTTTCTTTAAATTACGAGCAGTGTGTGCTTCTCTCTATTTTGAACACACACTAACTCCTAAGCTGAATTGGAGGATTTCTAAATCCTTACTCAATATTTACCTTACACTCTTGTATCTCACTATGGATAGTGGTAGAGGTCTGAGGACATGGACAGCCTATGAGCTGTTGTTATTATTGCTTTCCCATGTAGAACTGTGGTAGAGGTCTGAGGACCTAGACAGTCTGAGTACTGTTGTAAACCCCAATCTAGGGTGTGGATCAAAGTTTTATATAAACTGTTTGAGGAGACTAAGTCTTACCTTGAGACTGAACCGCTTTTTTTAAAACTGCTGTGCATCTTAAGTTTTAGTTTAAACTATTTTCAATATTCAACTTCTATTCACTTGGAAACTTAAATCTATTTTAAAGTAACTTTGATAGTTAAACTAGAAAGTGTTTGTAATTTTTGTTAGCTAGTAAGTTAGTTTCAAAAGCTAATTTAATCTTCTGATTAAGTTAACTGAGAAGTAATCAGTCTTTGAGAAACTGATTGAACAATTACAATCTTTATAAATTCACTACAGTTTAACTTGTTTTATTAATTATGGGATTTCAATATAAATATTTTAAACAGAAATTTTTAATTGGCACTCAATTCACCCCCCTCTGGATTATCCACTCTGACTAACAGTAATTATTAGTATTTATTACTAATTATTAGTATTTATTACTATTTTTTACTAATTACTGCTATTTCTTCTTTATTAATACTATTTACTACTAATTATTACTAATTATCGTTAATTATTACTAATTATAATCAATTGCTATTAATTACTACAAATTACATCTATTAATTACTAATTACGGGTAATTATTTATATTCATTACTAATTATCGTTAATAATTCTTAATTACTTCTAATTACTAATAATTAGTACTAATAAGTTCAATTTATTATTACAAATAAATACTAATGACAAAAAAATCTAAATATAATTTAATTATAACTAATTAAAAATAATTAAAATTAATTTAAAAAAATTAAATAAATATTAAATTAAATAAAACAAAAATACCTTTAAACTTGATCTCTTAAAAGTGTAGATGACTTCAAAACTTTTTCGTAAAAAAATTTAGCTCTGAGAAATTTTCACTCTAAAATTAGAGTTTAGAGAGAGATAGGTAGTAGAAATTGAGAGAAAGAATGCAAAAAATTATGAGGTGTATATATAGGTTAGATTATTTTCGACGATACTATTTTCTATGGAATTCCCATCTCAAATAAAACTATTTGTGATGGGACCCGTCGCAAAAACTTTCAATCGCATTAATTATTGTCGGTGGTCAAAAGGGTATTTGCGACAGCTCCCGTTGCAAACAGTGACATGCCGACACACTATTTGCAACAAGGGAATATTCCTGTCACAAATAGTATTTACCCCTCACTAGGTATTTGTGAAGGAGAGGCACCCCTCGTCACAAATACCCTTCCTGCAGTTTGGTGTGAAAACCACGCCAAACCTTGCAATGGGATAAGTTCCCCATCCAAGAATACTTTCTAGTAATGGGTCAATGAACCCAAGATAAATAACTTATTGTTGCAACTTCAACAACCACATATGAATGCTCACTCTGTAATATAATACTTTTTTCCCAATATCTCATCAAACAGGTTTCACATCTATGTCATCAACCTATATGTTTGAAATGTCTTTCTTTGACTATCTGAAATAAACATCATTACACCATGACCATGGAATTTATGCAACAATAATATTTCAATCAAAGGGAAAATATATAAACCTCTATAAATATGTAAGGGATAAATTCTTCGTTGACTTATCCATTAATAACATGTTATTTGTGATGTGACCAAAGTACCCTACTTCCCACGAAAATTTGGCATGACGGTTTTTGTTAATAAATCGATGTGTGTAAGTTATGACATACATTAATGATAATCCTAAAGTCAAAGGACCATTAGACATACTCACATATAAGAATATCTGATAACACCAAAACAAGAGAAATTCCAACTATCAAGTCTATTCTCAGTGTCTTTCATCTTAGAGATTATATAGTGAAAACTTCATGAGAAGAAATCTCATCCACTAATGAGTACTCACACCTAACATTTTATATACTATGTAACATCTCAACATTTTAAAAGGAAAAATTATAGCATATGAACAAATAAATATTATTATTTAAATGTGATCATTATAACCTAGCCACTAAATTGACAGGTATAAAAATTATTAATTAATTTATAAAATAAATAAAAAGGTATTATCAATATAAATGTATTAAAAAAATTTAATATAATCACTTAATTTTTAGTAAAGTCATTTTATTCTTTAAAAAACAAATTTTCTTCCGAAATGATTTTTAATGTTTTTTATGTACAAAAAATATAATGAATTTCTGGAACATTTATAAAATTTATTTGAAAAAATTAACTTCATTTATTAAATCGTAATATCAATATTATCTAATTTATAAAATTTAAAATTTCTTAAAAAATTGATTTTTCAATTAATAATAAAAAATTCTAATTTTTATTGAAAAATATATTTCATTTTAAAATATTTAAATGTTAAAATTATGTTTTGGATTATTTTAAAATATTAATTAGTTAATTTCTATTTAAAATAATACAATTATATTTTTTTAAATGGATTTTATGCTGAAATTAGTATAAAAACATTTTATATTCAAAAATTTCATTTTTCCAAAAAAAACTGTTTTTCATTGTGTTTTGATGGTTTTATTTTAAATTAAGCTCTAAAAATTATTTGTTTTTAATTTTAAAAAATGGATTCCATATTATGATTAATTGGATCTAAATTTATTAAATATGACCCCTTTATTTTTGGACAATATGGATAGTAACCTTTGTAATTTTTATGACCATGGTATAGGGTAAGTAAGGTAATTTAGGTTAAAAATAAAATTATAAGAACTTTTATAATTACCAAAACACTTACCTAAATAAGATTGGATGAGTATATAATCATCTAAATTTTTAATTTATGACCTTTTGGGTCTACTTATATGAGGTCAGGAACTTTATAGTATTTAATTTAAAAAAATGCCAAACATGTCTCACTCTTGTTTTTAATAAGTGTAATATTTTAAAATAATGTTATATTGAGGCTATTTTTTCAATAAATTTAAAGACCCGGAAATTCCATGGAATGTTTTTTAAAATACATGGGAATTTTACGAGTTCGTAGTTTCTGACGGCACTCGATTCTGAGGCCTGGTGTGCCCGAAATCAATTTCTGAAATTTTGTTTGGGTACATTCAGTAAACGTACGAGCGGGATTTTAAATCTTTTGAACCAGTGCTCGGAATTAAAATCTGAGGACACTGATGAACTCGCAGTTCCAGTATTATCTTAAGGATACATTTACCACAGTTGCGTTTTATCATGATTGGGAGTTAATTTCTTTTGGTTTCTATTTTAAATTAAATAAAAAGGGTGTAACATATTTTTATTTGAATGGAAGTTAAAACCTCCAAAGGGAGGTTGGTGGTGGGGCCACCCGCACATAACCTCCCATGGGAGGATGTTATAAGGAGGGGCCCACAGAAACATCAAACCCCTCAACTCCCCTTGAACCCCCCTTTAACTCTTGAACTCCCAATTTATGGTGGAGCCTTTCCACCTTCCCTCATAATGTTGCCAACACAAGGATTAATTAATGCCTTAATTAATAAATTTGTAGTGATATGAATTCTTTTGATTTCTTTTGAAATGCATGGGAACATTAAAATAAAAAGGAGGCTATTGTTTTATTTTGGATTGGCGATTATTCTTTGGTGAAGCTTGGGAGAACTCTTGGAAGAAAGACCTATTCCAACAAAGAATTCTCCTCATCTCCAAAGATCGTGAAGCTTCATCTTCTACCTTCTTCAACCGGAGTAAGGAAGGAAAGCACCACTGCCCATGAAGTACACCGAGGGTGTCAACTCAACTCATCTTCACCGAGCCTTGCCTCCTCCAACATTTATGGAACGACATCTAACTTCTGCGATGTTCGTCTTCCATGACTCGTCAACATAAAACGACAAATATGAGGTAGGGGGAATTGAATTATTTTTACATATGAATTATACCCACGTACTTCAACGTTTATTTTTTGGATTGATGGTGGCCAAATTGTTATCACCTAACGTGGAGGGCGCGGGCCGAAAAAACATAGCCCGACGTCCCTCCATTGAATCTTTTTTGGTTGACGTCGGAGGTAGAGTTGAAAGGGCGTGGTATCATCGCAGCGCGCCGGAGAAGAATCGCGACGGACGAAAGAGGAATCGCGGTCGTGAGGGTCACAGCGGATAAAGAAGCGTGGCACCGACGCACCGTGTGGTGGAGCCGAAGGCTGCGGCTAGGTCGGGCCGTGGCTATGGTGGCATTGTGCATTCGCGCCGTATGGAGGGAAGAAGGACTGTGACATCGCCGTGCAATGGTGGAGGGGCGGAGGCGGCTGGCCAAGCCAGCTGCCATTGAGCCAGACCGTGGGATGACCGGCCGGTCGACCAACCGATCCGCTGGAGGACCACGGCGCCCATAGGCACCGTGTAGAAAAGGATGTGGCCCACGTTCGTGGGCCGCTCGGCTGGACGAACCGGCCGGCCGCGTGCTGACCAGGCCGGAGAACCGGGGCCCGCAACGCGGGCCGTGAGCGCCGTGCTGAACCGGCCGGCTACGGTCGGCCCTGTAGAGGAGGAGGCAAAGCCGCTTGGCACCGCTAGGTGAACCGGACTGGCCTGTAGTGCTGGCTGGGTCCGTAGATGGGTCGCACCCCAATGGGTCAGGCTGAACCCCATCTGGGTTGGACCCGCCGAGCCGGGTCGGGCCGACCTGCCAGGCCACTGGGCTTGACGGGTCGGGCCCGTCTTCGCTTAAATGCGAATAACTTCTAGACCGCGTGACTGATCGATGCGTCGTCTGCGGCACTGGGACCCTTGCATCAAGGCGGTCCTTTTTGGATACCCTAAGAGAGTTTTGGGAAAATTTGGAAAATGGTCGGGTTTGGATCGAGCGTAAATCCAACCGGGCCCCTGGAACGGAAATGCCAATAACTCTCAGACCGGGTGTCTGATTGACACACCATCTGTGAAATTGGGTTCCTTATGATGAGACAGAACAACGAGATACATCAACTCAAGACTTCATGGTAGTTGATGTATCGACACTTTGATCGAGAAGCGGTCCCTCCCGGAATCGAGCGTGTTGTGTGTGGGAACCCTAGGGCTGGCTGTGACTGCGATGACTACTGTACTGGAATCCTCTGTGGGTTCTACAATGATGATTACTGAACCGGAATCATCTGTGGGTTCGATAGCGATGACTATTATACCGGGATCCTCCGTAGGCCTGACAGTTCTGACTTCTGTTCCTGTATCTTGTGTGGGTCTGACATAATAGCTGGTCTTGTATCCTGTGTGGGTCCGACAGCTTAGCTGGTCTTGTATCTTGTGTGGGTCCGACAGCTTAGCTGGTCTTGTATCTTGTGTGGGTCCGACAGATTAGATGAATCAGTGACTACATGTGTTCATCTCTATCACTCTACTAAATATGTATACCTGTGTGAGCTAAGTCATGTCTTTCTACCATTATCATCATGGTGATTGACTTTACTTCCTTTGTGGAATGGTTTGTACTTGGGCTCGAGAGTTGGAACCAGACTATGTTTGATAACTTAGGTATATGTATGGGAATATACCTAAGTAGGGTTGGTTGATACATATTGATTGTATATTTATAATTTGGTTTATCCTTTTTGGATTCTGGGAGACCTTTGGGGGTCTCGAGGTCCCCTACTGAGTATTGTTATACTCACCCCTGCACGGGCTTCACCCGCACCTTGTTGTGTTTTGTGCAGACGATGGACAACCATGATCGAGGCTAAGGGAGACGGAGAGGAGACTGCTCGGAGCTAGACGAGACGGGGTGTACCGCAGGGACGAGATGTTCGAGTTCTGTACCTACCCTTAAGGTAGGATTCCCGGGTGGAAGATCCAGGAGCTGTTTTCCCTTTTTACTTGTACTTGTACTTGTTGTTCAGTTGGGTTTGTATACTGGACCACTTACTTTCAGCACACCTTAATTTCCTATTTTAGTACTTGTTGCCTCTACTTCTTGTGTTCAGACTGTGTGTGTTACAGGTTTAAAGGAAATGCCTTCCCTTTTTATTAGGTATTCGCCTTTGGTGCTAGTCGCTAGCCCCTGGCCTATGGAAGGCGGGCTTGGGGTAGTCACAGCATGGGCCCCGAGGATGGGTCGTGACAAATTGGTATCAGAGGATTCGGTTCTACCATAGAAACTGGACTCTGGTTATTTTAATAGAAATAGTGTTAAGTGGTTTTCAGTTTAGGGAAACCGGTGTTGGTGCGGCAGCCGACGTATCCATACACTAGGACTCTGACTTCTGATCTCCGACTCAGTGCATGAAAACACTGATTGCGTGTGTTTTTACTTTGAAAAAGTTTTCATCGTGATTACTTTGTGTCAGCTCACCCAGTATACTGTTTTAACTATGGCACACCTATTTTTTTCAAGATGTCCTCATGAAGGAAGCCATCTAGGGTTCTGAGTTTTGTACGAGAGGATAGCCCACCGAGCGACGAGGCCTCGGTGCAGGGCCCCATCACAACGGAGGTACCAGTGATACCACTAACCTCTGGGCCACCAATACCACCAGCTCCAGCAGCAGAGAGTGCATGCTGCCTGAGTGTGTTGCACGAGTTCCAGCGCCAGAGGCCGCCCAGGTTATGGGGAGAGACGGACCCATAGGAAACTGAGGATTGGCCGGAGGCTGTCATGAGAGTTTTTAGATTGGTAGGAACACCAGTTGACCTCATGGTGATCCTTGTTGTGAGTCTAATGCACGCAGTAGTAGGCAGATGGTGGAGCCTGATGCTCCAGGTGCATGAAGGGGCATCATTACTCTGGACAGACTTCGAGAGTCTCTTTCGCTCAGAGTTTGTTCCATCCACCCTTCATGCGGTGTAGATTCAGGAGTTACTTCATCTGCAGCAGGGCAGCATGACAGTAGCTCAATACTTAGCGAGGTTCGCCGACCTCTCACGCTACTCCATGGATATGGTGCAGGACCCATTCTTTAGGTCCCGGACCTTCGAGCAGGGACTCAGGCATGAGATCAGGGCTTTGATGATCCCCCTCAGCATCTCGATGCAGGAGGGGGTTCTAGAGCAAGCCCTTCTAGTGAGAGTTTTCTCGTTGAGCGGTCACAAGTAGCAAGACCCACCACAGGGCGACACGTAGCAGAATCTTCTACAACTGGCAGTAGACAGATGTCGTAGAGGTCCAAGCGAACTAGTCCATCAGGTGGGCGAACCCAAGATACAGGTTCGTTTCTGCAGGTAACATGAGATAGAGCTGGTTATACGAGGAGCAGGCAGTGTTATGCATGTGGTGGGCAGGGCCACATGGCTCATGACTACCCGACCCGCCATGCAGATGAGTAGTAGAAAGTAGAGAGACCTCCCAGACATAGGTATAGGTTCGACCGTGGTGGTCCACCTAGAGAAGCAAAACATTGTAGAGGAGATGGCTGAGCAGCGGGTGGTGGACGAAAATTCAAGTATCTACCCCCACCACCACCAGGAGGTCCACCCTGACCATAGGGAGCTGGCGGATAGAGGTGGTCTTAGCTCCAGGCAGTCGAGGCCTACGACCTCGGTGCACCTGAGATGATTTTAGGTACTATCTGTGTCTACTCCACCCTTTTTGTTGTACTTATATACATAGGAGAGAGTCATTGTTTTATTTCCATTGCCCTCGTTCGGAGCTCGGAGATTCCGATGGAGCCGTTGGTTCGATCCTTACGGCTAGAGACTCTTACGGGAGCAGACTGGATGATTATTCACTGGTGCCGATAGTGTGAGCTTACTCTAGGAGGCGAGAGCTTCGGCTGGGATCTTCTCATAGCTGTTTCAAGGCCTTATGATTTTATCTTGGGTATGGACCAGTTATCCACAGTTCATGCCCAGATTGACTGTATTAGGTGCAAAGTGTGGTGTATCCGCACAGATGGTACCATGTTCGCCTTCACCGGTGAGAAGGGAGCCTTTGTAGTGCAGGATGGACTTACACAGTGGGGACAACCGATCACACATTAGTTGTCTAGTCTCATCCTCATAGCGATTGATGTGTGGAGTTAGGGTTTTTCTATTGTGGTGGATCAGTACGCGGATGTTTTCCCTGACGATGTTCTAGGACTACCTCCTCGCAGAGAGGTAGACTTCTACATTGACCTGTACCCAGGGATGGAACTGATATCTAATCTAGCATATCAGATGGCTCCCGTCAAGCTTTTTGAGCTGTGGGTACTGCTGGAGGACTTTCAGGGGAAGGTATTTATCCGACCAAGTGTTTCACCCTGGGTATCTCCGATTTTGTTCACTAAAAAGGCTGATGGGAGCTTGCGACTGTGTGTCAACTACCGTCACCTGAATCAGGTGACCATGATAAACAAATACCCACACTCAAGGATATAAGATCTCTTTGATCATCTCAAGGATGCATGATGGTTCTCGAAGATAGACCTTTGGTCAGGCTATCCCCATCTCAGAGTTCGAGACGAGGATCTATCGAAGACAGCCTTCAGGTGTCGGTATGGCCACTATGAGTTCTTGGTTATACCCTTTGGTATAACCAACGCTCCATTAGTGTTCATGAGTCTCATGAACACGATATTCTAGACTTACCTTGATCTCTTTGTCATAGTCTTCATCGACGACATATTGATCTACTCAACTACTGAGGAGGAGCATGCCTACCATTTGCAGGTAGTACTAGACACACTCCAAGAGAACCAGCTTTATGATAAGCTCTCGAAGTGCCGATTCTGGATTCGAGAGGTTAATTTCTTGGGACACGTCATCTTGGAGGCTAGAGTTGCAGTGGATCCAGTGAAGATCAAGGCAGTACTTGCTTGGGATCCACCCTAGAGTGTGACGGAGGTGCGGAGTTTTCTGGGACTGGCTGGGTACTATCTAAGATTTGTGCCAAACTTATCCAGAGTTGTAGCACCGCTTTCAGCATTGATGAAGAAGGGGAAACCCTTCGTGCGGTCATATAAATTCCAACAGAGCTTTCAGGAGCTACGTCAGAGGTTGACCAATGCACCCATCTTGAGGATACCGGAGGAGGGTGTAGGTTACGTAGTTTACTGCAACGTATCAGGGACCAGACCCAGGTGTGTCCTGATGTAAGAGCGAGCAGTGATCGCATATGGTTCATGACAGTTGATAGAGCATGAGAAGAACTATGCTAACCATGACCTGGAGTTAGCAGTAGTGGTCTTCGCCTTGAAGATGTGGCGGCACTATCTGATAGATGAGAATTTTACAGTCCACTCTGACCAACAGAGTCTTAGGTACATATTCTCACAGAAGGACCTGAACTTGAGACAGCGATGATGTCTCAAGTTCCTCCAGGACTATGACTTCGAGATAGTATATACTCCTGGGAAGGGGAATATTGTAGCAGATGATCTTAGCAGGAGATCAAGCATTCAGTTGCTAGGAGAGGCGACAGAGCAGCTAGCCGCGTTACAGATATCCTTTGTGGATAGAGATGGAATATCCTTTCTGCAGTCTCTCACAATCACTCCTATAGTTCTTTAGTGAGTCAGAGAGGCACAGCGTGGGGACATTGACTGTGAGATGTGATGTGCTCAGATATCCTCAGTGCAGGCACCTGATGGGTTTTCTGGAGGAGGGGAGCACACCATCCTCCTCAAAGGATGTACCATGGTACCATTTTTACTACAGGAGGAGGTGTTGAGGTATTTCCACACTTTCCCTCTAGTGGTACATCTAGGAGTGGTTAAGATGTATCAGGACCTCAGACGACAGCACTGGTGGACGGGTATGAAGAATGCGGTAGCAAAGTTTGTCTCGCGATGCCTCACTTGTCAGCATGAAGGCGAAGCACCAGGTTCCAGCAAGCTTGGTTCAGCCCTTAGATGTCCCAGAATGGAAGTGGGATGAGATATCCATGGATTTTGTGATAGGACTTCCATGTACATCTAGAGGACACGACTCTATCTAGGTGATTGTAGACCGACTTACCAAGTCGACCCACTTCCTACTGATCAGAGATCAGGTCTCAGTAGAGAGCTTGGGATGCCTTTACATACAAGAGATCGTATGAATTCATGGTGTTCCATCTACGATCATCTCCGATCGAGATGCTCGTTTCACTTCCTGGCTGTGGATGGGGTTGCAGGAGGCTTTTGGAACGCAACTTCACTTGAGCTCTACCTTCCATCCTCAAACAGATGTCCAGACTGAGAAGACCATTCAGACTCTTGAGGAAATGCTCCATGCATGCGTCCTAGACTTTGTTCGTAGCTGGGAGGATCACTTTCCCTTGGTAGAGTTTGTGTATAACAATAGCTACCACTCTACCATCAGGATGGCACCTTACGAGGCATTGTACGATCGACCTTGCAGATCACCTCAATGATGGACTAACCCTGGGGATTCAGCACTTATAGTACTAGAGATGGTTCAGGGTATGACGGAGAAGGTGCAGATCATCCAGGAATGGATGAAGACTATAGAAAGTAGACAAGAGTCATATGTTGATAGGAGACAAAGACCACTGGAGTTCGAGGATGGTGACCACGTCTTCCTACAGGTCTCACCTCGAAAAGGTCTGTAAAGATTTGGATGAGGCGACCAGTTGTCTCTGCGATTCATTGGACCGTTCTAGGTCCTCAGTAGAGTAGGCGAGGTGGCTTACCGCCTGTCTCTTCCACCTCAGTTGCACTGGGTACATGATGTCTTCCACGTATCTCAACTGAGGAGATATATGCGCAACCCGTCCCACATCATCGGCCATGGGGAGATGGACATCGATGGTGGGGTGACATTTACAGAGGTTCCAGTGGAGATTGAGTATCGACAGGGGCGGGTCCTGCATGGATGGTCGATTCCTCTGGCGCGTGTTCACTGGAAGCATGGGAACCTCCAAGAGGTCACATGGGAGCAGGAGGCTCAGATGCATGCTCAGTACCCCCATTTGATCACTTAGTGTGTGTTTTAGCTTTCAGGGATGTAAATCCCTTATCTAGGGAGAATTTAAACACCTAGAAATTCCGTTTAATGTTTTTTAAATATATGGAAATTTTACGAGTCCACAGTTTCTGACGGCACTTGATTCTGAGGCCCCGTGGGCCCGGAATCAATTTTTGAAGTTTTTTTTGGGTAAGTTCAGTAAATGTACTAGCAAGATTTTATATATTTTGAACAGGTGATTGGAATTGAAATCTGAGGACACAGATGAACTCGTAATGCCAGTATTCGTTTAAGGAGACCTTTACCACAGCTGTGTTTTATCGTGATTGGGAGTTAATTTATTGGGGTTTCTATTTTAAATTAAATAAAAATGGTGTAACACATTTTTATTTAAATGGAAGTTAAAACCTCCAAAGGGAGGTTGGTGGTAGGTCCACCCACACATAACCTCCCTTGGGAGTATGTTATAAGGTGGGGCCCACACGAACATCAAACCCCTCAACTCCCCTTGAACCCCCCCTTAACTCATGAACTCCCAATTTATGGTAGAGCCTTTCCACCTTCTCTTATAATGGTGCCAACATAAGGATTAATTAATGCCTTAATTAATTAATTTATAGTGATATGAATTCTTTTGAATTATTTTGAAATGCATGGAAACATTAAAATAATAAGGAGGCTATTGTTTTATTTTGGATTAGTGATTATTCTTTGGTGGATCTTGGGAGAACTCTTGGAAGAACGACATATTCCAACAAGGAATGCTCCTCATCTCCAAAGATCATGAAGCTTCATCTTCTACCTTCTTCAACCAGAGGAAGGAAGGGAATCACCGTCGCCCATGAAGTACGCTGAGGGTGTCAACTCGACTTTTCTTCACCGAGCCTTACCTCCTCTGACATTGACGGAACGACGTCCAACTTCTGCGACGTCTGTCTTCCATGACTCGTCAACGTACAACAACAATTACGAGGTAGGAGTAATTGGATTATTTTTACGTATGAATTATACCCACGTACTTTGATATTTATTTTTTGATTGACGGTGGCCAAATTGTTATCACCTAACGCGGAGGGCGCAGGCCGAAAGAACACGGCCCGGCGTCCCTATGTTGAATTCTGTTTGGTTGACATCGGAGGCAGAGTCGAAAGGGCACACTGACATCGCACTGCAGTGGACAAAAGAGGAACTGCAGTCGGGAGGGTCGCGGCGGATGAAGAAGCATGGCGCTGACGCGTCGCGCGGTGGAGCCAAAGGTCGCGACCAGGTCCAGTCGCGGCGGTGGGGGAGCAGCCCCGTCGCGTCGTGCAGAGGGTAGTAGGACCGCGGTGCCGTCGTGTCGTGGTGGAGGTGCGAAGGCGGACAACCGAGCTGGCCACCATGGATCTGGACAGCGGGATGACCGTCCAGCCCGTTGGAGGACCGCGACGCCCGTAGGCGCCGCGTGGAGGAGGACGCGGCCCGCGTCCGTGGGCCGCTTGGCCGGACGAACCAATCAGCCGCAAGCCGGCCGAGATGGAGAACTGCGGTGCCCACAGGCACCACATGGGGAGAACCGTGGCCCACAGCGTGGACCGGGTCCACAAGTGGGCCGTGCCCCACCGGGCCGGGCCGACCCGCCAGCCCATTGGGCTTCACGGTCAGGCCCATATTCGCTTAAATGCGAATAACTCCTAGACCGCGCGTTCGATCGATGCTCCATCTGAGGCACTGGGATCCTTGAAACGAAGCGGTCCTTTTGGAATACTCTAAGTGAGTTTTGGACAAATTTGGAAAATGGCCGGGTTTGGATCGAGCGTAAATCCAACCAGGCCACTGGAATGGAAATGCCAATAACTCTCAGACTGGACGTCTGATTGATGCATAGTATGTCGTTTTAGGTTCCTTATGATGAGAGGGAACAACAGGATACATCAACTCAAGAATTCATGGAAGTTGATGTATCGACACTTGGATCGAGGAGCAGGCCCTCCCAGAATCGAGAGTGATGTGTACAGGAACCCTAGGGCTGGCTGTGACTGCGACGACTACTGTACCGGAATCCTCTGTTGGTTCGACAGCGATGACTACTCAATCGGAATCCACAGTGGGTTTGACATCGGTGACTACTATACTGGGATCCTCCATGGGTTTTATAGTTCTGACTTCTATTTCTGTATCCTATGTGGGTCCGACAGAATAGCTGGTCCTGTATCCTGTGTGGGTCTGGCAGCTTAGTTGGTCCTGTATCCAATGTGAGTCTGACATCTTAGAAGAATCAGTGACTACATATGATCATCTCTATCACTCTATGAAAGATGTATACCTGTGTGAGATGAGTCATGTCTTTCAACCATTATCATCATGGTGATTGACTTTACTTCCATTATGGAATGGTTTGTGCTTGGGCTCGAGAGTTGAAGCCAGATTGTGTTTGATAACTTCGGTATATGTATGGGCATATACCTAAGTAGGGTTGGTTGATACTTCTTGATTGAATCTTTCTACTGTGGTTTATCCTTTGTGGATTCTGGGAGACCTTTGGGGGTGTCGGAGTCCCCTACTGAGTATTGTTATACTCACCCCTGCACGGGCTTTGCCGGCACCTTGTTGTGTTCTGTGCAGACAACGGACGGTAGTGATCAAGGATGAGGGTGACAGACAGGAGACTGCTCTAATCTAGACTATACGGGACGTACCGCAGGGATGAGTTTTTTGAGTTCTGTACCTACCCTTCAGGTAGGATTCCCGGGCAGACGATCCAAGAGCTATTTTCCCTTTTTACTTGTACTTGTACTTGTTGTTCAGTTGGGTTTTTATACTGGCCCACATACTTTCAGCACACCTTACTTTTCTATTTTAGTACTTTTGCCTCTACTGCTTGTGTTCAGACTGTGTGTGTTACAGGTTTAAAGGCAATGCCTTCCCTTTTTATCAGGGATTCGCCTTTGGGGCTAGTCACCAGCCTCAAGCCTATGCAAGGCGGGCTTGGGGTAGTCACGGCACGGGCCCCGAGGACGGGTCGTGATAATAAATATTATTTTGAAATATAAAATATTTATTTTAATCATGAAAATTATTTTTTTTATTTTTAGTGAATAAATAATTACCTTTAATGTTTCTACAACGCTGATGAAGTAATTACTTAATTAATGGAAAAATAAAATAATTGATATTAAAAATATTAAAAGAAATAAAATTTCAGATAAATAATATGATAAATTAATTTTATAGATGACCATGACATGTTAGGTATATAATGAAATATTTTTTTTGAATTATACATGTTTTCTTGATATTATTAAAGTCAAATTAGTGGAGAGTTGTAAAAATTAACATTATAGATATTTTATAGTAAATAATATTTTATTAAATGATATAAAATTCCAAAAACATTATATATAATGATTATAATAAGTATTAAAATATCAAACATGTTCCATTTATTTATTTATTTTCATTTTTTAGAAACTATATTGACCCTCAAAGAGTAAAACATCATGTTGTCACCGTAAGAGTTAATGGGGTCAAATATGGGTTAAAAAAATATAAGGGTTTAAATATAGTCAAAACATGTCTAATTTTTATTTTATGTGTTTATTTTTAACCAAAATCATCTTATATTCTAAATTAATAAATTTTGGATCCATTTATAATTAGATATTAATTTATATTAATTTAATATTTTGAGAAATACAGAGAGTGCCCTCCCCTCTCATTTAAAAGGGAAACTCATCTCCTCATTTATTTACACATAAAAACTCTTTTGGTTCAGAAAATATATATCGAAATACCTTACCTTAATCCCTACCCTAATTATATAGGTCTTGGTTTAGGATTAATACCAATCATTGAGGTATTAAGGTGTTAAGAAAAGAAGGTTTTCCAAAGAAGAGGCATAATTTTTATTTGTATGTTTTAGTTTTGTTTCATCTTCCACAACCCTAAAACCATATTAAACCATGATAAAATAAAAAATCCAGTATCCTATGAATACTTATATGTTATTATGTTATTTTAATAACTAATATGCATATTATCTTCCATCAAATGAAAAATGAAATCATCATTCATGTGTACAACGGACTACTGCCTCACGAACCGATTTAATTTGTTTTCCAACAACATCTCTCAATACCTACTATAATGATGGAATTGAGGTTTTAATATCATATTTATGAAATATTTATCATTATGAAAATATAATATATCTTTTACCTTATTACCTTTCTATGCACTGTAAAATTATAACATAGTTCGTGCATATGTGTGGACTACCACCTCCATAAAGCGATGTTATTCATTTTTCATCACATCATCACATGGATGATATATAAAAATATATTTAAATATATAATATTATATATGTTATATTATGATCATTATTTAATGAGAAAATAATATTTACCTTCTTCCCATAATGATTGTTGAAAAATGGAAACGTTACTCATGCGTACGTATAGCATATCATCATCATGATTGTAATGTAGATCATTTTTCATAAACATATTTAATGGATGGATTTAAAAATACAATTTATATATAAAAATTATAATTAATTCATTATTATTATTCTTTAGATAACTAAATAGAGACTTCTTTGACTAATGTCAACATACCGAATTCATCTTGTACTTATGACCAAATATCTTCAAAATGTCTAATGTGAACATAAGTGAATAATTAATTGTATATAACATGGAAATAAGTGATATAAATGTAATAATAAACATGAAAAATGTTCCTAATAAATTAAATAAATAACGTAATTTTATTATTTATGAAGAAAAAAAATGTAGGTGATGATTTAGACTCAAGTTAAGGCACTTTCTTTTAAAAATTGTATTTTTAAAGTTTCCCTTAAAACACTCTTTTTCTTCCAGGTCTATGTTTTATAAAAATATTTTTAGAATTTTTTCTATTATCCTATGATTTTTTAAAAATTATTTTAACTTTTTTATTTTTTACAAATTGGTTTGAAATAATCCTTTTTGTTGTTTTATAAATGAGGTACTTTGTAAGTTTTCCAAAAAAATATGGAAGGAATGTTTTTTAACTTATACGGCATGACAAAATTTTTCTTCCTTCATAAAAACTAAATGTTTTGAATTTTCATTTATAATTTTCCATGGTTATTTTAAAATAAAATGGTTTCTTTATGACTTTCATAGGATTTATATTTTAAAATTTTATTTTTAAAAGGAAATTGTATTTTCTAATCTAAATTTGTTTTTATTAGGGTTTAAAAGAGTTTTCAAAATGGTTTGTAACTAAAAGGTGTAAGTATAAAATGATCTATTAATTATACAGTACTTGATAATTATATGAAAAGTGGTTGAGACCGATATAGCTTATGTGATGGGTAGATCCCCATTATAGGTCATGGGTAAGACTGATATAGATTATATGAAGGGTTAAGCCCCATTATAGCTCATAAAAAATAGGTGATATCAATATAGTATATATGAAGTGTGAGCCCCATTATATCTCTAGAATTAATTGGGTAATAACTTAGGTTCTCCAGATAATTATATTGTAAGTCGATCATATGGTTACTCCAATTTTTAAGACTTATGAAATGAAATCATGTTTCTTTTTAATAGTTGTGTTTGGTGGAAAAAATAGAAACTGGTTATAAGTGTCCTCTTGTAATGTATGGGTTTACTAGGTAAGATTTTTTAATAATTCTCTAAAAATATAAAACAAAAAGATCCTCAGAATTTTTAAAATTTGAATTCTATCTCAAAGGCACTAGAATATGTAATGATTAACCTCGGGTCTTTATAGTTGGTGTCAGAAGATAGTTAACAAAAATTTGGATATTATGATGTTTTCTTGAGAAGTGTTCTTAAGAGTTACGGATATCATCATGTGTTTATAATTTTAAGTTTTATCATAAGCTCAATTTCTTAGAAACCCATTTATAGGCTTTAATACATAAAATTTTAAGGTGTCTAATGATATTTTTGGAGACATTTATTATTGAGGTAATTATGGGTTATTACATTATGTGATGAAAAATTAAAAGTATAAGAAAACCTTTGAGGTGAAAACATTTATTAAATGTTGAATATGTTAAGGTTGTTTTGAGGATTTTTTTCACATTTATAGGAATTATATAAGGATTATGTTAATATATTTTTCTTAAAAAATTATAAACTTCGGGTTGGGAGACAACCTGTTGCATCTGGCATTGCCGTGATGTTTAAACCTACAACAGAAGGGTGACAAGGGTTTATCACCTACCACTAGACTACATAAGGTCATGGTTAGTATGAAATTTTATTTTTAGATAAATTATTTTAGGGATGAAGAATAATATTATTTTGGGAACATTTTTTTATTATATAGATAACCATGGGATTAGAAATTGATATAGTGATTAAGTGATTAATTTAATTTTAGAAGACAATCCCTATAATTTTTGGGAACATTATAGGATTATGGTAAACATAATAATTTGGGATTTTATTTCATGAATAAAGTGTGAATTATCTTTTAAAATTATACGTTATTTCATTGTGTATTTTTGGTTATTCAGGTTATTAATAGAAATGGTTAGCATATCTTAGATATTATATGTTTAAAACATACACATTTTTTGTATGAGACTTCAATAGTAATTGATGTAATTTAGTGATGAATGTTCAAATTAATCTAAGAAGACTATATGATAAAATAATTATAATTTTTTGGTTTCAATCTTATTCTGGAATATTTTTCAAGAATATTAGGAGATTTTTTTCTTGAATGATCTATGTTGAACTTTGGGTCTTACTATTGAATATTGGAGATTAAAAGTTGTTTTTATTTACTTGAATTTTTATTATTTTACGAAACTTTTACTGTCTTATACTATGAATTTGGGTTTATTTAATGCCTAAATATAGGAGGAATATTTTTTTATCTTTTTGGGTATATTTTCATTCGTATAAGTTGATTTTAATGCTTCAGGCATGAAAACATCATCTTAAATACTCATAATTTAGAGAAAAATATGATATTATGGTGGAAATATATTAAAGTGTGAGATTATACAAGTCAAGTAAGTATATTTTCTTATTTTATTATTTTAGATAGTAAAATAATTTTGTAACTCTTAGAAAATAATTTTTAAAGAAAAACATTATTTTTTTACATTTCTTATAGAGAAATCAAATGTCTTTTAACCCATTATAGATTTATGGTTTTTTTATGGTTAAATTTATAATGACCATGTTATATATCAAACACTATTAGTTATTGGAAGTTATATTTCTCTTCTATATCCATGTTTTCACTTCCCACTTATGTTCTCTTTCTCGGAAACCTAGTATATGTTACTCCAGACGACCTTTGTACATCCCTTTTCTCTCTTATCAAGTGGATGTTTTATTAATCCATTTTACAGTGTGGTATTTCAATAAAATTATTTTGAAAATTAAAACCCTAGTTACCAAACCCATGTTTAAATTTTAAGGACGCAATTTCTTAAAGGGGTGTAATGTAACATCTTAATATTTTAAAAGGAAACATTATAGCATACAAACAACTAAATATTATTATTTAAATGTGACTGTTATAACCTACCCATTAAATTGGAAGGAATAAATAGGATTAAATAATTTATAAAATAAATATAAATGCATTACTAAATATAAATACATTGAAAAATGTTTATTAAATAATCACTTAATTTTAAGTAAATTCATTTTATTCTCTAAAAAACAAATTTTCTTCAAAAATGATTTTTATTGTTTTTTATGTACAATTAATATAATGGATTAATATAACATTCAGAATATTTATTTTATAAAATTAACTTAATTTTTGAAATCATCATATCAAAATTATCTTATGGTAAATTTTGATAATTTTCAAAAAAAATTATTTTTCAATGAATATCAAAAAATACTTATTTTTATTGAAAACTGTATTTTATTTTAAGTTTTTACAAGTTAAAATTATGTGATTAATTTATTTAAAACATGAAATTAGTTAATTTTTATTTATATTAATCCAATTATTGTTGTTGGAATTAATTTTATAATATAATTTAGTATAAAAAATTACATTTAAAAAGGGAATTTTTCCGAAAAAAAAACTATTTTTCATTATGTTCTTCCAGTTTAATTTTAATTTAAATATACAACGTATTTGTTTTGAATTTTGAAAAATGGATTCCATGTTTTGAATTAGTGGTTCAAAAATTATAAACTATTTCCTTTTTATTTTTGTACAGTATGAAGTTTAACCTTATTAATTTTTATTTCCATGGTAAATAGTAAATCGGTAATTTAGGTTAAAAATAAAATTATAAAAAAAATTAAAATTAACCAAAAACTTACCTAAATATTATTATTTGAGTATATATAGATCATAATTATCTAAATTTTGAATTTATGACCTTTTGGGTCCACTTAGATGAGATTATCACCTTTATAGTATTTTATTTAAATAAATGTCAAACTTGTCACACCACTGTCTTTTGTAATTGCTATATTTTTAAAAGTGTGTTATCAAGATGATATGTTCCAGAAAAAAAAAATTATTTTTAATGGTAAAATATTTAATTTTACCATGTTAATTTATTTTAATTTTTAGTGAAAAAATAAATACCTTTATTGTTTTCACAACGCTGATGAAGTAATTATATAATTAATGGAAAAATAAAATAAATGCTATTAAAAATACTAAAATAAAATTTATTTGAAATAAAAAATGTGATAAAAGAATTTTATATATTACCATGAAATTTTAGGGATATAATAAGATATTTTATTTTAAATTTTACATGTTTTCTTGATATTATTAAAGTCAAAGTAATGAATAGTTTTAAAATTGACATCACATACATTCTATAGTAAATAATATTTTATTAAATGATATATAATTTATTAAAATATTAAATTTTTAAAATTTATTATTATAATGTTTAAAATATTATCCATGGTTCATTTATAGGTTTTTATTCATTTTATAATGAATATATTGAGCCTCAATGAGTAAAAATCATATTGTCATAGTAAGATTTAAAGGGGTTAAATGGGGGTTAAAACCAAAAGTCATGGGTTCAAATATAGTAAAAATGTCTAATTTTTAATTAATGAGGTTCTTTATAAATTTAATAATATTATATTCAAAATAAATAAATTTGGATCCCTTGATAATAAAATATTATTTTATATTAATTTAATATTTTGAGAAATGCGAAGAGTGTACCTCCACTCTCTTAAAAAAGGTAACATATTCCCTAAATTTATTCACACTTAAAAAATCTATTGGATTGAAAAATATGCTCTTATAATATCTACCCTCATTATAGAGGTCTTTTTTTGGAATAATACCAATCTTAGAGGTCTTAAGGTGTTAAGTAAAGGAGGTCTTCCAAAGAAGATGTATACTTTTTATCTTTATGTTTTAGTATTGTTTCATATTGCACATCCCTAAAAAATTATTAAACCATGATAAAATTACAAATTCAGTATCCTACATTTACTGAGATGTTATTATTTTATTTTAATTACCTATATTCATCTCCTCGTCCATCAAATGGCAAATGAAATCATAATTTTTTATACGGCAGACTACCGCCTCACGAACCAATGTAATTTATTTTCCAACACCATATCTCAAGATAATTAGGGAATTAAGGTTCATATATTATAAAAATAACATATTTATCATTATTAAAATATTATATATCATTTACCTTCTTACATTTCCCTGCATTTGAAAATGATAATGTCGTTTGTGTGTACGTGTGGACTACCACCTACACGAAGCGATGTGTTTCTTTTTTCATCATGAAATCACTTGGATAGTATATATAAGTATATTTAAATAAATAATATTATATATGTGATATTATGATTATTTTTGAAAGGTAAAATAATATTTACTTTTTTTCATAACGATCGTTGAAAAATGGAAATGTTACTCATGCGTACAAAAGGTCTACCGTCTACATGATTGTAACATAGTTCATTTTTCATAACCATATTTAATAGATAGATTTAATATTATAATTGATATATAAAACTGATTATTATTTCATGATTTTTATTTTGGAGATTATTTTATAATAACCTCTTTGATTATAGTCAACATATCTAAGTGATTTTTGACTTATGACCGAATATATTCAAAACATCTAATGTGAACTTAAGTGAATAAGTAATTTTATATAACATGAAAACAAGTGATAAAAAGGAAGAATAACCTTTAAAAAGGTTCTTAAAAAATTTAATAATTACCCTATGTTTTTTGTTCAGGATGATAAAGAATGTATGTTATGATTCAGACTCAAAGTAAGAGAATTTATTTTTAAAATTATATTTTTAAAGTTTCCCTTAAAAAATTATTTTTCTTCCATGTCTATGTTTTCTAATAATGTTTTCAAAAATATTTTTAATAGTATCCTATGATTTTTTAAGTTTATTTTAAGTTATTTTTATTCCTATATAAGTTGTTTTGATCATTAAGAAATTTTCCATGAGTATGATACTTAATGCTCTAGAAAAAAACTGATTGAAACCAAAATCATTCTAAGAACTCATCCTCTACATCCTTTAAATTGAAGGTTCTGAAAAACCATGGATAAGAGAGAGTTTATACCCAAGAATTGGGTGATTCCCATGACCTATTCCCAAGGTGATTCCCACAACTCATGACCTAGGAGGGATGAACCTTTCAATTGCTCATTAACAATCTTGATCAAAAACATGTTCAAATATTAGATAAGATGAATCATCAAGGTGAAAAGTATATGTTTATTTTATTTTATTATTCATTTAAAATGTATAAATATAGATTTTTTATAGTGTTTTGAATTTATTATTCCATTTCATTTAGAATGATTGTCATTACTCTAAAACCCTCCACACTAATGTCACTATTATTACAGTATTTGCAAATTAATTTTAATTTATTGGTGGAATCACATTTTTTTACATAATTTTTATCAAAATGAAAATAATAATTAGAGTGATTTTGGGACCAAAATTTATTTGAAATCAAAAAATTATCAAGGATAAAATTTAAAGAAAAATCAAAATTAAACATCAAAATAACAAAAAATGACCCACTTATTAAAATAATTATTAGTTTTTCTCTGTTAAAAAAATTACTAGTTATAAAAACAAATAGAATAAATGACTACTAATAGGGAAAAAAGATACCTAATACTGATAACATGGTGTGATGAAAATTGACAGTGAGGGAAACGAGGAATCAACCCGGTGACATGATAGGATGGAAGCTTCCCATTTGAGGGAAATTATATATTTTTTCATCAGGATGTTGGGTCTTCTCCCATGTTCCAAGACTACTAAGATTTAAGACCATATGTTATAATAAAATAGTCTTTGTGGGTGTTTTTAATTTCTTATGGCAAGGGAAGAGACTTGAACCACTGGGATGTTTGGGTGTGTTTGTTGTTTGGTACTTGAAATATTTTCTATCTTAAATAAAAAATAAATAAAATTAAATTAAATAATACTAAAATCATATAATATTAAGAATACTGACTTTAATGGTACTTGATGGACTAGATTAATGTAGAGTGGGACAAGGCTGTATGGAACGAGCCTAAAAATACTCAATTAGATCCACATTTAATATAATCCTAGAAAATATAATCCATTCTAATACACATTTTATGCAAACTGGGTAAGCCTACTAACATTTGTATTCAATACTAAAATTATTTAAAAAAATATGATCATTATTTAAGAATATTAAATATGAAATAGATATTAGTAATCACAAAATTGATAATATATATATATATATTCACATGCTGGAAAAAAAATAAGTTTTCTATAAAAATTGCTACATTAAATTGAAATAATCTTAAAATAAAGATGAGTTTTTTATTTTATATCCAATCCACATAAACTCATAGGATTCTTTCCCTAATTAATTTAAACACATTTAAGGAACTTGCATAATATAAAGAATTAAAATGTTGGATTCAAAAAAATTATTTTTTTAGACAATTATAACTCCCAAAAAGAACTCGGTACTTTCCCAACAGTTCTTTACTTTACCATCAAGATGAATTAAAAATTATTTAGGTATTTTATATAGGTTAGATTCAAAAAATATTAATTTTTTTAGGTAATTACAACTCCCACCAAGAACTTTTACATTCTCATAAACTTGAATTAAAAAATAAGAAGATAAATAATTTTATTTGATTGAGTTTCACACCACCATAATACAAGTTTCCCAAAATGACATAAGGTTAAATCTAGAAATTTTAATGAATGGATGCTATATAATAAAAAATGGGCTTAAAAACTTAAGTGGGAATAAAATAATTTTTAAGAAGCGCCAAATTTTTATTAAAAAATGACTAGATTTCAAAATATAGTTGTATATTTTTTTTTAAAACCATTGCTTGAATTTTGTGTAATAAGAGGATAAAAATCATTTAAATAAAAAAAATAGAACACATGCATCAATATAATTCAACTTCACTTATGAAAAAAATATAGAACCACTACAACAGTAGAGATTCATTCACAAAATTGTTACAATATAAATTAATTTTCATAAAAAATACATAAAAAACACAATATTTATAATTTAACAGATACAAAAAATTGAACATAATTAAATATTTAATGATTAAAATACCAAATGGATATACTTTTATAGTGAAAAATAAATGAAATCAAAGAACATCACACATATCTCCAACAAACTCAAAACCTAGATAATTATACATTAACTTTCTTGGAAATTAATAAAAGAAAATCATTTCATATCACACATGTAAAAAAATATCTCAATAATTATATATTTAAGATCTTGAGGTTAAAAGAAAACAAAAAACCTCTATCCTCTCAAATAAGACACGAAATTGAGGTAGAGGCACTGGTTGTAGTTCCTACATCACTATATATTTGAAATAGTCTATACTCCAAGGAAGGGAAATGTGGTGGAAATTCCCTTAGAAAGAAGTCCCAAACATGTTTGGTGTAGATGACATTGAAGTAGTTGGATTCCTTGTAACTGAACCTAGTTGAGGATGGTGTAGATTTTCTTCAGTCGATGGTGTTGACTTCTCTACTTCTCTAGGATATGAGATATTATCAGTTGGGAGACATCGATTGTGAGGTCTTACATGACTATATATCCCTAGTAGATTCACTAGATCGATTTTCTGAAGGAGTCAATCATGTCATCCTTTTTTTGGTATGGATAGTGGTTCCAATTAAGATGTGGAATTTGTAGGATCGAATATTTAAAAATGATATGCTCAAATACAATAGGGGGGCATGAATTATATGCTTTTAAAAATTCATTTGGAACTTTTAAATATAGTTATGTTTAACAAGGTTAAACAAGGTAATTCACAAAACCTCTAGTTCTACACACTTGTTTGATTCTGGAAATATGATTCTGATAATGTGAATCTGGAAAGATGGTTCTGAAAAGAAACTTAACGAAAGTATACAAAGATAAATATTATACCTTAAAGAGTATAGAATCTAACTAAATCAGAGTACAATTATAAGGAAGTATAAGATAGTTATACTTTCTTTAACAATACAAATGCAGCGAAAAAACATGTAACCAAACCAGTAATAGTAGTAAATCTTTTAACCCAAAGAGAAGGGTATACAACAACCTTGGATAAAGGTCCCTTGATTTACACTTTCAAGAAAGTCTGTCTTACCCATACCAGGGTAAGACCTCGATACGAAGATCAGAGTCTGTCTTGCTATCCCCACAAGACCTAAACTTAAAGGTAGTTGGTACCTCTGTCTTCCTTATCAAGGAAGCCCTCAACATCAAGGTAGTCGGCACCTCTGTCTTCCTATCTCTAGAATCCCTCGATGTACACAGCAACAATCAGAGTCGCATGAAGCAATTCTACATGAAGAAAATTTTGAACAAGCCGTTCAAACTTTCTGCATGAAGCATGAGAGTTTATAAGAGCCTCTCTCTCTAGAAATCACATCAACAGCATATAAGTAGGTTCAGTTAAAAAGTTATGATCTCTTTCAAATGAGATCCTATTTATAGGCACGGTTCCAACGGTCAGCTCCCTCCTCCAACGGTCATATTTTTCCTTGAATTTTGGAGGGACCTGTATGTGTGTCACTCAAAAAATGGTTAGTTAGTAACTAAAAGCACGACATCAATTTATAACAAAACAAGTATAAGAAAAATATGTTTACATAACTAAAATCCAATATTCAGAATGTAAAAAAAATGAAAGTTCAATTCTAACCAAAATTGAATTAGGAGTCTATAATACAAGGATATTCAGATTCTATTTTCTAGGAATTCAGAACCTGAAATCTATAGAATTCCAGAGTCTGAATTTCAAGGAAATTCAGAATCTGGATTCATGAGAATTCGGAACCAGAAGTCACAAAGTTTGAAGTTAGAGTTCATGAGAATTAGGAGTCAGAACTCATGAGAATTCGGAGTCTATATTCAGAGAACTCGGAGTCATAACTAAGAAGTGTTTGTAACCAGAATTCGTAATCAGAATTTAGAGTCAGAACTCAGAAGAGTTTGTAACCAAGATTCTTAATCAGAATTTTGAGTCAGAAATCAGAATAGTTTGTAACCAGAATTCTGATTCAGAATTCGGAGTCAGAACTCAGTAGAGTTCGTAACCATAATTCTAAGAATTTGGATCCTAAAACAGAATGCCTCATATCTAGGTAACTATAGGATTCCGAGGTTTGGGTTTCAACCCAAATTTTATACTTAGAAAAATTATGATGTGAACAATGAAAACAAGGTAAGGATAAATTTTCCTGGGGAAGGAAATTTTTTCCTTATAGAAGTAAAACATAGGGTAAAAATAAATTTGCCTTAATATAAGGTGTTTTTGATTTTCAAAACAATAAGGAATGGTAAAGTCATAAGGAAAGCCTTAATGACTTAAAAATCTTTCCCATGTATGAAGGAATGGAAAAGTCATAAGGAAAAACTTATTGACTCAACAATCTCCCCCTTTTTGGAAAGCACAAACATCCTTATGAAAAAGAATAAAAAGGACTTAGAAAATATTTTTCTAGACTTTGAAAATAAAACTTATCTCCCTTTTTACATGGACACTGGTGAATATGAATAACCCCCCCTTAGGATTTGGAACACTAAGGATCGTATTCTAGATTTCCGGAATGATAATTTTCGTTATCTTAAGTATAAAAATATTCATAATGAGAACTCCACCATAGATAAACTCTCCCTCACTTAGGGATATTTCTTCTTTACTTAGAATTATTTTTCCTTCTCCCCCTTTGTGATTTTTAAAAAGAATTTGAAGGAATGGAAAACAATATGGTACCAGAAATATTAGTACAAACATCCAAGCTAAACAAGAAACCACAATTTCATTATGATGGGAAGAATTTGTAAAAGGAAAATTAAATATAATAAAAGATCATATTTGGATTTATTTTGGTTCTTTTTCCTTGGGTATTAACATCTTTATAATGGTTTTCAGATTTTTTTTAACACTTTATGGTCCTTCTCTGCTTGCATCTCTAAGGCTTTGATCCTATCATCTTGAGCCTTCAGAGCCTCTGCCCGATCCTTCAGCAAGTCATCTTACTTCACTAGCTTTTCTTGAATCTCAACCCAGAGATCCCTTTCTGTTTTCCAAATTTGGAA
The DNA here is from genome assembly GCA_963277665.1 of Viscum album. Classification (NCBI taxonomy): domain Eukaryota; kingdom Viridiplantae; phylum Streptophyta; class Magnoliopsida; order Santalales; family Viscaceae; genus Viscum; species Viscum album. The sequence continues at coordinate 1,635,323,676 of OY728137.1, read as the reverse complement.
AACATAATTCAAATTTCAATTAAGATATTTGACATCATGAATCCAAGTATTTTGTTCAAGATTTAGCTTTTCCTCAAATCTATTTGTAAGATCATTGATTTTGGTGTCTTTAGTATAAAAAGCTTCCTTGACATCTTCTTGAAATTGATCAAGCTCTCTCAAATATTCAACGATATTCCTCGACCAGCTGGTCATCTTCTTGCAATATTTTCTATGGGATTCATAGTTGATAGAGAAATTCTTATGATCAGCCTCAATCTTTACACACCTATCCATTACCATGGATACAGAGTCTGACTTCTAATTCATGCTCTGTTGGAGAATCTGTCATCTGGAGTCAATTGTTGGAAAGATCGAAATGGTGTCAACTAGATTCTTTAAGGATTTAATTAAAAAGTCATGTCCTAAAGCTGATGACTCTGAATATGACATTTTTCTTGGTGATGGTTCTTCTTCTGGCTTAACCAGCTTCCTCTTAGAAGTTCCACCAGCTTACTTCTTCCTCAAAATTGCTTTCGTTGGTGTATCAACAACCACTTGTTTTACCTTACGGATTCTTTGAATAAATTCTTCATCTGGAGACTCATGCTCACTCTCAGACAACTGAACAGTCTTATCTTCATCAATTTTTTCTTTATTATCTCCTGCTTCAATATCTTCAGGAAGAATGAAGTCATGATTATGAATCTCTTCCTCAGATAACTTGTTCACTTCCTCTTCAGCCTTTTCATCAACCATAGGAGTATCAAGTCTTGAAGATCCAGCTTGATAAGTCCGAATTAACAATTTCTCAGAAGCACTTTCCTTATCATAAAAGTCTTATACTTGCTTTATCAGATCTACTGTATCTTCAGTGCTTTCATATTCATGTTCTTCTTCCACAGCTTCCTTCTCAACAACCTTCTCTTTGGATTTTTCTGAAGACAAGAACTTCTTTCCTAGAGTCTTAGATAATTATTCTACTAGGAAAGTTTTCAATATGGGAATGTTCTTGGATGCAACTTCAGTATCCTTCAAAATATATTGCACAATATCTGCCTCATACATCTTATTCTTAAGCTTATTCTCTTTGGATTGCTTCTCAAGCTCATCAACTGGTTTCTCTTTTAAAGCCTTGGCCTTAGCAGGATCTAGACCAAATTGTGGTTCCCCTTCCTTTCGGTTCTTCTTATCCTCCCTCCACTTTTCTACAACCTCATCTGGATAGGATTTCTTCTTTTTGGGTTTTGGAGGTGCGGATTGAGTTTCTTTGGCCTTAGGGGTTTTACCTTCAACTTCCACTTCTTTCAATTTCCTCTTATTTCTAGCTTTCTTAGATGGTTTGGCCACTTCTGTATTTTTTGGATCAGCTTCTTCCTCGTCCTCTAGTAGATGGTAAAATTCACCTAACTTCTTAGAGAAACCAACTTTCATTCTCTTGAGGGTATCATCACCGATTAGCATTACTTTTTAATTCCTTGGCTTGGAACTGCAAGGGATCTTGGAAGATTCATGGCACCGAACTATCAATTTGGAGAGTAGGGTAGGATACATGATTATCTATTCTCTCAAATTCCCATCCTTGATATTATCTATTGTAATGAGAATATGTTTCATCAGATTGATTTTCATTATATTTAAAAAAAATCTAAGATATACATATCACTTTTCTTAAGAGTGTCCTTTTGACCCTTTCTCGGTATGATAAGACCCTAAACCCATAACTCTATGATCCAATTGTTGGTAGACAAGTGAGAAATCTTTGCGGTCTTGACATCTGTAAGTCCAAGACATTGCATAGCCTTCACTTTTACATAACTCCCTTGAACATCTGGTAGCTTGTGGGAAAACAATTATGCCTCTTCTTCATAAGATAGTCACAGCAAGCTAGTAGCCTTGGTATAAGAAAGTGCATATGTATTTCCATAACTCTTGAAGGAAAATTTTTCCCTACCATCTTCCTTAAAGAAACAAGCTGACTCATAAAACTCTATCAGCAAATCCGGATACACTACATCTTGAGATCCTAGCTTTGAAATGGATACACTCTCCCATCTATTAAGTTTGATATTTTTGGAGATAATAGAGTCATATTTATTGAAAAATTTAAGATGTACCAACCTCTCCCTGTATATCTTCCACTCTGCAATCAGCTTGACAATAGACATTTCTTGAGAGGGTACTTCACCAGATATTCGGAATTGAGTACTTCTGAAAAGATTGGAACTGGATTTTGAATAGAGACAAAGCTTCAACACGCACAAGATTTGAAAACTGATGTGGGACAACTCTCTTGGGTCTCCATTTATAGATTTTTAAGTGACGGTTCATCTTCCCATTTCAATCCAATGGCTGAGAATTCTTCATATCTGATCTGACGGTTGAAATGATAGCCGAAAGGAAAATTTGGTAGAATCTGATCTTTTGATGTTTTTAAAGAAAAAGATTTAGATTTAAGGAAACGATAATCCGATAAATTCTAAAACAAAAGAAACTAACAACAAGTAAAATGTTATTAAAAAAACTCAAGAAAGAATCATACCTTTGGGATTGTTAGGATAATTATTCGAATTGAAGAAAATTATTCTTAAAAAACATTAGAAAAAAACTTTAGTATGAAAAAGAAATTAAGTACACAGATCTTCATTATGAAAATTTTCATTACGAAAATCTTCATTATGAAAATCTTCAGTACGAAAAAGTTCACTACGAAAATTTCAAGTATGAAAATTCCATTACGAAAATTTCAAGTACGAAAATTCTATTATGAAAATTTCAAGTACGAAAATTCCATTACAAAAACTTCAAGTACGAAAATTTCCATTACGAAAATTTCAAGTACAAAAAACTTCAAAAACTTCATTATGTGAAACACAAAAAACATCATTACAAAAAATATGAAAAACTTTATGACAAAAAATATGAAAAACTTCATTACGAAAAATATGAAAAACTTCACTACAAAAAATATGAAAAACTTCATTACGAAAAATATAAAAAACTTCATTACAAAAAATGTGAAAAACTTCATTACAAAAAATTTGAAAAACTTCATTATGAAAAATATGAAAAACTTCATAATGAAAAATATGAAAAACTTCTTTACAAAAAATGTGAAAAACTTCATTACGAAAAATGTTCTCCCCCTATGAAAAGGAGTTTATTACTGTTAGGAGATTGGTTTAATAGTAATTTATTAAGGAGGATTACATTACAGTTATCATTCCTAAATTCTGTTTAATGTATTCAAAACTATTGGAGGGTAAATATTTTGTGCAAATATCATCAAGTTGATCTTGCGTTCCGATAAATTGAAGAATGATATCTCCTTTTTGTGTGTGATACCTAAGAAAGTGATGTCTAATATCTATGTGCTTTGCATGAGATTGGTGTGTAGGTTTTTTACTAAGGGCAATGGAACTTGTATTATCACACAAAATTTGTGTTTTGGTAAAACTCATACCATAATATGTGAGTGTGTGTTGCATCCACAACACTTGAGCACAACAACTTCCAGCTGCTACATATTCAGCTTCAGCAGTGGAAAGTGTTACTAAGTGTTGCTTCTTTCATGACCAAGAAACTAATGAATATCCTAAGAAATGACAAGTTTTAATGTACTCTTTCTATCCATTCTACATCCACCAAATTCAGCATCAGAAAAACTTTTTAAAACAAAATCATTTTCAGAAGTATAAAAGAGTCTGAAATCCATGGTTCCCTTTAAGTAGCGAAAAATTATTTTCACTACCTTTAAATGAGATTCCTTAGGATTGGATTGATATCTTTCACATAAGCATACTAAAAACATTAAGTTTGGATCTTTCAAGTAAAGTAAACTTCCTATCATACCTCTAAAAGATGTTTGATCTACTGGTTTCCCAACTTCATAAAGATCAAGTGTGTTTGAGGTAACAATGGAAGTAATAATAATTTTAGTGTTGTCATATCCATAGTTTTTTAGAAGATATTTAATATACTTATTTTGGGATATATAGATTCATTCTGGTTTTTGAGAAATTTGAAAACCAAGGAAAAATGTTAACTCACCCATCATACTCATTTCAAACATAGATTTCATTAGATCCGCAAAGGAATCGATTAAAGATTGTCGAGTTGAACCAAATATAAGGTCATCAATATAAATTTGAATAATCAAAACATTTATCTTATCCTTCTTTATAAAAAGGGTTGGATCTTCATTTCCCTTAACAAAGTTATTTTGAATCAAAAATCATGTAAGTATATTATACCAGGCTCGAGGGGCTTGTTTAAGACCATACAAAGCTTTGGTAAGTCTAAAAACATGATTAGGATGTTTTGTATCTTCAAAACCAGGAGGTTGTTCAACAAAAACTCCCTCTTGAACATAACCATTAAGAAAATCACATTTCACATCCATTTGAAAAAGTTTGAAATTGAAGAATGTTGTAAAGTCAAGTAAGATATGAATATATTCAAGTATAGCTACTGGAGCATAGGTTTCTTCATAGTCTATTACTTCTTGTTGATTATAGCCTTTATCAAATATTCTAGATTTATTTCTAACAATGATTCCATTTTCATCACACTTATTTCTGAAGACCCATTTTACTCCAATACCAGATGTTTCCTTAGGTATTTCAACCAAGGTCCAGACTTTATTCCTTTTGAATTCATTTAGTTCATCTTGCATGGCTTTAATCCAATCATCATCACCTAAAGCTTCATCAGTGCTTTTTGGTTCTAATTGGGAAAGGAATGCTATATGTTCTACTTAATTTCTTAAAGAACTTCTAGTCCTTATAGGTTGATTCACATCTCCAATGATGTTATCACTAGGATTATTCTTTAGAAACAACTTATTTGGGTTTTGTAAAACCTGTTCATCATTATAGGGTAGGAAATCTTCTGGGGTAAATGTTTCAGAAGTATCTTCTTGAACATTTTCCTTATTATAAATATATTCTATTAAAGGTTGATAATCATTTTTTTAAAAACATCCGAAGATGTAGGTTGGAGTTGTTTAAAAACAAAAGGACCAGTTTCATCAAATTTAACATGTATTGTCTCTTCAACAGTACAAGTGTTTTTATTGAGAAGTCTATATGCCTTAGAAGTTGTAGAGTATCCTAAGAAAATTCCATCATTAGATTTTAGTGCGAATTTATGTAGATTGTCTTTATTATTCAGAATGAATATCTTGTAACCAAAAACATTGAAGTAGGAAAGTCTAGGTTTTCTACCATTCCATAACTCATAAATAGTTTTATTAAGAAAGGGTCTAATCAAAACTCTATTTATAGTATAACAAGCAGTAATTACAGCTTTAGCTCAAAAATGTTTGGCTATAGAATACTCACTCAACACGGTTCTAGTTATCTCTTGAATAATCTTATTTCTTCTTTTAACAACACCATTTTGTTGAGGTGTTCTAGGTGCTGAGAAGTTATGAGTAATACCTTTTCTACTACAAAAAGTTTCAAAATAAGAATTTTAAAATTCTCCACCATGATCACTATGGATACTTTTCAATGGAAGGTTTTTCTCATTTTTAACTTGGGCTCTAAAACTTTTCAAATAAGTAAATGCTTCAGACTTATTTGCTAGAAAATATACCCACGTAAATCTAGTGTAATCATCTACTAAGACAAATACATAATATTTTCCCCCAATGCTTCTAGTTTGTGTAGCACCAAAGATATCCTTTTGCACTAGCTGTAATACATCAGTAGTTGAGACTTCACTGACTAATTTAAAACTTGATTTATGTTTCTTTCCATATTGACAAGGGTCAAAAAAATTGAAGAATCAAATCTATGCTTCGGTAGATACTTAACTAATCTATTCTTATAAAGTTTACATAAATTCCTAAGGTTACAGTGTCCTATCATTCTATGCCACAACCAAGATCGATCTTCCATTTCACTAAGACAAGGTAGATATTGGCTCCTACGGTCTTCAACATTTGGTGTATAAACATTATCTTGCCTATGGGTAGAAATAAAAAACTCTTCCTTGGAATTGTGTACTAAGCACTTGTCATTAGGTAACCTTCATCACATAATTGTATTATGCTAATGAGGTTGTGATTAAGACCCTTAACGAATAAAACATTTGAAATCAAGGTTTTTCCAAGAATAATGATGTTACATATACCAATAATTTCTCCCCGAGCATTATTTTTGAAAGTTACTTTCCCTACTTTCGTCTTGATAATATTTTCAAAGTAGTTTTTGTTACCGATCATATGCTGGGAACATCCACTATCCATGTACCACATATTACTATTGGTACCTTCTCTATTTCCCTAAAAATAAGAAAAATTTAGGTTTTCAGAATCCAAAATTTCTTGGATCCGGAATTCTTAGAAAACAAAATTTTAGGCACCCACATCTTCTTAGGAAAATAGGATTTATGAAATCCTAAAGACTAGGTTTTTTTTAGAGAATAATTCTTTGCCCAATTTCCACTACACTGACACTTAGTACAGAATGGAGCACATTGAGGAATAAAATAATTGTTACTAAAAATTGGTTTAGAACCAGTATAACCAAAACCAGAACTATTCCTTAGAGGTCGGATTTGTGAACAAATTTTATCAAAATTTTCTTTTCCTAAGGTAATGTTTGACAAACACTTCCTCAAGGTAAATATTTCGGATTTGAGTTTTATAACAAGGTTCTTGTCTTCCAAAACATTTGATTTTGAAATAGATCTAGTCTCGAAAACATCTTTCTTAGAAATTAAATTTTCTAGATCTGTAGAAAGTTTATTCTTCTCATAATTAACTTCCTCAAGAATTTTTGAAATACTTTCAAAATTAGAATTTTTCCTATCAAGGTCTTTAGAAAGATCTGATATTTCCTTAGTAAGAATAGTATTCATAGAATTTTCCTTATCAAATTTTTTCATGATTTTTGAATTCTCAGTCTCAAGAAGTTTGGAAAACCTTGAAACTTCTTCATAGGAAGGTAAAGTATTATCTTCATCAGAAGAAGATTCTTTATCTAAAGAGTTATAATATTAACTGTCATTATCATTCAAAGATATATTGGTCGTAGATTCATCATTGTGTACCTTAGCCATTAAACAATGATTGTTAATAGGTATTCTGGCTATTAGACCAAGATTATTCTATCCAGAAGTTTCATAATCTGAAGATTCATATAAATAGTCTCCACCACTAGCACTCCAGGTGTCATTAGCTTTCAAGAGTTTATTAGCTTTGGCCTTGTAATACTTCTTTCTGTTTCCCTTAGAATGCTTTTACTTTCTTTCTTTTCTCTTAAGCATAGGACAATCAGGTCTTATGTGTCCATATCTCTTGAATTCATATCATGTAACTTCTGAATCTTTCTTATCTTTCCTTTCTTTCTTCTTATATCTGGATTGAAAGTTCCTCTATCCAGCTGTCTTGTTCATCCTTCAATCAATATTTTCTAATTCGTTCCCTGATGATTCACTTCCACTAGATTCGGATTGGATAAAAACTTTCTTATATTTGGATCTAGTAACTCACTCATGAGTCTTAGCTTTCATATGATTAGAAGTTATAGTAAATGCAACACTTCCATTTCAATTCTTCTTCTTTACATTATCAGCATCTCTCTTAATTCTAGCCTCATGTTGTAGAATAGTTCCAAATAGATCATCTAAGAAAATCAGAGTAACCTTTATGTTCTCATCAATAGTAATCCTCTTGGATTCCCACTCATTGGGAATGATGTCTATGATCTTATCAACAATAGCTTCATCATCTAAACCTTTTTCACCCATGGATTGTAAATTATTCACAATAGTCATGAATCTTTGTTGCACCTTACATATGGGTTCTCTATAAGGAAAGTTAAATCCATGGTATTCAGCTCTCAACATAGCTCTTCTGGTTTCAATAACTTTGGAAGTTCCAAAGTTAGAAACTTCAAGTTTCTTCTATATAAAATTTGTTGTTTCAAAAGATGAAATTTGTCTATATATGATTCTATTCATGCAGAAAAGCAAAGTATTGCATACCTTATAATTCAGTTGATATTCATGCTTTTCTTGATTGGTAATGGTACTAAATTCTTTGTTAGGAATTTTATATCCTCTAGTAAGCATAAAAAAATTATCAACACTAGTATTGATAATGAAAGTATTCATATGATCTCTCCAATATTCGTAATCATTTCCATCAAAGATAGGTAGTCTAGTTGGATTGAGATTGTCTATGGAACCAACATTGATTCCTGTTATCTTTAAGAAACTTTCCACACAAACTTGTTAATAGAAAAATTTTGTAAACAAGAAAGATATTCCTAAGCAAGGAAAATATAAAACAATAGTATCTCTAAGAAAAAAATGAATCCGAACTATATGATTCCGAAAAACCGATTTTGGAAAAAGTAATAAGAAGAAGAAATATGTTTTGAATCTAATCATGATATTAATTCATAGGTCACATACTCTGATACCAATTGTAGGATTGAATATGTAAAAATGATATTCTCGAATACAAGAGGGGGTGAATTTTATGCTTTTAGAAATTCCTTTGGAACTTTTAAAGATATTATGTTTAACAAGGTTAAACAAGGTAATTCACAAAACCTCTAGTTTTACACACTTGCATGATTCTGGAAATATGGTTCCAAGAATGTGAATCCGGAAACATGGTTCTGAAAAGAAACTTAATTAAAGTTTACAAAGATAAATATTCTACCTTAAAGCGTATAGAATCTAACTAAATCAGAGTACAAGTATAAGGAAGTATAAGATAGTTATACTTTATTTAACAATACAAATGCAGTGGAGAAACTTGTAACAAAACAAGTAACAGTAGTAAATATTTTAACCCAAAGAGAATGGTATCAAAAAAACTTGGATAAAGGTCCCATGATTTATACTTTAAAGAAAGTTTGTCTTACCCAAACCAGGGTAAGCCCTTGATATGAAGATCAAAGTTTGTCATGTTATCCCCACAAGCCCTCAACTTCAAGGTAGTCAGAACCTCTATCTTCCTATCACCAAAATCCCTCAATTGTACACAGCAACAATCAGAGTCGCACGAAGTAATTCTTCACGATGAAAAGTTTGAACAATCCATTCAAACTTTTTGCATGATGTGTGAGAGTTTATAAGAGCCTCTCTCACTATAAACCACATCAACAGTATGTAAGTAGGTTCAGTCAAAAAGTTAAGAGCTCTTTCAAATGAGCTCCTATTTATAGGCACGGTTCCAACGGTCGGCTCCCCCCTCCAACGGTCATATTTTTCCTTAAATTTCAGAGGGACCTGTACACATGTCACTCAAACAACGGTTAGGAAGTAACTGAAATCAATACATCGTTTTATAACAAAAAAAGTGTAAGAAAAATATGGTTACATAATTAAAATCCAATAATTGGAATGTAAGAAAATGAAAGTTTGGAGTCTAAACAAAATTGAATTAGGAATATATAATACAAGGATATTCATATTCTGTTTTCTAGGAATTCTGAACCTGAAATATATAGAATCTCGAAGTTTGAATTTCAAGGAAATTCAGAATCTGGATTCATGAGAATTTGGAACCATAACTCAAAAAGTTCAAAGTTAGAGTTCATGAGAATTCGGAGTCAGAACTCATGAGAATTAGAAGTCTGTATTCAGAGAACTCGGAGTCAGAACTCAGAAGAGCTCGTAACCAGAATTCGTAATCAGAATTCAAAGACAGAACTCAGAAGAGTTCATAACCAGGATTCATAATCATAATTTTTAGTAAGAACTCAGAAGATTTCGTAAACCGAATTCTGATTCAGAATTCAGGGTCAGAACTCAGTAGATTTCGTAACTAGAATTCTAATAATTCAGATCCTAAAACAGAAGTCCTCATATCTAGGTAATTATAGGATTCTGAGGTTTTGGTTTTAAACTAAATTTTATACTTATAAAAATTATGATGTGAACAATAAAAACAAGTTAAGGATAAATTTTCTTGGGGAAGGAAATTTTTCCTTATAGAAGTATAACACAGGGTAAAAGAAATTTTCCTTAAGATAAGGTGTTTGTGATTTTCAAAATAAGAAGGAATGGTAAAGTCATAAGGAAAGCCTTAATGACTTAAAAATCTCTCCCATATATGAAGGAATGGAAAAGTCATAAAGAAAACTTTATTGACTCAACAGAATGAGGTGATGAGATAGAATGTCACTTCTCCTTCAGTTTTACATCCCAATCTAGGGAATATGTATGGAGACTTTTAATGAAAGTTTTAGTGGGCATGCATGAGGTGGATCTTGGATGAGTTCATCCCCCGGTGCCTCACCTGTCAGCAAGTGAAGGATGAGCGCCAGGTTCCGTTAGTTTTATTACATATTATTGATATTAAAGATAATAAATGGGATGGAATATACATAGACTTTGTGATAGGTATTTTTTAGACAACAAGAGGCCATTACACTATATGGATGATGGTTATCCAACTTAAAAAGTTGTCATAGTTCCTTGAAATCATGGAGCAGAGTTTGGTGTAATGTTTCTGGTAGTTGTACATGTGGGAGATCATCCTCCATCATGGGTTTCCCTTAACTATTATCTCTGACTATGATTTGAATTTTACATCACTGATGTGGAGATTTCTACATGAGGCATTTAGAACCTATATGAGGATATGTATATTCTTTCACCCATAGATAAGTAGGTAGACCAAGCGCACTATCCAGGTGATTGAGGATATGATCAGGGCTTGTGAGTTATACTTTGACTGGAGAAAGGAGGATCATTTTCTTTCAATATAGTTTTCTTAAAATAATATATACCACTCTATTATTGGCATGACACCTTTTTAGGCCCTATATGAGAGACCATATAGGTCACCCTTATGCTATAAAGAGACCAGTGGGACATTTCTTATTAGGTCAGAAATGGTGCAAGTCATGATGGGAAGGTCCGAGAGATCCATGAGTGGATGTGGATAGTTTAGAGTAGGCCTAAATCTTTTTCAAATTGATATTGTAGTCCCTTGGAGTTTGAGTAGGGAGACCACATTTTCCTAAGAGTATCTCCATGATGAGGATTGTGAAGATTCGTCAGAGGAGGAAAACTATCCCCAATCAAGATCTTATAGAGGGTTGGTGGGGTTTTCAACCGCCTCGTCTTACCCTCACAATTAGAGCAAGTGAATGATGTCTTTCATGTGTTGCAATGGAATAGATACTTGCATGATCTCACACACATTATGGACTCGAGAAGGCTAGACATCAAGGATGGAGAAAATTTCATAGAGCGCCTAATGGATATTAAGTGTCGGATGGAGAGGATCCTATATGGATGAACCATTCCCTTGGTCTAAGTATTGTGGCATCATGGGAGCATGCAAAAGAGATCCTAGGAGTGGGAGAACCAGATAGAATCCCATTATCCCCATCTAGATATTTAGTTTTTCATTTTAGAATAAAAATCTTGAGGTATGGAATAATGTATAGAAACTTTTTTTACCTTGTAATACTTTGAAATATATAAAGTAATATTTTTGGAGTTAGGAACTGAGATGGTGTGCGATTCTAAGGTCCTGTCTTCCTAGAATTAATTTTATAAAAATATTAAATATGTTTTATATCATGTGAACATATTTTTTTATAAATGATGGAATATGTTATAAATGGATTCTTAAAATGAAAATCTATATCCAGGTTTGAATCTAGAATGTGAGGTTTACCCTAGGCATGACCTAAAGTGGGTAGGTGTGGTATTTTCAAATAAAGTGGTTGTTAGTGGGTGAATTTAATTAAAATAAATAAATTATATCTTTATTTTAAATTAAATGACCAAAATAATAGTCCTCTATAAATAGCCTATTATGGTGAATTAATAGGGTTAGCCACAGAACCCTTGGACCATTGAGAGGATCATCTATCTGATCTATGATGGAAAATTCAGATTGGAAAACGATAAGCTTCTGAATCCAAGAGAATCAAGGTGAAACTAATGTAATGGATCCTCCTTCTTCATTGGTGAAAACTTTATTCACCAATGATAGATAGGAATCAAGTTAGTAATGATCATTTATGGTTTCCACTCTTATGATTAAATAATTGATCATGGTCATACTGTTATTCATTGATCACTGTTCAAATTCAACCCTTGCATGAGCCCATGCATCAGATTAAACTATTCATTCAATTGTTTACTCCCATTGTCTCATATTTCTCACCTTGTATATTCACAGTCCAATTAATTGTCCAAGAATACTTGAACAATTATTTTCTTACCTTTTTTCTTGTGACTTTTCCCCAAATGTTTTTCATATTATTCATCATTAACTTATGGGGCCATGGTTCGACATTGTCAGGCGAGTTCAAGTGTGATCTAACAACTTAATTCACTATCTATTTGTTTGTGATGAAATGATTGACAAATCAAGGATGGTTTTGGATCGATTTTTGTGATTTCGGTGATTCCACCATGGATTGGAAATTCATTGAGACAACGGGAGACTATCGGAGATACAATTGAACATGAGGGTGTCAAATAGAGAATTGGAACTCCAAATTTATAGCTACCGAAGGGTCAGAAACAATAGATAAATTTAATTACCATTGATTACGGGTGGTAAAATGGAAAGATTTATGGTGGAGAATCTGGATCTAAGATGCACGATGTAGATTTGAGTTTCTGTGAAAACCCTGACAACATGGTATATACTGGGATGAACACACACTGGGTAGTGGCTCATCTTGGATGACTAGGGTTTTTGTGTGGGTTAAATATCACACATCATGTGGGACCCTCAAACATCATGTGACTCGGTGCTAGTGACCTGGAATATACTCTAGAAGTACATAAACATGGTCATGACCATACTACTAAAAAAATACCTATCCCAATGGTTTTAAAATATTGGAATAGACCCCAAAACCACTAAGATAGCCTGTCCCAATGGTTTGGGTAACCGTTACTATATGGTCCGACCTGTTATCATTATACCAATGGTTTTCATTGAACCATTGGTATAGGGGTGGCTTGGATATCATTATACCAGTGGTTAATTATAAATCATTGGTAAATTCCTATTCCAATGGTTCTCATCCATTTCTATAGAGAAATACCAATGGTTCAAACCACTGTTATATGCTTATACCAATTTTTAAGAACCATTGGTATATAGTTATAACAATGGTTAAATTTTAACTATTGGTATAGGGTGGATTCCATTTTAATATACTGCGGTTAATTCTAAAGTCATATGCTAATGGTTCTAAAGTACTATGCCCATACTTCCTAACCCAACGATATATGTATAACCATTGGAATAGACCCTTAGGAAGTGTTTTATTCTTACATCTTTCTCCAAACTATTGGTATATATCTATACCAATAGTTTCTAAATAATTGGTATATGTCCCACATTAATGTACACAAATGGTTTCCAGAACCATTATAATAGTACCTCCCACAGAAATGTATTCCAGCGGTTTAGAGAACTATTGGAATAGCCTCCACTCACAATTAGAAACAGAATCTCGTGTTTCCCCTCTCTTAGAAATCTTCCATAACCTATAAACTAAAAACACCATTGTGAAATCAATCCAAATTGCATACTTATGGATCTAGAGAGATATAGGATTAATTTTTTTTATATTTTTTTTATTCATGATTTATTTATATTTTATTCTTCTATTGGTTCATCAATTTTCCATAAATCACTTACTTATCTAACATGATCTATGGTGAATTGGTGATAAATAGATAAAAGGGAATTCTTAGGAATACAACATCATTTTATTTTAGAGGAGGAATAACCTACTGGTTTCATGTGAAAGAGGCGAGTGTACTAGTCACTCGAATGTTTTAGGGTGCCATATATTTGAATCATCAGAATAATCAGGGAAATATGTTCACTCGTATTGATTTTCTATGAAAATGGAGTATAGATAAGATTAATATAAGTGTTATATTGAATGACTTCATTATAAATACTTCTAATATACTCACTTCACATCATAAATTCATTCAATGATAATTTTTATCTCTATTTATTCGATCTATTCTATATTTTATTACATATTTCCACTCCCCTTTCCATCTAATTTTAAAAATTAAAAACATCAATAAAAATTAAAAAAGTATTTAAGGGAGTGACTATATTAGTTGTATATTTAATATATGAGACTAATAATATTCCCTAAAAGTGTCCATAGAATAATAATTATTTCTTTATTTGTTATTCCAAGGATAATCTTGCATTACTAGTGGTGTTTCCAAGGATCCAATTGATCATTTGTTGTTTCTTTTCACGACTGTAAATATTTTCTTTCTTCTAATATTTTTTTTATCTTCATCTTATTTATTTATTTATATTATATCAATCTAGGATATATCTCATAGTGTGATGATTCTAAAGTAACATATTAAAAACATTATGACCAATTTAAGTGGAATCATAGACTTATTACAAAAGTATGGTATTCAAAACAGACAAAAAATTTAAGATTTACTAATAATATTCCCACATGAGGTAAGAAACCCCATAGATATATCAAACCACTTTGGGTGTCTTTCCCCAGATTGAGAAAATTATCATTTTTCTTATTTGATCATAGTAGAAGAGGACAAATATTATATCCAAATAACTACCCCATATTTTCTTAGGATAGATTAAACATGTCAATTTTTTTACTGTTGTTGAATGATCCCAACTCCTCAAAAATATGTCGAGGAAGATATAGCCCCATTAACCCAGACTTAGGCACTTAAGATGGGAACTATTTGGGTGAAATCTACGATGGTGATTCTGGATTAGTTTCATACTCCTATAACTATGATCATCCCTAAGACTCACCATAAAATATTAATAGTAGCGTAATGAATTTTATAGTAAAATATTTAAAGAAATCAGTGAACATTTTTTGGAAAAATCATGGTGACCCTATTAACCAATCCCTTACCTATAATAGATAATAATCATTAGAGTGGGTACACTCCCTATAGTGATATATCAATAAACTCTAGAGGTCCATTCCATACTATATATTAGGGAGTTTCACCTCACAAAATTCTAAAGGCCAACCGTAGAGTTTCCCAATATGGTAAGTTATATCCAAGAAACTCTTGAGGTACCCCCCAAGGTTCCAACCATGAAGGTCCTCATACCATGGTGAATAAAAATACAACAACCATAGTGGACCTTTTTGGTTTATATTGGTTCAAAACATTACAAAAATATTATTTATTTTATATATAATTTAAATATTATGTTGAAATATGATTAGTTTTGTTTATTTCAATACATTTTAGTTTCATTTAGTTTTGATTTGTTTAAGGGATATAAGTTTACTATAGACTTCTTTAGTTCAAGTCCATTAGATATAGTATAACTCCAATTTATTGGGAATGACTAGTTTACAAAGTATGATTCAAGTATTTTTAGATTGGTTCTAATTATTTGATTTAGTTTACTTTAGTTTTGTTTGTATTACATTTAATTTTCATTATTTAGTTTTTTTATTTTTATTTTAGTATAATTTTATTTGGTTTGGTTTTGTTTGGACATGTGTTTTTTATTAAATTCACTTCGATCAATTCAGTTTTTTTAGTTCTTTGTTATTTTTAATTTTTTGAAACATAATATTTTTATTGTGTATTATTTTAATTTATTATCAATGTTTTCTCAATGTATTAAATTCTATTTAGTTACAATCCATTTATTATTTACAATGTATATTAGTTTAGTTCGTATTAGGGCTAGTTTGGTGGGTTTTATTTTTTCTTCTTCATGGTGATTTTTATAGATGTGGTTAATTCTATTTTACTATTTTCAGAAATGTATAGTTATTTTATGTTAGATTATTTTTTGTTTTTTCTGTTTTGTTTGAATCAATCTCCCATAATTTTATTTAGTACATTTCAATTAAATTCATATCATTGATGTTCAAATTTTTAACTACTCATTATTGTTAATGTGGAATTTTTATAATCATCCGAATTTTATTTAGTTTAGTATATTTTTTTTATTTCATTTTATTTGATTAGAGTAACGTCTAGTTGGTTTGGGATGATTTTTTTGAATCCATATATATTCAATTATGTTTTATTCTAATTAATTCTATTGGTTTTGGTCCATTGCATTTTGGATCCTTTTAGATTAGTGTGTAATTTAGTAATGATTTATTAATATGATATTGATAGAAGATATTGTTTTGTGGTTTCTATTAAATATATATTTCCATTATTTGGATTCATTTAATTAAATCTCAATTTATATATTTAAAAATGCTTTTATTCCATTTTTGACCAAACCAGTTAAATAATAATAAATAATTTTTATAGACCCTCTATGTAAGCATGGCCCATCTGAGGAAAAGAGAACATAATCAAGGAATTACCCCTTGGGTGTTATCTATAGGGAAATATATAATACTTGTATGGAAAAAGGGGAATCCTAAGGGGTTGAGAACCAACTTCCTTCACTCATGCATGTTATGGGATGATGTTGTCTGTTGGAATCAAGGAACCAATCTCAGCATAATATATCTTCCTAGATCATGACATTGGTGGTTAATTATAAGTGATCAGTGATGGGACTGGTTAGTATTCAGAACCAGTGGGATTAATCTCCATCTATTGGGTTCTTCATGGCTATTAGGCACTCCACTAGTATCTCTATACCTCTAGTGGTGGGTCATTGGGTGAGTTGGAATCCTCTTTACCTTGATCTTAAACTGAATATTGAAGGTTCATGTAGCTGAGGGAATATGCAAGGGGTGGTATTTTTTTGAAAGCATATAATCAGTTATTCTCAATTTCAAAAAATTTTATGGGGATGGTAATTCTCTCAAGGCAGATGTAGATTCCATGCTTACCAGTCTTAAATTTTTTTCTTATAAACAAATTTTATTAGAAGATGGGGAGATAGATTCAATGATTATATGGATCTCTTTCAATGGTCTCTCCTCTACACCATGGGAAATTACATATTTACTATGAAAAGGTAAGTCCTTTCTCACCCAAGATATAGATC
The DNA here is from genome assembly GCA_963277665.1 of Viscum album. Lineage (NCBI taxonomy): Eukaryota > Viridiplantae > Streptophyta > Magnoliopsida > Santalales > Viscaceae > Viscum > Viscum album. The sequence goes on along the minus strand of OY728137.1, from coordinate 1,635,306,740 downwards.
TATTACATATGTGGTGCGAAGGAAATTGAGTAAAAGTATATTTTTCTTCATTGGGTTTTTTGAGGTATTGTTTATTTTTATCCCCTTTAATGTTTGTTGGGTGTATGGTTTAGACCCATGAATTTGGTTTATGGTTTGATCATTCAGGGTTAGTTTCCTTTTGGAATATCTCATGAGATCTAGTTTGGGAATTACTACTTAGGAACTATTTATCGCACAAACAATTAATTAAAACATCCATATAAAATAAATAAAATTTTGGTATGACCCATTCATACATTGGACATCTACTCTGAAGAAAAATAAAATAAACAGAAGAAACTAAGTATATAAGGAGACAAAAATGAAACACACTATTAATCCCTAAACTACCCCAATCTCCATCCCCTACAAAGAAAATTGTGTAGCCATCTCCATTGCCCTTCTAGACCCCTTCACAGAATATAACTACCCTCCATCCATAGAGATCTATAAAAATCCTAAGTGGATAATATGATAAAGAAAATAAAATAAAAACTAAACTATAATATAAATGTTACCAATGATTATACAAGTCACCACCCAACATATCAGAAACAAAACACCCCATCAGTCCAATCATGTTCCTCTAAGACAGGGGGGAAAATACAAGTTTCAAAATGATATTTTTAAATAGTATATTCCTACTAATTAACAATTTTTCTTCTTATTAATGGTATATAATCACTTTGGCTGGAGTTTCATCTTAATTATATTTTCTTTGATACAAGTTTGTTTGGGACATTTTAATTAGATTTATTTTGTCTTGTTTTTATTTATATTATCTTGGAAAATTTCATTCATTTGGGTTCAAATCGATTCAATTTGATTAAATTTGGTTCATATTTTTTATTTTAGTTTGGTTTAGTTCATATTGGTTGTGGCCATATTGGTTTGAATTAATTATATTTGGCCTAATTTGATTCTTTATTTGTAATATAAAATTAGTTCATGTTAGATAAGTTTGACTTGGCCCAATTTAGTTTCATTCAAATTTTTTCTATTTGAATTCTATTTTCTTTATTTTGATCATTCAGATATGTTTTGGTTGATCTGATTTACATTTATCCTAGTAAGGTTCGATTTGTGAGTTTTTTAAACATTTCATTTTATTTTTTATTTGGTTATATTATATCCATTATGGCTTTGTATGAGGCCATTTTATTTACTTTAAATAATTTTTGGATTACTCTTCTTAATCTTATTTGGTTTAGTTTCTTGTGATTTATCTTTGTTTTTTATGTTTGATACAATACTAATTTATGCAGTTCAGGATAATTCTAACTAGATAATACTGATTATGTATGATTCAATTTGGTGAAAAATGATATGATTTGTTTTATATTTGGTTAGTTTTAATTTATCTATTTGGTATAGGCTAATTTAATTTAATCTACACTCATTTAGAAATATTCAATTTTACACTTTATAGGTTAATAAAATTCCAAAAAATTTTGTTTTTCCTACTTATATTATTTCTTGTTTCATTCAATTTAGTATAATTCAGTGTTGCTCAATTTTATATAGGTTAGTTTGGTTTTCATCGAGTCTGTTCAGGATAATCCAATTATTTTGTTTTATTTTTGTATATTTTATTTTATTATATTTTCATTTAGTTATTTTCATTTCAGTTTGATTGAGTTCAATTTGGTTTGTTTTTATTTAGACCAGGTTATGATGATTTGATTTGATTAAATTAAATAAAGTTTGGTTCTACTCGATTCATGTCAGGTTACCATGGGTTTATGCATGTCAGTTCTTTTTGGAGAGGTACAAGTTTGGTTTGGTTTGGTTTTCTCATTCTATAAAGAACAATTTGCTTATAAATTCCAATCAAGCATATTTTCAAACACTTAGTGTGTAAGGTTTTGTAAAAAAACTCATAAAATCTAATAAAATGTGTAAAACACTTCATTTCATATCAAACAATTATTCTAAGAAATCTATATCACTATTTAGTACAAAAACATGGTGAGAAATACAAACAATCAATGATTCCTTAAATTTAAAGGTCAATGCATAGGGGAACCTACCTCTAACTCAAGGAACTCTTCTTATGATGATGTAAACTCAAATATTCTCTTTACTTCTTAAATACATATGAAATTTTGTATATATATAAGGACAGTTATCCCCTATACATATTTTCATGGCCAAATATGTACAAGGGGGTCATTACATATATTCTTATACATGCATATACCCCTTTATCTTACACATGTATGAATTTTCCTATACATACATAAGCACACCTATCCCCAATATATATTCATATCTCCATGAGTAAATATACATATATATATGGGGGGCAGTTATATATATATATCCATCTATGAATACATGTATAAGTCTCCTTGGACAATAGAAACCTAAAACCACCACACTGTGGTAAAAAATACTCTATAAAAACTTCAAAAATTCAAAACCCCAAAGCCCCTAATTTAAAAAAAATCCAAATAATTGAAATGGAACAAAACATACCTAAAAACCATGGAGAACCCACTACGCTTGACAGCGGTAACTAGAACCGGCCTCAACGGGACCCAAGAGCCCTTAACATCAAGAATCAACCTAAAGTAAAACCCAAAAAATGTGCTCTATATAAAACAATAAAAATGATTCTCATTATAAAAATAGATAGGGTCTATGTCAAAGTTGTAAATATACCCTATGGAAAAATAGTAGATTGGGTCCATGCTAAAGTAAATAAACATGCACTAAAATTAAATCATATTTCACATGCTCACTATACACTGTTATAACACCATGCTAGTAAGATAATAATAACCATGATGTGTAGAAAGGAAAAATATATTAAACTATCCATAAATAAAATATAATAATACTATAATAAAACATGATAATCTCAATCCAAATGAAGAATGAGTATTCCATTTTAAATCCTTAAGCCATACTAGGGAGATGGAAAATGAATCTATATTCATGTCATGAAAAACAATATGACACCTGGTATAGATAACACAAATGAGTCATAAACAAGAGATCAGTTGTCGTGTTTGTAAAAAAGTACAAAAACATGTCTAATAATTAGAAGTACAAGGTTGTAAGGTATTATTTATCAGAAATGTTTTGGTTATAAATGTTAATCTAAACTAATATATATTTAATCACCACTTCATTAATTTAATTATTCATCTTTATGGGAAAAACTATCTCCTATAGAACATGTAAGTAAAATATTTTTTAAGTTATAAGTGCCCATGACCTAAAATAACATTTGAAAACCAACTTCCTCAATCACTATTTTAAAAAGGTGTTACAACTCTTGTTTTAGAATACATTGGTTTAGAAGATAAAAATAAAAGATAAAAAGGGAAAAGGGGTTACTTCATTTACAAAAACATTTTGATAAAACATATATACTAAAAATCTCCTTCAAATCATGGTAATTATTTCACACAAAATACTCTATTTTAGAGAGCATATAATATATTATTAATTAATGAAAATGAATGTCAATCTATATCAAGTTTTTTAACAAGAAACATAACCCTTTGATATATATATATAATATAATAGGAATACCATTATCAATATACATGAACAATATGAAAGAATCACCTACCTAATCCCAGTGAGTCATAATATATCCTATGTATTTTACATAACAATATCAAGATCAAATATTAAGACCACAGGTGAGATTTCACACTCCAAACAACCTTTAATAATCATCTAAAAATTAAAAAACCAAATTCTATCACTAAATAAACTCAATTAAATAATAACTACAATAAAATAATAACTAATACCTTAGAGAAACCAATGCAATAAATTTTCAAAAAATTAACCCAAAATTACACAATCCTAGATTACCAAATAACTATAATAGAGAATCCAAAAATTTCACACTAAAATCTATAAAACCCTAGCACACAACATACCTTGGTCACATTCCATGAAAATAGAGAAATTTTTTTTTTATAATCCCCACAACAACCTTATTTATACAATAGAATAGATAAACCCTTGATCCAAGATGAATTCCACCATGATCGGGTGGGATTCACTTAAAAATACTTAATTCATTAATAGGGATTAAAATAAATAAATAAATAAAGGAAGAGGTGAGGTGAATAAGAATATCTTTGGATACTGGGAGAAGGTGGAGGAAAAGGTGGCCACAGAGGTAGAGGTTGACGTGGATACGAAGGTGGACATAGAGGTGGAGGTGGGAACGGAGGTGGAGGCAAGAAGGCGAAGCGAGGGAGGCAGAGGCCATGAGGTAAAGGCGAGGGTGGGAGGTCAAGGTTGGTGAGGGGATGATATAGCGAAGAGGTCGGGGCTCATAATGATAAATTCAAATCTAGAATATATACATTTATACATTTCAACAAATGGAAATTTTAAAATTCTTATATCTAATTTTTAATAGTATAAATATTACAATTTAAGGAAATTTCTTCAAACATAAGTTGAATCATAATAGTAATAAATATAAATTTTGAGTTGTGTGTGTTAAATTTTATCTATAAGAAATAGAAATAGAATAAACACACACTAATAGGTTGAAAGTGTTTTATTTATTTCAATGTGTTAATCAGCATTGGCATTATATGATAGTAATATAGAAATCCCACTGCATACCCCTCTCTTATATCTTGTTCCAAGACCATCATAAAATACCTTCATTATCAAAATCATAAAATGAAACTTTTTTTACAAATAAATACATTATCAAAGACATTCCCTTATAATTTGAATCTCTTAATTCATCAATCCATCAAAAAAAAATTTATATTACTCTAAATATTTTGTTGCATCAACCTACAGAGATGTATGGGAAAAGACAGTTGTATGAGGCTAAAGTAGAAAATTTTAAAATAAAAAAATTTAGAAATGAAAATATATAATTTGAATAATGTGATTAATTGATTGAAGAAATTTTATTTTAAAAGGATATAAATATATATAAAATCATGTGTTTTTTACAAATATTCATTAATCATACATTACAAAATGTGTATATAAATAACCATAATTATGTTTTTTAGTTAAATATACAGTAGATTTTTTAAATACATCACCATATATACCTTGTTGTGTACTGAAATTTCTGAAACCATAAAATGAAGAAGGAACTATTAATTCAATTACTAAAACAACAACATGTTTTGATGTCTATATAAATCAATAACCAAAAATACCTTTCACTGAGGTACTTATGAAAGCATGTTATGTAATCATAAATCATAGGAAACCCCAACATGTTCAAGAAAATTAATACAATATATCATTACCTTGTTATCACACCTTATTTTTCATTAAATATCATGCTCAACAAATACATTCCCAAATTATGAACCTGCTACTTCAAAGAGCATAAAAACATGGGTTTGAAAAAATTCAAATGTTTAATATGCTTAATAGGTAATATTTCTTGCATGTTTTGTAAATGAAACTGAATGAATTTACAAAAATAGCTTGTCTAATAAGTAAATGAAATTGTATGTATATTGAATATAAACTGCACTTTCAGTACATGATAATATATATAGAAATAAATTGACTTTTACTCAAGTAAATAGAAAGTATATTAATATAAACTTCAATGTAAACTCTAATAAAATTGAAAATTCATTACCAGATAATTCAATATAAAATTAAAGAAAAACTGAAATATAAAACATTATTTAAATGGTAATATAAATTGAAATGTAAATTAAAATTTCAGTACTGTATAAATTCAAATATCGTATTTCAAAATTAAATGAAATATAATGTAATATAAAATGTGGTTTCAAATATTGATAATGAATACAAAGGGAAACAACATGTATATTACGGAAAAATGCATTTTCAAAATATATCCTGAGAATTCATGTCACTTAAAATATAAGTAATTGAGGAAAATATAATAATTATAATAAGAGAATTATGAAATTAAAAATTCATATGATAGGGAGAACCGATAGAGGTGAACTTGTTTAGCAAGGTCACCAATTTATACCCATAAATAATCCATGTTCATCATTCCTAAATAAAGAGTAGAGAAAAAATAGGAAATGGAATTAGGGTTTGGACTCAAAAATCCAAAAAAACTAGTTAAAAAATACATACCCATGACCGATTGATGGCCACTAGAGACTAGTAGACGGTGATCCGAAGATAGGGAGGTAGACAAACTAAGTTGGAGGTGAGGAGGTGAGGAAGATAAGGCTGAAATAGATGAAAATGCAGATGTTGGGAGGTGGAGGGAGATTCTGGGAGGAGGAGGCATGGAGTCATTGGCAGAGAGGCGGAGGCGAACATGAATGCAGAGGTAGGAAGGTGGAGGGAGGCAGGGCCATGAAGTAAAGGTGGATACAAAGGCTGGAAGTAGAGGACGGGAGGTTGAGTTCAAGGTGGAGGTGTGGAGTTTGAGGTGTAGATGGAGGCTGGGAGGTCGAGGTCGAGGTGGAGGCAAGGATGGGAGGGGAGGGGAGGGGAGGTCGAGGAGGCCAAATCTCATAGGAGGGGATATTAGAGCTCATAGAAGTGGGAGGGAAAGGAGGATCCCAATCTAGGACTGATTTTTAAGGGGATATATAATGGTTTTTTAAAAAACTCTAAGGATAGGTTTGATCAAATGGTTTATACCCAATGTTTATCTAAATCATGGGTATAGATCTGTTGGAAAAAATCTTGTTTCCATTCATACTAGAAACATGGAAATATATATGGACAGGGCTGGAAGGACATGGTAATGACCAGGTGGACATGGCTTCACCCCAGGTGGCTGAGACACACCATGTAGAGCTACATGGACAGAAATTCATGTACTAGAAAGGACACGACTAGGGAGAAGTGCGGACCACACACCATGTACCTACTTTTGAGGAAATTTCTACCTCTCATATATCCTTTATTTATAATTGGGTTTTGGATCATAATAATCCTATCTTGAGTGTTTTCCCACATAGAATTTTATGATGTCCTTCGTAGTGAATTTTGAGATATAATGTGAGATGTTCTAGGTGGGATTCATCTTTAGGAGACATTAGAAAATGGGAGTGATTGGGTAGGATAATCAGAGATATAAAAGTAGCACCCTCCTTCTAGAACAAGGTATGAGTCCTCTATCTACAACTTGAGTGGCACCCTTCTATTAGATAAAGTCATGGATCCTATAGAGATAGATTTTCTTTCTTATAATATGTTTAAATATTTCAAAATATATTTTTGGAGCTAAGAGGTTAAACAACATGTGATTCTAATACCTGGTATGCCCATATTTAGTTTTATAAAAATATTAAATATATTTTATATTACAAGCACACAGGTTCCTAAAGAAAATGGGATAAATCTTAAATGGAAGTTCATATCAGAAATATGATACCACGATTGAGTATGGAATTCAATGTTTACCCTAGGAATGACCTCAAATATGTCAGCATGGGATGTTTAAAAATAAAGACCTTTGGCTGTATTTTTATTAGATTAATTAATTAATTTAGTTAATTAATTAATTAATTTGACCTAACCAAATTTCCTACAAATACATCGCTATGGATAATCCTCTAGGGTTAGATTCATAGACCCTAGGATGATTCTAGATATTTTTTCCTCCTTCTATTGGTGAATCAAGATCTGACGATGACAAATCTCTATATCATAGAAGATCAGAGCACAGTGAATACAACAACCACCTTCAATCATTGGCAGGCACGTTATTCGATGAAGAAATATTTGATCTCTAGTTAGGACCCTTCAATTCATGTTTTTCTCCCTTTTTGATTAAATTTATTGATCAAAATTATCTTATTATATTTTACATGTTCCAATTGTGGAATTTTCATCTACCTGTTATTTTAAATTCAATTACTTATTCTTATTTTCTAATTTAGATCTCCCAATTATGTTCATTATCCAATAATGATTGACCAGTGATTGATATGAATTTTTTGATTGTACTAATATCCCAAAACTTCTTTGCATTCTTTACTGATTAGATCTCACAGTCCCAGTTCAACACTATCGGGAGGTATCGAGCCAGATCGGACCCCTGGAATCATGATAAATCTACATGGGAGAGATGGATCAACCAAGTAATCTTGTTTTTAGATGAATTTAATCTTTTGGGTGATCATTTTGACCATTAGAAATCAAATATTGAATGATGGAAGAACCAAGGATGAGTGAGGTTTGTAGGTTACATATAGGATGAATTAGGACTAGATTTATGGCCATTGGAGGCCATGAATCACTAAATGGATCAAGATCCCTCTTTTCTGAGAGGATAAAAGGTTTGAATTGAATCAAAAAGGTCAGATATGGAGTGTGGAGTTCGGATCTGAGAATCTATGAAAAACAAAACTACATGTTGTGTCTCATGATGAACACACATTGTGTATCCCCTATGATGCAGTGGTTAGGGTGTTAGAAATTTATAAGGATGGCACAGTGTGTATCCCTCCTACGCGTTATGTACCGCTTCTTTGGGTGGACGATCCATGTGGAGGAGCACATGGGTATGACCCCATGTGGGAAGATATGGCCAGAGGCACACCATGTGCTGGAGTATGTCTGCAGAAACAAGTACACACCATGTGTTGAGTACATGAACATATCTTGAGTATATAGACACATGATGGATACACAAACATGCCAAGAACATGAGCGGGACCCTAATTGGTATTCACATTCTGTGTAGATCCCCTACACACCATGTATACCTATATGGTTATAAATCCATGTACCTCTAGGGACACAGCTAGGTGATGGAGCGGGACCACACACAGTGTACCCCTTGGTTCCTCTTGAGGAAATTTCAATGTATTGTATCTCCTTCATTTGGACTTGGATTTCATCTCATGAGTATCCTATCCTAAGTGTTTTCCACGTATAATGTGATGGTTCCCTCCAATATGTATTTTGATATATGATGAAATATTTTCTTGGATTAGTGTTAATTAATGAGATGCTTGATTATGGTAGTGATCACACAAGATCACCAGAGGATTTCAGAGTGGAACCCTCCAGTGGTAGAGGCATGGGTCCTCTATCAACTATCAGAGTTAAAACCCCCTATGGAGTTAGGGAATGGTTTATCCAGTAGCACAGAGTGGAACCCTCTTATAGAATAAGTCATGGGTCCTCAATCAACCTATCAGAGTTGAACCCTCCTATTGGGATAGGGCATGGGTATTACATAATTCAGAGTGGAACCCTCCATTTAGGATGGGAATAGATCCTCCATCAGCTATCAGAGTAAAACCCTCCTATAGAGTCATGGCATAGATCCTCTAGCATCATAATGGAACCCTCCAGTAGATTCCGAGCATGGGTCCTCTAGAATTAGAGTTAAACCCTCCTATTGGAACAGGGTATGGGTAATATATTTATCCACTAAGTGGAATCCTTCTGTTGTACCATGGAATGGGTCTTATTCCTATATATTATTACCCCTATATTTTACAGAATAGCGATGAGGTGTGTATTGACATGAATATTTTCTGATGGGAAGACGTTCGAGATTCTAGGCATTGTTTTTGGACTTACGGAACTATTGGAGACTCTTTTACTGGGCTGGGATGTGAGATAGAGATCTCTTTACTCTCTCATTTTGGAATCTTTGTTTTGAGCATATATATATACATATGTATCCATTTTGTTAGACTCAGTTACGCTCATGTCATGGGTTTTGAAGACACATGGGTTATGCCACATTCTTTCTATGCTTATCTTCTTGCGGTTGGATGAGTTTAACCTACTACTATGGCTGACAATGAATCAACATGAAGTCCATCTACACTCCATGTTGACCCCTTGTGTTTGGATGAGATTAATTTTTCTCTTGTTTTGGCTTGAGTTTTATACTATTTACTATCTTCTGTCTTTCTATTCCTATTGGGTCCCATACTGCTACCCCTTTCATCTTTCAGGTCATCCTACTGGGTATGTATATACTGACCCATGCATGGGATTTTCCTGCACATGTCATGTCTTATGTAGACAATGGATAGTTCAGGGATGACTACAGATAATATTAGGGATACTTGGTGTTTGAGACCATGTATAGTGGTCCAAACTTAGAGATCATGGGTTGGGATCTATCAGCAATTTACTTTCCAATTTTTTCAGGTTGGGACATATTTCTAGTTGTGTGTGTATTTTTCCACATTACTTTTCTATTTTCATTATCGTGCTCTTGTACACCCTATAGGTTTTTCAGGATTGGTTTACATTCTAGATATTGTATCTTTTAATTATTATTCCTCTACAATTTTTCATTGATATGTTATTATTTGTGCATATTGGTACATTAGGTAAAGGTCTCCCCATGTTAAATATTCCTTTCGGTGCTTGTAAACATCCCTTTCCATTTGGAGGTGGGCATAGGGTAGTTGCGGCTCAAGCCTGGGTTTGGGTCGAGTCATGAAAGATTGGTATTAGAGTAGTTCATTCCTTGGGATTATGTTTGGACTAGTCCCCTTATGAGGATTTTGGTTAGTATTTAGGAAAAAAAATTCAATGTGTCTCAAGTGTGGCTCTCAGGCCATGGATTCCAGTGATGGTGTGGGTGACCGACGTATCCATTCACCAAGACCTTGACTACCTACTTGTTGACTCGGTATATGAAGACATTGGTTGCATGGATAAATGGTATATAAATCATATATGATTGAATCTTTGACTATTCTTATTGATTCAAGTACAAATTTTATATCTATATATATATATATATATATATATGATCTTCTAATTGTGGTACATCTTGATGACTTTCGGGATGTCTCTAAAATGATATCCATCCAAGATACCAATTCTAGATCATGATGATGATCCGATGAGTGATGATACCATAGTTCTGGTTACATCCTATAGGATCCTTCCTCTATGTGGCCAAGTAGAAGTACCCCCACCTATTGAGAAGCAAATTATACTAGATGATCAGGAAGAGGATGTGCATAGTCTTAGCACACTCTGAATATTCCAATACTAGAGGTCACTAAGGTTTCTTATAAATCCATACCCCTAGGTAATGAAGGATTTTCTAGATTCAGTGGTGCATTTTTTTAGGCTCATCCAGACACCGATAGATATGCTGGTTGTGCTGGAAGCTAGCCTTTTCCATGGAGTAGTTGGGTGATGGTGGAGTCTTCTTACACAGATGCATGATGAGTCAGCACTCTCATGTCCTGACTTCCAACAACTTTTCCCTGAGTAGTACTACCCCTCATTTTATACTCAATTAAAATTCATAGGGGAGTAACATTAAGGAGGGATGAAAATGTTTGAGTATGCTGCAAGGTTCACAAACCTTACTCGGTACTCCCTTGACACGATCTGAGATGGATACTTTTGATCACAGATGATTGAGAAAAGGCTTAAATGAGAGATCTGTGATAGAATAGTACTCTTGTGCATTCCCACCTATGACCTAATATTGTGGCATGAACTTTTGAGAGATGTCTTTCTATCATAGGGATTCCAAACAACTGAAGCTAGTAGTGGGCATCATATAGTTGAGTCGTCTTCAACAACTAGCAGGTTCTAATCAACAAGATCTCAGCACAGATGATCCTATCATGATCAGACTCAGATGTGTAGTTGTGTGGCACAGGGATAGTGTAGAGGACTAGGGTATCTTAAAGAGGGGAGGTTCTATGCTTGTGATGGGTGAGGTCACATAGCACATGACTGTGTGACCATATGGGATGAAAAGTACAGATAGGTAGCTAATGGACCACTACAGTAGAGATAGTGTCGTGATTCAGGATCACCATGGAGAGGGTATGGTGTACCCTATGGAGGTGAAGCTAGAAGAGTTATAGGAGGAGTTGTGGAAAGTAGATGACGTTATGAAATCCTTCATCCTCCACCACCAGGCAGCCCACATCAAGATCAGGGAGCTAGTGATTGGGGTCGCAACATCAACAATCCTTGGTGGCTTACAGACCAACAACACCTGAGATGATTAGAGGTATGACTTGTGTGTTTTCAACTCTTACTTTATTATTATAATAAATAGGTTTTAGTAACTCCTTTTTCCTTATACTCCTAGTGAAAGATCTATATCTCATAGTTGAGGCACGAGCCCATCAACTTCGTCTTTAGGTTCATATAGGGAAGGCTTCTTCTATATCTTTTATATGTAGGCAGTGTGATCTATTTCTTGGTGGAGAGAGTTTCATGCGGTAAATTTTCATCATCATGATAGAACCCTCTAACATTATCTTGGTTATGGATTTGTTATTCGTGGTCTGATCCCAAATTGACTGTCACCGCAGACAGGTGTGGTGTTTTCTCACAAATGTAATGAGATTATTCTTTATGGGATAGGGAGATATCATGGAAAGATGAGTGGGTTCTAAGAGCAGAATATTATATCCCATCACCCATCAATTGGTGAGTATATACCTTTGTGTAATGGGCTCATATTCATCCATATTCCTTTAGTTGTGAATGATTTCATGTATGGTTTCCCTGAGAAAATTTTTGGAGTACCAATGAGGTGGTATATGGAGTTTTGTATCAACTTCCATCTAAGGAAAACTCTGATATCTTCTTCAGTATATAAAATGGCCTATACTAAGCCCTAGGATCTATATTTGTAGTTTGAGGACCTTCAAGAGAAGGGTTTCATTGGACATAGTGTGTCCCCCTATGAAACACTGGTGTCATTCATGAAAAAATTGGATGAGATCTTGTGGAATTTTGTGGATTAGTATCTCCAAAATTAGACCATAATAAAGAAAAATTACCCCTTTTTTAGGATTTATGACCTCTTTCACCAGTTGTGAGGCATGATATGGTTCTCGACGATCGATATCTAGTCTGGCTACCACCATTTGAGGGTTTGTGACCCTGATATTCTAAAGATAACATTATGATGTCTCTATGGACACTATGAGTTTCTAGGGATATCCTTTGGTGTGATGAATTCCACCGTATTATTTAAAACTTTGATGAACCAGGTCTTCTATCCATACATGAACTAGTTTGTGGTTGTATTCATTGATAACATACTCATCTACTCTAATTCAGAGGAGGAGAATTCAGAGAACTTTAGGATGGTCTTAGATTTGATTAGGGAAAAGAAAATTTATGAAAATCTCTTAAATTTATAGTTTTGGATTCATAGGTTTCACTTTTTGGGGCATGTCATTTATGAGAATGGTTTATCCATGGACCTAGGAAATATCAATTTAGTTCTTTATTGGGAGCCAACCAAGAGTGTGTCAGAGGTGGGGAGTTTTCTTGGATTGAAAGGTTACTACCAAAGGTTTGTGGAATACTTCTCTAGGATTGCAGCACCTTTGACTACACTGATGTGGAAAGTGAATCCTTTTTTCTGGACTGAGCAGTGTCAGAGACCCTTTGAGGAGTTGAGGATGAGGATAATGACTGCTTCTATGCTGAGAATATTAGAGGATATCATGGAGTGTGTAGTTTATTACGATGACTCAGAAGCTGGGATCAGATGTGTGTTGATGTAGAAATAGATATTTATCATATATGGGTCAAGGTATTTGAGACATTAGGATCAAAATTACAAGACTCATGACCTAGATTTTACATAAGAGGTCTTTTCCCTAAGGATGCAGTGGCACTATTTTCTAGCATATCGCTTCGTGGTTTACTCAGACTATCAAAGTCTTAGGTACATATTCACTTAGAGAGAATTGAACCTAAGACAACAACGCTGGTTGGAGTTCTTGAAAGACTATGACTTCAAGATTGTATATAATATAGGGAAGGAAAACAATATAGCAGATGACCTTAGTAGGTATTCCCAAGATCATTTTTTCTAGGAGGCTTCTAAATAGTTGGATTCCTTAAAGATAGACCTAGTACAGAAGGAGGCTGCAATTTTTCTTTATTTTATAGTGTTGATCCCTTCGCTTATCGAGCATGTTAGAGAGTCACAGTTGGGATTCATAAACTATGAGGTATTTCATGATCAAATATCCACAATAGATTCACTATATGGATATTCTAAAGGAGGGAATCATGTAATCATTTTCGGAGGTTGGATAGTTGTCCCAGTCATTATGAGGGAGTAGGTGACGTGGGAGTTCCACATTTTCCCCTAGTTGTACATCCTGGTGTTAGGAAGATGTAAAGAGACCTTCAATGGCAGTTTTGGTGGTTTGTTATGATATGAAGTTTGGATGACTTGATCTTAGGGTGCCTCACCTATAAACAGGTGAAGGATGATCACTAGGTCCCATCAGGTTTATTATAGCCCCTTGAGATCCTATAGTGGCAGTGGGATGGCTTATCCATGGACTTTGTGGTGGGGAATATATAGATAGAAAAGGGATATGATTCCATCTAGGTGATAGTTTAACATCTCATAAAGTCATCACACTTCCTTTCTACCAGGGAGTAGAGTTTTGTGGACATTTTGGGGAAGATGTACATATGGTAGATCATTTTTCTTCATGGGGTTCCCTCAATGATTGTCTATGATCATGAAGTTTGGTTCATGTCATGATTTTGGAGAGGCCTACAAGAGGAATTTTGGACCCATATGAGTAAGAGTGTAGCATTTCACCCTAAGAAATATGGTTAGACTGAGTGCACTCTCTAGGTGTTAGAGGATATGTTGAGGCCTTGCATGTTAAACTTTGGCCAAATCTAGAGGATCACTTTCCCTTGATAGAGTTTTCGTACAACAACAACTACCACTCTACCATTAGCACGACACCTTTTGAGGCCTAGTAAGGATAAAAAATAGATCACCCTTATTCTATATAGAGATCTATGAGACATCTATTGTGGGTATAGGGTTGGTGCAGGTGAGGATGGAGAAGGTCCAAATCATTCATGAGTGGAAGAGGAAGACCCAAAGTAGACATAAATCATACGCAAATCATCATCATAGACCCTTATAATTTGAGAAGGGAGACCACTTTATCCTGACATTCTCCCCAAAACAAGGATTACTCAGGTTTATCCAAGGAGGAAAGTTATCCTTAAGGTTCATCGGTCCATTCAAGATCTTGGAAAAGGTTGGTGAGGTTTCATATTGACATTCCCTTCCTCTATAGTTGTAGTTGGTGCACAATAGCTTCCATGTGTCCTAGTTAAGGAGATATGTGCTTGAACCCGTGTACATCACCAACTAGGGAGAGCTAGACATCGAGGGTGGATCCAATTTTTCAGAGATTCTGATGGGGGTCAAGGATTGATTGGAAAGGAACCTACGAGGATAGACCATCCCATTAGTTTGTGTGTTTTGGAAGTATAGAAAAATATAAGAGATATCTTCTGAGTGGGAGAGCTATATGTGGGCCATTATCTCAAGTTTTTTGTGTAGTTTTTCTTTTTTGGGGGGTAGAAATCTTAAATCAAAGAATGATATAGAGACCCAGGTTTTTTTACTTGTAAGACTTTGAATTATTTCTATATATATTTTTGAATCTAGGTTCTGAGACGATGCATGATTCTGAGGCCTAGTTCACATGAAATTAATTTTATAAAAATATTAAATATATGTTATATTATGTGCATGCAGTTTCTTAAATAAAATATTATACCTCTTAAAATAGAGATAGAATCAGAAATCTGAGATCATGATAGAGTATACAATGAGATGTTTACCCTAATCATGACCTAAAATATGTCGTCTCAGGGCATTCAAAAATAGTGTCCATTGGTGGAACGTTATTTGGATTAATTAATTTATTTATTTGACCTAACTGAATTTCCTAAAAATAAATCACTTTGTAGAATCCTCTAGGGTTACCCACATAAACCCTGGGAGGAATCTAGGGCTTCCTTGATCCTTCTATTTTTAAATCAAGATCTAACTATGAAGATTCTTTTGATCAAAGAAGATCGGAGTATAATGAACCCAAAAAATTCCTTCAATCTTTGGTAGGCATATTCTTTGACAATGAATGATCCAATCTCCAGGTAGGACACTTCAATTCATTTTTTACACCCTTATTGATTAAATTTATTGGGAAATATCATCTTCTAACCTTTGATATGTTCCAATTATGTCCTTTTCATTAAACCATGAATTGATATTTAATTAGTTATTCTTGTTTTCTAATATGTATATCCCAATTTTGTTTTTTGACCAATAAAGTTTGGTCGATGATTGATAAACCTTTTTTGATTGTGCCTATCTCCCACAACTTCTTTGTGTTCTTCAGCAATTAGACCCCTCGGTCCTATTTTGACATTTTCAGGAGGTATCGAGTCCGATCAGACCCTAGGAATCAAAATGAATCTACATGTGAGAGATGGATCAAAAAATTAGGGACGTTTTTGGATGGATTATGGGTTGTAGGTGATTTTTTTGATGATGGGAAATCAAATCCTGAGTGATAGAAGAACCAATGATGTGGGAGATTCATGGTTTAGGTATTGGATGAATCAAGAAGTAATTTTGGCCACTGGAGTTCTGGAATCACTAGTCAAAGCAATATCCCCCAATTTTAGGAAGAGACAAGGCTAGAATCAAAGTGTAAAGGCCACACCTGAAGCATGGAGTTTGAATATGAGAATATTTGAAAAACACAACTACTCATTATGTATCATGATGAACACACAGCGTGTATCACATATTCTATGGTGGCTAGGTTTTTGGGAATTTATAAGGATGGCACAACATGTATCCTTTTTACATGACATCTACCATTTATGAGGGTGGATGAGCCATGTGGAGGAGCAAATAGACAGGTCCCTATATGGGAAGAAACAGCTAGAGGCACACTTTATACTAGAGTACATGGGCCTGAATAGGTACATGCCATGTGCTTAGTACACAGATATGGCTTGAGTACATAGACATGGCCAAGCACACGAGCGGGACCTCGGGTGGCATGGGAATGCCATGTAAATCCCCTACACGTTGTGTTAGGTGATACATGTACCTCTAGGGACATTGATAGGTTATGGAGTGGGACCACATTTCATGTGGGTCCCCTCACATGTCATGTCCCCTTGATTCTTCTTGAGGAAACTTCAATCTCTTGTATCTCGTTCGTTTGGACTCAGATTTTGGCCCGCATGTAGCCTATCCTCAATATTTTTCCACATAGAATTTGATGGTTCCCTCCATTATAGATTTTAAGATATGATTTGAGATATTTTGGGCTTATCACTTATTTATGTGATGCTCGACGATGACAGTTATCACACAGGATCACCAAATCTTTTATAGCGGAACCCTCCAATAGGGCTAGAAATGGGTCCTCTATAGAATAACAAACTGTAACCCTAATACAGAGTCAAGGAATCAGTTCTTTAGTGTCATAGAGTGGAACCATCATGTTTCATAGGGGGTGGGTCATCTATATACCTACTAGAGTAGAACCCTCCTTTCGGGATAGAGAATGGGTCCTCCATACTTTAGAGTAAAACCCTCTAGCTTGGTTGGGCATGATTCTTCCTTCGGTTATCATAGTGGAACCCTCTTATAGAGTTAGGTCATGGATCCTCCAGAATTAGAGTGGAACCCTCCTACAGAGTTAGAGTAAGGGTCCTCTAGTATTAGAGTGGAATCTTCCTATTGGAATAGGGTATGGTTCCTCTATCTATCAACTGACTGGAACCTTATGTTATACCTGGGCATGGGTTCTCTTCCTAGAGATTGTTGTTGTTTGAATATGTGGGATAGTGATGAGGTGTGGCATGACATGGATTTTTCTATTGGGAAGACGTGTGAGATTCTAGGCATTGTTGTTTGAATTATAGAGATATTGGCTACTAATTTCCTAGGATAGGTTGTGAGATGGACATCCCCTTACTCTCTCATTTGGGATTCTTTGGTTTGATCATATATATATGTGTGTGTGTGTGTGTGTGTGTGTGTGTGTGTGTGTGTGTGTCCATGTTTCTAGACTCGATTATTCTTATGCCATGGGTTTCAAAGATGCATGGGGTAAGCCATGTGCTTAATTTATTTAGCTTCTCATGGTTTAATGATTTTACTCTTTTAATAATGGTGGAAAATAATTGATGTGTATTCTATATACACACCGTGTTGAGCCCCCTGTGTTTGGATGAGGATACCATTTCTCTTTCTTTGGATTCAGTTGCATCCTATTTACTCTCTACTGTCTTTTTATTCCTATTATGTCTCTTGTTGCTCCCCCTTTTAGATTTTGGGGTTTCCTGCTAGGTATATATATACACACCCCATCATGGGTTTTCCCACACATGCCATGTCATATTCAGATGATAGACAGGTTAGCAATGACTACAGAGAAGCTTAGGGATACATTGGATTTTGGACTATGTACAGTGGTCATAGCATGGAGATCAGGACATGGGTCCTCTACCATCAAATCTTCACCCTCATGTTGGATTAGGGCATGGGTCCCATATCTATTGAGTGTCACCCTCTTGCGGAGTTAGGTTATATTTCATCTACCATCAGAGTGGAACCCTCCTACGATGTCAGGGCATGGGTCCTCTATCTACCATTAGAGTGGTACACTCCCATAGTGTTAGGTCATGAGTCCTATATCTACTATTAGAGTGACACCCTCCTACTAGGACAATTCATGGGTCTTCTATTGACCATCATAGTGGCACTCTCCTATTGTACTTGGTCATCAGTCCTCTTCCTAGAGATTATGTCCTCTCGATTGTGTGGCACAACAATGTGGTGTGGATTGACATGGAAATTTCTTGAAATAGATGCGTGAGATGATGGGAAATACCGATGGACCTCTTGTAACTATTGGGGGACTCTTTGCTTGTGTGGGGTTATTAGAGGGAGACCCCTTTCTTTCTTGTTTGGGTTTCTCTTATAAGAATATATCCATGTTTATTGGTTTTCATTTCTCTCTTGTTATGGGTTGAGTTGTTTACTTATATCATGTCTCTTACTACCCCCCCCCCCAATAAATTTTGGGGATTCCAACTAGATATTAATATACTCACTTTAGCATGGAATTTCCCGCATGTGTCATGTATTATGTAGATGACTGATAGTTTGGTGGTGATTACAAAGGATCATAGGGATACCCTGGTTCATTTGATAGTGTATGGTGGTCATGTCTTGGAGATCTGGAGCTAAGATCTCTCAGCATTTACTTTTCCAGCTTTTTTAGGTTGTGAAAACATTCAATTTTGGGCATGTATTTGACCCTTTTTCTTTTTTAGATTACACTATCATGCTCTTGTATTCCCTAAATTTTGTTACATGCATGATTGTTACTCTAGATGTCACTGTCTTTACTTATATTTCTCTATACTTTTTCATGTACATAGTTGTGTGTGTGAATTATAGTACCTAGACAAAGGTATCCCATATTAGTTATGTATTTCGACACTTGTCGCTAGCCCCTATCCTATGGAGGTGGTCTAGGGGTAGTTGCAACACAAGCCCCATTGGGTCAAGTCATGACATCATTATTCATCATCATGACATGTTTATGACACTTCTAGAATTGAATGTTAATATACACACAGGAATATATGATATAATTAAATTTAAATATTTCCTTTATAATCTTTAAATGACAAAACATCTCCCATTTGATGTTGAGAATAAACATAATTCTCTAAAATTAAAATTTTAGTAAAAGTAATCTACTACAACTCAAAACAATATAAAATCTCCACCATTCCAAGATTAATATTTTTTTCAATCATAGTTGCATCCAAGGGATCAATAGATATTCTATCCAATTGATCCTTTTTGGGAAAAAAATCTAAAGTGACATCCCATTTCTTTCCATGGTCCTGGATGAAATGATATCTTATCTCAATGTGTATTATCCTTGAATGATGAACTAGATTCTTAAAAATTGATATATATAAGTAGTGTTTTTTTACATAAACTAGTTATTATCACATATTCTACATCAACTGTGGATAATGAAAATTAGTTCTTCTTCTTTAAAACATTTTTAAAAATGTTTTTTAAAGAATACGGAAAATACCAATTATACCTTCATGATTGTTCAAAGTTGATTTAGAATTTAGATAACTATGAAAAAGAGACCATTATATAATGGTTGTACTAAATATATAAAATCTTCAACTGTATTGAATTTATATAATTTTAAAGATGTAAATGGATGTAGTGACAATAGTTTTACAGAACAACTTGGTATCTTGAATGCTATGTTGCTAAAAGAAAATTATTTTCCTTTTTGAACATATGACACTAAGTGAATGCAATTTTTAATGGGTATGATCTCTAAAAATATATATTTATTACAAAATTATTGTATATTATTTCACAATAACCATGAATAACTCATAAAATGACTTAAGTGTAGCGTAGATTGATAAAATAAAGACGAATCAAGTCCAATGAGAAACCTTCATCTTGTGTTATCTACAAATAGAATAAATATTTTTGATATACAAAGCATTAATCATGGTATATAGAAAATTATGTGGAAAAATTATAATTATCACCATGATTATGTGTGAAGCACAAATAAATTATATTGTCTCCAGTTATATCTAAACCAAAACAACCCGATAGTGATATTAATGTTTATTTGACACCATTGATTGAGGACTTGAAATTTATTTGAGATACATGTGTAACATTTTATGATACCTATATAAGTGAAGAGTTCACATTGAGAACCATGTTGTATGGGATGATAAATTTATTTCCTTATTATCAATATTTATCAAGATATAATATTAAAATAATATTATATTAAAAAAAAGTATTATTTTTTGATAATTACTAACTCCCCCAAAGAACTTTGACTTTTCCATTAGTTATTTACTTTCCCATCAACTTGAATTACAAATTCTTAGTAATTTTAAAAATGTTAGATTCAAAAAAATTATTTTTTTAGATAGTTGAAACTCCCACTAAGAACTTGTACATTCCCATAAACTTGAATTACAAATTCATAGTAATTTTACAAATGTTTCAAAAAAATTAATTTTTTAAGACAATTGAAACTACCACTAAGAATTTGTACATTCACATAAACATAAATTTAAAATTCATTATGTATTTAATTAGGAAAAAAATAATTTAATGTGATTGAGTGTCACATCACCACAATACATGTTTCCCAAAATGAAAAAATGGGAATAAAAATAAAAAAAGAAACCATTAAATTGCCATAAAAAGGTAAAAAATTGGAATAAATTAACTTTTAAAAAGAATACATTTTTTATTAAAAACTGAATTGATTTAAAAATATGGTTTTATATATTACATAAAATTTGGGTAATAAGTGGACACAAAACATTTATTTTAAAAAAGAACATATGCATCAAAATAATGCAACTTTGCTTATGAAAATCAGTAAAACCATGTTAGTGGAGTCTTTTACAAAATAAAAAGAATATAAATTAATTTTTATAAAAATACAAAAAAATGGATAGAAAAAATTGATAAATGAAAAATTGAACATAAGTAAACATTAAAGGATTAAAATTCCAAATAGATACACTTTCATCCTGAAAAGAAAATAAAATCAGTACACATCGGACATATCTAAAACAAACTCAAAACATCAATAAACATTTATCTAAGATCATAAATGATAAGTAAAGGGAAAAAAATTCACATCACACACATGTAAAACAAACTCATTATAGTATACACCTACCTATAAATGTTAACTCACTCCATAACTCTTTACATTAATTGAACTGAAAACCCAGTAACCTGAAGGTTATTACAAGGATCCTTCAATGTTAAGTAAAGTGATGAATGAATGATCATCTAGTTATAACAAAACATAACCTCTTACCTCAATATTACACATCTTATTATCACATAAGAGGACATATCCTTATACCCTTTCAACCAACTATTGGAATGAATCTCTAAAGGGACACATATGAAAGAAGCAACCTAATTCTAAGAAACATTCTTCGTTGAGTGCATGGATGGACACATTGAGAACTTCAATAGTGTAATATCCAGAGTCAACTAAGAGGGACTGACTAGTGGGATATTTATACTCTAAATCTTGTTTGAGTTTTCTATATTCAAGTTTAACATGCCCAGGTTTTCAAAAATGAAAACAAGTGACTTTTATTTCCTTAGAATTAGATCTATGTTTAATTTAAGTATTGTTATTTCTTTTATCTTTAGTGAATTGTTTATTTTTACCTTTTGATTGAGGTCTAAGCCTAGTGAATAAGATCTCTGTCTCACCTTTTATTCTAATTCTAGAGTGTATTTTTTTAGAAAAAAAATGTTGACTTAACCATTTCAAGGGTTAGAGAGTCTCGGCCAAACATCATGGTCTCAACAAGAGTGTTGTGGTATTATCTAAAGACATTAAAAGGATCATTGCTTGATCCTCATCATCGATTGTTACACTTATGTTCAAAAAATCTAACATAAACCTATTAAATTCATCAATATGGGATTTAATAGAACTACTGGTTTCATTTTAAAGGTAAAAAGTGATATTTTATAAAGACTACAAACAAGTGAAGAATTCATGTAAAATTTTCTATTTTAAGCCAAATATCTGTAATAGTAATATTATACGAAACTTCTCTTATAACATTATCACATAATGAAAGAACTAAAGAGATGTGTGATTTAACTAACACATTAGGGGTACATCTATTTATTTAGTAGTGGTATGTCTTGTCTCTTTTATATTAATAAGAGGTTTCTTAGGCCCACAAAGGGCACAAATTAGTCCATGTTGTACAAGCAGGGCTCAAATATTAATTTTTCATAGATTAAAGTCAATATCATATTTCATATAGAAATATATATTTATATTTATATATATACTTTTCTCGAATATTATTTATATAATACTAATGTATTATATTGTAACGTCCCGGACCCAGGTGCCACGCAACGGGTGCCCCGAGCCCGGTTCGCCACGTGACCTCAAGCGCATTTCCCCAAACGCAAGTGGCTGCTGACTAGAAGCGAGGGTCCAGGTCTGATAGTGGGGAAACTATGCCCTCATTTGTCAAAGTGTAGCAAAGTGGAATTTAAATAAAACATACAACGACAGCGGAAGCAGTAAACATACACAACTGAAATAAACTACAGCAGTGGATATAACCAATAGTATATAAATGATGATTCTACATGTTTCAAGTTCTAAGAAAATAGCTAGAACATGTTATACATCAATATAGTACAACAAAATACAGAGTACACCAAAACAAGCAAAACATCTGGCAGCGGCATCGCGAGACTAGGCTCGGTCCCATGCCCTCCTACTCCTCAGTAATAGTAAAGTACCTGTATAGGGACTCTTTCCCCTATCTACACCTGCAGCAACGTAATCTGTTTGGGCCGAAAAGCGTGACCCAAACAGGGTGTGAGAAATATATCTTAGTAGGCACCCACCAAAATCCCGTGCCCAACTACGTGTAAGCATGCAACAACAGTGTGCAATAGTAAAATGCAATAAAGTAAGCAGTACTGAAAAGTAACTAACTTAACAATTAAATTTCCATTTTATTTTTCATTTAATTCATTTAATTTAGTATCATTTTTGTGCTCAACAGCACCAAGCCCTCAGGCCAACCAGAATCTCTCCCTCAGGATAATATAGTAAAACCACACCCTCAGGCTATACAGAATCTCTCCCTCAAGCATTATAATAGAATTCTCACCCTCAGGCATACGAAGTGTCGCCCTCAGGCACAGAAGTCAAGCCCTCAGGCACGAAAGGTTTACCTCAGGCGAAATAGAATGTTTCCCTCAGGTTAATACTTTCACGCCCTCAGGCTAATACATTCACATCCTCAGGCTAATACATTCACTCCCTCAGGATAATACATTCGCACCCTCAGGCTAATACATTCACACCCTCAGGCTAATACATTCATGCCCTCAGGCTAATCACAACAACTCCCTCAGGATAAACAGGTAATCGGGCCATGCCCAACATGTAAACAAGCAGTAAAAAAGAAATTCCTCTCAAGGAAATTCTACAATTTCTACTTTAAAGGCATACCCTCGGGTATCCTGTCCAAACGGATAAATAGTGAAACACACCCCTGGGGTGGTTCTGGATCCAAACAACGATCCCAAACAGCATTTTTTTATTATCACAATTTAATAACCTATGAAATTATAGGCATTAAATATAGCAACAGACTCAGCCACATGACACCCCAACATGGGTTCGTGGCACAAAAACACACAAAAAAGCACAAAAACGCACGACAGTTGGAAAATAAACACAAAGCCACCTACCTTATTCGCCAATGAACGTTATACCCGAACACCGACTCCAGAAATGCCCAAGAACAGCGTAGATTTGACAAATAAAGAAACCCATTCAAACATAAATAACTTCCCCTCGGGAAAGAATTGGTAAGAACGGTACCAGGAGAGGAGAGGGCTTACCCGTACGGTTCCAACAAGATCGTCCGAAGCCGAAATGGATTCCAGACGAACACCCAGCGGATCTTCAAAGGGTCGGTCATCCTCCTTGGCTCTAAAATGGCTCAAATACCTCCTCTTCCAAATGAGGAGACTACTGCCTGTTTTAAGCTGAAAAAGAAAAGTACACGGCGTGTACTTCGGAGTACACGGCGTGTACTTCTGAGTACACAGCATGTACTCCTTTCATTTAATTGTTCATTTGGTGGCACCACCACACTGTTCATCCGTCGACATGAGTACACGGCATGTACTCCCAAGTACACGGCATGTACTGTCACCAAGATGGCGACGACTCCACCGCCTTACTGTTGAAGCATGCCGACTGACTACACGGCGTGTAAGGTACGACTACACGACGTGTAGTCGGTTCCTAAACCCCTCATCGTTGACATGGCTACACGCCCAGTGTACTCATCCCAACACGGACAAAAGTACATGGCGTGTGGAAAAAGTACACGGCGTGTAGTTCCAAAATTTAGGATTTTTCCCCATTTTCCATATTTTCTCAAAAACACTTAAGAAAAAATAAAAAGAAGAAGCATGTACCTCAAAAATAAGAACCGGGTTCTTAAAAACTTCCCCCCTTATAGCAATTCATCCTCGAATTTCCCTTCCAAGGGTGGAGAAGATAAAGCTCAGAACAGCTCTGGCCACTGAGCACGTACGTCAGCCACCCGCTCCCAGGTCTCGTCGTGCACTCGGCCATACTGTCATAACACCCGTAAGAGAGGAACTGACCAGCCTCAGAGAACCTTCGTGCTCCTATCAACAATATGGATCGGATACTCCTCAAAGGATGCATCCTAATGAAGCTCAACCTCCTCTGGCTGAAAGGTGTGAGATGGGTCTGAATGGTAGTGACGCAACTGAGACACGTGGAAGACGTCGTGCATGGCTCGGTACCGTTGCGGTAACTACAACCAATAGGAAACCATCCCGACTCTCTCCAGAATCTCAAATGGCCTCCCATACCTCGGTGAAATCTTACCCTGTCTCATGATCCGCTTGTGTCCCAGACTCGGAGAAACACGCAAGAAAACCTGATCCCCGACCAAGAACTCCAAAGGTCATTTGCGGCGATCAGCATAAGACTTCTGACGAGACTGCGTGGTAGCCATCCCCTTTCGGATAAACTGGACCTGCTCAGATGTCTCCTGCACGAGTTGTGGCCCTAGTAAAGCTTCCTCACCTACTTCTAACCAGAAAAAAGGTGATCAGCATGGCCTACCATATAAAGCCTCGTATGGTGCCATCTCAATAGTTGCCTAAAAACTATTGTTATAGGCAAACTCAACTAAGGGTATATGATTCTCCCAAGAGCCCCCAAAGTCTAGGACGCATGCACGCAGCATGTCATCAAGCACCTGTATCGTATGCTCTGACTAGCCATCTGTCTGAGGGTGGTATGTTGTGCTCAAAAGCACCAGTGTACCCAGTGCCCTCTGAAAACTCTTCCAGAAACGAGATGTAAAGTGGGTGTCCCTATCTGAAACGATAGAACGAGGGACCCCATGAAGACGTACGATCTCTCTGATATACAGCCTTCTGAGGTCGTCAACACCGAAGATCTCTTTGATCGGCAAGAATTTAGCTACCTTCATGAGTCTGTCCACAATAACCCACACGGCTTCATTGCCTCAAGGTGACCTCGGCAATCCCGTCACGAAATCCATCGCGACATCATCCCATTTCCACTCTGGAATGGGTAACTGCTGTAACAGCCCAGCTGGCCTCTGGTGCTCTGCCTTCACATGTTCATAGGTGGAACACCTCTTAACAAAACCAGTTATCTCTCTCTTCATACCTGGCCACCAGTACTGACGTCTCAAGTCACGGTACATCTTGGTAACCCCGGGATGAACTACCCAAGATGAAGCATGAAACTCCCATATCATCTCCTCACGTATATCCCCTGGAACCCATACTCGTCCATGGAAACGCAAAACCTCTTCATCGCCTATCCTCCAACCGGGAGGAGGGTCCTCACTTGTCACCGACTCCTGTAGAACTAGGCCTTCTGAATCAGATAGCTGCCTCATCCTCACTCTGTCTAGGAGGTTAGAAGTCACAGCTAAAGAAAAAAAGATAAGTCTACCCTTGACTATCGTGCACCTCTAGATGCATCTCAGAGAACAAGGACATAAGCTGCCACTCACCACTGGCCTCCTGCACTGCATGTATCTGAGTCTTCCTGCTTAGTGCATCAGCTACTGCATTACCTTTACCATGTGTGTAGGCAAGCTCAAAATCGAAGGACTGTAGGTACTCAACCCACCTTCTCTTCCTCAGATTCAGGTCACGCTGAGTAAAGATATACTTGAGGATTTTTTGGTCGGTAAAAACCAAAAAATGCTCTCCCAACAGGTAATGTCTCCAACATCACAACACATGAACAACTACAGCCAACTCGAGATCATGCGTCGGTAATTCCTCTCATGTGGCCTCAACTACCGAAACCCATATGCAACAACTCAGTCGCCCTGCATCAAAACGAATCCCAGCCTAATCCCCGATGAATCACAGTAAACTGTATAGCTCTTCCCCTTCTCTGGGAGTATCAGGATCGGTGCTGATGTCAACCTTCCCTTCAGGTCCTGAAAAGATGTCTCGCAATCTTATGACCAAACGAACTTCACACCCTTCTTAGTCAGACCTGTCAACGGTGCTGCTAAGCGAAAGAAGTCCTGTATGAAGCGTCTGTAGTAACCAGCCAGCCCTAAGAAACTTCGTATCTCAAAAATGTTCTTAGGCTGCTCCCAGGAAACTAGTAGTCTCACCTTCTCTGGGTCTACTGCAACTCCTTCCTCTGAGATGATGTGACCCAGGAAGTGAATCTGGTCCATCCAAAAGTGGCACTTCGAGAGATTAGCATATAGTCGATGCTCTCTCAATATACTCAATACGATCTCTATATGGGTGGCATGGTCGTGTCAAGTGTGAGAGTAAACCAAGATGTCGTCCACGAATACTACTACAAATGAATCAAGATTCGGATGGAACACACGATTCATAAGAGAAATGAAAACTTCTGGCACGTTCGTGAGTCCGAACAGCATAACCAAGTACTCGTACAGACCATATATGCTCTGAAAATCTGTAAGTGGTATATCCGATGGTATCACGCGCAGCTGATGATATCCGGATCTCAATTCAATCTTCGAGAACACTCGTGCTCCATGAAGCTGATCAAACAGATCATCAATCCTCGGCAAGGGAAATCAGTTCTTAACCGTCAACTGGTTCAGCTTCCGATAATCCACACAAAGTCTAAGGGTACCATCTGCCTTCTTCTCAAAAAGGACCGGAGAACCCCAAGGAGAAGTACTAGGTCGGATAAATCCCTTTTCCTGCAACTCCTCTAACTGCCTCTTGAGCTCCTGTAACTCAGGCGTGGCCATCCTATAAGGAGGAATGCACACCGGTGCTGATCCTGGCACAAGCTCGATAGAGAAATCCTCCTCACGCACCAGAGGTAGACCTGAAAAGTTGTCCGGGAATACATCTCTGAAACGATCGAAAACTGGAGGGAAATCCGTCTGACAAGACCCCTAATCATCCAGATATAAGCTCGCAATCTGGGCTGCGATTCCACCTCGCCCATGATTCTATGGTCCAGCTCAACTCGCCTGAACATCCCACTCTCCCTTGTATAGAAACTCTTCGCCCTCTGGTGACATGAAACGCACCCTGCGACGATAGAAGTCTACAAAAGCCCTAAAGGGAACCAACCAGTCCATCCCGAGAATGACATCATAGCTCGTAATCTCCAAGAAATAGAGGTTCCAAACGTAGTGACACCCACCAACCTCAAGGGGGCACTCCTTACACTGATGCACACCAACCATTCTAGTCCCCAATGGAGTGTCTAGCGTCATGATATAAGAATAAGTAGAAACAAAGAGCCCAAGTCTCTCCACGACGGGTACAGATATGAAACTATGTGTAACACCCGTATCAAAAAGTACTGAAGACAAGACAAAAGCTACTAGAATAGTACCTCTAACTGTCAAAGGTCCGGGATCCTGCTCCTGTTGGGTCTGTTGCACTGCATATGCCTGCCCAGTGTCGCGGCCCTGTGACACAGCCTGGCTACCCTGAGCTATCCTACCCTGCTACCTCTGAGATCCTGGTGTCTGACTACCACGACCACGACCACTATCTCTGCCTGCACGCCCAGACATATTCCAGTTCCCCGACTGGTAAGAAACCACTGGTCCTACTCCCGCACGCGGAGTCTGTACAGAACCCCTCTCACTAGCCACTGGTAGAAGCGCCCTGCAAAAGCGCTGCAAATGACCCATCTTGCCGTAAGATCGGCACTCCACTGGGTCTCGTGGACACTACGGCCTCTTGTGCCCCTCTCTGCCACACCGGTAGCACCTGATCGGGCCACCTGAAGAAGTTGCCTGGCTGGTACTGTCGCCCTGAGATAATTCCATCTGTCTCTTCCTCTTGCCAGCATAAATAGTACCAATAACTGGTGCTGAACCACCCTGGCCCACATCACTAGATTCTCGCAGGTTCCTCTCTGAAATTACTGCCTGATTTACAATCGTGTGTACAGTAGGCAACCTGAAAACATTCACCAGTGCTCAGATGTCATACCGAAGACCATCCTCAAAACGCCTGGCTCTCAACGTCTCGTCACCCACTAGCACATGTGCAAAATGCAGAAGCTCTGTAAAACGAGCAGAATAGTCCATCACTAACATAGCGCCCTACTGCAGATTCATGAACTCTCGAGCTCTATCTGCCCTCAGCATCTCGGGAAATAATAAATCATAGAAGACTGCCTGAAAATATTCCCACACCATGTCTCTGTGATGTTCTGACTGGGTGGTAACATCCCACCACCTCTTGGTGGAATCACAAAGCATGTAAGTCGCAAGCTTGACCCTCCGCCCTGGAGGCGTCTCAAGATGCTTGAAAATAGTCTGCATCGATCCTAGCCAAGACTTCGTAGCCTGTGGTCCGCCATCCCCTGAAAACGTAGGCGGATGCTGCTGCTGAAAGATATGAGTCAGCTCATCCATAGATGTGGCAGCCTGCGGTGCTCCCTGAAAGGTCTGCATAAACTGCATAAAGCCTTCACGGAACTACGCCTCCGCGCCTGTGTCTGGTATAGCAGCTGGTGCCGCATCTGGCTCTGCTGAAGGATCAACTGGTTGCCCATGGCCCACCATCTCCAGAGTATAATCACCGCCGCTCTCCTAGAGAACAACTCACGGTTGTCTAGGCGGCATGACACTACCAGGTCAAAAGCACGCCTCAGATTCAATATTATTAAGGCTAAAATCGAAGGAACCACAAAGGAACAAGAGGAATAAGGCAATCAAAATTTTCAAAACAAGACTACACGGCGTGTAAAATGACTACACGGCGTATACTCGACTTTCCTTCCCCGGCCTGGGTCCTTCTACATGGCTAAGCCACACGGATTTCGTCGAACAAAACTACACGGCGTGTATAATATCTATATGGCGTGTACGGTGTTATTTTCCAACTGTCTGTGTCGTCTGTGACACGGCCGACTACTCGGCTTGACACCACATGGCGTGTTACACCCACACACGGCGTGTACACCACCGTGTTTCTCAGCCACACGGCTAAAACCACACAGTTTTTCCTCGGACAAGACTACACGGCGTATCCCAACGGTACACGGCGTGTTCAGGGAGAGGTGACATCGGCCCATGTTGTTAGTTACACGGCTGAGTCCCCAGGTCATACTACACGGCGCGTCTATAATTGACACAGCGTGTTCTGTCAAGGAGTTCACCGACCCGTGTTGTTAGTTACACGGCCGGACTCTGGGTCACACTACACGGCGTGTCCATTCGGTACACAGTGTGTTTTACCCAAGCCATTCCCTACCCCGTGTCGCCGCCCACACGGTTTGTGACACGGGAAGAGACTACACAGCGTGTACTAAGGGTACACGGCGTGTACTCAAAAATTTCATTTTTCTTCCCGAACAGAATAGAATACACAGCATGTATAAAAATACTACACGGCGTGTATACTGGGTTTCCGGACAGTATGCCTCAAAAACTTCCACGGAACCCAGAAATTACCAAAAAACAACACCTAAGTGTCAAATTCCGATCCGTGGGGGCCCATACTCTCCACGAATCAAAGTTTGACATCTTATATGTGTTATAACCAACAAACAGTCAATGATCCACCAAATTTCGGTCAATGGGGACCATACTCCCAAAAACCAAAGTTTGGTGTTCATTATAGAATAAGCTCACACAAGGAATATCCTATCACCGAGCAGGTATTTATCAAGCAGCTATCACAACAGCATGCTTTTCTAGCACAACAACATGTGAATTTCTAATGGACCTACATGGCATGGAAACTATGCATGGCATGTGATATCTAGCATGTGCATATATGATGTATGAGACGGCATACCCTCATCTCATCGGGTTGCAACTAAATAGAACTCATAGATAAATTATAATAGCACAATCACAAGTGCGTCACCCAACGGTGAAAACATATCAACCGTAAAATTGAAAAATCAATATATTCAAAAATATGAGGTAGACTGGCTTTTCCCTGTACACGGGTTAGCTACGCCCGGGCACAGCTTATTACCAACTACCGTTCGTCCTATCCCTGACTACGGCTCCAAATAGTAATTCAAAGAAAAGAACCCCTCTAATACCACTTTGTAACGTCCCAGACCCGGGTGCCACGCAACGGGTGCCCCGAGCCCGGTTCGCCACGTGACCTTAAGTGCATTTCCCCAAACTCCAGAGGCTGCTGACTAGCAGCGAGGGCCCAGGTCTGATAGTGGGGAAACTATGCCCTCATTTTTCGAAATGTAGCGCAGCGGAATTTAAATAAAACATACAACGACAGTGGAAGCAGTAAACATACACAACTGAAATAAACTACAGGAGTGGATATAACCAACAGTATATAAATGATGATGCTACATGTTTCAAGTTCTAAGAAAACAACCAGAACATGTCATACGTCAATATAGTACAACAAAATACAGAGTATAGAAAAACAAGAAAAACAGCTGGCAGCGGCATCACGAGCCTAGGCTCGGTCCCATGCCCTCCTAATCCTCAGCAACAGTCAAGTACCTGTATAGGGACTCTTGCCCCTATCTACACTTGCAGCAACGTAATCTGTTTGGGCCGAAAAGCGTGACCCAAACAGGGTGTGAGAAATATATCTCAGTAGAAACCCACCAAAGGCCCGTGCCCAACTGCGTGTAAGCATGCAACAACAGTGTGCAATAGTAAAATGCAATAAAGTAAGCAGCACTGAAAAGTAACTAACTTAACAATTAAATTGCCATTTTATTGTTCATTTAATTCATTTAATTTAGTAACATTTTTGTGCTCAATAGCACCAAGCCCTCAGGCCAACCAGAATCTCGCCCTCAGGCTAATATAGTAAAACCATGCCCTCAAGCTATACAGAATCTCGCCCTCAGGCATTGTAACATAATTCTCGTCCTTAGGCATACGAAGTGTCTCCCTCAGGCATAGAAGTCAAGCCCTCAGGCACAAAAGGTTTCCCTCAGGCAAAATAGGATGTTGCCCTCAGGATAATACATTCACGCCCTCAGGCTAATACATTCATGCCCTCAGGCTAATACATTCACACCCTCATGCTAATACATTCACGCCCTCAAGCTAATCACAACAACTCCCTCAGGCTAAACAGGTAATTGTGCCATGCCCAACATGTAAACAAGAAGTAAACAAGCAAATCCTCTCAAGGAAATTCTACAATTTCTACTTTAAAGGTATACCCTTGGGTATCTTGGCCAAACGGCTAAACAGTGAAACACACCCCTGGGGTGGTTCCGGATCCAAGCAATGATCCCAAACAGCATTTTTTTATTATCACAATTTAATCACCTATGCAATTCTAGGCGTTAAATATAGCAACGGCCTCAGCCACACGACACCCCAACATGAGTTCGTGGCACAAAAATGCACAAAAACACACAACAGTTGGAAAATAAACACAAAGCCACCTACCTTATTCGCCAACAAACATTATACCCGAACGTCGACTCCAGAAACTCTGAAGAATGGCATAGATCTGACGAAGAATGAAACCCATTCAAACGTAAATAACTTCCCCTCGGGAAATAATTGGTAAGAACGGTACCAGGAGAGGAGAGGGCTTACCTGTGTAGTTCTAACAAGATCGTCCGAAGCTGAAACGGATTCCAGATGAACACCCAGCGGATCTTCAAAGGGTCGGTCGTCCTCCTTGGCTCCAAAATGGCTCAAACGCCTCCTCTGCCAAATGAGGAGGCTACTGCCTATTTTAAGCCAAAAAAGAAAATTACACAGCGTGTACTTCTGAGTACATGGCATGTACTCCTTTCATTTAACTGTTCATTTGGCGGCACCGCCACACTGTTCATCCTTCGACATGAGTACACGGCATGTACTCCCAAGTACACAGCGTGTACTGTCTCCCAGCTGGTGGTGACTCCACCGCCTTACTGTTGAAGCCTGCCGACTGACTGCACGGCGTGTAAGGTACCACTACACGGCGTGTAGTTGGTTCCTAAACCCCTCGTCACCGACATGGCTACACGCCCCGTGTACTCATCCCAACACGGCCAAAAGTACACGGCGTGTGGAAAACGTACACAGCGTGTAGTTCCAAAATTTAGGATTTTTCCCCATTTTCCATATTTTCTCAAAAACACTTAAGAAAAAAGAAAAAGAAAAAGCTCGT
This sequence comes from Viscum album, assembly GCA_963277665.1. Classification (NCBI taxonomy): domain Eukaryota; kingdom Viridiplantae; phylum Streptophyta; class Magnoliopsida; order Santalales; family Viscaceae; genus Viscum; species Viscum album. The sequence goes on along the minus strand of OY728137.1, from coordinate 1,635,273,715 downwards.
ACCTCAAAAATAAGAACCGGGTTCTTACATATATATCATATTTATAGAAAATTTGGTTTATATTTTAATTTAAAATTAATATTATTTAAAAATATTGAATAATTAATATTAATAGACTTTTAATATCATTTTTTTATAAATATCATTTTTTTCAATTTAATATATATATAAAATAATAAATATTTAATTATTAATTAAAAAATTACTAAATATGTTATACTTAATGTTTCATTCAATAATTTCACACATATATATATATATATAATAAATTAATTCAATTTTATAGAGTCAAACATATACTAAAATAATAAATTGTTAATATTATTGTTTTATATTTTTATTTATTAGTATTTAATATTAAATATATTGCGTTTTTAATTGTTGAATTTTATTCGTTTTTTATATTTATATTTTTTATGTTTCCAAGGCTTTAGTTGAGTGGTACTCAACTATGGTACCACATTTGGCAGGTTCAGTGTTGAACTCTCAACCTGCACAAATTTGACCCTCCTCGTGGGTGTTTCATTTAGGTCAGTGAGATTATAGGGAGGCATAAAGTTTTAAGGTGTGTTCATAGAGGTAGTTTGGGGAAAAATTAGGAGGTATCCACCCTCAGTGGGGTAATATGAAATCGGGTCATGATTTGTGGTGGATGGCGGCAAGGAGCACAGGGGTGCGAGGGAGATTTTGATCCATAAGGGTGATGCCGACCATCAATGGTGATGAATGATGGCATCTGTCACGAGTGATATATTGCACATCCATGGGACACATATCTATGCCCATGGTTTCATGTCACTGCAAGCGAAGATGGCATTTCTCAAGTGGTCGGATTAAATAAGGCGGATGGTAAACAAGAAGATTCAGTGGTGGTGGTGTGGGGAGGTGGACTGATAACAACGACGGTGGGGGCTTGGCATGACCTCATGTAATGATATCATATTGAACATCAAGAGGTTTCTCTGTAGCTATCATTCATGTCGTTATGAGAATTTAGGTGGCCAGTTTGCACGGTGGATGACCACCTCAAGTGTGATAACTCAGGATGATGCCTTGATGGTAGAGGTGGGTCATGATAGAGGCACATAGTCAAGGGTTGTTGTGACAGAGATCAGACAGGGTGAAGATGGTGATCTTTGATAACGACAACGGTTGAGTGTGGATAGGGGTAAGAAGGTCATGCTTGGAATATCGATAACCAATGGCTCGCCCATTATTGAGCAGATGATGATGATGTGGTTGCACCAATACGACCAGTGATTAGTACAAGCCTACCGATGTGGGTGGAAAGCTAGAGGATTCGAGGTGATCAATAAGGTGGATTCGACAGACAACAAGAGCCATACGGGCTAAAAAAATTAAGCCTTTGGGATATGGTGAAAAGGTACTTCGGACCATCAAAAAATGATGGGGCCTATGGGCCATGTACTAAGGGTCTACAAGCCTATAATAAATAAAGGGATTGTTGGGTGAGTTATCCCCTTAGTGGGCTACGGTCTGCCCTTTCAGCATGTGTGTGTGAGGTGTATGTGTGTTTCATTGTAATTATACCCCCAAATAGATTATATATATATATATATAATATTATTTATTTCTTTTATTGATTAATATGTAATAAGTTCTTAATACATTTGTAATTTATATAATTAATATGTGTTATCATTTTCATTTAAACATAAATTCATTTTTATTCTTCTACAATTTATAAAATTAATAACACAAATTCATTTTTTATATTTTTTTTAATTAAATTTCACTCATTTTTAATATTCATTCATTTAATATTATCTATTTATTAATGATGTTAAGTTGTTTTTACATTTTTTATTATTTATTCATTTTAAATATTTATTCGTTTAATATTTTTTGTAATTTATTCTTTTATAATATTTTTTATATATAATTATTCATTAATATATTTAATATTTTTAATATACAAATATATTCATATATATATATATATATATCCATATATATAATATTTCCTTAAATGTGATTTATATAATTTAAAATATGTATTTACATTAAATAAGTCGTTTATTTAGTGAAAAATGGTTTATAATTTAAAATTAATATCAATTAATAATATTGACTAATTAGTATCGAGTAATCGACATTTAAGAAAATGTCATTTTTTTCAATTTAAAATATATCAAACTTCTGTTGCATTAATTTCATAAACACATATACGTAATTAATGAAAGTTTATATAGAAACATGATAAATCACTATTTTATTTAATATTTTATTGATAATAAATGATATAATTTCCTCACATTGTGTTAAATATGTTTAATTAGAAAGTATTTGGGATTATATCATTCATTTGAATATTTGATGAAAATTCCAGTTTTACCCTTTATAGTTTACTGTAGTATTTCGAAGATAAACATTTTTATATTTATTATTTGAAATTGAAATTTTGTGACAGTGTTCCTAACTTAATTATATACAACTTGTATTCATGACACTAGAGCTAAATAGTGCATTTGGTTGTTGAAAATGGGCCATGAAGTCAAGGTTGGGCTGGACTCTCCAGAATGGAGAAGCTTATGTATTTCGGCCATAACTCCTTCATCTGGTCCTATATTGAGCCCAAATTTGTATAGAAGATAGCGGACCAATATCCTCACATTTTATCCTTCTGTAAGGCCAGCCAATTCACGCGTTTTAGTAGTCAAATGGGCGGTTCAAATTGGCATAAAATATTTGGACGAGATTCCCCATTCACACTTGAAACCACTTTGAACCTAGCCTCCCCACCACTCTATAAATTGGTGTTTTTCTCATTTGGTGGGGTTGGTACTTGCATTGGAAAGTTTAGGGAAGAGGAGAAGTGGATCCACTCCAATTCTCCAACCACTTCAATAAGGGTAGCTCTGGAATCAAGGATCCCTTCGACGAAGCCTTCTTCTTCTCCTTCATGTTGTAATGATTTTGGTTATGTAATAAACTTCGTTGTTCTTATTTTATTTCTTCTCTATTCTTATATTTTGTTTAAATTTATTCTCTTAATCTTCCTCTTTGGGCTGTAATTCTTGAGTATAATATTTATTGGGTTATACCCATTATAAACCTTTGCACATGCAAAACGCTTCTACGATGATTACGCCACCCATGAAAGAGTAGTTCTTTTTAGTAATCGATCGACCTCTATCCTTATTCATTAATTTATTTTGAATAAATGAGATACTATAATTCACAAATTATGATATATTAATTTTGTTTTTAATTTAAATTAAACTAAGAAAGCAATTGAATAGTTAACACAAAACACATGAGGTCGGGAATTGTGTGAACTGTGAGAGCGCAAACTTAACCGGTAATTCAAAACCACACGGGATCAATTTGTAGAGTTAAAATATAATCCCTAAACTAAATTAATCCTCATTTCCAGAGTGGTTATGTGCCTTAATTTACCACTGACCATAATCTAATTTTAGAACATCAATCAAAGCAGGGTGTTGTGATTGCATGTTCCGAAGTTATCCTAAGGTTAAATTCACTTCAATCTCCGTGGTAAAGTTAATTCTCGTAGGGTTCGGGATTTAACAAATTAAGGGATAATAGTCAAGTGAATATTAATTTAAATTATAATGATTAATAAATTATATAATAGGTAGAGTTAGATCTATTATGCCTTTTAAATATTGTCTAAAAAACATCTTTTTGTTGTGTCATTTTAATTGAACTTCATTTCAAAACTAAAAACAAAACAAAATACAATCTTTTTCCAGTAAAATTCTTCTAGATTCATAAACTATAACCAACACTCATCCTTTAAAGTAGTGTTTTTATAATATTCTATTTTATTTGTTTTATAATACCTTTAATAAGTTGTTAAATTCACTTCCTCCTTTGAGAGACGACCTTGGTCAGCCACTCTGCTGCACCTAAGAACCCCAAAATCACATTAATCTTTTGAGGGCGCCCACGACAGCGCTCTATCAAATTGGCGCCATTTCTGGGGAGGAAAGTAATTATTTCAACCAATTAGAGGTATTTATTTTATTTTACATTTTATTCTATTCCTATCTTCTTTCTTCCTTCTTTACCCAATCTGATTTTTCTTCTTATTCTTTTATTTCCTTCTAATTCTTTTTAGAACATTAACTCAAACTTCTCATTTTTATTTTACTATGGTCCACTTTCTTTCTTTTCATTTTTATTTTATTTATGACATGAACTAATCCCGAAGATCTCTTAGATCTTGACCTTGAGATTGAACACATCCTTAGGGCACAAATCAGACATGTTCAATCTACGGGAAGTTTCAATATTCAACCAGTTGGTGAATTCCACTCTTCTGGAAACTTTTAAATTGGAAGAAATTCAAATTCAAACATAAAAGAGGAACCAATGGCTGGAAATAATGGAAAGGAACTTAATAGAACCATTCGATAATTGGTTGCACCAGATATTAACTATCAACCAAATTGTATTGCATACCCAAATATCGAATTAGACTTTGAATTGAAATATGCATTATTTCACCTTCTTCCAAAGTTTCATGGATTATCTGGTGAGGATCCCAACAAACACCTTAAGGAATTTAATGTGGTTTTCTCAAATTTAAAACCAAGAAATGTTTCTGAAGATCAAATTAAATTAATAGAATTTCCATTCTCACTTGATGGAGCTGCAAAAGATTCAATGTATTATTTGAAACCTGAAGATGTAACATGTTGGAATGATTTGAAACGTCTTTTATTGCAAAGATTTTTTCCAGCATCAAGGAAAAAATTCATTCGAAAGGAGATATCGGGGATCAAGCAAGCCCAAGGGGAGTCAATGTATGAGTACTGGGAGCGATTCAAGAAGTTGTGTGCAAGCTTCCCACATCACCAAATCAGTGAGCAATTACTCATCCAGTACTTCTATGAAGGACTCACACCTATGGAGAGAAGCATGGTAGATGTTGTGGTTAAAGGATCATTGGTGGACAAGACACCAGTAGTTGCACGTGTTTTGATTGACAAGATGGCCCAAAACTCCCAACTATTTGTTGATAGAGGTACACCACATGTTAGGGGAGTACATCAGGTAAGTCCTTCTTCTCTTGAAAGTCATTTTATTGATACTAAGTTGGAAGAATTGACCACTATGGTGAGGCAAATTGCTTTGGCACAAAAGACATCTCTACCCCCTCCTTCGATGCCTTGTGGTATTTGAACTGAGACAAGCCACCCAACTGACTGTTGCCCACAACTCCAAGAAACAGAAGATTGTGCAGCAGTGTTCCTTGGGAGACCATATCAGCAGCAACAACAACAACCATATCCCCCAAAGAAGTTTTATCCAGCATACAACCAAGGGTGGAAAGATCAGTCGGACATGAGGTATGGCTCTGGACAACAACAAAGGCCCCCCTTTCAACCAAACTTCCAGCAGCCTCCACCTTACCAACAGGGTTTCCAACAACCCCAAAGGAGATTTGAAGCTCAAACATCAACAAGTCAGCAACAAGGGAATCTCCAACACAAGGTAGACTCTAACACTGATGATCTTTTGAGACAAATTGTTCTTAATCAACAGAATGAGCTAAAGAGTCAAGGTTTGGAGCTGAGGGAGTTAAAGACTCAAATGAGCCATATTTCCACCGCCCTCCATGAACTTGTAAGTAAGAATTCCAGAAATCTACCTTCCCAACCCACTCCAAATCCAAAGGGGAATGTTAGTGCCATCACATTGAGAAGTGGGAAGAAAATGAACGATAAATCTGTACCTACCATTCCACCGGGATTCACCTTAACTCTATAGAAGCCGCATTCCATACCAACTGATGAGCAATACAAGGAGAAAGATAAAGGTAAGAAAAAGATTCACTATGTTCCTCCTAAACCCCTTCCTTTTCCAAACAGGGTTGTTCAAACCAAGAATATGGCTGAAGAAGCAATTCAAAAGGAGGTTTTGGACACATTCAAGCGTGTGGAGATCAACATTCCTCTACTTGAATCCATTAAGAAAATCCCAAGGTATGCCAAATTCTTAAAATAACTCTGCACCAATCGAAGAGGGCTCAAGGGAAATGAGAGGATCAACCTTGGAAGGAATGTCCTATCACTCATTACAACAACTCTAGAAATGCCAACAAAGTGCAAGGATCCCGGGACATTCACCATCCCATGTACCATAGGGGAGTTGCACTTCTTTGATCCTCTTTTTGATTTAGGAGCTTCAATAAATGTGATTCCTCACTCTGTATTCTCTTCCTTGCAGGTTGGTGAGTTGAATCCAACCAGAGTAGTAGTGCAATTGGCGAATAGAGATACGACATATCCAACGAGAGTCCTTGAGGATGTACTTTTCCGGTTAAGAGACATGATCTTTCCAGTAGACTTATGTTCTTAACATGGAGGATGATCAGGTAAGTTCTCATGCCCCCCATTATCTTAGGTAGTCTCTTCCTCAAAACTGCAAAAACTATCATAAATGTCAATGAGGGTACACTTTCCATGGAATTTGGAGATGAAGTTGTGATATTTAATGTTATGGATTCCATGAAGTACCCCTCAGAGAACTATTCTGCTTTTGTTATCTCCCATTTTTAACCACCAAGTAAAAACACCATGGAATTGGATTGTCCTATGCTTAGGGAGATTATGAGTATTGGTTCTAGTTTGATGTCTAAGAGTACTTCTACACCCATTTTTAAGGAATAAGACTCTCTAAGATTTGATTTTGAAATGGAATCATATTCTAATTTTGATCATGTGAACTCTGATTATGACATGGCTATTGATTATGCTGATGGATTTGGTGCTATATTTTCTGATTGTGATGATTTTTATTCTGATACTGATGTTCATTGTGCAGATATGTTTGTTGCATCAATTTCTCCATCCATACATCACCCCCTACATTCAAACTCAATCATTTGCCCCCAAATATTAAATATTCATACTTGCTGAGTGGTGATAGATTACCTGTTATCATTTCTAACAATCTCTCTTTTGAACATGAAGAAAAACTTTTGAATCTATTGAGAGATAACATTAGGGAAATTGGTTGGACATTGGAAGACATATCAGGTATTAGCCTCTCCATTTGCATGCATAGGATTCTCTTGGAGGATGGGGCTAAACCGGTGAGGCAACCACAAAGGAGAATCAATCCAACACATTTGGAGGTTGTTAAAAAAGAAGTTGCAAAATTGCTCGAGGAGGGTATAATCTATCCTATTTCATATTCTCATTGGGTAAGTCCAATTCAGGTTGTGCCTAAGAAAACTGGTTTCACTGTTTTAAAAAATTAAAATGATGAGTTAGTTCCTGTGAGAGTTCAAAACAGTTGGCGAGTGTGTATGGATTATAGGAAACTAAATCAATGCACTCGTAAGGACCATTTCCCACTTCCATTCATTGACCAGATGCTTGAGAGACTTGCAGGTAGGATGCATTATTGCTTCTAAGATGGTTTCTCTGGCTATTTTCAGGTTCCCATTGCAGTAGAGGACCAGGAGAAGACGACATTCACCTGACCATTCGGTACCTTTGCTTACAGAAGGATGCCATTTGAACTTTGTAATTCCCCAGGTACCTTCTAGAGATGCATGGTGAGTATTTTCTCAGATTTCATTGAGACCTGCATGGAGGTATTTATGGATTATTTTACAGTTTATGGATCTTCATTTGATGAATGACTCTCAAGTTTGGGTGATGTGTTGCATCGTTGTATTGAGAAGAATATGGTCTTAAATTTTGAAAAATGTCATTTCATGGTCGAAAAGGGAATTGTATTAGGTCATATAGTCTCACAACGTGGCATTGAAGTTCATAAATCTAAGGTAGACATTATTTCATCCCTCCCATATCCTATATGTGTGCGTGAGGTTCGATCATTCCTTGGACATTCTGGATTTTATCGACGCTTCATCAGAGATGTTAGTAAGATCGCTCTACCCTTATCTCGATTGCTTCAAAAAGATATTGACTTCAATTTTGATGATTCATGCAGGGTATCATTTGATGATCTAAAGAAGTGTATGACCACTCCACCGATCATACAGCCCCCGTGGTGGGACCTTCCATTTGAGCTTATGTGTGACACCTCCAACTTTGTGGTTGGAGCTGTCTTATCTCAGAGGGTGGAGGGACGTTCACATGTGATCGCCTATGCATCGAGGACACTGGATTCAGCCCAATCAAACTACACTACCACGGAAAATGAGTTTCTTGTAGTCATATTTTCTTTAGATAAATTCCGTTCATATTTATTGGGCTCTAAAGTAGTTGTTTTTTCTGACCATGCAGCTTTGAGGTACCTCCTAAAGAATCCAGATGCAAAGCTCATGCTGATTCGATGGATGCTCCTTCTTCAGGAATTTGATATTGAGATAAAGGACAAGAAGGGTTTAGAGAATTTGGTGGTAGACCACATGAGTAGGCTTACTCACACACTAGAGGATGACACCTTGGACTAGGTACCACTTCGGGACAATTTCCCTAATGAGCATCTTTATTCCATCTCAGGTACGCATCCTTGGTATGCAGATTTAGTTAACTACATTGTTTCCTCTGAAATCCCTGCAAATTTAAAGAAACATCATGTCCAAAAATTAAAAAGTGAGTCTAGGTTTTATGTGTGGGATGATCCTTACCTCTGACGCATGTGTAGTGACCAAGTCATTAGGAGGTGTGTTCTCGATCATGAGTTTGAGCCTGTTTTGCATTTCTGTCATACACTTGCTTGTGGTGGACACTTTGGACCCCAACTGATAGATAGGAAGGTTTTGGACTCTGTATTATATTGGCCTAGCTTGTTCCATGATGCCCATGTGTTTTGTAAGTCATGCTCTCATTGCCAACACACTGAGAATATTTCTAGGAGACATGAGATGACCCAATAACCCATACTATTCTGTGAGATTTTTGATGTATGGGGCATTGATTTTATGGGTCCTTTTCCTAGTTCATTTGGATTTTTGTACATTTTGGTTGCTGTTGATTATGTGATTAAATGGGTGGAGGCTAAGGCCACTAGGACTGATGATTCTCATGTTGTTGTGGACTTTGTCAAAGCACATATTTTTTGCAGGTTTGGAGTACCAAAGGCCATCATCAGTGACCAAGGGACACACTTTTTCAATTGGAATTTTTCTTCCCTCCTTCGAAAGTATGGGGTGACACACAAAATATCAACACTATACCACCCCAAAACAAATGGCCAGGCTGAGGTTTCAAATCATGAGTTGAAACAAATTTTGGAGAAAAATGTACAGCCAAATAGGAAGGATTGGAGCAAGCGCTTGGATGATGCATTGTGGGATTATAGGACAACATAAAATACCCCCATTGGTATGTCCCCATTTCGGATTGTGTTTGGGAAAGCATGACATCTCCCAGTGTAAGTCGAGCATCGGGCATATTGGGCTATAAAGAAATGCAACATGGAATTGGCCCAAGCTGGAATTCAAAGGAAGTTGAAAATTCAAGAGCTTGAGGAGATTCGACTATCATCATATGATAACTCAAGGCTCTACAAGGAAAGATCAAAAGCAGCTCATGAAAAAATGATCCAACAAAGGGATTTTCATGTTGGAGAGAAAGTCCTTCTCTACAGTTCACGACGGAAGCTAATGCCTGGTAAGTTGTGTTCCAGATTGTTAGGTCCTTATGTTATATCTAATGTTTTTTCATATGGTGTAGTGGAGATCACACAAGAGGACACTGGAAGGAGCTTTACAGTCAATGGGCAACTTTTGAAGAGATACATTGAGGGACTTCCTACTAATGTAGTGGATTTTATCACACTGCATGACCCCATCATCACTTGAGCACATCAGGTTGTTCCTAACCATTTCACTTTTATATTATTTGTCATATTTAAAAATTCTTCATTTCATGTTCATATATCATCTCATGGGTTCACATTGAGGAAAATTCAATATTTAAAATGTGGGGCAGGGAACCTTTTAGTTTAGTAATTTAAATTGTTTTCCAATTTAAAAAAACTAAAAAAATTGTGTGTTTTTCAAATATTGTGTGTTTATTTTTCAATTTTCTTTGTGTTTTTGAAATTTTTGAGCTGAAATGATTCTCATCACAATTTTGAAATGCATATCAATGAGTGAAACGATTTATCCTTTGAAACTAATCTTAAATGAATGCTGAAATGACTTTGTTTCAAGTTCAAATATTTAGTAATTTCATGAAAAGTACACTGAATTTTGAATCCCACGCCACATCTCACTATCTTTATATTTGAAATCACTTTCCTGTGAGGCTTATAAACCATTATTTTCATATTCTTTACATTCACCTCACTTCTTGAGAGAACCAAACCATGCTTGATTTAACCAGAATTTGATCTATTCATGTCAAAACTTGAGGGTTTGAGGTACTTATGTTTAAATGATTGAGGAATTTGTTTGGTATTAAAGCCTCTATTTCAAATAATCCTTTTTTATAATGGCCTACCTTGAATATTAAATCCTTTTATCCCTTAGAATCCATGCACAGCTTATTAGGTTAGCCACATTACAAGCCAATTTTCCCTATCCAACCAACTCTTGAAGTTAAATTGCATAATCTAGTTGAGCTTAAGTGTGGGGGAAGATGTTTTGTGTTGTGATACCACATTTTGTGATACTTTGGGTGGAAAATTAAATTTTGAAGAGATGTGTTTGCTGCTAAAGAAAGTCATTATATTGAAATCTGTGCCTTTTTTGGAGCTTTCATGACAAGTGAAGTTGTGCCTTTTCTGGAGCTTCTAATTGAGGTGGAAATTTGTGCCTATCTGGAGCTTTCAAGAAAATCATGTTTGAGAAGATTGACAATTTTTTATTCTGAAATGAATAATGGTGTAAACTTTTCATGACTTTTCATGATGATGGAGATGAATTTATACTCTGGGGATTAATGAGGAGACCATATTTAAGTGAAAATTAGATTAATTCAATTTTTCTTCAAAAAGAGTCAAGCCCTCCTTATTCAGCCTCAGAATTTTTCACATCTAAATCCTACCAACCGAAAGCCACAGAAAAACCCTGAAAATTCCTCATGATAAACATATTTCTTTGACTCACATCGGGTAGTGATGTAGTAATCTATCAAGCCTATGGATACCCATGTATGAGTTTGGATGAGAAAGACATTGCAAAAAAATTGATATTTGAGTGATGAGAGAAAATTCAAGCGAGGTAAGTGTTTTGTGCATGGGAGGATAAATGAAGTGGAAATATATTGAATGATATAAATAGAGAACTTGAAATAATTTTTTTTATGAGGCATGATATCTTTTTATTCTTGGTGTGAAATTTATTGATCTCAATGATATGTGTTTTAAAATTGGTTTTGATTTGATATTGATGTTTACTTGATATGAGGTTTTTCCCAGGAGTGAAAAAGGGTAAGTGTGGGGGAGTTGATAAATCACTATTTTATTGAATATTTTATTGATAATAAATGATATAATTTCCTCACATTGTGTTAAATATGTTTAATTATAAAGTATTTGGTATTATATCATTCATTCGAATATTTGATGAAAATTCAAGTTTTACCCTTTATAGTTTACTGTAGTATTTCGAAGATAAATATTTTTATATTTATTATTTGAATTTGAAATTTTGTAAAAGTGTTACTAACTTAATTATCTACAACTTTTATTCATGACACTAGAGATAAAAAGTTCATTTGGTTGTGTAAAATTGTCCATGAAGTCAAAGTTGGGATGGACTCTCCATAATGGAGAAGCTTCTGTATTTCGGCCATAACTCCTGCATCTAGGACTGTATTAAGCCCAAAGTTGTATAAGAGATAGAGGAACCATATTAGTACATTTTATCCTTCTGTAAGGCCGGCCAATTGACGAGTTTTGGTGGTCAAATTGGCGGTGAAAGTTGGCATAAAATATTTAGCCGAGATTCCCCATTCACACTTGAAACCACTTTGAACCTAGCCTCCCCAGCACTATATAAATTGGTTTTTTTCTCATTTGGTGGGGTTGGGATGTTAATTGGGGAGTTTAGAGAAGAGGAGAAGTGGATCCACTCCAATTATTCAACCATTTCAATAAGGGTAGCTCTTGAAGCAAGGATCCCTTCGACGAAGTCTTCTTCTTCTCCTTTATGTTGTAATGATTTTGTTTATGTAACAAACTTCGTTGTTCTTCTTTTATTTATTCTCTTTTCTTCTGTTTGGTTAAATTTCTTCTCTTAATGTCTATATTTGGGCTGGAATTCTTGAGTAAAAGCGTTATTGGGTTATACCCATTATAATCCTTTGCACATGCAAAACGCTTCTATGATTATTACGCCACCCATGGAAGAGTGGTTCTTTTTAGTAATCGATCGAACTCTATACTTCTTCATTCATTTATTTTGAATTAATGAGATACTACAATTCACATATTATGATCTATTAATTTAGTTTTTAATTTAAATGAAACTAAGCAAGAAATTGAATAGTTAACACAAAACACGCGAGGTCGGGAATTGTGTGAACTGTGAGAGCGCAACCTTAACCGGTAATTCAAAACCACACGGGATCAATTTGTAGAGTTCAAATATAATCCCTAAACTCAATTAATCCTCATTTCTAGAGTGGTTATGTGCCTTAATTTACCACTGACCATAATCTAATTTTAGAACATCAATCAAAGCAGGGTGTTGTGATTGCATGTTCCGAAGTTAGCCTAAGGTTAAATTCACTTCAATCTTCGTGGTAAAGTTAATTCTTGTAGGGTTTGGGATTTAACAAATTAAGGGATCATAATTAAGTGAATATTAATTTAAATTATAATGATTAATAAATGATTGAAGAGGTAGAGTTAGATCGATTACTCCTTTTAAATATTGTTTAAAAAACATCTTTTTGTTGTGTCATTTTAATCGAACATCATTTCAAAACTAAAAACAAAACAAAATACAATCTTCTTCCAGCAAACTTCTTCTAGATTCAAAAACTATAACCAACCCCCATCCTTTCAAGTAGTTTTTTTATTATATTCTATTTTATTTGTTTTAGAATACCTTTAATAAGTTGTTAAATTCACTTCCTCCTTTGAGAGACAACCTTGGTCAGCCACTCCGCTGCACCTAAGAACCCCAAAATCACATTAATCATTTGAGGGCGCCCACGACAGCGCCATATCAAATTGGTGTCGTTGTCGGGGAGGCAAGTAATTATTTCAACCAATTATAGGTATTTATTTTATTTTAAATTTTATTCTCTTCCTCTCTTCTTTCTTCCTTCTTTACCCAATCTGATTTTTCTTCTTCTTCTTTTATTTTCTTCTACTTATTTTTTGGACCATCAACTCAAACTTCTCATTTTTATTTTACTATGGTCCACTTTTTTTCTGTTCATTTTTATTTGATTTATGACATGAACTAATCCTGAAGATCTATTAGATCTTGACCTTGAGATTGAACGCAGCCTTAGGGCACGAATCATACATTCTCAATCTACAGGAAGTTTCAATATTCAACTAGTTGTTGAATTCATCTCTTCTGGAAACATTGAAATTGGAAGCAATTCAAATTCAAACATAAAAGAGGAACCAATTGCTGGAAATAATGGAAATGAACTTAATAGAACCATTCGAGAATTGGCTGCACCAAATATTAACTATCAACCAAATTGTATTGCATACACAAATCTCGAATCAGACATTGAATTGAAATCTGGATTAATTCACCTTCTTCCAAAGTTTCATGGCTTATCTGGTGAGGATCCCAACAAACACCTTAAGGAATTTAATGTGGTTTGCTCAAATTTAAAACCAAGAAATGTTTCTGAAGATCAAATTAAATTAAGAGCATTCCCATTCTCACTTGATGGAGCTGCAAAATATTGGATGTATTATTTGCAACCTGAAGATGTAACATGTTGGAATGATTTGAAACGTCTTTTCTTGCAAGGATTTTTTCCAGCATCAAGGACAACATCCATTCGAAAGGAGATATCGGGGATCAAGAAAGCCCAAGGGGAGTCAATGTATGAGTACTGGGAGCGATTCAATAAGTTGTGTGCAAGCTTCCAACATCACCAAATCAGGGAGAAATTACTCATCCAGTACTTCTAAGAAGGACTCACACCTATGGAGAGAAGCATGGTAGATGCTGCAGCTAGAGGAGCATTGGTGGACAAGACACCAGTAGCTGCACGTACGTTGATCAACAAGATGGCCCAAAACTCCCAACAATTTGGTGATAGAGGTACACCACATGTCAGGGGAGTACATTAGGTAATTCCTTCTTCTCTTGAAAGTCATTTTATTAATAATAAGTTGGAATAATTGACCACTATGGTGAGGAAAATTGCTTTGGCACAAAAGACATCTATACCCCTCCTTCAAGGCCTTGTGGTATTTTCACTGAGACAAGCCACCCAACTGACTGTTGCCCACAACTCCAAGAAATAGAAGATTGTGCAGCAGTGTTCCCTGGGAGACCATATCAGCAGCAACAACAACAACCATATCCCCAAAAGAAGTTTGATCCAGCATACAAACCAGGGTGGAAAGATCATTCAGATATGAGGTATGGCTCTGGACAACAACAAATGCCCCCTTTTCAACCAAACTTCCAGCAGCCTCCACCTTACCAACAGGGTTTCCAACAACCCCAAAGGAGATTCGAAGCTCAAACATCAGCGAGTCAGCAACAAGGGAATCTTCAACACTAGGTAGACTCTAACACTGATGATGTTTTGAAACAAATTGTTCTTAATCAACAGAATGAGCTAAAGAGTCAAGGTTCAGAGCTGAGGGAGTTAAAGACTCAAATGAGCCAGATTTCCACCGCCCTCTATGAACTTGTAAGTAAGAATTCCGTAAATCTACCTTCCCAACCCACTCCAAATCCAAAGGGGAATGTTATTGCCATCACATTGAGAAGTGGGAAGTAAATGAATGATAAATCTGTACCTACCATTCCACCAGGATTCACCTCAACTCAAGAGAAGCCGCATTCCAAACCAACTGATGAGCAATCCAAGGAGAAAGATAAAGGTAAGAAAAAGATTGGTGATGTTCCTCCTAAACCCCTTCATTTTTCAAATAGGGTTGTTCAAACCAAGAAGATGGATGAAGAAGCAATGCAAAATGAGGTTTTGGACACATTCAAGCGTGTGGAGATCAACATTCCTCTACTTGAAGCCATTAAGAAAATCCCAAGGTATGCCAAATTCTTAAAAGAATTCTGCACCAATCGAAGAGGGCTCAAGGGAAATGAGAGGATCAACCTTGGAAGGAATGTCTCGGCACTCATTACACTAACTCTAGAAATGCCAACAAAGTGCAAGGATCCTAGGACATTCACCATCCCATGTACCATAGGGGAGTTGCACTTCTCTGATGATCTTTTTGATTTAGGATCTTCAATAAATGTGATGCCTCACTCTGTATTCTCTTCCTTGCAGGTTGGTGAGTTGAAGCCAACAAGAGTAGCAGTGTAACTGGCGAATAGAGCTACGACATATCCAGCGGGAGTCTTTGAGGATGTACTTGTCTGGGTAAGAGACATGATCTTTCCAGTAGACTTCTATGTGCTTAACATGGAGGATGATCAGGTAAGTTCTCATTCCCCCATTATCTTAGATAGGCCCTTCCTCAGAACTGCAAAAACTATCATAAATGTCAATGAGGGTCAACTTTCCACGGAATTTAGAGATGAAGTTGTGATATTTAATGTTATGGATTCCATGAAGTACCCCTCAGAGGACCATTCTTCTTTTGTTATCTCCCATTTTGAACCACCAAGTAAAAACACCATGGAATTGGATTGTACTATGCTTAGGTAGATTATGAGTATTGGTTCTAGTTTGATGTCTAAGAGTACTTATACACCCGTTTTTAAGGAACAAGACTCTCTAAGATTTGATTTTGAAATGGAATCATATTCTGATTTTAATCATGTGAACTCTGATTATGACATGGCTATTGAGTATGCCGATGTATTTGGGGCTTTATTCTCTGATTGTGATGATTTTTATTCTAATAATGATGTTCATTGTGAAGATATGTCTGTTTCATCAATTTCTCCATCCATACGTCACCCCCCTACATTGGAACTCAATCCTTTGCCCCCAAATATTAAATATGCATACTTTCTGAGTGGTGATATATTACCTGTTATAATTTCTAACAATCTCTCTTTTGAACATGAAGAAAAACTTTTGAATCTATTGAGATATAACATTAAGGAAATTGGTTGGACATTGGCAGACATATCTGGTATTAGCCCTTCCATTTTCATGCATAGGATTCTCTTGGAGGATGGGGCTAAACCGGTGATGCAACCACAAAGGAGACTCAATCCAACACTTTTGGAGGTTGTTAAAAAAGAAGTTGTAAAATTGCTCGAGGCAGGTATAATCTATCCTATTTCATATTCTCAGTGGGTAAGTCCAATTCAGGTTGTGTCTAAGAAAATTGGTTTCACTGTTTTAAAAAATGAAAATGATGAGTTAGTTCCTGTGAGAGTTCAAAACAGTTGGCGAGTGTGTATTGATTATATGAAACTAAATCAATGCACTCGTAAGGAACATTTCCCACTTCCATTCATTGAGAAGATACTTGAGAGACTTGCAGGTAGGATGCATTATTGCTTCTTGGATGGTTTCACTGGCTATTTTCAGGTTCCCATTGTAGCAGAGGACCAGGAGAAGATGACATTCACCTGCCCATTCGGTACCTTTGCTTACAGAAGGATGTCATTTAGACTTTGTAAGGCCCCAGGTACCTTCCAGAGATGCATGGTGAGTATTTTCTCAGATTTCATTGAGACATGCATGGAGGTATTTATGGATGATTTTACAGTTTATGGATCCTCATTTGATGAATGTCTCTCTAGTTTGGGTGATGTGTTGCATCGTTGTATTGAGAAGAATCTGGTCTTAAATTTTGAAAAATGTCATTTCATGGTCAAAAAGGGAATTGTCTTAGGTCATATAGTCTCACAACGTGGCATTGAAGTTGATAAATCTAAGGTAGACATTATTTCATCCCTCCCATATCATACATGTGTGTGTGAGGTTCGATCATTCCTTCGACATGATGGATTTTATCGACGCTTCATCAGATATTTTAGTAAGATCGCTCTACCCTTATCTCGATTTCTTAAAAAAGATATTGACTTCAATTTTGATGATTCATGCAGGTTATCATTTGATGAGCTAAAGAAGTGTCTGACCACTCCACCGATCATACAGGCCCCGCGGTGGGACCTTCATTTTGAGCTTTTGTGTGACGCCTCTAACTTCACGGTTTGATCTATCTTATCTCAGAGGGTGGAGGGACGTTCACATGTGATCGTCTATGCATAGAGGACACTGGATTCATCCCAATCAAACTACACTACCACGAAAAAGGAGTTTCTTGCATTCATATTTGCTTTAGATAAATTCTGTTCATATATATTGGGCTCTAAAGTAGTTGTTTTTTCTGACCATGCATCTTTGAGGTACCTCCTAAAAAAGCTAGATTCAAAGCCCAGGCTGATTCGATGGATGATCCTTCTTCAGGAATTTTGTATTAAGATAAAGACAAGAAGGGTTCAGAGAATTTTGTGGCAAACCACATGAGTAGGTTTACTCACACACTAGAGGATGACACCTTGGACCAGGTACCACTTCGGGACACTTTCCCTGATGAGCATCTTTATTCCATATCAGGTACGCATCCTTGGTATGAATATTTAGTTAAATACATTGTTGCCTCTGAAATCACTGCAAATTTAAAGAAACATCAAGTCCAAAAATTAAAAAGTGAGTCTAGGTTTTATGTGTGGGATGATCCTTACCTCTGGCGCATGTGTAGTGACCAAGTCATTAGGAGGTGTGTTCCCGATCATGAGTTTGAGTCTGTTTTGCATTTTTGTCATACACTTGCTTGTGGTGGACACTTTGGACCCCAACGGATTTCTATGAAGGTTTTGGACTCTGGATTATATTGTCCTAGCTTGTTCCATGATGCCCATGTGTTTTGTAAGTCATGCTCTCATTTCCAACACACTGGGAATATTTCTAGGAGACATGAGATTCCCCAACAACCCATACTATTCTGTGAGATTTTTGATGTATGAGGCATTGATTTTATGGGTCCTTTTCCTAGTTCATTTATATTTTTGTACATTTTGGTTGCTGTTGATTATGTGAGTAAATGGACGGAGGCTAAGGCCACTAGGACTGATGATTCTCATGTTGTTGTAGACTTTGTCAAAGCACGAATTTTTTGTAGGTTTGGAGTACCAAAGACCATCATCAATGACCAAGGGACACACTTTTTCAATAGGAATTTTTATTCCCTCCTTCGAAAGTATGGGGTGACACACAAAATATAAACACCATACCACCCCCAAACAAATGGTCAGGCTGAGGTTTCAAATCGTGAGTTGAAACAAATTTTGGATAAAACTGTACAACCAAATAGGAAGGATTGGAGCAAGCGCTTGGATGATGCATTGTGGGCTTATAGGACAGCATACAAGACCCCCATTGGTATTGTCCCCATTTCGGATTGTGTTTAGGAAAGCATGTCATCTCCTAGTGGAAGTCGAGCATCGGGCATATTGGTCTATAAAGAAATGAAACATGGAATTGGCCCAAGCTGGAATTCAAAGGAAGTTGAAAATTCAAGAGCTTGAGGAGATTTGACTGTCATCATATGAGAACTAAAGGCTCTACAAGGAAATATCAATAGCATCTCATGACAAAATGATCCAACAAAGGGATTTTCATGTTGGAGAGAAATTCCTTCTCGACAGTTCACAACTGAAGCTAATGCTTGGTAAGTTGCGTTCCAGATGGTTAGGTCCTTATATTGTATCTAATTTTTTTCCTTATGGTGCAGTGGAGATCACACAAGAGGACACTGGAAGGAGCTTTACAGTCAATGGGCAATGTTTCAAGAGATACATTGAGGGACTTCCTACTAATGCAGTGGATTTTATCACACTGCATGACCCCATCATCACTTGAGCACATCAGGTTGTTCCTAACCCTTTCACTTTTATATTATTTTTCCTATTTAAAAATTATGAATTTCATGTGAATATATCATCTCATGGGTTCACATTGAGGACAATGCAATATTTTAAATGTGTGGGAGGGAACCTTTTAGTTTAGTAATTTAAATTTTTTTCCTATTTAAAAAAAACCAACAAAATTTCTGTGTTTTTCAAATTTTGTGTGTTTATTTTTCAATTTTCTTTGTGTTTTTGAAATTTTTGAGCTGAAATGATTCTCATCACAATTTTGAAATGCATATCAATGAGTGAAACGATTTATCCCTTGAAACTAAGCTTAAATTAATGCTGAAATGACTTTGTTTCAAGTTCAAATATTTAGTAATTTCATGAAAAGTACACTGAATTTTGAATCCTATGCCACATCTCACTGTCTTTATATTTGAAATCACTTTCCTTCGAGGCTTCTAAACCATTATTTTCATATTCTTTACATTCAACTCACTTCTTGAGAGAACCAAACCATGCTTGATTTAACCATAATTTGATCTATTCCGGTCAAAACTTGAGGGTTTGAGGTACTTATGTTTAAATGATTGAGGCATTTGTTTGGTATTAAAGCCCCTATTTCAAAGAATCCTTTTTTATAATGGCCTACCTTGAATATTAAATCATTTTAGCCCTTAGAAGCCATGAACAGCCTATTAGGTTAGCCACATTACAGGCCAATTTTCCCTATCCAACCAACTCTTGAAGTTAAATTGCATAATCTAGTTGGGCTTAAGTGTGGGGTAAGTTGTCTTGTGTTGTGCTACCACATTTTGTGATACTTTGGGTGGAAAATTAAATTCTGAAGATATTTTTTTGCTGCTGAAGAAAGTCATTATATTGAAAGTTCTGCCTTTTCTGGAGCTTTCATGACAAGTGAAGTTGTGCCTTTTCTAGAGCTTCTAATTGAGGTGGAAAGCTGTGCCTATCTGGAGCTTTCAAGAAAATCATGTTTGAGAAGATTGACAATTTTTTATGCTAAAATGAAGAATGGTGTAAACTTTTCATGACTTTTCATGATGATGAAGCTGAATTGATACTATGGGGATTAATGAGGATACCATATTTAAGTGAAAATTAGATTAATGCAATTTTTCTTCAACAAGAGTCAAGCCCTCCTTATTCAGCCTCAGAATTTTTCACATCTAAATCCTACCAACCGAAAGCCACAGAAAAACCCTGAAAAGTCCTCATGATAAACATATTTCCTTGACTCACATCGGGTAGCGATGTAGGAATCTATCAAGCCTATGGTGACCCTTGTATGAGTTTGGATGAGAAAGTCATTGCAAAAAAATTGATATTTGAGTGATGAGAGAAAATTCAAGTGATGTAAGTGTTTTGTGCATGGGAGGATAAATAAAGTAGAAATATATTGAATGATATAAATGGAGAACTTGAAATAAGGTTTTTTATGAGGCATGATATCTTTTTATTCTTGGTGTGAAATTTATTGATCTCAAGAATATGTGTTTTAAAATTGGTTTTGATTTGATATTGATGTTTACTTGATATGAGGTTTTTCCCAGGAGTGCAAAAGGGTAAGTGTGGGGGAGTTGATAAAACACTATTTTATTGAATATTTTATTGATAATAAATGATATAATTTCCTCACATTGTGTTAAATATGTTTAATTAGAAAGTATTTGGGATTCGATCATTCATTTGAATATTTGATGAAAATTCCAGTTTTACACTTTATAGTTTACTGTAGTATTTCGAAGATAAATATTTTTATATTTATTATTTGAATTTGAAATTTTGTAACCGTGTTCCTAACTTAATTATATAAAACTTTTAGTCATGACACTATAGTGTTTACTTCAATTAATGAAATTTTGAAATTTTTATCTTTAAAAAATGGAATTATTCCATCTACTTATATTGGGTAAGATCAAGCCCCAACCATTGTTGGTGGGATGGTAAGGGTTTGAGGGTGTGATGGGAAGTTATGGGGTCAACTCCCAGGGGTTGTAATTTAATAAACTTTTCTTTCTTTCATTGTGTTCTGTGATAAAAGATGTAATCGACTAGGTATATTGGGTATGACTGAAAATAATGTGTGAGGGTAAAGAGTGTTAGAAATACAAATGGAACACCAAATCCCCTAACAATGGCAGAGCCTCGAAGATTCACAGAAAATCAAGAGCTGCCATGAGAACACATCAAGATGTGTAGGAAGATAAGCTGAAACAAGTAGAAACCTTAGATTAAAAGGGGGAGACCCTAATCAATATCCAGTTAAAATCCTTACATGGATTGCCATGGTGTGCAAGTGCAGGCGAGTATCAAGTGGGCCAAAAGGCCAAGACCAAATTGGAGAGGCCCATGTGGAAGTAAAACAGCCCAACAACATAAAATAAATGATTATTTAAAATAAAACACAACATTTTTCATGAAAGGTATGTTTAAAAAAATTAAAATAGGAAAAATATAATAAAGAAAAATTCAATATGAAAACATAATTGAATTCCAAAATTCACAAATCTTGACCATTTTCAATTGAAATTGTCATTGTTCTTACACCTATGGTTATATAATATGAACCAAGTTCAATATATCTAAAAAAACCTTTAACTTAGATAATACCATGACTTTATTCAAACTATCATATGGGTTTATGTCATTTTGTATCTTCTTGACACATACGGTTCCTAATTCTATAATATATAGGATAGTTATAATGTACACAAGGAACGAAAAACGTCTCGGGACTCGACCCCATAACACACACCCCAAACCCCTCCCACCCCAACCACACTGCACGCACTGCAGAGGGATTCCTGATTCTATAATATCTCTAATAAAATGTAGTCTAATATCAATATGTTTTGATTAACCATGACATACTATGTTCTACTAACAAAATAAATACAAATTGCATAATTAAAAATATTGAGTTCAAAAGAGAAGCCTTTAATCCATAGGGCTTCTTTAACTACATCGGTCAAGGAAATGTACATAGATTATATGGTTGAAATAGCAACCACAGATTACATGTTTTATTTCTAGGAAATGGAACCACCATAAGAAATAAACACATAACCAGTTAATGAATTATGAGTGTAAATATTTTTAGCATAGTCAACATCAATATAGAGAGAAATAATTTCAGCAATATCCATGTTTCTACCATAACATAATGAAATATTTGAACTACAAGAGAGTTGTGTTAAAATCCACTTAAGTTAATTCCAATGTGGCTTACCAGGTGAATCCATTAATATGCTAAGAGTGTATATTAAATATACTGTAACACCCCGACCCCAGTTACCCATAGTCGGTGCATTATTATGTAACATTGGCATGATCACAAAAGATCAAGTCTCGAAAGACCGATTAGTTTAGTAGCCTTGGAAACACTAGATACATTCATAAATGTTACAATACATCATAAAGTGAAAAACTACAATAACATGGCCTCCATAGTCCACACTCATATCCCCTTCAGACTATCCCTACAGGTCATTCATAAAATACTTCTTCACATCCTGGAAAAATTAAAACATTGAAAGGGGTGAGCTCAGATGCTCAGTAAGGATAACAATATAGCAGAAGCTTTCATAAATAAATATAAACATTTAAGGCAATGTATAACTAAAAAAAAAGCCTTTTAAACTTCAACTTCAGCATAATATGGCAAAAATAAAATGAAATAATGCCATTTAATTATTCACATGGATATTCTACTAGTCGAATAATCACATGCAATATCAATAACCACTTTCATAATGATGGAATGCATAATGCCAGACTATCATAACCATGTAGCCAAGGCCTCGTTCCAAGACTACAAATAAGATTTTGTCAAGGCCTCATGCCAAGACACTAGTTTTTCTCATGATACCTACCTATGCATCGAGGAGCTATAGCGGGCTCCACCCATCACTTATTAAGTCCAATTCATTCCTCATATGAATAGGTTTAAACATATCATAAACCATAACATAATCGTATCACATAAAACATGCATAAAGGAAACATAACATTTTCACATTTCAATCACAAGATATCAATACAACACATTGATATAATAAAAACATTATCAAAACAATTTTCAATACCAAAATAAAAGAAACTTAAAACGTGGTATTTATTTTTCATTTAAAAAAAGTTATGGCTTGTAGAGGAAGCCGAAACTCAAATAATGGTCACGGTGGCGGAGAAGTCGTTGTCACCGCATACGTAAGACAAAACATTCCTTTTGTCGTTTAGTAAAAACGCTTCATATAAAAATATTCCTTTTGAATAAAAGTAAAAGTAAAAGGGGTTTATACACCGTATAAATTAAATTTGTGTATAAAACAAAATATTCCTCAATGAAAGGAGATTGAGACAAAGTCCCTTACCTCGTGTCAGACTTTACTCGACCGTTCTTTAACCTCCTGAATAATAAACTAGAGTTAATTTATAATTGATTATAAAACTTTTTCAAGTTAATTATTCCTTTTATATCACTTATTACCATGTTATGAACATTATTTAATTATTTAAGTTAATAATGGTCGTTTTGTCGATCTTTGGTACATGAGTCAAAAATAAACTTCTTAAAATTACAAGTTGTTCATGTGGTAAAATATCCATTATATCAAGAATTATATTCATGATGTAGATATCACATATATCATATATATCCAGTATATATATGCATTTATTATATTACATAACATTTAGAGGTAAGAAATTAAATGCACCATTCATGGAGACGGTAAGCCGTACGTACGCATGAACGCTACTTTCATTTCTATTTCATATTTAATGGAATTAATAATAATTATATAAAGGTGTATTATAATTCTAGTATAATATCATATATAATATCATTTACTCCATCCTTTATACGTCCCAAATATGTAATTAATGATTCAAATCACTTTGAGGGGGCGGTAGTCCGCACTTCCTAAAATGAAATTATCGCGTTTACCCATAATGGAAATCATAAAGGCATGCCATAAATGAAAAATACAGAATCATAAGGAAAAAATAGAAATAATATATATCATATATAAATATATTTACATATTAATGGTCACCATGAGAGGTGATAAAAGAATATTGAACAATCATCGTTTCGTGAGGCAATAATTCACCACCCACAGAAACAATATATTCTTTAACCATTGGACAAAGGTGTGTGTAAGTGTAAATAAAATAATTCCCATAAAAACATCCTAGTATATTGAATATACTGGTTTTGTTACAAAATAAAGGAATAAAAAGAGTTTAAGGGGTTGGAGAAGCAAAATAAAACAAAAGAACATAAGAGAATACATTACCTTATAATCGGGTAACTCTTTTTGATTTGAGACAAAGGCTTCCTTGGGAAGACTTATGCCCAATGTGAGGCTTCTATGAGTAATAGAGGGAAGTTTATAGAGTATTTGGGAAGAGTTTGGCCGAGAAAAATGGCTTTTATGGTATGAATAAGGTGGTAGAGGTGGGGGACTTTTATAAGAGGAGAGGAGGGGCACTCTTGGAATGTCATGAAATGCTACATTATTATATATTGAGTTTCGGATTTTAAAGGTCCCAAAATTATTTATTTCGAGGATAAGGTGATAATTGTTCTAAATCTACTCATCCAATAGGTTTTGGACAAGTTTAAGTCTTATAGTTTACATTATCTTTTCATTTTATTTAAATCGTTAATTAATGAGGTAATCGATGCATCATCATGGTGTCATAAAAAATTTAATTTATTTAAAGTCTAAAAATTATAAAAAAAATATCATGATGTAGGAAATATTTTTAGCTTTCCAATGAATATTTATAGTCGAAAAGTTAACTTATATAACCCCATGTAATAATTTTTTTAGTAAAATAACACATGTTTGTGACAATTTTATTTTTACTTTAAATAAAAAGTTGTTAATGTCATTTTCTTATCCAAGTGGATCCATGGGGTCCCTAAGTTGACTCATGGATTGTCTTGGTCTGACATGACTCATCCAATAAGGGTAGGAAAAGTGTAAAGGTAATTTCATATTAACATTATATTTACCTTAAATTACACTAATTACCTTTAATCGCGATTAATAGAACTTAAAAGTTAATATTCACCAAAAATTATTTTAATCCCATTGAACCAAATTTTACTTCCTAATGAAAATAATGTATGTAAGATTTTTTAAATTCAATTCAAAGAAGCAGTAAAATTTCATTTAAACGAAAAATCAGTTTTTTAACTACCACTTAGTGGTTTCACTATTCATCAAAAATTGAAGTTTTTCAGAAAAATACCAAAAATTCACCCTAAGATATAATTGATATTCTGAATTAAAAAATGATGTCTATTTTAAAAAATTACAAACATATAAGTTTCATTAATTAATTTTATAATTAATTCCCGTTGTCAAAACAAATAGCATGGTTTTAAGAAAAAATATCAATCAAAAGATTGACAATTGTTTATGTCCAATTTCAAAGTGAAATTAATTCTAATGACCACCATTGGATAAAATATTAAAAGTATATTATAATTATACTTTAAAACCACTCAATATTATAATTTATCACTATAAATTATTTTTATTAAAAAAGTTGTTTTTAAGTATTTTTCACTATTCATCGAAAATTGGGAGTTCTCAGAAAAACACCAAAAAATCAACATAGGCTAGTTTCGATATTACGAATTCAAAAATGATTTCCATTTTGAAATATAAAATTTATATAATTCAAAAATTGGGTATTACTATTCATAACGGATACTTTGATTGGTCGCGGTGTGTTAGAATCTCAAACTAGCGTATAATGAAAGCTATTGCATTATTTAAAGAGAAGCGTATTGTGGAAGCTTGGGGTGTTACATTCTCCCCTCCTTCAAGACTACAAATAAGATTTTGTCAAGGCCTCGTTCCAAGACACTAGTTTATCTCTTGAGACCTACCGATGCATCGAGGAGATATAGCGAGCTCCACCCGTCACTTATTAAGTCTAATGCATTCCTCATATGAACAGGTTTAAACATATCATAAACCATAACATAATTGTATCACATAAAACATGCATAAAGGAAACAAAAAATTTCCACATTTCAATCACAAAATATCAATACAACACATTGATATAATAAAAACATTATCAAAACCATTTTCAATACCAAAATAAAAGAAAATTAAAACTTGGTATTTATTTTTCATTTAAAAGAAGTTATGGCTTGTAGAGGAAGCCGAAACTCAAATAATGGTCACAGTGGCGGAGAAGTCGTTATCACCGCATACGTAAGACAAAACATTACTTTTGTTTTTTAGTAAAAACGCTTCATATAAAAATATTCCTTTTGAATAAAAGTAAAAGTCAAAGGGTCTTATAAACCGTATAAAAGAAAGTTGTGTATAAAACAAAATATGCCTCAACGAAAGGAGATTGAGACGAAGTCCCTTACCTCGTGTCAGACTTGACTCGACCGTTCTTTAACATCCTGAATAATAAACTAGAGTTAATTTCTAATTGCTTAATAACCTTTTTCAAGTTCATTATTCCTTTAATATCACTTATTACCATGTTATGAACATTATTTAATTATTTAAGTTAATAACGGTCATTTTGTCGATCTTTGGTACTTGAGTCAAAAATAAACTTCTTATAATTACAAGTTGTTCATGTGGTAAAATATCCATTATATCCAGAATTATATTCATGGTTTAGATATCATTTATATAATATATATCTAGTATATATATGCATTTATGATATTACATAACATTTAGAGGTAAGAAATGAAATGCACCATTCATGGAGACGGTAAGCCGTACGTACACATGAACGCTACTTTAATTTCTATTTCGTATTTAATGTAATAAAATAATAATAATATAAAGGTGTATTATAATTCCAGTATAATATCATATATAATATCATTTACTCTATCCTTTACACGTCCCACATATGGCATTAACGATTCAAATCACTTTGAGGGGGCGGTAGTCCGCACTTCCAAAAATGAAATTATCGCGTTTACCCATAATGGAAATCATAAAGGCATGCCATAAATGAAAAATACAGAAGTATAAGGAAAACATAAAAATAATATATATCATATATAAATATAGTTACATCTTAATGGCCACCATGAGAGGTGTTAAAATAAGATTGAACAATCATCATTTCGTGAGGCAGTAATTCTCCACCCACAGAAACATTGTGTTCTTTAACCATTAGACAAAGGTGTGTGTAAGTGTAAATAAAATCCTTAACAAAACAACATCCTAGTATATTTAATATATTTTTATTGTTACAAAAGAAATAAATAAAAATATTTTAAGGGGTTTTAGAAGAAAAATAAAACAAAAGAACATAAGAGAATACATTACCTTAAAATCGGGTAACTCTTTATGATTTGAGCCAAAGGCTTCCTTGGGAAGACTTGTGCCAAATTTGAGGCTTCTAGGAATAATAGAGGAAATTTGAGAGAGTATTTGGTCAGATTTTGGCCGAGTGAAATGGATTTTATGGTGTGAATAAGGTGGTAGAGGTGAGGGCCTTTTATAAGAGAAGAGGAGGGGCACTCATGGAAAGTCATGAAATGTTACATTATTATATAATTATTTTCGGATTTTAAAGGTCCCACAATTATATATTTCTAGAATAATGTGGTAATGGTTCTAAATATACTCATCCAATAGGTTTTTTATAAGTTTAAGTCTTATATTTTACATTATCTTTTCATTTTATTTAAATCGTTAATTGATGAGGTAATAGTTGCATCATCATGGTATCATAAAAAATTTAATTTATTTAAAGTCTAAAAATTATAAAAAACTATAATGATGTAGGAAATATTTATATCTTTCCAATGAATATTTATAGTCAAAAATTTAACTTATATAACCCCATTTAATAATTGTTTTAGTAAAACAACACATGTTTGTGACAATTTTATTCTTACATTAAATAAAAAGTTGTTAATGTCATTTTCTTATCCAAGTGGCTCCATGGGGTCCCTAAGTTTACCCATGGATTGTCTTGGTCTAACATGACTCATCCAATAAGGTTAGGAAAAGTGTAAAGGTAATTTCATATTATTATAACATTATATTTACCTTAAATTACACTAATTACCTTTAATCGCGATTAATAGAACTTAAAAGTTATTATTCACCAAAAATTATTTTACTCCCATTGAACCACATTTTACTTCCTAATTAAAATGATGTATGTAATATTTTTTAAATTCAATTAAAAGAAGCGGTAAAATTTCATTTAAACGAAAAATCAGTTTTTTAACTACCACTTAGTGGTTTCACTATTCATCAAAAATTGAAGTTTTTCAGAAAAATACCAAAAATTCACCCTAAGCTATAATTGATATTCTGAATTCAAAAATGATGTCTATTTTAAAAAATTCCAAACATATAAGTTTCATTAATTAATTTTATAATTCATTCCCGCTGTCAAAACAAATAGCGTGTTTTTAAGAAACAATATCAATCAAAAGATTAAAAATTGTTTATGTCCAATTTCAAAGTGAAATTAATTATAATCACCACCATTGGATAAAATGGTAAAATTATATTCTAATTATACTTTAAAACCACTCAATAGTATAATTTATCACTATAAATTATTTTTATTTAAAAATTTGTTTTTAAGTATTTTTTACTATTCATCGAAAATTGGGAGTTCTCAGAAAAACACAAAAAATTCAACATAGGCTAATTTCGATATTACGAATCCAAAAATGAAGTCCATTTTGAAATATAAAATTTATATAATTCAAAAAGTGGGTATTACTATTCATAACAACTACTTTGATTGGTCGCGGTGTGTTAGAATCTCAAACTAGCGTACAATGCAAGCTATTGCATTATTGAAAGAGAAGTGTATCATGGAAGCTTGTGGTGTTACATATACAATATATCATTTTATGCAAATCATAGAGTACATAATTCTACCAAGAATATTAGCATAAGAAATTTTAGACATAAATTGAATATCATCTTCCACAGTAGGTTATTGTATTAAAATAATGTTTAAAGTATTTTCCAAGAAGTATATTAATAGATTTGAAAGATTCAAACATATATCTCTTAAGAATATTTAGAATGTAAGCATGTTGAGATAAGTATAGAAATTTATTTTGTCTGTCTCTATAGATTTGAACACATAATATTTGTTTATTTGTACCTAAGTCTTTCATTTCAGAATTACATTTAAGTTGGTATTTAATAGCTATGATGAGACTCATATGTTTTAAAATAGTAAGAATGTCATAAACATAAAATATAAAGTAAAACATTCAATTTTTAGTTTATTTAAAATAAACACATGCATCATATTGGCTCCTAGTAAATTGGTTATCTGACATTAATGAATCAAATTTCATATACCACTTCCTATAGGATTGTTTCAAGCCATACAATGATTTATTTATCAATCATACTTGATTTAGTTTGAATTGATTAGAATAACCATCAGGAGGTTTCATATAAAGTTTTTCTTTTAAATCCCCGTGTAAGAAGGTAGTTCTAACATCTATTGTTCAATGTAAAGATCATTATATGTAGAGAAATCAAGTAAGATCCTAATGAAAGAATGCCTAACAAAAGGGAAAAATATTTTAGAATAATCAATATCTCTTTGAAGAAAGGCCATAGAAACTAACCTTGCTTTGTATTTGATATTTTTTCCCTTGGTTTTATATTCTTTTGTCTTATAAATCCACTTAAAACCAATGATTTTTTAATTTATTGGTTTATTAACAACAGACTATGTGTGATTTTTTGTTAGAGAGTGAATTTCTTCATCCATGGTAAAGACCCACTACTTTGAATATTTGTCATTTAGGGATTGCCTATAGGTTTTAGTGTCATAAACTATAAGATCCTAGTCCACATGGAAATCATAGGAAGTCATTTCATATTAGCTGAACTAATAAGGTGGTATAAGGGCCCTCTTTTCTCTATCTTGGGTTAACCGGTAGTCCCATTAGTGGAAGAAGGTTTAAATTAAGGATCAAAACAAGAATAAGACTCAGAATCAGTCCCAATAGTGGGATGAGGTGCAGGTGGAGTGTGTTGGACAACAACCTCAAAATGAGTCGGAGGCTCATCTTCATCATCCTATTCTAAGGCTGGTTTAGGGCTGATAGATGTGGAAAAAATAGTTTTAGGATAAGAAGGCTTGTGAAAAAATAACATCACTACTTATTATGTGTTGAAATAGTGGGTTACCTAGACCAAACTATTTAGTGCTTTTGATTACCATATCATGTATACTATTAGATATATATGATGTCATATAACCATTATAATGTCGAATTTTCTGCATCCATTATTCAAATGGTAATGTCCAAAGATTAATTATCATATCGAAAGGTTATAGCAGATACTAGGCTATAATGAGAACCTCTAGATACTATGACAATAATCTTAAATATATGTTCTATGGTCTAGATACATCTTACTCACTAGACACAGTAGATGTTTGACTATCAGGTGTTGGGGGATCATAAGCATTGAGACTTATTCTCATGAAGTTTTCACTTGGTGATCTCTATTAGTGAGATCATTAGGACTCACCCGCCAATAATAACACCACATGTTTCGGGTTTCATTGGATGTTCCTATCTATTATCATATGTAATGGTCTCCTAAATTGAGATCATTAACAATGTATTTCATTTTATTGTGTACTTTGATGCAAGATGAAAACCATGGAAATGAATTCATGGTGAGGTAGTTTGTGTTGTCTGCGACATTGGTGGCATGACATTGGTTGAATAGTCAAGAAAGGATTTGTCGCTTCCGATTTATGGAAGTAATATATCTCAGGCCATGTTGATAAGGATGGAAGTACCTTTATAAGACCATGTACATGGAATTTTAGGTTAAATCCATCCAGTTAAATCAAAAAACAAAAAATAAAGAAAAGGGTGATGACACAAGAGTGTGTCCTTCTTTATGAGATATTACTAACAAAGAGATTATATTACACAGTGCGTGTTCGTAGGTTAGTTTTCGCTGCTGTGACAATCCTTATCTCTTCAGGGGCCATGATGGGTTTCTAGATCCTACTCTTGGTCTATGAATAATATTCATTCTGTCGAGATAAGGGCCTAGAGGGTCACACACAATAGCGTATTCAAGAATCTTTCCTATTTAGTTGAACAAAAATTTTAGACATGGTGGGCCCCACTACTGGGGCCTGGGATTTTTCCAAGGGAAAACGATCACCAATGCAATAAATAAATTCATATTACTCGAGTTTAGAATAATGATCATTGAATTTATTTATTAAATGTATTTATGAGTTTTAAGTAATTACATGAAAAAATATTAATTGATGAATATTAAAAATATTCAAGGTTCAATTAATATTTATGGGAATGATGAGTTGATTTAATGACTCATTTATTATCATTTAATATTTTAATATATTACAAGATAGTGATAATAATAATTTTCATGACTCAGATTAGTAGTCATAAAATTCCTTTGATAGAGTGTTAAGTATTCAGGGTCGACAAGGCTATACCAGGTATTTTATTTGAAAAATATAAATAGAAGATGAGGGGATTTTTCCAAGTACTATTCGTGTCACTTATCTCTCTTCTCCTCTCTCCCATGATCTAGAGAGAGATACTCTAGATCCGAGGAGCTCAAATCGAGATCTCTCTCAGGCATCGCTAGAGTGAAATTTTAATTCAATAAATAATTCCCTCAAAATTTATTTTAATGCAAGTTTAATTTTTTATTCTGCATTTAGTTCATATATGCAAGTTAATTTGTATGTTGATCATGAGATGGAGAGCGACCAATGAATTTCTGGTGCCTTTTATTTAGTTATTTATTTAATTATTGTATGAATTTTTCGAAATAATTATTTTAGTTAAATAAAAGGTGATATGTGTATCGTCTCAGTGTCATTATATGTACAAGGGTTTGTGTGTCCATTATTAGAGTTGTAATTTTATACACTGAGACCCCCTCACCTGTGTGCGAGTAAAATTCTATAATGATGAGATGAGGTATAACGCACTTCGTGCTAAGTGATGGTGACACACCAGACAGAAGTTGGATGTTTTGGAGGGATAGACGCTGCAATTTGAGTTGCAAGCCACAAAACTTAAGGCACTTACCCCTAGGGTTTCGGTTGGTCCGTTATTCACTCAACGGATCAACCATTAGTACAGGATCATGATCGGGTTTTTCATTTTATTTTTTCATGGTTTATTATTTTTTTGAATTTGTAGTTAATGTACAATCACATAGATTAATAATAATCAAGCATGCAAGATAAAATGAACATGGGACGCGATATATTTTTCTATTTCATGCATGTTCTGTTATTAGTGTGATCACATAGTACATGATTATAAAAATAGAAAATTATTTCTTTCATCACATTAAAATAATAAAACCCTCAAAGATATATTTAGTCATAATAGCCTTCCGTCATTCAAATTTGGAAAAAACTGGCTGTTTGAGGTGTTGGTAATTCCTTAGCTAAGGGTGCCTCTTACTACTGGGGATTCCTTATAAGAATGACGGGTCAACTTAACTAAAGTTCTATTAAGTATTGTCCTTAGATAACTTGCTATCATTTTATAGGCAAGCATTGAGTAAATAAATTTATGAATTTAAGAAGTTGGGACTTCACTCAAGAGATCAAGGAACCATAAGTTAAAGCAGCCATCCACCCAAAAGCCCACCAAGGAACCTCCTAGTAGTGATGTAGCCAAATCTTGTATACTATGAGGGGTGGTTATAGGATCCTTGTCACTAGAATAATCAAGCGAGGGATTATTCCGGTTCTAGAACAGAGGTTTCCTAGAATCTTATAAAATAGTGGGAGACATTAAATGATTTAAGTAATTAATCAAAATGTCTTAACTAGTAATCATGATAAAAGTTACTAATCTTCTAAAATTCGTTTTTGTAGTAAAATGTAAAATTATACCACAAGTTTAAACTATAATAAATATTGGACAAATTAAATGTCCTCACTGACATGAGTATCCAAGAATAATACGGGCGCTTCCGTATAGTACTATAATATAAGAAACTCAAGGTGCCAGTGTCCCCAACACTGTTAAACTACCTCAATAAGTGAGGGTGAAATTGCTTACAGGAGACTAATGTACAAATCATATGATAGTTATATCATTATTCTTTCGTCAAAATCCCATGTTATTTTTGGTCTCTACACAAGGACATGGATGATATAACATGAAGTCTCATCTCCGAGATGTTTTCAAGGAGAAAGTGAAGCAATGATATGAATGAGGCAACATTACACCAGCATGTGTAAATTGAAAGATTGGTCATGATCTTTAAATGGATCCCTTTATCATATCATTTTCACCTCATTACTCAAGTCTCGTTTTAAGTTAAAAAATGAACAAGTATTGAGTAAACGCTTCATTACCAATTTGGGTAAGGTTCTCCAAGATAATAAAAATATCAAAGATAATTTCATCGTTAATTCTTATGGTGGATAAATTAAAAGGCAATGTGAAAAGTATAAAAGGAAAGTAATACCAATGGAACATTCACAACATCCTTAAATTAATGAGGTATTAACAAAGGTTATTTTCATTGAATATTATAAAATAATACTATGGAGGTTTATAATTAATAAACTGATTTAAAGAATAAAGATTACCCGCTTCTTAATCAATAATATTCATAAATGTAATGTTTATTTTTTACTACTTGGGTATTTAATACTATATTCTTTTTACATATGTGTATTTAAATATAGTTACCAATTAAGTATAGAAATACTACTAGAAGTTAGGTGTATTCTCCAAGTGGCTGTGAAAGGGTGATACCCAGGCCAGTGGTGATAAGTACACAAATTATTTAATTTCCAAGTGTAAGATTCATGTTGAACTATTATTGAGTATAACCACAAACATTAATCTCATGTGTTCTTGTAAAAAAGGAGAAATTCTTCCAGGTTTTGGAATGAATGTTGTTTTTGGTAAACTCAATCACTAGTTCAGTGATACATGAATCATAGGCAATGAGTGATGAATATAAATGTAAGAATTATAACTAGTTGTGAAAAGATAATTATTTGTCAAGTAGTACTAAAAGTTGACATCATGAATATACCAAGTATGGTATTCAGGCTCAGAACAACTAATTTTTTTTTTGGTATTATCAATGTCATTAGTTTGGACAAAGGAACCTTTAAATTAAAGGTATGTCACAAAGATTTTGTAAATAGTTTAAAAAGTGAACGTGAACTATTCCAAGTATAAGATAGAGGTATATATACTAAATATGATTACTTTAAGTAATTAAGGAATAGAAAATTGAAGTATATACATGGTCAGAAGATATGAGTTACTTCGGGTTGGGATACCAAAAAATATCTTGACCAAGCATTCATCAATCATGATAATGTAGCGTGGAGTAATTTCTAAATGTACATTAACTTATCAACATCATGAATTTGATGTTAATGAGGAGGATTGATGATTAAGTCTAACATATCAACATTGATCAACCAACATGTAGTGTGGAGAAATTCCTAAACTCATATGTAATACATCAAAATTTTGATGTTAAGTAGTATCAATGTTGCAACTTGAAGAAACTTCCATTATATTTCATGATGTGCTTCGCAAATAACTGTGTTATCCCATAATAATATGATAAATATAAATGAAAAATTAATATCATATAAGTTATGGTATGATGTAAATACATTATGTCATAAGGACATGTGTTTGGATGTAATGAGTTTTTAGGACATAAACAAACTTGCATCAAGACAAACACATTGTTCATTTAGTGAAATAATCCTAACGGTTGATTAGAATATTAAATAAATCTAAAAGATAGAAAAGATGTAGTCAATTAATAGACTACACTTCTATATAAGTGTTCTCATCTCTATTATAGATAGAGGGATCTATATTGACTTGTGTTCAGTCAATGCTCAAGATGCATAAATAGTTGGCATAGGAACTAGTTCCATAAGCACATGTGGAATAGAGTATGTTCCAGAGACACATACTACGTAGGAAGGATAAAAACATGGTGATGGTTTTTATTCACCGCGGTCAGTGATATATTATTAAATGTGAATAATATTTCCTACAAGTAAGCAGTGTATGGAAATTTTCTAAAATTGATAATACCAACTAAAATTCAACTAATGGATTCCATGTATCTAAATGAAAAGGGGGATTATTACTTTGAATACTGTTGTGGGTATTCAAGTGAGTTGGTACATGGATGGTAGAAGCTTGGCACCAATAAGGTTAGATTGGTTTGACCAAGTTGTTATACCAAAATTCGTTAAAATTTTTCTTTTCCTAGCTAATATCTATGATCAAATTATTTAGCATTGGATGGCATGACCACCAATCATGGATGGTGTCTATATGACACCACCAGAATGGGATGGTCACATCATATAATGCTAATAAAGGTTGCAAGTTACTGAAATCCTATTTAGGATTAAAGTAAGAAATATTATAATATAATATACAATTTTAAAAATAGATTTCTATGTGTCTATGAGAGGTTAGTGGGAGCATCAAAGTTTTCCAAGAAAAATATGTTCAGAAACATATGGAAAACTGGCATTGGTCTTCAAGTTAGTTAAGACCAAGATGAAATTCATTCTCCAGTGATTGACTTAAAGTAGAAACCTAAGTTCTAGGGAACAATATCTACTATGTTTTATCTATAGGTTTCTTGTTCCTAGTCAATAGTACATAAATTTACATTGTATTAAAGAAAAATAAAAGTTAGAACAATTCAAGAGATGAATTTTTTCCTGTGTCATCGGGCATAATCTCTTCAGGTTGACATGTCCGGGACATGGTAAGAGATAAACATGATGAGTAAAATATATACGTCAAAGTGATGGATCAATCATGTGTTCCATGATATGTACAAGAAATGATATTTCCAAGGTATATTTTACAATAGGAAAATATTAGTTATATCCAGGAGAACTACAAGGGATGCAGTCATAAATTTCTAATTGTACTTCAGAAAGAACAAAAGATATGTACCTGGTAAGTGGAGAAGAAATTATACTAGTTTTAAAGGACACAAACTA
Organism: Viscum album; assembly: GCA_963277665.1. NCBI lineage: Eukaryota > Viridiplantae > Streptophyta > Magnoliopsida > Santalales > Viscaceae > Viscum > Viscum album. The sequence continues at coordinate 1,635,237,732 of OY728137.1, read as the reverse complement.
GTATTCCATAGGTCAATGTGATCTACTATCACAGTTAGGCTAAAGATGATGAGAGATTCAAGCACATATAGGCTAGTGGTATCCATACCTACAAAGACTGAGTACATTGCAGCTTTTGAGGAAGCTAAGAAGAAGTTATTAAATGAAATGATTTGTTCCAATTCTTGGAATCACACCTGGTGAGAAAAGTATTATCATAATTTCAATTATGATATTCTTACTAGCCAAGATGTCATGTTATGACAGTGGACAAGTGGGATATACTCGGAGATACCATCTCTTGAGAAGTTTTACTCAATGAGACAAGGTCGTAGTAGTAGAAAATCCATGCGGAGAAATTGTGGCGGACCCAGTAGCTAAATATGTTACTCAGCAGAAACATGATGTTCATCATGTGAGTATCTAACAAGTTTGGTTATCAAATTAGATCTAGTGCAAGTGGGAGTGTTGAAATAGTAGGTTCCCTAAACACAACTATTCAGTGATTTTGATTACCATATCGTGTATACAGTTAGATATATATGATGTCATGTTACCATTATATTGTAGAATTTTATGCATCCACTATTTGAATGGTAATGTCCAAAGGTTAATTTTTGTATTAAAAAGTTATAGAATATCCCAGGATATAATGAGAACCTAAAGATAGTATGACATTAATCTTAAATATATGCTCTATAGTCTAGATACATTTTACTGATGAGACACAGTAGATGTTTGACTCTCAGGTGTTGGGGGCTCATAAGAAGTGATGCTTCTTCTCATGAAGTCCGTACTTGGTGATCTCTAGTAGTGAGATCATGAGGACTGACCCGCCAAGAAGGAACACCACATGTTTCAGGTGTCATTGGATTTTCCTATCTATGATCATGTATAATGGTCTCCTAACTTGATATCATTACCAATGTATGTCATTTGATTGCGTACTTTGATGCAAGATAAAGCCATGGAAATGAAGTCATGGTGAGGTAGTTTGTATTGGGTGTGTCATTTGTGGAATGAAATTGGTTGAATGGTCAAGAAATGATTTGTCCCTTCCGATTTATGGAAGTAATATATCTTAGGTCTTTTTGATAAGGATAGAAGTACCTTTATAAGACCATGTACATGGCAGTAAAGGGTAAATACATCTAGTTAAATCAACAAACAAAAAGGAAAGAAAAGGGTGATGACACGTGAGTGCATCCTGCTTTATGAGATATTATTGACAAAGAAATTATATTACACAGTGCGTGTTCATAGGTTTGTTTTCGCTGTTGTGAAAATCCTTATCTCATTAGGGGCCATTATGTGTTTTTATATCCTACTCTTGTTATATGAATAATATTCACTACTATCGAGATAAGGGCCTAGAGGGTCACACACAATAGTGTATTTGAGAATCTTCCCTACTCAGTTGAATAGGAGTTTTGGACATGGTGGGCCCTACTACTGGGGTTTGGGATTTGTCTAATGGAAAACGATCACCAATGCAATAAATAAACTCATATTATTCGAGTTTAGAATAATGATCACTGAATTTATTTATTAAATTTATTTACGATTTTTAAGTAAATACATGAAAAAATATTAATTGACGAATATTAAAAATATTCAAGGTTCAATTAATATTTATGAGAACGATGAGTCAAGTTAATGACTCATTTATTATCACGTAATATTTTAATATATTATAATAGAGTGGTAATAATAAAATTAATGACTCGGATTAGAAGTCATAAAATGTCATTGATAGTGCGTTAAGTATTTGGGGCCGGCAAGGCTATACTGGGTATTTTAATTAAACAATATAAATAGAAGAGGAGGGGATTTTTCCAAGTACTATTCATGGTTCTTTTCTCTTATCTCCTCTCTCTCATGATCTAGAGAGATATGATCTGGATCCAAGGAGCTTGGATCAAGCTCTCTCTCAGGAATCAATAGCAATGGGATGCAGTGATCGTTGGAGCGTCGAAGGCGTTGTCTCAATTCCATACTAGCACCAAGATTATAACAAACGGCGCTCCCACTGATTTCTTGAAGCATGTGTGGACAATATAGAGGAGTTAGATGTTGGATTATTTGAGAAGTGATAACCAATGATGAGAAGACATCATGCATGGATTCGGATTAAACCAGGTATTTTATGGTTTATTTTTTTTCTTAAAACTCCTCACGTGTGGTCCTCGGATAAGATCAGGCTGCTATTCACCAAAGAAGACAAGTTTACGCCGATCGGCGGTGCAAAAAAAATTAAAATCCCACCTATTTGGGGCTTCTGTTGCACACATGATTCCTACATAATGCACTTTTGGTATCCAAGTTTATCCACCTAGAGTTTATACCCCTTAACACCCTTGAGATACCATATAAAGATGAATTTTAGAGCTCTTGGTTCTAGTTTATTAGTTTTAACATGTGCATAGGTTATAACACAAAATAATATTAAGTAGGTATAGGAAGGGGGATTACTATTCCACAATTATATAGGTATTTTAAACTGATTATCAGAATAGGGACACCTATTTATTAGTTAAAAAACAGTGTTGGTAGCCTCTACCCAAAAATATTTGGGGAGGCCTGAGTATGAAAGAATGCTCCAAACTCCTTCTATGGTGGTCATATTCATTATTTATTCTATTCAAATTGTAGGGAGTTTCCATAACATTTATATGACTTATAATTATTCTATATCCACAAAAATGAATAAATTTAGTGGACAAGTATTAAATCCCATTTTCAATTCTCATGGTTTTGATTTTCTTCCCAATTTGGTTTTTAACCAAAATTTTCAAGGTTTTAAAAGTTTGGAAAACATCATATTTATTTTTAATAATATAAATTTATAATTTTCTTTAGAATTGATATATAAAAGTAAAAATATAGGAACCTCCACCATGGGAGGAAGTCCAAGCCAGTCTCCAACGATCAAAATGGATATATTCTAGGGGGTTAGAATCTTTAAAAGAGGTATTATTAATGGTAACCCTCTTGGCCTTTCCCATCACACAATCTTTACAAAATGAATGATTAGAAGGTGTAATATCTCTAAATAGCACTTGTTTACTGAGTTCTTTTAGGCCTTTATAGCTAACATGTCCTAATATTATATGCTAAAGAATAGTATTATCAATGTTGGTGTTATAGTTACTACCCAACTACCTTGAATGGGTATTACCATTCAAGACATAAATATCATTGATTAAATACCCTTTAATAATGGTTCTAGATCCTTTAGATATTTTGAGACAACCTATTTCTGACCTAAAAGTAAAAACTTTTTATCTAATATTTCTAAGGAAACTAGGTTTCTATGAAGATTGGGAACCCACATTACATCAAGTAAATTGATGATTGAATGATCATATTGTTCTAAAAAAACATAACATATTCCCTAAACCTTACACCTTTTATTATCATCCAAGAGGACATCTCTTTCTACCCTTTCAACCAATTCTTGGAATGACTCTCTAAAGGGACACATATGAAAGGAACAACTTGAGTCTAAGACCCACTCTTTATTGAGTGCATGGATAGAAACATTGAGGACTTCAGTAGTGTCATATCTAGACTCAACTAAGATGGACTAGCCAGTTGTCTATTTAGACTCTAACTCATGTTTTATTTTTCTAAATTTGAGCTTAATATGCTGAGGTTTTCCACAATAAAAACAAATAAATTTTATTTCCTTAGATTCTGGTCTAGGTTTAGGGTGCTTATTTTTCTTTGTTTTTTCTGTAGTGAATTATTTATTTTTACCTTTTAACTAAGTTATACCCCTAGTGAATTAGATTTATGCCTCACCTTTGATTATAGGTTTATAATTCAGTTCGTTAGAAAGAAGAGCTGACTTAACCTCGTCAATGGTTAGAGGGTCTCAACCATTCACCCTGGTCTCAACAAGAGTGTTGTTTGTATTATCTAAAGATATTAAAATGATCATTTATTGAACCACATCATTGAAAATTACAATTATATTGGCTAAATATAACATAATATTGTTAAATTCGTCAACACGGGCTTTAATAAAATTATCATGTTTCATTTTAAAGGTAAACATGAGATGTTTTTTTATAAAGTCTACCAACAAGCAAAGAATTAATGTACAATTTCTCTAGTTTAAGACAAATACCAGAAGTCGTAGAATCATAAAAAACTTCTCTTAGAATTTATCACCTAATGCAATTTGTAAAGAGCTATGTGCATTAATTAACAAATCATTGGGTAAATCTATTTATTCAGAAGTGGTCTGTTTGGTCTTATTTATATTAATAAGAGGTTTCATAGATGATATCTCATTATTGACATGTTTATCCAAATAATATATGTCGAGTTCTTATGGACAACATTAAGCATACCCCCCAACAACTAAATGATATCTTGGATAAATGACACTTTTTTAAAGGGATAATAAATACTAATAAATATGAGATGGGATAATGACTTTAAAAAAATATAGTAAGGCAGTGTAGAATTATAAAGGGATTATATTGTGGAAATTAAAATAGAAACTAGAACTATAAAATAGGAAATAAGAATAAAAAAATGAAAGAAAAATAAAACCATTATAGGCATTGATACCACTTTGTGAGGGGAAAGGGTGTTCAACATATAAGAAAAACACTAAATCCTTATTGAGGACCTAAATAGTCAATTTCAAGTATAAATATAAATTGAAAAACCATACAAGTTGAATGAAATATTAAAGAAAACAGTAATAGAGCAGAAATATTTAATGTGCTTCAGCCACTTGGGGACCTACATGCATGGAAAGAACACCACACAGTACACACACATTATATTAATGCTCAAAAGAAAACAAACACTAAAAGGTGAATAAAACCAACAAGAACCAGATAAATAGAAACATAAGTGCTAATGATTTACAAAGTTCAAAATAAAAAATATATATAATACTTATAGTGATAGACATGTTATGTTCTGGATATGCTGACCACTTCAAGCTAGTTGGATTTTATGTGACACCTTTAGATCTGAAGTTTCTTCTTCCCTATGATCTTTCGGAAACAATTGTTGAAGATGGTCGCACTTCTAGCGCCTTTGAAGGAAGTCATTTCCACAATAAGGTTGATAACGAGATATAGTCGAGTGAGACAAATAGGCTGGGACTGAGCACCGAAAAATTAAAGTAGTGTGCTAGGGTTTCTATGAAGGAAATTTGAGAGCTATATTTAGGAGTGGGATAGACCAAATGAACCCTAGTCATTGATCCAGTTTAGTGGGTGATCAACTCCCCCTAACAATAGCAGAGCCTCAAAGAGGTGCAATGAATCACGAGATTCCACAAATATACATTGAAGTATAATGAAAACGGTATAGATAGATAAGCTGAACAAGTGGAAAATCATATCTAAAGGGCAGTGAGGCTAATTGACATCCAATGACAATCCTCACATAGATTTCTGGGGTGTGAAATCACATGCGACCAACAATCCAACCAAAAGGCGAAGACCCAAATAGAAAGGCTCAAGTGAAGGAAAATGACACAACATTTTTTAGTCATAGTGAGTATCTCAAGAGGGGGTTAATTGATTACCCAATAAAAATTTTCTATCTTAAATTTTGATTATTTTTAAATTCCCCAAATATTTAAGAACAACCCAGTTTATCAAAATCAGTATTATGATATAGATATTAATCATTATAAATATTTCTCTAAATATTGATTATGTATTGGATACAATATTATTGGATCCCTTGAAATTATTCTACTTAATCAAAATACTATATGAACACCAATTAAGATAAACTATCAAAGTATATATTTTGTTTACAATTAAAAAAATTCTGTTTTAAAACGAAAGTAAAGTAAAAAAAATTAAAGCACACAAAGGAAAGAATGAATACAAGTGGTTTAGTCGCATGTCGAGAATTAGTCCTCTCCACCTGGTGATCACATACCACCAAGTAGTTTATATAAAATAAACAAGAAGATCCACAACCTAGATTGGGTTTTACACAGTGTACCACTGTCCAGGTCACATGCAACCTCTTCCACAGTTATTCATGGGAGAAAAATAAAATATTACACACAAGGACCTATACAACTCTTATATATAGGACAAATAAATATGAAAATATAAAGAGAATATATTGAGTATCTTCCAACCCATAGGGCAGAGTTCAGTGGTTCCTCCCCTGCTATACCTATGGTGGTGAGTTGAGGAGGTCCTGGTTTCGAGCCTCCGCATCTACAGATTTTCTTCCCTTTGTTCCCCTCCCCCCAGACCTACCATGTATATTGAGTATCTTCTAGTTTAGAACATGAGATAGTGTGTGTGTGTGTGTGTGTGTGTCTGTGTGATAAAACAAGTTATGCACACACACTGCTCAGAAGGTAGTAAATACAAATAGAACAAAGAAATCTATAAGAGTAGAGTTTATAAATTATCAGTCAGATGAAATGAATCTTGTGACTCTTGACTTGATTAGATAATGAATCTTGATTCATGTTATTTTTAAAAACTTCAGGAAAATAAAAGTGGTACATACTCTTGTTCTTTGACTGAAGGAAGGCATTGGATGTGATGGTGGAGTTTGGTTTCCCAGTTGATTGTTTGCAACTGGTGAGCTCTTCTTGTTTGCAATCGGGTTAGTATCTTGTGTGTTAAAGAAGTTCAAGATCTTTACTTGATATATGTTTTCTTCACACATCACTTTCTCATCTATATCATCTCTCTTTTCATAAGGGATTCCACTTCACTTTTATCAGTAATAGCAGTAGGGAGATAATATGGATCAGCTGCTTCCTCATACTGAAAGGCCTGGAACTCTCTTCAATGCTATCTATCAATCATTTAAGAGACAATCATTAGAATAATAAATAGAATTAACTTCAATAAATATAGTAATTAGTGACAATTCAAAATAAGTAAAATAAGAAAATAGAGGTAGATCCTTATTCTAGTGGTGTCTCAATGTCTGAAAGTGTCTTGAGATCTGGTGGTATCTTGCTCAGATAGTATGTGGTTCAGGTGGTATGATGCTAGCAGTGTGACACTAGCGGTGAGACATTGGGAGTGTCTTAGACATAGTCAAATTTAAACTACACTAATAGTATCTCAACTAGCGTTTTTTGGTCTTATGGTGTGAAAACATAGCCAAAAATTTGTGTTGGTGGTATGAGGTTTGAGGTACCTTATCTAGAAGTATCTCATACTTATCCAAATTTGAGTTCTAGAGACATTACATCCTAGCAGTGTGTCGAATGATGGTGTCTCATACTTTTTCAAATCTTTAGTCCAACAGTACAACATTATGGTAGTACGATATCCTGACGGTATCTTATACTTAGCAAGATTTTGATGTTGGCGGCAAGTCATGGACAACGATGTCTTGAGTTGGTGGTGCCAACCTCAATGGTGTCTCATACATAGTCATTTTCATTACCTATCTCATGATGTGATAATGTTACATAAAATAGGAAACTCATTAATAACATTAGAATCATGATTTTTTTATCATTAAAACTATGAGGTCACTAATCTCCCCATTTTTTATGATCACAAATCATGGCATAAAAAGAATATTATAACTGTAAAAATAGTTTATCAAAGGTATTACAAGAGTTTAAACAAGATATCCAAGGTAAGATCAAAATATAAAACAAGACTTGTCATTCCTAGTATGTGTAGAGAGTATTAGAGAAAAATAAATAAGACAAAATTATGTATCAAAGGTAAGTATCATGAACAAAAAAGATTAAAAATAGATAGTATCAATGATGACATAAAAAACACTGAAATTCCATAAGGTTTTTCAGTATTTCATAAAATTATTCAATATACCATAAAATTATCCAATATGACATAAAATTATCTAATATTCTATAAAATTATCCCCATTTTGGGATTATAAAAATGGTAAATAAAATTATTATATAAAAAAATAAATTAAAAAATACCATAGGAATTCAAAATTATTATCAAAAAATTATTACTACCCCAGTCCCATAAAAAAAATTGTCTAATACAAAAAAAACATGGTTCAATATTTGTAAGAGGGTCCATCAGTCCTTTGCCTTTAGATTTGGCTTTATCTTGCTTCTTATCAAAGGTAGTAGGATCAGCTTGGGGGAGAGTATAGGGAGTACCAATAGAACAACCAGTGAGGGACTGAAGAGTAAAATCTTCAAAAACAAAAACTAGACTAATATGGCATACAACTTGTATAGGATCCATAGGAAAATGATGAAAATATACTAGAAAAGGTACAAGGGAACCACCAGTAACTCCAGGTATAAAAGAAAACTAAGGATTAATCAGAATGGATGATTTATACCCAACTACTTGGCCTTGAACATGAAGAAATGGCTTCATTAGATTGATAAAATACATGATGATTTGGCCACCCCTTTCCATTGTACTAAAATATTCACACTTTTCTTCCATAAACCTATTCATTACAGGGGTCATATCCTTTAGTTGTCTGACTTTCTCTTTGAAAGCTTGAGAAATAGGAGGAATTCTTAAATTCTCAGCTAAGAATTTGAAATTGGTATCCATTTCATTCTTGGTATAAATCAGAGAGAGATATTTATTAATTTTATTAGTAATAGTCTCTCTAGAATCATTCATTTACTTGGAATAATTACTGATAATCATATAATCATGCTCAGTTCTTTTCTCAAACTTCCTCAGAATTTCTAAAGCAATCATCGGTTCCCCACTTGAGGGACCACCAGAGAAAACTGCAACTTCCTCTATGAAAATTGTTCTTAACTAATCAACAAAAAACATTGGGGGAGGAGGAGGAGAAGCATTAGAATTATCTGAAAAAGTATCCTCAATAATTTTAATAATACCTTCCAAATAAGCAGTAAAGGTTGACTTCAAATCCTCAATCATAGATTTGATAGAATCCAACTCACTTCCAGTTATTTTATTCTCAATTTCTATCCTATAAATTTGATGCATCATCTTTGGTTGGATATGTTGAATAACTAACTCGAATATATATCTTACATTTTTCTAATAGATGAAATTTTCTTGAGGAAGTTGATTATTTAACTTCAAAGAAAAATTTGACATTAACATCTTACCAAAATCATCCTAGTCACCTTTAGTGACTACATCAACTGGAATGGAAACAGGTGTAAGAGCAGGTTCAGGTGCTATAGTTCTAATAGAAGCCAAATTTTTCAATAACCCATTAAAATCAACTTGATCTATCAATTATCCCTTAGGATATCATTCTATATGAACCTTGGTTCTATCAAAAATTGAAGTAATTTGACTAAATTTTCCCCATTATTCAAACATGGGATCAACCCATCTTCCAAAAACTTCAACAGTTATAGGAAAAGTGCTAGTAGGGACCACAATAGTAGGTAAAACCACCACTATCTCAATATTTGAACTCTGCCCAGCTACAAAATGTACAATAGCTGTAGGGATTTATTTTAGAATTTGAGAATCTAAGCTCTATGTAGTAGCACTAGCAGACCTAGATTATATCCATGTTCTAACAGTAAGAGAATATATATTATTAAAATCCACATTTTAATCCATATAAGGCTTATAAACATGTAAAACATCCAACCATTTATCTCTAAATTCTTCCTTAATAAGCTCATTTTTCTCTTGTTCAGAAATATACTATTCAAAAGTAGTTATCACACCAAACTATTCCATTACATCAGAATATGAAATAGTTTGAAAGTGGAAAAATAAAAAGTCTCAACTTCATCAATAGGTAGAGTTTCATAAAAAAATCAATATATGGGGATTGCTCCCCATCAACAAGTGCATCCTGAATCTCTGGTGTAATCTCCACGTCTTTCCTTTTGATTTGGCCACTAGCACCATTTTGGTTAGATTCTTCATCATCACCATCATCACTTCAATTCTCATATTATTTTTCCTTTTCTTCCTCCTCATTATCATTATCATCAACTTTAGTAGAATTTGAACTTTTATATTTCTCCTCTCATGAGACCTCGGTCTCTTCTTCAACACTTTTAACTAACATGTCTCTTTTTGGAAACCTCCTAAGTGGGATTAGAGCTCCAAATGTAATGGGAGAAACTTTTTGAGAATAATAAGGGTCTCTACCTATATCTAAATATGGTTCCTTTTCTACTTTTTCAATACCAGCTTCTTTCTTATCCTCATCCGAGTATTCCACTACTTCATCAGGCTCCAATCCTAGATCAACTTCATCTTTTGGTCTAGTTGGATGATCAAGAATATTATATTCATCATAAAACTTCTTATAATATCTAAACCACTATATTTTCCAAGGTTTCTAGATAATTTTCATTCTTAAATAAGCATCACTTGTAAGAAAGATACCACCAAAGTTTGTAATGGACTCTTCATCATCACGCACTTGGACCTTGGCTTCCAATATGGAAGAAATCATCTTCGGGTAGATCAAAGAATATGATCTTTAGTAAGGATTGTTTGTCTCACACATATTCTCCATGATATATCTATATAGATTCATCTTGTGACATTCTATCATCAGAGAAAGAAGATACGAATATTGATGTCTTAATGTAGCAAAGTCACCCTTCCTTGGGAAAAGCATGTGATACACAAAATTAAAGAGTAAACTACATTCTCCATCCAAATTAGAGAAAATAGTCCTTCTGGTTGTGACATCTCCTATCAGCACAACAGGAGAATCCTAATATATGAACAAAACATTTGATTCTAGAATGATACCTTAGTGGTCATAATATACTCCATCATGAGGTACACCTAAACATTTATCCCATTTTCTTGAATAAAAACCAAAAAAAAATCCTTTCACACAAATTCTAATCCAATCAGCACCATCTTGATCAAATGAAAATTCTACATTTTGATAAATCTCATAGACCAGTTTAGGGTAGAAAGTCCTTTTTTAGGAAAACCACTCTAACTACCCTTTATTATAAATAAATTTGAGAACCAATGACTTACTAGATAGCATCCACTTTGATTCAACTTCCTTTTTCGGTGTAACTATCCTATTAGCATCTCATAATTTACTAGAGATATGAGAGAAGGAATACTAGGCTCTTTCTTCTACTTCTTTGAATATCTAGACTTATAAGGATAAATATCAGAAACACACTTCATTCCTGGAAATTATATCAATTTGACAAGCTTGGTTGAGATAGGAGAAGGTTTTAAAAGATAGAGGGAAAATGGTTGCACTAGGCTCAAGATAGATACGAGAGTATCTCATGGGGCTCAAGATCTGTTGGGAATATAAATTATTCCATTTAATATCATTTGAGATATTAGGTATTCAAAAATCTAAAAAATAATTGAAATCAAAATTGAAATTTGAGGGAAAAATGTGTATCAGTTTTATAGGAAATAACATAAACTTGGAGAAATAAACTAGTGTTTCAAAATATCAAGAAACAGAAAAACTCACAAAGGCATGAAATGAAATGGCATGAAAAACCAACAGTGTGACAGGCTAACAGTGTGAAAATCCAACATTGTGACAATCCAACGACAATAAAAGCCAATGGTTTGACAAGACAACGACATGAAAATCCAACAGTGTGACAATCCAACGACATGACAAGCCAACGACAAGACAATCCAATGACATGACAAGATAATGGCTTGAAATAACAGTGTTTTATTAATGAAAATTCAAATTAACCAAAATTTATCATTCCAAACTCATGTCTTATATAATAAATTCTTTCAAAATTCAAAGGCTTAGTAAATATATTAGCTAACTAATGTTCTATGCCAATAAATTCAAGAGTGATATCTCCTTTCTGAAAATGGTATCTCAAAAAGTGATGTCTTATATCAATGTTCTTTATCCTAGAATGTGAAACATGATTATTATAAATGTTAATAGCACTTTTGTTGTCACATTTTATGGGTACATGTTAGAATTTATATCCATAGTCTAGTAGAGTGTGTTTCATCCACAAAATTTGTGCACGGCAATTTCCTGCAGCTATGTACTCAGTTTCAGCAGTAGACAATGAAAAAAAAATTCTTTTTACTACACCATGAAACTATAGACTTTCTTAAAAATTAACATGTTCTAGAGGTTCTTTTTCTATGTAACCTATATTCACAAAAATCGGTATCAGAATAAATTACTAAATCAAATTCTTTTCCTCTTGGGTAAAAAATACTAAATTGGTAGTATATTTAAGGTATTTGAAAATTATTTTAACAGAAACTAGGTGTCTCTATTTGGGGTTTTCTTGAAAAGGAGCACATAATCACACACTAAACATGATATTTGGTCGTCTAGTAGTCAAGTATAGAAGACTTCCAATCATACCTCTATAACTAGTTTGATCGAATATTTTCCCAACTTTATCAACATACAATTTACATATGGTACTCAAAGGAGTATCAATACTCTTAGTTATATTCAACTTAAAACGTTTTAGAAGATATTTTTTATATTTATTCTGATTTAAAATAATTCCTTCTTTGCTTTGAAAAATATTACATCCAATAAATAATTTGATTTCACCCATTAAACTCATTTCAAACTCATTTTGCATCCTTTTTAAAAAATAATCACATAAATAATTTCTTTAAGATCTAAAAATAATATCCTCAATATATATTCATACAAATAATATAACTTTTAAAATTATCTTTATAAAAAAGGTAGGATCATATATTACTTTTGAAAATCCTTTTGAAATTAGAAAATTGTGAAGCATATCATACCAAGTTCTAGGAGCTTCATTTAATCCATCTAAAGCCCTCGTTAATTTAAAAACTTGATTTAGACAATTATGATTTTGAAAACCAGGGGGTTTTCTACAAAAACATACTCAATTATAAAACCATTTAATATTGTACTTTTGACATCCATTTGATAAATCTATAAATCTAGATGTGTTGCATAGGCTAGGAGGGTTCTTGTGGACTCAAATGTAGATACAAGTGCAAAGGTTTACTCAAAGTCAATTCCTTCTTCCCGACTATAACCTTGTGCAACAAGTCTATCCATATTTCTAACTATAGTTCTGAACTCATAAAAATTATTCTTGAACACCCATTTAGTGCCAATAGTCAAGGTGTCCTTCGGTCTATCTACAAGTACCCACACTTTTTTTATTTCAAATTGATTTAACTCTTCTTTCATTTCTATTACCTATAATTCGTTATTAATGGATTCATTGATGTTATTAGGTTCAAGTTGAGACAAGAAAGCTTGATGTTCAACCTGATTTATAATAGAAGATCTAGTTTGAGTTTATCTATTTAGATCACCTACAACTGCATCTAAATGATGGTACTTAATGGTTATAACAACTCTAGAGAAAGTGTTACTAGTCACTTCTATATTTTCAAGTTTCGGTTCTATAAGTTCTAGAAATTATTCAGAACTGGACGATTTTTATTTTTGTTTGATAGCTGAATATAAATATTTAGAATTTATGTTCAGAGAAGATAAATCATCCTCAATATTTTCTAATGAGTTCTTATGCTAATTTGTATCAGTTTCATAAAATTTGAATTGGATTGATTTTTACACTATTTTGGTCTTCCAATTGAAAACTCTATAGGCTTTTCTAGAAACTGAATCACTAAGGAAAATTTATTCATCACTTTTGGAAGAAATTTTTTCCAAGTTTTCCTTAATTTTAATAATAAAGACTTTACAACCAAAAACTATACGGTAATTTACCTTAGGCTTCCTATTGTTCCATATCTCATAAGGGGTCTTCTTAATAATAGGTCCAATCAGAACTCTATTTATGATGTAGTAGGTTGTATTGAAAGCTTCTACCCAAAAATAGATAGGTAGTTCATACTCATTCAACATGGTATAGAATATCTCGTGTAAGGTTATATTTCTTCTTTAAACAATTCAATTCTACTGGGGTGTCCTAGGAGTATAAAAATTATGAGTATAGCCATTTTTTGAGTAAAAAGATTCAAAATCAGGATTTTAAAACTCACTTCCATGATCACTCCTTAATTTTTTAATCCTAAGTCCACTAATATTTTCTACAGACTTAGAAAACTTGGTAAAATAAGATTAGGATTCACTTTTGTGAGTTAGAAAATATACCCAAGTATACCTAGAGAAATCATCTAAAAGAATATAAATATGGTTCCTCCCATTAAGACTTGAAACTCTATAAGGTCCAAACAAATCCATGTGAACCAACTTGATAGGTTGATAAGTTTACACTTCTTTCTTTAACTTAAAATAAACTTTGTATTGTTTCCCTCTTTGATAGGGGTTACAGACTTTATCAGTTTGGAACTCAAGCTTAGGTAGATCCCTAAATAACACTTTCCTATTTAGCTTCCGAAGTGAGTGAATTTCTCAATGGCCTACTATACAATTCCAAATCCATGAATATTTCTTAAAGGAACTTAATCATGAAACATTTTGATAAATCAAAGAATTTAATTCTACAGCATAAACATTTTCATTTTCCAAAGTAGTGAATATTAAATCATTTTTAGAATAAAAAAATTATAATCATCATTGTAAAATTTAACATAAATACCATCATCACATAACTAATAAATTATAATCATATTATACTTTAAACCATAAAAATATAAGACTTTAGAAATTAAAACCTAATTTTTGTTAATCTATCCTACGCTGGTGATTTTTTCTTTTGAATTATCACCAAAGGTGACATATCCACCATCAACCTTTATAAGGACCTTGAGGAATGAATAATATTTTGTAATATTTCTTGAAAAAACGTTTTACAAGTACTATATACATCTACTAGAGGTCTTCATGTATTTTTCGTACAAAACATGTTTAAAAAAAGAAATGATTTTGGTAACCAAATCTGTTTTGGTCTAGAAATATTAATTATCAAGGATTTGGGAACCCAAATTTGTCTAATGGGTTTCCTATAAACATATTGTAGATTATTTGAAATAAATACCTTGTTAGTTCCTTTTGAAAAATGATTAATAGTAGATCATTTAGTTTTGGATTTAGGAATGAAAGTGTTTTTATATATTATTCTCTATCCAGGTTCATATCCTATTCTAATAACATATTTTGGAGAAAATTGTTTTCCAAAAATTTGTGTTAGTGTATCTATACCATTTTTAAAATTTTAAAGATCTTTCTTAAATTTCTCCTTTGGCAGTTTAAGTTCATTTTTTTCTTTGAGCAGTTGAGAATTTCTTTCTTCTTCTATAGACAACTCGAATTTTGTATTAACATTTAAAGCATGATATATTTTAGGAATTTTATATTTATACTTTAATTCATTAATGGTATCCTCTATCATAATTAAATATTCAAATAATTATTCATTTCACATATTATTATCATCATGTTGTTTATTGTCAGAATTATCAGACACATGCATAGGCAAAATACTAGAAATAATAGGTAAAGAATATACCTTACTGACTTTAGTCATAAAACACATATTTTATTTTTTTGTACTATCATCAAGTGAATAATATAAATCTCTTGATATGTCTTTAGATGCAATCAATGTGGCTTTTATATCCTTTTTGTATCTCCCATCCTTTTCCTCGTATTTATTTTTGTACTTAATATTTGGATAGTATTATTTTATGTAACCTTTTCTTTTATATTCATAACTAAAAACTTCCTTAGAGTAATCATCCTTTTTCCATTATTTCTTCAAATTTATTCTATTGACATACTTTCCTTTATAATTTGATTTTCTGAGGAACCTCTTGATTTTGTAAAATTTCTTGAATCTTCTGGCTAGGTGAACCATCTCCTTATCACTATCAGGGGATGATCCACTATCACTAGAACTAGAATCTTGTACCTTATTTTTTCTTTTACTTTTTGTTGTCTAGGGGTAGTAGTCTTGAAAGATACTAACTTTCTTTTTGGATCCCCGTATTCTTCATGATTTACCTTTAATTATTATTCATACATCATAATATTTCCAATCAACTCTTTCACAGGCAGTTTACATACGTCACATGATTCTCTAATTAAAATTAATGTGCCTCTCCGTCTTTCTGGTCAGTATCTCAGCAATATCATAATTTTATCCTTGTAAAAAACTAGTTTTCTAAGAAAGATCATAGTATTGAAAATATCATAACACCTAATATACATGTAAGAAATGTGTTCATTAGGATTCATTTTAAAATTATCATATTTGATAGTATAAGTATTAAGCCTCATTTATCTAACATTGAAGTTCCCTCATGGGAAACAGACAGAGCATCCCAAATCTCAAAAGATGTTTTACATGTATAAATCCTCTTAAATTATTCATCTCTTAAATAACATTAAATTTCATTCATTGCTTTATAGTTATTATTGTAAGATAATTTTATAGCATTATCCCAAGTTCTTCTAATAGTATTAGGTATAACATATTCATCTTCTATTGCAGACCATATATCAAAACCCATACTTTTTATATACATTTTTATTTTAATCTTCCATTGGGAATAATTTATACCATTAAAGATTGGGGGTCTATCGGTAGTAGAACCTTCTTGATGATTGTCCATTTTAAAGAACTGAATTTAGAAATGATAGAAATTTGAGATCTTTAAAATACAACTATAATCACAATTAAAATGATTTGAAAACCTCTACGGCCAAATATAGAAAAACCACTAATAAAAAATATTGTTTGAATTAAGTATCTCAAGATGGTGATTAATTGAGTACCCAATAAAATTTTCTGTACAAAAATGGATTATTTTTAAATCGCCCAAATATTTAATAACAACCCATTTTATCAAAATAAGTAGTATGATATAGATCATAATATTTATAATGATTGATTAGGTCTTAGATACAATATTATTGGATCCTTTGAAATCATTTTACTTAATAAAAATACTATATAAACACCAATTAAGATAAAGTATCAAAGTATAAATTTTTTTTAAAGTTAAAATAATTATCAGTTTTAAAGCAGAAGTAAATTAAAACAAAATTAAAGCACACAGCAAAAAGAATGCATACAATAGGTTCAATCACAAGTTGAGACTTATTCATATCCACTTGGTGATTACCTTACACCATGTAGTTTATATAAAATAAACAAGATGATCCATAACCTGGATCAGGTTTTACAACAGCATACAAATGTCCAAGTCTCACATGACCTCTTTTATAGTTTTTCGTGGGAGAAAAACTAAAAACTCCACACACGAACCTCTTCCACTCTTATTTGTGGGAGAAAAAATATAAAAATATTATGGAAAGATATAAATTATCTTCTATTTTAGCATAGGATATGGTGTGTGTGTGTGTGTGTGAGATAAAATAGGGTATACGCACACACTACTCAAAAGGTAGTAAATTCAAATAGAACAAATCAATCTATAAGAGTAGAGTTTAAAAATGATTGGTCTGATGAAATATAGCTTATGACTATTGAAATTATTCAAAAATGAATCTTGAGTAGATTTATTTTGGAAAACATCAGGAAATATATAGTGCCGAAAACTCTTGTTCTTTGACTGAAGGAAGGCACCGGATGTGATGGTGCAGTTCAGGTTCCCATTCATTTGTTTGCAGCATGTGAGCTCTTCTAGTTTGTAATCAGGTTAATCTATTTTGTGTTAAAAAATATAAATCTCCTCACTTACTATATTTTTTCTTCACACAATATTTTCTCATCTATATCATATCTCTGTGCATGAGGGAGGGCACTTCACTTTTATCAACAGTAATAGCAGGGTGAAAATATGGATCAACAGCTTCCTCGTACTGCACGGTCTGACCCTCTCTTCAATTCTCTCTACAAATAATTTATTAGACAATAATTATAATGATAAATGGAATTAACTTCAATAAATATATCTATCAGTAAAAATTAAAAGTAATAAAAGTAATAAAATAGAGGTGGAGTCTTAGTCTGGTGATGCCTCAAGGTTTGATGGTGTCTTGAGATCTAGAGGTATCTTGCTCTGAGGGTATGTGGTTCTGGAGGTATGATACAGGCAGTGTGACAATGAAATTGTGACACTGGTAGTGTCTTAGACTTAGAAAAATTTCCACTACGCTGGTGGCATTTCAACTAGCAGTGTCTAGTCTAGTGGTGTGAGTTTTTAGCCAAAAATATGTGTTGGTGGAATGAGGTTGGTGGTGCCTTATCTGGCGGTATCTCATACATAGTGAAATTTAAGTTCTAACATCATTACATCATGATGACGTGTCGACTGACATTGTCGCATACTTTTTTAAATCATTAGTCCAACATTATAACATTCTGGTGGTATGACATCCTGACAATATATTATACTTTGCGAGATTTTGATGCTGGCAGTGAGTCATGGACAATGGTGTCTTGAGTTGGCGGTTCAAACCTCAATGGTGTCTCATACTTAGTCATTTTCATTACCTATCTCAAAATTTGATAATATTAAAAAAATGAAACTCATTAATAACATCGGAATCATGATCTTTTTATCATTAAAACTAGGAGGTCAACAACATTATAAAATAAATGAGCATTTAAAATAACACATAAAAAATTTCATGCATTGTATGTTTAACAAAATTAAAATTATAAGAATATAATTAAGATAAATTCATTATTAAAACATAATTTAATTCCACAATTCACATAATGAAAGTTTACCACATAGTTAGCTTATAAAGGGTTATGGTCTGAATCACATACAACATCCTTTTCCTCTTAACACTCACATTTAAATATAAAAAAAACTCACTACTACAACACCCATGATAAACAGTGTTCCACTTTATCAATTCTAGTTAAAAAGTAATGATAAAGTTACTCATAATCAACTCTTTTATTAGAACTGATAAAATCACACTTTTATTGGTGTTTTTTTAGCGTTGATAAATGGTGGTATTTATCAGAGTTTTTAGCGCTAAAAAAAGGTATATTTATACTAAAAAATTATCATTAAAAATCATATGTTAATATACAAAAATATTAATATTGATAAAAATATAATATATCTTATTATATATGATTTTTATATAACTAAATATATATTTACCCTTGATATATAAGATATTTAATTTAAAATAGAAAATAAAATAAAAATTATATATTATTAGAAATATTATAACATATAGAAATATATATGTATATATATGTATATATAATTTTCCTAAATATTATTTATATACAACTAATGTATTATATATCATATTTATAGAAAAAATTTCTTATAATTTAATTTATAATTGATATTAATTTAAAATATTGACTAATTAATATTAATAGACATTTAATAAAAAAGTTTATCAATGTAGTTTTTTATTTTTAATTTTATATATATATAAAATAATAACTATTTAATTATTAATTAAGAAAATTGACTATATTTGTTACACTTAATATGCCACTCAATAATTTTACACATACATATGTCAAATTAATTCGAATTTATAGAGACAAACATATAATCAAATAATAAATGGTTAATATTATTATTTTAGATTTTTATTTATTAATATTAAATATTAAATATATTATGTTTTTATTTATGAAAATTAATTCATTTTTTATATTTATATTTTTTATGTGGCCAAGGATACAGTTGAGTGGTACTCAATAACAGTACCATAACTAGCTGGTCAAGGGTTCAACTCTCATCCTACAAAAATTTAACCTGTGTAGTGGGTATCTCATTTAGGGAAGTGAGATTCCTGGGGGAATAAAGTGTGAAGGTATGTTCACGAAGGTGATTTTGGGGAAATTAGGAGGCACCCACCCTCAGTGGGGAAATATGAAATTTGATTGCATATTGCGGCCGACGATGGTAAGGCGGACAAGGGTGCGAGGAAGACTATACTCCACATGGATGATGATGACCATCGATGATGATGAATGATAGAGGTTTTCACCAAAGATATCTCACTCATCAATGAGAGACACATTGATGTCCACAACTTCATGTCATAACAGGCGAAGATGGCAGCACTCAAGCGACCCGATGAAATGAGGTGGTTTGTGAACCGGTTATTCTCGTAGAGGAGGTGTAAGTTGGTAGACCAGTAGAAATGATGATGGGGGATCGACACAACCATAGGTAGTGGTCCCATGTTGACCTTCAAGAGGTTTCTTCACATCTATCATCCATGTTGGTGTGGTCCTTTGGGCAGTGGCTTTGCACGGTGGACAACCCCCAAAGTGTGATGGTTGGGGATGATGACATGATGGTAGAGGCTAGTCACGATGGAGGGCCACAACCGAGGGCTATTGTAATAGACATCAAAGGTGTCATAGGCAACGATATCCGACGGAAAAAATGGTTGAATGTGGATAGGGGAAAGAAGATCTCTCTAGGAAGCTCGGTTTTAGACAGCCCACCCAACAACGAGTAGATGTTGATGATGTGGTTGTACCAATGAAACTGGTGATTGGTACATGACTACCGATATGGATGGTGTGCCGGTGGATCCATGGTGATCGACAAGGTTTATTCAACAAACAAAAGGGTCCATACAGGATGAAAAAAAATTAGGCCTTTGGGCTATGGTGAAGAGGGACTTCGGACCATAAAAACTGATGGGGCCTATGGGCCATGTACTACTGTTCTATGAGCCTATAATAAATAAACAAAGGTATTTTTGGGTAAGTTAACCCCTTGGGAGGATATGACTTGTCCTTCTGGCCTATGGGTGTGAGGTGTGTGTGTGTTTCTATTTGATTTTTTTTCATAGGACCAACTGTTTTTACTTTGATTACATGTATATTAAATGAATTTAATATTAATAAATCTTTTTATTACATGTTGTTTGTTTTTATGCATGACTCTAATGTAATAATGTCCTAGAGTATACGTCACATCGATAAGGTCGTAGTATTTCCCTGCTATGATGAGAGCTTTGATGTGTTATGATGATATTCTCAAATAATGTTTTGTGGTTGGATAACATACTATGATGGGATACATTGTATATAGACTGTAAGGTGAAAGTACTCATAAGAAGATGAGGCTTCTTCTCATCAAGTTCACATTTAGTAATCTCTAAGATGTGATGTTATGAGAACAAACTCACCAGTAGTAATTTTACATGTTTTTCTGTCATCAGATATTTCTATCTATGAGCATGTGTGACATTCCTTGGACTTTAAGATTATTATTAATGCATGTTACAACTCGTGTACTTAGATGTATTTTTGTAAACCATGATGATAACTCTTTATAGAGAAGTTGGATATGTTGGGTGCATCCTGAGTAGAATTTCATTAAGGAATAATTATAGGAAGGATTTGTATCATCCATATTTATGGAAGCTAATATCTCATCCCTTTTATTGGAATATAATCATCGATTTAAATTACATGTATATGGTGTAACGATGTGTTTATTTCAGATAGTCAAAGAAAGACATATCGAGAATATAGGTTGGTGACACGATTGCGAAACTTTCTTGATGAGATATTATAACAAAGGGATTATATTACACAATGAGTAGGTGGTTGTCAACGTTGTGACATTAAGTTCTTTCTCTTGGGTGCCTTGACTCATTCCTAGACAATAATCTTAGACTTTAGGAAAACCCGCCTAATGACAAAGAGAAAGAATCCAAGAGTTTCACACGCTAATTGTTTATGTTAATATCTATTAAATTATATTTTAGTTTAATTAGTGGAATAAATATTATTCTCAAATCTAAGGAATAATTTTATTCAAGTTATATTGATCACGTCAATTAAAAAAATATTTTTTCTCCGCCATGTGAAAAAAATATTTGTTTTATTTATTGAATATTTTAATAAATATTTCTTCTCTGGATTATGAATAAAATATTTCATTATTAATAAAATATTTATTTGATTGTTCAATAAATGTGATAGGACTTTGAAATAGACCAATACTAAGTCTGGTGACAAATATTAATTAACAAGACGGTTATATAATATTTTCTATTATGCAAGTTGGCGCGTGACACAAAATAATAATTATATTATTATTATTACATGACATATGACTTATAAAAGGTAATAAATGTTATTTAATGGCTAGTACATAATTAAATAATATTTTAACTTAAATCTCAACTCAATAAATAGGTGGTTATGTCTGTTACATAGAGAATCCAAAATTAAGAATAGAGAATTATTGAGTACAATGAATTCTCTATCAACTCCTCCTCTCTCCCTATCAAGAACAAGAAGTGAAAGAGGGATTTCTTTAAGGATGAGGAGTGGGTGATTAAGGACAAACAACACAATATATTTGATTCTCTACACTAGCACTCGAAGATCGAGTAGTGTTGCTCAGAGATCACAGGAGAATGTGTATATCACTAAACGAGGTATTTTATCCTTGGGTCCTCATAGTGCAACGAAGGTAATTCGAAAGGGTATTTTTGGAAGACCAACATTCGCCAATGAAGAAAGTTCCTAATCCCGGGTATTTATTTATTCAAATATTAAAGAAATTAATTATATGTTTGATGTGCAAGATCCTCACTCTTGGTTTCGAGAAACAATTATTAAAAGAAATTTTAAAGTATCACACGCTTCTGTTGCACTCGGAACCAACAATTTCATTTTAATTTTACCATCAAATATCTTATATATATACATATATTTAATATATAATGTTTCTTACTTTTAAATTAATATATATATATATATTCAATTTATTCATTTTTAATTTTCATTTATTTAATATTTTTTTAGTTCTATTCATTTTTAACATTTATCTATATTCATTGATTAACATGTAATATGTTTTTAATACAATTGTAATTTACATAATTAATATGTGTAATAATTTTCATTTAAACAAGCAATCATTTTTATTCTTTAAAAATTCATAAAATTAATAACACAAATTCATTTTTTAATATTCATTTCAATATATTCATCTTTTTAATTAAATTTCATTCATTTTTAACATTCATTCATTTAATATTATCTATTAGTTAATAATGTTGAGAGTTTTTTACTTTTTTTACAATTTATTCATTTTAAATATTTATCTGTTTAATATTTTTGTAATTTATTCATTTTTAATGTTTTTATATATAATTATTCATTGATATATTAAATATAGAAATATATTCATATATATATATATCAATATATATAATATTTTGTTAAATATGCTTTATATAATAAAAAATATGTATTTACATCATATAAGTTATGTATTTAGTGAAAAATGGTTTGTAATTAAAAACTAATATCAATTAGAAATGTTGACTAATTAGTATCGAGTAATTGACATTTAATAAATTGTATTTTTTTCAATTTAACATATATCAAACTTGTGTTACATTATTTTCATAAACACGTATACGTAATTAATGCAATTTTATATAGAAACGCGCATATACACATAATATTTTCATAATTTATTCAATTTTTAATATTCATTGTAGAATTTTGTTTATTAAAAAATATATTTAATATATATTATGTTTTTAATCAAAAAACTTTATTCATTTTTTTATATTTTTATTTAATATATATTATTTATTACTTTTTAATATTTTTACAAATTATTCATTTTTAATATTATTTATTGATTGATAATATTGATTATTTTTAATATTTTTTAATTTATTCATTTTAAATTTTTCTTTGTCTAATATTTTTGCAATTCTATCCATTTTTAATATTTAATTATATATGTTTATTTATTAAAATTTAATTTTTTTAAGATGGTTGTAATTTATAAAATTAATATTTATTCATTTTCATTTTAACGTATATCCTTTTTTATTTTTTTATTAATCTATATAATTAGTAACACATATTATTTTTTAAATATTTTTGTAATCTAATGATTTTTTAATTATTAAATTTCATTCTTTTTAATATTCATTCATTTAATATTATTTGTTATTATTTATTCATTAATAATGTTAATTATTTTTTTCTTTTCTTTTTAATTTATTCATTTTCAAAATTTATTCATTTAATATTTTTGTAATGTATTCGTTTAATATTTTTAATATATATATATATATATATCAATATATATAATATTTCCTTAAATATGATTTATTTAATAAAAAATATTTGTTTACATTAAATAAGTCATATATTTAGTTAAAAATGGTATATAATTAAAAATTAATGAGGATTCGAAATATTGACTAACCAGTATTGAGTAGTGGACATTTAATAAAATATCATTTTTTCAATTTAACATATATGAAACCCATATTACATTAATTTCACACACATAAATACATAATTAATGTAATTTTATATAGAAACACACACACAATATTTCCATAATTTATTCAATTTTTAATATTCATTGTAGAATTTTATTTATTAAAATAATATATTTAATATATATTATGTTTTTAATTGGTAAATTTTATTCATTTTTTAAATTTTTATTCAATATATACTATTTATTACATTTTAATATTTTTTTCAAATTTATCCATTTTTAATATTATTTATTCATTGATAATCTTAATTATTTTTAACATTTTTTTAATTTATTCATTTTCAATTTTTATTTTTTAATATTTTTATAATTTTATCATTTTTAATATTTATTTAGAAATGTTTATTTATTAACATTTAATACTATTAATATTGTTGTAATTTATATAATCAATATGTATTTATTTTCATTTTATCATATATTCATTTTTAATTTTTTAAATAATCTATAAAATTAATAAAAATTATTCATTTTTTAATATTTTTTCAATCTATTAATTTTTAAATTTGTAAGTTTCAGTATTTTTTAATATTGAATCATTTAATATTATTTATTCTCTAATAATGTTAATTTTTTTTACTATTCTTTTTAATTTATTCATTTTAATTATTTATTCATTTGATTTTTTGTAATTTATTCATTTTTAATATTTTTTATACATATTTATTCATTAGCATTTAATATTTTTAATATGGTTATAATGTACATATTTAATATGAATTAATCTTCTTTTTTAATTTTTTTTATAATTTATATAATTAATAAAATTTATTCAAATTTTTTAATATTATTGAAGTATTTTCATTTTTAGTTTCTAAATTCTAATCATTTATAACATTAATACATTTAAGATTATTTATTCATTAATATTATAATTAATTTTTTTATAATTTATTCATTTTTAATATATATTCATTTAATATTTTTTAATATATTTTATATATTTTTCATCAACACTTTCTAAAAGACGTTAATAAAACCATTCCATTCTTTTAAATAGAACTCTAATAAATAACCTCATCGCTTGTGCCATTCATGCTCTCATGGAACTGAATCTTCACTGTCGCTCCCCCTCAAGCTTCTCGAACAAATCGGCACTCTCAAAACCCAAGGTATGTGATTATTTCTACTCATTTTTAGTTGATCTTATATTATTTGTGTGTTTCTAATTTTTACAAAGGGTTTCAGATTGTCTTATGATCCACAGAACTCAAAGAGACTCAAGACTCACAGATTTGAAACACCTCATGCGCTCTCACCGTTACACCAATCATGCCATCTCCTATATAATGTTCTTCCTAGTTAATCATTTTAGTCTTCTTTCAAGTGGAATGGACAATATTTTAAGTAGTCTACAGATAAACCTTCCAAAAACTAGGACTCACTTAGCCTTTCCTTTCTCACATGATATTAAAATTTTCAACCTCAATATCTTTCTTTTTAGATAAACAATTTTTTCAAAAAGATAAAATTTAATAGATATACATCCTATATCTTTACATTTTAATACTCATCCATCATTGGTATTATTCTCTGTCAAATAAACATCTCAAAAATTGATTTTATTCCATCAATACATTTATTTGAAAACTATAAAAACATGACTTTTCAATTGAAACGTTTATAATTTTCTCTAGATAAAACTTTATTTCTTCAAAGAATGTTTGAAATTATTCTAATTTTTCTAATATACTCTACTTGAATTATCCCTGAAACCTCTAATTAATTAAATTTTTCTTAACACTATTCATGTTTGAATTTATCAAATTGAAATATGTTTTACCAACTAGTTTAGAATTTATTTAAAACACTCTTATATCTCGATCAAAACCATTTTTTATCAATACATATAAAAAACTTTATCCACTTTTAAAATATGAAAAAACCCTAAAATATAATCTTTTAATTTTCTTTCGATTTTATATCCATCATGCTTTCATACAAACATTTCCACACTATTATAGTGTTTCATGTTTCTTTGGATATTTTTACCAGATAGTAGATATTGCATTAATTCCTTATATTGGATTCAATTATGGATACATTCAATATTTATACTTTATATAGTGTTAAATAGAAAATATTATGTTAAGTTAATCCCTTAATTATGTGAATAAAACATTGTGTGAAAATACATGTGGCATAGATGAAATATGAAATATTGGAAAAGCCAACACTTCCCTAGGATCTAATTCTCTATGATTTAATAATTTTTCATTATTTATCTATTTTATGCACACAAAATCACTTGTATAGACCTTTTTTTTACTTGTAAGACTTTGAAATATGTCAAGGAATATTTTCAGAGTTATGCACTAAGACGTCACGTGATTCTGAGGCCTGGTATTCCAGCAATTAATTATATAAAAATATTAAATATTTTTTATAACACACATGCATAGTTTTTTAAAATAATGAAATATCTCCAAAAACGACTCTCAAAACAAAAATATGATGGCATGGTTGAATCCATAATTTGTGGTTTACCCAAGGTCATACCTAAAGTTGATTGGCGCAAGACGTTTAGATAAAGAAGCTGTTGGAAAATGTGTTTGATTAAAATAAATAAATTATTTATTTATTTTAAATTAAATGATTTAAAGAAGAATACAATATAAATATTCTATTATAGTAAATCGTTAGTGTTAGTTGTATAACCTTGGGACCATTAGGAGGAGATTCCAACTGATCTATGTTGGTAAATTAAGATCAGACGACAGTGAGCTTCCAGATCAATGTGAATCGAGACGTAGCAAACGCAACAGATTTTCCTCCTTCATTGTAGTTGACATTATTCATCAACAATCGATATGAATTGAGGTAGGACTCATCATTTTTTACCCTATTATTAAATTATTTATCATGATCATACTGTTAGTCTTTGATCTGCATTCAAATTCATCCATTTCATGAGTTCACACATCAAATTAGATTTTTTATTCAATTGTTTACTCTCGGTGGGCTGTATTTCTCACCCCAGCAATCCCCAATCTAATTCGTTGGTCAATAACACTTGGCCAATTAATATTTCACCTTTTTTTCCTTTCCCTCAAATTTTCTTCTCATTATTAAATATTGTCCAATAAGGCCATGGTTCCACATTACCAGACGGGTTCAAGAATGATAAAACCCCTAGATTCACAGTGGATTTGTGTGTGAGGGTTGGATTTGAAAATTTGGGATGGTTTCAGATATATTGTGGGATGAAGGTAATTCTACTATAGATCGGGAATTCGATGAGACAATGGAAGAAGGTAAGAGATGAAATGGTGTGTGTGGTTATCAAACAGAGAATTAGAACTCCAATTTCTGACCATTGAAGGGACATAAATGATGGCTGGAGGGGATTAACACTGATTATGGGTAGGAAAACTATAGGATTTGTGTTGTAAAATCTATATCTGATATTCATGGTGCATATTTGAGTTTATGTGAAAATATTGACTACAAGACATTTATTGGGATGAACACATTTCGTGTAGTGGACCAAGTTCTATGACTATGGTTTTATATTGAGTTAAATGTCAAACATAGTGTGGGACCCCAAAAACTATGTGACTCGGTGCTGGTGACCCGGCATGTACTCTTGGAGTACACAGACACGAGCATGACTAGGAACACGACCATTGTAGATGGACACAGTCTCAAGGACATGGGCACGCTCAGGAGGACACAGATCGACCCTAGGTGGTTAAGACATGCCATGTAGTACCCTTTCACGCCATGTAGGGCCTCATGGACACTGATCCATGTACTATAAAGGACTCATATATGAATCAGAGTAAGACCGCATGTCATGTGGTTCCCCTACACATTGTTTACCTCCTTTATATAAAACTTCTACCTCTCGTATCTCTTTTGTTTGGACTCAGATTTTGGCCCTCAATTCTCCTATCTTAAGTGTTTTTTCTCGCATATAACATGATGGTGGACTTCATAGTGACTTTTGAGATACGATGCGAGATGTTTTATAAAGGATTCTTCTTTAGGAAAATTTGACAATGACAATGATTGGGCAGGATCATTAGAGATATTAGAGTGACACCCTCTTACACGAACAAGGTTGGCTCCTCTATCTACCATTAGAGGGGAACCCTCCTATTTGATCAGGCAATGAGTGATTTATCTACTAAGTGGCTCCCTCTTGTGGAGTTAGGCCATGGGTCCTCTAAAATTTGAGTATATCCCTCCTATTGGATTAGATCATGAGTCCTTTATCTATTGAGTGACACCCTCCTACAGAGTTAGAGAATGAGTCCTCTACCATCAGAGTGGAACCTTCCTGTGATTTCATGGCATGATTCCTCTATCTACCATTATAATGGAACCCTCCTACAATCAAGTCATGGGTACTATATCTACTATTATAGTGACACCCACCTTATGGGATAAGGCATGGGTCATGTATCGAGAATCAAACTAGCACCCACCCATTATACCAGGTCATGATTCCTCTACCGAGATATTATTTCCCCTCAACTATGCATTATAATGTTGAGGTGTGTCTCAACATGGATATTTATTTGGAGAGATGCATTATTGGTTATGAGCATAGTAGAAACATGTGGTGGTGGGGGATATATTAAAATTTATTTTAATAATCATTTTCCAAAACCATAATTAAGGATTTTGCACGTAAAATTTATAATTAATCTATCTAATATATAAAGAAATAAATACCTGGGATTGGTAAATTTCATCGCTGATGAATGTTGATTTTCTGAAAAGAACCATTTGTATTTCCTTCATTTACCTATAAGGACCCAAGGATATAATCCCTTTGGAAGTGATACGCATGTGCTCTAATGATATCTGAGCAATACCACTTGGTCTTAAGGTGCTATCATGACAAATAAAATTTTGTACGTTGTTCAGTATTTATCTCTCTTTATTAGGTCTTGAATAAATCTCTCTTGTGTTTCTTGTTATTGATAGGGAGAGAGAATACAGATTCAAGAGATAATTTGTTGTGTGTAGAAATTATATATTCTTAGTATTTGGATGTAATACACAATAGACATAATCGTCTATTTATAGAGTTAAAATTTATGTTAAAATATTATTTAATTTCATGTTATCCATTAAATTACATTTATTACCTTTAAGAAACCCCATTCCACATAATGAAAATTTTATTATTTTATGGTGCACCAATTTCCATGACTTGGATGGTTTCTTTAATCCATAAATTAATCTTCACAACTTACATACCTTGTTGGCATCCTTTGGAGTCACAAACCATTTGGGTTGTGTCATATAGACATATTCTTGAAGGTACTTGTTAAGTAAATCCCTTTTGACATTCATCTTCCCAATCTCATAATCATGTAAGGATGTAATGGAAAGTATAATTCTAATGTATTTCATCATTGATACTAGTGATTTTTTTTATCATAGTCAATGCCTTGATGTTTTTTAAACCCTTTTTCAACCAGCCACACCTTATTGGTACTGAATTATTAATACATATCTAGTTTCTTCTTGAATACACATTTGAAACTAATAGGATTTACATCTAATGGAGGATCTACCAAAATCCATACATGGTTTTGGTACATGGAATCCTTTTTATAATTCATGGATTATTTTCATTCAAAACTTTGGTGCCACTTAATTCTTCCTTGTAGGTTAAAGGATCATTATTATCAACCAATAATTAGTCACCATCCTAGGTGAATAAAAAATCATAATGTTCTGGATCTATAACATCCATTTTAATCCTACATAGTACTTATGTTTTTTAAAAAATTTATTCATCCATGGGGATTTGTGGAATCTATCAATGTACCAACTCTTGGGTGACTTGAGAATCGACTTCATTGAATTCCATCTCTCTCCCACTACATATTTTAGATATGTGATTAATATCAAGTAATATAGTATGTATTTCCACTATAAACTTTTTTATGAGGTTTCATATATGTAATATCCCATTATTTCCTTGGATTATCCTATAAAGGTACACTTTCTAACTCAGGGTGCAATTTTGTTGCCAAAAGAGGCCTTAAAAAACACTTTGCTTCCCCACACATGTAAATTTGATAACATTATTTTATTTACAATAAAAAATTCAGATGTGTAACACCACAACTCTAGTTTCCCAAATTTGGTACCTTATTTTATTACATTTTCATATAAATAAGTAAGTCATGTCCCAAAGGAATAAATAGTTTAGTATAATTGGAAGACAAGATACATATATAATAGTTTTATTACAACATGAAATGAAGTACAACATGATAACTATATTGGAAACACAAATAGACTTATAGATTATCTTTGCAAGTCATTTATAATATACATCTTCACATCCTGGGGGGAAATAAAATATAAGAGAGTGGTGAGATCAGATACTCAGTAAGGGTAATTAATACAATGAAAGAAAAAATATAAATCATGGTGAATAACTAAAAGTGAACATGCCATTAAAACATAATCTTGAGAATAAAATGGTGGGAATTAAAAATTAATAATTCCATAATAAAAAATAATCATGGATATTATACTAATCAAATAATAACATGTACAAAAAATTACTAGCTTCATAATGATGGAATGCATAATTTTAGACATCATAATCATACAGTCAAGGCCTCATCCAAGACACCATACATAATGGGTAAAAACCCAAGCAAGTTTGTCTCATGAGACCTATTAATGCATCGATGGGCTATACAAGGCCCCATACATCACTCAAAAATTCTAATTCATTCCTCATATAAAAGGGAAGAAACATAATAAACATATACATTCCTATTTAAACTAATATATGAAACATAAATAACTTTCCCTAATTGGTAAACATAAACACTAACCATTCAGAGTAATATGGTGAATGGTATCAAGATAGCACATCCGCAGTCAAAATAATTAAAAACCATAAAATATGGTAGATGATACCATAAAATATTAATCTAAATTAAACATAAGAACCAACAAGAGTGTAGAAATTATAGAAATATTCTAATAAAATCATCGAGTAATACTTGAGAGAAATAGTCCTTTACTTTGAAAAGAATAGTTCTTTTGGAAAAAAATCATTGTATAAAACCATAAGTGAAATAATGTATTTTTTTTCATAATAAAATGATTGATTTTATAAAAAATAATGGTATCTTAAAATATATTATAGAGTGCACTATAAACTATGTAAGAATTTTAGAAGTTCCCTTGAATCGAGCTTGTTTATTGGGACGAATTCGAGAAAGATCCTTTTAAAACATGTAACTCCCCCTAAAATAAAGAATTATTCTTATTGGTACATATATATAGAACATTAAAAAATAATTTATGAGGATTAAATAAGAATAATTAATAATTTCATTGGGGTAAATAGATAAAAAGAGTAACTCGAAAGAAATTGGAGGTTTGGGTAGAAACCCCTTACCTTATGTCTG
This sequence comes from Viscum album, assembly GCA_963277665.1. Taxonomy (NCBI): domain Eukaryota; kingdom Viridiplantae; phylum Streptophyta; class Magnoliopsida; order Santalales; family Viscaceae; genus Viscum; species Viscum album. The sequence continues at coordinate 1,635,206,276 of OY728137.1, read as the reverse complement.
AATGTGTTCTACACTTGACCTTCTCATCCTATATAATCATATTAAATTTATTAATTAATTTATTGATAACCCCATATACATGTATTTTATTTATTATAATTTTATTAAGTTCATTTATGGCCTTTTTATTAGTTATAATATACAATCTTATTTCTTGAGAGCATTCGTTTCCTTGGTTTTCATGATTGGTATACTTGTATATGAGAAATTAAGTTCTTGTAAAATGGGTATAATTATCCAAAATTTGAATAAAATGTTATTAATGAATAGACATAAGTTTAATTGGTATTATTTATCATTTTTTTCATATATGAGGATGAATCATTAGATAACATGTTAATGATAATCATTTAGCTTAATTTTAGCAGTTTTTCGATCACAATGAACTAGCTTTGTTCTATTATTTAATATTATCTATATAAAGTGGTTACATAACCTTAAATAAGATATAATACATATTTTATAATCTTTTTCAACCATAAAAATTGTTTCATGACCTACCTTGAAGTATAAATTAAAGAACGAAATTTCATCATCCATGAAGGTTGTAAATCGACACCTCCCATATGATGATTTTGTTTCTAAAATATAAGAGAGAGAGTAAGGATATTTATGATGGATCTTCCATTAAAATGATATAATTATAGTATATATATTATACTGTAGTTTTCATGACCATTTGGATAAATGAGGTGAGGAGATGATAGGAAAAGAAAATAAATTGAAATGAAATTGAAAGAAAAAGGAAGAGGGTTTACCTCTTGAATTATCATCCTTGATAACCTACTTAGGGAATGGTATTTTGGTCTTTTGGAAACACAAAGAGATCTTGGACGTGGTTTAGATACTAGGGAAGATTATTTGGGAATAATTTATACAAGCTTCAGGTCTTAGGGGTGTGAGGAGAATATGAGGTGAGGGTGGTTTTTATAGTGTAGGAGGGGTGATTTCTCATTATTTTATTCACTATTTTATTATTTTTCTCAAGACAATAAATAGTATTTATTATTGTGAAAAAATATAGTAATGATTATATGTGAGTTATAAACAATTGTTCTTACATCATCCAAACATCATCCATGAATCTATAATTCATGTATTTAGCATTTATCATAAATTATTGTATTTTACTATTCATCAAAAATTCAAGTATTTTAGAAAACTCTAAAAAATTCACCCTAACCACTTTTCAATATTTAGAATTCATAAATGAACTCCATTTTATGAAAATAATTTTCAAAATATGAGAAATTTAATTTTTAATTAAAATTATCATTTACTTGAAAAAAAATACATTTTTTTTAAATTAAAACTCATTTTATAACACCCTTAAAAATTAACTAATGTCTAATTAAATTATCCTACAATCATAGGATGGAAAAATATTTATTTATGAATACATTTTATAGAAATTAATTTTATTTTAAATCAATTTATTAATTATATAATTGTAATTAAATATTTATTACTCAAAAAAATACCAACACTAAATTATTAGTTTTTAAAATATTCACTTAATTATACCGTTATATCATAATTTAATTTATAGGGTGCCTAAATTGTATTTATAATTTCATGGGTGAGTTTACTATTCATAGGGGTCGTATTATTATTTATAAGGGTAACATTATTATTCAAAAGGTTCAAGTTATTATTCACCAAAAAAATAACTTGATCATATCAAATTCTAAATTTCATACTAATCGCAACCGTGTATGTACGTTTTTTGAAATTCAAATCATAGAAATGGAAAAATTATGTTTCATGGCTAAGTTATAACTATATTTTCTAAATAATTATAATAAAAAAGTTTTGTTTTATAGAGACTCAGTGTTGTGTGCATTACATTCTACATTAAATTTATTTGTAAATCCTTGGGGTGTTACATTCTCCCCTCCTTCAAAAATTTCATCCTTGAAATTCCAGAATGTTACCATATAAAAAATTTGGGTAGTTATTCATCATAAGTTCCTTAGTCTCCCATGTCACCTCTTCAATTTTATGATTTTTTGAAGTACCTTTAATAGCCGAGTCGTCTGATTCCTCAACACGTGTTCTTTAGTGTCCAAAATTTTTATAGTCACTTCATATTAATATAAATCAGGTTCTATATCTATTCCTTCATAAGTGAGTACATGCATTGGGTATGGAATGTATGTTCTTAAAAATGAGATGTGGAAGACATTGTGTACTTTTGAAAGGATAGGTGGAATCTTCAAATGATAATCCGCAACTCCAACTCCCTCCATAATTTCAAAAGGACTAATATACCTAGGGCTTAGTTTACCTTTCATATAAAATATTATAACACCCTTCCATGGAGATACTTTCAAGAAAATTTTATCTCCCAATTAAAATTCTAAATCATTCCTTTTATTATCGTCATAGATATTTTTCCAACTTTGATCTTCTTTGATATGTGTTTGAATAGTATTTACCTTTGTTGTTTTTTCCTCCACAATCTTTGGGACCACAATCTTCCTTTCACCAAATTCATCCCAACAAATTGGTGTACGACATCTCTTTATATAAAATTCTTCACATGGTGCCATTTGAATACTTTAATGGAAACTATTATTATAGAAAAACTCCCCCAAAGTTAAATATTGATCCCACATAGCTTGAAAATAAATTGAGAATGATCTCAACATGTCTTCTGAAGTTTGGATCATCATTTCTAAATGTCAGTCATTTTGAGGGTGATAAGCAGTACTTAAATGAATCTCAGTATCCAATTATTTATAGAGATTTTTTCATAATTTTAATGTAAATCATTGGTCATGATTATACATAATTGAGAGAGGCTCTCCATAAAGTCTTAAAACATCATTAATATAGATTTGTGCAAGGCACTCTAGTGAAAAATCCTCCCTTATAGCATGGAAATGTATAGATTCGGTAAGTTGATCAACAATCACCCATATTCCAACATTATTTTTTGGGGTTTTTGGTAATCCAGTGACAAAATCCATAGTGATGTCATCCCATTTTCATGTATGAATAGTAAAGGGTTGCCTAAAACCTCTAGGATGTTGTCTTTAATCATTCACATGTTTACAGACTAAACATCTTGACACATAATCATTAATTTCCCACTTCATATTTTCCTACAAGAAATTTCCTTCAGATATTTATACATCTTAGTTTTACCAAGGTGTATAGAGAAATTCAATCTATGAGAATCATCCAATAACTCCCTTTTCAGATTGAGGATAGAGGGAACACATAACCTCCTCCCAAATTTCATAATTACATCTTCATACATGAAGTCTACCCATTTCCCATTATTCACTGATTTAATTTTTTTTAGGATTCTTGTCATTAGGATAAAAAAATTTAATCCTTTATTATAAATATGATTGTAAAACCAATGGAATAAGTAGTGGCATTTCACATTATTTGATAATTTCAATATCCATCATCGCTAGATCCATGTATATAGGATCCTTTTGAATTCTCATTTTGTTCATAACTCCATGATCCTTCTTACTCAAATCATCTACTACCTTATTTTCCTTCCCTGGGTGGTAGTATATTGAAAAATCATAATCCTTGAGTAGCTCAAGCCATCACTTTTGCATCATGTTGAGTTCTTTCTATGACAAGATATATTTCAAGCTCTTGTGATCTATATATATCTCACATCTTTCACCATAGATATAATATCTCCATATCTTCAGATAAAATATTGTAACTTATAACTCAATATCATGAGTTGGATAGTTTTTTTCATGAGTTTTTAACAACCTTGGTGCATAGGTGATAAATCTATCATTCTTCATAAGGACATAGCCAAGTCCTTTCTTTGATGCATCACTATAAATCACAAATCCACTATTTCCTTATGGAAGAGTCAAGATTGGAGAATTTACTAACCTCTTCTTCAATTATTCAAAACATTATTCATATTCTTTTCCCCCACTTTACGAGTAAGCTTGGTTAACGAGTTAGATAATCAGGTGAAGTTTTGAACGAAACATCATTAATAACCTGCTAAACCAATATAAATACGCACCTCAGTTATGTTCATTGGTGTATTCCATTCCTAAAATACCTTTTTCTTCACATGATCAACTAATATTCCATCCTTATATACAATATATCCAATAAAATAAATTGTTTGAAGCCATAATTTACACTTGCTAAAATTCTCATATAACTCATTCCTTCTAAGAGTCTTCATAACAATGTGCAATTGATTCTCATGATATTTATAGAATTTTGAGTATACCAATATTTCATCAATAAATACCACAAAAAATTCATCAATATATTCCTTGAAAACCCTATTCATTAGATTCATGAAAATAGAGGGTGCATTAGTCAGTCCAAAAGGCATTACTATAAACTCATAATTATCATACCTGGTTCGAATGCTATCTTTGGAATATCTTCTTTCCACAAACACAATTGATGATATCCATATTAAAGTTCAATATATGAAAATTATTGATCTCCATGAAGTTGATCAAATAAATCATCAATGTGAGGCAGGGGATATTAGTTATTTATGGTAATAGCATTTATTTCTCTATAATTAATGCACAGCCTCATGGATCCATATTTCTTCTTGACAAAGAGAATAGGGGTTCCCCATAGAGAAACAATAGATATAATAAATACTTTATATCTCATTTACTCAAGTTTTTTCTTCATTTTTACTAATTCCATGATGGATATTCTATAAGTATTCTTTGTTATAGGTCTTGAACAAAGAATTAAATCAATAGAGAGCTCAACTTCCCATTCTGGAGGATGTCCAAGTAAATCATATGGAAATACATTAATGTATTATTTCAAAATAGGTATATCATATATTTGAAGAATTCTTTCCTCACTCATAGGTATTGTTATCTCTCCCTCCCCAATAATTTCATTTAGAAGAGCTACTGGGGGTGGATCTAGAAAATAATCTTATGGAGAGGTTTTTGCTCTAAAGATAAGGGACTCTACATCATTCTAAAAAATTGAAACTTCCTTCTTCTTATAATAGGTTTTTGCATCATAATTTGAAATCCAATCCATACCAAGGATTATATAAAATTAAATCATAGTTATGATGATAAGGTCAGCAACTAAAGAACATTTATGCGTCAAAAAGGGGAAAAATCGACACATCTTTGTTGTGATGATACATACCTTAAAAGTTTTTACTAACAACTCCTTTATTAAATCAAAAGGTAAATGTATAATTTTCTAAGAAAACTAGGAATATATAAAATAATTTTATGATCTAATATCAAATAAATCATTGGCTAAGTTTTAGGAAATGATTAAATTACCCACCACCATATCATTAGGAACATCATCCTCATTAATTATGACCGCATAAGCTTGGACTTTCTCCCTTAGCCTTCTCTGAAAATGTTTCCTTAATACTTAGGATAATAATTTTCATAATTTCCAATCTCTTTGAAATTTTATAATTGAACATTATTAGATTCTTTATTTCCCTTACAATCAAAGGCTTGGTGGCCTTTTCCTCCACACTTTTATGAAGCACCCATATCCTTTAGGAAAGTACTATGGTGTTTCTTCCCACAATTATCATGAGATGGAAAATAAATTCTTCCCTTATTCCCCTTTTTTTATTTCCTTTTAAAAAGTGTTCAGTATCCTTCTTCTTCTCTTGAATTCCTTTAAATTTATAAGACTTAGAGAATTATTTTTTTGTCTTGATATCACATGAGACTATATCTTCATATAATGATAAATTTTTGGAGACTAGTTCGCTTTGTAGGAATGGTTTTAAACAATAAAATAATCAATAAACCTTTCTCCTTGGATTATGTATGTAGTTCATAGCATGACTTGCTAATATTGTAAATTTGGATTCATGCTTGGCAACATTTTCACCCACTTTTTATCTTAGACTCAAAAATTTCCTCTCCATATCCGCTTTTAGTTCGTGAGGAAAATATTTTTCTACGAAAATTTCCTTAAAATAATTCCACTCCATATTTGAGATTTTATAATCCTTTGTGTTTCGAATTAATGACCACCACTAATATGCATCTCCTAAGAGATGATAAACTGTCATGATAACCTTCTCCCTTTCATTACTTCCCAAATCAAGAAATATATTGTCCAAGTAACTTATCCACTAATCTATTATAAATGGGTTTTTAGTCTCATTTAATGATGGAGGATATTGTATTATAAAGTGCTCTAACATTACTCCTCAAAGTTTTGGATTAGGATGCTCCATACGGGTAAGGTTATTATTCAAAACCTAAGTCATCTTTCCTAGTATAGTTATAAGTTGCTCAGCACCAGTCGTAGCACTAATATCGACATCAATATCTTGCATAGGATGGAAATCCCTATATGTGATATGTGCATTCATTTAGTTTCCATTTCTTCTACTAGGTTCCATTTATAAATAATTGCATACACTAAATTAGTTTATTAATCATAATGTATAATATCGAACTAGAAAAAAACATAACATAAATTTAGATTTTATGCATGTATAATCTCATAATCATAAGTATGGTTTCTTTGGGGACATATTTACATTTAAATCCTCTATAATGGTTTGTAAAGACAATGTAAATTGTCCTAATCATATCTCCCAAGAGGGTCAAACCAAGTGCATAGTAAGTCTCATTATCATGTAACATGTTACCCTGAGTCCGGCCTAGAACACCTTGTTAGAATTATTACTCCTAGATATATCTGTACTAGAACCACATCCACTTTTAGTATCCATAAAGGTATTTATTTCTATGAATACCCACATAATATCTACTTTACCAAAATTCTAGGATTTTATTCTATGATTATCCTCAAATTCTATCTTAGAGTAATGTTCCCTAAACTTTGTTTTCTAAATCTAGTTTTCAAGGTTGTTTATAAACTTCCTCTGATACCAACTATAATGCCCTGACTTTAGTCTCTTAGATTTGATGCCTTATTTTATTACGTTGTAATATAAACAAGGAAGTAATATACCAATGGAATGAATAGTTTAGTAGCATTGGAAAACCAGATTCATACATAATAGTTTCATTACAACATGAAATGAAGCATAACATGGTGACAATATTGGAAACGCCAATAAAATTCTAGATTATCCTCACAAGTCATTTATAATATACATATTTGAATCCTAAGAAAAATAAAACATAAGATAGGGGTGATATCATATGCTCAGTAAGGGTCAGTAATACAACAAAAGAAAAAATATAAAGCATGGTGAATAACTAAAAGTACACATTCCATTAAAACATAATCTTGAGTATAAAATTGTAGGTATTAAAAACTGATAATTATATAATAAAACAAAACCATGGATATTCTACTAGTTGAATAATCACATTGAAAAACAATTACTAGCTTCATAATGAGGGAATTCATAATTCCATACATCATAATCATACCATCAAGTCCTTGTCCAAGACACCATACATAATGACCAAAAACCCAATCTAGTTTGTCTCATGAGACCTACCGATACATCAAGGGGATATAGTGGCACCCACCCATCACTTAAAGAGTAAAATTTATTACTCATATAAAATGGGAGAAAAATAATCAACATAATCATTCATATTGAAACTATCATATGAAATGTAAATAACTTTCCCCAATCAGTAAACATAAACACTAACCATTCTAAGAAATATGGTGAATGGTATCAAGATAGCACATCCACATTCAAACTAATCATAAACCATAAAATATGGTAGATGATATTATAAAATATTAATCAAAATTAAACATAAGAGTCAAAAAGAGTGTTGAAATAGATGTAAATATTATTATAAAATCATTGAGTAATACTTGAGATAAATACTCCTTTACTTTGAAAAGAAGAGTTATTTTGGAAAAAATATTTGTATAAAACCATAATTGAACTAATATATTTTTTTTAATAATAAAATTATTTATTTTAAAAAAATGGTTATTAAAAAAATATTATATAGTTCACGTGAAAATAGGTTATAATTAGAGAAGTTATCTTGAATCGGGCTTGTTTATCAGGAAGGATTTGAGAAACATCCTTTTAAAACATGTAACTCCCCATAAAATAAAGAATGATTCTGATTGGTACATATATATAGAACATAATAACATAACTTATGAGTATTAAATAATAATAATTAATAATTTAATTGGGGGTAAAGATAGAAAAAGATTAATCTGAAAGAAATTCGAGGTTCGGGTAGAAACCCCTTACCCAATGTCTGAATGTGTTCTGCACATGACCTTATCATCTTGTATAATAAAATTAAATATGTTAATTAATTAATTTAGAACCAATATAAATTTATTTTATTAATTATAATTTTATTAATTTCATTTATGTCTTTTTTATGAGTTATAAGATACAATTTTATTGCTCGGGAGCTTTTGTTTCCTTGGTTTTCACAATTAGTATATTTGTATATGAGTAATAAATTTCATGTAAAATGGGTATAATTCTCCAAAATTGGAATTAGATGTTGTTAATGAACAACCAAAATTGTAATTGGTATTATTATTTTTTATATATCTGGATGAATCACTAGATAACATGTTAATGATAATCATTTAGCTTAGTTTTAGTGGTTTTTCGATCACAATAAACTAGTTTTGTTCTATTATTTGATATTATGCATATAAAGTGGTTCCAGAACCTTATATAAGATAGAATAAATATTTTATAATCTTTATTAACCATAAAAACGGTTTTATGACCATACATGAAGGAGAAATTAAAGAATAAAAGTTCATCGTCCACAAAGGTTGTAAATTGGCACATCCCGGATGATGATTTTGTTTTTTAAATAAAAGAGAGAGAGTAAGAAGATTGATGATGGATCTTCCATTAACATAATATCATTCAAGTATATAGATTATACTATATTTATCATGATAATTTGGATAGAGTAGGGGAGGTGAGGATAGGAAAATAAAATAAATTGAAATGAAATTTAAAAAAAAAGGAAGAGGCTTTACCTCTTAAATTATCCTCCTTGAGAACCTTCTTAAGGAATAGAGTTTTGGTATTTTGGAAAGACCAAGAGATCTTGGACATGGGTGAGAAACTAGAGAAGTGTATTTGGGTATAATTTAGACAATATTCAAGGATTATAGGTGTGAGGAGAAGAGGGGGTGAGGGGTGATTTTTATAGTGGAGGAGAGGGGTGATTTCTCCTTATTTTATTCATTATTTTATTATCTTTCTCAAGATAAGAAATAGTATTGATTCTTGTGACTAAATATAGTAATTAGTGCATGTGATTTCGAACCAATGGTGCTTACATCATCCAAAAATCATCCATGACTCTATAATTCATGTATTTAGCATTTATCATAAATTATTGTATTTTAATATTGACAAAAAAATCAATTATTTTAGAAAAAACTCAAAAATTCACCATAACAATTTTTCAATGTTTAGAATTAATAAATGAACTCCATTTTATGAAAATAATTTTTAAAATATGATAAATTTAATGTTTAATTAAAATCATCATTTACTTGAAAAAAATATAGTTTTTTAAAATTAAAACTAATTTTATAACACCCTAAAATTTTAACTAAGGTCTAATTTAGTTATCCTAAAATCATAGGATAACAAAATAATAATTTATGAATACATTTATGAAAATTAATTTTATTTTAAATCTATTTATTAATTATATAATTGTAATTAAATATTTATTACTCACAAAATTACCAGCACTTAATTATTATTTTTTAAAATATTCACTTATACCATTATTTCATTATTTCATTTATAAGGTTCCTAAAATTTATTTATACTCTAATGGGTTACTATTAATATGGGTGATATTATAATTCATAAGGGTAACATTACTATTCAAAAGGGTTAAGTTATTATTCACCAAAAAAATTATTTGATCCTATCATACTCTAAATTTCATACTGATCACAACCGTGTATGTCTATTTTTTGAAATTCAAATCATATAAGTGGAAAAATTAGGTTTCATGGATAAGTTATAACTATCTTGTTTAAATAATTATAATAACAAAGTGTTGTTTTGTAGAGAATCAGTGTTGTGTTAATTACATTCTATATTAAATTTACTTTTAAATCCTTGGGGTGTTACAGTATAGAATACCATTTATCAATTTATCTGGTACTTAGTTTAGTATATGTGTTGTTGTTTGTAATTTGTATCCCCAAAATGATAATAGAAGGATCATATGACTCAATATTGATCTCACCATGTCCAGCAAGGTATGATTCATCCTTTCTTTTACACCATTCCATTGAGGCATGTAAGGATGAGTGAGTTGGGATAGGATCCAAAACTCTTTTAAGTAATCAATGAAGTATTAATTAAGATGTTCTACACTACAGACTGAGTAGAGTTTATTAAACTTCTTACCAAGCTGGTTCTCAAATTCATTCTTGTATTTCATGAATTTATTAAAAGAATTTGGATAATACCACATTTAGTATACATATCCATATCTACTAAAATCATTAGTAAAAGTTATAAAGTATGAGCACACTACCATTGATTCAATGGGAAATGGTCCACACATATCAGTTTAAACTAATCCAAGAATGTATTTATCCCTTTCACCTTTCCCACAAAATGTAGCTTTGGTCATTTTTCCTTGTAAACATGTGTGACATACACTAAGTGGTTTTAGATCAAAAGAATCTAAACATCCATTTTGATGTAATTTAGTCAAGTTATTTTCATTTACATGACCTAGCTGGTGATTCCAAAGTTGGGTGTGGCAGGATTCATGTGAAGTAACTTTGTTATTAATTTCCATTACTTGGTTTATGTAATCCAACATAGAAATATTGTTATTTAAATGTGAATTACCATAAAAATTATATCTTTATAAAATAAGTAATATTTATTCCCAAATTTGAAAATGAATCCATTATTATCAAGTTGGGATACATGAATAATTTTTTTGGTAATAACTGACACATAATAAAAAACTTTCAAAATCAAGATCATTCCAGTCGATAAAATGAGGTGGTAGTTCACAATAGCTATGACATCAAGTTTAGCTCTGTTGTCAGCTCATAGATCTACCTACCATCAGTCAATATTTTTTTAATCTACTTGGTTCTGATATTTCAATACATATATGATCACCATAATCTGTATCTAATACCCAATTTATAGAAATAGATAAATTTCACTCGATTAAAAATGCACCTAAAGCTTCCACTTGCTTCTTTGGTTGGATGCAATTTTTAGTCTAGTGTCCCTTATCACCACATGTGAAAAAGACAACATTTAATTACCTTTCATTTCCCTTGATCTTCCTCTTCTTATATGGGCATGAAGAATCTTTGTTCTTAAATCTAGTCTCTTTCCCTTTCTATTTGTTCTCCATAAGGACAGAATGTTTTTCACACTTCATATCATTATATACTTGGAGAAGAAGAGTAAGAATACTTGGTATAGATTTCTCAATATTTTTTATATTAAAATTAACAATAAAATATGGAGAAGATATGAGGGATTGATTCCGGAATGAGATCAGAACCTAGTTCTTCGGGAGGTTTAAACCCTGGAACCTTTAAGCGCTCAATGTAGCCAATGAGCTTTACTTCACGAGGCCCATATGGGGAACCCTCTCCAAGATTTATCTAAAAAATAACCTTTTAAATCTCAAATTTTTCCTGTATATCTCTATCCTTTTAAATACCATGGCGGTGTTCAAGCATGCTATATGAACCCAAGTTTCCATGAGACATCATGAGTTCAATAAACATAGATTAAAGCATCGAACATTTAATGTTTACTACATCATTCATATGTTTCTCATAGACCAGAAACTCTTCATAACTCACCTCCTTAGTAGTCATATTAGGAAATGATGATTCTAGCACCTGATATTTATGTTCATTTCATAGCATAACCCGAAGGCATTTGTACTATTCCTAAAAATTATTTCTAGATAGAAGGTTGTATTTATACAATATTGATCATAAGGATAATGTGGATGAAGAGTTTTACATTTTATTCTATAATTTAAATATAATATTATTAATACTTTTCTTGATTATATATTGGGTGAGATATAATAAATTAATTGATTTTATTAAATCTCCCTCTATTTTATTAAGTTCCAATATCCCTCTCAATTGAACTTGGAATGTCTAGTTTCTAAGACATTCTAGTTGCAATAATTTATATCCCCCTTCATATAACCCTAACAAGGGTTGGTCAAGCTAGATTAAGATATTTAGGTAGGTAGGTTTTTTCTAATAGTGGGCTTGTAGCTACTTGATCCATTGAGTGGACTCCCCTATCCTAAAATATTGACTTGTATTTCTTCAACAATTGCCTCCAAATTACACCAAGACTAGAAAGGGATTTTCCTCTAGATGTAAAATTCTTAAGCACAAAACCTTCATCAAAACCCCCATTATAAAAGTAAGTGTCCCAATAATGGTTTTTCAAACACTTAGTTATATTGAGTTCCATTCCTAATCAGGTAACTGAAGTCCAAGTATTACCTAATATTTAGTTGATGGATTTTAATTTATTATGAATAAATTTTATCTTTTTTTATCATTTACATGTATTGTTAATATCAAATGGATGTTACTCAATTAATTAACCATGTTGGATAAAATATTTATGCATAATTTATTTATTTATTTTCTTTTCGCATTAATTCATTTATTTATGTGATTGTGGTCTTGGATCCATAAAATAAATAACTGAATAGAAAAAGATGATTAATTAATTAAATGAAAAGTTCATGGGATTTATCTAATGGTTCATTTAATGAGAAAACATTAAATCATCCTTTTACCTAGGGTAAATACCTCCTATTACCAATCTTGGCATGATTTACAACATTCCACTTATCCACTTATGTATCACCTGAGTTGGAATCATAATGGTTTTATCATGAATCACCTCCACACACCTTCGGATACTCCATTAATTATAAGTATTTATTACTCACATGCATGTGAGGGGAACCAAAGGATTTATTAAAAGGGAATTACATAAATATCCTTGGACAAGTAAGTCCTACATAATAATGGATGGAGTTATGACACGCCGACCATCATTTAATTTAATATTAAATAATTGTAAACTCATGCAATAAATCAAATTAAAACATCCATCACATACACAAGTCTTGGTAAAGCTCATGAAAAATCATTCATGTAATGAATAAGAAAAAGTAAATGGATAGCATTCATTTATTTATTCATTATTTATTACTAAGAATAATTTTCTTTAATTAATTAATAAATTAATCAACTAATTAATTTCCTTTAATCTTAATGATCATATAAACTTTATTGGATATACCCATAATTTATGGCATTCATGGAACATAAATAGTAGAAAAAATAATGACATATATTTATTTCAATAAATTAATTGAGTATTTAAAATTCTTTAAAACCATTATTAAATTTTCAAACACACAATGGTGTGTCAATTAATAAAATAAGGTTTTAATTCTTTAATTTTATAATTTCATGCAATTTTTAATGTTTTCCATTGATGTGATACCACACATCATGTACATTTAGCTACATGTTGTGTATTTCAGTTTCCATGTATCAGGGTCACACGATTGGGTTTATGAAGTGTACCTTAGATGTACTACATGACAAGTACAGACCTGTGACATGCCATGTGTTCCACTTGTTGTGTGTCCAGGATATAAATATAGGTCTTCAATCTGTGTCACAATGGATTACATGGCATGTAAAAGCCAGCTACATATTGTGTATCTCTTTGAGTCATGTGTCAGTTTTTCTCATTGAGTCGCTCAATATTTTATTTAGACACGTGAATTGATGAACTACATGTTGTGTACACCGCATACATGTTGTTTATATCATAAATTCTCTAGGTTTTCAGTATCACACAGTTTTAACCATGTATAATAACCACATGAATTGTGTTATTTACACCACTAACACATGTAGACTACATGACATGTACACTGATACACTATGTGTAATCTGACAACATGCGTACCACCTTGGTTGGTCAACACATGGCGTACGCTGTGTGTAATTACTATATGGAACGCTGCATATCTCTCAGTGCATCTAGATGCAGTGCATTAGGACACACAACATGTACTTTAAAATACAAGTGTAACCCTATCTTACCATCCAAAAATCGGTTAGTTTCCGATGGAATCTTTGATCATTCTTCATTTCTTATTAGACTTTTAATAAAATAAAAACACTTGAATGAAAATGAATAAAATTCCAACTCATGTTAATTCAAATTACATTAATGAATGAATAATATGAAATGAAAATCTAACCACAATTGTGAATTGGTCAACAATGATATAAATAATTATAAATTTAAACATGATCCCTCTGATACCACTTTTTTGTTCTAGGTGCAGTGGAAGTGTGTTGTGGTGGGAAATATATTAAAATTTATTTTAATAATCATTTACCATAACCATTAATGAGGATCTTACACATCAAATTTATAATTAATTTAGTTATTCTCTAAATAAATAAATACTCAGGATTAGGAACTTTCTCTATTGATTAATGTTGATCATCCTAAAAGACCCGTATGGATTACCTTCATTGTGTGGTAAGGATCCAAGGATAAAATCCATTTAGAAATGATCCACACTTTCTCAAATGATCTTTGAGAAACACTACTTGATCTTGGGGTGATAGCACGGTGAATCAAATGGCTTGCGTTGTTCATTATTGATTGCTCATTTTTCAGTCTTGAATAAATCTCTCTTATGTTTATCATTATTGAGAGGGAGAGAGAACTAGTCAAGAAAGAATTAATTGTTATCAAAAATTATATATTCTAAATTTTTTAGTTACAATACACAATATACATAACCTTCTATTTAGAGGGTTAGGATTTAGGTTAAAATATTATTTAATTTCTTTTTAGACATTAAATAACATTTATTAACTTTAATAAACTCCATTCCATATAATACTATTATTATTATTTTTTTGGTGTGTCAACTTTAAAAAATTGATAAATAATATTTAACACCTTATAAATAATTAGTTTATCACTAAAAGGTGTTTTGGTTTGATCAAAATTCTTGTTATTTATTGAATACCCAAATAAATATTTTATTTATAAATAAATATTTCAACCACATACCAGCAAATAAATATTTATTAAATATTAAATAAAATAAAAAATATATATTTTTATTGACATGAAAATGAATAAATATTTATTTAATTTATGAGATCAATATAACTTGAATAAAGTTATTTCTTAGTCTTGAGAATAATATTTATTCCATTAATTAAATTCAAATATAATTTAATTGAGATCAATGGGAATACTTAGTGTGTGACCCTCTAGTATTCTTTCTCATTTGCATTAGGCGGCCTTACCAAAATTCCAACATTACCATCTAAAAAAGGGTCAAGGAACCCAAAATAAAGAACTTAATGAAAACCACATACGAATGTTCACTATGTAATATAATCACTTTATCTTAATATCTCATTAAGTAGGTTGCATGATGGTGTCATCAACCTATATTTTTTATACTTATTTCTTTGACTATCTAAAATAAAAATTTGTTACACAATGGTCATGGAATTTAGGTGAAAATTATATTCCAATAAAAGTGATGAGATATAAAATCCCATAAATATGGAAGGGACAAATCCTTCCCCAACTTATCCATTAAATAAATTTCAATCGTGATCCACCCAACATACCCCACATCCCACCAACATATGGAATGGTTTTTTCTGTAAATATAAGTGTACAAGTCATGAAATGTATTAATGATAATCTTAAATCCTAAGGATCATTACACACACTCACATATAAGAATATTCAATGACACCAAAAAACATGGAATTCCTACTAGCAGGTTGTTTCTCATAATCTCATGTCTTTGAGATTACTAAGTGAAAAATTCATAAGAAGAAACCTCGTCTGCTTATGATTACTCAAAATTTATGGTAAAAATAACATGTGTCCCATCATAGTACATTATCCTACCGCATAACTATATTAATAATATTTTCATAGAACTTACAAGCTTTCATTATAATACGGAACTACTATGAAATTATCAAGGCAACAAATACTCTAGGACAATATTACATTAAATCCATATAGAACAATGAACAATATTTAATAAGATATTTAATTAATATTCAATATATCAAATATACATGTAATTAAAGTACTATCAGTTGGTCCTAAGGAACCAAATATAACATGCGCGAGATACTAGGAATCACTGATGGAACTCTTGGAGTTGTTGGAAGACTTTTTTCCTGGGATGGGTTGTGATTTGGAGATCCCCATTCTCTCTTGTCTAGGTTTCTTTTATGATAATATATTCCAATTGATTGGTTTTTGTTTCTATCTTGTTATGGGTTGAGTTGTTTACTTCTATCGTATCTCTTACTAATCCCCCTTTATCTTTTATTATGTCCTACTACGTATGTATATACTCACCCCTGTATGGGATTTTCCCGCACATGTCATGTCTTTACAGACAATGAACAGGTCAGTGGTGAATACAGGGGAGCATAGGGATACCCTGATGAATTTGACCGCATATGGTGGTTGGGGCTTAGATATCTAGAGTTGGGCTCTCTATAGAAACAAAATCCTTTTACATGATTTTAAGCATATTTATCCTTGAAATACAAACCAAGGATTGAAAATTCTAGTGTATTTATAAGATTAGGTACATAATTAGAAAACATGAAACCAAAATAAAACATCTTTTTATTAATCTTCCATAATGATCTTATAACTCCCTTTAAGATCCTACATATACATAGGATAACTTGGGGAGTATATAGACAAAGGGGTGAGCTAAAAATCCCAGTAAGGGAATAAACATGAGAATAAAGCATAACACGTGATTTAGAAGGCATAACATGTTAACATAAAAGGCATGTATCATGAATAAACATATAGAAAAATGACATATAGACCATGGAATCACATGATCATGCCAATATTGGAATGTGTAAGCAACACATAACATGAAATAAATATGATTCAAGGATAACTACCAAGATGGTATCACATGGTGGAAAAAGTCCCATAATGGATTAGGTTTACTCTATAATCCCATACATAAAGTCTCATGAGAAAAAACATTACCAAATGGATTGGAGCACTATATAGGTTCACCCATCATAACATTTTCATTAATATGTGTGCCATAATAATAAATCAAACATAAGAGTTACCCATAGAATGAAATGGGCATCATAATCATGTCATAAGGCATAATCAAAGGGTGTATCATATTGGTATCCATGAAAAAGGGTATTATATAATTTATAATAAACCATGAAGAAAAAATAAGAATATATTAGTAATAATTATTTCCAAATAAAGTGATTAAATTATAATTGTGTTTAGAAAACTTTAAAAATGAGCCACGTTAGTGTGGTTTAAGTGAAAAGATTAAAGAGACATTAAAATGATAAAGGTGTAATTACTTCCATAAAACCATAAATGAAATAAAATAGTTTTTTATAATAAAATTAGTGATTTTATATAAATAATGGTGACTATGGAGTGTACTTGAAAATGAGTAAGAAACGGATAAGTTTCATTCAATCGGGCTTGTTTATAGAGGGGAATTGAGAAAGAAACCTTTTAAAACATGTATTTACCCATCAAATAAAGATTAAATAAACATTGTATATATGTTTGAGACATATATAAAAAATATATAATAAATATATAAGAATATTTAAATGATAAATTGAGGTATATAGAGATGGACTGTAACTTAAAGGAAATATAGATGTTCAGAAAGATCCCTTACCTTATGTCCAAATTCATTCTGCACTTGCACTTAATGTACTCGATAATAAAATTTTATTAATTAATTTCTTGATTAAGAAACCTATTATTCATGCATTTTATTTATTATAATTTTATTAAGTTCAGTTATGTGCATTTTGATGATTTATAAAGTTCAATTTCATCATTTCGGGAGAATTTGTTTTCATTGTTCATGGTCGGTTTACTTGTATATAATTATGGAAGTTCTTGTCAGAATGATAATAATTCTCTAGAAGTGAAATTATATGGTATTAATTCACTTTCATAATTTTAAATGGTGACATATATATTTTTTTCATGAGGTTGATTCATTTGATAAAAAGTTAATGATAAATTTTTATTTTATTTTGGTGTTTATTCAATCATCGCAAACTAGTTCCATTTAATTTAATATTATGTATATATATTTGTTCTAGAACATGAAATAGGTTATAATATACATATTACAATCTTATTTAACAATAATAATGGTTTTATGTCCATCCTTGAAGGATGAAATGGTAAAACAAAAAATCATTATCCATGGGGATGGTAAACCACCATGATTTGGACAACGATTTCGTTTCTTTGAATAAAAGTATATGAGAAAAGGGGAAGAGAAAAGATATTATATTATCAATATAAAATTCAATTATATACATGATTATGAATTTATTTTTCTTTTATGTATTAATGAGGTGAGGAGAAGGTAGAAAAAATAAATGAAATTAAAAGAGATGGTTTGAGAAAGTTACCTCTCGAATATCACCTCCTTGAAGGACCACTTAAGGAAACTGGAATTGGTATTTTATTGTGCATATAAGATCTTGTACATGAGTAAGATTATTTTTAAGGTATTTGGGAAAAATATTTACAAGCTACAATTCTTAGAAGGTGTGACTAGAATAGGTTGTGAGAGGTGGTATTTATAGGGGGAGGAGAGGGGTGTTTTTTATTATTGTATTCATTGGTATATTATTTTAGATCATCACTATAAATAGTGTCTATTCCTATGAATAAATGTAGTAAATGTTTCATGAGAGTTCAAACCAATGGGTTATTATATCATCTATGACTCAAAAATTCATGTATTTAGCTTATAATGTTAAATACAGTAAATTACTGTATTTCAATATTCACAAAAAATCAAAATATTTTATAAAAATATAAAAAATAACCCAAATAATTTTCTTATTATTAGATTTAAAAAATGAAATCCATTTTATGAAAATAATTTTCTAAAAATGAGAAAATTTATTTTTAAATATAATCATCATTTATTCAAAAAATACCAATTCTAATATTATAATCGATTTTATAACCCTTTAAAAAATTAATTAAGGTCACATAAAATTGTCTTATAATTATAATACAACATGATATTAACTTATTAATCTATTTAATAAAAATGAATTTTCTTTTAAATCATTATATTAATTAGAAATTTGTAAATAAACATTTATGTTTTACAAAAATCCCAATACTTAATTTATCATTTTTAAAACATTTATTTACTTATTCCATGATATAAATATATCATATTTTAATTTTTAAGTGACCTAAATTTTATTTTATACTTTCATAAGTGAGCTTATTATTCTAACGACTAGATTACTATTCTTAATGGTCAAATTACTATTCTAACGGCCAAGTTACTATTCCAATGGTATAAGTTCCTTAATTTCTATATATACCTATTATTTAAGTCATTATTCATTCACTTATATTTTTTATTAAGGTTATATATATAATTTAATTTTCAAAAAGAAAATTTTATTTTTAATATTATGATTTATTTCTACACCTTTGTTCATGAGTGCGGTCATTCTAGGGGATCGAGTCAATCCAAATTTTCCCACTCTTGTTATTTTATTTTCTATTTATTATCCCATTGTAATATTTTGAATTATTATTGGTTTGTTTTATGACTAATGTATCATTCTTCATTTATAAGAACAGTGTTTTTATTGGGTTCTCTATGTGATGTATGTGTTTTATGACATAAGAAGGGAAATTCCATTCAAAAAATCCAAGGTTGTCACACTCTATTAGCATTTACTTTTCTATTTTTTTCATGTTAGGACATATTTTTTGTTTGACATGTATTTTTTCATTTTTATTTTTTAGATTACAATATTATAATCTTGTATTCCCTTGAGTTTTTTAATTTGACAATTGTTTACTCTAGATGTTATTGTTTGTACTTCAATTAATCATAACTTCTGCATAGAGATGGTTGTGAGTTTGCGTATAGGCTATTAAGAAAAGACCTAACATATTAGTCATGTTTTTTGGTGCTTATTTCTAGCCCCTAACCTATGGAGGTGAGCTTAGGGTAGTTACGGCTCAAGCCCCACTAGGTCGGGTCATGACAGATCGCTATTAAAGTTAGTTCATTCCTTAGGATGGTGTTTGATGTTTTTTCCTTATGATTATTTGGTTAGGACTTAGGGAAATGTTGTCAAACTGTCTCAAGTGCTACTTTCAGGCTATAGAACCTAGCGTTGGTGCAGCGATCAACATATTCATATATCAAGACTCTGACCAACTGCTTGTCAACTTGATATACCGAGACATTGGTTGCAGGTAACATTGGTACATGCATCATATAGGATTGAGTCTTTTAATTTTCCTTCTTGAGTCAGTTCCTCATATATGTATTCTTATTTGACTATGGTACATCTTGATTAAATTTTTAGAATGCCTTTGTGAAGAAATCCAACTAGTTTAATGATTCAGTATTGTGATAATGATTCAATGAGTGATGTGGCATCAATTCAGGGGTCATCATGTGAGATCATTCCTCCATGTTGATATATATCCTCACCTCTATCTATCGAGTAGAACATAGTACTATAAGAGAAGTTTGAGGTTGCATGTAGGCTTAGCACACTTTGTGAGTTCCATAGCCAAATGCCATTGAGGTTCCATAATGAGTGAGATACCCAAGAGATGGAGGATTGGTTAGAGTCGGTGATCTAATTTTTTAGGCTTATCTAAACACTGGATGATCATGTGGTTAGATTAATAGCCAATATTTTCTATTGAGTAGTTGGACATTGGTTGAGCCTAGTTATGAATTTGCATAAGGACTCAACACTTTCATGGTATGACTTCTAGTAGCTATTTCATGAGGAGTATTACCACTCATTCTTTCACTCCGTTTAGATTCACAATATATTGGATCTACAGTAGGGAGGTATTATGATTTCTAATTATGATACAAGGTTCATAGAACTTATGTGGTACTCCCTTAACATGATTTAGGATGTCTACTTTTAGGTGTGTAAGTTTTAACAGGGTCTCCGCAGAGACATCCATGCCAGTGTGGTGCCCCTATGTATTCCCAAAAATGACAAAGTGTTGGAGTTGGCACTAGTAATGGAGATCTACCTATCAGGGGACACCATGTAGCTAGATCTAGTAGTGGTCATTATAGGGTTGATTTGTATTCAGTATCTAGGAGGTGGTAGTTAGTAGGATCTCATCAGAAGAGAACTTCATAGGTTTATACTCGGTCAACCGGTCATGAAGCATAGGGACCAAGTAGGGGATCAAGGTAGTTTAGAGAGTTTATGTGTTATGCATGTGGTGGGTGAGGTCACATGACATGTGATTTCCTAACCTGACATGTTGAGGAGGGAATATAGATAGTGGGTGGACCACCATGATAAGGAAAACACTAGGATTATGGATCTCTTGGGTGAGGGAAGGGTGGCCCCCAGGGAGGTAGAGCTGGTAGAGGAGAAGTTAGGGCTCCTAGAGGAGGATTCATGGGTGATGGTCGATACTATTAGCTACACCCACCACCACCACCAGGCAGACCATGTTGGGCTCAATGAGTTAGCAGCCAGGGTTGTGGGAAACTGCAGGCCTTGGAGGCTTATGACCCATCATCTCACAAGATTATTAGAGGTGTGATCTATGTTTATTCTACTCTTAATTATGTACTAGTAGACATGGGTGTGAGTCATTACTTCAACTCTTTACTCATGGTGCGAGAACTAAGGCTCCCAAATGAGGCTTTATCCCGAGAGCTTTTCCTTGAGGTTCCTATGGGGAATGCTTTTTTGATATATTTTACCTACCAACAGTGTGAGTTAACTTTTAGTGGAGTGAGTGTCTAAGGTGAATATTTGGTAATAATGATGAGACATTATGATGTCATCATTGGTATGGACTATTTTTCCATTGTCTAAGCCTAGATTTATTGTCATTGTAAATGATTCAAATACCTTCGGACTGATGGTACAAGATTATCCATTATGGGTGAGAGATATTTTTAAGTGGAGCATGTGGGTTTTTTGAGAAGGATAATACAACCTATCACCCATAAATTGGTGATTTTATCCCTTAGTGTAGTGGGATCTTCAGGAATATTGATTCCTTTAGTCATAGAGGATTATATTAATGTCTTCCCCAAGGACATTTTGGGACTACCTCTGAGGAAATAGATGGATTTTTGCATCTAATTCCACCCTAGGACAACCCTTAAATCTTATAAATCATATCATATAGACCTTTCTGAGCTTTGAGAGTTGTGGTTTCTGTTGTAAGACCTTCAAGAGAAGGGTTTCATCAAACCCAGTGTTCCCCCCAAGGAATCTCTGGTGTTGTTTGTGAAAAAGGTGGATGGGAGCTTGTGTCTTCGTGTGGATTATCATCAAATGAATCTAGACATGATTAATAAAAAGTACCCTTTTTTAGGACTGATGGCCTCTTTGATCATTTATGAGGTGTGAGATTGTTCTCAAAGATCGATCTCAGGCTCGGATACCACCAGTTGAGAGTTTTCATGGCTGATATTCCAAAGCTGAAATTTTGATGTCACTATAGACACTATGATTTCCTAGTGACACCTTTCAATGTGATGTATTCCTATTCTATGTTTATGTATTTAATTAACCAAATATTTCATTCATACTTGTTTTGGTTTGTCATTGTCTTCATTTACGACATACTCATATACTCTGCGTCAAAGGAGTAGCAAGCAAAGCACTTGAGGCTGGTCCTAGACTTTCTTCGAGAGCACTAGATTTATGGTAAGATCTAAAAGTTCTAATTCTAGATCCAAAAGGTTAACTTTAAAGTGCATGTCATTTCTGATAATGGATTAGTTGTGAACCTGACAAAAATCAAGGTAGTGATTGCTTGGGAACCACCTAAGAGTGTATCATATGTGCAAATTTTTCTTTGTTTGGAGGGAAACTATTAGAGTGTGTGACCTAGAACCAAATTTTGTATACTTTATGACAACATGTATTCATAGTTTTTAATATTAATAAACTTTTTATCACATCATGATTTTTATTCAACATAACATAGCATGTGATGATGTCCCAAGAGTAGTTGTCGCACTGAAAGGTCATAGCAGTTCCCCGCTATGATGAGAACCTAGAAGTTCCTTGAAACTATTCTTAAATATATGTTCTATATCTAGATGATGTCATTTTAGGGACACAAATGATACATGCTATCATGGGTGGATACTCATAGGACTTTGAGGCACCTTATCGTGGTGTACACCCTTGGTAATATCCGGTGAAAGGTATTATGAGAACGAGACCCACCAATAGGAAATCCAAATTTATATGTGTTATTGGATGTTCTTATCTGAATATATGTGTATATATCCATAGAATTTAATATTATTATTAATGAGTATTATGAGTTTTGTACATTTATTTATTAACAAAAATAGTGACGATATATGTTCGCAGTGAGGTAGGATACATTGGGTACGTCATGAGTAATATTCCATTAATGAATAATGTGTGAAAGGATTTGTCCCTTGTATTATTTAACAAAAGTTTATATCATACTCCCTTTTATAGAAATCATGTAGCCTAAATAAATCTATGGTGATGGTGTTCTATAGGAAAGTTCAATTTCCTTTAATTCAAATAAAGATACATCGAGCACATAGGTTGATTCCACGAGCATGCAAGCTACTTGATTAGAGATGTCATGATAAAAGGATTACATTATATAGTAAGAATTAATATGAGGTATTATTTCATTGTGAAATTAACATATTTCTCAATGGGTTCCTTGGCATGTTGTTAGATGCTAACCTTGGACTTTAAGCTACTTCACCTAATTCCACTAAGAAATATGCCTAGAGGGTCACACACTAAGTGTATCCAAAATCTCAATTAAATAATATAAATTATTATTTATTATTCAACAAGTAGAATAAATATTATTTCCAAACATGGTTTAATAATTATTCACGTATTCTTGATCACATATATTTCATCACTAGTTATTCGAGAGAATATTATGTGAGCTGAATATTTAATAAATATTTATTCACTATTTAGTGAATATAATATTTATTTATTTCTTAGCAAAGAATGTGGTGATATTTATTTATTAAATAAATAGTCATTATTCAGGGATTGATAAAAAAAATTGGATGAATGGTGGACTGTGTTTAAATGAAATGGTGAGAAATAATAAATAATAAATATTATTTGATTAAATAATATTTAATTTAATTCAATATTTAAGCACATGTTGAGGAAAACAAGATTGGAGAACCCCAAGGTGATGGACTCGGATGGATAAACCCCTTATCTAGAAACTCTTCTAGCTATGTCTTAAGTTCCTAAAGATCTTTTGGTTCCATTCTAAAAGGTGGAATAAAAACTGGCTCAGCTCTAGGCACGAGCTCAATTGTAAACTCAACATCCCTCTCAGGTGGTATCTCTGAGAATTATTTAGGAAACATGTCCCAAAACCAATCTATTGTGGGTGGAAAGGCATCATGCTTCACACCCCCATCATTTATAAAAATACATTCAATTGGGTGGTGATCTCCCCCAGTTTCTGATGAATAGTCTATGCATAACCTCCCCAGATATCCCAATCTCAACGGTGTACATAACTATTACCCTTTCAAGACATAAGATTCACTCTCCTATGGTAACAATATATATATGAGATCATTACGCTACCAACCAATACATACCCAAAAACAAGTCAAAACCTAACATGTCAAGTATGTAAAGATATCAAAGAAAATGATACTCCACGGCCACGAGAGAACATACCTTGAATATACATATGTCCCTCGATCGCACTCCCAATGGTGTGTAGATTATCATAATCCCACTAAAATACTCCACTGCCAGACTCAAACCATTAACAATTGGGGAAAATATAAAATAATGAGAGGACCTAGTATCAAATAAGGTACTGGAAAACATATAATTTACAATAATAGTACAACTAACTATCGATGGACTAGCCTTGTTATCCACTAGTTTAGGATGAACTTCATGAAACTATCATGTCCCACTTCCCTATGTTGTAGTCTGAGTCCCCTGAGCTACATCACTCTACTCATACGGGGGCTTTTACCCCATCGTTACACTTCCACTACCTTGAATACCACGGCTAGAATAAATGAAACTTCTAGATTGATATGGGGTAGAAGACCCCCTCCAGCACTTTGATTTGTCCTAGATCCTTCTTCATTGACCACTGGTCGAGGATTCCTACAATACCTCTGTATGTGACCCATCCTTCCGCAATCTTGACACTCCACTGGTGGTCAGGGACACTAGTTACAAATGTGTCCTGACCTACCACATTATTGGTAGTATATAAGGTTACTACTCTGAGTAACTGATCCTTCTCCCTAGACACTATGGTTTCTATTTACCTAGTTAAAATTATCATAGAAATGATTCCTAATATCAGAAGATATACCTCATTCTTGTCCAATAGAAACCACCCATATTCTACTAGAATCCTCCTTCATGTTCCCCCAAAAAATGAGATCCAGATTCACCATTTCAAAAATCTTTTTCAACCTAAATATGTTAAATTGGGACTTAATCTCATATTAAGCCCATCCCGAAACTATTTATCCATAGTTGCCTCATATCCTTCCAAATATGGAACAATATTCTACAAATCCATGAAGTGACCAACGTAGTACATCATGGGCATACTCCCCTAGGTCAATAGTATAAACTCACCTGCCCTATCCTCCCTTAGGGTCCTAGGGTAAAATTGATCTAAAAACTTCTCCTAAATGTCCTTCAATACCACATTCTCCAGTTATCCATCCTAAGTATGGATGTCCTACCAACACTTCTCTTTACCATGTAACATATAAGTAGCTGATTTGACTCTCTTATCAATAGGAGTGTCTAAGTGGTCAAGGATCATCTGGATAGACTCAATCTAGAACTCAACTACCTTAGGTCCATACTCTCCGTTAAATTTCAGAGTGTGCTGAAACTCGAACTCGGATATCAACTCAGATATGCTCTACACAACCCACCCTGGGTCTCTTTTTATAAATTGTATAAAGCGATAAAAGTTCTCATCAAACTGATCTCCAGCTCCCTCTCCTAGAACTATTGGAGCCTCAAGTTCAGCTACTAGGGTATCATTTCTAGACATGTTCTAATATCATCCAATCATCAAGAGTCATCATGCAGGCATATTTCTACAGTGTCAAACACACGTTTTAGGGAATATAACACAACATTATCACATTTTAACAAGAGGGATTTATGTAAATTCATAACAAGTTGTCCGACATACCCCACCACACAGTCTAAACCGAGGCAGTATCACTACCCCCAATGATCCATCACCTAGGTCATGGTGAACACAAACTAGTCATTAACACATATTCTACATCAACTATGGGTAATTAAAATGATTTCTACATCTTTAAAATATACGAAATAATGTTTTTTTAGGAATATTGAAAATGTTGATTATAATTTTTCGGTCCATATTACATAAAAAAAATAAAAATCTAAATAACTCAAAAACTCAAGAGTTTTCTTCCTATGGTATAATAAATTGAGATTAATTATTCATTTCATATAATTAATTGTCATCTTAAACACTATAAAATAAATTTCCTTAGGATTTATTAGGATCCTTCCTCACATAAAAACACTATAAAAAAGACTAGGTCTTGTTATAGATAGACATAGTTGACCCTCAATCATTCCTCTAAATTTTTATTAGTTAGATTGAAGATGTAATTCAAAATGGTGTTTTTTATTGTAAAAGTGAATGTGGAAAGAATGGGTTTTGATTAATGAAAAAAAATAAAAGACTGACATGGGGTTGAAAAGGGAATAATTTTTATTTTTAGGAAATTAAGTACTAGATTTAGAGTAGTGACCTTAAACATGATCAAGATATGTAAACATTCCTAAAAAAGGGAATGAATACACTCAAATTCTGATAATTTTTTTTCATATCAATGTATGTATACATTATATGAATAATTTATATCTATTTATTTTTTTTCATAAGGAATATTATTGAACCTTATTGGATGAATGTGAATTTAAAATGGGTGGATGTTAATTGTATGGCGAAGGAATATGAGGATGGAGTTAAATATTTCTATCAATTTTATAATAGACCATGTATACGACCATTCTAAAATCCTTTATTTGTATTTAAATCATTGTTATCTGAGATGAATTCATATAGAATATTTTTAATAATATTTGATTTCTCATCGAATAGATCGAAGCTATAAATGTTGGACTAAATACAGGGAAAAACTAAATGTACATAATTACTTAGATGATACTCTAATTTATAGATCAATTGATATGGATACTAGTGTAAATGATAATGGAGATTTTATGGAAGAAAGGAAAATGAAAATTTACAATGACCCTTGTGATTGTTCAAAGTTGTTTGAGAATTTAAATAACTATGAAAAGAGACCATCGTATAACAATTATACTAAATATATAACATTTTTAGATGTATTGAAGTTATATAATATAAAATATGAAAATAGATAGAGCGACAATAGTTTTATATAACTAATTGGTCTCTTGAATGATATGAAACCTAAATAAAATGAGATTCCTTTTCGAACATATGATATTAATTAAATTATATGTTCAATGGGTATGATATTTGAAAATATATATATATATCTGTCTAAATGATTGTATATTGTTTTACAATAACCATGAATCACTCAGAAAATATATTAAGTGTAGTGCATATTGATACAAGAAAGATGAATCAAGTCCTTTTAAAGTTGTATGGTACTTTCCTATAATTACCGGGTTTAGATTACTATATGGATGTCATAAAACCACTAAACAATTAACATAACACATTGATACAAGAATTGAAAATGGGAAACTACACCACCGAACAAACTCTCTTTAGTGAAAAATATTGATTATGAGTATCTTGAATTTGAAAATTATCCAAGAAACCTCCATATTATATTATCTATAGATATAATAAATTTGTTTGGTGTTCAAAGAAGTACTCATGTTACATAGCCAATTATATTGGTAAATTATAACTTATCATCAAGGTTACGCATGAAGTGCAAATAAATTATCTTGTATTTTCTTATATCAAAACCAAAACAACCTAATAATGATATTGATGTTTATTTGGATCCATTGATTAAATACCTGAAATTGATATGATATACATGTGTAACATTTTATGATACTCATACAAGTGAAGAGTTCATATTGATAGGCATGTTGTATGGGATGATAAATGAATTTTATTCTTATGGAAATTTGTAATAATATAATATTAAAAGAATGTTAGATTCTAAAGTATCTATTTTTTAAAAAATTATAACTCCAAATAAGAACTTTTACTTTCCTATTATTTCTTTACATTCCCATTAACTTGAATTACAAATTAGTTAAAAAATTAAAAAATTTAGATTCAAAAAAAATATTTTTTTAGACAATTGAAACTCCCACCAAGAACTTTTACAATCACATAAACTTGAAATACAAATTCATTATGTATTTAATTAGGAAGAAAAATCATTTAATGTGATTGAGGACTTCTCCCATTTCCATTGTTGCTCGTATTTTCTTGTCATCATCTTTAGGTATTTTCATTTATGATATGAGTTCCTCGACTACCCTCATCCCTGGATCTGGATGTGGATCTAGGCTCCCCTAGTGTGGATATATGAATGTTTATATAGAAATGGTTCATTGATATGAAGGTGGATATTCAACAGACACCATCTCTTTAGCATCTCTCATAGATGGTGGTGCGTGGTGTCCAAGCGGTGGTCTAGCTCTCTCAGTGGTGTCCAGGCGGCGATGTTCATCTTGAGATTTGACCAAGTCATGTGAGGTGGGAGGTGGAAAGATTTATAGTGCTGGAAAGGGGCATGTGTGGTGGATAGTGCATGGGATAAGAACATAAGTGGTCTCTTGGTTGACTGTTATGGTGTCCCAATGATTTGGCTCCTTTAGATCTATTATGGTTCTTGGTTCTGCTAGTTTTTTGGTATGCATATTTCTTTGAATGCTTTAGTTTACTCATTTCATTTAGATGACGGTGTGGCATTTATAAGTGTTTCTTGGTGGGTGGCCTCAAATGAGGTATGTATTTAATTAAACACATCATTTAGTCATTCTTCATCTTTTTTTATGGATGGATGGGCACCTTGTTTTGACTCTTGCCTGTTATTTTTAGTCTTGTTTTTTTCTGAATTAGATTGAAATTATTTTGATTCCTCACATGCTTCATTAGGTGGGAAACTCAAAAGTGGGACGAATGGTCTGACACCATTCATGTCGCTCTCCTCCACATGTTTGTATTGGTTTGATAGGTATTCTACCATGTTGTGTTTCTATCATGGTGAAACTTCTTGATATAAGGGGTGGCATGTCATTTTGACTGATCTCACTTGTGAATTGTCTAGAGAGGGGGGAAACTAAGTTTTCTCTAGTGTTTGACTTAATGTTTTCTTCTCTTTGAGATTATAGGAACATTATGAACTTTTTTTCTTCCTTATTTTAATAATTTTCCCTTATTTGTAATGGGTTACCTCTTCTCCAAATTTTAAAATAGATTTTATTCTTTTTTTATTTAATATAGGGGGATTGACCCAAAAAAATTTAAAAAAAATTGATACAAAAAAATGAAAAGTGAACAATTGAACATAAGTAAACATTTAAGGATAAAAATACCAAACAGATACACTTTGATCCTAAAAAATAAATAAAATTAATACACATCACACACATCCAAAACAAACTCAATACATCAATAATCATATATATAAAATCTTTAAAGTTACAAGTAAAGTAAAAAAATTGCACATCACACACATTTAAAACATACCCATTACATTAAATCTCTCCTTCCAAAGGTTAATCCAATCCATATCAAACTCATTACATTAATTTACCTGAAAACTCAATATTATGAAGGATATTAAAAGGATCCTTAAACATTAACCATTCATCACTCACCGAATGAGATATAGTTCACATTAAAAATAAAACATTTGTGACTAATAATATACAACTTAAAAAAATGAATTTCAAAAAAACTAATCAAAATACAAATCATACATTTTGAGACTAATGATAGAAAAGTTAAGAAAGTGGAGTTAATAAAAGTTAATCCAACATACCACACCTAAACTTGATGGATATTAAAATATTTTTCCATATGATGTATAATAGAATATAATAAAGTGATAATGAATTTGAAATAAAAATATATAATGTTCAAAAAATGTAAAATTAATCCATAATTTTAATAATTAATTATTTTAAATTTTTTATTGCATTATTTTATTCTATCATAGAGATTACTCAACTTTTTTACTTCATCTAGATAATTTATAAAATTACAACATTAGACTAAAATAAACATATAAAAAAAGGGATGCATAAACATTTAAAAAAATTAAGCATTAATTGGAAAAGATCACGATAGATTTAAATTTAAATAGAAAGGGTATATTTTGAACCCCATGGAAAAACACAAAAAGTAGTAAGATCAAAGATCAAAAAACATAAAATATATTTTTAAAGTTAACATTCTTTTAATCGCATAGATCAAATGAAATATGAATGTGGTTATTATCCATGAACACTGAATTTCAACATAAATCACATTCAAATTCCAGATCTGCATCCCTACAATTAGACTTTTAAAGTAAAGATACAGTTTAAGGAAATAATATATGAATAGATATAATTCATCACCTCCATCCATATCCTACAGTCTTATATATAAAAAAACCCAACTCTTTGTACCACTCATATGGGTGTCTGGAATTTTATAGTGGAAACCATAGGTGATTCTAGGGATTTATTCGGATAGTATAATTACCGATAGAAATAACAATGGGGGCTTGGAATGACCGCAGATAGTGCTCCCATATTGACCTTCGATATGTTTATTCATAGTTATCATCCATGCCAGTGCAAGCCTTTGGGCAGTGGGTTTTCATGGTGGACGACCACCTCAGGTGTGACGACTGGGGTTGGTGCCTTGATGGAAGAGGCTGGTCATAATGGAGGGCCACAATCGAGGGCTATTGTGACAGATGTGAAAGTGGGCATAGGCGATGATCTCCAATGACAACAATTGTTGAGTGCAAACAGGGGTAAGAAGGTTGCGTTAGGCATCTCACTTACAGATGGTCCACCCAACAACGAGTATATGACGATGATGTGGCCACACCAATGTGACCAGTGATTGGTACATACCTACTGATGCTGGTGGTGAGCTAGCGGAGGAGAGGTGATCAACATGGTGGCTTCGACAAACAACGATATGTACTAAGGGTCTATGAACCTATAATAAATAAACAAAGGGATTATTTGGGGAGTTATCCCCTTGGGGGACTATGACTTACCCTTTCGACCCATGGGTGTGAGGTGTGTGTGTTTCATTATAATTGTACCCCCAAATATATTATATATATACAAATATATTTAACATATACTATTTATTACTTTAAAATTAATATATATATATATATATATTCATTTTTTTTAATTTTCATCTTTTAATATTTTTGTAATTCTATTCATTTTTAAAATTTATTTATATTTATTGATTAACATGTACTATGTTTTTAATAGATTTTTAATTTATATAATTAATATGGGTAATCATTTTCATTTTAACATACATTCAATTTTGTTCTTTTAAAATTTATAAAATTAATAACTCAAATTTATTTTTAATATTTTTTCAATATATTCATATTTTTAATAAAATTTCACTCACTTTAACATTCATTCATTTAATATTATCTATTAATTAATAATGTTAAGTGTTGTTTTACTTTTTTTATAATTTATTGATTTTAAATATTTATTCATTTAATATTTTTTTAATTTATTCATTTTTAATGTTTTTTATATAGAATTATTCATTGATATATTTAATATTTTTGATATATAAATATATTAATATATATATATAATAGTTTCTTAAATATTATTTATATAATATAAAATATGTATTTACATTAAATAAGTCATGTATTTAGTGAAAAATTATTTATAATTAAAAATTAATATCAATTAGAAATATTAACTAATTATTATAGATTAATGGATATTTAATAAAATGTCATTTTTTATTCAATTTAAAATATATCAAACTTGTGTGGTCGAGTTCCACAACAACAGTGTTCAGTGGGGTTCGGGGTTCGATTCCTGGGAGCTACTCTTGGGAGAATTTCCGCCTCCCATGTACCGCTCGCCTTGCCGGGTCACCCGGTGTCTCACTGGGTGGGCAGAAGGGCGCACTTCACCTGGCTGACAGATTGTTGTGACGAACCATCGCTAATCGAGATGTAACCCCGCGGGACGCTCTGTCATCTCGGCTGACAACAGCTCCTCCCCGGCTAAGGCTTCTCCAGATGATCTCTTCGTGGGGAGGGGGGGTTCCTGGGTGTGGAGGGTTCGAAAAGACCACTCCTGGGAATTTCCTTTTACAAAGAGATAATTAATGTAATTTTATAAAGAAACGCACCTACACACATAATATTTTTGTAATTTATTCATTTTTTAATATTTATTGTAGAAATATGTGTATTAACATAACATATTTAATATATATTATATTTTTTATTGGTAAATTTAATTCATTTTTTATATTTTTATTCAATATATACTATTTATTACTTTTTAATATTTTTTTAATTTTATTCATTTTTAATATTATTTATTCAATGATAATATTAATTATTTTAAATTTTTTTATAATTTATTCATTTAAAATTTTATTTATTTAATATTTTTTCAATTTTATCCATTTATAATATTTATTTATACATTTTTACTTATTAAAATTTAATATTGTAATATGGTTGTAATTTATATAACTAATATGTATTCATTTTCATTTTAAAGTATATTCTTTTTTATTTTTTAAATATTCTATATAATTAATAACACTTATTCATTTTTTAATACTATAGAAATCTATTGATTTTTTAATTATTAAATTTCACTCTTCTTTAACCATCATTCATTTAATTTTATTTAGTAATATTTATTCACTAATAATGTTAATTATTTTTTACTTTTCTTTTAAATTTATTCATTTAAAATTTTGATTCATTTAGTATTTTTGTAATTTATTCGTTTAATATTTTTAATATATAAATATATTAATATATATATATATATTAATATATCAATATATATATAATATATTCTTAAATATGATTTGTATAATACAAAATAAGTGTTTAAAATAAATAAGTTATATATTTAGTTAAAGATGGTTTAAAATTAAAAAATTAATATTAATAGAAATATTAACTAATTAGTATCGAGTAATGAATATTTAAAAAAATATCATTTTATTTTTAAGTCTAACATATATCAAATTCGTGTTAATTAATTTCATAGACACATATACACAATTACTTCAATTTTATATAGAAACATACACACAAATAATATTTATGTAATTTATTCATTTTTTTAATATTCATTGTAGAATTTTATTTATTAACAAAATATAATTAATATATATTATATTTTTAATTGGTAAATTTTATTCATTTTTTATATTTTAATTCAATATATACTATTTATTACATTTTAATATTTTTCAAATTTATTCACTTTTAATATCATTTATTCATTGAAAATATTAATTATTTTTAATATTTTTGTAATCTATTCATTTTTAATTTTCCTTTGTTTAATATTTTTAAAATTTTATGCATTTTTAATATTTATTTACACATGTTTATTTCTTAACATATAATGCTATTAATATTTTCGTAATTTATATAATTATTATGTATTCTTTTTCATTTTAAAATATATTAATTTTTAATTTTTTAAAATATCTATATAATTAAAAACACTTATTCATTTTTTTAATATTTTTTCAATCTATTGATTTTTAAATTATGAAATTTCACTATTTTTTAACACTCGTTCATTTAATATTATTTAGTATTATTTATTCACTAATAATTTTAAATTTTTACTATTCTTTTGAATTTATTCGTTTTAAAATTTTATTCATTTTATTTTTTGTAATTTATTCATTTTTAATATTTTTATACATATTTATTCATTAACATTTAATGTTTTTAATATAGTTGTAATGTACATATTTAATATGAATTCATCTTTATTTTTAATTTTTTTAGAATTTATATAATTAATAAAAATCATTCAATTTATTTAATATTATTAATGTCTATTCATTTTTAGTTTTTAAATTACACTCAATTATAACATTCATACATTTAAGATTATTCATTCATTAATTGTGTAATCAAAATTTTTTTTTATAATATATTCATTTTTAATATATATTCAATTAATATTTTTTAATTTATTTTATATAGTTTTTATCAACACTTTCCAAAAATAATTGATAAAACTATTCCATTATTTTAAATAGAAATCTGATAGAGAACCTCATTTCTTGTGTCGTTCATGCTCTCATGGAACTGAATCTTCATCGTCCCTCCCCCTCAAACTTCTCAGACAAATCAACACTCTCAAATCCCAAGGTATGTGATTATTTATACTCCTTTTTAGTTGATCTTGTATTGTTGTGTGCTTTTAATTTTTCCAAAGGGTTTGGGTTTGTCTTGTGTTCCACGGAACTTAAAAAGACTCAAGACCCACTAATCTGCAATGCCTCATGCTCCCCACCCTCACACCAATCATTCCATCTCCTATACAATGTTCTTACTAGGTAATCATTTTATTTTTCTTTCAATTAGAAAGACCAATCTTTGAAGTAGTATACAAATAAACCTTCTATAAACTAGATCCCAATTAGACCTACCTTTCTCACATGATATAAAAAATTTCAAACTCAATATATTTCTTTTAAGATAAAACATTTTTTCAAAAAGATAAAATTTAATAGATATACATACAATATCTTTACATTTTCATACTCACCCATCATTGGTATTACTGTTAATTGAATAAACATCTCAAAAATTATTATTTTTTCACTCAATATAAATATTTAAGAACTATCAAAATATGACTTTTCAATTGGAACATTTAGAATTTCTTCTAGAGAAAACTCCATCTCCTCAAAGAATGTTTGAAATTATATTAGTGTTTCTAATATACTCTATTTCAATTGTACATACAACCTCCATTGAAGTAAATTTTTCTTGACACTATTAACATTTGAAGTAATCAAATTAAAATCTGCTTCACCAACTAGTTTAAAATTTATTTAAAACTATTATATCTCAATGAAAAACCATTTTTTATCAGTAGATATGAAAACCTTAATCCACTTATAAAATATTAAAACATCCTAAAATATAATTTTTTTATTTTATTTCCATTTTATATCCATCATGCATTCATACATCAAATAATGTTATGTTAAGATATTTCCTTAATTAATTACATAAAACATTGTGTGGTAATACATGTGATGTAGATGACTTATGAAGTATTGGT
This sequence comes from Viscum album, assembly GCA_963277665.1. Taxonomy (NCBI): domain Eukaryota; kingdom Viridiplantae; phylum Streptophyta; class Magnoliopsida; order Santalales; family Viscaceae; genus Viscum; species Viscum album. The sequence continues at coordinate 1,635,170,816 of OY728137.1, read as the reverse complement.
AAATCCAGCATTTCCCTATACTCTAACGATCTATTATTTGAGAATTCATCATTGTTTCTCTATTTTATTCACAAAAAATCAATAGTAGATAACCTTTTTTACCTATTAATACTTCCAAATACATCAAATAATATTTTCGGAGTTAGGTACGGAGACGACATCCGATTCCGAGACACTGTGTTCCTGAAATTAATTTTATAAAAATATTAAAGATGTTTTATGACACACACATGAATTTTTTAGAAATGATGAAATATATCCTAAACTAAATCTCTAAATGGAAATTTGAATCCACAGTTGAATATATAATATAAGGTTTACCCTAGGCGCGACCTAAAGTGTGTCAACACGAGATGTTCGGATAAATCAGTCGTTGGCGGGTGTGTTTAATTAAAATAAATAAATAATTTATATATTTTATATATATTAAATTCAATTAAATTTATAGAATCCTATGTAAATAGTATTTTATAAAGAATCACTAATGTTGGCTGCATAACCCTGAGACCATTGAGAGGATCTTCCACCCGATTTATGTTGGTAAATTGAGGTTAAAATAAGACGAGCTTCTAGATCCAGGTGAATCAAGGTGCAGCGAATGCAACAGATCTTCCTCCTTCATTGGTGGAAACATTCTTCACCAATGATAGATATAAATCAAGGTAGGACTTGTCATTTGTGCTTTCTTCCCTTATGATTAAATGATTGAGCTTGATCATACAGTTATTCTTTGATCTGCATTTAAATTCATCCTTTGCATGAGCCTGTGCAATATATTAAATTGTTTATTCAATTTTTTACTTTTATTATGTCGTATTCCGCACCCCAAGTTTCCCTGATCTAATTTTTTGGTCAATAATTCTTGGATAATGATTGTTTCAACTTTTTTCTTGTTTTTTTCTCACACACATTCTTTGTGTTCTTCATCGTTGGCCTATGGGGCCACGGTTCAACATTCCCATGTGGGTTCAAGCATGATCAATCACCTAGATTCATGGTGGATTTACATGCGATGAATGAATTGAAATTTGTGGATGGTTTCAGATAGATTCTAGGATTTGGGTGATTCCACTGTAGATTGGGAATCTAGTGTGATAATGGGAGACAGTTAAAGAAAATACAGTGTATGCGGGTATCGAACGAAAAATTGGAAATCTGATTTCTGATTATTGGAGGGATAGAAATGATGGACGGAGGTGATTACCACTGATTATGGGTGGTCAAATGGAAGGATTTTTTGTGGAGAAGTAGGATCAAATATGCATGGTGTAGATTTGATTTTATGTAAAAAACCGACCACAAGATATGTACTGGGATAAACACACACTATGTGGGACCCCCACACATTGTGGGACTTGGTGATAGAATCCCAACATGTACTCTGAGAGTACATGGATATGGGCATGATCAGGCACACGACCAGTGTACACGGACATGGTATGAAAGACAAGAAGATGGACAGGAGGACATGGATCAACCCCAGTTGGATGATACATGTCATTTAGTCCCCAATAATACCATGTAGGCCACATGGAAAATGATATATGTACTATAAAGGACACATCCAAGCAGGAGAGCAGGAACTTACACTGTGTGGATCCCCTACACACAGTGTGCCTCCTTTTGAGAAAACTTCTACCTCTCATGTCTCCTTTGTTTGGACTCGTATTTGTTTCCCATGGGTCTCCTATCCCAAGTGTTTTTCACACATATATTGTGATAGTGGACTTCATAGTGAGTTTTTAGACACGATGAAAGATGTTTCAGGTAGGATTCTTCTTTAGGAAATGTTCGAAAATGGAAGTGATCTAGTAGGATCATCAGAGAAATTATAGTGACACCCTCATACTGGGATAAGGTATGGGTCCCTCTACCATCAGAGTGGGATCCTCTAGTTGGATCAGGGCATCAGTGATCTATCTACTGAGTGGCACCCTTCTGTGAGTTCTGGTCATGGGTCCTCTACCATCAAAGTGGAACCCTAGTGTTGGATTAGGTAATGATTCCTCTATCTATTGAGTGGCACCCTCCTATAGAGTCATAAAATGAGTCATCTACCATCAGAGTGGTTCCCTATGGGGATGTCATGGCATGGGTCCTCTATCTACCATTATAATAGAACCCTCCCATAGTATCAAGGCATGGGTCATATATCTACCATTAGAGTGACACCCACCTTTTGAGAAAGGGCATGGGTCCTCTATCGACCGTCAAAGTGGAACCCACCCATTATACCAGGGCATGAGTCCTCTACCTAGATATTAACTCCCCTCGACTATGCAATATAATGTTGAGGTGTGGCTCGAAATGGATATTTAATTGGACAGAGGCGGTGTTAGGTGTCAGCACCGCAGAAGCATGTGGTGGTGAGTGATATATTAAAATTTATTTTAATAAGAATTTATTGAAACCATGAGAAAGGATCTTTCACATCAAATTTATAATTAATTTATTTAATATATTAAGAAAAAAATACTTGAGCATAGGATCTTTCTTCATTGATGGATATTGACCATTTGAAAAAGAATCTCTCATATTTCCTTTATTGTGCTATAAGTATCCAAGGATAGTGTCACGACCCGTCCTCGGGGCCCGTGCTGTGACTACCCCAAGCCCGCCTTCCATAGGCCAGGGGCTGGTGACTAGCACCAAAGGTGTAAATCCCGATAAAAAGGGAAGGCATTACCTTTATGAAATGCAAAAAAAACACACAACCAGAGTACAAGCGGAATCAAACACTAAGTAAACCAATAAGACAAGTGTGCTGAAAGTACAAAGGGGCCCGGGAATACAAACCCAACAGTAAAGTACAAGGAAAAGACAGAATAGCAGGAAGGTGTCAAGATTCTCCTGGATCATCCTCCAGAGTTCCTACCTGAAGGGTAGGTACAGATGGCCACCTCAGCTCTCCATGTTCGTCTGTCACCTCCGGGTACCGTCTCGTCATGAAGTCCACCTCCGGGTACCGTCCAGTTCTACAAGCCTCAACCATGATCAGTGTTATCCATCGTCTGCATCCAACACAATAAGGTGCGGGCATAGCCCGTGCAGGGGTGAGTATAATGATACTCAGTAGGGACCTCAAGACCCTCAAGGTCTCATTAAATCCAATAAGGATAAACCACAAAGAAAGATCTCAACAGATAACCTTTACTTAGGTATATGCCCATACATATACATAAGTTATCAAGTAACTCATCTCAATCATGGGGAAAACACAAAGGTCATTGACTCAGCTCAAACCAGGATTTTTATTCATGATGACAAAAAACACGGCTGCTGGAGAACTCCTCCTCTGTCGAGTATAGTAGTCCTATCACGACTCCGAGGTGTCACTCACTAACCTTAGACTGTTGAGGTACTCCTCCTGTCGAGTACCTTGGGTCTGCCGCCTCACAAAGTAGTGATCCTCCTCCAAGGGTATGCCACCTCACACAGTAGTGCTCCCCCTCATAGCCTACAGAGGTACTCCTCCTGTCGAGTACCGCCGGTCTGCCACCTCACAAAGTAGTGCTCCTCCGCCATGGGTCTGCCACCTCACAAAGTAGTGCTCCCCACTGGGCTATGCAAGTCACTCTGAATCAAATCGGACAAGCATTCATCATGTCTCAGCCAGCTACAAGGTCATCGTACTCCATATGCTCGCCTCTGGGAGGATCCGCTCCACGAGCCACTGGTCGATACTCCAAGTATAACAAGGTCCCACGAAGAAGTATCACAAAGTACCGCCTCGTCACAGGGGTCTTAACGCAACAGACGGCGCGTCAATCAGACGCCCAGTTCGTGAGTTATTAGACTCTTTGTTCCAGGGGCCCGGTTGGTTTCATATACGAACCAACCCGGCCGTATCTCAACTATACCCCGAACTCCCATGGGGTATACTAAAATGGACAACTATGCTCCAAGAGTACCGACGCCGCTGACGGTTCGTCAAACGGACGTCCGGTGCCAAAGATATGGCCCAAGAAGGTAATGGGCTAGTAATGAGTCCGGGTCCAGTCCGACCCGGTCAGACCAACTCAGCCTAACCCAAACTGGGCCGACCTGGTCGGGGTCGACCAGGTCAGACTCGCTGGGTCTAACCCGGACCATTGGGTGAGTCAGCCCGCTAAGTTTTGACTCGTTCCACTAAGCCCGGCCCGGCGGACCGTGAGGGCGGTTTGGCCCGATAGTCGCCACGTAGGCATCTCGGTAACTCGGCCCGGGAGACCGGGCTGGTTCGACCAGTAACACCGCGGGGGCATCGCGGGCCGGTTCTGCAGGCCGGTGACCGGGAGGCCAGCGGGCAGACCGAGGGTGCACCGGGCAGGGCGCGGGTGTGCCAGGCAGGGTGTCGAACGCCGGGCAGCACGCGGGGGCGCACCGGGTAGCGCGACAGGGCGTCGCGGGGGCGCCGGGGTGCGTCGGGCAGGCCACCGTTAGGGGCGTGGGGCAGGACGCCGGCAAGTGTGCGGGGTGTCGGGCCAGTAGTGCAGCACACCGAGGGGGCGCAGGGCTGCGCCAGCAGGACGCCGGGGGCGCCGGCAGGGCGCCGGGGGTGCGCCGGCTGCGCGCCGGCAGGGGCGCCGTGGGTGCGCCAGCAGCGCGCCAGCCGGTGCGCGCCAGGGGGGCGCGGGGGCGGCGTAGTTCACGGAGGTCGCGGGTAGCGCGACCTTTTTTCGCCGCCTTCGTCTTCGTCGCCTCATTGCCATGTCGTCGTGGAGTCATTACAAAAAAGAACAACGAAGGGGTCGGTCCATGTTGGTTTGGCCCGGACCCTCCGCGTTTAGGGTGGTAGCAATAGGTTCTCGCAAGTATGAAGCACAACAACCACCGTTCTTTGTTTTGATAGAAAAGAAGAACATGGGAAAGGTTCATACTTTAAATAAAAAAAACCCCTACCTCTTGCTCGTCGCTCGTTGGCGGAGTCGTGGAAGGAAGACGATGAAGACCGTCGTTCGTCGCGTCCGCCACACGTCCCAAATTCCAAGCTGCATCGGTTCGTTGATGATGTTGCGGAGGATAGGTTTCTGGGGAAGGAAGGTCAAAGAAGAATCGTGTGGAAAATCGTCGTCGGCATTCTTCACGTTCTTCGTTGGAGAGGATATGATTTCCCCAAGTGTTGGGCGTCGCAATACTTTACCAGCGCTTCGTCGCTTGGTGAAGTCATCCCAAAACCTTCTCCCAAGCTCCCTATATATAGGAGAGTGGGAGAGGTATGTAACCATCATGGAATTTATGACGTTTCATGTATTTGGAACCTTCCTAAATTCCAACGATGCGGTTACTTAATTTAAAAAGGGGGTCGGGTGAATTAAATTGTGTTGGCGCAATTTAAGAGGTGTGTTGGCACTAATTAAGAGTGGAGGATGCCAAAAAGTTTCCCCCACATAGCCTGCATCAAAACATATGACACGAATCAATTTTATGTTGACACATAAAATTAATTGATAGCAATTAATTTCACGTCGACACATAAAATTAAATCACAGCAATTAATTTTTACGTCGACCCATAAAATTAACTGACAACAATTAATTTTACGTCAACTCATAAAATTAATTGAGAGCAATTAATTTTACATCGACATATAAAATTAACTGACAACAATTAATTTTACGTTGACCCATAAAATTAATTGAGTGCAATTAATTTTACGTCGACATGTAAAATTAATTGATGGGGGGTTTGAGAGGTTTCCTCTCCCTCCCCATTAAATGGGAGGTTAGGGTGTCGCGGTTCCACCACCAACTCCCAAGTGGAGATTCTAACCACTTTATCTGCACTGCATGTGTTTAACAAAATAAAATAAATTATTCACTTATTTTATTTTATTAACCCACGTAAAACCCCAAAAACTAACCTTCATACCCGATCATCTGTCGTTGAGGTGAAAGTCTTCTTAAGTGAATATTGGCACTGCGAGTTCAACGGTGCCCTCGGAATTCGATTCCGAGCACCGGTTCAAAAGTTATAAAATGTCGCTCGTACGTTTACTGAACGTACCTGAAAAAAAGTTCGGAAAATTATTATCAGTCACCCTCGACCCACTGCGGTCAAGATTAGGCTCTGCCTAGAAGAAACACGCCCCAACGAACTCAACGGTACTCTCAGATTTTTAATTCGAGTTACCATTTAGAAGTTATGAATTTTATAATAAAATAATTGTCACTTAATTATTTTATTTACGGCCAAAAACTAACTTTCTCAGGTGGCTCGCGCCGGCCAAAGTTAGTATCTTCTTAAAGGAAGGATACCCTCACGAGTTCATTAGTGGTATCTGATTTTTAATTCGAGTTGATGTTTGTGAGTTATAAGAATTTGAAAAATAAAATAACTTTATTTATTTATTTTATTTATGGTTATGTCATTTTCAGGTTTTCTCACAGGAGGCCTACGCCGACTAAACTTAAGTCACGCCTAGGGTAAACCCGACATCCTAAGAACAACGGTGTCATCATATTTCTGATCCGATTAACTGTTTAAGTGTTATTCCACTTTTTCAGGAAAACTGCTTACGCGTGTTAATTTAATCTTAACAAAACTTCAGAAAATTATTCTGGGCACACCGGGCCTCAGAATCAAGTGCCGTCAGAAAATCCTTACTCGTAAAATCCCAAAGAATTTAATAAAAAAAATTCCTTGAAATTTACGGGTCGTTACAATACTCCCACCTCAGGGCTTTACGTCCCCGTAAAGCTACAACACAAACTAGGGAAACTAAAGGAGGTATCGAGCATGCATCTGAACCTCCTGCTCCCAAGTGCTCTCCTAGAGGATCTCATGCTACCAATGAACGCGCACTAGATGAACCGACCATCCACGAAGGACCCACTCCTATTGATCCTTGATCTCCACCGGAACCTCTGGGAAGGTCGTCCCGTTGTCGATGTCCAGCTCCCCGTGATCGATGATGTGGGTCAGTTCGTGCACGTACCTCCTCAGCTGAGATACGTGGAAAGACGTCATGCACCCGGTGCAGCTAAGGTGGAAGGGCCAGATGAATCACGGAGATAACTTGTCCCCCCGGAAAAATCTTTGTAGTCCACGTCGAGGTGAGACCCGTAAGAAAATGTGGTCACCATCTTCGAACTCCAGTGGTCTCTGTCTCCTATCAGCATAGGACTTCTGTCTGCACTGTGTAGTCTTCATCCTCTCATCGATGATATACACCTCCTCCATCGTAGCCTGCACCATCTCTGGTCTTACAAGAGCTGCTTAGATTTCCTCTTTTCCAAAAAAGAGAAATCTTGTCTCATCCTCTGGATGAACCACGTTCTTTGCCTAATACAGTCAATCCTGACATGAATGGTACATTTCATGTCTTGGATAACGTTGTAAGGCCTCGACGCTACTAAAAAGATATCCAACCGTCACTCTCGCCTCCAAGGGTTGAGTCACACTATCGGCGTCAGTGTGTGGTCACTAGGTCTCCTCCAGTAGAAATCTCGAAAGTGAGGGTCAAGTCAACAGTTTTAACCGGAACCTCTCAGTATAAACCACACAAAAGGGAAGGAAAGAAAACGTCACAAGGAAAAATGTCTTTTATTACTGCAGCTCAAGTACAAAGTCACACAACAACCACAAACAACAACATCATGGAAACTAGAAGCACCAAGAACAAAGGCCTCCATGCCTGGAACTAGTCCCACTCTTGTCCCCCTACTTCCGGAGCTCCATAGTCGTATGCTTCAGCTACCTGAAGTTCTGCTCTTCCATGTCCACCTGTTCCCTGTGGTCAGGGTGAACCTACTAGTGGTGGTGGTGGAAACACCTCAAAGCGTCGTCCACCTCCAGCTGCACGGCCAGCTCCCCTGCCTCAGTCTCCGGCTCCTTGCGGTCTGCCTTGATCGAACCTTCGCCTCTGCCTGGGAGGTCCTTCATCTATCTGCTGATCATACGAGCAGTGGTTCGGACAGTCACGAACCATGTGACTATGTTCGCCACACGTGTAACACAGCATGGCAAGTCTGGCTCTGTCACTCCCCTTAGTGCCTCGCAATACCGACCCTGAGTCGTGCGGCCGACCACCTATAGGTCTGGCCCTCTTGGACCTCTGCGTCATCTGTCTACTACCAGCTCCAGAAGACTCTGCTGCATACTGGCTAGTAGTGGATCCTGCTACTGGAGACTACTCAGCAAGGAAACTCTCCACTAAGAGGGCTCGCTCCAACACCCCCGTCTGCGTTGGGATGCTGTGAGAAACAACTGAAGCTCTAATCTCTCGTCTGAACCCCTGCTCGAAGGTCTGGGCCCTGAAGAACGGGTCTCATACCATATCAGTGGAGTAGTGAAAGAGGTCGGTGAACCTCGCTGAATATTGCGCCACTATCATGCTACCCTGCTGAAGATGCAGTAGCTCCTGTATACACACCGCTAGAAGGGTGGCTAGTACAAACTCTGCACGGAACAAGCTCTCGAAGTCTTCCCATAGAAGTGTCGCCTCGTCATGCATCTGGAGCATCAGGCTCCACCATCTGCCTGCTGCTGCCTGAAGGAGGCTGGCAGCAAGGATCACTATAAAGTCTACTGGCGTCCCTACTAGCCTGAAGACTCTCACCACAGCCTCTAGCCAATCCTCAGCCGTCTGTGGGTCCATATCTCCCCGGAACCTGGGTGGCCTCTAGTGCTGGAACTCGTGCAGCGCACTCAAGTGGCGTGCATCGCCTGCTACTGGGGCTGGTGGCATCGGTGGCCCAACGGATGGTAGTACCGCTGGTGCCTCCGCTGGTGCCTCAACTGGAAGAGGTCCCTATACTGAGGCCTCATCGCTCAGCGGGTTATCAGTACGTACAACTCTCAGGGCTCCAACTGGTCGTCCTCGAGGAGTCATTCAGAAAGAAACAGATGTGACATGGTCAAAAGACTATACCTGGTGAGTTGACCTGATTTGAGCTGATTTAAAGGAAAACTTTTGAAAACACACACGTAATCAGTGTTTTCGTGCACTGAGTCAGAAATCAGAAGTCAGGGTCCTGGTGTATGGATACGTCGGCCGCCGCACCAACACTGGACTCCCTGAACTGAAAACCACACTCGGTACGCTTAACACTATTACTTCACAGAAAGAAAATATCAGAGTCATAAGTTTTGCGGTATAACTGACGTCCTCTGATACCAATTTTTCATGACCCATCCTCGAGGCCCGTGTCGTGACTACCCCAAACCCACCTTCTATAGGCCAGGGGCTGGCGACTAGCACCAAAGGCGTAAATCCCGATAAAAAGGGAAGGCATTGCCTTTATGAAACACAAACAAACACACAACCAGAGTACAAGCAGAAGCAAACACTAAGTAAAGTAATAAGACAAGTGTGTTGAAAGTATAAAGGGGGCCAGAAATACAAGCCCAATAGTAAAGTACAAGGAAAAGACAGAATAGCAGGAAGGTGTCAAACTGCTCCTGGATCGTCCTCCGGAGTTCCTACCTGAAGGGTAGGTACAGATGGTCACCTCATCTCTCCACGTCCGTCTGTCACCTCTAGGTACCATCTCGTCATGAAGTCCACCTCCGGGTACCATCTCGTCGTGAAGTCCACCTCCGAGTACCATATCGTCATGAATTCCACCTCCGGGTACTGTCTAGTTCTACAAGTCTCAACCACGATCAGTGTTGTTCATCATCTGCATCCAACACAACAAGGTGCAGGCATAGCTCGTGCAGGGGTGAGTATAACGATACTGAGTAGGGACCTCAAGACCCTCAAGGTCTCGCTAAATCCAATAAGGATAAACCACAAAGAAATATCTCAATAGATAACCATTACTTAGGTATATGACCATACATATACCTAAGTTATCAAGTAACCCATCCCAATCATGAGGAAAACACAAAGGTCATTGACTCAGCTCAAACCAGGTTTTTTATTCACGATGACGAAAAACACGGCTGCTGGATAACTCCTCCTCTGTCGAGTGCAGTAGTCCTGTCATGACTCCGAGGTGTCACTCACTAACATTAGACTGCTGAGGTACTCCTCCTGTCGAGTACCGTGGGTCTTCCACCTCAAAAAGTAGTGCTCCTCCACCAAGGGTATGTCACCTCACACAGTAGTGCTCCCCCTCATAGCCTACAGAGGTACTCCTCCTGTCAAGTACCGCGGGTCTGCCACCTCACAAAGTAGTGCTCTCCACTGGGCTATGCAAGTCACTCCGAATCAAATCGGACAAGCAGTCATCATGTCTCAGCCAACTACAAGGTCACCGTACTCTGTATGCTCGCCTCCGGGAGGATCCTCTCCATGATCCACTAGTCGATACTCCAAGTATCACAAGGTCCCATGAAGAAGTATCACAATGGACCGCCTCGTCACAGGGGTCTTAACGCAACAGACGGCGCGTCAATCGGATGCCCGGTGCGTGAGTTATTAGCCTCTTTATTCCGGGGGCCCGGTTGGTTTCGTATACGAACCAACCCGGCCATATCTCAACTATACCCCGAACTCCCATGGGGTATACTGAAAGGGACAACTATGCTCCAAGAGTACCGGCACCACTGACGGTTTGTCAAACGGATGTTCGGTGCCAAAGATATGGCCCAAGAAGGTAAGGGGCCAGTAATGAGCCCGGGTCCAGTCCGACCTGGTCAGACCAACTCAGCCTAACCCAAACTGGGCCAACCTGGTCTGGGTTGACCCAGTCAGACTCGCTAGGTCTAACCCGGCCCATTGGGTGAGTCAGCCCGCTATGTTTTGACCCGTTCCACTGGGCCCGGCCCAGCGGACCGCGAGGAAGGTTCGGCCGGATAGTCGCCATGTAGGCGACTCGGTAACTCGGCCCGGGAGACCAGGCTGGTTAGACCAGTAACACCACGGGGGCATCGCGGGCCGATTCAGTAGGCCGGTGACCGGGAGGCCAGCAGGCAAACCGCAGGTGCACCGGGCAGGGCGTGGGTGCGCCAGGCAGGGTGTTGAACGCAGGGCAGCGCGCGGGGGCGCACCGGGTAGCGCGACAGGGCGTTGCGGGGGCACCAGGGTGCGTCAGGAAGGCTGCCGGCAGGGGCGCGGGGCAGGATGCCGGCAAGGGCGCGGGGCGCCGGGCCGGCAGTGCAGCATGCCGGGGGGGCGTCGGGCTGCGCCGGCAGGGCGTCGGTTGCGATGGCAGGGCGCCGGGTGCGCCGGCAGGGCGCCGGGGGTGCGCCGGCAGGGGCACCGCGGGTGCGCCGAAAGCGCACTGGCAAGGGCGTGGGGCACCGGGTGCACACCAGGGGGCCGCGGGGGGCAGCATAGTTCACGGAGGTCGCGGGTAGCGCGGCCTTTGTTCGCCGCCTTCGTCGTCGTCGCCTCATTGCCATGTCGTCGTGGAGTCATTACAAAAAGAACAACGAAGGGGTCGGGCCATGTTGGTTTGGCCCAGACCCTCCGTGTTTAGCGTGGTAGCAATAGGTTCTCGCAAGTATGAAGCACAACAACCACCTTTCTTTGTTTTGAGAGAAAGGAAGAACATGGGAAAGGTTCATACTTTAAATAAAAATAAAACCCCTACCTCTTGCTCGTCGCTCGTTGGCAGAGTCGCAGAAGGAAGACGATGAAGACCATCGTTCGTCACGTCCACCACATGTCCCCAATTATGAACTGCGTCGATTCGTTGACGATGTTGCGGAGGATAGGTTTCTGGGGAAGGAAGGTCGAAGAAGAATCGCGTGGAAGATCGTCGTTGGTGTTCTTCACGTTCTTTGTTGGAGAGGATATGATTTCCCCAAGTGTTGGGCGTCGCAATACTTTACCAGCGCTTCGTCGCTTAGTGAAGCCATCCCAAAACCTTCTCCCAAGCTCCCTATATATAGGAGATGGGGAGAGGTATGTAACCATCGTGGAATTTATGACGTTTCATTTATTTGAAACCTTCCAAAATTCCAACGATGTGGTTACTTAATTTAAAAAGGGGGTCGGGCGAATTAAATTGCATTGGCGCAATTTAAGAGGTGCGTTGGCACTACTAAAGAGTGGAGGATGTCAAAAAGTTTCCCCCACATAGCCTGCGTCAAAACATATGACACGAATCAATTTTATGTTGACACATAAAATTAATTGACAGCAATTAATTTCACGTCGACACATAAAATTAAATCACAGCAATTAATTTTTATGTCGACCCATAAAATTAATTGACAACAATTAATTTTATGTCAACTCATAAAATTAATTGAGAGCAATTAATTTTACGTCGAAACATAAAATTAACTGACAACAATTAATTTTACGTCGAACCATAAAATTAATTGAGTGCAATTAATTTTACGTCGACATGTAAAATTAATTGATGGACGGTTTGAGAGGTTTCCTCTCCCTCCCCATTAAATGGGAGGTTAGGGTGTGGCGGTTCCACCACCAACTCCCAAGTGGAGCTTCTAACCACTTTATCCGCACTGCATGTGTTTAACAAAATAAAATAAATTATTCACTTATTTTATTTTATTAACCCACGTAAAACCTCAAAAACTAACTTTCATACCCGATCATTTTCCATTGAGGTTAAAGTCTTCTTAAGATAATATTGGCACTGCGAGTTCAACAGTGCCATCGAAATTCGATTCCAAGCACCGGTTCAAAAGTTATAAAATGCCGCTCGTACGTTTACTGAACGTACCCGAAAAAAAGTTCGTAAAATTATTATCAGTCACCCTCGACCCACTGCGGTCAAGGTTAGGCTCTGCCTAGGAGAAACATGCCCCAACGAACTCAACGGTACTCTCGGATTTTCAATTTGAGTTACCATTTAGAAGTTATGAATTTTACAATAAAATAATTGTCACTGAATTATTTTATTTACGGCCAAAAACTAACTTTCTCAGGTGGCTCGCGCCGGCCAAAGTTAGTATCTACTTAAAGGAAGGATACCCTCATGAGTTCGGCGGTAGTATCTGATTTTTAATCCGAGTTTTCGTTTGTGATTTATAAGCATTTGAAAAATAAATAACTTTCTTAAGTTAGTTTATTTACGGTTATGTCATTTTCGGATTTTCACACAGGAGGCCTACGCCGACTAAACTTAAGTCACGCCTAGGGTAAAACTGCCATCCTGAGCACAACGGTGTCCTTGGATTTCTGGTCTGAGTAACCGTTTAAGAGTTATTCCACTTTTTCAGGAAAACTGCTTACCCGCGTTAATTTAAGCTTAACAAAACTTCAGAAAATTATTCCGGGCACACCGGGCCTCAGAATCATGTGCCGTCAGAAACTGCATACTCTTAAAATTCCAAAGAATTTAAGGAAAAAAAATCCTTGAAATTTATGGGTCTTTACAGATAGAATCCCTCTAGCGGTGATCTACACATGCTCCAATGATCTTTGAGAAACACCACTAGATATCCATGTGCTATCGCAGCCAATCCAATGTCATGCGTTTTTTGTCCTTGATAGGTTATTATTTTGTCTTGAACAAATCTATCTTGCATTTTGTGTTCTTATGAGGGAGAAAGAATGAGTATTTGGGAGATAATTCATTGTGCGTAACAATTTTGTATTCTCAATTTTTGGATTAAATACACAATAGACATAACCATCTATTTATAGAGTTAGGATTTAGGTTAAAATATTATTTAATTTCATATTGGTCATTAAATAACATTTTTTACCATTAATAAACCCCAAGCTACATAATATTATTATTATTATTTCTTGGAGTGTCAATTTTCACAAATTGATAAAAGATAGTTACCATCTTGTAAATAATTATTTTATCACCATATGTGGTCTTGGTCCAATAAAAATCTTCGGTATTTATTGAATACCCAAATAAATATTTTATTTATAAATAAATATTTCATTCACATATAGGCGAAAATCATTTATTAAATATTCAATAAAATAAACAAATATATTTTAATTCACATGTCAACGAATAAATATTTATTTAATTTATGTGAACAATATAACTTGAATAAAATTATTCCTTATTCTGTAGAATAATATTTATTCTATTTTATTAAATTCAAATAGAATTTAATTGAGATCAATGGAAAAACTTAGTGTGTGACCCTCTAGGATTATTTCTTATTTTCATTAAGCAGTCTTACCTAAATTCTAAGATCTCTATCTAGAAACTGGTCAAGGATCCCAAGAGAAATAATTTAATATATCAATGAAGATAATTTCATATGAACTATCACTGTGTAATATAATCCATTTGTCATAATATCTCATAAAATAGGTTTCACGATGGTTTCATCAACCTATATGGTTGATAGGGATTTCTTTGACTATCTAAAATAAACACGTCATTACACCATGGGTATGGAATTTAGAAGACCGTTATATTCCAATCAGAGGGATAAGATATCAACTTCCATCAAGATCTATGGGAAAAATCATTCCTCAAATTATCCATTAATGACATTTTAATCACGATACACCTAATGTTCCCTACTTCCTACCAACATATGGTGTGATTGTTTTCATTAGTAAATCTAAGTGCACAATTCATGATGTGTATTAATGATAATCACAAATTCTAAGGTCCATTACACACGCTCATAGAAAGGAATATCTGATGAAACCAAAACATAAAGAATTCATACTAGTGAGTTTGTTCTCTTAATCTCTCATCTTGGAGATTACCAAGTGAAAACATCATGAGAAGAAGTATCGTCCGTTTATGAGTACTTTAACCTGATGTTCTAAATAATATGTGTTATATAATATTATTTTACCCAACTACAGAACTATATTAATAATATTTTAGCAGCACTTCAAGTTTCTCATCATAGCAGGGAACTGCTATGACCTTATAAATGTGACAAATACTCTAGGAAAATATTACACTAATGTTATAAATAACAATAAATAAAATGTAATAAGATGTATAATTAATATTAAATACATAATATATATATATATAAAGTAAAATTATTTTCTCCTCAGACACAAACTCTAACAAACTCCCACTTGGACTAAATCCAACTTTCTACGGATTTTAGTCCGCTAAACCTCACATGATAATCATGTTTCTTATGAGTTAAGTATTTAGTCTAGGGGTCTTCTATGTTGTCTTCCATGGAAATAATACTCACTATAACCTCACCTATCTAAGATAAATCCCTCAAAAGACAATACTTCTGAAGTATGTACTTCATCCGCTGATGTGAACTTGGATCTTTTTTAAGAGCCATTGTTGCAATATTGTCACAATAGAGTGTGATAAGATCTTTACTAATAGGTATCACAAAAATATATTGAAATAATTTTTTAATCATACAACTTCCTTAGCTTCCTCATAATTCATAATATACTCAGACCCTATTGTAGAATCTGCGACTATAGCCCGCTTTGAGCTCTTCCACCTGAAAATACCTTCATTCAAAGTAAATATGTATCTATTTTGTAACTTCATGTCATCTTAATCAGTTTGGAAACTATCACATGCATATTACCTGGTGATGAGTTCCTCATATCCTCTATATAATAGGAACATATCCTTAGTACACCTCAGATACTTAAGGATAGTCTTGACTGTCATCTATTGGTGGTCACCGGGATCATCTTGATATCTTCCTACTACACTTAATGCATGGGAAACATCTAGCCTAGTACATAGCATAACATACATGACTGATCCAATACCTGATGTGTATAGAATATTTTCTATTCTATTTCTTTCCTCATGTGTTTGAGGACACATTTTCCTAGAAAGATAAATTCCATGTGATGTTGGAAACAGTCCCCTCTTGGATTGTTCCATACTAAATCTCTTTAGTATCTTGTCAAATTGTGTAATTTGACTTAGGCCAAGCAACCTCATGGATATATAATGATGGATCTTGATCCCTATAATATATACTTCTTCACCCAATTCCTTCCTAGAGAATCATTTAATTAACCACACCTTAACAAACTATAAGATTGGTATTATGTTTCTAATAAGTAATATGTCATGGACATATACAATCAAGAAAACGAATGAACTCCCACTAAACCATATATAGACACACATATCATATTTGTTCTTTACGAAACCAAATTTCATTATGAACTTGGTAAAATGAATTTTTCATGACCTGAATGCTTTCTTTAATCCATAAATGAATATGTGCAACTTACATACCTTGTTAGCATCCTTTGGAGTCACAAAAACTTCAGGTTATGTCATATAGACATCTTATTTAGGGTTCCCATTAAGGAAATTTGTTTTGAAATCCATTTTAAAAATATCATAATCATGTAAGTCTATAATGGAAATTAGAATTATGATGGATTTCATCTTTTCAACTGGTGAAAATTTTTTATAGTAGTCAATTCCTTAATATTGTTTAAAACCTTTTTCAACCAGTCATTCCTTATTAGTACTGACTTGTCCTTTCATGTTCATTTTATTATCAAATACCTATTTTCCAAAAAATATTCTTTATATCTACTAAAAGTTCAACAAAAATACAGACATGGTTTTAGTACATGGAATTCATTTCAGAATTCATAGATTTTTTCCACTTCGAAACTTCTGTGCCACTTACTACTTCCTTGTATGGTATAGGATCATAATTATCAACCAATAATGAGTTACCATCCTTAGTGACTAAAAAACCATAAAATTATATTTCTCTAACCTCTTGTGTACTCCTGTGTAGTACTTTTGTCTCCGAAATAGTTTCTGTTTCCATGGGGCTTTATGGAATCCAGTCCTATAAAAACTCTTGTGTGTCTTCATCCTCAACTTCATCAAAGACTATCTTGATCCCACTATATATTTTAGATAAATTCTCCCTCTCAATTAATATGTCATATCTTTACACTATAACCTTTTTAATGAGGTATTTTATAGGTAATATCCCATTATCTCCTTGGGTTATCCTATAATGGTACACTTTCTTCCTCAGGGTGTAAGTTTGTTAACTAAAGAGGACTTAATAATCATTTTTCTTCCCCACACATGTAAATTCGATAACATGGTTTTCTTTCCAATCCAAAATCCCTATGTAATACCATTTATAGATTTATTTGGTACTTGGTTTAGTATATTTTATACTGTTTGTAATGTGTACCCTCAAAATGATAATGGAAAACTCGCATGACTCATCATTGAACTCACTATGTCCAACAAGTTGTGATTCCTCCTTTCCATTACACTGTTCCATTAAGGTGCATGAGGATGACTGAGTTGGTATTGTATCCCAAACTCTCATAAGTAATCAATGAAGTCTTGATTAAGATATTATGCACCACAGTCTAAGTCGAGTCTCTTAATCATCTTACCAAGATGGTTCTCAATTTTATTCTTGTATTTATTAAATTTATTAAAATAATCGGACATATGCCTCATTAAGTAGACATATCCATATCTACTAAAATCATCAGTAAAAGTTATGAAGTATGAGTACCCTCCACTAACTTCAATAAGAAATGGTCCACACACATCGGTATGAACTAATTAAAGAATCTATTTATCCCTTTCACCTTTCCCACTAAATGTATCTTTCATCATTTTTCATTGCAAACATGTGTGACATACACCAAGTGGTTTTAGATCAATAAATATTTAAATATCCATCTCGATGTAATTTAGTCAAGTGCTTTTCATTTACATGACCTAGCCGGTGATTCCAAAATTGGGTGTGTAATGAGTCATGTTAAGTAACTTCATTATCGATTTCTATTACTTGTTTTATGTAATACAACACATAAAGACTATTATTTAAATGTGCCTTACCATAAAAATGTTATCTTTAAAAAAGAAGCAAAATTTACTCCCAATTTTGAAAAAAAAAGTCCATTAATATCATGTATAGACACATGAATAATGTTTTTGGTAACAACTGACACATAATAAAAACCTTTCATAACCATGATCATTATGGTTGGAAATGTGTGGTGGCAGTCCGCAATAACTACAACCACAAGTTTAGATCCGTTGGCTACTCATAGATCTACCTCCCCTCAATCAATCTTTTTTAATCTAATTTTTTCTGTATTTGAATACATATGTGAGCATCAAAAGTTGTATCTAATACCCAATTTATAGAAATATATAAATTGCACTTGATAAAAAACAAACCTGAAGCTTCCTCTTGATTTTTTGGGTAGATAAAGTTTTTCTTCCAGTGACCCTTATTACCACTTGTGAAACACACATCATCTTATTCCCTTTCATGAAAAATAAATTAAAGAACCAATAATGAGATATATTTATTACAATAAATTAATTGATCATTTAAATTTATTTAAAACCATTATTAAATTTTCAAACACACAATGGTGTTCCAATCAATAAAATAAGGATTTAATGTTGTAATTTTCTAATTTAATGTAATTTTTAATTCTGTCCACTAATGAGAGACTATACATCATGTACATTCAGCTACATTCCATGTATCTAGGTTATACACCCAGGTCTATGGCCTGTACCTTGACCAGACTACAAGATGTGTACAAACTTGCTACATGCCATGTGTTCCAATTTCCGTGTGTTCAGGATATATATTTGGGTCTTTGGTGTGTGTCTAGGTAGACTACATTGCATGTAAAATCTAGCTACATGCCATGTATCACATTGATTCATGTGTCCATTTTTCTCGTCGAGTCACTCAGTGTGTTCTTCAGACATAAGAATTGATGAACTATATGCCACGTACACCGCATACACATCGTGTATAAAATAAATGATTTAGGTTTTTAGTCTCACACAGTTTTGACCATGTATAATGACCACACAAATTGTGAAATTTACGCCACTAACCCATGTAGAATACCTGACGTGTACATTGATACATTTTTTGTAATCCGACAACCCGCATACCACCATGTTCGGTCAACATGCAGCATACACTGCATGTAATTACTAAACGGTGTGTCATATATCCATCGGTGCATCCAGATTTAGGGAACTATGGAACATTTTGTGTAATTAGGAGTACACTTCATGTAACCCTGTCATACTAGAAAAAAATCAAGCGATTCCTGATGGCATCTATGATCATTATTCATTTAATCATAGAACTTTAAGAAAATGGAAACACTTGAACAAACAGGATTAATATTTTGAATCATGTTAATTAAAATTGGATTAATGAATGAATAATATGGAATGAAAATTTAACCAAAATTTTGCATAGGTCAAAAATAAAATAAATAATTATAAATTAAAACATGATCGGTATGATGCCACTTATTGGTTCTGGGTACAACGGAAGTGTGGGGGGGTGGGAAATATATTAAATTTCTTCTAATAATCATTTCCTGTAACCATGAATGAGGATATTGCACATCAAATTTATAATTAATTTATTTAATATCTAAACAAATAAATATATGGGATTAGGAAATTTATTTTTTGATGAATGTTGATAGTCTGAAAAGAACTGTACAGATTACCTTTATTGCACTATAAGGATACAAGGATAGAATCCCTCTAGTAGTGATCCACATGTTCTCCAATGATTTATAAAAAACACCACTCGATATTCAGATACTATCATGACAAATCGAATGTCTTTCATCATTCATTCTTACTCTCTCATTCATAGATATTGAAGAAATATCTCTTATTTTTCTTGTTCGTGAGAGGGAGAGATAAGGAGGAGTCAAGAGAGAATTCGTTGTGTGCAATAATTATCTATTCTCAATTTTTTTGATGCAATACACAGTATATATAACCGTATATTTATGGAGTTAGGGTTTAGGATAAAATATTATTTAATTTCATGTCGACCATTAAAATAACATTTATTACCTTTAATAAACCCCATTCCATATAAAATTGTTATTATTATTTTGTGGTGCACCAACTTGCACAAATTTATAAATAATATTTACCAATTTGTAAATTAGTATTTTATCACTCGATGTGATCTTAGTATGATCAAAATACTTGTTATTTATTAAATACATGAGTAAATATTTTATTCATAAATAAATATTTAATTCACATAAAATCAAATAAATATTTATTAAATATTCAGTAAAAAAAATATTTTTATTCACATGTCGATGAATAAATATTTATTTAATTTATGTGATCAATATAACTTGAATAAAAATATTTCTCGGTTTTTAGAATAATATTTATTACATTTATTAAATTCAAATATAATTTAATTGAGATCAATGGAAGCACTTAGTGTATGACCCTCTAGGATTCTTTCTCATTGGCATTAGTTGGGATTACCTAAAGTTTAAGATTATTGTTATCGTGATATGACCCAAGATGAGGATCAGGCAAAAAATACCCCAATCCTACCTCCATAGGCTAGAAGGTGGAAACAAGAACTAAAGGCATAACTAATTAGGGGAGGCATTTACCGAAGTACCTGTATTTACACACACATCCATCTTGATGAAAAATATCATAGTGAAAGACTAAAAATGCAACATTTTTATAAATTAAATCAAGCATGCATGAAACTCCAGACAGTACAAATTTAAGGTAGTGTAAAATGAAAATTAAAAGCGTAAAAAAATATACTCAACCAGAAATATGTCTCAACCTGACAAAAAACCGGAAAAGTAAACAGTTGATAGATCCCAACTCCAGAATTCCAAGCTACGACCACCATATGTGGTCTAAGAACCCAATATTCCTAAGCTCCTTTGAGGTCACGGTCGACCTGTCTATCATCTACATAAGACACAACACATGTGGGAAAATCTCATGCAAGGTTGAGTATATACATACCCAGTAGGACACCCTAAAATCTAGGGGGTAGTAAGAGATAGAAAAAGGAATAGAAATATAGTAGATGTAATATATAGTCAAATAGAATAGATCAACCTAGAAATATAGTGAAATTAATCTTATCCAGGTATAAGGGGATGAACATGGTGAGTAGATGAAATTACCATCAAATATTCTCCACCTATATAAAGAGAGTAGACTCATCCAACCATGAGAAGCTAAACATGGAAAGTATGTGGCATACCTAACACATCTTCACATTTACCAGAAGGAGAGTAACCAAATTGAATATGTGGATATATAAGATTATATATATAAATATATGTTCTCATTCAAAGAATCCCAAATTAGAGAGTATGGGGATCTATGTATCACAAATCAATCTAGGAAGAAGATTAGCTCATAGTTCCAAAAGTTCATCAATGATTTCAAGCATCTCACTCACCTTCCCATAAGTAACCATCCAAGTCTAGACATGCCTCATAACTGTGTTGCACAGTTGAGGGTGTACAAACTCAAAGTAGAGGACCCAAACCCTAGTACTTCTGGGGGTTCAACTCTGATAGTATTCATAGAGGACTTGTGCCCATGCTGAAGGGGGTACCACTCTCATGTCATGAGGACCCATGCCCTATGCTGATAGGGGGTTCCACTCGGTAGGTAGAGGACCCACACCCAAGATTAAGGGGGTTCCACTCTAAATGTTGAGTACCTACACCCTATCTGATAAGGAGTTCCACTCTAGTCATCAAGGTCCCACACCCTATCTGATAGGGATTTACACTCATAAGTCAAGGACCCATTCCCTGGTACAAAAGGGGGGGTTCCACTATGGTCCTCTAGGACCTACTCCCTATTTGATAGGGTGTCCAGTAATAATGTATTTATATAGGACCTTTTTCCATGCCACTAGAAGGTACAACTTGGTAATCTATGGCAATTCTTTTTGTTCACTACTGTCATCGGGCATCGCCTCCATTGGCGTCATGCTCGGAATATTTTACATCATATCATGAAATCCACAACTGATGGAAACATCGTATTCTATGTGGAAAAACACTCAGGATAGGCTACATGTTAGCCAAAAATATAAGTTCAAATGAAAGAGATATAGATGATTAAAGTTCCCTCAAAAGAGGTCAAGGGGTACATGGCATGTGAGTGGACCCACACGATGTGTGGTCCCACTCCACCACCTAGTTGTGTCCTTAAACAACACACATATCCATCTCATATAGTAGTAAATTCCATATAGGTGGACTACATGGCATGTCTAGGATAATTGGGATAGGGCCATGTCCTGCTCACAATACCCATGTACCTGACCTCGTGTCTGTGTACTCGGGTACACGACCGTGCGCCTCGCTGTGTGCTTCCACATGGTTTCCAACCTTTGTGATCCATTACATGGGTTTCCATCTAGGGAAGGTGTACACGACGTGTATGTAAGTTTACATTCTATGTCATCCTTAACCTTTTATAAAATCATAGATTATGTCACTAAGGTGGTTATACATCTTATGTTCATACTTATCCACGGCGTGTAGTCATGTTTTCACCCAAAAAAATAGATCCACAATCCACATGAAATATCTAGTCGTTTCACTCCGTTTCACCATAGATATCACCTCAAATCTACCCAGGATGAGTGGATCTGGTCAAGATTCGTGTATTACAGCCACCACTCACCATAATTAGCCTTCGTTTGTCATTGGGTTTTCTCCATTCGTTCCTCATGCACCCAAGCCTTCTATCACTAATTACTTGATCTAAAACCATAAAAAAAATCATCATCACCTTTAAAATATCCCAAATACCTATTTAATTCATTTATTTATTCCTCGTACATGATTATTTCATGGTTTCAGGGGTATAATCAGGCTTGGTACCACCAGATAAGGTTGAACCGAGTTCCTGGGGTCCTACCAGTGATGAACATAGAGAAAAAAGGGATAAAAGAGCCAAAAGAAAAGGTGTAAACATTGTTGGACATGCGTTCTTATCCAACGATCAAGAACAGTCAACCGTGGTTAGAATAAAATTGAGAAAATCAAGATTTAAATACTCAAACACATGAAAAGGCTACAAAAGGATGTATATTAAAGAACAATGATCTATCTACTCAATCTATTTAATAAAAGAAAATAAATCACCAATTGATGACTCCTACCTGGCTTATGGAACATTATTTTATGAAGAATGCATCTACCAATTATTGATGGAAGCTTTTGTATTCATTGTGACCTGATATGGTCAGATTCAGCATTTCATTGTCATCTGATGAGATCTTCTAGTGGAAGGAGGAAGGGAAAGCATCGTTGATGATTTCTAGGATTATGAGGCTAACCCTGGAAATTTCTCTTTGATGATATATTTATAACATTTTTTCTATGTTAATAATGAATCAATTAATTAATTTAATAATTAATTACCTCACTAAACATACCACCGATGAGAAAGGAGTCTAAACGCTTCGCACTGACACATTTAATATCATGAATACAGTAAACACAGTGTTATAGACTCAACTATGGCCTCATATTTCTGATCCAATCCTTTGTTTAATATTCATTTTATTTTCTTTAAGGATCTATGTGTGCGCAATATAAAATACATTTAATATTATTTTCAAAATTAATTTCAGACACGCTAGGCCTTAGAATCTCACGCCGTCTTAGATACTAGATCTGTAAATATATATATATATATATAAATATTTCAAAGTCTTATAAGGTAAAAACTAAATCTCTTCATCATCACCACCTTTAAGTTTTTTCCCTGAAAAGAAAAACTAAACAAAAAATCAGGATACTGATCTTGCACTTGGATCTCCCACTCCCAAAAACTGTCCAGTATGTTTCTATGTTGCCCTAACACGTGAACCAATGGGATGGTCCATCCTAGCAGTTTCTACTCCTGCCAATCCTCAATCGCTACTGGGTACTCCGCAAAGGTGGCTCCATCCTCAATGTCCAACTCACCCCATTTAATAAAGTGGATGGGGTTATGCATGAATCTACTCAGTTGCAACATGTGTAAGACATCGTGCACCCACTCTAGCTGTGGGGATAGGGTGAGGAGGTAAGCAACATCACCAACCCTCTACACTATCTTGAATGGCCCATTGAACATCAGGGATAGCTTTCCTCCTCATTCAAACCTCCGTAATCCTAATCATGGGGAGAATATAAGGAAAACATGGCCTCCCTACTCAAACTCAAAGGGCCTACTACAGGTATCTATGTTAGATTTTTTTTCATATATGGGTCATCCTCATCCACTAACAAATGACCTAGACTTTCTTCATCATCACCTACACCATCTATGGGCCCACAAAAATGTCTCGCCAATCTCTATCCAGAACAAGGGTGACCTTCAGGGTCTTCTATACAGGGCCTCTAAAGGTGACATGTTGATGGTAAAGTGGTATATGTTTTTGTATGCAAACTATTCCAAGGGTAGGTGATTCTCCCATATTTGTTCGAAGTCTAACACGCAAGCCCTCGGCATATCCCCCAACACCTGAATAGTGCGCTCGTTTTACCCATCGTTCTAGGGGTGAAAGGCTATACTCATCCTCATGTGGGTCCTGAATTCCTCCCTCAAGCCTCTCTACAATAATGATGTAAACCACACATCATAGTTAGATATAATCATTGAGGGAACCCCATGAAGGAGAACGATCTCTTGTACATACAACTGCCCCAAAATATCCATCAAAATCTTCTCCTTGATATCAAGTTTGTGTGCCAAAATCATGATTCGATCAAATATCACCCATATGGAATCATGTTCCTTCACTATGCATGGAATCCTTGTGACAAATTCTATGGATATGTCATCCCATTTCTATAACGGAATATCAAGGGGCTGTAAAAAACCTGCTAGAACTTGGTGTTCAACCTTTACCTGCTAATAGGTGAGGCACATAGAGATGAAATGAGTCACAATTTATCTCATTCCATACCACCAAAACTACTATTGAAGGTCTCTATACATATTCCCCACATCAGGATGTACAGCTAGGCGAGAAGTATGGAACTCTCACAACAGATCCCCCTATAATGTGACTGGCACAAATGTCCATCCCTTGAACAAGATGAAGTGATTATATCCTTAAAAATATAAATTTGGTGAGTTGATTATAGATATATGATCATGAAATACCCTATAGTCAATGAATCCTAGATCAAACTCTCTCGCATGATCAATAAAAGAAAAAGTCAACGCCATCGACTGTAGAAAAGATGTACCCTCCTACTTCACCAGGGCCAGCTGTAGGGATGCCAACTACTCTAAATACTCCTACACTAAGCAAGCATGTTACTTCCTAATAAGGTAATTTGATACTACATTTCACTTAACGGGATTATAGACTATCTTGAAGCCATATTCCTATAGAAATTCCAACCAGTGATGTTATCTCTAGTTCAATTATATCTATATAAAGATGTACCTAAGACTCTGATAATCTGAGTAAACCAAAAAGCCCACCCCCTCCCCCCCAGAAGGTAGTGCCTCCACATCCTCAGGGATAAGATAATCACTACCAGCTCCAGGTTGTGAGTAATGTAGTTCTTCTCATGGGGTCTCAATTGCCTCAACCCTTATGTGATAACTGCTTGTCGCTGCATCAACGCACAGCTGATCCTAGCTCCTAAATCATCCCAATACACTATGAGATCATGTCTTCTATTGAATTTGGTTCACTAGAAACAATTATTATGTACTTTATTATAACTTATATTCATGGTTTTTAATATTAATAAATTTCTTATCACATCATGATTATTCTTTTGTGTAACATTGTAAGTGATAATGTCCTAAGAGTAGCTATCACACTAAAAGGCCATAGAAGATCCCTACTATAATGATAACTCAGAAGTGATATTACAATATTCTTGAATATATCTTCTATATCTAGATGATATCATTTGAGTGACACAAATTATATAAGTTATCAGGTGTGTAGAACCATGGGACTTTGAGTCACCTTCTCATGGTGTACACCTTTGGTAATATCCAAGAGGATATTATGAGAATGAGACATGCCAGTAGGAAATCCACATTTATAAGTGTCATTGGATTTTTCTATCTATATAAATGTGTATTTTTTCTAAGACTTTAAGATTATTATTAATGAGTATTATGACTCATGCACTTAGATGTATTGACCAAAATTGTGACAACATATGTTTGCGGCGAGGTAGGATATGTTGGGTATATCACGAGTAATACTGCATTAATGAATAATGAGAGAAATTATTTGTCTTTTATATTCTTTAATAGAAGTTCATATCTTAGTCCCTTTGGTGGAAATGATATGACCTAAATAAATCCATGGCCATGGTGTTTTATAGGAAAGTTCAATTTCTAGGAAGTCAAAGAAAGAGAAATTGAGCATATGGGTTAATGACACTGGAATGAAGCCTTATTGATTAGAGATATCAAGACCAAGGGATTATATTACACGATAAGAATTCATATGAGGTGACATGTCATTGTGAAATTAACTTCTTTCTCTATAGGTTCCTTGTCGTGTTTCTAGATGCTAACCTTGGACATTAGGCTTCTCTACCTAATGCCAATGATAAAGAGGCTTAGAGGGTCACACACTAAGTGTATCCAGAATCATAGTTAAGTAATATATATTGTTTATTATTTAACAAGTTTAATAAAGATTATTCCCGGTTGTGGTTTAATAATTATTCATAGAATACTAATCATAATTATTCTGAAACTAGTTATTCGAGAGAATATATTGTGGGCATAATATTTAATAAATATTTATTTTCTTTTTATTGAATATAATATTTATATATTTATCGAATAATAATGAAGTGATATTTATTTAATAAATAAATAGAAATTATACAAGGTCCAATAAATATAGTGGAGGATTGGCGGACCGAGTTCAAGGATCTGGTTAGAAATAATAATATTGAATATTATTTCATTAAATAATATTTAATTATAATTTTCAAGTTAGGCACATGTTAAGAAGTATTATTATTATTATTATTATTTGACATGGGGTTTCTCTATGATTAATAAAATAAATAAGGGAACTAGTTCAATTATGTTATTTTAACCCTAGTGATATAAATACCCAATTATAATTATTTTCTCATAACCCTAGCCAAGAAAAATCATTGTTCACAATGGATTAGAGAAAAGCTCTCAAGCCTAGATAGTTCATCCCTCTATGAGAATACTCTCAAGAATGAGAGAGATCCTCCTCCACCAGATCAAGGAGAATGCTTTGGAAGTGGTTCTAAAGGATATTGAAGGCAGACATCGCAAGCACAAGGATATTTCGTGCTAGCACCCAGAGACTCCTTCAACAATGTATGAAGATTTGTGGATCACGTGTAGATCACCGCTAGAGGAATCATATGCTTGGATTCTAAAATGCAACTATGTCCCACTATAGATCTGTGTCTGGATGAATCAATGAAGAAAGAATAACCTTGCAGGTAATTATTATTTAATTAAATTAATTGTAAACAACATGTGTTGGTCTCCTCTCTTGATTTCAGGTTAATAACCCTTGCTTGTTCTTTGATTCAAATATATTTATCACGATGTTCATCATTTCTTGATCTCATATTAATCATTAATAATGGAAAAAAGAAAAGTTGGGCACCACCCATCACACGTTTCCGCTATTCCCAAAACCTACAAGTAGTATCAAAGATGGGACATCATTGTGTATAATTATTTAGTTTTGTTGGTGATTTACGCATTCATAATTTAGTTTTTCAATTTGAGTTTAATTTTTATTTAAATATAAATTATGAGATCTATTTCTTACACCATCATTTTTCACATATTTAATAGAAAGATATATTTTATGGTTAAAATAAAATCAAGGATATCATCCGGAGGTGCCAAGGATCATATTTATAAATCACCAGACTAGATACCATATAATCGGAATTACACGCCATGTAGTCATGTTCAATGCATCAAGATTGGTTCGGTAATCAATTCAAGATTTTTCATTGATTAGGGAATTAATTTCATCATTAGTGCACCATGTGTTGACTAGGATTAATTGGCACATGGTCAACTAGACTACACACTATGTGGCCTATTTAAATTGATGTGTAGTCCCTTGGATTTAGGGTCGGGATGTATATTCCATACATGGCCTACCCAACCGGCGACCGTGCAACACAGAGGCAACACGGAGTGTGGTCTACTGGACATGTTTTGTACTCCAATATTTTAGAATTATGCTTCACATGCCGAGTCCCTAGTCATGTACTTCAGATAGACAGTGAAGGGTGTACACGTCATGTAGATCGGATCTACACACCGTGTAATTTTACCAAATTGCACAAATTTAAAATTTATTTATTTTACTATGAAAACCTTGAGACATTTACTTGTGTGTGGTTGTAAATATAGGACACGCCATGTGATAGGTTTTAATATACATAAATATTTAAATGTTTAGTTAATATATGTGTAATGTTTATATATTCATATCATGTATGAGTCGTATTACAAGTTATTACTCTACATTCATTGATGAATAACACATGGCCGAAAAATCATTTAATTAGTGTAATCATCCATGAAGTACACGTCATGTAAGTATGTGATAATTTGTGTATGCTATATGTCACAAGAGTAAAATAGTATATGAGTATAATACATGATGAGAATAATCAGATAGGTAGTCACCATGTTTTCTCCAAGGTACAAGTTATGTACAAGGTTAATTTTAAATAAACTTATTTAAAATTATAAAGGATGATAATATCAATTAAAATCATATAAGGATTAATATAAAAGTATTGATTAATTAAAGATAATAATTAATCAATTAGAGTGTGATTTATCTTAAATAAGAATGATTAATAATTGAATGCTAGTTTTATTAAATCTGTAATTCTTTGCATGCAAGTGGATGATCATGAGCTAGACCAGACCTTTGTATGTGATTGATTTCATTTTAATTTATTATTAAATTAAATTTTTGGCTTTCATGCCTTAGCTCCTCATTATTATGTAGGTCATGTGTGCCCATGGTTTCTTTTATGTAAAACCCATTTTACACCTCACCTATATGCAAGTAAAAGCATATGTAATGGATAGAGCTCCCAAGATAATGGAGGTGGTTCAATTTAAGAGTTTAGAAGAAACCAATCCAAGAAAGATATAAAGGTGGATAGGTGGAAATCTGTAAAAACGAACCTCAATTGGTTCAAGGTGTTTCTCCCCTAGGTCAATAGTTAGTTTATCAACTTCTAGATAAACTAAACATTAGTATAAGCTCATGATCATACCCATTATTTTATTTCTTCCAATTTCATGTTTATTCATTTTGGATGTTTTATTGTGATCACATAATTAATGAATTAACAATAATGAAATATGGAACTAAAATAAACTAGCTTATTCATAATAATTGGTAATTTATGCATAAATGATAAAATCCAACAATAAAATATTAAGTCGTTATATCCTTCCATTACTTCAGTTAGAATCAAACCATAGTTCAAAGTGCTTGACCATCCAAAGTTTTCATGCTTTCAATTATAGGGTAATTATAACATGAGGTTTTAGGTTGAATTGACTTGGTTCATATCAAGGATTGACTAACAAAGTAGGACTTAGTGTAATTAGGAGGCAAAGGTTGAGGAAATCCAATTATTGGATTTCAGGATTGGGGATTCCACCCAACGGATCAACGAACTGTGAGTTAATGTAGTTGGCATTTGGAATACCTACCTAAAACCTTTCAAGTTACTTTACCAACCGAAGTTTGGGTAATGAGAAGTGGAATATGGATCCTTTCTAGTTGAATTTCAAATAAATAGCATATTCTAAAGCAAATGGTGAGGGCTATTGGGTTTCGATAAAATAGTGGGACACTACTAAATATAATATTTAATTATTTGTCTAAATTTATCAGATAAATTACTAAATATATTCTTATCTTATTTGTAGAAATAGAATTTAAATTACATCAAACATATTTCTATGATCCATACTTGAGTAGGAAAACCTTCTCACTGGCATTAATTTCCAAGAATGGCATAGGAATTTATGCATCATCCTTCACCATGAAAAGAAATTATATATTCTAGAAGAATGTTTACTAATTGCGCCTAAAAATGAGGCAAGTGATGAAGGAATATCTCTCTATGAGAAACATTTGAATGATTCTATAGATGTTCAGTGCTTCATGCTATCATCCATATCCAATTATCTTTTAAATTAACGTGAGAAAATGGATGCATATAGCATGATGTCTCACCTTGGGGTCTTTATCAAGATAAGGTGATAAAAGAGAGGTATGAGATCTCCAATTATTTGTTTACCACTAATCTTAGAGAGTCTGTGCTAGTTGGACCTCATGTAGTCAAAATTATTGGATACATTGAATGCTTGGACATCTTAGATACTAAATTCCTAGATGATTTGCATACATATCTCATGATTTCATCACTTCCCAAGACCTTCTCTGGTTTTATTTTGAATTGTAATATGAGAAATAATGAGAAGAGTCTATTGAAACTTCTGACCTTGATTCTCCAAGTGGATAAGGACATGGCTTGTGAAAACCCCACAGTCCTTATATTCAATAAAAAGAGGAATGAAAAGGAAAAGGGTCCCAAGACTTATAAATAGTCTAAATCTCCTGAGCACCATCCTACCAAGAATATGAAGATCCATAGGTAGGGAAAGGAAAAGGAGTAATTATGTTTTTCATGTGGAAATTTAGGCCACTGGAAGAATAACTACACCCAGAATAAAGGGGAAGCTAAGGGTGCATTCGTTATCGAGTGAAATCTTTCCATATATAAACATTAGGTATTATATATATCTTGTGGTTATCACATTTGTATCCAAACATAAGAACCAAGTATATTTCATAAAATTTTTGGAGGATAGGTGGATCTACGAGCTGACAATGGTGTGAGGTTGGATTCTCTTTCCATTAGTGATGTCACGACCCGTCCTCGGGACCCGTGTCGTGACTACCCCAAGCCCGCCTTCCATAGGCCAAGGGCTGGCGACTAGCACCAAGGCATAAAATCCCGGTAAAAGGGAAGGCATTGCCTTTGAAAAGTAAACAAGCACTACAGAGTAAGCAAGTGGAAAGGTAAACACTAAGTAAAAGCTGGTACAACAGTAAGTGCGGAAAAGTAAAGGGGGCCGGAAATACAAGCCCAACTGTAAAGTACAACTGAAAGGGGAAAAACAGCAACTGAAAAGTAAAGCCGCAACGTCGAGCCGTCCTCTGGAGGTCCCACCTGACGGGTGGGTACAGAAAGCCTCCACTTCTCCTCGAGTCCAGCCGACCGCTCCGAGTGCGTCCCGCCCAGTGGTCCACCTCCAGGTACCATCCTGCTCCGCAAGCCTCCACCACGATCAGCGTTGTCCGTCGTCTGCATCCAACACAACGAAGTGCGGGAATAGCCCGTGCAGGGGTGAGTATAAGCTACTCAGTAGGGACCCCGAGACCCCCGAAGGTCACCCGAAATCCAAAAAGGATAATCCAAAAAGGAAAGATACAATCACGAAGTAACATCCGACACGGCTTAGGTATATGCCCATACATATACCTAAGTCATCAGTACTCGCTCGGCTCCAACATCCGAGCTCAAGTACAACCCAGTCCACACAGGAAAGACAAACGTAAAATCCACACAGGATAGCTCAACACAATCCACAAAGGAAAGTAAAACGTAAATCCACACAGGATAGCTCAACACAATCCACAAAGGAAGGTAAACAGAGTTTCAGCTCACACAGGTATACTTCTTCAAATGACGATAGAGATGATCACTATTCCATCTAAGTCGTCGGACCCACGAAGGATCGATAGGTACTAACCCCTACAATGACCCACACAGGATCGGGCCCACATAGGACCTGTAGGTGCTGGCTCACACAGAACCGCTGAGCGTTGACCCACACAGGATCGGACCCACACAGGATCAGGCCCACACAGGACCTGTAGCACTGACCCACAAAGGATCGTTGAGTGTTGTAGTCATCGCAGTCCACTGAGGATCTCTGCACAGTCGTCGTCGCAGTCCACTGAGGATCTCTGCACAGTCGTCGTCGCAGTAGCAGTCGCAGCCAGCTCTAGGGTTCCCGCACACAACAAGCTCGTTCGGGAGGGTCCGCTCCACGAGCCGAGAGGCTGATACATCAACTGACACAAAGTCCGAATTTGATGTATCCCAAAAGTTCCGTATCGTCAACAGGAACTTCACATAGTAGACGGCGCGTCAATCGGACGCCCGGTCTGAGAGTTATTGGTTTTTTCGTCACAGGGGCCCGGTTGGTTTTTTAAGGCAAAACCAACCCGACCGTACTCCACCTGCGTCCAAACCTCGGGCGGAGTATGCCAAAAGATCCGTCTCACTTAGAGAAATTCAACGAAGTTAACGGCACGTCAATCGGACATCCGTAGCTCAAGATATGAGTGTTTCCGCTCCGAGGGCCCGGTTGGTTTCGTGAACGAACCAACCCGGCCGAACCCAGAGTTTTCCTAAACCTTGAGTGCGATATACCGAAACGACCATCTCGATCCAAGGATCGCATCGCCACTGACGGCACGTCGTTCGGAGGCCCGTAGCTCAAGTTACGGGCAAAAGACCAAAAACGGTCCGAAGACAGGGGGTCTGGGCCCGAACCGACCCGGCCCAACCCCCCCTGGGTCGGCCCGAACCGGGTCGACCCAACCCAGGTCCGGGTCGGACCCAGTTCGGCGCGGCCCGGTCCGGCCAGGGCGCGACCCGGCCGGTCGGACCGGCCTGGCTCGGCTCGGCCGAGCGGCCGACCGAGGGAGCCGCGATGTGCTGCCCCCACGGGATGAAGAAGCTGCGGCCCTCGAGGGGTCGCGCTGGAGTCAACGGACGTGGCAAAGACTGCATCCCATGCGTGTGAGCTGGACCCGCGTGGCCGCGGGTCCGCTGGCCGCCGCCGCGCCGGCGACCCGCGCCGCAGGAGGCTTCCGCGGGCCACCGGAGTTGCTCCGGTGGTCCGTTTTCCTTCCCGTCTGTGCCGCTGCTCCTCTCGGGTCCCGTTCTTCACTGCGGAAACATCAAATCACCCTTGCGTCACGTTTTATCGCCGCCCGCCAAATCCGCACAATAACGAAGAACTGCGGAGGGTTGTCGGGCCGTGTTCGTTTGGCCCGCACCCTCCGCGTTAGGCGGTATCAATCGGGAGGATTAATCAACACATAGAAAACATAACCAAAAACAATTTTAATGAATTAAAATTGTTCTTATGAACCGGGTTCTTCATTTTAAAAGAAACGATCACGGGAATATAAATTATTTCACAACAACCCATACCTCGTCAAGTCGTCGTACGCGCGTTCTTCGCGGATTTGATCGCCGCGGAAGGAGGAGATCGTCGCGTCGCGGAAGGGCGTCGCATCGTCGCGGAAAGGCGTCGCGTCGTCGCGGAAAGGCGTCACGTCATCGCGGAAGGGCATCGCGTCGTCGCGGAATACGGTGACGCGTCGACGAACTCCGAGGTTCAAGAACATGAAGATTTAATTATATCGATTAAATCCATGTGTTGTTATAAACTACAAAGAAGATTTAAAAGAAACCTGAAATCTCCTACCTCAAGCAGTTGGTGATCGGAGATCGTTGCGGGGAAGAACGTCTCGGAAGAAGCGTCGTCAATCTCCGAGGGTGACGGCGTTCTTCGCATTCTTCGTTTTTTTGTGTTCTTCACGTTCTTCGCGAAGGAGGATGAAGGCACAAAGTTGTCAAAATCTCTCAATGAGCATTTTTCCAGAAGTCGTGCGTTGGTCTTATTTTATTATTACGCCAACGGATTGAAAACAGGTTAAGAAACGATTAAATTAATTCATCGAATTAATTCAACGAATAAAACCGCCCAATTAATTCAACGAATAAAACCGCCCAATTAATTAGTGCGTTAAGAAATTAAGAAAACGCGTCAGTTGACTTTAATAATGACGGGTTTTCGCGGGTGCGTTACTTAGCGGAAAAAAACGGTGGGGCTCATGCGGGCCCCACCTCACAAATATCCTACCAAGAGGGTAGGATATTTTTGGATAGCACCCTATCCGCATCGACTAAGCTTAAGCTGCTTTAAGTGGCTTCAAGTGGCTTCCAAGCGGCTTAAGTGAAATAAAATAAAGTTTGTCGTACAATTTATTTTATTTCTTAACTTTAAGCCCAAAAATTAAAAACCACACCCGAGAAAACGCAACTCCGGAAGAGGCATTTCTAAGCAATTACCGGCGCTGCGATTCCATCTGTGCCCTCAGAATTCAATTCCGAGCACCGGTTCAAAAGTTAGAAAAACCCGCTCGTCCGTTCACTGAACGTACCTGAGCCAAACTTCGGAACATGATTCTAGGCACACTGGGCCTCGAAATCAGGTGCCGTCAGAAACTGCGTTCTTGTAAAATTCCAAAGAAAATTAAGAAAAAAATTTCCTTGAAATTTACGGGTCTTTACATCACTCTCACATCCGGGCTTTACGTCCCCGTAAAGATACATCATAAAATAGGGAAACAAAAGTGGGTATTGAACACGCATCTGAGCCTCCCGCTCCCAAGTGCTCTCCTGGAGGTTCCCGTGCTGTCATCTGATGCGCACAAGAGGAATCAATCATCCACGTAGGACCTGATCCTGTCGATCCTCGATCTCCACCGGGACCTCCGCAAAAGTTTCCCCATCATCCACGTCTAGCTCCCCGTGGTCAATGATGTGCATCGGGTCGTGCACGTATCTCCTCAGTTGAGATACGTGCAAGACTTCGTGCACCCGGTGCAACTGAGGTGGTAGAGGCAGGCGATAAGCCACCTCACCAATCCTGCTGATGACCTGGAAAGGTCTGATGAAGCGTGGAGACAGCTTGCCGCCTCGGCCAAATCTCTGTAATCCACGTCGGCATGAGACAAGAAAGAAGACGTGGTCACCATCCTCGAACTCTAGTGGCCTCCGCCTCCTGTCAGCATAAGACTTCTGCCGTCTCTGAGCTATCCTCATCCGCTCCTGGATGACCTGGACCTTCTCTGTCATGGCCTGGACCATCTCTGGTCCCACAAGTGCTGACTCCCCAGGGTCTTTCCAGCACAAAGGAGATCTGCAAGGTCTGTCGTACAATGCCTCGTATGGTGCCATCCCGATGGTGGAGTGGTAGTTGTTGTTGTATGCGAACTCCACCAAGGGTAGGTGGTCCTCCCAGCTGCGATCAAAGTCGAGGACACATGCGCGGAGCATGTCCTCGAGAGTCTGAATGGTCCTCTCCGTCTGACCATCCGTCTGAGGGTGAAAGGCGGTGCTCAGATGCAGCCGCGTCCCAAACGCCTCCTGCAACCCATTCCAAAGCCGGGAAGTAAAACGAGCGTCTCGATCAAAGACAATAGATGATGGCACTCCGTGAAGCCGTACAATTTCCTGAACGTAGAGACGCCCCAAGCTCTCCACTGAGCCCTGCTCTCTGATGGGTAAGAAGTGTGTCGACTTGGTGAGTCGGTCAACAATCACCCAAATGGAGTCGTGACCTCTGGAAGTGCGTGGAAGTCCAGTCACGAAGTCCATAGATATCATGTCCCACTTCCACTCCGGGACCTCCAAGGGTTGTACCAAGCCTGCTGGTACCTGATGCTCTGCCTTCACCTACTGGCAGTTGAGGCATCGAGAAACGAACTCTGCCACATCCTTCTTCATGCCCGGCCACCAGTGCTGTCGTCTGAGGTCCTGGTACATCTTCGCCACCCCAGGATGTACCACCAAAGTAGAAGTGTGAAACTCTCTCAGCACCTCCTCTCGTAAAGAGACTGGTACCAAGGTACGTCCTCTGAAAAGGATGTCGTGCTCTGCTCCAAAGGAGAATCCATCAGGTGCCTGTCCTGAGGATAACTGCGCACGCCGCGTCTCACAGTCAGCGTCCCCATGCTGTGCCTCCCTGACCCACTGTAGTAGTGGAGGAAAGACTGTGAGAGACTGAAGGAAGGCTGCTCCGTCCCTATCTACGAAGGATATCTGCAAAGCGGCTAGCTGCTCTGTCACCTCCTCAAGTAGCTGAATGTCTGTCCTCCTGCTGAGAGCATCGGCTACCAAGTTCCCCTTCCCAGGAGTATAGACTATCTCAAATTCATAGTCCTGGAAAAACTCGAGCCATCGCCGCTGTCTTAGGTTCAGGTCCGTCTGCGAGAAGATGTACCTGAGACTCTGGTGGTCAGAAAAGACTGTAAAGTGCTCGCCCATCAGATAGTGTCGCCATGTCTTCAGAGCGAAGACCACTACTGCTAACTCTAGGTCATGGGTAGCGTAGTTATGCTCATGCGGCCTCAACTAATGTGATCCATAGGCGATCACTACCCGCTCCTGCATCAGGACACATCCGAGTCTGGTCCCTGATGCATCGCAGTAGACTACGTACCCTACTCCCTCCTCATGCAACCTCAAGATAGGTGCACTGGTCAATATATGTCTCAGCTCCTGGAAGCTCTGCTGACATTTGTCTGACCACACAAAGGGATTCCCCTACTTCGTCAAAGATGAGAGTGGTGCCGCAACTCTGGAGAATTCTAGCACAAACCTCCGATAGTATCCAGCTAGTCCCAAGAAACTCCGCACCTCTGTCACGCTCCTGGGTGGCTCCCAAGCTATCACTGCCTCGATCTTCGCAGGATCCACTGCAACTCCCGCCTCAGAAATGACGTGTCCCAAGAAGTGGACCTCACGTATCCAGAACTGACACTTAGAGAGCTTGCCATAAAGATGGTGCTCTCGGAGTGTGTCTAGTAAAACCCGCAAGTGATAGGCGTGCTCCTCCTCAGTCGTCGAGTATATCAAAATGTCATCGATGAAGACCACAACAAATCGATCGAGATATGGTTGAAAGATCATGTTCATGAGGCCCATGAACACTGCTGGAACATTGGTTACGCCGAAGGGCATAACCAAGAACTCATAGTGGCCATACCGACATCTAAAGGCTGTCTTTTGCACGTCCTCATCTTGAACTCTGAGCTGATGATAGCCTGACCTGAGGTCTATCTTCAAGAACCACCGTGCTCCCTTGAGCTGATCAAAGAGGTCATCAATCCTCAGTAGCGGATACTTGTTCCTCACTGTCACCTGGTTCAGGCGACGATAGTCGACACAAAGTCGCAAGCTCCCGTCCACCTTCTTGGCGAACAATATCGGCGAAGCCCAGGGTGAAACACTGGGTCGGATGAAACCCTTGCTCTGCAAGTCCTCCAACTGTACCCGTAGCTCTCGAAGCTCAGCGGGGGCCATCCGATATGCTGGAGTCGATATCGGGGTTGTCCCGGGGTATAGGTCAATATGAAAGTCTACCTCTCTGTGAGGAGGTAGTCCTGGAACGTCATCAGGAAAGACGTCCGCGTACTGATCCACCAATGAAGGAAAACTAGGACTCCGCACGTCAACTGCTCCTAGGATGAGGCTAGCCAACTGATTAGTGATGGGTTGTCCTCTCCTATGCGGAAGTCCATCTTGTGCTGCGAAGGCTCCCTTCTCACCGGTAAAGGTGAACCTGCTCCCGTCGGTGCGTACACATTGCACCTTGCGCCTAATACAGTCAATCTGTGCATGGACTGTAGATAACCAATCCATGCCCAAGATGACGTCGTAAGGCCTCGATGTTGCTACAAGAAGATCCCAGCCGAAGATCTCGCCTCTTAGAGTAAGCTCACACTGCCGGCACCAGTGCATAATCGCCGAGTCTTCTCCCGTAGGAGTCTCTAGCCGTAAGGATCGAGCCAACGGTTCTGTCGGAATCTCCGAGCTCCAAACAAGGGAAGCGGCTATGAAAGAGTGACTCGCTCCTATGTCTATAAGAACTGCAGCAAGGGTGGAATAGACACAGATCGTACCTCGAATCATCTCGGGCGCACCGTGGTCATAGGCCTCTGCTGCCTGGAGCTGTGCCTTTCTCTGCCTGCCAGCTCCCTGTGGTCGGGGCGGGCCTCCTGGTGGTGGTGGTGGTAGAGCCTCAAAGCGTCGCCCACCACCTGCTGCTCGGCCAGCTCCTCTGCCTCGTCCGCCTCCTCCCTGCAGACCACCACGGTCGACCCTCTGTTTATGCCTGGGTGGCCCCTCAACTGTCTGCTGCTCCTCGGCACGGTGGGTCGGGCAGTCACGAGCCATGTGACCCTGTCCGCCGCAAGTGTAGCATTGTTTGCCTCTCGAAAGACTGGCTCCACGCTGTGTGCCCCGCACTGTTGAGCCAGTGTCCTGAGGCCGTCTGCATGAGGGTCTGGTCTGCCTGGACCCCTGAGTCATCTGACGACTGCCTGCTATGGAAGACTCTGCTACGTGTCGCCCCGCGGTAGGTCCCGCTGCTGAAGTAGACTCAGCAAGAAAGCTCTCGATCAGAAGGGCTTGCTCCAGCACTCCTGCCTGAGTCGGAATGCTGAGGGAGATCAGCGATGCCCTGATCTCATGTCTCAAACCCTGCTCAAAGGTCCGGGCCTGAAAGAATGGGTCTCGTACCATATCTGTCGAGTAGCGAGAAAGATCGGTAAACCTCACCGCGTACTGGGCGATCGTCAAGCTGCCCTGCCGCAGCTGAAGAAGCTCCTGGATGCGCACCACACGGAGGGTGGTCGGAACGAACTCTGAATGGAAGAGGCCCCCAAAGTTTATCCAGATGAGAGAGGCCTCATCGTGCACCTGAAGCATCAAGCTCCACCATCGTCCTGCTGCTGCGTGTAGTAGGCTCGCTGCGAGGATCACCATGAGGTCTGCTGGTGTCCTCACTAGTCGGAAAACTCGCACCACTGCCTCCAGCCAGTCCTCAGCTGCCTGGGGGTCCGTCTCCCCACGGAACATAGGCGGTCGCTGGTGCTGAAACTCGTACAGAGCACTGAGGCGACGTGCATCTTCAGCGGCTGGTACTGGAAGCATCGGGGGCTCGGCGGGTAGAGGTACTGTCGGTGCCTCCACCGTCAAAGGGCTCTGTACCGAGGCCTCGTCGCTCGGTGGGCTGTCGTCACATACCACTCTCGGAACCCTAGCTGGCTGCCGTCGTGGGGACATCCTGAAAAGGAAACAGGTGCGCCACGGTCAGAACAGTATACCTGGTGAGCAGATATGAAGTAATCACAAAGAAAACTTGAAACACACATGCAATCAATGTTTTCGTGCATTAAGTCGAAAATCAGAAGTCAGGGTCCTGGTGTACGGATACGTCGGCCGCCGCACCAACACTGGACTCCCTGGACTGATAACCACACTCAATACGCTGAACACTATTGTTTCACATAGAAGAAGGATCAGAGTCTACGGTAGAACTGACCGCCTCTGATACCAAATGTAACAACCGGGTCCCGGTGACAGCACAACCACCCCGCCTTAACATGGTCGTCGGGTCCTGGCCCACCAGGTACCACCAGTTGCCCCGCAGACATATGGGGCCCACCCACGTGCCTGAACGGGTCATCTGACTAATGAAAGTCCCCACAGGCCAACACATGTCTTTTCCAGTGTGCTTTGTCCTCACTCACACACACCCTGAGAAACTTCCCAGGAGGTCACCCATCCTGATCACTACTCCAGACCAAGCACGCTTAATTGTGGAGTTCTAATCAGACAGGCTCCCGAAAAGGAAGGTGCACCTTGTTGACATGAGTCATATCATTTAGTCATTTAACCCTTTATCATTTTGGGATGTTACAATCACCCCCCCCCCTTTAGAGAACAACGCCCTTGTTGTGGGCCATACATCTCAACCCAAGCAGTGCACTGCACTTAAGGCTGGGTTCCTCCTCTGATACCAATTTGTCACGACCCGTCCTCGGGACCCGTGTCGTGACTACCCCAAGACCTCCTTCCATAGGCCAGGGGCTGGTGACTAGCACCAAGGTGTAAAATCCCGGTAAAAGGGAAGGCATTGCCTTTGAAAAGTAAACAAGCACTACAGAGTAAGCAAGCGGAAAGGTAAACACTAAATAAAAGCTGGTACAACAGTAAGTGCGGAAAAGTAAAGGGGGCCAGAAATACAAGCCCAACTGTAAAGTACAACTGAAAGGGGAAAAACAGCAACTGAAAAGTAAAGCCGCAACGTCGAGCCGTCCTCTGGAGGTCCCACCTGACGGGTGGGTACAGAAAGCCTCCACTGCTCCTTGGGTCCAGCCGACCGCTCCGAGTGCGTCCCGCCCAGTGGTCCACCTCCAGGTACCGTCCTGCTCCGCAAGCCTCCACCACGATCAGCGCTGTCCGTCGTCTGCATCCAACAAAATGAAGTGTCGGCATAGCCCGTGCAGGGGTGAGTATAAGCTACTCAGTAGGGACCCCGAGACCCCCGAAGGTCTCCCGAAATCCACAAAGGATAATCCAAAAAGGAAAGATACAATCACGAAGTGACATCTGAAATGGCTTAGGTATATGCCCATATATATACCTAAGTCATCAATACTCGCTCGGCTCCAACATTCGAGCTCAAGTACAACCCAGTCCACACAGGAGAGCCAAATGTAAAATCCACACAGGATAGCTCAACACAATCCACAAAGGAAAGTAAAACGTAAATCCACACAGGATAGCTCAACACAATCCACAAAGGAAGGTAAAACAGAGTTTCATCTCACACAGGTATACTTCTTCAAATGACGATAGAGATGATCACTAATCCATCTAAGTCATCGGACCCACGAAGTATCGATAGGTACTAACCCCCGCAATGACCCACACAGGATCGGACCCACACAGGACCTGTAGGTGCTGGCTCACACAGAACCGCTGAGCGCTGACCCACGCAGGATCGGACCCACACAGGATCGGGCCCACACAGGACCTGTAGCACTGACCCACAAAGGATCGCTGAGTGTTGTAGTCGTCGCAGTCCACTGAGGATCTCTGCACAGTCGTCGTAGCAGTCCACTGAGGATCTCTGTACAGTCGTCGTCACAGTAGCAGTTGCAGCCCGCTCTAGGGTTCCCGCACACAGCAAGCTCGTTCGGGAGGGTCCGCT
Source organism: Viscum album (assembly GCA_963277665.1). NCBI lineage: Eukaryota > Viridiplantae > Streptophyta > Magnoliopsida > Santalales > Viscaceae > Viscum > Viscum album. The sequence continues at coordinate 1,635,130,269 of OY728137.1, read as the reverse complement.
CCACGAGCCGAGATGCTGATACATCAACTGACACAAAGTCCGAATTTGATGTATCCCAAAAGTTCTGTATCGTCAACAGGAACTTCACGTAGCAGACGGTGCGTCAATCGGACGCCTGGTCTGAGAGTTATTGGCTTTTTCGTCCCAGGGGCCCGGTTGGTTTTTTAAGGCAAAACCAACCCGACCGTACTCCACCTGCGTCCAAACCTCAGGCGGAGTATTCCAAAAGATCTGTCTCACTTATAGGAATTCAACAAAGTTGACGGCACGTCAATCGAACGTCCGTAGCTCAAGATATGAGCGTTTCCGCTCCGAGGGCCCGGTTGGTTTCGTGAACGAACCAACCCGGCCAAACCCAAAGTTTTCCGAAACCTTGAGTGAGATATACCAATACGACCGTCTCGATCCAAGGATCGCATCTCTGCTGACGGCGCGTCGTTCGGAGGCTCGTAGCTCAAGTTACGTGCAAAAGACCGAAAACAGTCCGAAGACGGGGCGTCTGGGCCCGGACCGACCCGGCCCAACCCCCCCTGGGTCGGCCCGAACCGGGTCGACCCAACCCGGGTCCGGATCGGACCCGGTTCGGCGCGACCCAGCCGGTCGGACCGGCCTGGCTCGGCTCGGCCGAGCGGCCGACCGAGGGAGCCGCGGGGCGCTGCCCCCGCGGGATGAAGAAGTTACGGCCCTCGAGGGGCCGCGCTGGAGTCAACGGACGTGGAAAAGGCCGCATCCCGTGCGTGTGAGATGGACCCGCACGGCCGCGGGTCCGCTGGCCGCCACCACGGCGGCTTCAGCCGCGGCGGCCTTGTCCGGCGGCGCGCCGGGGCGCCGCCGCCGGAGGCGTCCGCGGGCCACCGGAGTTGCTCCGGTGGTCCGTTTTCCTTCCCGTCTGCGCCGCTTCTCCTCCCGGGTCCCATTCTTCACTGCGGAAACATCAAATCGCCCTTGCGTCACGTTTTATCATCGCCCGCCAAATCCGCACAATAACGAAGAACTGCGGAGGGTTGTCGGGCCGTGTTCGTTTGGCCCGCACCCTCCGCGTTAGGCGGTATCAATCGGGAGGATTAATCAACACATAGGAAACATAACCAAAAACAATTTTAATGAATTAAAATTGTTCTTATGAACCGGGTTCTTCATTTTAAAAGAAACGATCACGGGAATATAAATTATTTCACAACAACCCCTACCTCGTCAAGTCTTCGCACGCGCGTTCTTCGCGGATTTGATCGCCGCGGAAGGAGGCGATCGTCGCGTCGCGGAAGGGCGTCACGTCGTCGCGGAAAGGCGTCGCGTCGTCACAGAAAGGCATCGCGTCGTCACAGAAGGGCGTCGCATCGTCGCGGAATACGGTGACGCGTCGACGAACTCCGAGGTTCAAGAACATGAAGATTTAATTATATCGATTAAATCCATGTGTTGTTATAAGCCACAAAGAAGATTTATAAGAAACCCGAAATCTCCTACCTCAAGCAGTTGGTGATCGGAGATCGTTGCGGAGAAGAACGTCTCGGAAGAAGCATCGTCAATCTCCGAGGGTGACGGCGTTCTTCACGTTCTTCGCGTTCTTCGCATTCTTCGCGAACTAGGATGAAGGCACAAAGTTGTCAAAACCTCTCAACGAGCATTTTTTCAGAAGTCGTGCGTTGGTCTTATTTTATTATTACGCCAACGGATTGAAAACAGGTTAAGAAACGATTAAATTAATTCATCGAATTAATTCAACGAATAAAACCGCCCAATTAATTCAACAAATAAAACCACCCAATTAATTGGTGCGTTAAGAAATTAAGAAAACGCATCAGTTGACTTTCATAATGACAGGTTTTCGCGGGTGCGTTACTTAGCAGAAAGAAATGGTGGGGCTCGTGCGGGCCCCACCTCACAAATATCCTACCAAGAGGGTAGGATATTTCTGGATAGCACCCTATCCGCATCGACTCAGCTTAAGCTGCTTTAAGTGGCTTCAAGTGGCTTCCAAGCGGCTTAAGTGAAATAAAATAAAGTTTGTCGTACAATTTATTTTATTTCTTAACTTTAAGCCCAAAAATTAAAAACCACACCTGAGCAAACGCAACTCCGGAAGAGGCGTTTCTAAGCAATTACCAGCGCTGCGATTCCATCGGTGCCCTCAGAATTCGATTCCGAGCACCGGTTCAAAAGTTAGAAAAACCCGCTCGTCCGTTCACTGAACGTACCCGAGCCAAACTTCGGAACATGATTCCGGGCACACCGGGCCTCGAAATTAGGTGCCGTCAGAAACTGCGTTCTTGTAAAATTCTAAAGAAAATTAAGAAAAAAATTTCCTTGAAATTTACAGGTCTTTACAAGTTACTACCACCTTTCATTTCCAATGAGAATTATTTTGGTTTTACATGATTGTTATTATTTACCTATTGTTTCCAAAAACATAATTTCTATATCAATTTTAGATATAGATGTGTTTATTTTCAAGTTCATAAATAAAAGTTTTTTCTTTTATAAGGACAACATATGTTATGGTATAGAACATTTTAATAATGATGTGTATGTATTAAATTATGAAAACTAAGTGTTGGAAATTGATAACAAATCAAGTTCAAATGACTCGTTTAACACCCAGCTTTGGCATCACCATCTTGGTCATGTAAACAAGAATTGATTGACAAATCCCTATCAAGATTCTTATTTAGATTCGTCTAAAACCACTTGATAGATTTCATGCAATTTTAGAAGTAAAAATGACCAAACCACCATTTGTTGGATAGGGTGAAAGGGCCGCAGAGCTTCCAGGATTGGTACACACTGATGTGTGTGGACCATTTCCAGTAGAAGATAGAGGGGGATATTCTTACTTAATAACTTATACTAATTAATTGATTAGATATGACTATATCTACTTGATAAGGTATAAGTATGAGTCCTTTGATAAATTCAAGGAATTAAAGAATGAAGTAGAGAATAAACTTGGTAAGAAGATAAAGAAGATTTGATTGGATTGAGGTGGTGAATATCTAAACCAAGATTTTATCGACTTTCTATGGGAGTTTGGGATTCTATATCAACTCACTCCACCTTATACACCACATTTTAATGGTGTTAGTGAAAGGAGTAATCATAACTTGTTGGACATGGTAAGGTCGATGATGAGTCATGCAGATCTTCCATTATACTTTTGGGGATATACGTTACAAAAAGCGGCATACACATTAAACCAAGTAGCAACTAAAGGGGAAAATAGAATTCTCCTCAAGATATGGAGTGAAAAGAAACCTATTTTGTCACATACATGTGTATGGGGTTGTGAGGAATTTGTTAAGTATTTCTAAGGCAACAAAATAGAAACCTGTGGCATGAGGTGTATCTTTATAGGGTATCCTAAGAAAAAAAGGATATTACCTATAAAACCCCTCAGACAAGAAAGTGATCATCACCAGATAAGCCATATTTCTTGAGAGGGAGTACATCCTCAAAAAGGATGGTGGGATAAAGGTTTTATTTGATGAATTTTATGCTCAAGATACACTACAGTTGGTATAGGAAAAAATTCCATAGGTCCCCATGGAAGAAGTAGTTCCTGAAACACAAGTACTACGTAGGAGTGTAAGAGAGGTAAGGGAACCAAAGAGATATGGTTTTATAATCACCAAGGATGGTGACTCATTATTATTTGAAAATTATGAACCTCTATCCTATAAATAGGTAGTATAGTGCTCAGAAGTCGTAAGATGGAAAGAAGCTATGAATTCTAAGATGGATTCCATGTATCAGAACCAATTTTGAGTTCTATTTGATGCATCATCTGATGTAATGTTATTTGGGTGTAAATGGTTATTCAAGAGAAAACTGAACGTGGAAGCTAAATTAAGTACCTATAAAGAAAGGATAGTGGGTAAATGTTTTAAACAGCATCAAGTTGTTGACTATGATGAAACACTTTCACCAGTTTCCATGTTTAAATCCATAAGAATCATACTTGTACAACATCTTAGCATGATGATGAGATTTGGAAGATTTATATCAAAACTACATTCCATAACATGAACCTTCAGGAAGATGTCTATATGACACAACCAGAAGGGTTTGTGACACCAGTTAATTTCAAAATGGTTTTCGAGTTGTAAATATCCATTTATGGATTGAAGTAAGCATCCAGGTCATGGAACATTCGATTTGATGAATCCATAATAGAATTTGGTTTCATTAAGAACAAATATGAGATGAGTGTTTAAAAAATGTTTAATGTGAATAAGGTTGTTATCCTAGTTGTATATATTAATGACATATTACTTATTGGAAATGACATACCAGTCTTACAGTCAGTTAAGGATAGGATGAACAAATACTTCTCCATGAAGGACTTAGGCGAAGCAGCCTACATTCTAGGGATCAAGATCATTAATGATAGATCCAAGAGGGTACTTGGACTAATTCAAAGTACATATATTGACCAGATACTAAATATATTTAGTATGTAACAATCCAAGAGGGTATTGGTTTCATTTTCACATGGTTTATATCTTTCTAAGAAAATGTTCCCCCAGACACAATAGGAGAAAGATAGAATAGGTAAGATCTCATAAACTTCAATGATAGGATAAATCATGTATTACATCTTATATACTATACTTGATGTTTCCTATGCATTGATCATGGTAGGAAGATATCAATAATATCCAAGATAATAGTATTCGAATGTTTTTAAGACTATACATAAGTATCTGAGAAGAACTAAGGATACGTTCTTGGTGTATGGAGGAGATGGGGATCTTTTCATAAGGGGGTATGCTAATTATATTTTTTAGATATATCATAATGATATTAAGTCACAATCATGATATGTTTTCTATCTCAATGGAGGAGCTATGAGCTAGAAGAGTTCAAAGAAGCGAGTTTTCCTAGATTCTACAGTAGAGTCTGAGTATATAATGGCTTCTAATATAGCCAAGGAAGCCATCTGGATTCAAAACTTTGTCCAAGACCTTGATTTAGTACCTAGAATTAAAGACCCTATCACATTGTATTATGATAATACTATATCGGTGGCTCTTACAAAAGATCTAAGCTCAAATTAATAGACAAAGAACATAATCCAAAAGTATCAACTCTTGATGGATTTTTATTAAAGGGGTGAAGTTGTAGTGAGAAGAGTACCCATGGAGGATAACATGGTGAACCCCTAAACTAAAGGCCTATCTCAATAGAAGCATGAATATCATGTGAGAGCTAGTGGGTTTGAGGTTGTTAGCAGTTGGCTCTAGTGAAATTGGGAGTCTGTTGGAGTTGGTTCCCTAGAGCCAACTTCTTGTGTACTTTATGATAACTTATATTCATGGTTTTGAATATTAATAAATTATTTATCACATAATGATTGTTCTTATATGTAACATTATATATGATAATGTCTTAAGAGTAGCTATCTCACTAAAATTTCATAGCGGATCCCTACTATGATGATAACCCAGAAGTGTTATGACATTATTCTTGAATATATGTTCTATAGCTGAATGATATCATTTGAGGGACAAAAATGATAAAGGATATCATGGGTGTAGACTCATAGGAATTTGAGGAACCTTCACATGGTGTACTCCCTTAGTAATATTCAGGAGGATATTATGAGAATGAGACCCTCCAGTAGGAAATCCACATTTATAAGTGTCATTGGATGTTCTTATCTGTGGAAGTTTGTATTGGTCCTTAGACTTTAAGATTATTTTTAATGATTATTATGACTAGACCACTTATATGTATTGATGAAAACCATTAAGACATATGTTCATGGTGAGGTAGGATATATTGGGGATGTCACGAGTAATATTTCATTAATGAATAATATGATAAAGGATTTATCCCTTATTTTCTTTAATAGAAGTTGATATCTCAAGCCCTTTTATGGAAATTATATAGCCTAAATAAATCCATGGTCATGGTGTTCTATAGGAAAGTTTAATTTTTGAGAAGTCAAAGAAAGAGAAATCAATTTCATAGGTTAATGGAACTGGCATGAAAGCCACTTTATTAGAGATATCAAGACAAAAGGATTATATTACATGATAAGCATTTGTATGAGGGGACATGTCATTGCGACATTAACTTCTTTCTCTATGGGTGCCTTAGCATGTTGCTAGACACTAACCTTGGACTTTATGTTTCTCTACCTAATTCCACTGAGAAATAGGCCTATAGGGTCACACACTAAGTGTATCTAGAATCTCAATTAAATAATATATATTTTATTATTATTTAACAATTTGAATAAATATTATTCCTAGTTGTGGTTTAATAATTATTCATGGATGTCTGATCACATTTATTCAAACACTAGTTATTCAAGATAATATATTCTAAGAGGAATATTTAATAAATATTTATTTAATGTTTAGTGAATATAATATGTATATATTTATTGGTGAATAATATAGTGATATTTATTTAACAAATAAATAAACATTATTCAAGGTCTAATAAATATGGTGGAGGATCGGCGGACTGAGTTCAAGGGTCCTGTAAGAAATAATAATATTTAATATTATTTAATTAAATAAAATTTAATTATAATTTGAAAGTTAGGAATGTGTCAAGAAATGATAATAATACTATTATTATTTGAAATAGGGTTTTTATAGGATTAATAAAATAAATAAGTGAACTAGTGAAATTATGTTATTTTAAGCCTAGCGATATAAATACCCAATTATTATTGTTTTCTCATAACCCTAGCCAAGAAAAATCATTGTGCACAATGGATTAGAGAAAAGATCTTGATCCTAGATATTTCATACCTCTCCAAGAATTCTCTCAAGAACAAGATAGATCCTCCTCCACTGGATCAAGGAGAATGCTTTGGAAGTGGTTCTCAAGGAAATTGAAGGCAAATATCGCAAGCGTAAGGATAATCCATGCTAGCACATGAAGAATACTTCGACGACATTTGTAGATTTGTGGAGCACGTGTGGATCACCACTAGAGGATCCATATTCTTATATTTTACAATTAAATGGTAGCGCACTGTAGATATTTGGTCGTACGCATCAACGAATAAAGAATAACCTAAGAGGAAATTCTTATTTAATTAAATTAATTGTAAACAACATGTGTTGATTTCCTCTCTATTGGTTCTGGTATAATTACCCTTTCTTGTTATTTGATTCAAATCCATTGATCATGATGTTCATCGTCTCTTAATCTTGTATTAACCATTGATAATGGAAAAGAGAAAACATGGAAACTACCCATCGCATGCTACCGCTATTCCTGGAACCTATAGTATCAACACTGGAGAACTCATCAGCCTCAGCCTCAACTCCAAAAAGGCCATTTGGCACTACTCAGACCAAGTAAAGGGGTTCCCTTTCTATATCAGGGTGGTCAAAGGTTTTATGATTCTAGAAAGGTCTTCCATAAACCTCCTGTAGTATCCTACCACACCAAGAAATATTCGCACCTCTGACACACTCTTGGGTGGCTCCCAAGAAAGTATTGCATCAATCTTTACTAGGTCCATGGATAAACCATGATCAGAAATGACATGCCCTAGAAAGATAATCTCATGGATCCAGAACACACACTTTGAGAGATTTCTGTATAGCTAGTGCTCTCAAAGAAAATCTAGGACTATCCTCAAGTGCTATGCATGATCCTCCTCTAATTCAGAGTAGATGAGTATGTCATCAATGAAGACAAAAAAATGGTCCAAGTACAGATGGAAGACCTAGTTCATCAAATACATAAAAATAGATGGGGAATTCATCACACAAAAGGGAATCACTAGGAACTCATGGTGACTATAGCAACATCAGAATTCCAACTTTGGAATTTCATCCTCTCAAATCCTCAACAAGTGGTAGTTAGACCTGAGATCGATCTTCAAGAACCATTTCATGCCTTGAAACCAGTCAAAGAGGTCATAAATCCTTAGAAAGGGGTTATTTTTCTTTATTATGGATTGGTTTAGGTGATGATAATCTATGCAAATCCATAATCACCCATTTTCCTTTTTCATGAACAATACTGGATCTACCTAGGGGGACACACTAGTTATGATGAATCTTTTCACTTGAAGGACCTCCAATTGAAATGGAAAATCCCGGATCTCGGTAGGGGTCATCCGATAAGCCACAGAATATATCAGAGATGTGTTGGGATTCAAGTCAATGAAAAAATACATCTCCCACCTCAGAGAAAGTCATAGAACATCCTCTGGTAAGATGTTCATATAATACTTCACAACTAAAGGAACCTAGATGCCTAAAGATCTTTCTATACCAAGGGTTATACTCTCCATCTAATGGAATATGGTTCCATCCTCCTACTTTAATAACACACTTTCTCTACCATGAGATCTATCTCACTAGAAAAGGAGAATATCATACCATTAGTGCATAGGCATATGACTTATTTATGGTGGTAGTTAATCTATTCCTAGACCATAGACAACCAATCCATACCCAATATGATATCACAGGGTTCCATCATGAAAACCAAAAGGTCTCATATGAACATCTGTCATCCAAGTGATAGCTCACACTACTGGCAGATGAAAGATAAAAAAGAACAGTTCCCTATATGAGCCTCAAGACAAATCTGTTGTGTTAGCACCTCAACTAGGATCCCCAACTCTCACACTAAGAGTAAAGAGATGAAGGAATGATTGGAACCTATGTTTACTAAAACTGAGGAAAGAGTATAAATCACATAAATCATACCTATAATCATATCGTAAACTATAGGATCATAAACATCCAAATACTATATCTATCCATGGACCTGGATGCCAGATCCCTAAGCCTAACGTAGGATTCCTAGTGGTGGTGGTGGAAGGATCTTATAGTTTCATACACCACCCATATCTCCTCCTTCTCCTCTTATGGATATGTCTCCTAGGGGACCACCCTTTCTTCATATGGTATATCCCTGATCATGACGTTGTCTCTACCATGGAATTCCATCATCTACCTAACTATGGTGCTCAGCACGTATGGGAAGGCAGTCTCATGCCATGTGACATCACCCATTACAAGAAAAGCACCAACCCTCTCCAGGTTGTCATGGTATTATGTGATTCTTCTAACCACATGCATGATTCTAATCATGGCGAGGTCTCTTTCACTAAGATCATGTTTCCTAGCATCTACAAGATACTGCAGACGACTTAGCCTTATAGTTCCCATTTCCAGCTCTAGCTTTCTGGTACCCCTCTAACAGAAATCTCTCTATCACTATTTCTTGTTCCAACACCCTGACATAGGTGGGGATGCATAAGGGTACCACACTAGCACATATATCTCTAAAGAGTACCTAATAAAACTTCCATGCTCTAAATTTTCCATCCTATATCATGCCAAGGTAGTACCATGTAAGATTTTTGAACCTTACTATATACTCATCCACCGTAATCCCTCCCTGTTGCATATCCAAAAGATCTTGGATTCAGACTGATAATATAAAATAGGGGTAGTAATCCTCATGAAAATCTACTAGAAGCTAGGCCATAAGATAATTGACTCATCATGCATCTATGTAACAAGGATCCATTAGTTCCCAACTACTCCATTAAAAAATATAGCTTCCATCACAACTACCTGATCCTTCAGGGTCTGAACAATACTAAATATGTAGACCACTAACTCTAGATAATCCTCTTCTTCCTAAGGATCTGGTTTGCCGCAGAATCTCAATGGCCTCTAATGCTAGAACTCATGGATAATGATAATACTACATGCATCCTCAACCTAATCTATTGGAATGATCTATTTCTTGATAGGTGTAGGTGCTTCTACCTTCTCACCGAGAGGAAGGGGTTCATGGGATGTGTTGGATTGGTGTTGCCCGATCCGGTTGGGCCGAATGCTTGTGGCCCGCAACTATAGCGCTTTTGACTTCCAGCCGACAGACACTGTAGCGCTTTTGACAAAGTGAGCCGCCGATCACTGTAGCAACGCGGACTACTATTCAGAACAGTAGACCGTCTTCTTCATATGTAGCCCATTTCGGGCTAGGGTTTGTAATGTTGGAAAATCCTCTGTAATTGCTCCCGAATCATAGTGAAAATCTGCCTCTCCCGTGGACGTAGGGATTTTTCCCGAACCACGTAAATCGCCGTGTTCCTTGTTGCTTTTCTTTCTTTCGTTTTCTCGTTTTCTGTCGTTCTGTCTCCCGGTGATTCCGCATCAACTGGTATCAGAGGGTGAGTTCGGAATTCTCCAACGATGGCTCTGGATGAAGGCAAAGTGAAGATCGATCGCTTCGATGGAACTGATTTCAGTTTCTGGAGGATGCAGATCGAGGATTATCTTTATCAGAAAAAGATGCACTTGCCGCTTCTGGGTGTGAAGCCAGCGGAAATGGAGAAGTCAGAATGGGAGCTGCTGGATCGACAGGTTCTGGGTGTTGTGCGCCTGACGTTGGCCAAAAACGTGGCGTTCAACATCAGAGAAGAGAAGACGACGGTGGACCTGATGAAAGCCCTCACAAATATGTACGAGAAGCCTTCTGCGGCTAACAAGGTGCATTTAATACGACGATTGTTCAACCTGAAAATGGTTGAAGGGAGAGCTGTTGCAGATCATATCAACGAGTTCAATACCATCATAAGTCAGTTGTCATCGGTGGACATTGACCTTGGTGATGAGGTATGCGCTCTGGTTTTATTATCTTCGTTACCTGAAAGTTGGGAAGCAACTGTAACAGCTGTGAGCAGCACTTCGGGGAATACGAAGATGGCTCTAAAGGATATAAGGGACCTAATCCTTAGTGAGGATGTTCGAAGAAGAGAATCAGGCAGATTCTCTGGTTCTGCTTTGAACATTGAAGGAAGAGGAAGGTACCCACAGCGGGACAATCGCAGAGGACGATCGAAGTCGAGAGGAAAGAGCAGAGACAAGGCAAAGGGGCCTGGTCCTACCTGCTGGACATGCGGGAAGAAAGGACATGTCAAGAAGGAGTGCAGAGAAAACCGGAAGGGACCTGAAACCAGTGGAGCAAACGCAGTAGCTGAAGGAACTGACGACGTGCTACTGCTGAGCGTAGACAGCCCGATGGAGTCTTGGATTTTAGACTCTGGGGCGTCTTTCCATTCTACATCGGAGAAGGGTTTCCTGAACAATTTTGTTTCAGGAAATTTTGGCAAGGTACATCTTGCTGATGACGAGCCCTTGCAGATTGTGGGGAAAGGAGATGCACGGATCAAGACCAACAGTGGGAGTTTGCTGGTTCTGGAAAACGTGAGGTACATCCCTGGTTTAAGAAGAAATCTCATTTCTGTGGGACAGCTTGATGATGCAGGGTTGAGTACCACTTTCACTGGTGGTGCATGGAAGATCACCAAAGGAGCTATGGTCATAGCTCGGGGGGCAAAGAATGGCACCCTGTACAACATGACAGAAACGTGCATGGACATGGCTGCATCACTCGAAGCTGTCGGAGGTTCTCAACTGTGGCACTACAGACTCGGCCACATGAGTGAAAAGGGGATGAAGGTGCTGGCAACAAAAGGATTGCTACCAGAGCTGAAATCGGTGGAAGTAGGCTTTTGTGAGGATTGCATCTTTGGAAAGCAGAAGAAGGTGTCCTTTGCAAAAGGAGGCAGAACACCGAAGGCCGGAAAGCTGGACCTGGTGCATACAGATGTTTGGGGGCCTGCACCAGTACCATCTCTCGGAGGGTCACAATATTATGTGACATTCATCGATGACTCAACGAGGAAGGTATGGGTTTACTTTCTGAAGAACAAATCTGATGTGTTTAAGATATTTCAGAAGTGGAAAGTCATGGTGGAGAACGAGTCAGGAGTAAAGCTGAAATGCTTGAGGTCTGACAATGGTGGAGAATATGGCAGTCAAGAGTTCAGGGAATTCTGTTCTGAAAATGGAATTCGGTGGGAGAAGACAATCCCAGGAACACCACAACAGAACGGTGTGGCAGAAAGGATGAATAGAACACTGAATGAACGTGCCAGGAGCATGAGGCTGCATTCCGGGTTACCCAAGACTTTTTGGGCTGATGCAGTGAATATGGCAGCATATCTCATAAACAGGAGTCACTCTGTGCCAATGGGGGAATGTCTACCCGAGGAACTCTGGTCTGGTAAGGAGGTAAAACTCTCACATCTACGAGTCTTTGGCAGTTTAGCATATGTTCATGTTGATGCTAATGCAAGGGACAAGCTTGATGCAAAGTCCAAAAAATGTTTCCTTATTGGCTATGGTGGTGAGGAGTTTGGGTATCGCTTTTGGGATGATGTCAACAGGATGGTCATCAGGAGCCAAAATGTGGTATTCAATGAAGGTGTCATGTACAAAGATCGCCATGCAGTTGAAGGTGAAAATGGGAACATTGAATCAGAATGCAAAAAGCAAGTGGAGCTTGAAGGTGTGTCTGAGCTTGAGAAGTCCGAACCAGTGGAACCTACTACTCCAGTGGAGTTGAGGAGATCATCAAGGGTGAGAAGGCCCGTGCAGAGGTATTCACCATCATTGCATTACCTTTTATTGACTGACGGTGGAGAACCAGAATGCTTTGAAGAAGCAATGCAGCTGAAGGAGTCGAGCAAGTGGGAGCTGGCTATGAAGGAGGAGATTTCCTCATTGCATGAGAACAACACTTGGGAGCTGACACCTCTGCCAAGAGGAAAGAAAGCATTGCAGAATAAGTGGGTCTACCGGGTCAAGGAAGAACATGATGGAAAGAGGAGGTTCAAGGCAAGGCTGGTGGTGAAAGGTTTTCAACAGAAGGAGGGAGTAGATTTCACTGAAATCTTCTCACCAGTAGTAAAGCTTACCACCATCCGGGTGGTTCTCAGCATTGTGGCGTCAGAGGATTTGCACCTTGAGCAGCTTGATGTCAAGACTGCTTTTCTTCATGGAGATTTGGAGGAAGATATCTACATGCAGCAGCCAGAGGGATATGTAGAGTCTGGAAAGGAAGACTTGGTGTGCAAACTCCAGAAGAGCTTATATGGACTGAAGCAGGCACCGAGACAGTGGAACAAGAAGTTTGATTCATTTATGTCTAAAAATGAATATAAACGATGTGGCATGGATCAGTGTTGCTACATCAAGTCCTTCGGTGATGAATATATTATATTGCTTCTGTATGTGGATGACATGCTCATTGCAGGATCATGTATGCAGAGGATTAATGAGCTGAAAGGGCAATTGGCTGAGGAGTTTGAAATGAAGGATCTTGGAGAAGCTGGCAAGATTCTGGGAATGAAGATCAAGAGAGACCGCACAGCCGGAACTTTAATGTTGTCACAGGCTGATTACATTGGGAAGGTTCTGAGAAGATTCAGCATGCTGGAAGCAAAGGCAGTCTCTATTCCCCTGGCGAGCCACTTCAAACTATCAAAGGAGCAATCACCGAAGATGGCAGAAGAGGTGGAGTACATGGCAAAAGTTCCATACGCATCAGCTGTGGGAAGCCTGATGTATGCCATGGTCTGTACTCGACCTGACATTGCTCATGCAGTGGGAGTTGTGAGCAGGTATATGGCTAACCCTGGAAAACAACATTGGGAAGCTGTGAAGTGGATACTGAGGTATTTGAAGGGCAGCAAGGAGGTATCTCTGTGCTTTGGGAAAGGAACTTCATTGCAGGGGTATGTGGATGCTGACCTTGGAGGCGATGTCGACAGCAGGAGGAGTACCACGGGTTATGTTTTTACCTGTGGAGGGACTGCGGTAAGTTGGATATCACAATTGCAGAAGGTGGTGGCTTTATCCACCACAGAGGCAGAATACATTGCTGTAACAGAAGCTGGGAAAGAGATGGTTTGGCTGAAGAACTTCTTGGATGAATTGGGAAGAAAGCGAGAGGAGAATGTATTGCACTGTGATAGTCAGAGTGCCATACATCTTGCCAAGAACCCAGTGTTTCATGCCCGGACGAAGCACATTCAGTTGAAGTACCATTTCATCAGAGGTTTGATACAGGATGGGTTGCTGACTTTGCAGAAGATATGTGGAACCAACAATCCGGCAGACATGTTGACAAAGCCTATGGTGATACAGAAGTTGAGGCACTGCTGTGCCTCTGTTGGTCTCCACTGATGAACGGAGGATGAGAGGCAGAATGATGGAGGACTTGATGGGAGCAGAAGAGGAAAACAGTTTGTATTTCATGAATCTGTGAAAGCATGGCACTGGTGAGTGAAGAAGAGGAAGAACTTAGATTAAGTAAGTTGTCTTCATCAGTTGCATCGAAGAATAGCAGTGCAGCGGATCAGGCTACAAGTGGGAGATTGTTGGATTGGTGTTGCCCGATCCGGTTGGGCCGAATGCTTGTGGCCCGCAACTATAGCGCTTTTGACTTCCAGCCGACAGACACTGTAGCGCTTTTGACAAAGTGAGCCGCCGATCACTGTAGCAACGCGGACTACTATTCAAAACAGTAGACCGTCTTCTTCATATGTAGCCCATTTCGGGCTAGGGTTTGTAATGTTGGAAAATCCTCTGTAATTGCTCCCGAATCATAGTGAAAATCTGCCTCTCCCGTGGACGTAGGGATTTTTCCCGAACCACGTAAATCGCCGTGTTCCTTGTTGCTTTTCTTTCTTTCGTTTTCTCGTTTTCTGTCGTTCTGTCTCCCGGTGATTCCGCATCAGGATGGACCCAAAACTAAGACCTTATCACCCATATAATCATCTTTACAAACCAGATATGGTATCATTACTGGTTATCGTCATGAAGGCATCATGATATTTATTAAGATGTACCACATATAGATGAGCATATATATATAGAACAACAATGGAGAGCTAACTCAAGAAATAATGTCAAATACTCAACCCTATATGATGTATATACCATTTATCCCTACAATAAATGTCTCAAAATTCTGAGTCAACAAGTGGGTATTCAAGGTCCTGGTGAATGGATACATTGGTTGTCATACCATCACTGGATTCCTTGTCCTGAGAGTTGCACTCAAGACACTTCGACACAGTTTCCCTAAACCCAACTAAATCCTCCTAAGGGGAATAGTCCGAATAATGCCCAAGGAATGAAATTGCTCTGATACCAATCTCTCATGACTTTTCCCAAGTTGAGGCTCAAGGCATAACTACCCCAATCCCACCTCCATATGTGAGGGGGTAATGACAAGCACCAAAGGCATAACTAACTTTAGGAGAACTTTTCCTAAGTACTTGTATGCACACACACATCCATCTCAATAAAAAAGTGTATAGGTAAAGAGTAAAATATGAAATACTACTATAAAGAAAACCAAGAATGCATGAACCTTTAGATAGTTCCAAGGTATGGTAGTGTGAACAGAAAAGTAAAATGGAAAAAATACATGCCCAACTATAAATATGTCCCGAACAGATAGAAAATTGGATAAGTAAACAGATGAGAGATCCCAGCTCCTAAATCACAAGCTACGACCACCATATGTGGTCCAATAACCTAGTATGCCTAAACTTCTATAAAGTTGAGGTAGAACTATCCGTCATTTTCATAATACATGACACGTGTTGGAAAATCCCATGTAGGGGGGAGTATATACATAGCAAGTAAGACATCCCGAAAGATAAAGGGGGAGCAGTAAGAGATACAAAAAGGAATAAACAGATAGTAGATGCAATATATAGTCAAAGAGAACAAATAAACCCAAAGAGAGAGTGAAAGTAATCTCATTCAAGCACGAGTGGTTAAACATGATGAGTAGATAAACTACCTATCGAATCTTCTCCACCTATAGTAGGAGAGTAGACTCACCCAACTATGAGAAGTTAAACATGTAAAGCACATGGAATACCCCATGTTTATTCACCTCTCTTGGAAAGAGAGTAACCAAATATAAGTTGTGGATAAAGAATAAGATATATATATATATATATATATATATATATATATTTGATCATTCAAATAATCCCAAACAAGATAGTAAGAGGATCTCTATCTCATAGCTCAGTCTAGGAAGAATAGTAGCCAACAGTTCCAAAAGTCCATCAATGATGCCTAGCATCTCACGTGTCTTTCCAAAAGTAACCATCCAAGTCTAGATACTCCTGGTCATTATGCCACATAGTCAAGGGGTTACAAACTTGAAGTAGAGGACCTGCACACTAGTGCATTAGGGGGGTTCTACTCTAATAGTATCCTTTGAGGACTCGTGCTCATGCTGATAGGGTGTACCACTCTAGTTTCATGAGGACCTACAACCTATGATGATAGGGGGTTCCACTCAGTAGGTATAGGACCCATAATCATGCCGATGGGGGGTTACACTCTAAAGGTCTAGGACCCATTCCCTATTTGATAGGGGGTTCCACTCTCATCATCGAGGGCCCACACCCAATCCAATAGGGGGTTCCACTTAGAAGTCGAGGACCCCCACCTTGGTACAAAAGTGGGGTTCCACTCTGGTCATCGAGGACCCTCACCCTATCTTATGGGTGGTTCTACTCGAAAGGTAGATGTAGAGTACCCGCACCCATTCCACTGGGGGTAAAACTCGGTAATATCTAGCGATTCTTCATGTTCACTATCATCATCAGGCATCTCCTCCATAAGCATCGTTCCCATAAAATTTCAAAACATATATCAAAATCTAAAACCAAGGGAACCATCACTTTCTATATGGAAAAACTCTCATGATAGGATACTCGTGGGACAAAATATGAGTTCAAATAAAGAAGATATAGATGACTGAAGTTCCCTCAAAAGAGATCAAGGGGTACACGACATGTGAGGGGACCCACACGGCGTGTGGCCTCACTCCAACACCTATCGTTTTACCTAGATTTCATATAGACCCATCCCATGTAGTAGTACATGCCTTTTAGGTGGACTACCCTATGTGTCGAGGCTTACCAGGTCTAGATCATGTCCTTCTCATCGTGTCTGTGTACCAAACCCCATGTTTGTGTACTCTGGTACACGACCATATTCTTGGAAGTGTAATTCCACATGGTTTCTCACCCATGTGATCCATCACATGGGTTCCCATTCAATGAAAGGGTACATACTATGTCATCGTTAACTTTTATAAAACCCTAGTTGCCACTGCTGAAGGAGCTACACACCATGTGTCCATCCTTATACACGGCGTGTAGTCAGGTTTTCGATAGGAAAACAAATCCAAGATCCATGTAATATATATAGTTGTTTTTATTTGTTTTTTTCATATATCCCACCTCAAATCCACTTAGAATTAGTAGATAAATCTATGATTCATGGATTCCAGTCATTTCTCACAGGAATCGGCTATCATTTGTCGTTAAGGTTTCGTTGTTTGTTACGCACGTACCCAAGACTTATACCACCGATTACTTGATCTAAAACCATAAAAATGATCATTATCACCTTCAAATAATCCTAGATATATTATTACTTCATCTATTTGTGCCTCACACATGATATTATTGTGGTTCCAAGGGTCTGATCGGGCTCAGTACATCCCGATAAGGTCGAACTGATACAATGGGGTCCAACTGGTGACAAATGCAAAGAAATGAGGGGTAAAAGCACTAAAATAAAAGGTTTAAACATCATTGGGAAATATATATTATCCAACGATCAAGAAAGATCAACTGGGGTTAAAAAAACAATTGATAAAATCAAGATTTCAATACATACTTCGGCACATGCAAAGGCTGCAAAAGGACACAAATTGAAGAACAATGATCAATCTGCTCAATATATTTAATAAAAGGGTGTAAATCACAATTTTATGAGTCCTAACTAGTTTATGGGTCATTAATTTATGAATAAAATGTTCACCAATGATCTGGAGAAGTTTTTGCATTCAATGTGTCCTAATCTGGTCTGATTCAGCATTTCTTCATCGTCTCATGAGATCCTCCAATGAGAGGAAGGGAGAACATCGTTGATGATTTCTAGGATTATGAGGCTAACCTTGGAAATTTATCCATGATGATATATTTATTAAATTTCTTCTATTTCAAAAATGAATTAATTACTTAATTTAATAATTAATTAACTCTTTGAATATTCCACCAAAGAGTGAGGAGTTGGAACACCCCATGCTGACCCATTTAATGATGCTCTTAGGGTAAAAACTATGTTCTGGAATCAAACTTAGGATTGTATTTATGATATAAGCTTCCATTTAAGAGTTATAACATTTTACTTAATAATATTCACATGTTCAATGTAAAATATATTTAATATTTTTATAAAATTAATTCCAGGAACACCAGGTCTCAGAATCGCATGTCTTCTCAACACCTAGCTCTGGAAATATATATATAAATATTTAAAAGTATTATAAAGAAAAAACCAGGTCTCTAAACTATCATGAAAAGGGTCAAGGTACCCAAAATAAAGAACTTAATTTCATGATGATGAAAACAACATATGAATTCTCACTGTGTAATATAATTCCTTTGTCATAATATCTCATTAAGCAGGTTTCATGAGGGTGTCATCAACCTGTATGCTTGATATGTTTTTCTTTTACTATTTGAAATAAACATATCATTAAATAATGTCCTTATAATTTAGGTGATGGTTATATACCAATAAAAGGAGTGACATATAAACTCCCATAAATATGGAAGGGACAAATCCTTCCCCGGCTTATCCATTAATGACATGTCAATCACGACACAGCCAATGTACTCTACTTCCCATGAATATATGGAATGACTGTTTTTTCAATAAATATAAGTGTACGATTCATGACATGTATCAATGATAATATTAAAATCTAAGGATCATTACACATGCTTGCAGATAGGAATATTTTATGGCACCACAACTTGCAGAATTACCACTATCAGGTCTATTCTTATAATCTTTTGTCTTGAATATTACTAAGTGAAAGCTTCATGAGAAGAATCCTCATCCACTTATGATTACTCGCACTTGATGATCAAACTACTATATATCCTATCATAATATGTTATCCCATCACATAACTATATTAATAATATTTTTATAGCACTTCAAGGTTCTCGTCATAGCAGGGAACTGCTATGTCCTTATCAATGCGATAAATACTCTCTGGTAATGTTACATTAATGACATGCAGAATAATGAATAGTGTGTAATGATATTTTTAATTAATATTAAATACATCAAATATACATGTAATCAAAGTACAATAATTTTTTCCTAGGAAACCAACTCTAACATGTGCAAAATGTTAGGTATCACTGATGGACCTCTTGGAGATGTTAGAAGACTCGTTTCCTAGGATGGGCTTTGAGATGGAGATCCCCTTTCTCTCATAGCTAGGTTTATTTTATGGGAATGTATTCCTATTTATTGGTTTCCATTTCTCTCATGTTATGGGTTGATCTATTTACTTTTATCATCTCTCTTACTCCCCCCCCCCCCTTCATCTTTTGAGGTGTCCTACTGGGTGTGTATATACTCATTCCTACATGGGATTTTCCCACAAGTTTTATGTCTTATGAAAATGATGGATAGGTCGGAATTCATTACAGAGGAGTATAGGGATACCCTGGTGCATTTGACAGAATATGGTGGTTGGGGATTGGATATCTGTATCCAGACTCTATAATGAACCAAGCCTTATAAATGATTTTAATCATAATTATCCATGAAATGCAAACCAAGGATTGAAAAGTCTAATGTATTTAGAATATTAGGTTCATAATTATAAAACATGAAACCAAACTAAAAAAATCTTTTTATTAATCCTCCATAATGATCTCATATCTTCCTTTGAGCTCCTACATCTACCTAGGATAACTTTGGGAGTACATAGATAGAAGGGGTGAGCTAAAATCCCTATATGGGAATAAACATGATAATAAATAATAACACATGAGTTAGAAGGCATAACATGATAACATAAAAGGAATGGATCATGAATAAACATATAGAAATATAACATACATAACATGGAATCATATTATCATAGAAATATTAAAGTGTGGTAGAAAAAAATCACATGACATAAACATGATTCAAGGCTAACTTCCAATATAGTATCATGTGGTGGACAAAGTCCCGTAATGGATTGGGTTTACTTCCTAATCCCATACATAACATCTCATAAGTCAAAACATTACCCAATTCATTAGATCACTATCTGGGTGCACTCATCATAACATGGTCATGAATATGTGTGCCACAATAAGAAATCAAACATAAGAGTTACCCATGGAATGAAATGGGCATCACAATCATGCCATAATGCATAACCAAAGGATGTATCATATTGGTATCCATGAGAAAAGGTATTAAATAATTTCTAGAAAATAATGAAATAAAAATAAGAGTATATCATTAATAATTATGTCCAACTAAATTGAGTACATGAAAATGAGTATTTAGTAAACTTTATAAATGTACCCCTCTAATGTGGTTTAAGGGAAAAGATTAAAGATTCATTAAAAGGATAAAGGAATAATTACTTAAATAAAACCAAAAATTAAATAAAATAGTTTTTTATGATAAAATGAGTGATTTTAGAAAAATAATTTTGGTTAAAAATAGTTTATGGAGTGTATATAAAAATGGATAAGAAATGGATAATTCCCATTTAATCGCACTTACTTACCGTGAGGAATTGAGAAGGAAGTATTTTAAAACATGTATTTCCACATCAAAGAAATATTAAACATGATATATATGTATAAAACATATATACATAATTTATAAGAAATATATAATAAGAATGAAGTGATAAATTGAGGCAGATAGAGAGAGACTGTAACTTAAAGGAAATATAGAGGTTCGGAAAGATCCCTTGCTTGAATGCATTCTACACTTTCCATTAATGCGATGGATAATAAAATTAGATTCATTAATTACTTAATTTAGAACCTCTTATTCATGCATTTTATTTATTAAAATTTTATGAAGTTCGTTTGTGGCCATTTTGATGAGTTATAAAGTTCAATTTTTTCGCTTAGGGAGCATTCGTTTTCATGGTTTCATGGTCATTTTACTTGTATAAAATTATGAAAGTTCTTGTAAAAATGAGAATAATTATATAGAAGTAAAATTATATGGTATTAATGAAATTTCATAAGTTTAAATGGTCTCATATATCATTTTTTTATGATGATGACTCGTATGATAAAACATTAATGATAAATGTTTAGTTTCTTTTGGAATTTTTTCAATTATCATGAACTAGTTTCGTTTTATTTAATATTATGTCTATATATTTGTTCTGGAACATGAAACAAGTTTCAATATACATATTAAAATCTTTTTTAACTATAATAATGGTTTTATTACCATCCTTGAAGGTGGTAATGGAAAAACAAAAAATCATTATCCATGAAGATGGTAAACCACCATAATTTGGACAATGTTTTCATTTCTTTGAATAAGAGGATATTAGAAAATTGTTGGGTGTAATATATTAAATTATAAATATAAGTTTCAGTATATAAATTATATTTTAGTTATTATTCTTTTATGGATGAAGGAGGTGAGGATAAGGTAGAAAAAAGAAATGAAATTAAAAGATATGGCTTGAGAAAGTTACCTCTTAAATATCACAACCTTGAAGAACCCCTTAAGGAACTTGGAATTGGTTTTTGTTGAGACCAGTAGCTATTGTACATGGGTAAGATGATTGGGTAGAGGTTTAGAAGGTGCGATGAGAATAGGTGATGAGAGGTGGTATTTATAGGGGAGTAGAGGGGTATTTTTTATTATTATATTCATTAGTTTGTTATTTTGGCACAAGACTATCAATAGTGTCGATTCATATAACTAAATATAGTCAATGGTTCAGGATATTTTAAAACAATGGGTGGTTACATCATTCATGACTCAAAAATTCATGGATTTGGAGTATAATGTTAAATACCGTAAATTACTATATTTCACTATTCACCAAAAAATCAACTATTTTAGAAAAATCTCAAAAATTCACCCTAACCATTTTTTGATATTTTAATTTCAAAAATGGAATCCATTTTTTGAAAATAATTTTATAAATAAGATAAATTTAATTTTTAAACAAAATCATTATTTATTCAAAAAATACCAATTTTAATATTATAATTGATTTTATAACCCTTTGAAAAATAAATTAAGGACACATAAAATTGTCTTATAATTATAATAAAACATAATATTAACTATAAAATTGTCTTAAATCATTATATTAATTATAATGTTGTAAATAAATATTTATTTTTAACAAAAATACCAACACCTAATTTATCATTTTGAAAATATTTATTTACTTATACCATGATATAAATATATAATATTTACATTTATAAGATACCTAAATTTTATTCTATACTTTCATATGTTAGGTTACTATTCTAAAAACAATATTACTATTCCTAATGGTCAAATTACTATTCAAATGGTCAGGTTACTATTCCAATGGTATAGGTTCCTTAATTTCTATAAATACCTCTTATTTCATTAATTATTCATTCACTTCTATTTTTTCTTAAGGTTATATATATACTTTAATATTCAAAATTAATATTTTATTAATAACATTTTGAATTCTTTCTACACCTTTGTTTGTGATTGTGGTCGTTCAATTGGTTCGAGCATATCTAAATTTTCCCATTCTTATTATCTTATTTTTTATTTATTATCCTCCTATAAAAATTGGAATTCCTATTACTATATTTTATGAATAATGTATCATTCCTTATTTATGATAATAATGTATTTATTGGGTTCTCAATGTTATGTATGTGTTTTATTACATAAGAAGGGAAATTCTATTGATAAAATTTTGGGCCGTTACACTCTCTTCGCATTTACTTTTCCAGTTTTTTTTAGGTTGGGACATCTTTTTGGTTAGGCATGTATTTGACCCTTTTTCATTTTCAGATTATGTTGTCATACTCTTGTATTCCATAGAGGTTTTTTAAAGCATTATTGTTACTCTAGATGTTAATATAATTACTTTTATTCATCGATAGTTCTGTATGGAGATGGTTGTGTGTGTGCATACAGGTACTTAGGAAAAGGCCTCCCATATCAGTTATGCCTTTCAGTGCTTGTTTCCAGACCATATCCTATAGAGGTTGGTTTGGGGAAATTGTGGATCAAGTCCTGTTGGGTCGGGTCATTAAAGATTGGTATCAAAGGTGGTTTATTCCTTAGGATGGTGATTGAAGTCATCCTCTTATGAGGATTTGGTTGGGACTTAGGGAAATAGTGTTAGAGTGTATTGAGTGCATCTTTTAGGCTAGGGAACCTAGTGTTGGTGTGGTAGCCAACGTATTAATATATCATGACTCTAACCACCTAATTATCAATTCGGCATATAGAGAAACTGGTTTTAGGGAACATTGTTACATGCATCATATAGGATTGATTCTTTTAATTGTCCTTCTTGAGTCAAATCCCCATATATATATGCTCATCTAATGGTGGTATGTCTTGATTAAATTTTCAGGATGCCTTGATAAAGAAAACCAACTAGGTTAATGATTCATAATCATGAAGATGATATTATGAGTGATGAGGCCTCAGTTCAAGGTCCATCGCATGAGATCTTTCCCCTAGGAGGACAGGTAGAAGCACCCTCGCCCGTCGAGCAGCAGATAGAACTAGTAGAGTGGGATGAGGATGCGCACAGGTTTAGTGTACTATGTGAGTACCAACACCAAAGTCTATTGAGGTTATGTAGTAAGACAAATCCCCATGAAGTGGGGGATTGGTTAGAGTTGTTGATTCGAGTTTTCAGACTTATCTGAACACCAGATGATTAGGGGGTTCCATTGGAAACCAGTCTTTTCCATGGAGTATTTGGACATTGCTTGAGCCTAATTATAAAAATACATAAGTATTCAACACTCTCATGGTCCTAATTTTACTATTTTTTTATGAGTAATACTACCAATCATGCTTTCACTTAGTTAAGATTCATGATCTTTTTTAGATTCAACAGGGAGGGATGATAGTTGATGAGTATTTTGTGAGGTTCACAGACCTTATGCAGTACTCCATCTACATGATTTAGGATGGATACTTCTGGGTGAAGAATTTTGATCAGGGTCTTCATAGATACATTCATGACAATGTGGTTCCCTTGTGCATCCTCACTTATGTCAGAGTGTTGGATCGAGTAATGGTAAAGGATAGCTTCTTGTTAGAGGGATTCCATGAAGCTTGCACTGAAAGTGAATGTTATAGGGATGAGTTTTTTGCAGTAGCTAGCAGATGTCAGTCAATGGTATCTCATCATATGATAACTTCCCAAGTTTAGACGCAGGCACAGGGTTATGTGGTAGAGGGACCGCGTAGAGGATCAGGGTAGCCTGGAAAGGGGTGTTTCTATGCATGTGGTGTGTGAGGTCACATGACATGTGATTTCCTGACCTGACGTGATGAGGAGTTAGGCAGATAGATAATGGACCACCATGGTTGAGACAGCATTTTGATCATGGATCTCCCGAGTGAGGGAAGGGTGGGCCCCAGATAGGAAAATATAGAATAGGAGTAGGTGGGTCTCCAGAAGGAGTCATGGGTGATGGTTGATGTTATTATCTACTCCCACCACTACCACTAGGCAGGCCATGTTCGGCTCAGGGAGCTAGCGATTGGGGTTGTGGGCAGTTGCAGGCTTTAGAGGCTTATGACCCAGAAACTCACGATATTATTAAAGGTATGATATATGTTTATTATACTATTTATTTAGTGTTATTAGACATGTTTTTGAGTCATTCCTTAATCTCTTTACTCCTGGTTCGAGAGCTGGGTCTCCTAGTTGAGGCTTTAGCCCAGCATCTTTTCCTTGAGGTTTATACGGGGAACGCTTCTTCAACATCTTTTAGTTTCCAACAGTGCGATATATCTCTTGGTGGAGAGAGTTTATCATGTTACCTTTTGGTATTAATGATGATACCTTATGATTTCATCATGGTTATGGACTATTTTTCTACGGTCTAAGCCCATATTGACTATCACCACATATGAGTCTGATGACTTCAGACTGATGGAATGAGTTTCTACTTTGTGGGTGAGAGAGATCTCATGGTGGATCAAGCGGGTTTTTTGAGAAGGTGGATCTAACTCATCACCCATCAATTGGTAAGTTTATACCTTGATGCAGAAGGCTCTTCAGTCATCTATATTCCTTTAGTCAGGGAGGATTATATAGAAAACTTCCCCAAGGACATTCTAAGAATACCTCTAAGGAAGGATATAGAGTTTTTCATCAAATTTCACCCTATGACTTCCCTGATATATTCTAAAGAATATTATATGGCCCTTAATAAGCTTTGTGAGTTACAATTTTAGTTGGAAGACCTTCAATAGAAGGGTTTCATTAGACCAAGTGTGTCCCCCTGGGTAGCTCCTGTATTATTCGTGAAAAAGGTGAATGAGAGATTGCACCTTTGTTTGGATTATCATCACATGAATCTGGACATGATAAATAAAAATTACTCCTTGTTGAGTATTTATGAACTATTTTATTAGTTACGAGGAAAAAAAATTCTCGAAGATTAGTCTCAGGTTCGGCTAACACTAGTTGAGAGTTTGCGTGGTTGATATTCCAAAGCTAGAATTCTGATGTCACTACGAACACTATGAGTTCCTGGTGATGTCTTTCTATGTGATGAGTTCCCCCACTATGTTTATGTATTTGATGAATTGTATATTCCATCCATACTTGGACTGATTTTTTTTGTATTCATTGATGACATACTCGTATACTCTATGTTATAGGGGGATCATGTAAAGCACTTGAGGATGGTCCTATACTTTCTTCGGGAGCACCAACATTATGGAAATATCTCAAAGTTCTAGTTATGGATCCACAAGGTTCAATTTCTAGGAAATTTTATTTATAAACATTAATTATCTATAAAATTGACAAAGATCGATGCAGTGATTGATTGGGAACCACCTAAGAGCGTATCACAGGTGAAGAGTTTTCTTGGTTTAGATGGGTAATATAGGAGGTTTTTGGAAGACTTATCTAGGATTACATCCCATTTTACCACCTTTATTCATAAAGGGTATCCATTTACTTAGACTGATAAGTGTCAGAGATACTTTGAGGAGTTGAATCTAAGGCTAACAAGTGCTCTTATTTTGAAACAACTGGAGGAGGGCATGGATTACATAGTATATTGTGATTCCTATAGAGATGGGATCAGTTGTGTGTTGATGTAGAGGTATCCAGTGATCTCATATGGGTTGAGGCAGTTGATACCCTATGAGAAGAACTATGTTACTCATGACCTAGAGTTGGAAACAGTAGCTTTTTCTCTAAATATGTGGAGGTACTATCTTCTGTGAGATCACTTTTTTGTTTACTCAGACCATCAGAGCCACGGGCATGTCTTCACACAGAAAGAACTAAACCTAAGATAGAAGTGATGGCTGGATTTAATATAGGAATGTGACTTTGAGATATCCTATACTCTAGATATGGGAAACATGGTGGAATATTCCCTTTGCAGGAAGTCCTAAGCTCGTTTAGTAAAAGAGGTATCAGAGTAGTTGGATTCCTTGTAACTGACCCTGATTGAGGAGGACAGTCCAACTTTTCTTCAGTCGATGGTGTTGAATCCTCTGCTTCTTCAGTATGTGATAGATTCCATTTTGGTTAAATTTACTGTGAGGTCTTATGTGACAAGATATCCTTAAGATATTCACTAGATGGATTTTCTGAAGGATATAATCATATCATCCTTTTCTAGGGACGTACAGTGGTTCCATTAAAAATGAAGGAGGAGATGATAAGAGAGTTTCACACATCCCATTTGGTTGTACATCCCAATGTAGAAAATATTTAAAGATGCCTTTAACGGTAGTTTTTGTGAGATGGAATGAGGCAAATCATGGATGAGTTCATCTCTCAGTGCCTCACATGTCAGTAGGTGAATGTTGAGCACTAAGTTATGATAAGTCTATTGCATCCTATTGAGATTATGGGGTGGAAATGGGACAATATATCCATGGAATTTGTGATAGGGATTCCACTTATAGAGAGAGTCAATGACTCCATCTAGGTGATATTTGACCAACTTAAAAAGTCAGCACACTTCCTTATTATGAAGGATCATATTTCGGTGGAGAGTTTGGGGTAGTTTTACATGTGGGATATCATCTTCTTTAATGGGGTTCCTTTAATTATTCTCTCTAACTATTATTTGAGGTTTATCTCATGGGTGTGGAGAGGTCTACAGGAGGCATTAAAGAGATAAATGAGGATGAGTACAACCTTTCATCCCCATATAGATTGGAAGATCGAGCACAATATCCAGGTGCCTGAGGATATGCGGAGGTCTTGTGAGTTAGCCTTTGGCTGAAGATTGGAGAATCATTTTCTTTTGATAGGGTTTTCTTACATAATAACTACTACTCTACTATCGACATGAAATATTTTGAGGCCCTGTATGGGAGACCCTAGAGGTCACCCTTATGCTGGACTGATATTGGTGAGATATCACTTGTTGGGCCAAATATGGTTCAAGTGATGATGATGAAGGTCCAAGTAATCCATGAACATATAAATATATCTCAGATTAGGCATAAATCTTATGTATATCAACATAATAGGCCCTTGGAGTTTGAAAAAAGAGACCACATTTTCCTAAGATTCTCCCCACAATGAGTATTTTAGAGATTTAGAAGGAGAGTAAATCTATCCATGTGGTTCATCAGGCCATTTGAGATCTTGCATAGGGTTGGTGAGGTTTCCTACCACCTTTCTTTAACCATATAGTTGGATTAGGTGCACGACATCTTACATGTATCACAGATAAGGATATATGTTCATGATCCCACACAAGTTATTGACTGGGGTGAGATGAACATCGAGGATGGATTTCACAGAGCACCTAGTGGCGATCAAGGATCGGCAAGAGAGGATCCTACATGGATGAACCACTCCATTGTTTTATGTGTTTTTGTATCATGAGAGCATGCAAGAGAGATCCTAAGATTGGGAAAACCAAATGCGATATTAGTATCCCCGTATTTTTGTTTATTTTTTATTTTTCAAGCATGAAATTCTATAAGGATAGAATAATGTAGAGATCCTTTTTTTACCTTGTAAGACTTTGAAATATATAAAGGAATATTTTTATTTCTAAATGGTAATATGATGCATGATTCTGAGGTCCGGTGTGGCCAAAATTAATTTTATAAAATTATTAAATATGTTCCATATCACGCACACATGGTTTTTCAGAAATAATGGAATATCTCCTAAACTAAGTCTTGAAATATAAATATGAGACATCAGTTGAATCTAGAATGTGAGTTTCACCCTATGAATGACCTAAAGTGGGTCGGCACAGGATTTTCAGATAAAGCGGCAATTGGAGGATGTGTTTAATTAAAATAAATAATTTATTTATTTATTTTAAATTAAATGACCTAAAGAATAATCCACTATAAATATAATGTTATGGTGAATTGTTGGGGTTAGCTTCATAAAACTAGGACTTTTGAGATGAACTTCCAAATGATCTACGTTGGAAAATTGAGATCAGGCAACGATGAGCTTCCGGATCTAGGTGAATCAAGGTGCAGTGAATGCAACAGATCTTCCTCCTTCCTTGGTAGCAGTTTTCTTCACAAATGATCGATCTAAATTGAGGTATGACTCTTCATTTTGGGTTTTCAACCTTATGATTAAATGATTGATCATGATCATACTATTATTCTTTGATTTGAGTTCAAATTCATCTTTTTCTTAAGCCCACGCATCAGATTAAATTTTTTACTCTCATTGTGTCATATTTCTCACCCAAGCTATCCCCAATCTAATTCATTGTCCATGAATTCTTAACCAATTATTGTTGAACCTTTTTCCTTGGGCCTTTCCCCAAAAATTTCTTTGTGTTTTTTGTTATTGACCTATGGGGCCATAGTGTGACATTTCCGGGAAGATTAGAATGCCATCGAACCCCCAGATTCATAGTGGATTTGTGTGAGATGAAAAAATTGACAAATTGGGGATGGTTTAGGATAGATTGTGGGATGTGAGCGATGCCACCATGGATTGGGAATTTTATGAGAAAATAGGAAATCATCAAAGACGTGACAGTGAATGTAAGTATCGAACGGACAATTAAAACTCTAATTTATGGCCACCAAAGAGTCATAAATGATGGCCAAAGGTGATTACCACTAATTATGGGTGGTAAAATGGTAGGATTTGCAGTGGAGAAGTTGGATTTGAGATGCACAGTGTGGATTTTATTTTCTATGACAATCCCAACTACATGACATATATTAGGATGAAAACGTGTTGTGTAATAGCCCCAATGAGGCAGCTAGGTTTTTTGGTTGAGTTAATTATTAAATTTCATGTGAGACCCCCACACACCATTTGACTTAGTGCTGGAAACCTAGAGTGAACTATGGGATTACATGGATACATGCATGTCCAGAAATATGGCCAATGTACATAGACATGGACTAAATGACATGGGCACCACTAGGACACATCTCAGCCCCGAGTGGTTGATACACACCATGTAGGGATACATTGACAACAATTATTGTACAGGAAAATAAATAAAAAAGGTAGAAGATAGGTAACACATGCTTTGTGGGTTCACTACATGTTTTGTACCTCCTTTTGAGGAAACTTCTACCTATCATATCTCCTTCATTTGGATTGCATATCCTGAGTGTTTTATCCACTTCTAACATGATGATGGACTTTTAGTGAATTTTGAGATATGATACAATATGTTCTGGGTGAGATGATTCATTATGCTACATTTGATGATGATAGTAATCAGGTAGGATCATCAAAGAGATTAGAGTGGAACCATCCTATTAGGATAGGTCATGGGTACTCTATCTATCATTTGAGTGGAACCCTCATGTTGGATCAAGGTATGGGTTCTCTATCTACTAAGTGGTACCCCCTGCAGAGTCCAGGCATGGTTCTTCTACCATCATAGTCGCACCCTCCTATTGGACCAGGTTATGGATCCTCTATCTATTAATTGACACTCTCCTACTAAGTTAGGACATGGGTCCTCCACCATCTGAGTGGCACCCTTATGTGGTGTCAGGGCATGAGTCCTTTATCTACCATTAGATTGGAATCCTTTTATGGTGTTAGGGCATGTTTCCTCTATCTAACATTAGACTGTAAACCTCCTACTGGGACTGGTCACAGTTCCTATATTGACTATTAGAGTGGAACCCTTTTGTTGTACCAGGGCATGGGTCCTCTACCTAGAGATTGTGTCCCCTCGACTATGAGATACAATGGTGTAACATCCCAATCCAAGTTCCACTCAGTGATCTGATGTATTCATAAATATAATGGGGACCTAGAGTAGAAATATAGAACCCCATCGGTATTTAGATGAGTAGTCAATATCCCACAACTCAATCACAAATATCACATATCATGGTTCAATATTTCCAACCATTTATCATCCAATACTATAATTCAATATTCAATCCATTTCACAATTTCATTTATCTAGAAATCATCATTTTCATATTTTCAGCACACCCTAATAGTGGCTAATAGTTTCATAATTCCATTAATCATCAATTTCATAATTCCCATTATACATCAATTGAATAATTCCATTATTCATCAACTTAGATAATCATAAATCCAACCAATTTCATTGTCACATGGGATAAAAAATTAATTAATTCAAAATGAAATTTCCCAATGTGGAAATTAAAATTTCACAATTACATACACACATTTAAAATCAAGACTATGGGAATTGAAAACTAGACCACCTACCTCAAGGTTGTTGATAGACATTCGCCAAACCAAAACCCCTAAATTGATGTGGAATGTTCATGATCACAATGGAATAGAAGATATAGGACCAAAAACCAAAGATCAAGATCAAACAAAACACAACCATAAATGGAGTAAAATCATTCCTCTTCATTGGAAAAGAGATACGAGAGAGAGATAAACCAATCGGGGAAGGAAACACTTACCAGTAAGGATTTGATCCTTCAACCAGATATTTTATTCGGAAAGAATGGGGTTCGATAAGCCTTGGAATCCTCCCCAGAGCTTTCAAAAATGAAGGAATTCGGTTAGGGTTGATTCGAGGTGAATAGGAGTTAATAATAGGGAATTCGGTAATTTTTTATAAATTTTTTGGTGAAATAAAAACTATGTGTACCATTTTCTAGGCAGGGGTGAACGGTTTTCCAAATCATACGTATTTCCTTAGGGGTGCACAATTTCTCCTAAGTGGGCACACAGTTTGACAAACTTTGCACCAACCGTGTGAATCCCCTCTATTTGAGGGTGCACAGTTTGATGGGATGGGTGCATAGTTTGGGAAAATCGTTCACTACCCAAAATCCCTCCAAAAACTTCCAAAATTCTCTTGAATGCTCCCAAGACAATACTCAACCAAAGTATGATAAAAACTAGGGAAAAAGAATACCTGAGAATAAGTATGATACATCTATAGAAAGGTCAAGATCTTGGGATCTCCCCACATTATAATATCTCATCCTTGAACTGTACTCCCAAGAATCTCTAATATTCTATGGTAAAAAGGTTGTCCCACTGAGCCTTTATATCTTCTTCTCTCTCCCATGCTTCCTCTTGAACATAGTCATGTTTCCACAATACACAAACTATCAGTATATTCTTTCCCTGAAACACTTTATCACTGAGATCTATAACACGTATTGGATGCTTGTTAAAGGACACATCGGTCTCAATCTCAACATCATCAACATCAATCACATGATAAGGGTCGGGATGATATTGTAAAAGTCGTGACACATGAAAAACATTGTTCATATCACTTTACCTCTATGGAAGAGGAAATTGGTACACAACCATCCTGATCCTCTCCAAAATCTGAAATGGTCTAATAAACCTGGGCACCATCTTTCCATGTCTCCAAATCCTACGGTGACCCAGTCTAGGTGACACTTAAAGGAACACACAGTCACCCACTGGAAACTCATGATTTTGTCGATGTCGATCAAAATATGACTCTTACCCACTCTAATCCATATCCATACATTTTCTAATCAACTAAAACTACTCCGATGACTCCTACATGAGACTCAGTCCCAACAAATTTGACTCACCTAACTCTATCTAGCGTATATGTGATATGCATGATACACCATAAAGTGTATCATATGGTTCCATCTGAATATTCGCCTGATAATTATTATTATAGGTGAACTCAACGAGCACCAAGTGATTCTACCAAGACCCTTCAAAGTATAGGATGAATTCCCATATAATATCCTTCAATAATTTTATAGTATGTTTTGACTACCCATTTGGTTGTGGGTGGAAAGACATACTCAAAAACACCTACATACTTAGCACCTTCTGCAAGCCTTTCCAGAATCATGAAGCCAAACATGAGTCATGGTTTGAAACAATACTCCTCAGTACCCCGTCCAGATGGACTATATCCTGAACATATATGTACCCCAATTGATACACTGATAAATTCTCCTAGATAGGCAATAAATGTGATACTTTCATCAATTGATCGACAATTACCCATATAGTGCCATTCTTCTAAGGGAACCTCAGAAGACCCACCATGAAGTCCATAGTAACATCATCCCACTTCCATTGTGGAATGGGTAATGGCTATAATAAACCACCAGGTTGTTCATGCTTGGACTTCACCTTATAAAACATGTAGCATCGTGTCACAAACTATACAATCTCCTTTTTCATGCCTAACCACCAATACTATTGACATAAGTCACGGTACATTTTATTTGAACAAATATGCACCACCCACTTTATGGCAAGAAACTCGTACATCAAATCCTCATGCATACTCATAGGCACAATAACAGGATTCCTGAAATAGATTATCTCATCCTCATCTATATTCAAATAGGAATGTGATTCCCCACCTTCAAGGATTTCCCTTAACTCCAAACACTTCAGATCCTCGTACATTCTCTCCCTAATCCAACTCAAAAGTGTGGAATCCACTGATACTGATATTAGGGTCCTATTATCCTAACCCTCATGAACTAAAATATTCATCTCATCTAGAAAATTCATCATCTTCCACTCAGAACTAAACTCTTGAATTGCCTGAGTTTGTGTCTTCCTCCTTAAAGTGGCAGAAACATTATTTCTTTTACCATGTTTATATGTTATCTCAAAGTAAAAAAAATAATGCATATACTCAATACATCTACACTACCTAAGATTCAAATCTCATTATAATTTAAACTCTTGTGATTGGTATATACAGTAAACCTTTTTTCCAAAAGATAATGTTGTCAACACTTCAAGGTATAAACCACCGCAGCTAAATCAAGGTCATGTGTAGGGTAATTCCATTCATGTGGAATCAACTTCCATTACCTATACATCACAACTCAACCCGCCGATATCAATACTACTCCAAGACCATTCCTGGATGCATCACAAAATAATGTATACTCCTCACCCAGCTCTAGTAGTACCAAAATTCGTGTGGTGGTCAAATGATTCTTTAACTCCTCGAAAGCATACTCACATGATCTGGACCATTCAAACTTTATCCCTCTCTTGGTCAATCCAGAAATTGGTGCTACCAAGCAAGAAAAATCCTAGATGAACCTCATATAATAACCCTCTATACCTAGAAAACTGAAAAAGGTATCATCATCCTTCTTATAAAAAAAGACTGGAGAACCCCAAGGTAGTATACTTGGATGGATAAACACCTTATCCATAAACTCTTACAGCTAAATATTAAGTTATTAAATCTATTTTGGTTCTATTCTATAAGGTGGGATAGAAGCTAGCTCAGATTCAAGCATGATCTCAACTATAAACTCATCATCCCTCTCAGGTGGAAACACTGAGAATTATTCAGGAAACACATACTAAAATTTATCTACTATGGTTGGAAATACATCATGCTTCACACCCCCATCATCCAAAAAAAATCCTTCAACTTGGTCATTGAGCTTCCCCAGTTGTGGATGAATTGGCCCTGCACGTCTTGCCTGGATATCCCACACTCCACAGTGTACATAAATGTTACCCTTAGAAGAAATAAATTTCACTCTCCTATGGTAACAATCCATATGAGCTCAGTACGCTACCAACCAATACATATCCAAAATCAAGTCAAAACCTGATATTTCAAGTATGTAAAGATCTTAAAGAAAATGATACTCCCCAAACTTGAGACAACACACCTTACATATACAGATGTCCCTCAATTTCACTCCCAATGGTGTGTCGATCGTTATAACCCCACTAATGAATTACACCACCAGAATCAAACCATTCACAAGTTGTTCATATATAAAAGAATGAGAGGCTCCAATATCAAATAAGGAACTAAAAATAATAGAATATATAAGAATAGTACCTATGACTATTGATGTCCCAACCTCATTATCCACTAGTATAGGTTGAACTACATGCAACTGTCATATCCCTCTTCCCTATGTTGCAGTCTGAGTCCCCTAAGCTACACCACTCTACTGGTACAGAAACTCTTACCCTATTGTACTGTGTCTAATACCATGACTACCATAGCTTGAATAACTCCAAATTCCAGACTCATATGGGATAGAAAATCCCCTTCCATCACTTTGATTTGGAATAGTTACTCTTTAATTACCCATTAGTTGAGGGTTCTTGAAATACCTCAACAAGTGATCCATCCTACCGCAAGCTCGGCACTTAACGTGTTCAGGGACACTGGCTTTGAATGTTTCCTGATCTACCATACTGGTGAAAGTATACATGGTTACTTCTCTAAGTAACCAATCCATCTCCTTGGACACTCAGGTTTCTATTTCCTTGGTTGAAATTCTCATAGCGACGCTTCATGCTCTTGGAAGACGTACCTCCTACTCATCGAGTAGAAATTGGCTTCATTCCACTTGAAGCCCTCTTTAGGTTCCCCTTAGAAATGAGATCCTAATTCACTACTTCATAAAACTTTTTTATCCTAAAGAAGTTAACTTGGGACTTAATCTCATATTTAAGCCCATCTTGAAACCATTTCACCACATTTTCCACATCTCTTACCAACACTGGAACAAAGTGCTGCAAATTTATGAAGTGTCCAATATAGTCCATCACGAACATACTCCCCTAGGTCAACAGCATAAACTAAACTGCCCTCTCCTGCCTAAACATCTCAAGGAAAAAGTGTTCCAAGAACATATCCTGAAATTCCTTCCATTCTAAGTTCTCCAGTTGTCTATCCCAAGTTTATATGTCCCACAAATGCTTTTCTTCACCACATAACATATAAGTAGTCAATTTGATTATATTATCAATAGGATTCTCTAAGTGGCCAAGGATTATTTGGATAGACTCAATCCAGAACTCAGCTACCACAGGTCCACCCTCTCCAGTAAATTTTGGAGGGTTCTGTAAGTGGAACTCTCGTGTTAAGTCATACATACTCCTCACAACCTACCCTTAGTCTCTTTCCATAAATTTCATAAAGAGGTCATAGTTATCATGGAACCGATATTCGACTCCCTCTCCCGAAACTATCAAAGCCTTAGGTTCCACTTCTAGAGGATCATTTCCATCCATTTCCTCTTGTCTTATTATCATCAAGCATCATCACGGAGAAATATTTCT
Organism: Viscum album; assembly: GCA_963277665.1. Taxonomy (NCBI): domain Eukaryota; kingdom Viridiplantae; phylum Streptophyta; class Magnoliopsida; order Santalales; family Viscaceae; genus Viscum; species Viscum album. The sequence goes on along the minus strand of OY728137.1, from coordinate 1,635,094,839 downwards.
ACAATAACAAACACACATCTTATGACACATAACACAACATTATCACATTTTAACAAGAGGAATTCACGTAAATCCATAAAAATCCATCCCCCATACCCCACCATAGGGTAAAAATTAAGGCACTCTCAAGACCCTCAACCATCCCTCACCTGGGTCATGGTGAACATAAACTAGTTGTTATCACATATTCAACGTCAACTATGGATAATGAAAATGAGTTTCTCATCTTTTAAATATATGCAATAATTATTTTCTAAGAATGTGTAAAACACGAATTATACTTTTTAAATCCATATTACATCAAAAAAATATAAATCTAAATAACTCAAAACACTAGTGTTTTCCTCCTATGGTAGAATAAATTGAGATTAATTAATCCTTTTATATAATTAATTTTCATCTTAACCGCTATCAAATTAATTTCCTTAGGCTTTATCAAAAATCATCCTCATATGAAAACACTATTCAAAAGACTAGGTCTTCTTATTGTTAGATAGAGTATACCCTCAATCATTCCTCTAAATGTTTTGTAGTTAGATTTATGTGTAATTAAAAATGGTTTTTTTATTGAAAAATGAATGTCTAAAGAATGGGTTTTGATGAATGAAAACAAATAAAAGAGTGGAAGAGGTTTGAAAGGGGACGAATTTATATTTTTAGGAAAGTAAAAAACTAGATTTAGAGTAGTGGCCTTAAGCATGTTCAAACTATGTAAGCATTCCTAAAATATGGTATGCATACATTCAAATTTTTATAATTTATTTATATATCAATGTATGTATGAATTGTATGCATACCTTATGTGTATTTATTTATTTTTTATACACAATTAATATTATTGAACCTTATTGGATGAATATGAATTAAAAATGGATGGATTTTAATCGTATGGAAAAGGAGTATGAGTGTAGAGTTAGAGTCCCATCAATTTTGAAATAGAGCATGAATATGACCCTTATCAAATCCTTTATTTGTGTTTACATCATTTTTATCCAAGATGAATTCATCCAGAAGAGTTGGAAGAATATTTTATTTCTCACAGAATAGAGTAGAACTATAAATGTTGGACTAAATTTGGGGAAAACTGAATGTACATAATAACTAGGATGATACTACCATTTATGGATCATTTGATATGAATACTAGTGTAAATGATAATGAAGATCATATGGAAGAAATGAAAATTAAAATTGGAAATAAAATTCATGATTGTTCAAAGTTTTTTGAGAATTTAAATAAATATGCAAATAAAAAATTGTATAATAGTTGTACTAAACATATACCATTTTCAGTTTTATTAAAATTATATAATTTGAAAGCTAAAAATGGATAGAGCGACAATAGAAGAAAATGAGATTCATTGTCGAGCATATAACATTAAGTGAACGGTATGTTCAATGGGTATGATCTTTGAAAAAATATATGTATTCCCAAATGATTGTATATTTTTCTCAATAACCATGAATCATTCATAAAATCCCCTAAGTGTGGCATAGATCGATACAAGAAAGATGAATCAAGTCCTACGAAATTTGTATGGTAATTTACTATCATTCCAAGGTTTGGATGACTATATGGATGTCAGAAAACTATTAAACAATTCATATAACACATTGATACAATAATTGAAAATATGAAACTACATCACGCAACAAACTCTCTTTAGTGAAAAAAACATTGATTATGAATATCCTTAATTTGGAAACAAGCTGATAAACCTATGTATTACATTATCTATATATAGAAAAAATCTTTTTTTTGTACAAATAAGTACTCATAGAACCTAACCAATTATATTTCTAAATTTTAACTTATCATCATGAATATGCATGAAGCACAAATACTCTATATTTTCTCTACTTATATTTAAACCAAAACAACCTGATAATGAAATTTATGTTTATTTGGATCCATTGATTGAAGACTAAAAATTTATATGAGATATATATTTAACATTTTATGATACTCATGAACGTGAAGAGTTCACATTGACAGACATGTTGTATGGGATGATAAATGAATTTTCTGCTTACAAAAATCTGTAAGAATATAATATTAAAATAATTTTAGATTCAGAAATATTTATTTTTTTTAGAAAATTACAACTCCCACCAAGGACTTTTACTTTTCCATTAGTTATTTAATTTCCCATCAACTTGAATTACAAATTCATAATAATTTTACAAATGTTAGATTCAAAAAAATTGATTTTTTTATACAATAGAATCTCCCACTAAGAACTTTTACATTCCCATAAAATTTAATTAAAAATTTATTATGTATTTAATTAGGTAGACAAATAATTTAATATAATTGAGGGATTCTACCATTTCCATCACTGCTCGGCTTTTCTCGTCATCATGGTTGGGTTTTTCCTTCTATGATATGACTTACTCGACCACCCTCATCCCTGAATCTAGATATAGATCTTGGATCCCATGGCATGGATTGACGATCATTAATGTGGCATCAATTAATTACTAGGTAGGTGGCTATTTGACGGATGAAATCTCTTCAGAGCCTCTTGTGGATAGAGGTTCATGATGGTTAGGCAGTGTTCTAGCTCTATCGATGGAGTTCAGGCAGTGACATTCATCTTGAGCGTCGACCAAGTCATGTGAGGTGGGAGGTGGAAAGCTATATGGAACTGAAAAGGGGCTCTTGTGGTGGTTGGTGTAAGGGATAAGGATGTTAGCTTTCTCTTGGTTGACTTTTGTGGTATTCCAGTGGGTTGGCTCTTTCAGGTCTATTCTAGTTCTTGGTTCTGCCTATTCTTTGGGATGCAAATTTTTTTACGCACTCTAGTTTCCTCATTGTATTTGGATGATGGTGCACCATTTGCAGGTGTCACTTGGTGGGAGACCTCGAATGAGGGATGGATGTGATGACACCCATCATTCAAACACCCTTCATCTTTTTTTATGGATGGATGGGAACCTTTGTTTTGACTCTTGATTAGTGTTTTTAGTCTTATTTTTCACTGCATTAGGTTGACATTAATGTGATTACTCACATTATTTTTTGAGTGGGTAGCTCGAAAGAGGGAAGTGTGTGTTGGAACCTTTCAACCAACTCTCTTCCACATGTTAGTGTTGATTGGAGAGGTATTTTTCCATGTTGTGTTTCAAGCACGGTGCAACTTATTGGTGGAGGGGATGACATGTCATTTTGAATGATCTCATTGGTGCATTGTCTAGCGAGGGGGGAAATGAGGATTTTTTTGTGATTGCCTTAGCCTATGTTTGGTCAAGTTTTAGTAAAAGAAAATAAATGATTCCCTATTTCATAAAAGAAACGAAAAGAAATGAAATGATTTTGATTTCTCACCTTCTTGTTTAGATGAAAAATTTAGTAAAAGAAAAGAAATGATTGTAATTTATCACCATCTTGTTTGGTGATAATTTTTAAAAGAAAAAAAAGAAATGTTCTAGAAATATGAAAAAAAAACCCTTATTAAAAAATATAGTTTTAAAATAATCAATTATTCCAAATAAAAAATATTATAATTTCAAATTGTATCTTTTCTTTTTATATCATGTTAATTAAATAGACATTTAATTTTGAAAAATATACTAGTAATGATATTTTCTTTTTGAGTTTATAATTATTTATGACAGATGTGTATATATAAAATTTAATAATATAATTATTAGAGAAGGATAATTGGTACTATATTCACAGTTTTTATATCGCAACAATCATATACACATTTTACTTCAATAAATATATTAATACAATTAATTGATTTTTTGAACAAAAATTGGTTAGTTACAAGGAACTATAGACTAGTTAAAAAATTACATAATCATGAGACAAAATTATTTTAAATTAATTATATTTTACCTTGATACCTAATTTTAATTATAGATACATTTTTTAGAACTTTTAATTTCAATAATTATAAAAAAAAAATATTAATATACAAACATATAAAAATTTAAAAAAATATTATTTACATATAAATCAAAATAAATATAATTTTAAATATTAAATATCATTTACAAATAAATATGATTTTATCATTTATGAATTCATATTAAAATAAAAATAATTTTATAATTTATGATTCAATATAATTTTCAAATAACTATAATTTATAAATAAATATAATTTTATTAAAATATAAATTTATGAATAAATGTAATATTATAATTTAAGAATAATTATTAAAAGAAATATAGTTTTATCATTTATGAATAAATATAATTTATGAATATGACCCTAGGGTGCAGCTCAGTTGGTAGCGGCCCTGTAGGGTCTCAGTAAGGTCTCGGGTTCGAATCTCGTCGAGTTCTTCCTTATGAGTAGTGTAGAGATTTTCTTGTATTTATCCTCATCCCCCAACCATTGTAATAAATATAATTTCTGAAATTTAAGTGACATACATGATTGTTCTGCACTCCTCTCTGGAGAAATCCAAGATGAACTACTTTAATGCATTTTAACTTCAAAAATATTTATTTTTGTTAAGTCCCACAACAAGCACGTGTGAATTTATCATCCAAAAACATAATTCATTATTCAACCCATTTTTACATTTTTATTTATCAAGAATGCACAAATTACAAATCATCATTTTCATCTTGTCATCACACACCACCAAGAGTGGCTACCAATTTCACAATTCCATTAATCTATCAATTGCATAATTCTCATTATTCATCAATTGCATAATCCCTTTATTCATCAATTGCCATAATCATAAATCCAAACAATTCAATGATCACATAGGATAAACAATTAATTAATTAATTCAATTCAAAATGCAATTCCCCAATATGAAATTTTCAATTTCACAATTACATACACGCATTTTAAATCAAGACTATGGTAGTTAACAATTAAACCACCTACCTCAAGGTTGTTGATAGAACGTTTGCCAAACCAAAACCCCCAAATTGATGCAAAACGTTCAAAATCACAATGGCTTGGAAGATCTAAGACCAAAACCTAAGACCAAAATAAAATGTAACACAACCATCAATGGAGTAAAAACCATTCCTCTTCATCAGGAAAGAGAGATGGGGAGAGAGAAACCAACCAGGGAATGAAACACTTACCAAAAAGAAGTCGATTCTTCAACCAAATCTTCAATTCGACAAAAAGGGGCTTGAGAAGCCTTGGAATCCTCCTGGGAACTTCAAAAAATGAAGGAACCAAGTTAAGGTCAAGCCACGGTGAATAGGGGTTAATACAAAGGGGTTCAAGAATTTTTTATAAAATTTTTGAAAAAATAAAACTCATGTGCACGATTTCCTAGAATGGGGTGCAAGGTTTGGCAAACCATGTGCCTTAATCGTACATCTCTCCTTAGAAGTGCACAATTTCTTCTAAGTGGACGAACAAACAGATCGTGCGTCAACCATGCAAATCCCCTCTTTTTTTAAGGATGCACAGTTTGCTAGGGTGGGCGCATGGTTTGGGCAAATTGTACACCAACTGTGAACTACCCAAAACCCCTCCAAAGATTTCCAAAATTCTCTTGAAAGCTCCCAAAACAAGCCTCTACTGAAGTGTGATAAAAACTAAGGTAAAAAAATACCTAAAAATGAGTATAATACATCTTCAAAAAATAAGGATCTCATAATCTCCCCACCTTATAAGACTTAGTCTCAACAAATTTGAGTCGCCTCCCTCCATCCAGCATAAAGGTGATATGCACAATCTACCATAAAGTGTCTCATATGGTGTCATCTGAATAATCACCTAATAACTACAATTATAGAAGAACTCAACGAGTGTGCTTCTCCCACACAAGCCCATAGCATATCCTTCAATACTTGTATAGTACGTTTCGAATGCCCGTCTATCTGGGGTGGAAAACCATACTCAGAAATACTTGTGTATCAAGCGCCTTCTGAAGCCTAGCCATAAGACGAAGTGAAACGTGAGTTATGGTTCGAAATAATAATCATCAATACCCTGTGCAGATAGACTTTCCAAAACGTACATGTCCCTCACAACTAATCCTCTAAGTCTCCCATATGGGAGATAAATGGGATGCTTTTGTTAGTCAATCCATAATTACTCATATAACGTCATTCTTCTCAGAGCTCCTTGGAAGACCCACCACAAAGTCCATAATAACATCATCTCACTTCCATTGTGGAATAGGAAACAATTGCATTACTGGATCATTGATGTTCAACCTTCACCTGCTGACACGTGTAGCATCATGTCACGAACCTTATAAAATCTACTTTTTCATACTGAACCACAAATACTGTTGACATAGGTCACAATACATTTTAGTCGAACAAAGATCCACCACCTACCTTGTGGCATAAACTCACACATCACACATACTTATAAGACTTAGTCTCAACAAATTTGAGTCGCCTCCCTCCATCCAGCATAAAGGTGATATGCACAGTCTACCATAAAGTGTCTCATGGTGTCATCTGAATAATCACCTAATAACTATTGTTATAGAAGAACTCAACGAGTGCCAAGCGCTTCTCCCACACAAGCCCATAGCATATCCTTCAATACTTGTATAGTACGTTTTGAATGCGCGTCTATCTGTGGGTGGAAAACCATACTCAAAAATACTTCTGTATCAAGCACCTTCTGAAGCCTAACCATAAGCACGAAGTGAAACGTGATTTATGGTTTGAAATAATAATCATCAATACCCTGTGCAAATAGACTTTCCAAAACATACATGTCCCCCAACTAATCCTCTGAGAAAGTCTAAATGGGATGTTTTTGTCAGTCGATCCATAATTACCCATATAACGTCATTCTCATAGCTCTTTGGAAGACCCACCACAAAGTCCATAATAACATCATCTCACTTCCATTGTGGAATGGGAAACAATTGCATTACCGAGTCACCACCCACTTTGTGGCATAAACTCGCACATCACACATACTCGTAGGCACAAAAACACAATTCCTAACATTGATGATCTCATCTTCATCTATACTCCAATCAGAATGTGACTCCCCATCTTCGAGGATTTCCCTTAAGGTCAAACACTTTAGATCCTCATGTTATCTCTCCTTAACCCAACTCAAAAACATGGACTCCACTGATACTGTATGAGGGTCATCTGCTCTGGGCCCTCATGAACCACAATATGTATCTCAGCCAGCAAAACCGTCATCTTCCACTCAGAACTAAACTCCTAAACTGCTCAAGTTTGTGTCTTCCTGATTAAAGTGTCACCAACATTGTCTCCTTTCCTGAGTGTACATGCTAACTTAAAGTCAAAGGGTTGCATATACTCAGCTCATTTCCACTATACTCAGCTCATTTCCACTACCACAGATTCAAATCTCATTGTGTAAAGATATATTTAAACATTCATGATTGATATACACTGTAAACTTCTCACCAACAAATAATGTCACCAACACTTCAAGGCATAAACCACTGCAACTAACCTAAGATCATGCGTAGGGTAATTTCATTCATGTGACATCAAATGTTGTGACTCATACATCACAACTCAATCCCCTATATCAACATTGCTCTAAACCCAATCCCAAACACATCCCGAAAGTGGTGCTACCAAGCGGGAAGAATCATGAACCTTTATAACCCACAAAACCTAGAAAACCACAATTATCAAAAATGTTTTTGAGTTGCTCCCAAGAAACGAATGCTTGAACATTCTCTCCTAAGAAACCACTGCTTTAACATTCTCTAGGTTCATTGGCACGCCTTCCTCTGAGATAGTATGACCCAATAAATGTACTCTATAAATAAAAAATTCACGCCTATATAGCATATAAACGATGACCTCTCAATATACTCATGATGATGTCAAAATATTGGGCATAATCTAGTCTGGTACATCAAAAATTCATCCAAAAAAACAACCACAAACTGATGGGTGCAAGATTCAGTTCAATAAGACCATAAACACATTTAGTCAGCCCAAATGAAACCACTGCTTGAACATTCTCTAAGTTCATTAACACCTTCCTGTATGACCCAATAAATGTACTATGTTGATCCAGAATTGACACTTAAATAATTGATCTCTCAATGTACTTATGATGATGTCAATATGTTGGACGTGATCTTCATGCATCAAAATTTCATCCAAAAAAAACAACCACAAACTAATGGGTGGAAGATTCAGTTCATCAAGGCCATAAACACATGTGGTGCCTTAGTCAATTTGAATGACATCACGACAAACCCATAAAGGTCATACTCAACTCTAATTCATCAACTCTTAAGTTTTAAGTTTATGAAGCTATGTTAATGCTCTCAGCATGAGCTCAATTGTAAACTCAACATCCCTCTCAAAATGGATGGTCTGAGAAGTCTTTACAAAACACATCTAAAAACCTATCTACTGTGGGTGAAAATACATCATACTTCACACCCCCATCATCCAACAAAGACAACTTGGGTGATGAGCTCCCCTAATTACCAATTAGCTCTATACAGTCTACTTGGATATTCAACTACCCACGATGTACATAACTGTTGCATAAAGGTCACTCTCTTATAATAAGAGTCATCAATATGAGCCCGGTACACTATCAACCAATAAGTCAAAACCTAACATATATGAAGTATGTAAAGATCTCAAAAAAAAAAAACAAGAGAACACACCTTGTATATACATGTCTCTAGATCACACTCACAAGAGTGTTTCATCATCAAAGCTCCACTAACAAACTCCACCACAATCGTTAACAAGTTTGAATGATACAAAGAATTGAGACTCCAATATAAAATAAGGCACTAGCAAGCATACAAGTTGCAAAAATATTACCTCTAATTGTTGAGGCCTCAGTAACTAATCTTTCTCTCTGGCCACCCTGATTGCTCTTTCGGATCTATTCTGGTTCTGCCTGTTTTTATGGTGCAGAATTCTTTGGTACTCAGTTATGTTTAGGTGCTTTCTTCGTTATATTGCAACGATCCATATGCAAACCATAAAACTCACTCAAAAATTCAACAACACAAAAGCAGGGTGTGCTGTCACCTCTGGTCAAATTTTTTAACCTGCATAATTTATAAAATCATAATTTATAAAATTACCAAATTGCCATAAAATAACGAATTGAACAAGATCATTTTAGATATAAATTAAAATAGAAACACCGTATTTTGAATCCAATAGAAAAACTCAACAAGTAGATGGATCAAAGATCAGAAAACATATAATATATTTTTAAAGTTACGATCCGTTAAATCGCAGAGATCTAATGAAATATGAATGGGATTATTAACCATGAACACCGAATTTCAACGGAAATAAGGTTCAAATCAGGGATCCAGCTCCCTACAATCAGATTTTTAAAGTAAAGATACAGCTCGGAAATCATATGCACAACAGATACAATTCCTAACCTCAATCCATCGCCTGCATAAGCATCCATAAAGAAAACCCCCAACGCTTTGGGGCGCTCAGATGGGGTGATCCCCTGCATAAGCATCCATAAAGAAAACCCCCAACGCTTTGGGGCGGTCAGATGGGGTGTGTGGCATTTTATAGGGGAAAACATGGGTGCTTCTAGTGCTTTCTTTGGATGGTAGAATGACCGGCGTACCCTTGAACCCTAAACGCTGTTGTTGAAAGAGGACGGCAGCCATATCCGCGGAATCTTCTGCGGTTTCACTTACCGAGCGAATCCGCGAAACATATCTCCAATCAATGCCGTGACGATTGCACTTTGATCGTTTCCCATGGGTCACTAATTTTTTATTTTAGATTATTTGTTTTGTATTGAAAGTCATTGTCAATTATATTGGTTTTTAAATTGGAATAATGCATATTGAATGTGGACTTTTCATTCAATGTATGACCTGTATTAAAGGTATCATTAATTGAGGTCAATTATGTGATCAATTAATATTGGTGTTTAATTCAATTAATGAAAGTACTAAATTTTTATCTTTATATATGACTAAATATACATTTACACTTGATATATAAGATATTTAATTTAAAATGATATAAAATAAAAATTATATAATATAAAAAATCTTATTTTATATAGAAATATAGATTGATATATATATATATATATATATATATATATAATTTTCATAAATATTATTTATATAATACTAATGTATTATAGATCGTATTTATAGAAAAATTGGCCTTATAATTTAATTTAAAATTCTATTAATTAAAAATATTGTCTAATTAATATTAATAGACATTTAATAACATTTTGTTTTGTTAATGTCATTTGTTTTTTCAATTTGATATATATATCAAATAATAAATATTTAATTATTAATCAGAAAAATTGACTAAATATGTTACACTTAATATGTCATTCAATAATTTCACACATAGATTTATGAAATTAATTCAATTTTATTGAGACAAACATATACTCAAATAATAAATTGTTAATATTATCGTTTTAGATTTTTATTTATTAATATTCAATATATCATGTTTTTAATTATTAAATTTTATTCATTTTTTATATTTATATTTTTATGTGGCCAAGGCCGCAGTTGAGTGGTACTCAGCTATAGTACCACATCTGGCCGGTTTGGGGTTCAACTTTCAATTTACACAAATTTGACCAGCGTTATGGGTGTTTCATTCGGGGTGGCGAGCTTACGGGGGGGTATAAAGTGTTGAGACGTGTTCACATAGGCGATTTGGGGAAAAAAATAGGAGGGCCCCACCCTCAGCGGGTGATATGAAATTGGGGCGCACTTTACGGCGGGTGACACCAAGGGGCACTAGGGTGCGGGGGAGATTTTGATCCACAAGGCTGACGATGACCGTCGACAGTGACGAACAATGGCGGTTGTCACCAGCGATATCTCGCCCGTCAACGAGTCATGGATTGATGGCCACAACTTCATGTTGCGGGAGGCAAAGATGGCGAAGCTCAAGCGACCGAACAAAACGATGCGACCAGTGAACAGACAAATCCATCAGCGTCGATGCGGGGAGGTGGACTGGTAACAACGACGATGGGGGTTGGGCGCGACCTCAGGCAGCACTCCCATGTTGACCTTCGAGAGGTTGCTTCACAACTATCGTCTATGTCGGTGCAAGCCTTTGGACAACAGGTTTGCGCGGTGGACGACCACCTCCAATGTGACGACTATGGTTGATGTCTTGATGGAAAAGGCTGGTCACGATGGAGGGCCGCAACCGATGGCTACTATGACAGACGTCAAAGGGGGTAGAGGCAACAATCTCCAACGACAATAACGGTTGAGTGCGGATAGGGGCAAGAAGGTCACGCTAGGCGGCTTGGTAACAGATGACTCGCCCAACAACAAGTAGATGATGATCATGTGGCTGCACCAATGCGACCGATGATTGGTACGTGCCTACTGATGCGGGGGGCGAGCCGGCGGAGCCGAGGTGATCGACATGGTGGCTTCGACGAACAACAGTGGCTATACGGGCTGAAACAAATTAGGCCTTTGGGCTATGGTGAAGAGGGATTTTGAACCCTCAAGAATTGATGGGGCCTACAGGCCATGTACTAAGGGTCTACGTGTTGGAGTTGGTGTCCTAGGACCAACTGTTTGCACTTTGATTACATGTATATTCGATGTATTGAATATTAATGAAATTTCTTATTACATATTGTTTGTTGTTCTGCATGACTCTAATGTAATAATGTCTTAGAGTACACGTCGCATTGATAAGGTCGTAGCAGTTCTCCACTATGATGAGAACCTTGATATGATATGACGATATTCTCAAATAATGTTATGTGGTTGGATAACGTATTGTGATGAGACACATAGTACATAGACTGTCAGGTGCAAGTACTCGTAAGCAGATGAGCTTTCATCTCATAAAGTATGCACTTGGTAATATCCAAGATAGGAGATTATGAGAATAAACCCCCCAGCAGGAATTCCACATGTTTTTTGTATCATCGGATATTCCTATCTATGTGTGTGTGTGATGGTTCTTAGACTTTAAGATTATTATTAGTGCATGTTACAACTCGCGTACTTAGATATCTTTCATAAACCATGACGACACTAGTTCATGGCGAAGTTGGATATGTTGGGTGCGTCACGAGTGACATGTCATTGATGAATAAGTCAAGGAAGGATTTGTCCCTTCCATATTTATGGAAGTTGATATCTCGACCCTTTGATTGAAATATAACCATCATATTAAATTTCATGGTCATGGTGTAACGACGTGTTTATTTCAGATAGTCAAAGAAACACTTATCAAACATATAGGTTGGTGACGCGATTATACAACACGCTTGATGAGATATTGTGACAAAAGTATTATATTACATAGCGAGCATTCATATGTGGTTGTCGACGTTGCGACATTAAGTTCTTTCTCTTGGGTGTCTTGACCTTTTGTTAGACATTAATCTTGGACTTTAGACAAGCCTATCTAATGCCAACGAAAAAGAATCCTAGAGAGTCACACGCTAATTTTTTACATTGATCTCAATTAAATTCTATTTGAGTTTAATTAATGAAATAAATATTATTCTCAAGTCTGAGGAATAATTTTATTCGAGTTATATTGATCTCATAAATTAAATAAATATCTATTCATCAGCTTGTGAATAAAATATTTATTTTATTTATTGAATATTTGAATAAATATTTATTCGCTGAATTATGAATAAAATATTTAATTGGTCGTTCAATAAATGCCAGAGGAGTTCAAACGGATCAAGATCGAGTATGGTGCCAAATATTAATTAACAAAACCGCCATATAATATTTTTTATTGCGCAAGTTGGTGCACGCCACAAAATAATAATTATATAATTATTATTATGTGGAATGAGATTTATTACAGGTAATAAATGTTATTTAATGGGTGATATGCAATTAAATAATATTTTAACTTAAATTCCAACTCTATAAATAGATGGTAATGTCTATTGTGTAGAGCATCTAAAATTTAGAATAGAGAATTGCTGCATACAATGAATTCTCTCTCAACTCATCCTCTCTCCCTCTCAAGAACAAGAAGTGCAATAGAGATTTCTTTAAGACCGAAGAACGAGCAATCAAGAATGAACAATGTAAGACATTCGACTTGCCACGCTAGCACCTAGAGATTGAGTGATGTTGCTGAGAGATTGTAGGAGTATGTGTGGATCACTACTAGAGAGATTCTATCCTTGAATCCTCACAACACAATAAAGAAAATCTGAAAGGATCTTTTTGAATGATCAACATTCACCAATGAAGAAAGTTCTAAAGTCCAGGTATTTATTTTTCAAATATTAAATAAATTAATTATAAATTTGACTTGAAAGATCATCGCTCTTGGTTTCGGGTAATGATTATTAAAAGAAATTTTTATACATTGCCCACCTCTGCATGCTTCCACTACATTCGGAACAAAAAAATGACATCAAAGCGGCCACATTTAAATTTATAATTATTTATTTGATTGTTGATCTCTGCACAATTATGGTTAGATTTTCATTTCATGTTATTCATTCTTTAATCAGATTTGAATTAACATGTTATCGATATATTAATTATGTTCATTCAGTGTTTCATTTTCTTAAAGGTTTAAGAACTAATGAAGAATGACCGGAAATGCCATCGGAAAGTGCCAAATCTTTGGCTGGTAAACATGGGTTACATGACGTGCGGCCGAAGCACACGCTGTATACTCATGTGCATTGTATCTAGATGCACCAAGAAATTAATTATACGGGGTGCTTTTATTGCACACTGCATGTTGACCGGGTCAACCTGGCATACGACAAGTCGATACAGGATGTGTAACTGGCATGTACACGCCGTGTAGTTTGGCCGAGTTAACATGCCGAAGCCCCAGACATGTGACTTGGATATACAGAAATCGAGGTGCATGGTGTGTAGCTGCATGTACACGTGTGTAATCACCCATTAATGGAAAAATTAAAATTACATTAAATTTGAAAATTGCAGCATTAAAAATTTATTTTATTGACTGGCACACTATTATGTTTTTGACATTTTAATAATGGTTTAAAAAAACTTAAATGCTTAATTAATTAATTTATTTTCCATTAATGTCATTAATGAAGGGTATCTCTAAATAAGATACGATTAAAGATAATTAATTAATTAATGCAAGCGTGTTTATCTTAAATAATAAAAGAATGAATAAAGAAATGAATGTTAGCCATTTACTTTTGCATATTTGTTGCATGTATGAGTATTCATGAGCTTGACCAAGACCCGTGTATGTGTTGGATGTTTTAATTTAATTTATTGCATGAGTTTAAAATTATTTAATATTAAATTAAATGATGGTATGTGATTCATCCCTCCCTCCATTATTATGTAGGACATGCGTGTCCAAGGATATTTATATAATCCCCTTTAACCAATCCTTTGGTTCCCCTCACCTGCGTGTGAGTAATAAATATTTGTAATTAATAGAGCATCTCTAAGTGGGTGGAGGCGGTTCAAGACAAAACCATAATGATGCCAACCCAGTTAATACACAGGTGGATAAGTGGAATGCTATAACTCATGTCAAGACCAGTAATAGGAGTTATTTCCCATAGGTCAAAGGTTGATTTAATGTCTTCTCACTAAATCAACCGTAAGATAAAGCTAATGAACATGTCATTTAATTAATTAATTAATTCTATCTATGAAACTATTTATTTTATGGATACATGGCTGCGATCACATAAATAAATAAGATTAATGCGCAAAGACAAAAATTAAATAAATGAATTTTGCGTAAATGTTTTATCCAACACGATTAATTAATTAAGTAATATCCACTTAATATTAACAAGATGCGTAAAGAATAAAATAAGATATAATTTATGCATAATAAATTAAAATCTCCTAATTAAATATTAAGTCGGACTAAGCCTTCTATTACTTGATTGAGAATGAAACCATATAACTAAGTGTAGTACATGGCCAAAGTCCGAACACTTACTTTTATCGGGGAGTTCTCATGAGATTGTATTGAGTTTAATGACTGAACTCTATTTAATACAAATTTGGAGCCAAGTGTTGAGGAAATCCTAGTCAGGATTTCAAGATAGGAGAATCTACTCAATAGATCAAGGAGCAACAAGTATATAGTTGGAAAAACCACCTACCAAATTACTTTATTATGGGTTTCATGGACAAAGTCTGGATCATTAAGAAAAGTAATGGGGATCCTTACCACTATAATGTTAAAGAAACTATACATTCTGAGTTCAATGGTGAGAGATACCAAGACTTGATAAAATAGTGGTAGATTTAATAAATAAATAAATAAAATTATTTAATTTATTATATTTCACTTATTTTGTAATCAAGAAAAGTAATAATAATCTATTCATTTTAATTATAGAATAAAATGACAAGTTCATTATCCGCACTATCCCTACAATCAATATTGGAGAAATATAACCTTCTAACTGACGGTAACTTCTAGGAGTAGTTTAGATGCCTTCAGGTTGTGCTATGCCATGAACATAAATCTTATGTGCTAGAATCCTCAATGTCTGATCTGCCTGCTAAATAGGTGAGTGATGAAGAGTTATTTTTCTATAAAAAACATTTGAGCGACATAGTCAACGTTCAATGTTTGATGCTTTCATCAATGTCTAGTGAACTAATGAAGTCTCATGAAAACATGGACGTGTATAGCGTGCTTGAGCACCTACATGGTATTTACTAGGATAGAGATATAAAAGAACAATTTGATATTTCCAAGGTGATCTTTTAGAACAATCTTGGAGAGGGTTCCCCAGCTGGGCCTCACGTAGTTAAGATCATTGGCTACAATGAGCACTTAGAGGTTCTAGGGTTTAAACTCCTAGAAGAACTGGGCACTGACCTCATTATGGAATCACTCCTTCAGTGCTTCTCTAACTTTGTTTTGAATTTTGATATGAACAACATTGAAAAGTATCTACTAGATCTTATTACTCTTATTCACAAAGTAGATAAGGATACGAAGCATGAAAAACCTTCCATTATTATGGCGAACAAACAAAAAGGGAAAAAAGAGATTTAAGCCCAAAACTTATTCATGCCCATCCAAGAAGAGGAAGATCAAGGGGAATGGAAGGGAACATGATGTTGTCTCTTTCACATGTGGAAAGAAGGGCCAATAAAAGAAAAATTGCACCCAACCAAAGAAGCAAGGGGAAGCTTCAGGTGTGTTTGTTATTGAGTGTAATTTATCTATTTCTATAATTTGGGTACTAGATACAACTTTTGGTGCTTACATATGTATTCAAATACAGGAACCAAATAGATTCAAAAATATTGATCGAGGAGAGGTAGACCTTTGAGCAGCCAATGAAGCTAAACTTGCTGCTGTATCTATCGAGGACTACCACCTCACGTTACCGACCAGAATGATATTGGTTTTCAAGGGTTATTATTATGTGACTTAAGTTACCAAAAACATTATTTCTATATTTATACTTGATACAAATGTATTTATTTTCAAATTTGGGAATAAATGTTGCTTCTTTTATAAAGATAACATTTGTTATGTTAAGGGATATTTAAATAATGGTCTTCATGTGTTGGGTTACATGAACTAAATAATGGAAATCGATAATAAATTTACTTCACATGACTCACACCACACCCAACTTTGGTATCACTTGCTGGGTCATGTAAATGAAAAGCAGTTGACTAAATTACATCAAGATGGATATTTAGATTCTTTTGAACTAAAACCACTTGGAGTATGTCATGCATGTTTACAAATAAAAATGACTAAACCCCCATTTAGTGGGAAAGGTGAAAGGGATACAAAGCATCTTAAATTAGTTCATACCGATGTGTGCAGACCATTTCCTATCAAAGCAAGGGGTGGACACTCACACATCATAACTTTTACTAATGATTTTAGTAGACATGGATATGTGTACTTAATGAGGTATAAATAGGAGTATTTTTAATAAATTCAATGAATACAAGAATGAATTTGAGAACTATCTTGTTAAGAAGATTAAGAAACTCCACTTAGATCATGGTGGTGAATATCTTAATCAATACTTCATTGATTATTTATGGGAGTTTGGGATTTTATCTCAACTCACTCCTCTTTATACAACTTAATGGAATGGTGTAAGAAAAAGGAGGAACCACACCTTTTTAGATATGGTGTGATAAATGATGAGTCATGCGAGTCTTCCGTTATCCTTTCGGAGATACATGTTACAAATGGAATCATATGTACTAAACTGAGTACCAACTAAAGCAACAAACGATATACCATACCAATTATGGAATAAAAAGAAACTTGTGTTGTATTACTTACATGTGTGGGGTTGTAAATAATTTGTTAAGGCCTCTTTAGGTAACAAGCTTGCACCCCTAGGCACACATCATATCTTTATAGGATATCCCAAAGAAACAAAGGGATACTACCTATACAATATTTTAGAAAAAAAGTTTGTGGTTGATAGATGTCCCACATTTCTTGAGGAGCATCTTATCTCTAAAAGAGATCGTGGGAGTGAGATAGACTTTGATGAAGTTCAGGCTCAAGATATACAAGAGTTGACACATGAAAAAATTACAAAAAGTCCCATGGAAGAAAAAATTGTTTGAGAGAAATAATTACTACATAGGAGTACTAGAGAGGTTAGAGAACCAGAACAGTATGATTTTCTAGTCACTGAGGTTGGTGACTCATTATTAGTTGATAATAATGATCCTCTAACCTACAATGAAATAGAAAGTAGCAGAGAGGTTTCCAAGTGACAAGAATCCATGAATTCTGAAATGAATTCCATGTTCCAAAACCAATTTTGCATTTTTGTAGACCCTCCAGTATATCTAAATCCCATTTGTTTCAAATGAGTATTCTAGAAGAAACTGGACATGGAAGGACGAGTCAGTACCTATAAGGCACGACCTATTTCAAAAGGGTTTAAATAGTGTCAAGACATTGACTATGACAAAACCTTTTCACTAGTTTTAATGATGAAATTCATTAGAATTCTACTTTCCATCACAGATTTCCATGATTATGAGATTTGGAAAATGGATGCCAAAACAATCTTCCTTAATGGTAACCTTCAAGAAGATGCCTATATGACACAACCTGAAGGTTTTGTGACTCAAAAGGATGATAATAAGGTATGGAAGTTACAAAGATCCATTTATGTATTAAAATAAGAATCCAGGAAATGAAACATTAATTTTGATGAGGCCATAATAGAATTTGGTTTCATATAGAATAAATGAAAGCCATGTGTCTACAAATGGTTTAGTGGGAGTGCAATCGTTTTCTTAATAGTATATGTTGATGACATATTACTCATTGTAAATAAAATACCAGTCTTACAATATGTTAAGGCATGGTTGAATAAATTATTCTTTATGAAGGACTTGGGTGAGACACCATATATTCTTGGGATCAAGATCTATTGTGATAGATCCAGGAGGTTGCTCAGACCAAGTCAAAGTACATACATTGAAAAGATACTAAAGAGATTCAGTATAGAATAATCCAAGTGGGGATTGTAGCTAGCATCATATGAAATTATTATTTCTAGGAAAATGTGTGCTCAAACACATGAGGAAAGAAAAATAATGATAAGGATTCTATACGCATGAGTAATTGGGTCAGTCATGTATGTTATGCTATGTACTAGGCTAGATGTCTCCTTATGCATTAAGTGTGGTAGGAAGATATCAATATGATCCAAGTGACCACCATTGGATGACAGTTAAGATCATCCTTAAGTATCTGAGGTGTACTAAGGATATATTTCTAGTTTATGAAGTATATGAGGAACTAGTCATCATAGGATATGAAAATTCTAGTTTACAAACTAATCAAGATGACATAAAGTCACAAACATGATACATATTCACTTTGAATGAAGTTGGCATCCTAGTACCAACTATTTTTACTTTGATTACATGAATATTCGATGTATTAAATATTAATAAAACTTCTTATTACATATTGTTTGTTGTTCGAAATGACTCCAATGTAATAACATCCTAGAGTATACTTTGAATTGATAAGGACATAGCAATGCCTCACAATGATGAGAACCTTGACGTTCTATACTGATATTCTCAAATAATGTTCTGTTGTTGGATGACATACTATGATGGGATACATAGTACATAGAATGTCAGGTGTGAGTACTCATAAGCAGATGATGCTTATTCTCATGAAATTCACACTTGGTAATCTCTAAGATGAGAAATTATAAGAACAGATCCGCCAGTAGGAATTCCGCATGTTTTGGTGTCATTAGGTATTCCTATCTATGAGCATGTGTGATGGTACTTAGACTTTAAGATTATTATTAATGCATGTTACAACTCGTGTACTTATATGTATTTCATAAACCATGATGAGAACAGTTCATGGTGAAGTTGGATATGTTGAGTGCGTCATGAGTGACATGTCATTAATGAATAAGTCAAGGAAGGATTTATACCTTCCATCTTTATGGAAGTTGATATCTTGGGCCTTTGATTTGAATATAACAGTTGTATTAAATTCCATGGCCATGGTGTAACAACGTGTTTATTTCAAATAGTCAAAGAAAGACAAATCAAACATATAAGTTGGTGACACGAATGTGCAACCTACTTGATGAGATATTGTGATGAAGAGATTATATTACACAGTGAGTGTTTGTATGTGGTTTTCAATGCTGCAATATTAAGTTCTTTCTCTTGGGTTCCTTAACCCATTGCTAGACAATAATCTTGGACTTTAGGTAAGCCCGCCTAATGCCAATGAGAAATAATTCTAGTGAGTCACACACTATGTGTTTCCGTTGATGTCGATTAAATTATATTTGAGTTTAATTAATGAAATTGTAACGCCCTGAACATATTTAATTTGTAATAATAATATTTTGATAATTATTATTATTATTTTGGTTTTGTTTAAAAATGGTGCATCCAAAAATAAATACTTGCAGAATAAAAATAAAGACATGTTTTATTGAAACCTTATATTTCCATAAGGCCAAAAGACCCTAACTAACCTAGAATGCCTACTAAGAGACCTATCAGAATCACCGGAAGACCCCCAAACATAAAAAACATACCAAGAAAATAGTGGAATTCCTTCGAGTCTATCACAATGAAAAATAGTATGGAAATAACAATGACTATCGTATTTATCATCAAGGGGATGTAGAGCACCATATTCACTGAATTGGGTTTTGAAGTTTTGAAAACCATAAACAAGTATTTATAAGGCCTTGAAATTAAATATGACTGTTGATGGTCATTGAGATGACCATTGGTTTTTTTTGTAACGGTCATAAAACTTTATAACCGTTAGGAATTTTTAAGTATTTTGATTATTTTAAATATTCTAAGTATTTTAAGTATCTTAATTATTTTAAGTACTTTAGGAAATTTAAGAGTTTTGAATGTTTGAAAGAAAAAATTTAGTTAATAAATGCATGTTTTTAAGTAAATATAAAGTTTTGAAAGAATACCTCCCTATGTATTGAAAGTGTATACTTATTCAGATTTTAATAAAAATGAAATGTAACCAATTATTTTATAAAGAAATATTTATGTTTCACATGTTTTAAAATGTTTTAAATATTTTAAAGTTATATCCTATGTTAAATAATAACATAGTTTTAATTAAGGATATACTTTATTTTAAAAATATTATAACCATGATGTTTATTTTAAAACAAATATAAGTTTTTAAAATCAATGAGGTTATATTTTTAACTTATAATGTTTTAAATAAATACAAACATATGAAAATAATGGCATAAGAAAGAACATATATAAGGAAATTAATATATATATAGGTTCTATTTTTAAAACATTATTATATATAAGTTCTTATGTTTAAAAAAAATAAATTTTTGTTTTTACAAAAGTTAGGTGAGTACCCACCCAACTGAGGGCAGCTTTGAAGGCCTGGTGGGTGTCTCACAAAGAACCCTAAGGCCAGTGAACCCTCGGGTAGTGCATGCATGGTGCATGACGAGTCTCATGCATATGCTATGCATGGTGAGGCCTAAGTGCATGCCTAGACCTGTGTATAGGGCCTGGTCAGGGGCGACCATGGGGTGAGGCCGGTCGTGTACCGGCTTGCGTGTGGGTGGGCCGAGGCCTGTGGGGGTGGGGGTCCCTTGTGTACGGACCCCACGGTGTGTGATCATGTTATTGGCGAATGATAGAGGCACTGAGGTATATAAGGCAGTCTCAAAACTGATTCCGTTTCTATGTGGGACACAATTTTTTTACTGGATCTAATCTAGGTTGTTGAATTGAGTCATGGCTGATTTTAGCCGCTCAACCTATTTAAAACTCGCAGCTTTTCCCATAGCCGTCCAATTGGCCTTGGTTAATCTGGACTGTCCACTTCCCCCTCCCCACACTTCTCCTTTTCTTCTTCTTCTTCCTCGCACCGCACCTGTAGCCACCACCATCTCTCCTTTGGGTTTTCCTCCTCTTTTTTTTTCTTCTTCTCCCATGACCCTCAATCGCTCTCCTCAGACCCAACCCTCAATTTCTACCT
The DNA here is from genome assembly GCA_963277665.1 of Viscum album. Lineage (NCBI taxonomy): Eukaryota > Viridiplantae > Streptophyta > Magnoliopsida > Santalales > Viscaceae > Viscum > Viscum album. Next base: position 1,635,073,441 of record OY728137.1, on the reverse strand, counting down.
GTAATCCCTCTTTTGGTTTTCTCTTTTTTTTTATTTTCTTTGGATTCCCAAATTAGTTTCCACAAACTGTATATATAATAATAATAATAATAATAATAATAATAATAATAATAATAAAATAACTAATTACTTTAGGGTTTATCTTAATTAGGGTGTTAGACCTTATTTTCAGTAGTCAATTTCATTGGTATTTGTTTATATTTTATGTATGAATCATAATGTATAAAATATATACATATACAGATTATATAAACCCTAATTGCACACATAACTCTACCCGATTTCTTCTCTCCAACTTACCAATGTCCACTAATCGACTCAATCTCCTCCTTGAAGACAAAGTTTTATTTCATCTTGTTTTTAATATGAAAAACCCATATATACACTTATGTGTATATACGATTTTATATAACTTCCAAACCAAATCTATTTTAGTTTTTTTAAATGGTGACTGTTAGTGTTCAATTGAGGTTTTGATGCACGTAATGATTATAAGGGATTATTTTTCTTTGTTTCTATATGTGAAACCCTTATTTACAATTTGTGTGTATACAGTTTTGTATATATATATATATACCTATATATGTGTATACGTTTATTTACAAAACAAATCCTGTTATGTTTTTATGATTCTTGAATGAAGGAAATTTGTTTTTAAATGGTGTTCTTAACGCATGTTATACATGTAAGGGTTTACTTTGTTTTGTGTTTAAATAAAATATATGTATATACTTATATAGGTATATATGTACATTTATAAAACAAACCTATTCCGTTTTTATGGTTTTTGAATGCTAAAGATATGTTTTTAAATAATTTCTTTAAATACATGTAAATCATGTAGGGATTCTACTTGTTTTGTTTAATTGGACCATATAAACATATATGTGTATATACGGTTATGTGTATATATACATATTGGTTTTAATTATAATTTGAATTAGGTTTTCATAAAACCTATTTTAGTGATTAAATTATGTTTTTGAAGTGTACAATATTTATAAGGATTTATTAAACCTTGTATTGGTTGTGCAAATCCCATGTATACACTTCGTGTATATATGGTTTTATATAATTTTCAAACCCATATATATATATATATATAAGAACCACAATCACATATATGCATGTCTTAATTTATTTAATAAGTTTTGATGGTATTAACCTGGTGATGATTTTATACAATACACATGATGCAATTTTATATTGGACAATAATAACAAAACCTTGTTTTGTTATTGTGTACCTAAAAATTATAAAAGAAGACATCACCTTGTTAGTACAATTGACTTTACATGCATGCTTTCCCAATTTATAAATTTTAGGATAGAAGGTTGGAAAAATATTTTAATTGTATATAAATATATATACATGCATAAACACATGTGTTTAATTATTTTCTTATGCATGAATACTTCACATGAAATAATTGTTTTACATCCATACTTTGTATTTCAACTGGTGATAAATTTGCCACAATAAATGCTTTTAATTATTTAAGTTTATGTTTTAATCTACTTGACACTTCAATTAACAATGTATGGTTTAAACAAGAATAACAAGTATCACAAATTCAAAAAAAACATGTAAATTGTTGTATAAAAAAGGTTCACATTCACGTGAAAAGGGTTTGAATGCAAGATTTATTATTTTATGCGACAAACCATTATTTTACGTGCACTAGTTATTATCCCATGTACAAAAGCATGTCATTTTGTCCATGTATATCACTGTTAAATTTGATGCAACCACAACCTAAAACCGACAAACCTAGCCATTTTTATTACATAATTCACTTCATTTATGAATATTTATATAATTAATACAAGAATGAAATTTATCTCTCTTGATAACTCATGGATTAATAATTTAAATATCCAATGTGGTATGGGACACTTTGAATATAAGACCATACTAGAGATATGAGGAATGTATTGGACTTATATGATATGATGGGTGCACCCAGATAGCGCTCCAATGTATTGAGTAAAGTTGAGTCTCATGAGACAAATTATGTTGGATTTTTACCCGTATGGTCTTGGCATGAGGCCTTGAAAAAATGATTATGTACGATCTTGGCGTAAGGCCTTGACAAAGAGATTATGAATTTTGGAATTATACATTCCCTCATTATATATTAGTATATGACCAATCAAGTGATCATTCAACTAGTATAATATCCCTTGGTTAAGAATCTTTTACTTATGATAATGGTTATGAATTCATATGGCATAATGAAGTATGTACTTGGCAAGTTTTATAAGAAAAGTGTAGCATCTATTATCTGAATTTTAAAACTGATGTTGATATTACATATGTCATTTCATGAATTGCATTTTAAGTGTTAAGTGAATCATGATAATGTTACTTATGCAATTCCAAGAAAGTGTTAATTCATGTGCTATTTGTACTTTCAACCTTGCATATCAAATTTAAATTAGTTTGATCAATTTTTTGATTATGTAGCATTCCATATATTTTTGAACATGTATGTGCACTCCGATATGTGTTTTACCTGTAGATTTTAAGTAAATATATAAATTATTGTGTAAGATATTTTCCTGAAAATGTCTTCATGTAACCTTTGAAAAATGTTGACGTTCTTCAAGAAGTGTTTTTTTCCTTTTAAGAAAATATTTTGTAATTTTTTGAAAGGTTGTTTGTTTTAAAAAGGAATTTCATTAATTTTTTTTTAAAACCCCTTAGTGAGCATTTTAAATGATCACCCTACGTTTTCAATTTATTTTTACAGGGTTAGTAGATTTCTCAAGATTTGATTAATCCTATGTGATGGACACAATATGAAGTTTATCTTTGTCAAGTTATTTTGGAGAAATGTATCATTTGTATCTGGTTTTCCAGAACCTAAATCGAAAAGATTCTCTATGATGGAATGAGATGCGTAATTTTTATTTTCATGTTTTTATAAAATAAATTACACACCATGTTTTAGGCACCAACTCTGAGCTTCTAGGGTCGAGGTTACCACAGTTGGTATGAGGGGATCGATTTAGAAAACTCTAGAAAATTATAAAAAGACTAAAAATTTATTTATGCCTTGCTAAGTATAATTCTTTCTTAAAATTTTCATATGGTAGGTGAAGGTTTACCAATAAACCTTTTGTATCTCCCTACTGAATTACTAGAGAAAATAATTGCCAAGTCTTGTCTAGAAGGATATAAGCCCTTTTAAAATCTTCATTTGACATGAAAAAATCTCTACCACATATCTAACTCTCCTTGTATACTACATCTCCATCGAGGATCTAGATTTGATTATTTCCTCATGATGCATGCCCAATTTTCATCCTATGCACATAGGGGGAAATACTTTGAGGGTATTTTTAAATGTTTTACTCTATCCAAAGGCTTTTTATCCCTAGATGATTTCCAAGAATTCGTAAGAGCGGGTGACCTCCGCACAACATATCTATGTTAGATCTTGTCCTATGGTCATTTTGGTCAAGTAAGTGAATTTTAAATTCTTGAGGTCGAGTCCTTTCGTTCGTTGTATAGACATCAAGCCCATGCTGATGTCTCCTAGCTTCATCCCATAGGTCATATAACAATTAAACAATCAATACAGGCAATTCAGGGTCTCGCTCAAAATACCCAAAAAACGTGCCATAGGCCGTGCTAACCAAAGTATATGAAAACAAAAAAGAAGGTATGCACCACCTACCTGAGACTTGTAGATGTAGGCACATCCTATATCGATCTCCAATTCGAAGCTGATCTTCGTAGATCTACTTTTCTGTCAAATCCCAGCAATTCCACTCGGGTGGAAACCGCGATGCATGAGACAAAGAATCAAGAACGGAACAGGGTGCGTGGGGTTAGCCTTGCTGTTGAGATCCCATATCCACCGATGGATCGAAGAACGGATGACAGATGATGATTCTAGGGTTAGGTAAGTTCTTCAGGTTTTTTGAAGGGAGAGGTTCCGAAGTTGGGGAAGAAGAAGATGTTTTATGAAATAAGATGTGGTGACCATTCACTTAAGTGAATAAAAAAAGTACACGACGTGCATTCAAGAACTAAACATCGTGTAGTGGCCTTTTCCATACTCTGACTTAAGCAAGGTAGCCACACGGCTTGGATGCTCCACAAGGCTTGACACACGACTTGAACCCATTCGGTACACAGAAAGAAGAATACACGACGTGTTGAGGAGCACTACACGCCGTGTAGTAGGAAATTTCTATACGGTCATCAAAAGGAATGTACTTGGCGAGCACACGACTGGTACTCACCTAACCCATACACGACATGTACTTTAAAGTACACGATGTATAGTTTGGAAATTTCCAGAACTTCCTAGATTTTCCAAGTTTTCTCAGCAACAAGTCAAAAAAATTCAAACAAGGTTGGGATTTTGGCCCGTTATAAAAACCTAGGTTCTTACAATCTCTCCACCTTAATATAGATCATCCTCAAGCTATCAAACGAAACCTGGAGATGGCACCGAACATGCCACCCTGAACAACGTAACACGAACTCCTCAGTCTCAAAGGTTTTGGGTAATTTCCTCAAGGGACTCCCCACCTTAGGAATTGCCTAACTCAATATCATCCCAACAAAACTCAAAACAAGTAAAGGTTCACTAACCTACTTTCTAAAACCATGGTCCTCTCATGATACATCGTCACTCCTGCGTCTCATTGGTACTCCCGTGTCGTTTCCGACACCCAAACGCCTCCTACACCGCATCGGTGTCTGCCTCTATGAGGTCCGACATCCCATGGATGCTCAAAGTAAAACCTGATGCCATGCACCTCAAGTAACCCGCATCCTTGATGCCCCGATGCCCACAACACCTCAAGTAACCTATATCCTCGATGCCCCAATCCCCACAAAACTTCAAGTAGCCCTCATCCTCGATGCCCCGATGCTACGCATATCATACATATATATATAAATATATCTCTCACCCTAAATGGTTCCAATCCCACTGACCAACATCTAGTCAGTCCACATAAGTCCTGTGCATCACTTGCACTCAAAACAGACATGCCTCTACAGGTCATGCCAAAAGAGAACAAGGAAAATAACGGCCACACCCGTGGTGTACCTCTAACTGTCGTCAGCTCACTAGCCTGCTCAGCCTCTGGCAGCTCCACGGCGTGCACCTGGACTGAAGTACGGCTATCTGATGCCTGACCTCCCTACAATGCTACTCCAGTCACCAACCACTGACCCCTCAGCTGGATCCCGCTATCTCTATCACGTCCCCCACGTACAGCTAAACCTCAAAAACCCTCTCCTGGTACTGAACCTAAACCAACTCTAGATCCCACCGTCTGTCCTGATCCCTGTCTGCCGGCTGTCTGAGAAGGTTGTCTGCAGAACCTCTCCAGATGCCCGACCGGTACACATGCCCGACACTCCTTCGGAGGCCTATCACACTGAGTCTGGACATGCCCTGACTGTCCACACTGAAAGAAAACCACTGAAGAACTACTATTAGGTGGTCTAGCTGAGTCCTTAACCTGATTTTCCTGCTGGAACTCATCCAGCCCTCACTTCTTGTTGTCCAAACCATCACCTGAAACTGTTCCCCGGCCAATCTAAGGCCTATCCCTCTGGTTTCCCTCTTCTATGAGTGCCTGATTCACCGCCTCTGAGAAAGAACCCAGCCTTAAGATATTCACCTGGATCCGAATGGTGTGTCACAATCCATCCTCAAAGCACCTCAACCTTGCCACGCCATCGCTTACCATACCAGGTGAAAAGCGAGACAGCTCAGTAAAAGAAGCTGCATAGTCCATGACAGACATGTCTCCCTACTGAAGACTCAAGAACTTCCAGGCTATCTCGGCCCTCAGTGTCTCTGGGTAAAAGTGCTCAAAGAACCTGTCTTTGAAGTCCTTCCATGCTAGTCCCTCGTGCCTGCGAGCCTACACCTGCACATCCCACCAATGCTTTGTCGGTCCTCTCATCATGTACGTCGCCAGCTTGACTCTCTTCCCTGGAGGCGTCTCGAGCTGCTCGATGATCATCTGCATGCTCTCTATCCAGTTCTCTACCGCCTGTGGACCACCCTCACCCTGAAAAAGAGGCAGGTGCTGCGACTAGAACTCTTGCGTCAGATATGCCATAGATGGCTCTATACCCTGCACGCCTCTGTTGATCCCCTACAAGACACGTACTAGGATAGCTCCGAGATGCTCATCGAGCCATGGTCCGAACGTTTCCATCCCCAACTGCTGTCCTGCATGCACTGGATCCTGAACCTAATCCTTTCCCTGACCCTGTACCTGCAATTCCTGCTCTACCTGTATTGGATCCTGAACCTGATCCTATAACTACGACACTGTATCATCACCCGCCAGCTGCTCCATCGAGACGTATAAGAGGAACCCGCTGAATACCATAAATGGTCAGAAAACTTATATATATATATATATATAAATATATATTCAATGCGAATAAGGAAAGCAGTAAAGAGGCAGCATAAAACAACTACCCTTACTCTCCCCCACCATAATCCATGGCCATAGCATCCTAGCCTCATGGCCTCTTTACCCGCCCTGAACAGAGCCAAGTATCAAAAGTACCTCGGGCCATGTCTGTCCCGATAACCAACGTTACCTCAAACTGAAGACCTAGTCGCCCAATCCTGGTGATCAAAATCACCTCAACCATAATACCTTACTGTCACATGCAATTCTACAAAAGTAATAAGCATGGAATAACACATTGAAATTTAACAGCAATTCTATCAGGAATTTCATCCATTCACATTTAAAAAGAATACAAATCATGACAATTGACATTTTTCACATGGTATTATTACATCACAAAGCATACGTGCAGTTATGAAATTGAAATACCCTAAAATGTGCCTATCAAAAGCAAAGAAAACTAGCCTTGATATACTGGGCCAAGTTCCAATTCTACCTTACCATACCAGGTCAAAGGGTTACACATCACAATCCATAACATCACACACCAAGTGAGCCACCAAGGTGGAAATCATATAAATTGTAATCTGAGCAAAAAGTAAATAGCAATTCCCACCCATGGAAACTTGGTCCATCCCTCATACCTGGGGCTGTAGGCACCCAAGCACAAGCTAGAAACCCAGTTCCAGTAATAACCTATCTCTATTATACCATATCCCAAAGATTAAAACCAGCAGAAATAAAAAGATAAGTCTCAATATCATTAGTATTCAGCAAAACACTGCTACTAAATCCTTGTCAAGAACTCCTCTGATACCACTTTGTAACGACTCGGGCCCGAACAGCCACCCGAACAATGCTAAATGGGTCGGGTGTTACTACCTTAGGTGCAACTCCCTGAATGACAAAGGCTGCCGACTAGAAGTGAGGGTCTTATAGGTATAATGGGGAGGCTATACCATCTTAGATGATAATAAGGGTACTAGTCCGAGTATAATAATAAAGATGCAGCAGAATAAACGACTAAGCAGACTCGAACCAGACCCGCAGAGCGGAAACACATTCAATATCGATGAACAGTGGAAGCAATAAATATAACAACAACAGTGGAAAGTAAACAAAACAACATGCTGATCACTTGTAAATACTACTGAATAAAAAACATGCATCCAAAGTAGGTCATACATATCCATATATATAAAGGGTTCCACTAGCTAACCAACTGTAGCTACATAACAAACATGCTGATGTAGGAAACAAAACAAAACAAAATTAACTTCAGTTAAGAAAGACCTCAAGGTCCATACCATCTCCATGTAATAGCTAACGCAGTCCATCTCCTGAAGCTGACCACTTTCCTGCACGTAAATCCATAAAGTATACACGTGTCCCGAAGGGCCCGTGCAGGGTGTGAGACGAATCTCAGTAGGATACCACCCGATGGTGCGTACCTAATATAAGTGTTTAAGCATGCATTCATTTACAAATAAAGCAATAAATAACACATTTCACAAATAAACACAGACTCCATTAGTGCTCAGTAGCCACCATGGAGTGTCACCTACTTCAACCAATGCCGGAATCTCTGTCATGTAACCCGGCACCATGTGCCCCCTGACACCGTGTGTCTCAAGTACCAACATCCCGAAGGCACGCCCAATAGTAGTAACCTGGAGAAACAATGATGTTTGTCCTCAAATAGGTAACCAGAGGGACAACGATGTCTGCTCTCAAATAATGTAACTGGTGGGAAAACGATGTCTGCCCTCAAATAAAGTACCTGGAGGGACAACGATGTCTGCCCTCAAATAACAGCGAGCCTCTACCCCCAACTTGATAACCTAAATGCTATCCCCTGAAGGCTCCTCACCTTCTATGTGGCTTCCTACGACAAACAATCCGAAACCAATAGTATCTAAATCGTAACTAACGTGGGCCTCTACCCACACAAGTGGTCAGAACCACCCCATCACGGAGTATCTCTGTGTGCACACTACTCAAAGTTCTCAGTGAGTGGTAATCACCAAATAATACCCAAGCCAAAACACCTCTGAAACCTCGTGTCCCTACGACCATGCTGCTCAAGTCCGACGACCTCGCCATCCAAGTGTTCCGGGCCTTGCCCAACCTGACAGTCACCTTGCCTCAAGCCAACGTCCATGACGCCCAAACCCGTGGTCGGAACCACCCAATGTAACCCGGTCCAAGCCCAACCTGTGATCGACATCACTCAATAATATCTGGGCTATGTCCAACATAACCAAAAAGGGTTCCAACATATGCAATTCAGTAATTACATAAATAACACATGTAAACAAAAACACATAAATAGGAAAGACAATCTAAACAGTTGAATTGCACTAGTCCAACGGTTATCAACAACAGAACGAAGGTCTTGAATGCCTCTAACAATTCATATCCAGGTTTAATAACTAAACTCAACAGTTTAACAACACGATTCAATTAATACCATTTTGGCACTCCCTGACCAAAATGCCTCGATGAACAACAACCACTCGCCCGACCCCGCTCAAGTAAAAGAGGTTAAAGGCATACCCAAAGGCATCCCATAGGTTATATAACAATTAAACAAGCAATACAGGCAATGCATGGTCTTGCTCAAAATACCCCAAAAACACGCCATAGGCCGCGCTACCCAAAGTCTACAAAAACACAAAAGGAGGTATGCACCACCTACTTAAGAATCGTAGATGTAGGCACGTCCAATATCGAGCTCCAATTCGAATCCAATATTTTTAGATCTACTTTTCTATAAAATCCCAATAATTCTACTCGGGTGGAAACTGCGACGCGTGAGGCAAAGAATCAAGAACGGAACAGGGTGCGTGGGGTTAGCCTTGCTGTTGCGATCCCACAGCCACCGACGGATCGAAGAATGAATTAAGGATGATGATTCTAGGACTAGGTAAGTTCTTCAAGTTTTCAGAATAGAGAGGTTCTAAAGTTGGGGAAGAAGAAGATATTTTATGAAATAAGACGTGATGACCTTTCACTTAAGCAAATAAAAAAAAGTACATGGTGTGTATTCAAGAACTACACGCCGCGTAGTGGCCTTTTCCATACTCTGACTTAAGCGGGGTATCTACATGGCTTAGATGCTCCACACGACTTGAAACACAGCTTGAACCTAGCCGGTACACATAAATAAGAATACACGACATGTTGAGAAGCACTACACGTCATGTAGTAAGAAATTTCTATACGGTCATCACACGAAATGTACTCGGCGAGCACACGACAGGTACTCGCCTAACCCATACACGACGTGTTCTTTAAAGTACATGGCGTGTAGTCTGGAAATTTCCAGAACTTTCCAGATTTTCCCAGTTTTCTCAGGAACAAGTCAAAAAAATTCAAACAGGGTTGGGATTTTCCACACTTCTCCCTTTCTTTTTCTTCTTCCTCGTGCCGCACCTATAGCCATCGCCATCTCTCCTTTGAGTTTTTCTCCTCCTATTTTCTTCTTCTTATTCTTCCATGACCCTCCATCGCTCTCCCCGGACCTAGCCCTCAATTTCTACCTATAATCCCTCTTTTGGTCTTCTTTTTTTTTAAATTTTCTTTGGCTTCCCATATAAGTTTCCACAAGCTTTATATATATATATATATATATATATATAATAAAATCACTTATTAGTTTAGGTTTTACCATAATTAGGGTGGTAGTGATGTTATTAATATTTTCATGACTTATTATATACTCCCTTTACTGATTTTATATGAAATGTGCATAATTTGTGTGAAATATTAATGTTTTAATATTAAGTATAATTTTTGAGCATTTTTAGAAGTAGTCCAATTGAGTCATTTTACTGTTTTAATAATAACTATCATTATACTGATCCAAATTTTGTGGTTCTTGTTTTTTAGGATTCTAATTTCAATATGAAACATTTCATTAGAAGGTACCATGGGCCAATTCTTCCATTTGAAGGGTCATATGGTCCTCACAAACAAGACCAAATAATATGTGAAGAAACTGGACTATTCATGAAGATTGATTTATTGGGCTAAATACAGAAGTCAAAATTCCATTATTCTCTACCATAGTTCTGGTGACAATTTAAGGAGTCTTGGATAAAAATTTCAAGCCCCAACTCCAAAAACAAGGGGCCCAACATATGCTTTGAAGTCCAGCCCACCATTCTAGCCGAGAAATAAAATCAGTACAGTATTCATAATATATCTTATGATGTAAGCATCAAATAAAGCTGAGATTTTTCAGTGTGAAAGAAGAGATATAGGAGGCAGACTTTTTTGAATAAATCATTCGGATTTGAAGGCATCTTTCTGTTCCAAAATCCATTCACATTTTGTCCATTGAAAAATCATGGATAGAAATGGACAATTTACCTTTGTTTAATAAAACCGCCATAACTTTGGATCCACTTGTCCAAATGCCTCCAAATTTTGAAGGTAGTCGGCCAACTTTATTATCTGCAACTTTTAAGAAGGAGATATTTGGAGATTTGGCTATCTGAATAACCAAATTGGCGATGCAAGTGGAGGGAAAGATTGGGAATGCAAACAGTTCACTCCTTGGGCTATAAATACTCCCCCCTTCTCTCCTTGAGAGGGGTTGGAATTTCAGAAGAGAGGAGATTATATTGGCATGAACAAAGCCTTTACAAAGGCTTGGTAGGATCTTCTATACTCATGTTTTCACTTGAGAGACCTTTCCTCCTCTCTTTGTTTTCACTTACTTTCGTGTTCTTCATTTTTGTAATCTTTTAAGTCTCTTTGTTTGTAATTCAATTTTAATGAAAGTTTCTTATTTAATTTCTCTTATTCTCATCCACATTCTATAGATTAATATTAATTTTCTTAAAATAGTTCATATATAGTTGAATCCCCTTCCCTTATTTTGGTTCCTCATTCAATTGAAAGTTTGTTTTTAATTATCATCATTGTTCGTGTGTGTGTGTCGACGTACCACTCTTTTATTATCCCTTTCTTTTTCTTATCTTATTAATTTATAATAATAATAATTATAACCAGATTATTAAACACCCAAATGGCTGAGTAAATCTCTCATTGGGGTGATTTATAATTCAGGGATGTTAAGTGATTGAGAGTTTTACTCGATGGGTATTCTTTAAATTAATATTGTGTATGTTAAACTTAATATATCATGGATTAATGATATGTTTTGTTTAACGAGTGATTTCCATGGATTATTGGAACCATAAATACACTACCATAAATAAGTTTTGATTGATATTAGAACCCTAAGTTAAGTTAAGGCTTGGATTAAAGCCTTAACACTTAGGAATTCCAATCAACATCAACTTATGACATGAGTGTTAATTTAATGCAATACAAAGTAAGGCTCAAGGATATCACAAGTTTAACTCCCCAATAATGAACTCACCCCAATAATTATCAATTTGTTAAATAAATTATAGTCAATCAATCATTTCAATTAAGCTCTGCAAACAAACCCCCCTAATCAAAATACAATCAACTAAAAACAAACGATTATTACAAAGTATCATCACCGAAGATTTGACCCGAGTGCTGCTATACACATTAGCAGAGCATCGGAACTTTGACCGGTCGATAGGCGACAATCGGCCGTGCGTTTCAGGTAGACCTGATTTTCAGTAGTCAATTTTGTTGGTCTTTGTCTATATTTTATGTATGAATCATTATGTATAAAATATATACATATAAAACTTATATAAACCCTAATTGCACAAATAACTCTACCCGATTTCTTCTCCCCAACTTACCAACGTCCACTGCTCGACTCAATCTCCTCCTTAAAGACAATTAAGGGTTTATTCATCTTGTTTTTGATATAAAAAACCCATATATACACTTATGTGTATATACAGTTTTATATAACTTCCAAACCAAATCTATTTTAGTTTTTTCAAATTGTGATTTTCAGTGTTTAATTGAGGTTATGATGCACGTAATGCTTATAAGGGATTATTTTGATTTTTTTTTCTATATGTGAAACCCTTATTTACAATTTGTGTGTATATGGTTATGTATATATATATACCTATATATGTGTATATGTTTATTTACAAAACAAATCCTGTTCTGTTTTTATGATTCTTGAATGAAGGACATTTGTTTTTAAATGGCGTTCTTAATGCATGTTATACATGTAAGGGTTTACTTTTTTTGGGTTTAAATAAAATCTATGTATATAATTATATAGGTATATATGTTCATTTATAAAACAAACCTATTCTGTTTTTATGGTTTTCACTTGCTGAAGATATGTTTTTAAGTAATGTTCTTAAATACATGTAAATCATGTATGGATTCTACTTGTTTTGTTTAATTGGACCATATAAACATATATGTGTATACATGGTTATGTGTACATATACATATAAGTTTTAATTATAATTTGAATGAGGTTTTAAAAAAACCTATTTTAGTGATTAAATTATGTTTTTATAGTATAAAATATTTATAAGGATTTATTAAACATTTTATTGGTTGTGCAAATCCCATGTAAAAACTTTGTGTATATATGGTTTTATATAATTTTCAAACCCCTCCCCACACACACCTATATATAATAACCAAAATCACATATATGCATGTCTTAATTTATTTAATAAGTTTTGATGGTATTAACCTGGTGACGATTTTATACAATACACATGATGCAATTTTATATTGGCCAACAATAACAAAACCTTGTTTTGTTATTATGTGCCTAAAAATTCTAAAAGAAGACATCACCTTGTTAATACAATTGAATTTACATGCATGATTTCCCAATTTATAAATTTTAGGATAGAAGGTTGGAAAAATATTTTGATTACATATAAATATATACACATGCATAAGTACATGTGTTTAATTATTTTCTTATGCATGAATACTTCACATGAAATAATTGTTTTACATACATAATTTGTATTTCAATTTGTGATGAATTTGCCACAATTAATGATTTTAATTATTTAAGTTTATGTTTTAATCTATTTGACTCTTAAATTAATAGTGTATGGTTTAAACAAGAATAAAAAGTATCAAAAATTAAAAAAAAACATGTAAATTGTTGTATGAAAAAGGTTCACATTCACGTGTTAAGGGTTTGAATGAAAGAGTTATTATTTTATGTGACAATACATTATTTTACGTGCACTAGTTATTATCACTTGTGAAAAATCATGTGATTTTTCCATGCATATCACTGTTAAATTTGATGTATCCATAACCTAAAACTAACAAACCTAGCAATTTTTTTATTAAATAATTCACTTCATTTATGAATATGTATATAATTAATGCAAGAATGAAATTTATCTCTCTTGATAACTCATGGATTAATAATTTAAATATTCAATTTGGTATGGGATACTTTGAATATAAGACCATACTAGACATATGAGGAATGTATTGGACTTATATGATATGATTGGTGCACCCAGATAGTGCTTTAATGCATTGGGTAAATTTGAGTCTCATGAGAAAAATTATGTTAGGTTTTAACCCTTATGGTATTGGCAAAAAGGCCTTGATAGAATGATTATGTACGGTGTTGGCGTAAGGCCTTGACTAAGAGATTATGAAGTTTGGAATTATATATTCCCTCATTATGTATCAGTATATGACCAATCAAGTGATTATTCAACTAGTAGAACATCCCTTGGTTAAGAATATTTTACTTATGATAATCGTGATGAATTCATATGTCATAATAAAGTATGTACTTGGTGAGTTTTATAATGAAAGTGTAGCATCTATTATCAGAATTTTGAAACTGATGTTGATATTACATATTTCATTTCATGAATTTCATTTTAAGTATTAAGTGAATCATTATATTGTTACTTATGCAATTCTAAGCAAGTGTTAATTCATGTGCTAATTTGTACCTGCAACCTTGCATATCACCTTTAAATTAGTTTGATCAATTTTTGGATTATGCAGCATTCCATACATTTTTGAACATGTATGCACACTCTGATATGTGTTTTACCTGTATCTTTTAAGTAAATATATAAATTCTTATGTAAGATATTTTCCTAAAAATGTCTTCAAGTAACCTTTGAAAAATGTTGACGTGCTTCAATAAGTGTCATTTTCCTTTTAAGAAAATGTTTTGTAATTATTTCAAAGGTTGTTTGTTTTAAAAATAAATTTCATTAATTTGTTTTTTAAAACCCCTTACTGAGCATTTTAAAGGATCACCCTATGTTTTTAATTTATTTTTACAGGGTTATCAGATTTTTCAAGGTTTGAGTACTTCTATGTGATGACCACAATATGAAGTTTATCTTTATTAAGTTCTTTTTAATAAATGTATCAGTTGTATCTGGTTTTCCAAAACCTAAACTGAAAAGATTCTCTGTGATGGAATGAGAAGTGTAATTTTTATTTTCATGTTTTTATAAAAAAAATTACACACCATGTTTTAGGCACCAACTCCAGGATTCTAGGGCCAGGGTCACCATAGGAATAACTATTATTCTTAAGTTTAAGGAATAATTTTATTCAAGTTATATTGATCGCATAAATTAAATAAATATTTATTCACCAGCTTGTGAATAAAATATTTATTTTATTTATTAAATATTTTAATAAATATTTATTCCCTAGATTGTGAATAAAATATTTATTTATGAATAAAATATTTATTCGGTTGTTCAATAAATGATAGAGGAGTTCTAATGGACCAAAACCAAGTCTGGTGACAAATATTAATTAACAAGATCATTACATAATATTTTTTATTTTACAAATTGGCATGCACCAAAAAATAATAATAATTTTTATTATGTGGAATGAGGTTTATTAAAGTTAATAAATGTTATTTAATATTCTAAATGCAATTAAATAATATTTTAACTTAAATACTAACTCTATAAATATATGTTTATGTCTATTGTGTAGAGCATCCAAAATTGAGAATAGAGAATTGTTGCGCATAATGAATTATCTATCAACTCCTCCTATCTACCTCTAAAGAATGAGAAGTGAAAGAGATATTTCTTTAATACCAAAGAATGAGCTATCATGAACGAATAATGTAAGACATTCAACTCATTGTGCTAGTACCTAGAGATCGAGTGCTGTTTCTTGGAGATCATAGGAGCATGTGTGGATCACCGCTAGAGGGATTCTATCCTTAAATCCTTACAGCTCAACAAAGGTAATATTAAAGGGTCTTTTTGGACAATCAATATTCACCAACGAAGAAATTTCCTAAGACCAGGTATTTATTTCTTCAAATATTAAATAAATAAATTATAAATTTTATGTCAAAGATCCCCGCTCTTGGTTTCAGGCAATGATTATTAAAAGAAATTTTAATATATCGCCAACCACCACACGTTTTCATTGTGCCTAGAACCATCAAGTGGTATTAGAGAAACCAAATTTAAATTTATAATTATTAGTTGATTGTTGATCTGTGCACACTTTTGGTTATATTTACATTTCATCTTATTTTCTCTTTAATCCAATTTGAATCAATATGTTATGGCATGTTAATTCATGTTCATTCAGTGTTTCATTTTCTTAAAGGTTTAATAAAAAATGAAGAACGACCGAAGTTTCCATCATAAAGTGCCAAATCATTGGCTGGTAAAACTGGGTTACACAGTGTGAAATTGGAGCAAACACAGGATACCCATGCGCATTATATCTAGATGTGCCAAGAAATTAATTACACGTGGTGATTTTATTGCACATTGCATGTTGACCGAGCCAACCTGGTACATGAAAATCTGATACATAGTGTGTAACTAGCATGTACACACTATATAGTCCATATGAGTCAACACACTAAATCCCCATGTCTATGACTTCGATATACGACAACTGAGGTACATGACGTGTAGCTGCATGTACACGCTGTGTAGTCTCCCATTAATGGAAAAAATAAAATAAAATTACATTAAAATTGAAATTTCAACATTAAATTCTTATTTTATTAATTGGCACACTATTGTGTGGCTGAAAATTTAATAATGATTTTGAAGAATTTTAAATGCTCAATTAATTTATTGTAATTAATATGTCATTACTGGTTCTGCCATTTATTTTTTATAAATTCCATTAATTATGGGTATCTCCAAATAAGATCATATCATCATTAAGATGAAAGAGAATTAATTAATTAATTAATTCAAGTGTGTTTATCTTAATTAATAAAATAACTAATAAAGAAATGAATGCGAGCCATTTACTTTTTCTTATTCATTGCATGTATGATCTTTCATGATCTTGACCAAGACCTGTGTATGTGTTGAATGTTTTAATTTAATTTATTGTATAAGTTTGAAATTATTTAATATTAAATTAAATGATGTCATGTGACTCATCCCTCCCTCCATTATTATGTAGGACCTGCATGTACAAATATATTTATGCAATTCCCTTTAACCAATCCTTTGTTCTCCTCACCTGCGTGAGAGTAATAAATATTTGTAATTAATGAAGCATCCCAAGTCGCATAGAGGTGGTTCAAGATGTAACCATATTGATGCCATCCTAGGTGATACATAGGTGGATAGATGGAATGCTATAACTCATGCCAAGACCAGCAATAGAAGTTATTTCCCCTTGGTCAAAGGTTGATTTAATATCTACTCATTAAATATACTGTTAGATAAATCTCATAAATGATTAATTTAATTAATTAATTATTTTTGCCTATGTAATTATTTATTTTATGGATGCAAGGTCATGATCACATAAATAAATGAATTAATTTGCAAAGACAGAAATTAAATAAATGTGTTATGTGTAAATGTTTTATCCAACATGGTTAATTAATTAAGAAACATCCACTTAATATTAACAAGATGTGTAAAGGATAAAATAAGATAAAATTTATGCATAATAAATTAAAATACATTAATTAAATATTAAGTTAGACTAAGCCTTCCATTACTTGATTGGAAATAAAACCATAGAACTAAGTATAGCACATGACCAAAGTCACACTTACTTTTATCGGGGATTTCTCATGAGAGTTTTTGGTTGACTTAACTGAAATTTTACTGAGTTTAATGACCAAATTTTGTTCAATAAAAATTTGGAATCAAGTGTTAAGGAAATCCAAGTTAGGATTTTAGGATAGGGGAATCCACTCAACGAATCAAGGAGCTACAAGTCCCTAGTTGGCAATACCTCCTATCTAATTACCTTATTATGGTTTTCATGGACAAAGTCTAGATAATTAATAAAAGTAATGGGGATACTTACCAATATAATGTTAAAGAAACTATACATTTTGAGTTTAATGGTGAGGTCTATCTAGACTTGATAAAATAGTGAAAGATTTTATAAAAAAACATTTAATTTATTATATATTTATTATTTTTCAATCAAGCATTTTACTAATAATATGATCTTTTTAATTGTAGAATAAAATGAAAAATTCATCATCCATACTATACCTATGATCAATATTGGATAAAGATAAAATACTAATTGGAAGTAACTTCTAGGAGTGGTTTAGACACCCTCAGGTTGTGCTATTCCATGAACAAAAATCTTATGTGTTAGAATCCTCAATGCCCGATCCACCTGCTAAAGAGTCAACTGATGAAGAGTTACTTGTCTATGAAAAACATTTGAGTGACACAATCGATGTTCAATGTTTGATGCTTTCATAAATTTCTAGTGAACTAATGAAGTCTCATGAAAACATGGATGCATATAACATGCTTGAGCACCTCTGTGGTCTTTACCAGGAGAGAGCTAGACATGAATGGTATGATATTTCCAAGGCGCTCTTTTAGAGAAAGCTTCGAGAGGGTTCCCCATCAAGGCCTCATGTATTAAAGATCATTTTCTACATTGAGTGCTTAAAGGTTCTAGGGTTTAAACTCCCCAAAGAACTAGGAACTGACCTCATTCTGGAATCACTCCCTCAGAGATTCTCTGGCTTTGTTGTGAATTTTAATATGAACAACATTGAGATGTCTTTTCCAGATCTTCTTACTCTTCTTCACCAAGTAGGTAAAGATATAAAGCATGAAAAACCTTATATCCTTATGGCGAACAAACAAAAAGGGAAAGTGAAGATATTTAAGCCCAAAGATTATTTACGCCCTTCCAAGAAGAGGAAGATCAAGGGAAAAAAGGGAATAATATGCTATCTATTTCACATGTGGAAAGAAGGGCCACTGGAATAAAAACTACACCCATCCAAAGAATCAAGGGGAATCTTTAGGTGTGTTTGTTATTGAGTGAAATTTATCTATTTCTACAAATTAGGTATTAGATACAACTTGTGGTTCTCACATATGTATTCAAATATATAAACCAAGTAGATTTAGAAATATTGACCGAGGAGAGGTAGATCTTTGAGTATCCAATAAAGATAAACTTGCTACTATAACTATCAGGGACAACCACCTCATGTTGCCAACCAGAATTATCTTGGTTTTAAAGGTTTTTTATTTTGTACCTTTAGTTACAAAAAACATTATTTTTTGCATCTAGACTTTATATGGATGGATTTATTTTCAAATTTGTGAATAAATATTGCTTATTTTATAAATATATCATTTATTATGGTAAATCAAATTTAAATAATGGTTTTTATGTGTTGGATTACATGAAACAAATAATGGAAATCGATAATGAAGTTACTTTACATGACTCAGAACACACCCAACTTTGGAATCACCGACTAGGCCATGTAAATGAAAATCAATTGACTAAATTACATCAATATGGATATTTAGATTCTTTTGAACTAAAAACACTTGGTGTATGTCATGCATGTTTACAAGGAAAAATGACTATAACTCCATTTAGTAGGATATGTGAAAGGGCTAGAGAGATTGTTTAATTAGTTCATACTGATGTGTGTGGACTATTTCCTATTGAAGAAAGGGTTGGGTACTCATACTTCATAACTTTTACTGACAATTTTAGTAGATATGGATATGTCTAATTAATGAGGTATAAGTCATATTATTTTGAAAAATTAAAGGAATACGATAATGAAGTTGAGAACCATATTGGTAAGAATATTAGGAAACTTTTCTTAGATCATGGTGGATAATATCTTAACCAAGACTTCATTGATTATCTATAAGAGTTTGATATTTTATCTCAACTCACTCCTTCTTATACACCTCGGTGGAATGGTTTAAGTGAAAGGAGTAACCACACCTTGTTGGACATGGTGAGATCAATGAAGAGTCATGTGAGTCTTCCATTATCTTTTTAGGGATACACATTACAAACAACAAAATATGTACTAAATTGAGGGCCAAATAAAGAAAAAAATGGTATACCATATCAATTATGGAATGGAAAGAAACTCATATTTTCTTTATTACATGTGTGGGGTTGAAAAGCATTTTTTAAGGCCTCTTTAGGTAAAAAACTTTCTCCCCAAGTCACAAAGTGTATGTTTATAGGAAATCCCAATGAAATAAAGGGATACTAGATATAAAATCCTTCAGAAAAAGGGCTGTGGTTGATAGACATATCACATTCTTTGAGGAGGATCGTATCTTTAAAAGAGTTAGTTTGAGTGAGATATACTTTGATGAAGTTCAGGGTCAATATACACAAGAGTTGACATAAGAAAAAATTCCACAAAGCCCTGTGGAAGAAGAAATTGTTTGAGAGACAAAATTATTGTGTAGGAGTACTATAGAGGTTATAGAAATAGAACGATATGGTTTTCTAGTAACCAAGTATGGAGACTCATTATTAGTTGATAATAATGACCCTTTAACCTATAAGGAAGTAGTAAGTGGAATAGATGTTGCCAAGTTTCAAGAATCCATGAATTCTAAAATATATTCAATATACCAAAATCAAGTCTGAATTTTGGTAAACTATTCAGTATATGTAAATACCATTGGTTATAAATGGGCATTCAAGAAGAAACTGGATATGGAAGGACAATTTAGTACCTATAAGGCACAACTGGTTGCAAAAGGGTTTAAACAACATCAAGGCATTGACTACAATGAAACCTTTTTACTATTTTTAATGCTTAAATCCATTAGAATTATACTTTACATTGTTGATTTTTATGATTATGAGATTTTTAAAATGAATTTCAAAATATCTTTCCTTAATGGGAACCTTAAGGAAGATTTCTATGTGGCAGAACCTAAAGGGCTTGTGACTCCAAAGGATGCCAAAAAGGTATGGAAGTTGAAATGATCCATTTATGGATTAAAGTAAGCATCTAGGTCATGGAACATTCATTTTTATGAGGATAGAATGGAATTTTCATTCATAAAAAATGAATGTGAGTTGTGTGTCTATAAACGGTTTAGTAGGAGTGCTTCCATTTTCTTAATAACATATATTGATTATAACAACCCTAGTCTTTATTACACACTTAAACATGATTTATTACATAAAATTGAACTTAATACAACCTAGAAGATAAATATTTCTAGTTTCTTTGGGTATTAGAAACATTAAATGACAACTTAAGACATAAAATACAACATCTTTATTGAAAACTTGTTTTACATGACCACAACATTCCTTCGTACTTAGCATTGCATGGGATAACCTGAGGACATACATAAGAAAATGGTGAGCTATAAAGCCTAGTAAGAGAGTAAGAAAGTAATAACATGAAGAATAAAATACATGTTAGGCAATAGACATATCAATGGAGCATAAGAGAAACATGAACATAAAGGCACGATATAGAATGATCATCATAACATGGAAATGTGGCAATAACTTAAAACACTGCATCATAAACATAAAGGAATCAGGTAACCCCTATCCCAACATGGTGGACAAATTTACTAAAAGGAATTAGGTAAACCCCTATCCTAACATGACGTATCATGATACTAAACATTACCCAATGCATTAGATCTCTATCAGGGTGCACCCTTCATGAAATTTTTAATCTCATGCTTAAGTGTGCCACATAGATCATATAAGATGGATTCATTCAACATAATCATTTATTCCATGACAAAGGAATGTGGAATAAATACATAAAATTATATAATCAATAAGTATATGCGCATAAAGGTGAATACCCCTGATAGAGAAATGGGCATGGTATTCACTACACAATGATTTTGGTATGGAAAATCGCAGTGCAATTTCGACAGCCTAATGACGTGACATAAGTATTCATAAAAATGGATGATGAGAGATAAATGGGTCTCTCATCATATATACATGAAATTTAAAGTAAGGGGGTCATATAAATACATTTAACAACATAAGGAATTTGGAAATAGAAGGCGTAACATAATAATAAAACTTGAATAAATAGGAGAAATGAAATAACTCTTACGAAATTTTGGTATGGTAATGGGTGTACATGGGAGAGATTAATGAGAGAGAAAAAGGTATCCCATCATAAAAAAATAATAAGGGTAGTATGGGGGAGGTTTTAAAACATACCTCATCATTTGTAATTGAAAACTAAAAGGGTATAACAATATAAGGAAACTTGGACAAAAATGAGAAAGGAAGGAACCCTTACTTGGATGTGTGATCCCAAAGGCTTGGGAGAGGTTTCTTGGGAGCTTGGGGGTGACTTAGGAGGACTATAGGGAGTGTAAATCAGAGTGAGGATGATATTTAAGAAGTTTTAATGAATAGGAATGGGTACCTGGGTGGGTTTATATAGGTAAGGAGAGATAATTCTTTATTATTTAGGTTTTGGAAACTACACACTAAAATATTCAAAACCACAAACCAACCCATGGTTTTTATCTAAGTGTAGTGGAAAATATTATTTTATTAGGAAAATGGCTGAATATTTTAAAACATTTCCTTTGATTATGTGGAGGTGAGTCTCACTCTCAAGGAAATGAATTTATAATCATAAAATATATTATACATTTTGGACGATTCACTAAGGCATTATAAAATAAGTAAAATAAATATAAAATCACATTATTTTAATTTTAAAACATATATTTGGTCAAATATACCTTTTATGGTATTTATTACATCACTATCTGGTCATTATGATGTCATAAAACACACTATATATTTATATATTATTTAATTTTTACCCAAAAATTCGACTATCTCAGAAAATTATGAAAAATTAACCATTGAATAATTTCAATGTCATAATCTCAAAAATAATATTCATTTTATCTAAATAATTTTCTAAATATGTGAATTTTTACTTTTAAAATGAGAACCAATATTTATTGAAAATTGACGGGTTTTGACAAAAACGGTTTTTAAACCTTAATAAAAATTACATTTGACTTCATAAAAATTATACACTCATTTATTATTAATAAAAGCAATTTGATAATAATTTTTTATTAAAATATTAATTATTTCAAAATTTCATTAATTCCTTAAAATAAATTCTTTAAATTTGAACTTTTTTGTTTTATCGTATAAAAATATAAATCTTATCAAACTAATTACCTAATCATTTAGAGATAAGAAACTGATATAATCATCATTTATAAGAATTGTTTTTATAATATTATTAATAAAAACAATAGTTTAATATAATAATGTATACATTTCTCAAAACTACAATTTTTACCTGAAAAATCAATTAATCAAATTCATCATTTTTTAAGAAAGACTATTCCCATAAAGGAATTGATGGAATAAAACTTTTATTTATAAAAATGGATTGCATAATAATTAACTAATACCTTATCATATAACCCCTTATAAAACCTTCATAATACCTAAGGGCATGGTGTGCGATGGTAACAAACTCTTGGGGCGGCTTGGATAACATCGCCCGAGTGGTAATCTCTATTAACTTGAAATTCACTTGTAGGCAATTACATTTAAGCTTAATGTGTTAAATGTTGACTTGGGATTGGTCAAGAACGAAGCCCAGTGATGCTACCTCCTTTCCGAGCTCTGACAAATGAGCTTTGTATGGCCCGAGTCTAATGGATGAGGCCATCCACTCCTTTTTCTGTGTCAAAAGGATTTTTTAAAACCTTATATTTATATTAGTTGTGTGATCACTATTCAATGGATATATTATCAATAGTAATGATACTAAATAGTCATTTAAACCCAATAATAATAAAAAAAAGAGTTCATGTGTTATATATATCCATGATACATTTAATTGAATGAAATGAAATTTTATTCATAAATGATCGGGTCATTACAACCTTCCCCCTTAAGAAATTTCTCCCTTGAAATTTCCTTTTCCCACACTGAAACTGATGAGGGAAACTATGCTTCATCACTTCCTCCGGTTACCATGTTGCTTATTCAAACTTGTGGTTTTTTCACAACACTTTGATAAGGGCCATTGTCTTATTTATTAGAACCTTTTCCCTACGATCTAAGATCTTCACCGGCTTCTCCTCATAGGAAAGGTCATTCTCTAATGGTGCCAACTCTGGATTGAGTAAATGAGATGGGCTAGATATTTACTTCTTCAAGAGTGGTACATGGAATAAATCATGTACTTAAGACATGTTTGGTGAGAGTGCTAGTCAATAGGCCACTACTCTAATGTGATCAAGGATCTCAAAAGGGCCGATGTACCTCAGACTAAGCTTTCCCTTCCTTCCCAAATATCATTACTCTCTTCCATAGAGTTATGCGGAGGAAAAACATATCTCAAACATTAAACTCTAGGTCTCATAGATGGTTGTCAGCATAACTCTTTTGTCGACTCTGAGAAGCTTTGATGTGCGGATGGATGGTCTTAACCTTCTCCACCATTTCTTCAACCATTTCTAGACCTAGAAGTTTTTTCCTCAACTTCATCCCAACATGCCAGTGTTCTGCACCTCTTCCCATAAAGGGCTTTATAAGGATCCATTTGGATGCTTGAGTGGAAACTATTGTTGTAAGAGAACTCAACCAGAGGAAGATTTTGATCCCACCCTACTTTAAAGTCCATTGATCATGCTCTCAACATTTAATCAATTATTTGGATATTCTTATCAGATTGAACATCAGTTTGAGGATGATAAGATGTACTGAAGTTCAACCCACTATTCAGAGCATGTTGGAGACTCTTCCAGAACTTAGAGGTGAATCTTGGATCTTGATTGAATAAAATCGATAGTGGTACACCATGTAGCCTTACAACTTCTCTAAGGTATATCCTTACCATTTGATCCAATGATAAATCCTCTCTAATTACAATGAAGTGTGCAGTCTTTGTAAGACAATCCACAACAACCCAGATAGCATTGTTTCCTTTGGATGTCTTCAGAAGTTCGGCGACAAAGTCCATAATGATATTTTCTCATTTACATGTTGGTATGGGTAATGGTTGCATCACCCCATTTGACTTCTTCCTCTTACTCTTCACTTACTAACATACCATACACTTTGATGTATACTCAGCAATCTCCTTCTTCATGTTATACCACCAAAAATGCTCTCAGAGATCTTGATACATCTTTTTGTTTCCTGAGTGAATGTAGAAATTTTAACTATACGCATCATCCAAAAGTTCTTTCTTTAACTCTGGATTTGATGGAACACATAGTCTTGACCCAAATCTCCCATTTCTTATTCATTAACATTGAAATATGAGGATTTCCCTTTTTTTATAGTTTCCACTTTCTTTTGAATTCCCACATCATCTTTTTAGCATCCTTTAACCTTTCCAAAAGAGATAGTTGAGCAATCATTTGTGAAAGGATTGATGATGCCCCATTCTTTATGATTCCCATGTCCATCTTCATAAAATCTAAGAAGATTTTATCCTTTTAAATTATCATCAATGATAGAATCTCTAGGTCCTTTATACTTAGAGAATCCACCACCTTGTTCACTTTCCAGGGTAGTAATGGATTGAGTAGTCGTAATCCTTGATGATCTCTAACCATCTTCATTGGCACAAGTTCAACTCTTTCTGTGTGAATATATATTTGAGACTTTTGTGATCCGTATATATTTCACACTTTTCCATAAAGAGATAATGATGCCATATTTTCAATGCAAAGATCATAACTACCAACTCCAGATCATGCGTGTGATAGTTTTCTCATGAATTTTCAACTGCCTTGAGGCATAGGCGATGACTTTGTCATTCTGCATCAACACATAACCCAAACCCTTCTTCAAAGCATCGTTGAAGATTACAAAAAACTCCCCACTTGTGGGTAGTGTGAGAATAGGGGCAGTGATAAGCCTCTTCTTAAACTCTATAAATCTTTATTCACATTAATCATTCTAAGAAAACTTTACTCCCTTCCGAGTTATCCTGGTAATAGGGTTTGATAATCATGAGAAATCTATCAAAAATCAGTGATAATATTCAGCTAACCCCAACAAGCTAAGGATATCCATCACAGATGTCAGCCTCTAATGTTATTAATATTTTCATAACTTCTTATATACCCCCTTTACTGATTTTATATGAAATGTTCATAATTTGTGTGAAATATTAATGTTTAAATATTAAATATGATTTTTGAGCACTATTTGAATTCATCCAAATTCAAGTCAGTTTAATATTTGAATTATAACTATCATCCTACTTATCCAAATTTCATAGTTTTTGTTTTTTAAGGTTCATAATTCAATATAAAACATTTAATTAGAAGGTATATTGGACAAATTCTTCCATTTCTAGGGTCATATGATTCACATAAAAAGGCCCAAATAATCTGTGAAGAAACTGGGCCATCCTTGAAGATAGAATTACTGGGCTCACTTCAGAAATTCAAATCTATTAATTCTCCTCCACAATTTGGGGGAAAATGTAAGGAGTATTGGATAAAAATTTCAAGGCCCAAATCCAAGGAAAAGGGGCACAACTGATGGTTTGAAGTCCAGCCCACCATTCTGGATGGGAATTAAAATCCGGCCACTATTCATGACATAGATCATGATGTAATCATCAAATCAATATGATATTTTGTAGTGTGAAATATAAGATATAGGAAGAATAATTTTTTGAATAAATCATTAATATTTGAAATAATCTTCCTATTCAAAAATCCATTCATATTTTGGACATTGAAAAAGCATTGACATAAATGGACAATTTAACATTGTTTAATCAAACCTCCATAACATTGGATCCTTAAGTCCAATGGCCGCCAAATTTTCAGAGTAGATAGAGGAGATATTTATATACAACTTGTAAGAATATTATATCTTGATATTTGGCTTTCTAATTTATTAAAGTGGCGATTCAAGTGGAGGGGTAGTTTTGGAATGAAAACAGCCCACAACATTGGGCTATAAATACACCCCCTCCTCTCCTTACAAGGGGTTGGCATTTTAGAAGATAAGAGAACATATTGGAACAACCAAATATTTTCCAAAGGCTTGGGATGACCTGCTATACTCAAGTTTTCACTTGAGATACCTTTCCACCTCTCTTTGATTTCATTCACTTTTGTACTTTTTTTGCATTTATAATCTCGTAAGTATTGTTTTTGTATTTCTGTTTTAGTGAAAGTTTATTCTTCAGATTATATTTTAATCATCCACCCTCTGTTATTAAATATTAATGATATTAAAATATTTGAAATCAAGTTGAAACCCCCTCCCTTCTTTTGCTTCCTCATTCAATTGAAAGTCTGTTTTTAATTCTCATTACCGTTTGTGTGTGTGTTCGACGCACCACTCTTTTCTTACCCCTTTCTTTTCCTTCTCTTCTTAATTTATCATCATAATCATTATAACCAGATTACTAATCATTTCAATGTCTAAGTAAATATCTCATTGGGGTGAGTTATAATTTAGGGATGTTCAGTTATTGAGATATTTTTCTTGATGAGTATTCTTTGAATTAACATTGTGTATGTTGGACTTAACATGTCATGGATTAATGACATATTTTGTTTAACGTATGGATTACATGGATTATTGGAACCATAAATACACTACCACAATCAATTACTAATTGATATTATAATCCTAGTTAATTTAAGGCTTGGATTAAAGCCTTAACACTTAGGAATTCCAATCAACGTCAACTTGTGGCATGGGTGTTAATTTAATGGAATACAAAGCAAGGTTCAAGGATATCACAAGATTAACTACCTATTTATGAACTCACCCCAATATTTATAAAATTTTTAAATTAAACACCAATCATTAATAACTTCATTTAAGCTCTGCAAAAAACCCCCAATCAAAATACAATCAACTAAAAACAATCGACTATTAAAGAGTATCATCACTGAGGATTCGACCCGAGTGCTGCTATACACATTAGCAGAGCACCAGAATCTTGACTAGTCGATAGACAACAATCATTCGCACTTTCAAATAGTTCCATTTCCGAGGATGGTTCTTTAAATAGTCATTAGTTTCTGGTTATTGTAAAAAAACCAAAAAAAAAAATTTAAAAAAATTGAAAAAAAACACAAAGAAAAACCCGCCTTCTCATAAAAATTATAAACTAAAAAAACAAAAAGAAAAACCTATCTTCCTCTTTCTTCCAATATCTATCTGAATGCCCCATATCCTCCCAAAAAATCCATTAGATTTGTTTTACTCTGAAATTGAGTGAGCTCTTATCCAACTTAGGAGGAACATTAGGGATAATCAAATAATTCAAGAACCAGTCCTTGTCCAACCAATTTAATTAGAAATGGACAATCCTAGGGAACAAAAAATAAAAGAACTTGCTGCCCCTGATATGAATTACCAAACTCTTGGTATTCAATATCTAAACATAGAATCTGACTTCGAACTCAAATCGGGTTTGATTCATCTTCTTCCTCATTTCTACAGGCTAGCTGGTGAGGATCCTCATCTCCACCTTAAAGAGTTTCAAGTGGTGTGTTCTACCATGAAGCCTCAAGGGATTTCTGAGGAACAAATCAAACTCTGAGAATTCCCCTTTTCCTTAGCTGACTCTTCCAAGTCATGGCTTTACTACCTCCCTTCTGGTTCCATAACCACATGGAATGACATGAAGCGACTCTTCTTAGAGAAATTCTTTCCTGCTTCTCGTACTGCTTCTATCCAAAAGGAAATATGTGGTATCCATCAATTCCCAAATGAATCACTCCATGAGTATTGGGAGAGGTTCAAAAATCTTGTTGCAACCTTTCCACATCACCAAATCCTTGACCAAATATTGATCCAATACTTCTATGAGGGGTTAATGGCTATGGAGAGAACCCTCATTGATACCGCAAGTGGCGGTGTTCTTATTGATAAAACTCCTGTAGCTGCAAGAGATCTCATAAGTAACATGGTTGAAAACACACAATAATTCCATACTCTAGCACATTCTCAAGTAAAACAAGACCAATATAGTCAATCGATAGAGACAAACAAGATGACAGAGTGGATGAGTGAACTTATAGGTATTGTGCGACAACTAGCTATGACATCAAAATCCCCAACCTCATATTCTCCAAAATATCTATTACCTAGACCTATCAAGAACTATGGAATTTATAGCTCCCCATATTATCCAACTGACACATTTCCACAAATTCAAGAGGATCAATCCAATTCATCCAGATCAATGGATCTCAATACAGCATATGCTCAGCGGAACCCCAACCCTCAACAATCAGGTCAGTTTGTTAGAAACTTCAACCAACCCCATTCTAAGCCCTTATCTTCTACATATAACCCTAACTTGAGATATGGGAATACCATTTATCACCACCCTCAATACCCTCATCAAAACCCAAACCAATTCTAATATGGTCAAGGTGTTGGTAACTTCCAACAACCTAACCCTTTTGTTCCTAAACCTCAAAGGATCAATCCTCCTCTTCCTCCTCCAGGCTTCCACTATCCTAGTGAGCCTTTCCAATTCCCAAACCAATACAATCGCTTTCCCAAGAACCAAAATCAAGGCAATCCCAATCCGGGACAAGCCTCTTCTTCCAAGAAACCATGGGAAAGTGCATTTGAATATCTTTCCTCCTTCACCCGTTCTAGCATTAAAAATATTGAAACCCAAATTGGTCAACTTGCATCCCACCTAATCCAGAAACAAAAAAAAAAATTCTTCCCAACTCCTAGCTCAACCATTACCCAACCCCAAGGGTAATGTAAGTGAAATTTCACTTAGATTAGGAAAAAAATATCCATACCTCATGATAGATCCTCAAATGAACCGTTGAATGTTGAACTAAAAAATGAAAAGAAAAGGAAACCTGAAAAGGAACCTGAAGCCACTCCTTCACCTCCTTATATCCCTCTAAGGAACCCAATTCCTTTTCCTCAAGTCTTTTCTAATCCAAGGAAATCATTTGAACCTGATTATGAAATTCTTGACATGTTTCGACGTGTTGAAGTGAACATTACACTCTTAGATGACATTAAACAAATTCCTAAGTATGCCAAGTTTCTCAAGGAGTTTTGTACCCATAAGAGGCAACTTAGGACCTTTGAAAATGTTTCTACCCAAGATTCCATACCCATTAGGTGAAAATATCCTGGGATCTTTATGGTTCTATGCCAAATTGGATGTTCCAACTTTGATGATGAACTCATATACCTAGGAGCCTCAATTAATGTCATGCCTAAATCCATCTTCTCCAACCTTGGTCTAGGTCCCTTAAATCCAACGGGTGTTGTCATTCAATTGGCCAATCAAAGCACTGCTAGTCCTAAGGGTATAATCAAGGATTTACTTGTCTATGTGAATGATCTTATCTTCCCAGCTGACTTCTATGTCCTTGACATGGAAGGTGAGAAAACTTCTTTCCAATCTCCTCTGATTCTAGGAATACCTTTCCTTATGACATCTAAAACCAAAATTGATGTCTATTCAGGCATCTTTCCATGGAATTTGGTGACCAAATGGTCAAGTTCAATATTTTTCAATCCATGCGATACCCATCAGAGAATCAATTTGTATTCTCTATCCATGCTTCCAAAAGTATCTCTGAGAGTGTGTTGAATCCAAATCCATCATTTTATTCCTATTATACTAATAGAGGATTTTGTGAATATTGTATCCTCATTAACCAAGTCATTAATGGAGAAGTTGATGTTGACATTACAAATGAAAACCCCATTGATCTAAAGGATCTTGAAAACTCTTTGGAATCCCATATCACTTCTGACATCCACTGCTCTAACTTGGATGGTAATGGGGAAAATGAAGAAGAATGTTCATTTTTTGATTCAAATCTAATTATCCAACATTCATCATTTCCTATCCATGATTCTGAAAATTCTGTTATATGTGAGGTGAACCCTGAACCAATGTGTTTATATTGTCCCGATGGTAGTGATGTTTGTGATATTTTTTCTATAATTAATAAAGTGATCAATGGTGAGGTTGAAATTGACCATTCTTTGGAAAACAACATTGATATAAAGGATATTGAAAAATTTATTCAATCTTATGACTCCACTAATCCTCATTACTCTACATCGGTAAGTGATGAAATAAATGAGTAAAAAATAACTGGGATCACATACTATGGTTTTTTGTTATCTGATCCTTACATAAATGAACCATCATAATTGAGACATATTTCTTAATTTCCAAGCATAGAAAATAATCACTTTGTGGATACAATCATTACTCACATTGAAGACCAAAGGGAGGATAGTTATATTCTCTTTCCACCTCCATTTAATTGCAAGCACCACATCAAGGAAGAGTAGAAATTATCTAATGAACAATCAGGCAACCCAGATAAGTTTTTCTGGAAGCACACTAGAGTTGAAAAAATATGATGGCCATCATCAGACTATGGGAAGTCCACTGCACCTATCCTGCTGGAGACAAATAAATGCAGCGCTTCTTGGGAGGCAACCCATGTTTTCTTTTACTTTCATTAAATTTTAATTTATTTTTAGTTTTTCGTTAGATGAATAATGATTTTTATTTTTTAGGTAACATACCACAATTATGGAACCACATTGACTTCCATAAGATCCCCAACTTCTGTAATTGACCCACCACTGGATGGCGATGGCGACCCGCCAAATCCAAACCAGGGGGAACCTCTTTCACTTTAGCTCTTCTTTTCTCTCTCTCTCTCTATATTTCTTCTTCTTCCTCCCTCATTCTCATTTCTTTTACCACTTTCTTCATCACATTTTTTTATTTACTCTTTATCTTTTGTGTGGGTGTTTATTTATAAAAAACTAAAAAAACCTAAAAAACAAAAAAACAAAAAAAAATCATAAAAAAATGAAAAATCAAGATTCATGCTTACTCACCTTCTGATTTTTAAATTTTGTCCAACCATTTTGAGGAGTAAAAATAAATTTTTTTTCATCTAAGTTTTTTTTGTATTTTCATCATGACCTTGGATAAAGAATACTGTTTCAAAACCAAAAAATTTTTAATGCTCAATTTTTTTATTTGGAAAATGATTTTTCCCACCCGTGAGGAACAACATTTGCTTTCATGCCAAGGCCGCATATGGCCATCTTTTCAAAATGTGTTTTTTTCACCCCTATTTGTGAATCTTGAGTTTATGGACCTTAAAGATGAATTTCCTACTTTAGTGTGCATTAATATAATAGAGGCATTTTCTGAACCACATGAGAATTATAATAGCCAAATAGCCTCCCATTAACCATACATTAATTCTTCTTTTGAAATCCCCTTCGAGCCTATGAAAATATTTTCTTTGATAGCCACATTACAAGCCCAATTACTTATCCCACCCAATATCAATACGAATTTTCATTGTATAATTTTTTGAAATTTAAGTGTGGGGGGAATGGATTTCATTTTTGGGTGACCTTTTATTGATTTTCAATGAGTTATCATATGCTTGAGGGAAATCATCCATTTTAGTGTGGGGGAGAGGTTGTCATTCAGTGAGTTTTAGGGAATGTAATGTACTTTCATTTATGTAATTTCATAAATGTTATTGACAAGTGTTAAAAAAAATGACAATAAGAATGGGTTGTGTCTTGGGTGGGTTAAAAATCACTCTTCCTAAACCTTTGATCTTATTATAACTATTAAAATTAGTGTAGTGAGGAGATTAGTCATGGGTTAGGATATGAGTGTGAGATCTTTTTCAAGTTCAACTTTCGAAAAAAGAAAAAAAAGAAAAGAAAAAAACACTTATGTTATTTAGAGAAGTTTTGTGGTTTGTAAATATTTCATCTTTTCATCCACTTTAAATTTTCTTCCTCTCTTGTGTCTTTCTTCGCACAATCATTCCCTTGTAAAAATTTGTTTTTATTTCCTTCCATGTTTCATTTAAAAAAATTGTGCATTTTTTTACCCATGTAGGTGTTTTACCCCTTTTTTCCTATCTTTTGGATATCATCTTCCTACCGTCCCATAGCCATATAAAACCCCCTAAAAAGACCTCATGATTTTTTAGCACTTTAGGATAGGTATTGGAAGATGAGAGCTCTTTCAAACTCTAATATTTTCACTTTTGGTTGGTGAACGAGTGAAACTCCATAAATTAATTTTATCATCTTGAGAGGAGTAAGTTTTATGTGCCACCATTTTCCATTTCTAAATTTGAGCATGAAAAAATGAATTGTTTTTGGAACATTTTTTCTGTAACAAGTTGTGGTGGAATTCAATATGAATGAGTGAAATTATCTAAACCTCCCCTGATTGGGGAAAACAAAATTTTAATAATTATTGGTGAGTGAAAATGATTTTGTCATGTTTTTATATTTGTTTCACATGAGGACATGCACATGACTAAGTGTGGAGGAGTTGATGTTATTAATATTTTCATAACTTTTTATATACTCCCTTTACTGTTTTATATGAAATGTGCATAATTTGTGTGAAATATTAATGTTTAAATATTAAATATGATTTTTGAGCACTATTTGAATTCATCCAGATTAAAGTAAGTTTACTATTTTAATTATAACTATTATCCTACTTATCCAAATTGAATGGTTTTTATTTTTTAGGCTTTCTAAGTTAATATAAAACATTTCATTAGAAGGGATCTTGGACAAATTCTTCCATTTTGAGGGTCATATGGTTCACACAAAAATGCCCAAATAATCTGTGAAGAAACTGGGCCATCCTTGAAGATAGAATTACTGGGATCACTCCAGAAATCCAAATCTATTAATTCTCTTCCAAAGTTCGGGGGAAAATGTAAGGAGTCTGGGATAACAATTTCAAGGCCTAAATCCATAGACAAGGGGCCCAAATGATGGTTTGAAGTCCAGCCCACCATTCTGGACGAGAATTAAAATCCAGACACTATTAATGACATAGATCATGATGTAATAATCAAATAAAGCTGATATTTTGTAGTGTAAAATAGGAGATATATGTGGCCGATTTTGTTGAATAAATCATTCAGATTTGAAGGCATATTCCTATTCAAAAATCCATTCACATTTTAAACATTGAAAAAGCATGGATAGAAATGGACAGTTTAACATTGTTTAATAAAACCACCATAACATTGGCTCCTTAAGTCCAATGGCCTCCAAATTTTCATATTAGAAATAGGATATATTTATCTACAACTTTTAAGAAGATCATATCTCAATATTCGGCTGTATAATTTATCAAAGTGGCGATGAATGTAGAGGGTCAGTTTTGGAATGCAAACAACCCACAACATTGGGCTATAAATACATCCCCCTCCTCTCCTTGCAAGGGGTTGGTATTTTAGAAGAGAGGAGCACATATTAGCTCGAAAAAATCCTTGAAAAAGGATTTAGAGGAACTTCCATACTCAAGTTTCTACTTGAGATACATTTCCTCCTCTCTTTGATTTCATTCACTTTTGTGCTTTTCTGCATTTGTAATCTCGTAAGTGTTGTTTTTGTAATTTTGTTTTAGTGCAAGTTTCTTCTTCATATTATATTCTAATAATCCACTCTCTATTCTTAAATATTAATGCTCTTAAAATATTTGAAATCAAGTTGAAACCCCTTCCCTTCTTTTGATTCCTCATTCAATTGAAAGTCTGTTTTTAATCCTCATTATCGTTTGTGTGTGTGTTCGACGCACCACTCTTTTATTATCCCTTTATTTTCCTTCTCTTATTAATTTATCATAATAATAATTATAACCAGATTAATAAT
Organism: Viscum album; assembly: GCA_963277665.1. Lineage (NCBI taxonomy): Eukaryota > Viridiplantae > Streptophyta > Magnoliopsida > Santalales > Viscaceae > Viscum > Viscum album. The sequence continues at coordinate 1,635,039,179 of OY728137.1, read as the reverse complement.
CATTTAAATGACTAAGTAAATCTATCTTTGGGGTGAGTTATTATTTAGGTATGTTAAGTGATTGAGATCTTTTTCTCGACGAGTATTCTTTGAATTAACATTGTGTATGTTGGACTTAACATGTCATGGATTAATGACATATTTTGTTTAATGTATGGATTCCATGGATTATTGGCACCATAAATACACTACCAAAATCAAGTACTGATTGATATTATAATCCTAGTTAAGTTAAGGCTTGGATTAAAGCCTTAACACTTAGGAATTCCAATCAATGTCAACTTGTGGCATGGGTGTTAATTTAATACAATACAAAGCAAGGCTTAAGGATATCACAAGCTTAACTACCTATTGATGAACTCACTGCAATATTTATCAAATTGTTAAATTAAACACCAATCATTAATCACTTCATTTAAGCTCTGTAAACAAACCCCCCAATCAAAATACAATCAACTAAAAACAATCAACTATTAAAGAGTATCATCGCTGAGGATTCAACCCGAGTGCTGCTATACACATTAGCAGAGTACCATAACCTTGACTGGTCGATAGGTGACAATCACCCGCACTTTCATCCTCAACCATCCCTCAATTTCTTTTGTTTTTTAAGGATCCACAGATATCCCATTTCATGTGATGATATTCCCCAAGAATGTGACTTCCTTCAACCAGAACTCACACTTGTTGTACTTTTCATAGAGCTTATCCTTTCATAAGGTCTCTAATACAGTACTTAGATACTCCTCATGATCCTACTTGTTTTTGGAGTATATTATGATATAATCTATAAATAATAACAAAAAAATTTCAAGGTAATCTATAAAGACTTTATTCATCAAGTCCATGAATATTGTTGGAGCATTAGTGAGTATGAAAGGCATTACTATGAATTCATAGTGCCCGTAACTTGTATAAAAAGAAGTCTTGGGAATATCCTCCTTCTTCATCCTTGGTAATATCCCGACTACATATCCACCTTGGAGAAGTATTGTGTTCTACATATCTGATCAAACAAGTCATTAATTCATGGAAAATGATACTTGTTTTTTATCGTGATTTTGTTGAGATCATGGTAATCAATGCAAAAGCACATTAACCCATCATTCTTCTTGACGAAGAGGACTAGTGCACCCCATGGTGAAGCACTTGGGTATATAACCCCTTTATCTATAATTTCATGTAGTTGTTTCTTTATCTCCTTAAGCTCCAAAACAACCATTCTATATGTATTCTTGGATATTATCAATTCCCCAGGTATAAGATCAATCGATAATTCAACATCTCTTCTAGGAGGAAGACCAGAAAACTCCTCGGGAAACACATCAGTGAATTCCCTCAAATAGGCATGTCTTTAAGGATTGTTTCTTCCTTAGAATCAATCATCTAAGAAAGATACACGTGATCATAGAGAATTCATATACATGCTTGAGATGTCTGGGATAAAGAAGATTCATCCTCCTCCTTGCACTTGTATAAAATCGGGGGTCGATTCACCATATAGAGAGTGATTTCCATCTTGTGACAATTTATGTTAGATCTATATAGGGAAATCCAATCCATGACAATAATTGCATCAAATTACACCAAGGAAAGTATGATGAGGTTCTTTGGGAAGTTCAATCCACAAATTGTGATAGGGGAGGAGTTATATTCATGGGATGCAATAATTGCCCCATTTTCCATTCTCACTGAAATCTCTACTTCCATGATTTTCATTGGTTTTTGGATTGTTCTACTAAAATTTCAAGATATAAAATAATTATTAGGACCAAAATCAAAAATTACATTCGATATTCTTGAATGAATAACTAGCATACCTGTCACCACTTCATTGTCAAGATTCTCTTTAACGGTAGTGATGGAAAAATATCTCCCTTGTTTCCTTGGAGGTTGTTGGTTGCCTCTGAAAACCCTTGGATTAGGGAACTAGTTTGCAAAGTGCCATGTTTCTTTGTATTTGTATCAATGAACAATGCGTTGAGGATCGAATGGAGCATTCCTTTACTCTATTGCAGTAGAAATTTTTTCTTATCGACAATCGCTGGCTTGGTGCCCTTCCTTTCCAAAATTAAATCATTTCCTCATACCCTTCAGGTAACTTCTAGGGTTCTTCTTTTTGCACCTTTGGAAAGTGGGATGCTGGAATTTCTTAGTACCATTGGATTTATCCATTGGACCACTAGGATTAATGTCCAGTTTTTTCTTCTTATCCATGTGATAACCTTGAGATTCTCCGATCTCCATTTTGACTTTGAGGGCACATAGAACAATCTCCTCATAACTATCAAAGCCACATATCTCTAGGAATTTTTGTAGGCTAGTTTTTATCCCACCAAAGAAGTGATCAACCTTGCATTCAGGGGTAACGACAAAACCAAAGGCATATCGTGAAAGTCTGGTGAAGTTTTCCTCATACACCCCAACAGTTTTATCATCATTTTTATTGAGTTCAAGGAAATCTCTTTCTATCTTAAGATAGAGGGTGCGGGGAAAATATTTATCAAAAAACATTTTCTAGAAATCCTTCCATTCCATCACCTCGATATCTTCCTCAATCTTTGTATTTTTTATCAATGTACACCATTGATCAGCTTCACTCTCCATATGATAATCAGCCATTGAAGGATGGGTAAGATCTTCTCAATAGAGTTGATCCATTGTTCGACATTTGAGGGATTATATGATCCATTGAAAGTAGGATGCCTCTATCTCCTGAGGCTCTCGATTCTGACTTTTTATTTCTTAAGGGGGGGGGGGGGGGAGGGGTTGGGCATTCCTCTTGATTGGGCATCTCATTAGAATTGTCATTACATTGATCTTTACATTGGTTGTTAGCCCGAGTCCTCCTATTACCAGCCATTGGCTAGAATAAAAGGAAAGTTAGGGGTAAGTATTTTAAAATATTAAACACATAAAGGTGAATCTAATGACAGAAATATATAACTTATAAATTACATTTACTTCCTTAACTTATGAATTTCTAGGCTTCAATATAAGTTATCCATGATCTATTTCCTAATGTTTATTCCTATAGGATTTTTTTTTCTTTATCACTTAATAATGGTTCATACTAAGATTATGAATTTAACAAATCATATCCTCCAGGAGTATCGAACCAAGAGTGCATCAAATCCCGTTTTTGTGCTCTAGTTCCCATTCGAGTCTAGCTCAAAATGGTGTTTTTAGGTTTTACCCCTAGATACATCTTTGCCAGATCCACCTCTACTTTTTTATATCCATACATGGATTTATTTTATTGATAAACCACTTAATATATAATCACCAAAAATTTAGGGATGTTTTTATTATACTTAGTCTTATCCCTATGGCTTTCACTAGGGTATTCTAATCCTAATCCGAAAAATAACTAAACTTATCCTCTGATACTAACTATAACAACCCTGGTATTTATTACACACTTAAAAATTATTTATTACATAAAATTTAACTTAATACAACCCAAAATATCAAGAGGTATAGTTTATTTGGGGCTTAGAAACATTACATGACAACTTAAGACATAAAATACAACATCTTTATTGAAAACTTATTTTACATAACCACAACATTCCTTCTACTTAGAATTGCATGGGATAACTTGAGGAAATACATAAGAAAAGGGTGAGATATAAATCCCATTAAGGGAGTAAGTAAGGAATAAAATAAATAATACAATACATTTTAGGAAATAGACCTATCAATGGAGCATAAGAGAAATATTAACATAAAGGCACAATATAGCATGATCATCATAACATGGAAATGTGGAAACAACTTAAAACACTACATCATAAACATAAAGGAATCAGGTAACCCCTATCCCAACATGGTGTAAAAATTCCCTAAAAGGAATAAGGTAAAACCCTATCCCAACATGACATATCATGATACTAAACATTACCCAATTCATTGGAGCGCTATCAATGCGCACCCTTCATGAACATTTTAATCTCATGCTTAAGTGTGCCACATAGATCATATAACATGGATTCATTAAACATAATCATTTATTCCATGATAAAGGAATATGGAATACATAAACAAAATTCTATAATCAATAAGTATATGTTCATAAAGGTGAATACCCTTTCTAGAGAAATGAGCATGGTATTCACTACATGATGATTTTGGCATGGAAAATTGCAGTGTAATTTCGGCAGCCTAACAACGTGATATAAAAATTCATAAAAATAGTTGATGAGAGAGAAAGGGGTATATAATCATATATAAATTAAATTTATAGTAAGGGAGTCATATAAATACATGTCCCAACACAAGTAATTTGGAAATATAAGGCGTAACATAATAAAGAAACTTGAAGAAAGAGGAGAAATGGAACAACTCTTACGAAATTTTGACATGGTAACGAGTGTAAATGGGAGGGATTAATGAGAGATAAAGAGGTATCCCATCATAAAAACATAATAAGGGTAGTATGGGGGAGGTGTGAAAACATACCCCATCATTTTTAATTGAAAAATAAAAGGGTATAACAGTATAAGGAAACTTGGACAAAAATGAGAAAGGAAGGAACCCTTACTTAGATGTGTGATCCCAAAGGCTTGGTAGAGGCTTATTGAGAGCTTGGGGGAACATTTGGAGGACTCTATAGAGTGAATTTAAGAGTGATAATGAGATTAAAGTAGTTTTAGTAAATCGGAATGGGTGCTTGGGTGGGTTTATATAGGAAAGGAGGGGGAATTATTTATTATTTAGGTTTTGGACACTACACACTATACTATTCAAAACCACAAACAAACCCATGGTTTCTAGCCAAGAGGATTTGAAAATATTATTTTATTAGGTAAATGTTTGAAGATATTAAAATATTTCCCTTGCTTATGTGGATGTGAGTCTCACTCTAAAGGAAATGAATTTATAATCATAAAATATATTATACATTTTGGAAGATTCACTAAGGCGTTATAAAATAAGTAAAATAAATATAAAATCAAATTATTTTAAATTTAAAACATAGACTTGGTCAAATATCCATTTTATGGTATTTATTACATCACTATTGGGTCATTATGATGTCATAAAACACACTATATATTTATATATTATTTATTTTTTACCCAAAAATTAGAATGTCTCAGAAAATAATGAAAAATTCACCATTGGATAATTTTGACATCCCAATTCCAAAAATAATATTCATTTTATCTAAATAATTTTCTAAATCTGTGAATTTTTACTTTTAAAATGAGAACTGGCATTTATTGAAAATTGATGGGTTTTGACAAAAATAGTTTTTAAACCTTAATAAAAATTACATTTGACTTTATAAAAATTATATTCTCATTTATTATTAATAAAATTAATTTTATAATAATATTTTATTAAAATATTAATTATTTCAAAAATTCATTAATTCTTTAAAATAAATTCTTTAAAATTACACTTTCTGTTTTATCGTATAAAAATATAACTCTTATCAAACTAATTACCTAATCATTTACAGATAAGAAACTAGTATAATAATAATTTATAATATTTTTTTATAATATTATTAATAAAATCCATAGTTTAATATAATAATGTACATATTTTTCAAAAGTACCTTTTTTACCTGAAAAAATCAATTTATCAAATTCATCATTTTTTAAGAAAGACTATTCCTATAAATGAATTGATGGAATAAGAATTTTATTTATAAAAAGGGATTACACAATAAGTAACTAATACTTTATTACATAACCCCTTATAACACATGCATAAGACCTAAGGGTAAGGTGTGCAATGGTGACAGACTCTTGGGGTGGCTCAAATAACATCGCCCAGAGGGTAATCTTTATTAACTTGAACTTCTCTCGTAGGCAATTCTGTTCAAGATTAACATGTTGAATCTCAGCTTGGTCTTGGTCAAGAGTGAAGCCCAGTGATACTACCTCCTTTATGAGCTCTGAAAAATGAGCTTCGTATGGCCCAAATCTACTGGATGAGGCCATCCTCTCCTTTTTCTGTGTCGAAAGGACTTGTTAAAACCTTATATTTATATCAGTTGTGTGATCACTATTCAACGATTATATTATCAATAGTAATGATACTTAATGTTCATTTAAAAAAAATAATAATAAAAAAATAGTTCATGTGTTTTCTATATCCACGATCATTTAATTGAAAGAAAGAGAATTTTATTCATAAATGATCGGGTCGTTACATTGATGACATATTACTCATTGGAAAAGAAATATCAATTTTATAGTCTACTAAGGCATGGTTGAATAAATGATTCTCTATGAAGGGATTGGGTGAGGCAACATATATTTTTGAGATCAAGATCCATCATAATATATCCAAGATATTTCTTGGCCTAAGTCAAAGTACATACATTGACAAGATAATAAAGAGATTTAGTTTGGAACAATCTAAGAGGGGATTGTTTACAACATCATATGACATTCATCTTTATAGGAAAATGTGTCCTCAAACACATGAGAAAAGAAACAGAATGAAAAGGATTCCATATGCATCAATGATCAGGTAATTCATGTATGCTATGATATATACTAGGCTAGATGTAGCCTGCTCATTAAGTGTGATAAGAAGATATCAAGCTGATCCAAGTGACCTCCATTGGATGGCAGCCAAAACTATCCTTAAGTATCTAAGGCATACTAAGGATACATTTCTAGTTTATGGAGGAGATGAGGAACTAGTCATAAGAGGATATGCATATTCTGGTTTTCAAACCAATCAATATGACATGAAGTCACAAACGAGATACATCTTCACTTTGAATGGAGGTGTTGTGAGCTGGAAGAGCTCAAAGCAGACCATGGTTGTAGATTCTACTTCAGCGTTTGACTATATTGCAGCTTCTAAAGTAGCTAAGGAAGTAGTATGGATGTGAAAATTTGTCTAAGAACTTGATGTGGTACCTAGAAATAAAGATCCTATCACACTCTATTGTGCGAATACTACAATGGTGGATCTTACAAATGACACAAGGTCACATCAACGGATGAAGAACATACTTCAAAAGTATCATCTCTTGAGGTATTTTTCTCAGAGAGGTGAAGTTGTAGTGAGCAATATTTCCATGAAAGACAACGTGGAAGACCCCTTGACTAAAGCCTTGACTCAATAGAAACATTACTATCATGTGGGGTCTAGAAGACTGAAGGTTACAGGCAGTTGACTCTAGTCCAAGTGGGATTTTGTTGGAGTTGGTGTCCTAGGACCAACTATTTGTACTTTGATTACATGAATATTCTATGTATTGAATATTAATAAAAGTTATTATTACATATTGTTTGTTGTTAGACATGACTCTAATGTAATAATGTCTCAGAAAATACATTGAATTGATAAGGTCATAACAGTTCCTCACAATGATGAGAACCTTGATGTGCTATGAGTATATTCTCAAATATTGTTTTGTGGCTGGATGACATACTATGATGGGACACATAGTACATAGATTGTCGGGTGTGATTACTAGGTATTTATTTCTTGTAGATTACTAAGTGCGAACTTCATGAGAAGAAGCATCATCTACTTACGAGTAATCATGTCATGTTTCTAGATCGAGTGTGTAGTTGGCATGTACATGCCGTTTAGTTCGGCCGAGTTAACACACCGAAGCCCCAAGCATTTGACTTGGATATATGAAAATCGATGTACATGGTGTGTAACTGCATGTACACGTGTGTACTCTCCCATTAATCTAAAAAATTAAAATTTCATTAAATTTGAAAATTACATCATTAAATCCTTATTTTATTTATTTACACATTGTTGTGTTTTCAACATTTTTAAAATAGGTTTAAATAATTTTAAATGCCCAGTTAATTTATTTATTTTCCATTAATACCATTAATGATGGGTATCTCCAAATAAGATCATATGATCATTAAGATGAAAGGTAATTAATTAATTAATTAATTAATTAATTCAAGCATGTTTATCTTGAATAATAAAATAATGAATAAAGAAATGAATGTTGGCTATTTACTTTTGCGTATTCGTTGCATGTATGCCCATTCATGATATTGACAAAGACCTGTGTATATGTTGGATGTTTTAATTTAATTTATCACATGAGTTTTCAATTATTTAATATTAAATTAAATTATGGTGTGTGAGTCATCCATCCCTCCATTATTATGTAGGATATGCATGTCCAAGGATATTTATATAACCCCCTTTAAATAATCCTTTTGTTCCCCTCACATGTGTGTGAGTAATAAATATTTGTAATTAATGGAGCATCCCAAGGCACATGGAGACATTTCAAGATAGAACCATAATGATGCCAATTGAGGTGATACGTAGGTGGATAGGTGGAATTCTATAACTCATGCCAAGATTGACAATAAGAGTTATTTCCCCTAGGTCAAATATTGATTTAATGTATGATCATTAAATCAACCATTAGATAAAACTCATGAATGAGTCATTTAATTAATTAATTAATTAATTCTATCTATGAAATTATTTATTTTACGGATTCAAGACCGTGATCACATAAATAAATTAATTAATGTGAAAAGACAAAAATTAAATAAATGAATTATGCTTAAATGTTTTATCCAACATGATTAATTAATTAAGTAACATCCACTTAATATTAATAAGACATGTAACAGATAAAATAAGATATAATTTATGAATAATAAATTAAAATCCCTCAATTAATTATTAAGTTAGACTAAGACTTCCATTACTTGATTGAGAATGAAAGCATAAAACTAAGTGTAGTACATGGCCAAAGTCTGGAAACTTACTTTTATCGGGGAGTTCTCATGAGATTTTTTGGTTGACTTAAACGATATTGTATTTATTTAAAAAAAAGTCTATTTAATACAAATTTGGAGGCAAGTGTTAAGTAAGTCCTAGTAAGGATCTCAGGATAGTGTAATCCACTCAACGGATCAAGGAGCTGCAAGTCCGCAGTTGGTAGGACCACCTACCAAGTTACTTTATTATGAGTTTCATGGATAAAGTCCAGATCATTAAGAAAAGTAATGGGGATCCTTTCCACTATAATGTTAAAGAAACTATAAATTCCGAGTTCAATGGTGAAGGATATCGAGACTTGAAAAAACAGTGAGATATTTAATAAATAAATAAATAAAAGCATTTAATTTATCATATCTCACTTATTTTTTAATCAAGGAAAATACTAATAATATGACCATTTTAATTATAGAATAAAATGAAAATTTCACCATACAAACTATTCCTTTGATCAATATTGTAGAAATATAACCTCCTAACTAGCAGTAACTTCCAGGAGTGGTTTAGATGCCTTCGGGTTGTGCTATTCCATGAATGGAAATCTTATGTGCTAGAATCCTAAATACTCGATCTTCCTGCTAAAGAGGTGAGTAATGAAAAGTTATTTGTATATGAAAAACATTTTAGTGAAATGGTTGACATTAATTTTTTAATGATTTTATCAATGTCTAGTGAAATAATGAAGTCTCACAAAAACATGGATGTGTATAGCATTCTTGAGTACCTCTATGGTCTTTACTAGGAGAGAGCTAGACAGGAACAATTTGAGATTTCCAGGTCACTCTTTTAGATAAAGCTTATAGAGGGTTCCTCATACAGGCCTCTCATAGTCAAGATCATTGGCTACATTGAGCACTTAGAGGTTATAGGGTAAAAAATTTCCAAAAAACTGGACACCAACCTCATTCTGGCATCACTCCCTCATATATTTTCTAGATTTGTTGTGAATTTTAATACGAACAACATTAAGAAGTCTCTACCAGATCTTCTTAGTTTTCTTAACTAAGTAGATAAGGATACAAAGAATAAAAAGACTTCCATCCTTATAGTGAACAAATGGAAAGGTAAAGAAAATATATTTAAGACCAAAGCTTCTTCACTACCACCTCACGTTGCAGACTAGAGTGATCTTGGTTTTCAAGGGTTGTTATTATGTGCCGTCAGTTTCCAAAACATTATTTCTGTATCCAGACTTGATACAGATGGATTTATTTTTAAATTTGGGAATAAATTTTTTGTTATTTTATAAAGATAACATTTTTATGGTAAGTGACATTTAAATAATGATCTTTTTGTGTTGTATTACATGAACCGAATAATGGAAATAGATAACGAAGTTACTTCACATGAATCACACCACACCAAACTTTGGAATCACTAGCTATGTCATGTAAATGAAAATTGATTGACTAAATTACATCAAGATAGATATTTAGATTATTTTTAACTAAAACAACTTAGTGCATGTCATGCATGTTTACAAAGAAAAATGACCAAACCCCCATTTAGTAGGAAATGTGAAAGGGCTAAAGAGCTTCTTGAATTAGTTAATATTGATGTGTGTGGAATATTTCCTATTGAAGTAAGGGGTGGGTACTCATACTTTATAACTTTTACTGATGATTTTAGTAGATATGTATATGTCTACCTAATGAGGTATAAGTAATAATATTTTGATAAATTTAAGGAATACAAGAATGAGGTTGAGAACTAGCTTTGTAAGAAGATTAAAAAACTTCACTCAGACTATGGTGGAGAACATCTTAATCAAGACTTCATTGATTATTTATGGGAGTTTGGGATTTTATCTCAACTCACTCCTCCTTATACGCCTCAATGGAATGGTGTAAGTTAAAGGAGGAACCACACCTTATTGAACATGGCGAGATCAATGATGAGTCATGCGAGCCTTCTAATATCCTTTTGGGGATACACATTATAAACATCAACATACGTACTAAACTAAGAGACAACTAAATCAACTGACAATATACCATACCAATTATGGAATGGAAAGAAACCCGTGTTGTCTTACTTACATTTGTTGTAACACCCCAATATTCCACGGTATGTTTCCCTTTGAATAATGCAATGACATGCATTGTACGCAACTTTGAGATTCTAACACAGCACAACCAATCAAACTAGCCGTTATGAATAGTAATACCTACTTTTTGAAAATTTATAAATTCTATCTCTCAAAATGGAATTCATTTTTGAATTCAGAATATCGAAATTAGCCTAGGGTGAAATTTTGGTACTTTTCGGATAACTTTTATATTTTGATGAATAGTGAAAATTACTAAATTTTAATTAAAAACAACTTTTTTAATCGAAATAATTAATATTGATAAATTATGAATTTGAGTGGTTTTAAAGTATATTTACAATATATTTTTAACATTTAATTCAATTTTTTTCATTGGACATAATTTCACAATTAAACCAGACATAAACAAGTGCCAATCTTTTGATAGTTATTATCTCTTAAAAACACGCTTTTTGTTTGGACAACGGGAATTAATTTTAAATTAATTTCTGCCACTTCTGTGTTTGGAATTTGGAAAAATGGATTCCATATTTGGAATCAGGATGTTCAAATTGTGTAAATAGGCAACTTTTATTTTTAGACATTTTGAATAATTACTTCGGTAAATATTTTATTTACCATGGTTAAAGGGTAAATCCGGTAAATAAGAGTTAAACAAATAATATTATAATAATAAAAAATTACCCAAAAACATGTCCTAACCTTATTGGTTGATACATTTCCGACCTTGGGCATATTTGGGTCGATTTTGGGACCCCATGGTGCCACTTGTAAGTGATAGGGACACTTTATTTTAATTAAGTTAAAATGAATACAAAAATGACACAAGAATATATCTTTTAGAAAAACAATTTTTACATAGGGTTATATATGTTGTATTTTCAACTATAAATATTAATTAGAAATATAAAAAGATTTAATACATAATGGTATTTTATTTATAAATTTTAGACATTAAATAATTTAATTTATTTACGACACAATGGTGATGCAGTAATTACCATAATAGTGAAAAATTAAAATGATTGATATTGTAGATACCCAAGTAAATATAATTTGAGACTTTTTAAGAATTACACTAATTTTATAGGTTAATATGACATATTAGGATTTATTTAATTTACTTTTTTTGAAGTAATCATTCTGTTATGAGTTTCACAAAAATCAATTATTGAATAGTGTCAAAATTGACATAAAAGAGTTTTTAAAACAAATATTATATTATTAATTGATATTAAATTCCTAAAAATATAAGGTTCGGCCAAGAGACTTATATCATGATATGTGTATCATTAATGGACCACTTGGAGGTCTCTTGGATGTATATAGTAAGTTTATTAACCATATAATATAAAAATACAAAGAGACATTGTAAAAGTGAAACTAATTAACTAAGAGTTAATACTTAATGATAAGGTCAATATAGTAACCCAAACCTGTCTAAATTCTATTGTTTGAGTTTTTTTCTACCTATACCAACCTTAAAATTTAAATAATACACTTTTGAGCCATTAGAAACAGAATATGAATTTATTATAAAATAATATTTCTAGCTTTTCCAAAGGTGCCCCTCACCCCTCTTATAAAAGGGCACTCTCCCTTATCATTAAATCACACATTCAAAGCCTTTTGGTTCGGCCAAACCCTGCCCAAATACTCTCTCAAATTTCCTTACTACAACCTAGAGGCCTTATTTTGATCAGAAAGCCAACCTAAGGATCCCTTTTGATCAAATCAAAAGGAAGAACCCGAAGAAGAGGTAATGTTTTTACCACCCTTTTTCAAATTCTTTTCTTCTTCAACTTCTTATTTCTTTGTTATTCCCATTATAAATTAATCAATCCAGTATCTACTATATACTATAATATTATTATAAATATAGTACAACCATATTCAGTATTCTATCCATCTTTTGAATGACATATCACCATACGTGCGTACGTACGGCTTAACGTCTCCACGTCGTGGTGTAATTGTCATTCAATAAATTATTATTTGGATGGGTATAATAATGATGTGTAATTCATGTAAATAATAAATATAACATGATAATTATTCTGTCTATATGATATAACATCCAATTATATATTATTTTAACATCAAAAGAATGATATTGTCGCTCGTGCGTACGTACGGACTACCGTCTCCACGAACGCGATGAGATTCATTCTCCATCGTATCCATTCAAGTATAATTATCATTTTATTATTTAAAAATAATGTTTAAGTACTTGATATCATTCTGGATATGAATAATATACAACCTATCAATGAAAAACATGACTTACGTAACAAAACATATAAAAGAAAATGAGTAAGTTAACACCCGAAACAACGATAATACTAAGATATTATTAACAAATAAATGTTAAAAGATCATATATGATATCATATTAATGTAAATTATTCTTGTATAATTTAATAACAATTATTTCAACATTATACAGGAGGTTAACCTACCTTCGACCAAGGAAAAAGTACAAAGTAAGGGGTTTCTTATCTCACTTTTAATTCCGTGAGAATTCCATTGTTCACCACTTATTTATTGCATGTGGTGTGTGTAATGCCCATGATTGTATTCATTGTGTAATATACTTTAATTTATGGATATTTACACCATCATTTTATTATCCTTCTTTCATGGGTGTATTTTTCGTAAGTTACCAAATCAATAAGGGAATTTGAAATTTCAATTTCCACTCATTCGGCTTTACGCATACTTCATCGATTATTTTACTCCAAGATTATGTGTGGAATCACTATTCATTTGATTATGTCATAATTTCCACTCCCCTTTCTGTGGATATACTTTTTATACACATAATCACTCCATTTATAAATTCTCAAGTCATCGGTATGAACTTGATAAGAGTAATTTTTACTCAATATCGATTTGTTGAGATAAACATCCAATTCATTGGTGTTGTTTTTACTAGAATATGTGTGAATGTCATTTGATTGTTTTACATTGAATATCCAATAATATTTAGTGTATTTATATTTTTCACACATAATTATGTCATCAATTTATCCTTAACCTAAGGATACAGCCTTTATGAGAGATTTCATCTCAATTTACATTCCATTGAGACTTCTTTGTTGTTATACACCAAATCACTTTTATGTGGTGTATATAATGTACTTTGACATAGTATAACATGAATCCCTTTATTCTCATTATATTACAAGGTTTTGATTACCTCAATTATTTGTATTCAAGTCTCTCTTTTGGTTAGAAACTCTAACTAAAATACCATTTTTAAATGTTTTAAAGACTTATTCTTCTAAATCAAGCTCATTAATGTCCATGTTTTAAAAATGGTTTTAAGGATTTATTTATATGGACATTAAAGTTTTAAAATTAAAACTCCTTTTAAAAGTTTCAAAGTGGTATGGGACACTTTGATTCAAAAATCTATTTTTAAATGGCTTCTTGACAAATAGTTTTACTTTTAAATGATTTCAAGAAAAAGGGGGATATTTCTCTCAAATAGTTTTGATGATTATTTTAATCTATGTAAATATCCTTCATTATTCTCGATTGAGGTTAATATGATACAATACAATCTTCCATATTGTATCGAATGAGTTATGTTTGACTGTGGATGTGCTATTTTTATACCATTCATGGTTTGTGGATAAAGTATTGACATTTTGTATGATAGTTTTAATACAAATGTTTATGTTATGTTTAAAACTTTTCATATGAGGAATGCATTGGACTAAGTAAGTGACGGGTGGAGCCCAATATAGCTCCTCGATGCATCAGTAGGTCTCATGAGACAAACTAGTGTCTTGGCACAAGGCCTTGGCAAAATCTTATTTGTAGTCTTGGCACGAGGCCTTGGCTATGTGGTTATGATAGTCTGGAATTATGCATTCCATCATTATGAAAGTGGTTATTGATATTGCATGTGATTGTTCGACTAGTAGAAAATCCATGTGAATAAGTAAATGGAATTATTTCATTTTATCTTTGCCATATTATGCTGAAGTTTAAGTTTAAAAGGCTTTTATTTTAGTTATAAATTACTTTAAGTGTTTATACTTATCTACAAAAGCTTCTGCTTTATTGTTTTCCTTACTGAGCATCTGAGCTCACCCCTTTTCTATGTTTTATTTTTCCCAGGAAGTGAAGAAGTAAATTATGAATGACCTGCAGGGATATTATGAGGGGATAATAGTGTGGACTATGGATACAATATGTTTTTGTAGTAGTTTTTCACTTTATGATGTAATGTAAAACTTTATGAATATATCTAGTGTTTCCAAGGATACTAAACCAATCGGTCTTTCGAGATTTGATCTTTCTTGTGATCATACCAATGTTATGTAATAATGCACCGACTCTAGGTAACTGGGGTCGGGGCATTACAATTGGTATCAGAGGAAGTTTAGTACAAACCTTGGAAGCTAGATTTAGATAAACTCTGATTAGAGAACTTAGAACTAAGATGAAATTTGAGGATTAGAATATAAGAACTTCCTAGAATTTTGGTATTGTAGATATTTTGTGAGTTTTCTGAGCAAAACATCTCTGTCTGGATACGAGCAGGTAGAGGCGGCTCTGGTATAGATGTACCTAGGGGTAAAACCCGAAAACACCACTTTGAGCTAGACTCGAACGAGAACTGGTGCACGACAACGGGCCTTGCTACACTCTTTGTTACGACACTCCTGAGGGATATGATTTGGTAAATTCACAAGATTAGTATGAACCATTATTAAGGGAATACAAAAAAATGCCCCTAAGAATATATGTCGGCAAATAGATAGTGGAGAACCTATATTTTAACATAGGGTACCCCGAGTTAGGATATATTGTTCAATTACAAGATTATCCTATTATGTCTATTTTTTTTACATTCTTATTAGATAAGTATTCAAAAACCCTAATTGTATTTTCTTTTTGTTATTTGAAACATGGAGGGAGAAAGATCACGAACAACTCTTCTCTCTCTTCCTGAAGAACTACTTACAATTATTATCCAGAAGTCATGCGTAGATGATGTTGAAACTTTTTCAAATGTCCAAGTTACATGCAAACAACTTTATGAGACATCCAATACCTCTATAATTTCACGATTATTTCAAGGATCAAGTACCGACTATGGGATAATGTTGCGCACTCAACTTTCTTACCACGCTAAGCGTGGGAAGTACCATCAGGGTCTTTTCAAATTATTCACTATATCTCAAAATTACAATGCACTAAATGATTTTCTAGATTCTGCAGAAGAGGGAGACCTTCGATCAGACTATATGTATCAAATTATATATTTATGTCTTTTGGGATATACAGAAACTGATTTACCAAAACCTTATTTTGAAATATTTGAAGATTAATCAGTGAGAATTTTTCTAAAAAAACATGTTAAAGACGATGTCTCAAAATTATATATAAGAAATACCTATTTTTTTATGATGCATCGATGCTTCCATCTATATAATCCAAGATGGATGGGGAGTTGTTGGGTAAAGGAAGTAGATGATTTTGAAAAATTCCTAAGGTACCATTGTGACACATGAACGCATTCTACCAAAAGGAAAATCCACCTAGTCTCTCCAGAGTTCATGTTGTGATCCACATATCTCTAGTAACAAAATACATGCCTGACCCAACACATGTACTCACCTATGAAGAATTAGAACTGGAACCCGATCTATCTTATTGTGGAGAGCCTATCATAATTCTTCATACCAAAGATCAAGTGTTGAGAAACCGAATGACTCGTCTGGTAAAAGTTCTATGGAGAAATCATAAGATGGAAGAGGCAATGTGGGAACCTGAGGAACATATGATGAATAACCTATGTGGAAATAAATGGATGGTGAAATGTTTAAAAGTTTTAGTGCTCTTTATTGATGGGATTACTTTGGAATAATTTTCTCCTGTATGTGTAAACCTGAAATTTATCATGTGAAAATGATATTTGAGGAAGAATTATCTTTTCTGTTGTGGATATAGTTATAAATAACCATTTGGTCTTATATGATCATTGGGTTTGAGGAAATTATAAGTTATTATAATTTGGGATGAAAATGAAAGGTATGAGATAAGATTTGTGGTTAAATTATGTTATGGTTACTTTGAGGAATTTATATCATTTTGGTAATGTTATAAAATATAGTTTTTGAAAAAGGACAACATGCATACCGTGTGACAACCCGTCATGTCGGACAAAGCTGTGGGAATCGAACCCACAACCAAAGTGCGATTGGTATTTATCGCCTACCACTGGACTACGTGAAGTCCCTGGTTAGTGTGAATATTATTTTTAGTTAAATGATTTTATTGATCATTAATAATTTGATTTGGGATCTTATGTCTTATCAAATGAATACCCTTAGTATAGGAAAATGATTTGGTAATTAAGTGATAGATGTTATTTTGGAAGTTGTTCTCTTTGTTGTATGGAAAATAGAATAGTATGGGATTTCATTTGAGGAGTAATGGTGGATTTTTATCTATGTTTTTACTGTGGATTTATAGTGATTTGGGTTGTTTATGGAAATGATTAGGTTAATTACTTCTAAGTATGTGATTTTAAGAGTAATTAATGTCATTTGGAGATACAATTTAATGTGGAAGACTACATTCTTATAAGTTTTGGGTTTCAATATTAGTTTGGATTATATTGAAGGATTTTAAGGACAATTGATTATTGAGGGGTATTTATTTAACTTTGGGGTATTGATGGTTTAATTTTAGAAATTAAGATTAGTGTTTTTTTCTCTAATGGAATATCCATTTGGGGGATCATCAGATATTATTCTAACCATTTTGGTTTTGATTAATCTCTAAAGACAAGGTAAATATATAGTTTATCCTACGTGGATCATGTATATCTATAGAAGTTTATTCTAGCTCTTCCATTGTGACCAAGTCTTCTTGAATACTCATTATTCAAAAAAAATGATTTAGTGGTAAAAATTTATTAAAGAATGAAACTCTACTTAAAAAGTAAGTATATATTTTTATGTTCATAGTCAATATCATAAATGAATTTCTCGTCCTTATGTAATGTAACTTAAAACAAAAAATGTTGTCCGTTTACTTTTCCTACTGGGAGACTAATGACCATTTATCCCAACACATGTTTGTGATTTTATTATTGTTTACTTTCTCCTGATCATGTTTTCTATCCCTCTCCATCAGAACTTAACACTTAGTTTATCGTCCATATCCATGTTTTCCTATATGGAATCCTAGTATGGGTTATCTTGGGTGACCTTTATACCTCTCTTCCTTTATTTTAAAGTGATAGTTTTATTGAATCATTTTTCGATGTGGGACTTTCCATTATATTCTCAAGCCCAATTTTAAAAAAATTGCGAGGACGCAATTTATTGAAGGAGGGGAGAATATAACACCCCAATATTCCATGGTACGTTTCCCTTTGAATAATGCAATGGCATGCATTGTACGCAACTTTGAGATTCTAACACACCACAACCAATCAAACTAGCCGTTATGAATAGTAATACCTAATTTTTGAAAATTTATAAATTCTATATCTCAAAATGGACTTCATTTTTGGATTCTAAATATTGAAATTATCCTAGGGTGAAATTTTGGTACTTTTCGGATAACTTTCATATTTTGATAAATAGTGAAAATTACTAAATTTTAATTAAAAACAACTTTTTTAATCGAAATAATTAATATCGATAAATTATGAATTTGAGTGGTTTTAAAGTATATTTATAATATATTTTTAACATTTAATTCAATTTTTGTCATTGGACATAATTTCACAATTAAACCAGACATAAACAAGTGCCAATCTTTTGATAGTTATTATCTCTTAAAAACACACTTTTTGTTTGGACAGCGGGAATTAATTTTAAATTAATTTCTGCCACTTCTGTATTTGGAATTTGGAAAAATTTATTCCATATTTGGAATCAGGATTTTCAAATTGTGTAAATAGGGAACTTTTATTTTTAGACATTTTGAATAATTACTTCGGTAAATATTTTATTTACCATGGTTAAAGGGTAAATCCGGTAAATAAGGGTTAAAAAATAATATTATAATAATAAAAAATTACCCAAAAACGTGTCCTAACCTTATTGGTTGATACATGTCAGACCATGAGCATCTTTGGGTCGATTTTGGGACCCCATGGTGCCACTTGTAAGTGATAGGGACACTTTATTTTAATTAAGTTAAAATGAATACAAAAATGACACAAGCATATATCTTTTAGAAAAACAATTTTTTCATAGGGTTATATATGTTGTATTTTTGACTATAAATATTCATTATAAATCTAAAAATATTTTCTACATAATGGTATTTTATTTATAAATTTTAGACATTAAATAATTTAATTTATTTATGACACAATGGTGATGCAGTAATTACCATAATAGTGAAAAATTAAAATGATTGATATTGTAGATACCCAAGTAAATATAATTTGAGACTTTTTATGAATTAAAATAATTTTATAGGTTAATATGACATATTATTATTGAGTTAATTTACTTTTTTCTAAGTAATCATTCTGTTATGAGTTTCACAAAAATCAATTATTGAATAGTGTCAAAATTGACATAAAAGAGTTTTTAAAACAAATATTATATTATTAATTGATATTAAATTCCTAAAAATCTAAGGTTCAGCCAAGATACTTATATCATTATAGGTGTATCATTAATGGACCACTTGGGGGTCTCTTGGATGT
The DNA here is from genome assembly GCA_963277665.1 of Viscum album. Taxonomy (NCBI): domain Eukaryota; kingdom Viridiplantae; phylum Streptophyta; class Magnoliopsida; order Santalales; family Viscaceae; genus Viscum; species Viscum album. Next base: position 1,635,019,689 of record OY728137.1, on the reverse strand, counting down.
ATATAGTAAGTTTATTAACCATATAATATAAAAATACAAAGAGACATTGTAAAAGTGAAACTAATTAACTAAGAGTTAATACTTAATGATAAGGTTAATATAGTAACCCAAGCCTGTCTAAATTCTATTGGTTGAGTGGTTTTCGACCTATCCCAACCTTAAAATTTAAATAATCCACTTTGGATCCATTAGAAATAGAATATGAATTTATTATAAAATAATATTGCTAGCTTTTCCAAAGGTGCCCCTCACCCCTCTTATAAAAGGGCACTCTCCCTTATCATTAAATCACACCTTCAAAGCCTTTTTGTTCGGCAAAATCCTGACAAAATACTCTCTCAAATTCCCTCACTACAACCTAGAGGCCTTAGTTTGATCATAAAGCCAACCTAAGGAGCCCTTTTGATCAAATCAAAAGGAAGAACCCGAAGCAGAGGTAATGTTTTTACCACCCTTTTTCAAATTCTTTTCTTCTTCAACTTATTCTTTCTTTGTTATTACCATTCTAAATTAATGAATCCAGTATCTACTATATACTGTAATATTATTATAAATATATTAAAACCATAATCAGTATTCCATCCATCCTTTTAATGACATGTCACCATACGTGCATACGTACGACTTATCGTCTCCACGTCGTGGTGTAATTGTCATTCAATAAATTATTATTTTAATGGGTATAATAATGATGTGTAATTCATGTAAATAATAAATATAACATGATAATTATTCTGTCTATATGATATACCATCCAATTATATATTATTTTAACATCAAAAGAATGATATTGTCGCTCGTGCGTACGTACGGACTACCGTCTCCCCGAACGCGATGAGATTCATTCTCCATCATATCCATTCAAGTATAATTATCATTTTATTATTTAAAAACAATGTTTAAGTAATTGATATCATTCTGGATATGAATAATATAAAACCTATCAATGAAAAACATGACTTACGTAACAAAACATATAAAAGAAAATGAGTAAGTTAACACCCGAAACAACGATAATACTAAGATATTATTAACAAATCAATGTTAAAAGATCATATATGATATCATATTAATGTTAATTATTCTTTTATAATTCAATAACAATTATTTCAACATTATACAGGAGTTTAACCTACCGTCGACCAAGGAAAAAGTACAAAGTAAGGGGTTTCTTATCTCACTTTTAATTCCGTGAGAATTCCATTGTTCACCACTTATTTATTGCATGTGGTGTGTGTACTGCCCATGATTGTATTCATTGTGTAATATAATTTAATTTATGGATATTTAAACCATCATTTTATTATCCTTCTTTCATGGGTGTATGTTTCGTAAGTTACCAAATCGATAAGGGAATTTGAAATTTCAATTTCCACTCATTCGGCTTTACGCATACTTCATTGATTATTTTACTCCAAGATTATGTGTGGAATCACTATTAATTTGATTATGTCATAATTTACAATCCCCTTTCTGTGGATATACTTTTTATACACATAATCACTCCATTTATAAATTCTCAAGTCCTCGGTATGAACTTGATAAGAGTAATTTTTACTCAATCTCGATTTGTTGAGATAAACATCCAATTCATTGGTGTTGCTTTTACTAGAATATGTGTGAATGTCCTTTGATTGTTTTACATTGAATATCCAATCATATTTAGTGTATTTATATTTTTCACACATAATTATGTCATTGATTTATCCTTAACCTAAGTATATGACCTTTATGAGAGATTTCATCTCAATTTACATTCCATTGAGACTTCTTTGTTGTTATACACCAAATCACTTTTATGTGGTGTATATAATGTACTTTGACATAGTATAACATGAATCCCTTTATTCTCATGATATTACAAAGTTTTGATTACCTCAATTATTTGTATTCAAGTCTCTCTTTTGGTTAGAAACTCTAACTAAAATACCATTTTTAAATTTTTTAAAGACTTATTCTTCTAAATCAAGCTCATTAATGTCCATGTTTTAAAAATAGTTTTAAGGATTTATTTATATGGACATTAAAGTTTTAAAATTAAAACTCCTTTTAAAAGTTTCAAAGTGGTATGAGACACTTTGATTCAAAAATCTATTTTTAAATGGCTTCTTGTCAAATAGTGTGACTTTTAAATGATTTCAAGAAAAAGGGGGATATTTCTCTCAAATAGTTTTGATGATTATTTTCATCTATGTCAATATTCTTCATTATTATCGATTGAGGTTAATATGATATAATACAATCTTCCATATTTTATCTAATGAGTTATGTTTGACTGTGGATGTGCTATTTTTATACCATTCATGGTTTGTGGATAAAGTATTGACATTTTGTATGCTAGTTTTAATACGAATGTTTATGTTATGTTTAAAACTTTTCATATGAGGAATGCATTGGACTTAGTAAGTGACAGGTGGAGCCCGCTATAGCTCCTCGATGCATTGGTAGGTCTCATGAGACAAACTAGTGTCTTGGCCCAAGGCCTTGGCAAAATCTTATTTGTAGTCTTGGCACGAGGCCTTGGCTATGTGGTTATGATTATCTGGAATTATGCATTCCATCATTATGAAAGTGGTTATTGATATTGCATGTGATTGTTCGACTAGTAGAATATCCATATGAATAAGTAAATGGAATTATTTCATTTTATCTTTGCCATATTATACTGAAGTTCAAGTTTAAAAGGCTTTTGTTTTAGTTATAAATTTCTTTAAGTGTTTATGCTTATCTATGAAAGCTTCTGCTATATTGTTATCCTTACTGAGCATCTGATCTCACCCCTTTTCTATGTTTTATTTTTCCCAGGAAGTGAAGAAGTAAATTATGAATGACCTACAGGGATATTATGAGGGGATAATAGTGTGGAATATGGAGACAATATGTTTTTGTAGTAGTTTTTCACTTTATGATGTAATGTAAAACTTTATGAATATATCTAGTGTTTCCAAGGCTACTAAAACAATTGGTCTTTCGAGATTTGATCTTTCTTGTGATCATGCCAATGTTATGTAATAATGCACTGACCCTAGGTAACTGGGGTCAGGTAATTACATGTGTGGGGTTGCGAAGCATTTTTTAATGACTCTTTAGGTAACAATCTTGCACCCCTATGCACAAATTCTATCTTTATAGGATATTACAAATAAAAAAGGGATACTAACTACACAATCCTTTAGAAAAAAAGGTTGTGGTTGAAAGACATCCGACATTTCTTGATGAGGATATTATCTCTAAAGGAGATAGTTTGAGTAAGATAGACTTATATGAAGTCTAGGCTCAAGATACATAAGAGTTGGAATAAGAAAAAATTCCACAAAGTCCCATGGAAGAAGAAATTTTTCCATAGACACAATTACTGTGTAGGAGTACTAGAGAGGTTAGAGAACCAGAACAGTTTGGTTTTCTAGTCACTGAGAATGGTGAATCATTATTAGTTAACAATAATTATCCTCTAACCTACAAGGAAGTATTAAGTAGAATAGATGTTTCTAAGTAGCAAGAAGATAAGAATTATGAAATTAATTCTATTTACCAAAACCAAGTATAGATTTTGGTATACCCTCCAGTAGATGTAAATATCACTAGTTTTAAATGGATATTTAAGAAGAAACTGGACATGGAAGGACAATTCAGTACTTATAAGGTGTGATTTGTTTCAAAAAGTTTTAAATAGTGTCAAGGAACTATCTATGATGAAACATTTTCACTAGTTTCTATGCTAAAATCCATAAGATTTCTTCTTTACATTGCAGATTTCCATGATTATGATATTTTAAAATGGATTTCAAAACAACATTACTTAAAGGGAACCTCTAGGAAGATATCTATATGACACAACCTGAAGGGTTTGTGACTCCAAAGGATGCCAAAAAAAATTAAAGTTGCAAAGATCAATTTATGGATTAAAATAGGAATTCAGACCATGGAATATTCATTTTTATGAGGCCCAAAAAGAATTTGGTTTCATAAAGAATTAATGTAATCCATGTGTCTATAAACGGATTAGTGGGAGTGCAATAATTTTCTTAATAGTATATGTTGATGAAATATTACTCATTGGAAATAAAATACCAGTATTATAGTCTGTTAAGGTATGGTTGAATAAATGATTCTCCATGAAGTACTTGGGTGAGGTAGCATATATTCTTGAGATCAATATCCATCATGATAGATCTAAGAGGTTTCTCGACCTAAGTCAAAGTGTATACATTAAAAAGATACTAAAGATATCCCGAATAGAACAATCCAAGAGGGGATTATTACTAGCATCACATGAAATTCATCTTTTGAGGAAAATGTGTCCTCAGACATATGAGGAAATAAATAGAATAACAAGGATTCCATATGCATCAGTGATTGGGTCAGTCATGTATTCTATGCTATGTACTAGGTTATATGTTTCCAACACATTAAGTGTGGTAGGAAGATATCAATATGATCGAGGTGACCACCATTGGATGACAGTTAAGACTATCCTTAAGTATCTAAGGCGTACTAAGGATATGTTTATGGTTTATGGAGTAGATGAGGAACTAGTAATAAGAGGATATGTATATTTTAATTTCCAAACTGATCAAGATGACATGAAGTCACAAAAAGTATACATATTTACTTTGAATGGAGGTACTGTGAGCTGGGAGAGCTCAAAGTAGGCTATAGAAGCAGATTCTATAGAAGATTCTAAGTATATTACGGATTCTGAGGTAGCTAAAGAAGTAGTATGGATGTAAAAATTCATCCAAGATATTGATGTGGTATCTGGAAATAAAGATTATATCACACTCTATTGTGATAATACTACAATAATGACTCTTACAAAAGTTCCAAGGTTATATCAACGGACAAAGAACATACTTCATAAGTATCATATATTGAGGGATTTCTCTTAGATAGGTGAAGTTGCAATGATTATTATTTCCACAGAATACAATGTGGAAGATTCCTTGACTAAAGGCTTGACTCATAAGAAACACGACTATCAGGTGAGGTCCACCGGACTGAAGGTCATAGGTAGTTGGATCTAGTCCAAGTGGGAGTTTGTTGGAGTTGGTGTCCTAGGACCAACTATTTGTACTTTGATTACAAGTATATTTGATGTATTTAATATTAATAAAACTTATTATTACATATTAATTTTTGTTATGAATGACTCTAATGTAATAATGTCATAGAGTATATGTCACATTGATAAGGTTATAGCAGTTCCCTACTATAATAATAACCTTGATATGCTATGCTGATATTCTCAAATAATGTTATGTAGTTGGATAATGTACTATGATGGTACACTTAGTACATAGAATTTCAGTTGTGAGTACTCATAAGCAGATGAGGCTTCTTCTCATGAAGTTCACACTTAGTAATCTCCAAGATGGGAAATTATGAGAATAGACCCACCGATAGGAATTCCACATGTTTTGGTGTCATCGGATATTCCTATATATGAGTGTGTGTGATGGTCCTTAGACTTTAAGATTATTATTAATTCATGTTACAACTCACGTACTTAGATGTATTTCATAAACCATGATGATAATAGTTCATGGAGAATTTGAATACATTGAATGCGTCATGAGTGACATGTCATTAATGACTAACTTGAGGAAGGATTTGTCCCTTCTATCTTTATGGAAGAGAATATATCATCCCTTTGATTGGAATAGAACTGTCACATTAAATTCCATGGCCATGGTGTAACGACGTGTTTATTTTAGATATTAAAAGAAATACATATCAATCATATAGGTTGGTGATACGGATGTGAAACCTGCTTGATGATATATTTTGACCAAGGGATTATATTACATAGTGAGCATTCATATGTGGGTTTTGACATTGTGACATTAAGTTCTTTCTCTTAGGAGCCTTAACCCATTGCTAGACAGTAATATTAGACTTTAGTCAATCCCTCCTAATGCCAATGAGAAATAATCCTAGAGGTCCACACACTAATTATTTCGGTTTATCTCAATTAAATTATATTTGAGTTTAATTAATGTAATAAATATTATTCTCATGTCTGAGGAATAATTTTATTCAAGTTATATTAATCATATAAATTAAATAAATATTTATTCATCGGCTTGTGAATAAAATATTTATTTTATTTATTGAATATTTTAATAAATATTTATTTTCTAGATTGTGAATAAAATATTTATTTATGAATAAAATATTTATTTATGAATAAAAAATTTATTCGATTGTTCAATAAATTCTAGAGAAGTTCGAACGGACCAATACCGAGTCTAGTGACAAATATTAATTAACAAGATTGCTATATAATATTTAGTATTGCGCAATTAAATAAATAATGGTATGCAATTAAATAATATTTTAACTTAAATCCCAACTCTATAAATAGTTGGATATGGAAATTGTGCAGAGCATCTAAAATTGAGACTAGATAATTGTTTCGCCCAACATATTGTCTCTCAAATCCTCCTTCTCTCTCCCTCTCAAGAACAAGAGGTACAGGAGATATTTATTTAATACTGAAGAATGAGCGATCAAGATCTAAAATGCAATACATTCGACTCATCATTCTAGCATACAAAGATCAAGTGGTGTTGCTCGGAGATCATAGGAGCATGCGTGGATCACCTTCAGAGAGGTTATATCCTTAGATCCCCACAAAATAATGAAGGTAATCCAAAAGGGTCTTTTTGGATGATCAACATTCACCAACGAAGAAAGTTCCTAAGCCCAAGTATTTATTTATTCAAATATTAAATAAATTAATTACAAATTTATCATCCAAGATCCCCACTCTTGGTTTTGGGAAATGATTATTAAAATAAATTTAAATATATTTTCCCCTTCACATGCTTCCGCTACACCCAAAACCTCTACTACAAGACTATAATAAATAAACAAAGGTATTGTTGGGCGAGTTATCCCCTTGGGAGATATAAGCTGCCCTTCTGGCCTATGGGCGGTATGTGTGCGTTTCATTTTAATTGTACCCCCAAATATCTTACACACACACACACACACATATATTTAATATATAATATTTATTACTTTTAAATCAATATATATATATATATACACACACACACATATTCATTTTATTCATTTTTTATTTTCATATGTTTAATATTTTTGTAATTCTATTCATTTTTAACATTTATTTATATTTATTGATTAACATGTGATATGTTTTTAATAAATTTTTAATTTATATAATTAATATGTTTAATCATTTTTATTTAAACATACAATAATTTTATTCTTTAAAAATTTATAAAATTAACAACTCAAATTCATTTTTTAATATTTTTCAATATATTCACCCTTTTAATTAAATTTCACACATTTTTAACATCCATTCATTTAATATTATCTATTCATTAATAATGTTAAGTTCTTTTTACTTTTTTTTAAAATTTATTCATTTTAAATATTTATTCGTTTAATATTTTTGTAATCTATTCTTTTTTAATGTTTTTTATATATAATTATTCATTGTTATATTTAATATTTCTAATATAGAAAGATATTCATATATATATATATAATAATAATTCCTAAAAAATGATTTATATAATATAAAATATGTATTTATACTAAATAAGCCATGTATTTAGTGAAAAATTGTTTATAATTAAAAATTAATATCAATTAGAAATATTAACTAATTAGTATCGAGTAATGGACATTTAATAAAATTTCATTTTTTTTTTCAATTTAGCATATATCAAACTTGTGTCAGATTAATTTCATAAACAAATATACATAATTAATGAAATTTTATATAGACACACACATACACACATAATATATTTTTTAATTTATTCAATTTTTAATATTCATTATAGAATTTTGTTTATTAATATAATATATTTAATATATATTATTTTTTTATTGGTAAATTTTATTCATTTTTTTATATTTTTATTCAATTTATACTATTTATTACTTTTTAACATTTTTTAAAATCTATTCATTTTTAATATTATTTATTCATTGATAATCATAATTATTTTTAATATTTTTATAATTTATTCATTTTCAATTTTTTTTGTTTAATAGTTTTGCAATTTTATCCATTTTTAATATTTATTTATAAATGTTTACTTATTAACATTTAATTTTTTTAATATGGTTGTAATTTATATAATTAATATGTATTCAATTTCATTTTAATGTATATCCTTTTTATTTTTTTAATAATCTATATAATTAATAACACTTATGCATTTTTTATTTTTATAATAAATTTATTTTTTAATTATTAAATTGAACTCTTTTTTAACATTCATTATTATAATATTATTTATTAGTATTTATTCACTAATAATGTTAATTACTTTTTACTTTTCTTTTTAATTTATTCATTTAATATTTTTTTAATTTATTCACTTAATATTTTTAATATATATATATATATATATATCAACATATATAATATTTCTTTAAATATGATTTATATAATAAAAAATATGTGTTTACATTAAATAAGTCATATATTTAGTTAAAAATGGTTTTTAATTAAAAATTAATATTAATTAGAAATATTGACTAATTAGTATCGAGTAATGAACATTTAATAAAATATCTTTTTCCTTTTCAATTTAACATATATCAGACCTGTGTTACATTAATTTCACACAAACATTTATGTAATTAATGAAATTTTATTTAAAAACACACACATACATAATATTTCTATAATTTATTCAACTTCGAATATTTATTGTAGAATTTTATTTATTAACATAAAATATTTAATATATATTAATCGGTAAATTTTATTCATTTTTTATATTTTTATTCAATATATACTATTTTTTACATTTTAATATTTTTTTTTCAAATTTATTCATTTTAAATATTATTTATTCATTGATAATATTAATTATTTTTATTTTTTTTGTAATTTATTCATTTTCAATTTTCTTTGTTTGATTTTTTTATAATTTTATCCATTTTTAATATTTATTTATACATGTTTATTTATTAAAATATAATGATGTTAATATTTTTTTACTTTATATAATTAACTTGTATTCATTTTCATTTTAACATATATTCTGTAGCGTCTCGTGTTTTGAGCCAAGGTAAAATTCAATGAGAATTTGAATTTCGGTGTTTTGTGGATAGACCGTTCTTTGAACTGGGCTTTGAAACATAATTTCAAGAGTTGTAACACTCTAAAGTGTTATTTTTAGACGTGGTTTAAGTCCATAGAGGTGTCTCAGGTGGTTCATTGAGTTTCAGGAGCATCGGACCCCGAAAACTCAAAATGAAAGAGGACTGATAGGGGCACACGGTTTGTTTGAAATCATGTGGCCGATCAGTGCAAACCATGAAATATCTATAGGTGAGAAGATATTCCTCTCACAGGCTACACTCGGTCACCCAAACTGTGTGCTTAACCTATACAATTTGTGCCACTTAGGCAGTAACCTCACACTATTCATCACCCGTTTTTCACACGATTTGACAAACCGTGTGACACAAATGTCGGAGATAGGGTTCCAAGCAGCAGGAGCCACATGGTTGGGGCACAGTTTGGCCAAACTGTGCAGCCAATCATGTGATCCATTTTTAAGGTAGAATTTACCTTTCTTCCCTTAATGAACTATTTTTTAACCCTTTTTTTTCTCATTCTTCCCTCCAGCGGGTGTTTCTTCCTTCTTCCTCACATGGAGATCCTCCTTCCCTAATCTAGGCATGGAGTGATATCCTCCATCCGAAGCCTGAATCAAACACTATCAATCTCTATGGATCCATATCAATAATATCTCATTTCCTCTTGCTTATTTTCTAGACTTCTCTTCCCTATCACTGCACCATTTTGATGTGATCTTATTTGCCCTATTTTCAGGGCAAAAGTCCGTTCCTTCAATTTCTATAAAACTAGAATGAATCAGGCCTCGATATTGTACGTGTGGGTTGTATTCAATATAAGGTAGGTGGTATAGGTCCTTCCCACTCATTTTTTCACATTTTAAAATAAGAAGTTGTTGTGCCACACACCATATTCTTCCGATGTTGCCTCATTCTTGTTCATTAAATTAATTATATGGTTTTTCCATGTTCATATTGACCCAAGATTACGGTGAAACCCATCCATGGGGTGTTCAACCTATCTTTGGACACCCATTTGGGTGAGGCTATCCTAATTGGTCTACTTTCCCATGCTTAAAATTGTAAATCACCTTAGGTGAATGTGTTACGCCTTTGTTTAATGCCTGAAATGTATGAAATGAATTAATATGAATGATGGAATAAGAGTTAGCTTCCTTTATAAATTCTTATGCTTATTTCCATATTGTTTGGCCCATGTGTAATTCCATATTCCATTGATTATTCTTATTCCATATGTCATGATTTATGCCCTATGTCCTAGATTTTCATATATGTTATGCCAAAGGCTTGTGCTTATGCTTGTACTCCATTACTTCTACCTATTTCATGGTTTCCTAATGATCAGGCCTTGGAACATTGATATTACGTTTGTTCTTAAATGCTTTATTCTATGTTTGTTGGTTTGAACTATTATGCTTTGATTGAGTTTTATTATTTGTTCTAGCTTTTTAATATTTGATATTTCCATGTCATGCTGATGGATTGTGATTATAGAAGTTCCACATTGTGATATGTGCTTTGTTTGTTATGGCTTATTTTCTATGGCCTGAGAGACAAAATGGGTCCTAAATTAAGGATGCCATGGATGGACTCACCATGTTCGATTGGATTTACTTGACGTGCTAGGAGCGATACTTTGGATTTAAAGGTATGAGTTCTCTAGGCATTTCCTTATATTTGTGAGTGAAACTAGTTCCCTAGGAGAGAAACCGAGGATAGAACCACTAGAAATATGGCTATTCCATGTCTCAGGTGATACTTAGTCCCGTATATGAGATACTTGGTACGAAATCAGAGTTACAATGTCATGAGTGATACAAGGGATGCTGTACGAGTTTCCTTAGAGGTATTTGATGACTTTGGTTATATTAGATGTTCTATAGTGACTCCACCATTATAATTGACATATTGATTGATTGATCATTCATATGTGAAGCATCCTTTATTATTATTATTATTATGGGATCACTTGCATGATGACCTGAAAATGAGACCCCAAGAAAAAGCACAATCTTGGGGGGTATGCCTCTTATAGATTCCTTATTTACAATGGCCTTTGTATATATGTAATGAGTTACAGAAGTAAATCTTTTTAGACATCCGAATTAGGCCAAAGCAGGTGGTATTGGTCGGGTGTCCATATAGGAACCTGAATCAAGGTAGTTATTATTTATTTATTTATTTCTCTACATATGTTGTTCTAGAACACTGTTAATTAATCATTGCATGAAATGGATCGGCCTAGATACCATGGGTGCCGAACTACTAATATTGGGTTACCTGAGAAAATATTCTTATTTTCAGATCCTTAGATTGATTTATTGTGTTGTATTGTGGACTTGGGAGCTAGGAAGAATAGGAATGAGCTAGTACCCAGAATTCTCATGGAGTTATCCTTTGGTTTCTTTTCTTTTTATTGTATTATATTGATTTTATCTTGTAGAACCACTTGGAAATGCATGCATCATCATATGTATCTGGGTTGACCATTTACTCTTATTTAGTCAGTTGTTATGTTTATTCTTTTGTTGTTCTATCTTTCATTTATCACTGCTTATGCTGTTGTCCATTATTTGATTTTGATATTCTGATGCACCACTCTTATTATGAGGGTATAGTCTCCACACTATCACCTCCTTAGACCCTCTTTTCTAGTAATAAACCTCTGGAATATGGGGAGGCATTCTTGAGTCCATGTGGCATCCGGTCTGACTGCTGGTTTAGTGGTCAGTCGGACCAAGACATTACAAAGTGGTATCAAAGCCTCTTTTAATTTTGTATTAATATTCGAGGTTGGTAGATAGTAGACTAGGAATGTGTTTGTGCTTGAAAAATATTTGTGTCTGGGAGTGATTAACCCATAGACAGGGAAAAGTCCAAGTGTCCAGGGATGGGATTGTTATTCATACTATTCATTATTACAGTTGATTTGATTTCACCTCAAGTGATTGGAGTATTTCTCCTTCTTATTGATTATCAGATCTATATTTTACCCTTGTCCTGGTATGGAAAGGAATATTCATTACACACATTGTTGGGAAAAAATCCCTCAAGTCATCATTGAATCATTTTTGAGGTGATTGTGTTTGTTGACAAAGTGGGCCTCTGTGTTGTGTTTGTTGACAAAGCAAACCATGATGAACAAATTTATTGAAAAAAGGGATTTCATGGTGGCATGTCGAGTTCAAGGGATGTTTTTAAATGATCCATGGTTGATTCAAGTATGTATACAAAGGAATGGTCGATCTGGAGGCGGTTCAAAAAGAGCAGATACAAGGTGGCACCGTTTTCCAGTGTTTGCCAAATTTTTGGACCTCAAAATCAAAAAATGGAGAAAAGTGTCTTTTGGAAAAGGTACTTGCGCGCCAGTGTCTTGGAGTATTGGAAACTTTCATTCCATATGTTTTTAAAGATGAAAACATCAAAATATGGCAAAGGAAGAAGGGATGCCCAAGTTTTGGGTTTGGTCACGCAAGTGACTAGGGCGACAGAGACTGGGGCGGCTGAAATTGCGTGCCAAGAGGATACATGCGCATCGGCGCTCAAGGTGTCCAAATGCCTATAAATAGAGGCCGAACCCTCCTCATTTAGATAGAGTTCAACACTTAGAAAAAATCAGAGCTCTCGTCGCGCAGGTGTTGTGGTCGCGCAAGTATACAGATATTCAGAAGTTGCGCGCCAGTTGGTAGTTGCGCACCCAAAGTGGTTTAGGAGAGAAAGGGTGTGAGTCACCCAAGTTTAGAGTTGAAGAAGGGGGTGTCGCGCAGGTGTTTTGGTGACACTTGCGTGCTAGTATTTGAAGAAGCGCGACAGTTGATAGTTGCGCGCCAAAATTGGTTTTGGCATAAAAGGGTGTGAGTCGCACAAGTTTGGAGTTGAAGAAGAGAGTGTTGTGAAAGTGGTTGAGGTGAACTTGTGCACCAGCTTGGAGAAGTTCTCTAGGTATGGTTGAAGCACGCCAGTCATTTTAGGGATGCGCGAAAGCTAGAATATTTCCCAATACCTTCGGTGCAAAGTGAGATTCATCTACGGGTGAAAGTTAAACTTCAACAGAGCATCTACATACAACAGAGGATGTATTCATTAGTGATAATTAAGAGACCTAAAGGTCTATAAACTATGAGTAGATCCTTTCTAGATCAGTGAGAAAAGGAAGAGGAAGAAGGTGATCCTCTCCACCGGCAGTGATCTAGAGAGAGAAACACGGAGTGACCCTTGTGAAAGCAGTGAGCTGACCCTAAACATTGTAAAGGCAGTGAGCCTGGGAATAGAAGTGATCTATCCCAAACTTTGTAAACATTAGTGCGCTTTTAGTGGATTTGGTACATTGACACATCGCTAGTGTATGCTCCTTGGACGTAACCCAGTGTGAGTAAACCAATTAAAAATCGTTGTGTCCTGTGCGTGATTTAGTTTTTGTTTATACTTTTCTACAAGAAAGAGAGAGAAGAGAGTCTTGATTAACAGCAAGACAAGATCAATAGGGGAAGTTGTTTTAATCTGTCATACCCTGATTCACCCCCCCTCTCAGGGTATCTAACCTAGTGGACCTAACACGCATCATTATAGTCATGTAGGAATTAACATTCCATGCATATTTCATTCCTTATAGATTCCATTGGTAGGTTGTTTAAAATTTTTGATATGCCTTGTGTGTTATTTTCCTGCCTGTTATACGCCATGCTTGGTGTTTTTTTAGTAGCACGATTGGATCTTACCTTCTTAGGAATTTCATTATATTCTTATGTATAACCTATTTCAGTGGTGAATTAGTATGCTTTATTCGAGTATTATGCTATGCTTCCATGATTTTGGTGTTATGATTAGTATGATGTTGTGTTTTTATGCCATGCCTAATAGTTATGCCTAGTGATTCTCTTAGCATATTATTTTTCTCACTATATTTAGGTGACTTATTAGTGTTCTTGGTTCAAATTTTCATGTTTGTATGTTTGTTATCCTAGGATGGAACATGTGGGTTGTGATTAAATGAGAGACAATTTCAAAATTGTATGGTGTATGGGTGCCGAATAAGTTGGGAACTGACGACCCATATAATTTAAAAATTATTGATAAGTTTTATATACTTAATTTTTTTTATAAATTTTTAAACTGTTAAAATATATTTTATTGTTCCAAACAAAATGGTTGTGGTTAAATGGGAGCCAATTTTTCCAATTCAAAGGGTGTATAGGAACTTTATGATTTGGAAAATGGTAACCCATATAACCAAACCATTGTAGATTCACCTATTATATATTGGCTATTGTGTAAATGTTAAGGTTGTTGAGTTTTCTTTTAATCCAAAAAAAATGGTTGCAGTTAGATGGGGGCTACCTGCAACTTGTAAAGTGTATGAGCACTTTGTGTAGTGAAGGGTGGTAACCTATAAAAAATTGAACCATCAATTGTGAGTCTTATTCTTAGAAACTATTGTAAATATAAATTTTGTTCTATTTTGTACTTTAATGTTTTGGTAGCCTTATTAAGGCTAGTTCCCATATTTCCTGGGTGTAATGAACCATATGTATAAGCTTTTAAATGCACAAATGGAACCAAGTAGGTCTATTGGGGAATTTTATTAATATAAATGAATCTGCTAAGGGTGTTTTTAATATAATGGTTAAGCATTTTCAGGTTACTTTTAGTTGAACCTAAAATATCTTAATGGTACCCTTATAGGTTGCCTTTTCTTTGGTATTCCTTATTTCTGAAACCCATGGGGGTATGTTATACTGTAAAATGACATTTTTTTTAAAGTGTATGCTTTTATGGGTCTTCTTACATGACTAGTAACCCTCTAATAAATATAATACCTTTTGATCTTATTTATTTTCTTTAGGTGAGGCATTATAAATAAACGAATGGTGTTTAAAATGGGGGTTTGATAAATTAATGACCAAATGATAATGGAATGCCAATAAACGATAATGTTTAAAAAGGAAGTTAATGTAAATTGCCTATTTTTCCTTGTTGCATTTTTACCAATATCCTACTATTTAAAACTGGGTCTTTAAAATGTATGAGTTCAGAATGGGAATAAATGAACCAGCTCTATGAATCCTTACAGTTTGTTTTAGCTTTAACCCTCGTGTAAGGGAAGTTTAATCTCCCTGTGTTTGCCTTGAAATGGAGATGTTAGAGTTTCTATAGGCCTCTTATTTTATAACTAGAACCTATGTTATAGGATCTTAAGCCTAGTATATTTTGGTAGGCAAGACCCCATTTTGGGTTGATGCTTCTGTCCAGTGAGGGGCTAGCCTGTTGTAGGTTCCACCCTAAAATATCTAAATACCTTATTTTTTCTTATCACTAGTTTCTAACATTAGGTTCTATTTGGGTACCAGTTTTCCCTCATAGGACTATTAGTCTCCATAATAACACCCTTGTTTGGATGGTTGGTCATGTTTTGTTTTGAACCTTGCTTCATGTGTGATCATTTTGAAACGCTCTATTCCTGTAGGCTAGACATGCGAAGTGCATAATCAACCACTTGTGAGGTCATGTGACCCTTATTTTCATTCCTTTTCAGTCATCTATGACTTGATATGTTTTTAGTCGGGTTAATATTCATATGGGGTAATATAAATTTGGGTTCAATCTTGTTCGGGCTATCAGATACTTTAATGCATATGTCCATTTGTGCCTATGGGTAGTGTGACATATGTGTTTCTTTTCTTATGAAACGTCAGGGTAGTATGCGTTAGTACATGCAGTGTCCACCATCTTGTTAAATCATTCCACAAACCATTAAGTTCAATGGTACTCATTAAAATCCTTGAGTTGTTATGATTTTAATGCCGATCATATATTAAGTAAAGTGACTTGGGCATTAGCAAAGATCAAGACACATCCTAGTGCCCAGGATGACGTTCTAAGGGGATCAGGTGTTTGGGACCCTGGTCAGCTATTTGGCCTTTGCACCTAATGATATGGCATGTGTGAATGTAACTCAAGAGAATAAAAATATGTACATCTAAATGTGGATCTAATGTTGCACTCTTAAGTGGATGGTTTCTACCTATTTGGTTAACGCTTTCTACAACATGATGGACACCTCTAGAACCCATGGTTAGTGGTTGAGGGAGTATATGCCATGGGATGAGATCCCTCTCTCTGTAAATCCAACATTAAGGACCCTCACAAGGTGGGGAGCATCAATTCATTTTGGGTTAAATGTGTCCTTTCAGGTACATGAAATACACCCGTGAGAAGACCATTTGGAAATGGTCGGTGCTTGTGTGATAGCACGACGATGTTGTGGTTGGCTGTATAAGAAAACTTTGGGAATACTGGTAGTTAGGGATGGAATTTAGTGGTTGTGCTTGAGAAATCATGGAATGAATAATGTGGCATGGAATTTTTGATCAAATAATAGAGAAGTGTCAGCAGGTGAAGCTGAGTTTCCTCTAAAAAGAAGTCATTGGGTTAATGGTTTGACTGCTCTCCATGGTTGATTTACAATGAGTTCAGCACTATACCAAGAACTTCGTATTGAGGTAGAAAGAGTGTCTCAGATACTTTTAAAATCATTTTAATCCTCTTAGTGTTCTCATCCTTAGATATGAACATTCTCCCTACCTTAGTATAATTTGGGTACACTGAGAGAGAGCATTGGTCTTACACCATGCTAAAGTTTTAAAAGCTATAGGGCTCGTTTGGGTGGTTTCTATCAGCGCGTGCTCTAGAACATGGTTGTATTTGTAGTAATAGTTGGTCCTAAGTAATACCTAGGTTCCCAAGTATGAATACCGTGGTTGGAATCATGGATGCCAGTTGTTCCCTTTGACTAGATTTCTAGGTGGATGCCGCCTTGGGGTCTGTCAATGATCCCTTATGTGGGCGTTCAACTTTTTACCAACATATATCTTGTAGACACCATTTTTGGTTTCCCTTGGATGATCTCCTTGGAATATAGTTATTAAATTTGAGGTTTCCCTATAATTTATTCAATCATGGAAGGGGTGTTTTAACCATGGAGATCCAAGTGTGCAAAATGGAGTTATGTTTCCATTTCTATGTGAGGCATGATGTTTTAAATAGACTTTTGGATATAGGTGTCATCGGAGGCTAGTACGGGCTTCAGTGAACATGATCAGATAATTCTTGGGGTGCATTAATTTAAAGGGAAATAACTATAGTCCTTAGGTTATGTTGGCTATCTAATCCAAGCATTTTGAGAATAGTTGGCCGAAGTGGATTGACTTGTTTCCTTCTTGTTCGAGGTATACTATCATTAAGAATCGTATTGGAATATTTTTAAGAGGAGATGAGTTCAATATGGGTCAGTTGGGGATCCTCGTGAATAGTCGGTATGGAATGGTTAAATATGGTTAATAGAGGATTGACTATTAGGCCATTTTAAAATAATGCGAGGAGTGTCGCTAGAATTCTAGGGCATGTTTTGTGAGGAAATTCTGGTGGTGGGGCATATCGGGCTTAGAATTGGCCGTTAAATGCTAAGACCTATAGTGGGGGAAACCATCAGACATATGCCTAATGAGATGATTTCGTGATCATGTATCTTTCTAAAATAGGTTTGGGTAAGAACATTTTCGGTGTCTCAGTCAGAAAATGAGTGTTGACCCGATATTTGACAACTTAAGCGTCGTATACTTAAAAAAATATTGGAGGTGCATTGGGCATTTAAAATCATGGGACAACAATTCAAACAAGACTTCATGAACCTATTAGGCCAGGTGATGTTTTCATTATTCCCCAAGTCTTCTTGGGGATGATAAGTTCTAAGGTGGGGAGGTTGTAGCGTCCCATATTTTGAGCCAAGCTAAAATTCCATGAAAAATTGAATTTTGGCATTTTGTGGACAAGATATTCTTTGAATTGGGATTTAGAATGTAATTATGAGAGTTGTACCACTCTAAAGTTTTGTTTTTAGAAGTGTTTTAAGGCCCGATGGGTGTATCGGGTGGTCCTTTGAGTTTCAGGAGCATCATACCCCATAAACTCAAAATGGAAGAGGACTGATAGGGGCACACCGTTTTTATGAAACCGTGTGGCCCATCAGTGAAAACCATGCAACATATTTAGGTGAGAATATGTTCCCCACACAGGCTCTACAAAGTTACCCAAACCTTGCACTTATCCTGCATGGTTAGTGCCACTTAGGCAGTAACCTATCACTTTTCATTCCATGGTTTGTGCATTGATTGACAAATTGTGTGGCGCAACCATGTGAGTTAGGGTTCCAAGCAGTAGGAGCTACACATTTGGTGCATGATTTGGGAAAACTGTGAAGTCTAACTATGTGACCTAGTTTTAAGGGTGAATTTACCTTTCTTCCCTTAATGAACTAAATTTTTAAAGCCTATTTTTCTCCTACTTATCTCCAATGGGTGTTTCTTCTTTCTTCCACACATGGAGCTACTCCTTCCCCAAGCTAGGAATGGAGAGATCTCCTATATTCGAATTTTGAATTGAATGTCGTCGGTCTCTATGGATCCATATCAATAATCTCTCATTTACTCTTTCTTATTTTTTGGGTTGGTCTTCCCTCTTGCTGCATTATTTTGATATAAGCTCATTTACCCTATATTCAGGCTGGAAGTCCATTCTTTCAATTTCTATAAAACTGGACTAAATCAGGCCTCAATATCATATGTTTGGATCATCCTTGATATAAGGTAGGTGGTCTAGGTCCTTCCTGCTCATTTCATTGATTTTAAAATAATGATCTATTGTTCCGCATGCTAGATTCTTCTAGTGATGACTCGTTCATGTTCATTAAATTAATCATATGGTTTTTCCTATGTCCATAGTAACCATATATTATAACGAAACCCACCCATAGGTCGTTTGACTTGTCTTTGCACACCCATTTGGGTGTTCCCATCCTAATTGGTCTACTTTTCCATGATTAAAATGGTAAATCGCCTTTGGTGCTTGTGTTAAGCCTTGGTTTAATGGTTTAAATGTATGAAATGAATTAAGATGAATGAAGGACTAGGAGTTAGATTACTTTGTAAATTACTATTCTAATTTCCTTATTGTTTGGTCCATGTGTAATTCTGTATTCCATTGATTATGCTTATTCCATATGTCGCGCTTTATGCATTATGTAATAGATTTACATATATTATATGCCAAATACTTGTCCTTATGCTTGTACTCCATTTCTTTTTCCTATTGCATGGTTTTCTAGTGATCAGGCCTTGGAGCCTTGAGCTTACTTTTGTGCTTAAATGCTTTATGCCATGTTTGATGTCTAGAACTATTATGCTTGGATTGAGTTGGATTATTTATGAAAACTTGTTAATATGTGATATTTCCATTTCATTTTTATAGATTGTGATTATAGAAATTCCATGTTGTGATATGTTCTTTGTTTTTCATGGCTCATTTGCTACAAGACGAGAGAGAAAATGGGTCCCAAATTAAGGATGCCATGGATGGACTCTCCGTGTTCAGTTGGATTTACTTGATGCGTAAAGACCGATACTTTAGATTTCTAGGTACAGGCTCTCCAGGTGGTTTCTTATACTCATGGGTGACACGAGTTCCCTAGGGAAGAAACCAAGGATGGACCCACTGACAAGATGGATATGCCATGATTCAGGTGATACTTGGTCCCTTATGTGAGATACTTGGTACAAACTAAGAGTTACCATGTCATGAGTGATACAATGGAAACCATATGGGTTGACTTCAACATAATCGATGACATTGGTTATATTGGATGTTCCGTAGCGACCCCTGGGATTCTTCTTAGATTTCCTTGGAAAAGCTCAGACTCCACCTTTGGAATTGACAGATTGATTGATTGTTCATATGTGAAACATTCTTTATTATTATTCTTATTATGATATCACTTGCATGATGACCTAACAATGGATTTTGTATATATGTAATGAATTTCATAGGTAACTCTTTTCAGACATCCAACTTAGGCTGAAGTGGGTGGTATTGGTTGGGTGTCCATATAGGAACCCGGACTGAGGCAATTATTGTTTATTTAATTATTAATTTGTATCTATTGTTATAGCACACTGTCAATTAATTATTGAATGAAATGGATCAGCTTAGAAACTATGGGTGTCAACCTACTGAGATGATTATATCACCCCTACTTAGGCCTCCATTGCACTGGGGTACTTGAGCAGATCTTCTTTCTTGTGTTGTGTTGTGTACTTGGGAGCTAGGGAGCACAAGACTGAGCTAGTACTCAGGATAGAGTTAGCCTTTGGGATCTTTTATTTTTATTGTATTGTACTTATTATATCTTATAGAACCACATAGACATGCATGAATCATCATATGCATCTGTGTTGACCATTTACTCTTATTCAGTTAGTCATTATGTTTATTATTCTACCGTGTTATATTTCATTTATTACTACTTCCACGGTTGTCCGTTATTTGATTTTGATATTCTGCTGCACTACTCTGACTATGAGGGCACAGTCTCCCCAATATCACCTCATTAGACCCTCACTGCTAGTCAACAACCTCTAGTGTATGAGGAGCTGCACTTGAGGCCATGTGGTGACCGGTCTGGCTGCCGGTTTAGTGGTCAGTTGATCCAGGATGTTACATATTCATTTTTATTTTTATAAAATAATCTATATAATTAATAACACTTATTCAATTTTTTAAATATTTTTTCAGTCTATTGATTTTTAAATTATTAAATTTCTCTATTTTTTAACATTCATTCATTTAATATTATTTAGTATTATTTATTTTCTAATAATGTTATTTATTTTACTATTATTTTTAATCTATTCATTTTAAATATTTATTCATTAGATTTTTTTAATTTATTCATTGTTAATATTTTTATACATATTTATTCATTAAGATTTAATGTTTTTAATATGGTTATAATGTACATATTTATTATGAATTCATCTCCATTTTTAGTTTGTTTTTATAATTTATAAAATTAATAAATCTTATTCAATTTTTTTAATATTATTGAAGTCTATTAATTTTTAGTTATTAAATTCCACTAATTTATAGCATTCATACATTTAAGATTATTTATTCCTTAATAGTGTAATTAAAATTTACTTTTTTTTATAATTTTTTCATTTTTAATATATATTGGTTTAATATTTTTTAATTTATTTTATATAGTTTTTATCGATGCTTTCTAAAAAGAATCGGTAAAACCATTCTCTTATATTAAATATAACTATAATAGAGTAACCCTTGGCTTGCACCATTCATGTTCTCGTGGAACTAAATCTTCACTACCACTCCCTCTTGAACTTCTTGGACAAATTGACACTCTCAAAACCCAAGGTATGTGATTATTTATATTTCTTTTTAGTCAATCTTGTATTGTTTGTGTGTTTTTAATTTTTCAAAGGGGTTTGGGTTTGTCTTGTTATCCACATAACTTGAAGAGACTCAAGAAATACTGATCTGTAATGCCTTATGCTCCCCACCCTCAATCCAATCATGCCATATCCTATACAATGTTCTTCCCGAGGAATCATTTTAGTTTTATTTAAACTGGAATGACCAATATTTGAAGTAATATATAGATAAACCTTCCATAAAATAGGGCCCAGTTAGACCTACATTTCTCACATGATATGAACATTTTCAACCTCAATATCTTTCTTTTTAGATAAAAAAATTTTCAACAAGAAAAAATTTAATAGATATACATACTGTATCTTTAAATTTTCATACTCATCCATCATTTGTATTACTGTTAGTTGAATAAAAATCTCAAATATTGATTTTTCCCTCAATAGAAACATTTGAGAACTATCAAAACAACAATTTTCAGTTAAAAAATTTAGAATTTATTTTAGATAAAACTCAATCTCTTTAAATAATATTTGAAATTATTTTAAGGATTTTAATATACTCTATATGAATTATCCCTAAAACATCCACTGAAGTAAATTTTTCTTGACACTATTAACTTTTTAAGTAACCAAATTGAAGTCCACTTTACCAATAAGTCTAAAATTTATTTAAAACACTCTTATATCTCATTAAAAAACCATTTTTTATTAGTGCATATAAAAATATTAACCCACTTATGAAATATGAAAACATCCTAAAAGATGACACTACTAGAAAAATGACCTATAGACATAGATCTATAGCCACAATTTAATGGGTCTGTGGATATAGGTTAAGAAATTTCCATGTATATTTAAAAACTGTGGATTTAGATGAGATATAACTATGGAGATCATCCCCCGTGGAAATAATCTTCCCTTAGTTTTCATCCTCCCTCACATCTTTCCTCTCCCGCTCACCCACTCTACCTAAAAAACCTTCTCCTCTTCTTAGTGGCTTTTATCCAATCGTTTCCCAACCAACTTCTCTCTCATCTGATCCTCACCAGCTTCTCCTTCACAGTTCCTCCATCTCTCACCGGATTATCCATTCAAAGTTCCTCTATTAACGATTCCTCCATTAATGTCATGACTTCTCTATTCACGATCTATCCATTCATGGTTCCTCCTTCCCTCACCAACTTCTCCATTCATAGTTCCTTCATCCCTCACATGTTCCTCCCTTATCCCATACCCTTCTTTATCCATTCCTCCTCTATTCGGTGCATTAGATTAATCATTACTCACCTCTCCATACCATTCTTTGGGATTTCCTCCTCCATTCGGTGCATTGGCTAAACCATTTTACTTCTTTGAATATTTTTAACATGTTTTGTGGCTCCTAGTTTGTGTTTATTTTCACATAGGAGGAGTTTAAAATATTCATTATGTCAACTGTTATCTATTATGACTATAATATTATTTTATTTGTTATTCACCAGTATTCATGGTTTATATTTCATTCTCACAATTAATCTATTATCTATTTAATATTATGGAATTATTATGTTCCTAATGTTTTTTGTTGAGAATTTTTTTCTAAGTGTTGTGAAAGGTAAAAATTACTAGTCTCATTTGCAAGAGACTTTGTATTTATGAAATGTATAGAATTCTGAAGTTTTACATTTCTGTCATAAATTCCAAAATTTAGGATTTTCACTATGTAAAAAACCTTACTTATCTAGTTCTTACCTTTTTATATTGACCATATTTATAGAATACCCTTGTATATTAAGTTATTAATTCTACCTATCAAGTATTGAATCTTACACATTGATGGTTTATTGTTATGTACGATGTAAGAAAATAAGTTTACCTTTATATAATAATAAATTACCTCTACATATTAAAGAAAATTACTTTTACGTATTTGAGTTTTTACTATGACGTACTACATGGATTTTGGAAATTACTTTTATATATTAACTCTTTCTAAGGAAACAACTCTTATTTCATTATCATAAGATATGATTTAAAGATAATAGAAGATATGAAAAAAATGCATGTCATGATATTCAAATAGTGAATACTGAAGCAAGGTCATGAAAATAATTTTCTAGGCAATTTGGAAACATAAATCAGTTCATGTTGTAATTATACACACCTTGAAGAGATATAAAAAGGGTTACGTTATGAAAAGATCATCAAGCCATGGAGAATTTTTTATTGGTTCAAAGAATATTATTTATCATTATTTATGATTTTTTATCTATCATATGTTATGATTGAAAATCTATTTTAAAATATTAAAAATTAATATATTGATTTTTTTGAAGGCTTTGTTTCACGTGATTACATAAATTAGTCAAAGTTTTTAAATATTGATAATTATGGAAGACCTGAATGGTGATCTGCGTGATAATTATTATAGAGATTATCATTCGCTACCAAATTATGATATTTTGGAAATATTTATGAGATTGTTGCGAGATTTATAGAGAACCATATTATTATATAATTATATTATTATATTATTATTCTAAAACTTTTATATAGAAATTGACACACATTCCTTTCATGAGACAAAAGTACTACTAAAGTTTGAAAGCCTTTGTTTAATCATTGCTCTTAAAGGAATGCCCAAGCTAAACTGTTCTATATATACTATGTGGAGGGAAAAATATACTTATTCTACACTAGTAATAATCATCAACAACTTTAATTGTTTTAACTATTATATATTCATTATGATGAATTTCCTTTGTGCTATAAAGTTTTATCGAGTTATAATCACTCAACTCACACATGGTTATGCCTCCATTAAAAGTTAGTGTATTGGTTATTCTAACCTAGGAAAAAATTAGTTCATAGGTTCTACCTTATCCCTAAAAACATTTAGGTGTTTGGGTTGCGCCTTTAAGTGTAAAAAGGTAGGTTGGTTTGTTTTTGTTGTTGGGTTTGATAAAATAAGATTAGCAAGAGTTGTCAATCTCCTTCAAATGTGAGGTCTATTTAGTGTGTACCATTATTTAGGGGAGTTGAGAGATGTGATGTGTAGAAATGGGATATTTTTTTATTAAAAATACTATAAAAATCCTTTTATACTATTATTTTTTATTTTTTTCATATACTATTCACACTAAAATTTCATTTATTGTTTATATTTAAATTTTTTATTCTTATTATCCTTTAAATTATGCATTTTGTTTTAAAATTTTATTTGAGTCTATTCACCCACACCCTAGACTCTCAACAATATCTATATTGGGATCAACAATTAATATCAAAGTCTATCCCTTTAAGAGTTTTAATTCATTGATTCTTTTCCTAAAACCATTCTTGGTATCATTTACATTGCTACTTTGAGCATTTAATCAGTTAATGTGTTATTTCCATTTATGATATCTACAGGACACTGAAATCACTTAATTCATTAGTAGAAATTATTTTATATAAATGGTATTATAGACCATCCACACAATAGAATAGATAATTGAAAATTTTAGAGGTATTTCACTAGTTGAGAATAGTTTCTAGTATCTAAACTATGAAAAGATTTTCCCCCTTTATATTGAAAACATACATGCAATTTATATGCCTGTTAGAATTCACAATGCTTCAAATATTACATAACAACCAAACACATTGGATCACACTTCATTGATTAAACCAAACTCCAATTTCTTCTAGATTTAGATTTTATTTAACACATTACAAATTTATGTGTTGAAAATTGAAGAACAAAAGAGAATAATATTAGAAAAATTGATCAAATGGTATCCAATATCATTCCTATTTTCACCATGATGGAGTTTTATATTACATAATTAAAAATAAACAATGGAATGACTTCCTTCAACACACTATGTTATATTGGAATCCTTCAAAACACTATAGTATATGATATGGTTTATATTTTCAAAATGTATCTAAATTTCAATAAATCTTTGTATAATTAATACAAAACATCACAACTCATTATGAATGCATCCAAACACTCATGGTAATTGATTATTATTATCTCTTAGATGTCATATAAAATCTTTTTACTATAATAAATCCTTATCCTTGTAACTTATATGCGTCTATTCATGATTTTTTATAATTTAAAACATTTATCAATTCCTTAAACCATAATTTTAAGATATTTATTATGATTTTTATGAACATATTATTGATAATTACTTATGATCTTATAAAATAATACATATCATGTTAATTAATTTTCTAGATTATTTATTTAATATATTATTATATGCCTTAGAATGTATATATACTGGATATACAATATTTAATGGATCACTAATGAGTTTCAGAAGAAGTTACAATATTTTTTGGACTTTACATTCACTAATGATTCAGATAGCATATTGATTCGATGCTCATGTTTTGATTGTGTTGTAAAACAATGGTTAACACATGAGGAAGTCAGTTACCATATCACTAACATGGTTTCCAATTTTTTTTATCACATGTGGTATCACAATAGATAAAAATATCAAGTGGAAAATGAAATTTATTCAGCAGAAAGGATTGGTATGAAAAATATAATTTCTGATCAGTTTCCTTTTGTTTTTGAAGCCAGATTCTCATGTAGACCAGTGGAAGAGGAAATAAATACTAGAACATAGTTTTCGTCTATTAATCAGGATGATGATGTTGAGAGTGTTAGAAAGTTGACAGAAGATGTTAATACCCCAGTATATCAGGCATGTGAAAAAATGAGCAAACTTGAGTTTTTAATGTGATTATATCATGGGAAAACAATGTGTGGATTTAGTAATACTACAATTGACTATATCCTTACATTTATTAAGTATTTATTGCCTGATGATGCATTTATTCTATAAAATGATAACATGGAATCAAATTTGGTTTCAAATTTGGATTTTCATCTATTAAGATTCATTCTTGACCCAAATATTTTTGTCTGTTCTGGAAGGAAAATGAAGAGTTGAGACATTGAAAATAGTGTGGAACATCAATGTGGAAGACTAATAAAGACAGAACTCAATATCACATACCATATAAAGTGATGTGGAACTTCCCTTTAATTATTAGGATTCAAAAAATTTTTATGTCAGAATAAATGGAAAGGAATATGAGATGGCATAAAGATGAAAGAAATAAGGATAATGATGAAATAGTTCATCCTGCAGATGGGTTGGCTTGGAAGAAATTTGACAGGTTGCTTCCTAATTTTTCATCTTACCCACAAAATGTTATATTGGGATTATCTTATAATGGTTTCAACCCATTTCAACAAATTCATATTGAACACAGTTCTTGTCCTGTTTTCATTCACATTTATAACTTTCTTTCATGGATGTGTATGGAGAAGCTATTTAATATCATGAGTATATTGATATCTGGACCTAATGATCCTAGAAATGATATTGATATATACTTGTATACATTAATATATGATTTAAATGATATTTTTATTGTTGGTGCACAAGTATATGATGCATTCAGGAAGGAGTACTTTATGTTTCATGCAGCTTTATTATGGACAATAAATGATTTCCCTAATTATGAAATGATGTTTGGTTGGAGTACTAAAAGAAAAATATCCTTCCCTATTTGTATAAAAAAATAAATGTTCCTGTAGATTAAAGTTTCAATGAACTTTCAGCTTCATAAGGCATTGGAGATTTCTATCAATGGGTCATCCATATTGGAAAAATCATAGACAATTCGATAATGCCATCGAGACATATGAGACACCTCAATGAATTTCAGGGAATGATATTATTAAAAAACTTTATGATTTGAATTATATTCATGAAAAAATTCAATCAAATATTAGAAATTGAAAGCATGTTAATTCAAATTCCAATAGTAATTGGAGAAATAAAATCATATTCTTTGAGTTTCCGTACTGGTCATCGAATTTATTATGTCATTGTTTGGATGTAATTCATATCGAGAAAAATATTTGTGATATGTTACTTGCTACTATTTTAAATGTCAAAGGAAAAAAATATGATTTGCGATCACATCATGATTTGATGGATTGGGGTATAAGAGTAAGACTTTATCCTGAGTTAATTGGTCAAAATAATTAAAAAGACCCTTTTTCCTGTTATTCGATGAAAAATACAGAGAAGAAAAAATTTCTCTAGGTCTTGGAAAGTTCGAAGGTTCCATATGGTTATTCAAGTAATATTTCGAAAAGGGTGAATACATAAGATGTAAAACTAAAATCTATTAAAACCTATGATTATCATGTCTTTTTACATGAGTTTATTCCCATTTCCATTCAACATTTACTTTCACATAATTTTAGAGTTTCTATGATTAAGTTATGTTATTTTTATTGAGACCTTTGTTCCAAAAGACTAAGCAGAAGTGTTTCTTGGAAATTGTAGAGAGATGCATCAATTATTCTTTATGACTTGGAGAAAATTTTCCCACCATCATTTTTCACGTGTATGTTACATGTGACTATGCATATTCCCACAAAAGTTCTTTTTGATGGTCCTGTTTTGAGTTAGTGGATGTATCGTATATAAATAATGATGATTACATTGAAATCTTATGTGAGAAATAAATATCATCCCAAAGGCTCTATTGTGAAATTCTATTTAGCACAAGAATGCTTTGATTTCTGTTCATCGTACTTGGATAACATCACTGTGAGGTTTAATCGACTAATGAGAACTGAATATGAGAAATATGATCCCATTGAGCCTATATTTTCTTCACTGCTCCAAACAAGGGGGATATCTGGATCATACTTGTTGTGTACTTTAAGCAGGGAAGAGTGGTAAATGTCTCATCATACAACATTATTCAGCTGTAGTGTGTTTGATGATTATATGAAGTAACTAAACTAATAAATATGATTTTTTTCATTGTGTTATTTCTCCATATCTTATGACATTTTAAAGATTTTATATCTGTAGTGAACATTTAGAAATTAAAAAAGAGAGACATCGCTCTCTATCTATTAAGAGGAAGGAACTGTTGCACAACAAATAATTTGCTGCTTGGTTAAATTTAAATGTAATAGATTTTTTTTTTCTTATCATAACATAATAACATGTATCTATTTAATATTTGATGTTGGTATCTTTTAGGTTTTAATTCTACTAATGAATGAAGTATTAAATGAAATAAGAGCATTGTCCTTTAGTCCAAATGATGTGGCACATGATTGTAAGGAAATGGTTGTCAATGGATTTAAATTATTTATAAATAGTTGTGTAAAAAAAATGGAAACACAGAATGACAATGTCAAGATAAGCACCACAATAGATTATTATGCAAGTGCATCATACAAACAACCTCAATCAGAAAATATATCATATTATGACGTTGTTGAAATAATCATTTTATTATACTACTATACACATGGTCGTGTCGTAATGATGAAATGGAAGTGTTTTGATTCAATGATAGGACAAGGAATTCATACTGATAACTGTGTATTTAGAGTGATTGATATGAACCACCAGCTTCATACCGATGAACATTATATTCTTGCATCATAAGATAGACAAGTGTTTTTTATAACTAACCCATTACAATAATAATTTGGTGTTATTATCTATGTCATTACTAAACATATTTTTAATGAATAAATTAATGAAAATGTTGTTGTATATGAACCTATCAACATTTATTTGAATGTTTCATTTGATGACACAGATGATTCAATTATTAGAATGGATTGTGAACCAGAAATTTTCATAGAGCACACATAGCATTGACACATTTGTAAGTATTTACCTGATTTTATCGCAATATTGTATGTGTTTTTTTAAACTTTCATACATGATATGAAATTAACTAGTATATTTAATACCATTACTGAATATAAAACTATTAATAGCTTAACTGATTTATGTTTAAGAACATCTATTGTAATTCTTGAACATAGAAAAGTCTTGATATTTTATCAATATAAATATCACACATGAAAATGTATATCATTATTTTATAATAGAATTTTATTATTTAAAATTTTGCATTATTTCTATTTATCTGAGAATATTATTTTAAATTTCTAGGTCAAAATGTCTGATTATGATGATACTAGAAGAAGTAGAAGAATTCAGAGAAATGAACAACGTATGTCTCCTCTCGGCATCATTGTAAGTACAATTTATGTTTGAATATTATGGTATTTCATATTATTTATATTTTTATCGTTCATTTTATTTTATCATCTATATTATTTTAGGCTACATAGTTGAGGATACAGTTGAATTATACTATTGAGGCTAATTGTATGGTGGGGGAGGGGGGGGGGGGGTACTACTACGACTGATTCTACAGTTCAGCCTACTACTATGCCGCTTGAGCCACCAGGAGGTCATCCTCCCATTATGACACCTCCATATTATCCATACCCACATTTTCCATTTCCCTTTCCATCCAAACCCACATCAGATGGTAGTTCTCAGACTCCCATCCCTTCTTATTTTCCATTCCCACCATCCACTGTATAGGGCACTGCGCCCCCATATACCCCACTTCCATATCCATATCCATACCCACCCTCATCTATACAGGGTTATCCATCAGGTTTTCTCCCTCCATAAGTACACTTATCATAATCTACTATACAATGTACTCCTACTGTAGATATCCCACATACCACATAGGCTACTCCCCCTCCTCTGAATGCAGCACTTCAGAGGTCAGCAGATCCCCCATCTATTGGTATGTGTTTAAAAATTACTATTAGGGATTAATGATAAATTTTTACATATTATTTTCCTTTATTTTTTTCACTATTATCTCCAAACAATAACAAAAGACGAGGCCACACAAAAATACGAGAGGTTTGGAATCGACACATGCAAATCATGGTTGAATACAATGAGGAAAGTGCTATAATTGAAAAAAATGTCAAGGAATGTAAAAGCTTAATTGGAACACTTTCTAAACACAACAATATCATTTCGGTTCAACCAATAAGTTGGATGTAAGTTGGAGAACAAATAAATAACAATGCTTGGGTAGAGATTTGGGTAATTAATGTTAATCAACTTTTATATATATTAATCTATAATATTTTCTTAACAAATATTTTTTCCATTGTAGCTCCGATATAATTTTCCTAATAAAAAAAATTCCAAGGATGCAAGGTGAATGGAATTAGGTGAAATGTGGAGAGAGTAAAAATATGACTTATATGTTGGTTGTAAAAATAAATTTGGTACAGAGCATCAAGAAATACCAGTGATTCACAATTTCCTAATATCACAATACGAAGATATGATTGTCTATTGGAAGATTCTAGGGTTTAAGGTATTTGTTATATATATATATTCATTTATTTATTTGAAAACAATTTTTAAAGTATAAATTAATTATTTTATTAATGTTAATGAAATTATATAATTATTTTTTTATAGGATAAATCAAACAAAAATAAAGGAAATAAGAGTGGAATGAAACATTTTTATACTATTGGACACACTTCACTCCCAAATCATGAGAAAGCCCAGGTAAATTAACATTTAAAATATTTATCTTGGTTTAGTGTATTTTTTTTGTCTTCAAATTTTGATTTATTTATTTATTTTTCTATAAAAGGCATTGAATATTGTGGGTCGCGTTCCTTTCCCTACTTTGTTTTGTACAATAAGAAAAAAGAAAGATAGTACTGTGAAAAATATCGACACCGAGAAGATGATTGTAAGAATATTTCAATTTATTTTATTTTGACTGAA
Organism: Viscum album; assembly: GCA_963277665.1. Classification (NCBI taxonomy): domain Eukaryota; kingdom Viridiplantae; phylum Streptophyta; class Magnoliopsida; order Santalales; family Viscaceae; genus Viscum; species Viscum album. The sequence continues at coordinate 1,634,988,650 of OY728137.1, read as the reverse complement.
TTTAATTATTTATATTATTTTATAATTTTAATTTATGTTATATATCAATCAACAGAATTATTTTGAGGCATTGGAAAAAAAAATAACCTGACAATTTGGGCCCAAACGATCATCCATGTCAGGTATTAGGAGATGATCATAAAGGCAGAGTTCATTATTAACCTTGAAAGAAGATTGTAACATATTGATATTGGTATTATGACAATGTTTCACTAAGTACCAGTTTTTTTTGTCACAGTGGAACAAATGAATTCCTCAATCAAAGAAGCGGCTCAAAAATCAGAAAAGGTGATAATTGAAAATATGATGAAAGTTATGTATGCCATTTCTTCTACAATTACACTAGAAGCAGCTATAATGGTTGATGCTTGTTTGATTTAAATTCATTCTACTTATGTAGATTCCTCTGTTGGAGCTAGATCTAGAGCTGGAGTTGGAGCCAGATCTGAAGTTGGAGCCAGTGCTGGTGCCGGTGCCAGTACTGATGTCGATGCTAATGATGATGCCTATGGTTTGAGAGGTGTTGATGGTGTTTCTATAGGAGTCATGAATGAGGGTTATCATTGTTCTGATGATACTGATATTGAGACTAACTATTGATTAAATTGTATTTTTTGGTTGTTAATATGTGGAATTTTATTATGTAGTTAAGTTTCATTATTGTAATATTGAATTGTATTGCAGTGTTTCAATCTATTTCTATATATATTAAATTATTTTATTATGATGTATATTTGTTTATGTAGTATTTATTTTTAATTATTATTATATTGAATTGTATCCTCCTCTGATGTGACCACCGTACCTCCTCACTAATGCTACTCTGAGGCGTCCCCATACCTCCTACGGTGCACCTCTAATGGTATGTAGTCCAATTTTTCATTTTTTACTGATTCTTTTCACTTTATACTATTAGTTTCTCCCTATAATTTGTCCATATTCTTAATTTCTTCTATAGTTGAACCCATTATAGTGGATGATAGAGAAATTGAAACTCAATTCTTTGATCCAGAACCACAACTCAATGTACGACCCTGCATTTCATACCATTTTCTTTTCATTATATAATTTCAGAGGGTGTTTTCAGATTTGAGTATCTCCATTGTTTTCATCATGCTGTTATATTCCCAATTACCTTTAGGGGGAAGGGGGTGCAATGGGTGTGCATGGGTGTGCATGGGGTGGGAAGCGGGTGTACAGGGGGGGGGGGTGAAAGGGGTGTGTAGGGGGTAAAAGGGATGTGTAGGGGTGAAAGGGGTGTGCAGGGGGAAGGGGTGTGCAGGGGGTATGGGGTTCAAGGGGCGTGTAGGTGGGGTGCTAGGGGTAGGGGGAGGGTGTGGGGGGGGGGGTGCATTGGGGGTGTATAGGGATGGGGGCTTAAGGTATTGTACAAATCTGGTTTGAATCTAATGGTTCTTGTTGGGGTGTTACAAAATGGCATCAGGGGCTTCTATTTTTTTTATTTTTTCATACAATTTTGAGAGATGGTGGATATGTAGAATAATAATTTTTTAAAGCCAATTTGTAAATAATTCTTGATGAATGATTCAGATATGGAATTGAATAGTGGTTAAATGAGGGAATCAGAACCTGTGTGATATTTGTATAATCTAAGAGTGAGTCATATTAGTGGTGCATTCATGAATGCCCAAGATATTTATGGATGGTGTGAGTTCTTGGTGAAAAAACTTGGAATATTAATTCTATTTTGGGTTCATATTTTTATAATGATTTTGGATCAATTTATCAATGCCTCTAAGTCCTAAAAAACCATCATTGGTGACTTCATAGAGTATCCTCTTTTTTAGTTCAAGTACATTTGTCAGAAGTCGAATGGAGGAAAAATAACTATTTTTTCTATGTAAAATTAGACAAAGTGGTTTTTAACCACATCGGGTTTGTCGAATTGATTAAGACAGTGGTGGTTAATGATTTTTTGGGGAATTGTATGAATGTTCAGTGTGTTTGGGTTCCATTTGGTATGTAGTGACTTTTTGGTTTGGATTGGAATGAGAAATAAGGTATTGGTATGTTATTTTAAGTTTTTTTTATGTTTTATTAGGCATGGTGAAGATGAACCACTCCGAGGCTCCCCCAACCACCTATAGTTTACCTACGATGGTATGTATTCCAATTTTCCATTTTTTACTGATTCTTTTCTTTATACTATTAGTTTCTCCCCCTCATTTTTCTATATTCTTAATTTCTTATGTAGGTGAACCCATTATAGTGGATGAAAAAGAACTTGAACCAAAGTCATTGATCCCGAACCACAACTTAATGTCAGACCATGAATTTTATACCATTTTCTTTTCATTATATAATTTTATGTGGTGTTTTCTAATTTGAGTATCTCCACTATTTGAATCATGCTATTCTATTCTCTGCAACCTTCAGGGGAAGGGGGTGCAAGGGGTTAAAGGGGTGGGCAGGGTGGTGTATAGGGGGAAGGGTGTGTGTGTGTGGGGGGGGGGGTGTGCAAGGGGTGTGCAGGGGGGGTGCAAGGGGTGTTTCAGGGTATTAAATGGGGTTCAAGGGGTGTGCAGGGGGGGTGTGCAAGGGGAACGGGGGTGTGCAAGGGGAATGGGGGGGGGTGCAAGGGGTGTACGGGGGGGGGGGGTGGTCAAGGGGTAGGGGGAGGGTGTAGAGAGAGGGTTAAGGGGAGAGATGTATATGTTAAAATAAATGTAATTAATTTATGATGAAGTTTGAATCAGATGCTTGGATTCTCTAAAAATTGACTAAAGTTCTGTAATATTTTTTATCCTACAACAGTTATTCCAAATTATGTATTCTTATATTATTTAGTGATATCACATGATATATAAGTCATATTGATGATTTATTTGATCCATTGGAAATATTATGAAGATATTAAAATATAATTCAATATGATAGATGGATAAATCCCCTTTTTAGAGGGTCTAAAAATGCACTGAATATTAATATTTCAAGCAGTGCAGATTTTCAAAATTTGGATATATGAGGATATTTGCATATGTAACAGATTTAGATACATAGAGAATTATCCTACATCATAAATTTGGTTCGTGAAGAATTATCATGCAGTAAATCAACTACATAAAACTTAGGTATGTAGTGAATTTGGTTATGTCAATTTGCATATGTAGAGAATCTAATACGTAGAGGTTTAGATCATACATGGATTCAGTTATGTGAATAAGACCTACATGAGTATTTACTCAAGTGATATGGAGAAAATAGCATACTGAGACTCAAACTGGAATAATTACTTACACTATATGAAGAATATGACACTATTGTACCTTGTAATCTCAAAAAACACTTTTACAGAAGTCTTGATTGATCTAGAATGTTGGAACTCATGAATAAGATTTTTTCAATATACATGTATGTAGTACAGTCTCAAACTATATCTTGTAGAACTCATATACAAATGACTTGTGAAGGAGGTTGGTGTAGGTAGGGGGTAGGTTGGGACAGGAGGATGGTGCAGGCAAGGGGGGATGGTATAGGCGGGGGAGGGGGATAGTGAAGGGGGGCTGGTGCAGGGGGTGGGGGGGGGGGATAGTGCAGGGGGTGGGGGTGGTACTTGGGGGAGGGGGATAGTATAGGGGGGAGTGGGGATAGTGTAGGGGGGCAGTGGATAGTTGGAGGGAAGTCTAGTGCAAAGGAGGGAGGCTGGTGTGGGGGCGTTGGTGCAGGGGGGGTGTATGGGGGAGGGGGCTGGTTGGAGGGGGGTGGTGGTAGAGGGGGGGATGGTGTAGGGGGGAGTGGGGATGGTGTAGGTGGGAGGGGGGAGGTTGGTGCGGGGGCTGGTGTAGGGGTGAGGGGGGGGGGGTGTAGGGGAGCTGATGTATATCTTAGTTTTTTTTGTTCTAATTTTAACACTTTGTTTTAGTGTTATGAGCTAAATGAAATTTTAGAACAAGAAACACACACCTTTTTAGTAATGTTCCCTAAGAATTCTAGTCATGCTGCTTTGTGTTACCTTAAAACATGTAACACTAAGTGTTGTTTATTGAATAAAAAAATTAAAGATGTAAAAGGTTCCTCAAGTGGAAAGTAAAAAATTCATTTTCTCTGCAAATTTTTTGGCAAATTTCTTAAAATTTTCTATGCTTTTGCAAATGGGAATATGACACCTGTCCACATGGCTTTGTTTTTGCATTTGTCTTTACATTATCATATGAAAAATGTTTGTTCCTTGCACATAATGTATTTTTTTCTCAAGAGATCATTCAAATAGTAGGAAATGATAGCTTTATTTATATAGGGGAATGATCCAGTAACTAGCCATATTATTTCTACAACCATAGGAGGTAAAACTGGTGAACCGAAACAAGTTTCCCCCTTCATATCAATTAATTCACTATGCTGATATATTCAGTTTTATCTCATCAAATGAATATTGAATCACTTCTTTGTTTATTTAACTAATACTATGAAAATCACAAATTTATGGTTCTGATTTCATTTTTATTATGGCTAAAAGAAACACCTCAAATTCATCATGTACAATTTTACATTGTAGAACACTTCCCAATCAAAATAAATCAAGCATTGAATTTGTTTTTCAAGTCATTGTAATGTTTTTTAGATCATTGTAATGTTTTGATATCACTGTTTATTATCCTGTTAGTGTGGATACAATGTTGGGTGGAGTACTATGTTTCTGGATTTTTTTTTTCATTTTCTATAAGCTATAGCCATGGTTTCCAACCATGGATATAGGCGTATAGACACAGTTCCAAACCATGGCTATAATATGATGTGGAAATATCTATAACCATGGTTGATTACCATGGCTATATCTATGGCCCTATTTCCACGCCAATAGAATCCATGATTTACGAAATTGTGGCTATAGCCTAAATTTCAAGTAGTGTGATTTTTTAATTTTATTTCCATTTTATATCCATCACGATTTATAAAGAATTTATAGACTACTATAGTGTGTGATGTTTCTTTAGATAATATCACCATATATTATATATTTTATTCATTCCTCCCATTGGATTCAATTTTTGATTCATTCCACATTTATACTTTATCTAGTTTTAGAGAGATAATGTTATTTTAAGATAATTACTTAATTAAGTATATAAAAAATTGTGTGGAAATACATGTGACGTAGATGACATATGAAGTATTGGTAAATCCAACACTTCCCTATGAGTTAATGCTCTATGCTTCGAGAAGTTTTAATTACTTATCTATTTAATGCACAAAACATCACTTGTAGAGAAATTTTTTTCCTTGTAAGACTTTGAAATATTTAAAAGAATATTTTTAGAGTTAGGTAATGAGACAATGCGTGATTTTGAGGCCCACTGTACCTAAAATTAATTTTATAAAAATATTAAATATGTTTTATAACACACACACAAGGTTTTTTAAAAATAATGAAATATCTCCTAAACAATGTTTCGAAATGGAAATCTAAAGCCATGGTTGAATCAATTACGCGAAGTTTACCATATGCATGACCTAAGGTGGGTCAACGTGAGATGTTCAGATAAATCACCCATTGGTGGGAGCATTTAATTAAAATAAATATATTATTTATTTATTTTAAATTAAATGAAATAAAGAAGAATACTATATAAATAGTCTATTATAGATAATCTACAAGGTTATCCATATAGCCCTGGGACCATTGAGAGGAGCTTCCACCCGATCTATATTGGTAAATTGAGATTGGATGATGATGAGCTTCCTAATCTAGGTGAATCGAGATGCAGCAAACACAAGAAATATTTCTCTTTCATTTTCGGTGAAATTCTTCACCAATGATTGATATGAATCAAGGTAGGAATCATCATTTGTGCTTTATTCCCTTATGATTAAATGATTGAGCATGGATATACAATTATTCTTTGATCTGCATTCAAATTCATCCTTTCCATGAGCCCACACATAAGATTAAATTGTTTATTAAATTTTTTACTCTTGTTGTGTTGTATTTATCACCCCATCTATCATCAATCAAATTAATTGGTAAATAATTCTTATAAAATGATTTTTGTACCTTTTTAATTATGATTTCCCCCAAAATGCTCTTCACATTATTCAACGTTGGCCTAGGAGGCCATGATTTGACATTCCTGGGAGGGTTCAAGTGTGATCAAACCACCAGATTCGTGGCAGATTCATGTGTGACAAATGGATTGAAAAATTAGGGATGGTTTCAGATAGATTGTGAGATTTAGGTGATTCAATTATGGATCAAGAATCCAATGAGACAATGAGAGATGGTTAGAGATGAGATGATTTGTGCTGGTATCGAATAGAGAATTGGAACTCCAATTTTCAGCCACCGAAGGGCTAACAACGATAGATGGAAGTGATTAAAACTAATTATAGAAATTCGAATAGTAATATTTATAGTGGAGAAGACCGATCTGATACGTGCATTGAGTTTATGTGAAAATCCTGACTACATGATGTGTACTAGGATGAAAACTCACTGTATAGTGGCCCAAATATGGAATCTAGATATTTTATGTGAGTTAAATATCACACAATGCATGGGATCCCCACACATAGTGTGACTTGGTGCTGGTGACCCAGTGTGTACTCCAAGATTACATAGACATATGCATGAACAGGCACACAAATAGTGTACAAATACATGGTTCGAAGGACATGAGGATGGATAGGAGGACAAGGCTCGACCCCAGGTGGCTGAGACACACCATCTAGTCCCATTACACACCATGTAGGGCCACATGGATAGTGAGCTGAGTTCTATAAAGGACACATCTAGGTAGCAGGGTAGGACTACACACCGTGTGGGTCCCCTACACACCATATACCTCCTTTTGAGGAAACTTATACCTCTCATATCCCCTTCATCTGGACTTGGATTTTGGCCTGTGAGTTTCCCATCCTAAGTATTTTTCCAACATATATCTTGATAGTGGTATTTTTAGTGGATTTCGAGATATGATATGAGATGTTATGGGAATGATGCTTCTTTAGGAAACATTCAACGATGATAGTGATTGGGCAAGATCATCAGATAGATTAAAGTGACACCCTCCAACTGGGACAAGGCATGGGTCATATATCCACCATCAGAGTGAAACCCTCCTATTGGATCAAGGAATGAGTGATCTATCTACTAATTGGAAACCTCCTATGAAGTCAGGTCATGGGTCCTCTACCATTATAGTGGAACCCTCCTACTGGATCAAGGCATGATTTATCTATCTATTGATTAACACCCTCCCACAGAGTACGAGCATGATTCCTCTACTATCAGAGAGGCACCCTCCTATGATGTTTGGATATGGGTCCTTTGTCAACCATTAGAATGGAACCCTCATGCAGTGTCAGGGAATGGGTCCTATATCTACCATTATAGTGACACCTTCCTTATGGGATAGGGAATGGGTCCTATATAGACCATTAGAGTGGAACCCTCCCATTTTAACAGGGCATGAGACCTCTACTTATAGATTATTCCCCCTCCATTATGTGACACAACAGTGAGGTGTGGATCAACATGGATATTTCTCTGGATATATGTTCTTTTTGGTTCTGAGAACAGTGGAAGCATGTAGTGGTTGGTGATATATTAAAATTTATTTTAATAATCATTTAATGAAACCATGATAAAGGATCTTGCACATTTTATTTACTATTAATTTATTTAATATATGAAGAAATAAATACCTAGGCTTAGGTACTTTCTTCTTTGATGAATGTTGATCATCTGAAAAGACCTTTTCATATTGTCTTTATTGCACTGTAATTATCCAAGGATAAAATACCTCTAGAGGTGATCCAAATGCACTCCAATGAAATCTCAGAAACACCACTCAATCTCTGGGTTCTAGCAAAGTGAACCAGATGTATTGTGTTGTTTGGTCTTGATCGCCCATTCTTCAATCTCGAAGAAATCTCTATTGAATTTCTCATTCTTGAGAGAGAGAGAGAGAATAAGGAGTTGATAGAAAATTAATTATAGGTAACAATTATCTATTCTCAATTTTTGGATGCAATAAATAATAGATATAACTGTCTATATATAGAGTTTGGATTTTGGTTAAAATATTATTTAATTTCATGCCTACCATTAAATAAATTTTATTACCTTTAATAAACCCCATGCCACATAATAATAATAATATTATTTTTTGGTGCGCCAATTTTTACAAATTGATAAATGATATTTAGTGTCTTGTAAATAATTATTTTATCAACATATATGGTCTTGGTCCAATCAAACTCATCCATATTTATTGAATACCCAAATAAATATTTTATTCATAAATAAATATTTCATTCACATACCAGTGAATACACATTTATTTAATATTTAATAAAATAAAAAAATATATTTTTATTCACATGCCGACGAATAAATATTTATTTAATTTATGAGATCAATAAAACTTGAATGAAATTATTCCTCAGTCTTGAGAATAATATTTATTCCATTAATTAAATTCAAATATAATTTAATTGAGATCAATGGAAACACTTAGTGTGTGACCATATAGGGTTCTTTCTCATTGGTATTAGGTGATCTTACCTAAAGTACAAGATTATTATCTAGTAATGGGTCAAGGAACCCAAGTGAAAAAAAATTCAATGTCTCAACCATGAAAACCACATACAAACACTCATTGTGTAATATAATCTCTTTGTCACAATATCTTATCAAGAAGATTTCACGATGGTGTCATCAATCTATATGGTTGATACATCTTTATTTGACTATCTAAAATAAACACGCCATTACATAATGGACATGAAATTTAGGAAATAGTTATATTCCAATCAAAGGTCTGAGATATCAACTCCCATAACGATCAAAGGAAAAAAATCCTTCTTCAATTTATCCATTAATGACATGTCAATCAGGACGCACCCAACATTCCCTACTTCCCACCAACATATGAATTAATGTTTTTTATTAGTAAATATAAGTGCATGAGTCATGAAATGTATTAATGATAATATTAAAGTTTATGGACCATTACACATGCTTCTAGATAGTAATATCTGATGATACCAAAACATGTGAAATTCTTACTGGCGGGTCTGTTCTCATAATCTCTCATCTTGGAGATTACCAAGTGAAAACTTTTTGGGAAGAATCCTCATCTGCTTATGAATACTCACACCTGACAGTCTAAATAATATGTGTCCCATCATATTATGTTATCCAACCATAAAACTATATTAAGAATATTTTCATTGCACTTCAAGGTTCTCATTATAGCGGGGAACTACAATGACCTTATCGATGCAACAAATAATCTATCCCAATAGTACATTAAATCCATGAAGAAAAATGAATAATATGTAATAATATGTATAATTACCATTAAATACATAAAATATAAATTTAATCAAAGTAAAATCAGTTGTTCGTAGGACACCAACTCTAACAAACTCCCACTTGGAATAAATCATACCATCTACAACTTTCACTCCGCTATACCTCACATGATAATCATGTTTTTGATGATTCAAGATTTAGTCAAGGGGTCCATCACATTGTATTTTGTGGAAATAATTCTCACTACAACCACACCTCTATGAGAAAATCCCTCAATAGATTATAATTTCGAAGTATGCGCTTCATCCGCTGATGCGACCTTGGCATTTTTGTGTGAGCCATCATTGTAGTATTATCACAATAGCGTGTGATAGGATATTTACTGATAGGTACCACATAAAGCTATTAGATGAAGTTTCACATCTATATGAATTCCATAGTTTCCTCAGAAGACATAGTATATTTAGACCCTATTGTAGAATCTGTGACCATAACCCTCTTTGAGCTCTTTCATATCACAAAACTTCCATTCAAAGTGAAGATGTATCCCGTCTGTGACTTTATGTAATCTTAATTAGTTTGGAAACTAGAATATGCATATCCTATGATGACTAGTTCCTCATATAATCTATAGACCAAGAATATATCCTTAGTATGCCTTAGATACTTAGGAATAGTCTTGAAAACTATCCAATAATGATCACCTAGGTCAGCTTGATATTCGCCTAGCATACTCAATGCATTGGCAACATCTAGCCTAGTACATAGCATAACATACATGACTGACCCAATCACTGATGTGTATAAAATCCTTTCCATTCTGTTTCTTTCCTCATGTATCTAAGGACACATTTTCCTAGAAAGATGAATTCTATGTGATGTAGGCAAAAATCCCCTCTTGTATTGTTCCATACTGAATATATTTAGTATATTGTCAATGTATATACTTTGACTTAGTCCGAGTAACCACTTTGATCTATCATGATAGATCTTGATCCCAAGAATGTATAATACCTCACCCAAGTCCTTCATATAGAAGAATTTATTTAACCACTCCTTAACAGACTGTAAGACTGGTATTTCGTTTCAATGAATAATACATCATCGACATATACCATCAAGACTCCCACTAAACCATTTATAGACACAAAACTCATGTTCATTATTTATGAAACCAAATTATATTATGGCCTCATAAACATGAATATTTTATGACCTAGATTCTTTCTTTTATCCATAAATGAATCTCTTAAACCTGCATACTTTGTTGGAATCTTTTGGAGTCACAAACCCTTCAGGTTGTGTCATATAGAAATCTTACTGAAGGTTCCCGTTAAGAAAATCTATTTTTACATCCATTTTCCTAATCTCAAAATAATTTAAGGACATAATAGAAAGTATACTTGTGATGGATTTCATCATTTCAATAGGTGAAAAGGTTTCTTCTTAGTCAATGCCTTGACGCTGTTTAAACCCTTTTGCAACCAGTTGTGCCTTGTTGGTACTAAATTTTACTTCCATGTTTAGTTTATTCTTGAATACCAATTTTTAACCAATTTTATTTACATATAATGTAGTGTATACAAAAATCCAAACATGGTTTTGGTATGTGGAATCCATTTCATAATTGACGGATTCTTTCCACTCGACAACTTCTATGCCACTTACTGCTTCCTTGTAGGTTAGATGATCATTATTATTAACCAATAATGAGTTACCATCTCTAATGACTAGAAAATCATAATGTTCTATTCTATAAACTCTCTTGTACTCCTATGTAGTACTTGTGTCTCTGAAATAGTTTCTTCTTCCATAGGTCTTTGTAGAAACTATTCTTGTACCAACTCTTGCATGCCCCGAGCCTTGAATTCATCAAAGACTATCTCTCTCCCACTATCTCTTTTATAGATGTGATCCCTCTCAAAAAATATGGAATGTATTTCCTATGTAAACTTTTTTTATGAGGGTTCTTATAGGTAATATCCCCTAATTTCCTTAGGGTATCCTATAAAGGTACACTTTGTGCCTCAGGGTGAAAGTTTGTTACCTAAAGAGGACTTAACAAATACTTTTCTTACCCACACATGTAAATTTGATAACATGGTTTTATTTCCACTCCAAAATTCATATAGAATACTATTTATCAATTTAGTTGATATTTGGTTTAGTATATATGTGCTATTTATAACATGCATCCCCACATGACTCATCATTGATCTCACCATGTCCAATATTGTACGATTACTCCTTTCTCTTACACTATTTCACTTAGGTATGTAAGGAGGAGTGAGTTGGGATATGATCTCAAACTCTTGTAAGTAATCTGTAAAATCTTGATTAAGATATTCTTCACTATAATCTGAGTATAGTTTCTTAATATTCTTACCAATATGGTTCTAAACTTCATTCTTGTATTCCATAAATTTATTAAAATAATCCAACTTATACCTCATTAAGAATACATATCCATATATACTAAAATCATTAGTAAAAGTTATGAAGTATGATTACCCTATGCTTTCTTTAATAGGAAATGGTCCACACACATTGGTATGGACAAATTCAACAAGCTCTTTAGCCCTTTCACATTTCTCACTAAATGCAGATTTGGTCATTTTTCATTGTAAACATATGTAACATACACCAAGTTGTTTTAGTTTAAAAGAATATAAATATGCATCTTGATGTAATTTAGTCAAGAATTTTCCATTTAAATGACCTAGCCAATGATTCCAAAGTTGGGTGTGACATGAGTCATGTGAAGTAACTTCATTATCAATTTCCATTACTTGGTTTGTGTAATCCAACACTTAAATAATTTTATTTAAATGTGCCTTACTATAACAAATGATATATTTATAAGTTATGAAATAGTTATTCCCAAATTTTAAAATAAATCCATCAGCATCAAGTCTGGATACATAAATAATGTTTTTGGTAATAGCCGACGCATGATAACAACCTTTAAAACCAAGATCGTTCTGATCGACAATGCGAGGTGGTAGTCTGAAATAGCTACAATAGCAATTTTAGCTGTTGGATAATCATAGATCTATATCCCCTCAATAAATCTTTTTGAATCTATCTGGTTCCCATATTTGAATAAATATGTGAGCACCACAAGCTGTATCTAATACCCAATTTATAGAAATAGATAAATTAAACTCAGTAACAAACACACCTGAATCTTCCTCTTACTTATTTTCTTAGATGTAATTTTTCTTCTAGTGCCCCTTCTTGCCACATGTAAAACATACAATATTTTATTTCCTTTATTTCCCCTTGATCTTTCCCTTTTTGGATGGGCATGAAGAAGCTATGGGATTAAAGATATTTGGTTTCCATTTCCGTTTTTTCACCATAAGGAAGGAAGGTTTTTCACACTTCATATCCTTATATACTTGGAAAAGAAGAGTAAGAAGACCTGGAAGATATTTCTCACTGTTTTTCATATTAAAATTAACAAAAAATCTAGATAAAATATGAGGGAGTGATGCCAAAATGAGATCAATGCCCATTTATTTGGGAGGTTTAAACCCTAGAACCTATAAGAACTCAATATTTCCAATGATCTTGACTATGTGAGGCCCATATAGGTAACCCTATCCAATATTTCTCTAAATGAGCACCTTGGAAATATCAAATTGTTCCTTTCTAGATCACTCCTAATAAAGACCAAGAAGGTGATCAATCATGCTATATACATACATGTTTTCATGTGACTTCTTGAGTTCACTAAACATAGATGAAAACATCAAAAATTTAATGTTGATTGCATCATTCAATTTTTTTCTCATAGATTAGGAACTCTTCATCACTCACCTCCTCAGTAGGTGGATCGAGAAATGAGTATTCTTTCACGTGAGATTTTTGTTCATGACATAACACAACTAGAAGACATTTATACCATTCTTAAAAGTTAATTCCAGTTAAGAGGGTGTCTTTATCCAATATTTATTATAGGAATAATGTGGATGATTATTTTTCCATTTTATTATATAATTAAAAGAGAATATTATTAATAATTTTCTTGATTATATATTGGGTGAGATATAATAAATAAATTAATTTTATTTTTACCACTATTTTATCAAGTTCCAATATCCCACTCCATTGAACTTGGAATGTCTAGTTGCTATGATTTTCTAGTGGCAATGATCCATATTCCCCTTCACATAACCCCAACAAGGGTTGGTCAAGCTACTTAAAGGTATTTAGGTAGGTAGGTTTTTGCTAACTGTGGGATTGAAACTCCTTGATTCTGTTGAGTGGACTCCCCTACCTAGAAATTATGATTTGTATTTCCTCAACACCTGCCTCCAAATTACACGAAGTTTATCAAGGGATGCCCCTACTGATTTAAAATGGTTAAGTCAACCAAAAACCTTTATAAGAACCCACCTTATAAAATAATGTTTCCTGACAAAGGCTTGTCAAACACTTAGTTATATTATTTTCATTCCTAATCAAGTAATGGAAGGCCAGGTATTAATTAATATTTAATTGAGTTATTTTAATTTATTATTCATAAATTCTATCTTTTTTTTATCCTTTACATGTATTTTTAATATTAAGTGGATGTTACTTAATTAATAACCCAAGTTGGATAAAGCATTTATGCATAATTTATTTAATTTCTATCTTTTCACATTAATTCATTTATTTATGTGATTACGGTCTTGAATCCACAAAATAAATAACTGCATAGACAAAAATAGATAAATAATTAAATAACTAGTTCATGAGATTTATCTAATGGTTAATTTAATGAGAAAATATCAAATCATGATTTGACCTGGAGGAGATAACTCTTATTTCTGGTATTGGAATGAGTTACAACATTTCATCTGTCCACCTATGTATCACATGAGTTGGAATCATAATGGTTCCATCTTGAACCACCTCCACGCACCTTGGGATGCTCCATTAATTACAAGTATTTATTACTCACATGTAGGCAAGGGAAACTAAAATATTGGTTAAAAGAGTATTTCATAAATATACTTATACATGTAGGTCCTATATAATAATAGAGGGAGGGATGAAATGCAGGTACTCATTTAATTTAATATTAAATAATTACAAAATCATGTAATAAATTAAATTAAAACATCCAACACATACACAAGTCTTGGTCAAGCTCATGAACTGTCTTGCATGCAACAAATACACAAAATTAATTGGCTAACATTCATTTATTTATTCATTATTTATTATTAATATGAATGCACTTGAATTAATTAATTCATTTTCTTATTAATGATCATCCAAAATTTATTGGAAATACCCACCATTTATGTCATTCATGTAAAATAAATGGAAAAATTAATAATGACATATATTTATTACAATAAATTAATTGAGCATTTAAAATTCTTTAAAACCACTATTAAATTTTCAAACACACAATGGTGTGCCAATAAATAAAATAAAATTTTAATGATGTAATTTTCTAATTTAATGTATTTTTTAATTTTTTCCATTAATGGGAGACTACACGTTTTGTACATTCATTTATACATCATTTTTCTCGGTTGTCGTGTATCCAGATCACACGCTTGGGTCTATGGAATGTACCATGGCCATACTACACAAGATGTGTAGACCAACTACATGCCATGTGTCTAGGATATATATCTGGGTCTTAGGCATGTGTCTCGTCGGACTACACGACCTGTACAAGCCAACTACATGTCGTGTATATCTTTGTTTAATGTGTCTGCTTTTCTTATCGAGTCACTCAATGTGTTCTCCGGATGTGGGAATTGATGAAATAAATTTCATGTACATTATATAGATTTTGTGTATATCATAAATTATCAAGGTTTTCAGTCTCATATGGTTTTGACTGTGTATAATGACCACATGAGTTGTGCAATTTACGCCACTAACCCATGTAGACTACACGACATGTACATCAATACATGCTGTGTAATTTGACAACCAGAATACCACCCTGGTCAATCAACATGTAGCATACACTACATGTAATTACTTCATGGTGTGCCGTGTATCCCTCAGTACAGTGTGTTGGGCATGTATTGTCTCAACAATACTCTATAAATCTTATTGATTTTGATGCTCACAAATACCCTTGTCTGTTTTACTAATGATATTACTTTAAGTGTATTTCAAAAAATTAATATTCTTTATATTAATTATTCTAGAAATATATTCAATCTTATTATTCATGTTAAATATTCATCAAAGTGTTCAGAATGCTCCTAACTGTATTTTGGAAACACTATTCATATCACACGTTGAAGAAACACAACGTAAGGAACAAAACCTATGTTTGTATTATACCTTATGATGAAAGATCAACACGTATGGTTAATCAAACCTATATTGATAGAAATGTATGAATAAAGAACCATACGTTTGGGTGAAACCTTATGTTTGACAAAGAGAAAAGGTATGGTTAAAGAACCCTACATAAGTATGGAAACTTACATTTGAAAAGAAAACGTATGGATCATCGACCTTACTTTTGTGATCAACCTTACATTATCAACATTAAATTCAGAGAATGAACGCTACATAGTTGAACCCTTCATTTGGTATTTTTTCATTTTGTAAAGGAACCTTACGTTTAACTTTTCATCACTGGAGTTTTGAATTTGTGATTTTATCAGAGTTTCAGGTAACGGTATTTACGGAATATGAGGCCAATTTAAATATAATTTTCAAATGATTCAAAGATAGTTATGATTAATTCAAATAATCATATTAAGTGGATAAATTCTATCATATTCTTAAGTAAATATAATAATACTATGATCTGTTTCAAGAATTTGAATTCTTACGATTAATTAGGTGATTTTCTTGGATTTGATTTAAAAAGACAGGCTCTCTATTTTACTTATATCGGTGTATTTGTTCTATATATACATTCGTATGATTCAAAGAAGAATATATGTTGAGATATATATTGAAACTTGTATTCACGATTGAAACTGCATTCTTGTGAAGATATTTTACAGATCTACTGCAACAATCGATCAGACTCTATTATTATACAGAAGAGGCTACAGTGGAAATATTCGTATTCAATAATTAGTATTTTATATAAGTATGATGTTTCTATTTGTTGCTGTTTTTATTTCAATTATCTTTTGAAATAAAATCTATTAATAACTACTCTTTTATGAAGAAAATATTTTCTAAAGAAGAAGATTCATCTACCATTAGTCGTTGTTCAACTATAAAGTTCAACTGAAACCCTTTATAATCAATATATTTTTATTGAGAGTTTCAACTGATCGTACTCAATTGTGGTGGAGTATTATCTTCTTAGTCTAAGCTGTGGTTTATAGGTTCTCTATTATAGAACTAGAAGACTCCGTTGTTAGTCTTGTTTGTAAAGGTGTTAACTGCCTACACTCAGTTGTGGATTGGTCTTATGATATGAGGACCTGACTAGTGAAATTCACCAAACTCGCAGAGAGAGTAATTGGTGGAGTGGAATAGGGGATATATATTCTCCAGACCACTATAAACATCTATGTTCTATATTTCTATTTTTATCCGTTGCTCATAATTTCATACAGAAGACAAACACTGCTTACCTGCATAATCATCAGTCGATATCAAGAGTCAGAATTGTAAAGGAATTTTAAAAGACACAATCCACCCCAATCTTGTGTATATTTGTATATTCCGACTTAAAAATTGGTATCATAGGAGAGATTTTGGAAAAGGATATAACAACCTAAAATTATAAGGTCTATAAAAAGATGGAAATGATTGATCAGAGATAAGGAATGTCAATGGTTTGTGCTCCTTATTTCAATGGTGAAAAATATGGATGTTGGAAATCACCGATGATTATATATTTGAAGAATCTAGGATTCAAAGTCTACTCTAAGATCACTACTCCTTATATATTTCCCGAAAATCCCGCAATATGGACTGCTGCTACAGAGGCTGACTATGACATGAATTCTAAAGACGTGAATGCTATTATCTACGATATTGGACTAGATGAATTCAACTGTGTATCACAATTTCCCACTTCTTATAAAATGTGAAAAACCATTATAGTTGCTTATGAAAGAACAAAAAATATAAGACAAATGAGGTATACAACAACAAAACTGAAATTTGATATGTTCAGAATTCTTGATGGGGAAAGTATCACTCAGATGAATGGAATGATTACAGAGACTATAAATAATATTATATCCTTAGGTGATCCTATCAAATAAGAAGATCAAGCTTTAAAAGTACTAAGAGTACTACCTACTAAATGGAATGGTATATCATCTTCAATCCAAAAATCATCACCTGTTAAAAATCTGACAATGAGAGAACTGATTGGGACACTGATGATGTATGAATATGAAATGGAAGATAAAGTTAAATATCATAAAGTATTAGTGAAAAAAGGATAATACTGCTCTAAAGGTAAAATCTCATAAGCAAAGAAAAAGAATAAATAAAGAAGTCAGAGAAGAAAGGAATTTAGATACATCTGATTATGAAATGGAATTGTCTCAAATAGCCATAAAGTTTAACAAGTTTTATAAGAATAAAATAGGATTCATAAATCCTTTCAAAAGGGATGATAAAGATTCTAGGTAAGTCAGATGCTATGAATGTAAGAAATTAGGTTATATAGGACCTGATTGTCCCCAGCTAAAAGGTGAAAAGAGAAAGACAGAAAAGGCATATCAGAAGAATGCTAATTATGAACATAAAGGAAAAAGAGCAATGAAGGAAACTTGAAGTGTCTTTTAAGACTCCAGTATCTCAACAAAATATGATTCAGAAAAGGAAGAATCACATCTAAAAGAAAATATGTGCTTCATGGTAGAAGAAGATAAGGAAACATTTCATAGAAAAAGAAAGGATATATGGTATATGGATAGTGGATTCTCCATGCATATGAGTGGAAACTCATCAAACATCAATACAATAACTCAAATAGTTGGAGGTCTAGTAACATTTGGTGATAATTCTGAAGGAAATATAATTGGACTTGGAACTATTGGAGATCCAAAAACAGTCTCAATCAAAAAAGTACTATATATACAAGGGATAAAGAATAACTTGATAAGTATCTCTCAACTTTGTGATGATATATATTATGTTTATTTTACTAATAATTAATGTTCTATGTTTAAAGACAAATTTCTTAAGTTTAGAGCACCTAGAACTGATAATGTTTATACTTTCGATTTAAATTCCTTGTGTAAACAGAAAGTGAATTGTTTAACTACTAAGATAAATGAGTCTTGGATATGGCATAGAAGGCTTGGCCATTGTAATACTTATTCTTTACATAAATTATCTAATAAATAGTTAGTTTCTGATTTACTTAGTATTAAGTTTGATAGTGACAGATTTTTTGATGCATGAAAAATTGGCAAGCAACACAAATCTTCCTTCAAATCTATTAATAGAATTGCTACATCAAAACCTATAGAACTTATCCACATGGATCTGTTTAGACCATCAAGAGTAGAAATTTTGGTTGGAAAATTATATGTATATGTTTTAGTTGATGATTACTCTAGATTTACTTGGATTTATTTTCTGAAACTCAAAAGTGAAGCTTTTACTATTTTTGAAAGTTTCTGTAAATTAGTTCAAAATGAAAAAGGTTTTAAGATAATTTAATTAAGAAGTGATCATGGTGGAAAATTTGAAAATCGGGAATTCAATTACTTTTGTTAAAATCTGGGTATTAAACACACTTTCTCTGCACCAAGAACACCTCAACAAAATGAAATTTTTGAAAGAAGAAATATAACTATTCAAGAAATGGCTAGGAATACGCTGAATGAATACAGTCTACCTGCCTACTTCTGGGAAGAAGCTATAATTACAACCTGGTATATTATGAATAGAGTTTTAATTTGGCTTATTTTCAAAAATACACCTTATAAACTTTGGAATAATAGAAAACCCAAGGTAAATTACTTTAATTTTTTTGTATATAAGGTGTATATCCTGAACACCAAGGATAATCTTGGTAAGTTTGATCCAAAAGATGATGAAGGAATATTTTTAGGATATTATGCTACCTCTAAAGCCTATAAAGTGTTTGAAAAAAATTCAAGGATTGTTAAAGAATCATTTCATGTGAATTTTGATGAAGCTGAACCTTTTATTAAAGAGAAAGATCAAACTGATGAAACTATTGAGTCCTCTAACAACATGAGACTTGAAAACCTGAAAATTGATTTTGAAAATAACATAAATAAAATTCAGTCCATTTCATAAGAACATGATACTGATGAACCTAAAATTGTTTTACCTAGACAGTCAAGAACCTTAAAGAATCATCCTTTAGAAACTATAATAGTAGACCTAGACATAGGAATAAGAACTAAAAGAAATATAGGAAACCTTGTTGAATTCTATGCCTTTCTATCTCAACTAGAACTTATATATTTTGAAGAATCCTTAGAATATTAGAGTTGGATTTTAGTAATGTAAGATGAGCTAAACCAATTCAAAAGGAATTAAGTTTGGGAATTAGTTGAAAGACCATCAAATTATCCAGTTATAGGAACTAAGTGGGTCTTTAGAAATAAACAAGATGATCAAGGGATTATAACTAGAAACAAATATAGATTAGTATCTAAAGGATATAATCAGGAAGAAGGTATAGATTATGATGAAAATTTTCCCCCTATATCTAGATTAGAAGAAATTAGAATTATTTTAGACCATGCATCTTATATGAAATTTAAATTATATCAAATGGATGTTAAATCTACCTTTTTAAATGGCTATTTAATGGAGGAAGTTTATGTTGAGAAACTTCCTGGTTTTGAAAACTCTCAAAAACCAGATTCTGTTTTTAAACTTACTAAATCTCTCTATGGCCTTAAAAAAGCACTTAGAGCTTGGTATGAAAGATTAAGTTCTTTTCTTTTGAAAAATGGATTTACTGTTAGAATAGTAGATCCAAATATTTTTTGGAAAACCATTTTTTCTAATATATTATTAGTTAAAATCTATGTTGATGATATTATTTTTGGTTTAAATAATAAAAAACTTTGTAATGACTTTTCAAAACTTATGAAAAAGGAATTTGAAATGAGTATGATGGGATAATTGAAATTCTTTTTAGGACTTAAAATGTATCAAAAATATTATGGAAATGTTTTAAACCAAAGTAAATATATTACTGATTTATTGAAATAGTTTGGTCTTGAGAACAATAATACATATACAAATCTCATGTGTACCAATATAAAACTTGATTTTGATGAAGCTGGAAAACCAGTGGATGAAAAGTTATATAGATTTATGATTGTTAGTTTATTATATCTAATTTCCAGCAGACCTGATATTATGTTTTCAGTATGTTTATGTACTAGATTTCAAATAAATCCTAAATAATCCCATCTTATTTCTGTTAAAAGGATTTTAAGATATTTAAAGGGAACTGTTTTTCAATCTATTATTTATCTAAAAACTTCTGATTTTAATTTAATATCATATTTAGATCCTGATTTTGGAAGTTGTATATTAGATAGAAAAAGTACCTCATGAACCTGTCACTTTTTAGGAAAATATTTAGTATCATTGTTAAGTAAGAAACAACACTCAGTTTCCCTGTCAACAACTGAGGCATAATATGTATATGCAGGCAGTTATTGTACACAAGTATTGTGGATGAAAAACACACTAATAGACTTTGGACTAAATTTTAATAGTAATTCTATTTTATGTGATAATACAAGTTCTATAAATATTTCAAAAAATCCAATAAGTCACTATAGAACCAAGAATATTGATATTAGACATCATTTTCTAAGAGATCATATTCTTAAAAAATATATATCTTTAGAATTTGTAAATACTGAATATCAACTAGATATTATTTTTACTAAACCACTTTCAACTATAAATTTTGATTTTATTAAGGGGGAGTTAGGTTTATTTAATTTTTAAAATGTTAATATTTTTAATCTTTTTAATTTTAAATATTTACCTTATTTTATTTATTTATTTATTTCAGTTTATTTATCTTAAAATCATTTATTGATTACTTTAAATCTAATTTGTTTTAATATTTTCTTTTAGATATACATTTTAGTTAATTTATTTTAAACTTAAATTTATTCGCACCGCGTGATTTTAATTTTTATAATTATTATCTTACATAATAACACGGGAAACAAGGGATTATCAAAAAAAAATTGAATACCAAAACCTTTCAACTCCTCAACCCTTTTCGAATACTGAAACCCTCATTTACCCTCTTCTACCTTAACTTACCTATATTTTCCTTTAAAACCCTAAAAAAACAAAGGCCTCATAGATTTTGTTTCTCAATAATGAAAAAAACTAAGAGAACTGAAGAAGGTGAAGCCAATGACCTGAAGCGTCATAAATTTTTTGGAAGAAAGATTCTGTAGGGTAAAGTAGTTGATTTTGTATGGCTCTATCAAACAAATTTACTTCTGAAAAAAGTGCTCAAATTTCAAGGATTGGAATTTGTGTCCAATGAGGTAACTCATAATTAATTTATAAGGTAGAACTGAAGTTTTTCTATAACAATGTTCAGTTTAGTTTTGGTGATTCTGAAGATACAGTTTTTGCAAGAATAGAAGATAAGGACTTTTCAGTTTCTTCGACTAAAATTTCACAAATCTTGAACTATCCTCATGAGGGGGTGTTTCATTTCAATCTAAGGTATATCGGAGATAAGGTCTATAAATCTGAATACATTATGTCCTTTTTTTTTGGCACAAAAAATGTTAGATTTTTTTTCAAGGATCTTGAGGAAGACTATAAAATCTTAGTTAAGTTTATTCAAACAGGAATTTCTCCTAGAATGGATGAGATGGAAAAGATCATATATAGAGACATGTATACCATGTTTTTGTTTTTTAGTGAAATAAATCTGAATTTTCTGAGGCATATGTTCAAATATTTAAATTACTATTATCAACTAGATGCTAGGATGACATTTTATCCTTATGGAAGGATACTTTATCAAATTTTGTTTAAGAAGGGAATGATTTGATTAATAGATTATCAAATTAAATGTCATCACAAAAACATGCTCAATGTGGGAACCTTAAGGAAGTTAGGTTTTTATTGGAGTACAATCAAAGGAAAACTCTTACTAGTGGGTGCAGATGACCAACAAAGATCATGATATTTTGATCATGGGGAGAAAAGTGTGTTTAGGAATTAAGGAATTGGTGAAACACGTGGTAAAGGACTTTCTAAACCAACCCAAATAAAATTAAGACTTGTTAAAGAACAATAAGAAGAGGAAAAAGAGGCTATGCAAGCAGAATTGGTTGTAAAACCACAAAAAAGAGTAGATTCACCTGCTTTAGAACCAATGTTGGGTTAAGGTGAGGCTACCAAGTTAGAACATTTAGAATAGACTTTTCTTGAGGAATATCAATAGGTTGAAAGTTAGATAAGAGATCAGCAGACTATTGATTTACCAGTTGTTCAGGAGAAAGAATCGGCTGTTTAGGAAGAGGAACAATTGAACATAACTGAAAATATGGCTATAGAGATTGACGAGAATTTAATTTTCTATATTTTTGATCATGTGGATGAAAGATATCAATTAGAAACTGAAGAAAACCGAAGTTCTTGATATTTTATCTTATTCAAGTGAAAAATTAATTGAAAAACTAGTGGAGAAGTTTATGGAAAAATCTCCTTCAAAATCTCTAGAAATTATGAAAGTTGGTCAGTCACAACATCAAGATGAAGGGACATCTAATTATCTGAAAAATCAGGTTAAGGAGCTTGTAATGAAGTTTAATAAGTCTCAGGAAGAGAATGACAGTCTTAAAAAAGAGCTAGAAGTTGCAAAGAAGAAGTTACAGGACCTTCATGAAAATTATGTTTCCAAGAAAGAATTTGATACTTTCAAATGAGAGATGATAAATGAAGTTGTAAATATAATATTTAAAGTTGTTTCTATGATATAATTTTCTGATCTAACGTGGTATTTGGGGAGTCAGTTTGAATCGATCAAGAGTACTATTGGTCAGACCAGTACATCTACCTCTGCTCCTACTACCAGTCCAGATCTGATTCAACAATTTTAGGCCATCACCTCTGTCATGGTTGATATGAATGATCGTCTTCAAAATCGTCAGTGCAATAGTCCCCCTCTATCAGTTCTATTAGATAATCATAAATTTCTAGTTGACCAACCAACACAAATTGAACCAGGTATCTGATTTTTGTGGAAGAAATTCACAGAAAAGATAGATCATTTTATGCAGCAAGAGGAGAGTTTAAATGACTTTTTGAAAGTAAATACTGTTGATAATTTTCATATCAGTCAAGATTCAAAAATTTTAATTATGAAATTGGGGGATAGTTTGATGAAGAAGTTTCGATTGAAGATGGTTGAGTTGAAACATATGTTTGAAGCTTCTCAAAATCCTTAGAACTTTAACCGAGCCAACTCCTACCCAATATTTTTATACCCAAACTATTTTAGTTGACCAAAATTGTTTCCCAGTCAAACTGATTATTTTATTTATTCAAATTTTGATCAATAAAATCTCATTATTTTTATTTTTGTGTACGTTATTATTCTTTTATGTTTATGTTTAGAAGCCAAAAATACATTATTATTTATTTATACATATTATTATAACATTCACTTACAGATCTATGAAAAATTATATGTGTTTCATTCAATTATACATTTTCTTTTTGATCTCACAAAAAGGGGGAGAAATTTGGATAACACAACATTTATATTTATCGAAATAATTCTGTAAAATCAAATTTTAAAATAAAATTTTGAAATTTTTTCTTTTCAATTATTTGTAAAATTCTAAATTCTATTATTAATTTTATGGGTTTTGTGATCATCAAAAAGGGGGAGTTTGTTGGGAATGTATTATCTCAATAATAATCTATAAATCTTATTGATTTTGATGCTTACAAATACCATTGTTTGTTTTAATAATGATATTACTTTAAGTGTATTTCAAGAAATTAATATTATTTATATTCCTTATTCTGGAAAAATATTCAAGCTTATTATTTGCATGTAATATTTGTCAAAGTGTTCAGAATGATCCTAACCATATTATGGAAACACTGTTCATACCGTACGTTGAAGAAATGTAACATAAGGAACAAACCCTGTATTTTTATTATAACTTATGCTAAAAGATCATCATCTATGGTTAATAAACCCTACATTGATAGAAAAATATGAATAAAGAACCTTACATTTGGATGAAACCTTACGTTTGACAAAGAGAAAAAGTATAGTTAAAGAAACCTATGTAAGTATGGAACCTAAAGTTTGAAAAGAAAATGTATGGATCATCAAGTTTACTTTTGTGATCAACCTTATGTTGTGTACCTTACATTTAGAGAATGAATGCTACGTAGTTGAACCCTACATTTGGTATTTTATCGTTTTGTGAAGGAACCTTACGTCTAACTTTTCATCACCAGAGATTTGAATTTATGATTTTATCAGAGTTTCATGTAACGGTCTTTATGAAATATCAAACTGATTTAAAGCTCATTTTTGAATGATTCAAAGATTTTTATGATTAATTCAAAGAATCGTATTAAGTGGATAAATTATCTCCTATTCTTAAGGAAAGATATGACTACTATGAGCTCTCTCAAGTATTTGAATTCTTACGATTAATCAGGTGATTTTATTGGATCTAAGTTAAAAATACAGGCTCTCTATTTTACTTATATCAGTGTATTTGTTCTATATATATATGTGTGTATGATTAAAAGAATAATATATGTTGAAATATATATTGTGACACACATTTATGATTGAAACTGCATTCTTGTGAAGATATTTTAGAGATCTATTACAACAATCGACCATACTCTATTTTTCTACAGAAAAGGCTACAATGGAAATATACATATTCAAAAATTAGTATTTTGTGTAAGTCTGCTGCTTCTACTCATTATTGTTTTTATTTCAAGGTTCTTTTTTAATCATATTGCTTTAGAACTTCTCTTTCTTGAAGAAACTATTTTATGAAGAAGAAGATTCATCTATCGTCAGTTGTTGTTCAACTGTAAACTTCAATTATAACCCTTTATAATCAATATATTTTTATTGAGAGTTTCAAATACTCGTACTCAGTTGTGGTGGAGTATCAACTTCTCAGTCTAAGCCGTGGTTTATAGGTTTTCTATTATAGAACCAGAATTCTCTGTTGTTTGTCTTGTTTGTAAAGGTGTTAACTGCCTGCACTCAGTTGTGGATTGGTCTTATGATATGAGGACCTAACTAGAGAAATTCACCAAACTCATAGAGAGAGTACTTGGTGGAGTGGAATATGGGATCTATATTTCCTAAAACACAATAAACAGATGTTTTCTATATTTCTATTTTTATCCGCTACTCATAATTTCATACAGAAGACAAACACTGCTTACTCGCATAATCATCAATCAACATCAAGAGTCAGAATTGTAATGGAATTTGAAAAGACACAATTCAACCCCTCTTGTGTATATTTGTATATTCTGACCTAACACAGTGCACTGGGCACACAATGTGAAATTCTTAATACACATCATGCAACCCCATATTACTGGAATAAAATATGGTAGTTCCCAATGGCATCTCCAACAATTCTTTATTTTTTTAGAAATTTAAGAAAATTAAAACACTGGAATAAATAGGATTAATATTTAAAATCATGTCAATTCAAATCTGATTAAATAATGAATAATATGAAATGAAAATCTAACCACAATTGTACATAGGTCCACAATAAAAAAAATATAAATTTAAACATGATCGCTCTGATACCACATGTTGGTTTCGAGCACAACGGAAGTGTGCAGTGGTGAGAAATATATTAAAATTTATTTTAATAATAATTTCCTAAAATGATGAATGATAATCTTTCATGTCAAATTTATAATTAATTTATTTAATATCTAATGAAATAAATATCAAGGCTTAAGGAAGTTTCTTTGTTGATGAATGTTGATCATTCGAAGAGACCCTTTCAGATTTCCTTCATTGTACTGTAAGGATCCAAGGATATAATCCCTCTATAGGTTATCCACAGATGATCCAATGATCTCCGAGCAACACTACTCAATCTCCGGGTGCTGGAAAGACGAATCAAATATTTTGCATTGTTCGTTCTTGATTTCTCGTTCTTCAGTCTTGAAGAAATATCTCTTACATTTCTCATTCTTAGAAGGGAGAGAGAAGGATGAGTCAACAAAGAATTCATTATGCACCGTAATTCTCTATTCTCAATTTTTTGTATGCAATATGAAATAGACACAAACATCTATTTATAGTGTCATAATTTATGATAAAATATTATTTAATTGCATGTCATCTATTAAATAACATTTATTACCTTTAATAAACCCCATGAAACATAATAATAATAATAATATTATTTTGTGGTGTACCAACATTAAAAAATTGATAAATACTATTTATCGGCATGTATATATTTACTTTATCACTCAACATAGTCTTGGTCTGATCGAACTCCTTGGTATTTGTTGAATACTTGAATAAATATTTTATTGATAAATAAATACTTCATTCACATACTAGAGAATAAATATTTATTAAATATTTGATAAAATAAAAAAATATATTTTTATTCACATACCAATAAATAAATATTTATTTAATTTATGCGATCAATATAAATTGAATAAAATTATTCCTTGATCTTGAGAATAATATTCATTAAACTAATTAAATTCAAATAGAATTTAATTGAAATCAATGGAAACACTTACTGTGTGACCCTCTAGGATTATTTATCATTGTTACTAGGCACACTTTCCTAAACTATAATATTACTATCTAGAAAATGGTTAAAGAACCCAAAATAAATAACTTAATGTCACAACAATGACAACCACATACGACTTTTCACCATGTAATATAATCCCTTTGTCATAATATCTCATCAAGCAGGTTTCACAACGGTGTCATCAAACTATATTCTTGATACGTCTTTCTTTGACTGTCTGAAATAAACACATAGTTACACAATGGCCATGGAATTTAGGTGACGATTATATTCCAATCAAAGGGCCGAGATATCAAAACCCATACAGATAGAAGGGAAAAAATCCTTCCTTGACTTATCCATTAATGTTATATCAATCGTGATGCACCCAACATACCCTACTTCCCGCCAACATATGGCATGTCAGTTTTTATGAGTAAATATAAGTACGTGAGTCATGACATGTATTAATGATAATCTTAAAGTCCAAGGATCATTACACATTCTCGCAGATATGAATATTTGATGACACCAAAATGTGAAGAATTCTCACTGGTGAGTCTATTCTCATAATCTACCATCTTAGATATTTCCAAGTGAAAACTTCATGAGAAGAAGCCTCATCCAATTATGAGTACTCACACCTAATATTCAAAATACTATGTGTCACATCATAATATGTTATCCCAATACAAAACTATATTAAGAATATTGTCATAACACTTCATGGTTCTCATCATAGAGGGGAACCACTATGACATTATCAATGAAAAAAATACTCAAGGATAATATTACATTAAATCCATGGATAACAGTGAAAAATATGTAATAATATGTTTAATTAGTATTCAATACATATAATATACATGTGATCAAAGCACAATCAGTTGGTTGTAGGACACTAATTCTAACACACATGAGTTATAAGGCATCACTGATGAACCTCTTGTAGGTGTTAGAAGACTCTTTTCCTGGTATGGGTTGTGATATAGAGACCCCCTTTATCTATTATCTAGGTTTATTTTGTGAGAATATATTCCTATTGATTGGTTTTCATTTCTCTGTCACTATTGGTTAAGCTATTTACTTCTATCATGTCTCATATTTCTCCCCCTTTATCCTTCAGGGTGTCCTACTGGGTATGTATATACTCACCCATGTATGGGATTTTCCCACATGTGTCTTGTATTATGTAGATTATGGATAGGCCGAAGATGATTATTGAGAAGTATAGGGATAACTTGGTGAATTTTACCATGTATGGTGGTTATGTCTTAGAGATCTAGAGTCGGGATCTCTATTGCAACACCAACCTTTTACCTGATTTTAAGCATAATTATCCATGAAATACAAACCAAGGATCAAAAAGTCTAGTGTATTTAAAATATTAGGTACATAATTAGAAAAAATTAAACCAAAAGAAAACATATTTTTATAATATTCCATAATGATATCCTAATTTCCTCTGAGCTTTTACATCTACATAGGATAACTTGGGGTGTACATAGACAAAATGTGTGAGCTAAAAATCCTAGTAAGGGAATAAACATGAGAATAAATCATAACACATGAGTTAGAAGGAATAATATGATAAAATAAAAGGAATGACTCATGAATAAACATATAGAAACATAAAATATAGAAAATGGAATAATATAATCATGGAAATATTAGAATGTGGCAGTAACACATAACCTGACATAAACACGAGTCAAGGAGATATCACATGATGGGCAAAGTCTCATAATGTATTAGGTTTAATTTATAATCCCACACATAAAATATCATGAGAAAAAACATTACCCAATTAATTGGAATTCTACATAGGTTCACCCATAATAACATGTTCATAAATATGTGTGCAACAATAAGAAATAAAACATAATAGTTACCCATGGAATGAAATGGGCATCATAATCATGTCATAAGGCATAACCAAAGGGTGTATCATATTGGTATCCATGAAAAAAGGGATTAAATAATTTCTGAACAATCATGAAGTAAAAATAATAATAGACCGTGAATAATGATGTCCAACTAAAGTGAGTACATGAAAAATACTATTCATGAAACTTTTTAAATGATCCACTTTTGTGCGGTTTAAGGGAAAATATTAAAGATACATTAAAATAATAAAGGCATAATTACTTCCATAAACCCATAAATGAAAAAAAATAGTTTTTTATGATAAAATGAGTTATTTTATAAAATTAATGGTGGATTAAAATAGTTTATAGAGTGTACTTGAAAATGGGTAAGAAATGAAGAAGTTTCCTTTATTTGGGCTAGCTTATCGAGAGGAATTTAGAAGGGAACCTTTTAAAAAATGTATTTACCCATAAAAAAAAGATTAAATAAATATGTTATATATTTATGAGACATATATAAATAATATATAAGTTATATATAAGAAGAATTAAGTGATAAATTGAGGCATATTGAGAGATACCGTAACTTAAAGGAAATATGGAGGTTTCAGAAAGATCATTTACCTGATGTTTGAATGCATTCCACACTTACACTTAATGTAATGAAGAATCAAATTAGGTTAATTAATTACTTAATTAATAACCTATTATTAATTTAATTTATTTATTATAATTTTATTAAGTTCATTTATCACTATTTTTATGAGTTATAAAGTTCAATTTTGTCATTCCAGGAGCATTTTTTTTCATGGTTTCGTAGTCAGTTTACTTGTATATAATTATGGAAGATCTAGTAAAAATGGGAATAATTCTATAGAAGTGAAATTATATGGTATTAATGGACTTTCAGAAGTTTAAATGGTCTCATATATCACTTTTTTCTAGTATAAGGATTATTCATTTGATAAAATGTTAATGATAAATGTTTAGTTTATTTTGGCGGGTTTTCAATCATCATGAACTAGTTCCATTTTATTTAATATTTTGTATATATATTAGTTATATAACATGAAAAAAATTATAATAAAAATATTAAAATCTGTTTTAACCATAATAATGGTTTTATAACCATATTTGAATGTGGTAATTGAAAAATAAAAAATCATTATCCACAGAGATGGTAAACTGCCACAATTTGGACAACGATTTCGTTTCTTTGAATAAGAGGAGATGAGAAAAGGGGTGGAAAGAAGATATTTCATTAGAAATATAAAATTCTAGTATATGAATGATACTATATTTATTATTATTTGATGGATTAAGGAGGTTATTATAAGGTAGAAAAAATAAACTAAATTAAAAGAGATGGTTTAGGAAAGTTACCTTTTGAATATCACCTCCTTGAAGGACCCTTTAAGAAACTTGGAATTCATATTTTTTTGAGACCAAAAGATATTGGAAGTGTTTAAGAGGACTGGTAAGGCAATTTGGTAGAAAATTGACAAGATATAAGGCTTATAAGGTGTGATAAGAAGATGTGGTGAGAGTTGATATTTATAGGGGGAGGAGAGGGTGTTTTTTATTATTATATTCATTAGTTTATTATTTTTTCTAAAGAATATCAATAATATTGATTCTTACGACTAAATATATAAATGGTTCCAGAGAGTTCAAAATAATTTTTTCTTACATCATCCATGACTCAAAAATTCATGTATTTATCTTATAATGTTAAATACTGTAAATTAATGTATTTCACTATTCACAAAAAATTCAACTATTTTAGAAAAATCTAAAAAATTTACCCTAACAATTTTTTGAAGTTTAGATTTTAAAAATGGAATCCGTTTTATGAAAATAATTTTCTAAATATGAGAAATTTAATTTTTAAATAAAATCATCATTTATTTGAAAACTACCGATTTTAATATTATAATCGATTTTATAACCCTTTGAAAAATTAATTGAAGTCTCATAAAATTATATTATAATTATAATACAACATAATATTAACTCATGACTATTTTATAAAAATAAATTTTCTTTTAAATCATTATATTAATTAAAAATTTGTAAACAAACATTTACATTTTACAAAAATACCAACAACTAATTTATCATTTTTAAAACATTTATTTAATTATACCATGTTATAAATATATCATATTTTCATTTATAAGATACCTAAATTTTATTTTATACATTCACATGTGAGGCTACTATTCTAACGACCAGATTACTATTCCCAATGGTCAAATTACTATTCCAGTAGTCAGGTTACTATTCCAACGGTATAGGTTCCTTAATTTATATAAATAAATACTATTTCATTAATTATTCATTCAATTATATCTTTTTATTAAGTTTGTATATATTATTTCATCTTCAAAATGAATATTTTATTATTAACATTATTATTTATCTCTAACCTTTGTTCATGAGTGCGGTCATTCTAGTGGATTGAGCGGATCTAAATTTTCCCATTCTTGTTATATTATTTTCTATTTGATATCCATCTATAATATTTTACATTATTATTGGTTTATTTGTTGATTAATGTATCATTATTAATTTATGAGAATAATGGTTTGATTGGGTTCTCTATGTGATGTATGTGTTTTATGACATAATAAAGGAAATTCCATTGATAAAATTACAGGTTGTTACACTCTCTCAGCATTTAATTTTCCAGTTTTTGTAAGGTTGGGACATCTTTCTAGATGGGCATGTATTTGGACCTTTTTATTTTTCAGATTACACTGTCATACTCTTGTATCCCCTCGAGGTTGTTACATACATGATTATTACTCTAGATAATACTATCTTTACTTTTATTCATTGGTACTTCTATATAGAGATGGTTGTGTGCGTGCATACATGTAATTAATAAAATCCTTCCCATATTAGTTATGCATTTTGGCACTTGATACCAGCCCCTGTCCTATAGAGTCGAGCTTGGGGTAGTTGCGGCTCAAGCCCTGTTGGGCTGGATCCTGACAGATCGATATCAAAGGTGCTTCATTCCTTAGGAAAGTGTTTGAAGTTTTTCCCTTATAAGGATTTGATTGGGACTTAGGGAAATAATGTCAAAGTGTGTTGAGTAGATCATTTAAGATAGGGAACCCAATGTTAGTGTGATGACAAATATATTCATATATCAAGACATTGATCACCTTGTTGTTAACTTGTCATAGTAAGATATTGGTTGCATGGAACATTGTTATATGCATCATATAGGATTGAGTCTTTTAATTTCCCCTCTTGACTCATCTCTCCATATATACATGCTCATCTAACCATGGTACGTCTTGATTAAAATTTCAAGATACCTCCACGAAGATAGCCAACTAGGTTAATGATTCAAGATTGTTACAATGATTTATTGATTGATGAGGCATCATTTCAAGGGCCATCGTGTGAGATCTTTACTCTAGGTGGACATATTATATCACCCATACTTGTTAAGTAGTAGATTTTATAGCAGAGCAGGATGAGGATGTGTGCAGGCTTAGTGTGCTCTGCGTGTTCCGACACCAGTGGACACTGAGGTTTCCTGGTGATCCAGATCCCCAGGAAGTGGAGGATTGGTTAGATTTGATGAATCGAGTCTTTAAGATTATTTGAACATTAGATGATTAGGTGGTTGTGTTGGCATCTAGTATTTTCCATGAAGCAGCTGGGCACTGATTGAGCCTAAGATCCATGATAAGTCAACACTCTCATGGTCTGACTTCTAGCAGCTGTTTTGTGAGGAGTACTACCACTCATGCTTTCACTCAGTTTAGATTCCAGAGATTTTAGAACTGCAACATGGATGGATGATAGTTGCTAAGTATGCTGCGAGGTTCACATACCTTATACGATACTCCCTCAACATGATTCCGAGAATGAAATTTGAGTAGGGTCTTCACAGAGACATCCATGATAGTGTGTTACCCCAGTGCATTTCCACTTATTCCAGAGTGTTGGAGTAGGCAATGGTAATAAAAAGATTACTATTAGAATAACTCCATGAATCTAGAGCTGGCAGTGGTCATTATAGGGTTGAGTTGTCTTCAACAGCTAGCAGACACCATTCAACATGATCTCATCATAGGATAACTTTATTGGTTTAGAATTGGGCATGTGGTCATGCAGCATAGGGACCAAATAAAAGATCAAGTTATACTAGGGAGGGGCAATGCTAGGCATGTGGTGGGTGAGGTCACATGACATGTGATTTCTTGACCTAACATGTTGAGGAGGGAAGACATATAGCGGATGGAACACCATAGTAGAGATAACACAATGATCATGGATCTCCCTAGTAAGGGAAGGGTGTCCCTATAGAGGCAGTGATGATAGAGGAGTAGGTGGGACTCGAGGAGGATGAGTTGTGGGTGATGGTCTAATTTATGAGCTACTCCCCCCACCACCACCAGGCAGGCCATGTTAGGCTCAGGGAGCTAGCGGTTGGGGCTGTGGATAGCTGCAAGCTATGGAGGATTATGACCTGGTAGCTCACGAGATGATTAGAGGTATTATATATGTTTATTCTTCTCTTGATTAAGTATTAGTATACAAGATGAGATTTATTACTTAATCTATTTACTCTTGGTGCAAGATCCGAAGCTCCCAATTGAGGCTTTAGCCCAACAGTTTGGCCTTAAGGTTACTATGGGGAATGCGTCTTCAATATCTTTTATCTATCGATAGTGTGAGCTATCACTTGGTGGGGATAGTTTCTCATTGGACCTTTTGGTAATAAAGATGAGACCTTATGATTTTATATTGGGAATGGTATGGTTTTCCATGGTGTAATCCCAAATTTTCTATCACCAAATATGAGTCATATGCCTTCAGACTCATGATAAAAGATTCTCCTTTGTGGTTGAGTGAGATATCATGGCAGAGCGAGTGGGTTTTGAGAGCAGGAGGATATAACCCATAAAACATTAGTTAGAGAGTTTATCCATTGGTGTAGTGGGATCTTTAGGCATCTGGATTCCTTCAATCATGGTGGATTATATATATGTCTTCCCTGAGGAAGTTTTGGGACTACCTCTAAGGCAAGAGATGGAGTTTTGCATTGAATTTTACCCTAGGACCGCCCTGATATCTTCTAAAGAACATTGGATTTTCCTTATTAAACTATGGGATCTTCATTTGAAGTTGGAAGAACTTCAATAGAAGGGATTCATTAGACCTAGTGTGTCCCCCTAGGCAGCTTCAATGTTGTTCATGAAAAAGGTGAATGAGAGCTTGTACCTTTGTGTGGCTTATCGTTTCATGAATCTAGAAACGATAAAGAAAAATTACCCCTTTCTGAGGATTGATGACCACTTTTATCAGTCATGAGGTGCATGATTGTTCTCAAAGATCGATATATGGTCTAGCTACTACTAGTTGAGAGTTTGTGAGTCTGATATTTCAAAGCTGGCATTCCGATGTTGTCATAGACACTATGAGTTTCTGGTGATGCCTTTCGGTGTGATGAATGTCCCAACTATGTTTATGTATTTGATGAACTGGATCTTCCATCCATACTTAGAACGATTTGTTTTGGTCTTAATTTATGACATAATCATATACTTTGCATCATAGGAGGAGCACACAGAGTAATTGAGGATGGTTCTAGACTTACTTTGGGAGCACCATATTTATGGTAAGCTCTCAAAATTCCAGCTCTATATCCAAAATTTTCACTTTTTGGGGAATGTAATTTCTGAGCATGGATTAGATGTGAACCTAATGAAGATCTATGTAGTGATTTCTTGAGAACCACACAAGAGCGCATCAGAGGTGAAAAATTTTCTTGTTTTCAAGGGGGTACTACATGAGGATTTTGGAATAATTATCTAGGGTTGTAACCCCTTTGACCACCTTGATACAGAATGGGAAACCCTTTACCTAGACCGAATAGTTCCAGATATCCTTCGAGGAGTTGAAACTGAGGCTGATAAGTGATCCTATTTTGAAACTACCGTAGGAGGGCATGGGGTATGTAGTGTATTTAGATGCCTTTGGAGTTGGGCTCAGTTGCGTGTTTATGAAGAGGCATGTGGTGATTTCATATGGGTTGAGGCAGTTGAGACCCCATGAGAAGAATTATGTAACTCATGAACTGAAGTTAGCAGTAGTAGTTTTTTCTATGAGGATGTGGAGGCACTATCTTCTAGGATATGACTTTATTGTTTACTCGGACCATCAGACTCATAGGTATGTCTTCACATAGAAATACATGAACCTGAGATAGTGACACTAGTTAGAGTTCCTGAAGGAATATTAATTTGAGATATTCTATACTCTAGAGAAGAGGAATGTGGTGGAATATGCCCTTATAAGGAAGTCCCATGATCGTTTGATATAGGAGGTGTTAGAGCACTTGGATTCCTTTAAGTTGACCCTAGTTGAGAAGGAATGTGAAACTTTTCTTCAGTCGATGCTGTTTAATCCTCCACTTCTCTAGCATATGAGAGAGTCTCAGTTGGGTGGCATCGACTGTGAGGTCTTATGTGACCAGATATCATCAAGAGATTCACTAAATTTATTTTTTGAATGAGGGAATGAAATCATCCATTTCAAAGGATGGATGGCGGTTTCAATCAAGATACAAGAGGAGGTGATGTGATAGTTTCACATATATCCTTTGGATGTACATCCCAGTATAGGGAAGAAGTACATAGAACTTTAATTGTAGTTTTTATGGAATGTAATGAGGTAGAGAATGGCTGAGTTCATATCTCAGTACCTCACCTATCAGAAGGTGAAGGATGATCACAAGGTTTTGATAGGTTTGTTGCGACCTCTTGATATTCTAGAGTGGAAATGAGACAACATATCCATGGAATTTGTGACAGGGCTTCCTTGGACAACAAGAGTGCATGATGCCATCTAGGTGACACATGACCGAATTATGAAGTCAGAACACTTCCTTTTTATCAGGGAGCATATTTTGGTAGATATTTTGGAGTAGTTGTATGTGTGGGAGATCATCCCCCTTAATGGGGTTCCATTGATTATTTCCTATGACCATGATGCGTAGTTTACATCACAATTATGGAGAGGTCTACAGGAGGAATGATCATAGAAATCCCACATAAAAGGAGGAGGAGAACAAAACATCCCTTTATAAGGTGATGTGGATACCTCTACTATCATGAGGAATTTTTCTAGGGGATGCCTGAGGGCCAGAGCCCGGGGAATGAAAAACCATACAGGCTAGGTCCAAAGCAGACAATATCCAGATTGTGAGCAGGACTGGGCCATCACAAATGGTATTAGAGCCAGTGTCCTTTTGATATGCCAATGGGGATGTTGATACCTTCTGAGGGGGGGGGGTGGATTAAGGATATCCCAAATCAAAGGAGGATGACTAGGAAGAATCCATTTATAATGTGGTGTGGTATCCACACCACCTTATAAAGGGGTGCTTTAGGATCCTCGTCCTTCTATATGGGATTTTCATAATCCACCCCCTAGAAAGGCCCAACATCCTCACTGGCATATCAAATGGACACTGAATCTAATACCATTTGTGATGACCCAGTCCATCTCATGATCATGATATTTTCTGCTTTGGGCCTATCCTGCACATTCTTTCCTTACCTAGGCTTTGGCCCTCATGCATCCCCTAGGAAAAGGTCTCATGATGAGAGAGTTATCTACACCACCTTATAAAGGGGTTCTTCATGACACTCCTCTTTCTATGTGGTATTTACATAATCTACCCCTAGAAAGATCCAATTTCCTCACTAGAACATCAAATGGACACCAAATCCGATACCATTCAGGACCTAGATGAGGATGGGTACAACCTTTCACGCCTATACAAATGACTAGATCGATCACACTATCCAGGTGATTGAGGATATGTAGAGGGATTGAGAGTTAGATTCTTTCCAGAGTTGGGAGAATCATTTTCCTTTGATAGAGTTTTCTTACATAATAAATATCACTCTACTATTGGCATGAAACCTTTTGAGGCCCTGTATGAGAGATCCTATAAGTCACCCTTATTATGTACTAAGATCAATGAGGCATCTCTTTTGGGTCAAATATGCTTTAGGTGATGACATATAAGGTCTAGGTAATCCACGAGTGGATGGGGATAGCCCATAGTAGGTAGAAATCTTATGCAGAACATGTCATAGGCCCTTGGAGTTTAATTAGAGAGACCATGTTTTCCTAAGAGTCTCCCTGTGAAAATTATTGTGAAGATTATATTGAGGAGGAAAAATATCCTCGAGGTTTATTGGTCCATTCAATATCTTGCAGAGGGTTGGTGAGGTTACCTACCACCTCGCCTTACCCCCAGAGTTGCAGTGGGCTCACAAGGTCTTCCATGTGTCACGGCTAAGGATATACATGCATTATCCCACTCAAGTTATTGACTATGGAAATCTAGACATCGAGGATGGATTCACTTTCATAGAGAACCCAATGGCAATTGAGGATCGGTAGGAAAGGATCCTACATGGATGAACCATTCCCTTGGTTCGTGTGTTGTGGCAGTATGAGAGCATGCAGAAGAGATCCTGGGAGCAGGAGAGCTAGATGTGGGCTTAGTATCCCTATATTTTTGTTTAGTTTTAACTTTTCAAGCATGAAAATCTTAGAGTGAATAATATAGAGAAACTTTTTTTTTATCTTTTAATACTTTAAAATATATCGAGTAATATTTTCAGAGCCTGGCATTGAGACAACACATGATTCTGAGGCCCGGTGTGCCCAAAATTAATTTTATAAAAATATTAAATATGTTTTATATCATGTGCACAATGTTCTTTAAAAAATGATGGAATATATACTAAATGGTGTCTTGAAATAGAAATTTGAGACTTGGTTGAATCTGGAATGTGAGGTTTACCCTAGGCATGGCCTAAAGTGGGTCAGTGCGGGACATTCGGATAAAGCCTCCATTAGAGGGCGTGTTTAATTAAAATAAATAAATAATTTATTTATTTTAAATTAAATGAACTAAAGAAGAATCCTCTATAAATATTCCATTATGGAGAATTTTTAGGGTTATCCATATAAACCTAAGACAATTGTGATGAACTTCCAACTGATATACATTGGAAAATTGAGATTGGACGATGATGAGATTCTGAATCTAGGTAAATCAAGGCACAAAAAAACACAATGGATCTTCCTATATCATTAGAAGAAAAATTATTCACCAATGATCGATCATAATCAAGGTAGGGCTCTTCATTTGTGGTTTCTGCACTTATGATTAAATAATTGAGCATGATCATACTGATATTCTTTGATCTGCATTCAAATTATTCTATTGCATGACTCCACTCATTAGATTAAATTGGTTATTCAATTGTTTACTCTCATTGTTTCATATTTCTCACTCTATCTATCCAAAATCTAATTTTGTTGGCCAAGAATTCTTGACCAATGATTATTTCACCTTTATTATTGTGCCTTTTTTTAAAAAGTTCTTCATGTTCTTCACTGTTGGCCTACGAGACCAAAATTCAACATTTCTAGGCATGTTAGAGTGTGACCAAAGCTCTAGATTCATGGTGTATTCATGTGCAATGAACAAATAGAAAAATCAGGGATGGTTTTGGATAGATTTCATGATGTTGGTGATTTCACCATGGATCGAGAATCTGGTGAAACAATAGTAGATGGTCAGAGATGCAAAACCACATGTGGGTATTTAACGGAGAACTGGAACTCCAATTTCTAGAAAATGGAGGGACATAAATGATGGGAAAAGGTGATTACCACTGATTACAAGTGGTTAGATAATAGGATTTATGACAAAGAATCAAAATCTGAGATTCATGGTATGGATTTTAGTTTCTGTGAAAATCCTAACTACATGGAGTGTATTGGGATGAACACATGCCATGTAGTAGCCTAGCTATGATGAATATGGTTTTCAGGTGATTTAAATATCACACACCATATGATACCCCCACACACCATGTGACTTGGTGCTAGAAACCTAGTGTGTGCTTTGGGAGTACACAAACATGGGCATGAAGAGACACATGACTAGTGTACATGGACATGGTTTGAAGGACACATGCATGATCGAGAGAACACGAATCAACCTCAGGTGGCTGAGACATGCCATGTAGGGCTACATGGACAATGATTCATATATGGGAAAGGACATGTCCAAGTAGCAGAACAGGACCACACATCATGTGGGTCCCCTATATGCTATGTACCTCCTTTTGAGGAAACTTATTACTATTGTATCTCCTTCATTTAGACTCATATTTTGGACCGTGAGTAGACGATACATAGTGTTATTCCCACTTAGAACACAATTATGGGCTTTATAGTGACTTTTGAGATATGATGCAAGATGTTTCAGGCATGACTCTTCTTTAGGCGACATTCAACGATGGAAGTGATCGACCAAGATCAT
This sequence comes from Viscum album, assembly GCA_963277665.1. Lineage (NCBI taxonomy): Eukaryota > Viridiplantae > Streptophyta > Magnoliopsida > Santalales > Viscaceae > Viscum > Viscum album. The sequence goes on along the minus strand of OY728137.1, from coordinate 1,634,949,404 downwards.
TAGAGAGATTAGAGTTGCACCCTCCTACTGGGATGGGGCATGGGTCCTCTATCTACCATCAGAGTGGAAACCTAATGTTGGATAAAGGTATGGGTCCTCTATCTATTGAGTGGTACCCTCTTGTGAAGTTAGGGCATGGGTCTTATACCATTAGAGTGACACCCTCCTGTTAGATCAGGGAATGGATCCTCTATCTATTGAGTGGAACCCTCCTACAGAGTTAGGGCATGAGTCCTCTACCATTATAGTGGCACCCTCATACGGTGTCATGGTATGGGTCCTCTATCTACCATTAGAGTGTCACCATTCTGTGTTGTCACAACATGTTTCCTCTATCAACCATTAGAGTGACACCCTTATACTAGGATAGGGAATATGTCCTCTATTGACCATCAAAGTGGTACCATCCTATTATACCAGATAATGGATCCTATGCCTAGAGATTATGTCCCCCCAAATATGAAACACAATGGTGTAATGTTCTAACCCAGGTGCCACACATCGGTGTCTGAAGATAGTTAGTTACATGATCTTAGGTGCACCTCCCCATACACTGGAGGGTACTGACTAGCAAAAAGGGTCTAATATATAAATTTTAGGGAGACTATACCATCTTTATCAAAGTAGCATAACAATAGAAATAAATATACCATAATCAAATTAGAATAAACAATAACCATAATAATACCATAACCAATATAGACCAATATCCCATGATATACCAAAATAGGAAAACAATATCCAAACCAAATCAACAGATACATCATTCTATATATGTGTCAAGTGTCGAATGAAAAACCAAAAATAAGGAACTGATAACTACGAAGTAGTTCCCAACATCATGTATGTTTCCCTTATCTATGCTCCATCCCAAACTCAGCCATCTAACATAGAGATCTTGCCCTTATGCTGTCCTAAAAACATGAAGTCTATTTAGGTAATGACCTGGAAGCCCAAAAATGGTGTGAGTAAAACTCAGTAGGCCACCACCAATGATGTCTAAAACAATATATAGTCTATACGAGTGTATTAATTAATATAAATAATAAAGTGAAATAATAAAGTAAACAGTTTTCTTATTAAATTATTCTTTATTTAATCACATAGTTCCCTGGGATCATGATGACACCTAGACCATCAATACCTGATTCAACCCATGTCGAAGTCTGAACCTTCCCCAAAGAGGTATCAAATTTTATTTCACTATGGGTTTCCATTAATTAAATCCTTTCAATTTCACATTCAAACAATGGGGTCCTAGAGAAGTAGTTTGGAACCCCGTTGGTATTTAGAGAAGTAGTCTATGTCCCATAACTCAATGATCACATGCATAAATAAATATAATGGGGGCCTAGAGTAGCAGTCTGGTACCTTATGGATATTTGGAGTAGTAATTATTTTCCCATAACTCAGTCACAAATATCACATCTCATGGTACCATATTTCCAACCATTTTTCATCTAATACCATAATTCATTATTCAACCCATTTCACAATATCATTTATCAATAAATTAAAAATTATAAATCATAATTTTCATCTTTTAGGCACACCCCAAGAGTAGATAACAATTTTACAATTCTATTAATAATTAATTTCATAGTTCCCATTATTTATAAGTTGTATAATTCCATTATACATCAATTTCTATAATCATAAATCCAATCAATTTCATTATCACATGGGATAAAAAATTAATTAATTAATTAAATTAAAAATTCAATTTTCCAATGTGGAAATTGAAATTTCACAATTACATACATGTATCTAAAATCAAAACTGTGGGAATTAACATTCAGACCACCTACTTGAAGATTGTTGATGGAAGTTTTCCAAACCAAAACCCCCAAATTGATGCGAACCATTCAAGATCATAATGGTTTGGAAGATCTAGGAACAATACCTAAGATCAAGATCAAACATAACACATCCATAAATAGGGTAAAATCACTCCTCTTCATCGATTAAGAGAGACGAGAGAGATAGAAACCAATCGGGGAAGGAAAAAATTACCAAGGAGGAGCCAATCCTTTAATCAAATATTTGATTTGGAAAGAAAGGGGTTTAAGGAGACTTGGAATACTCCAAAGAGCTTCAAAAAATTAAGGCATTAGGTTAGGGATGATCTGGGTTGAATAGGGGTTAAAACTTGGTGGGGGGGGGGGGGTTGGGAATTTTTTATAAATTTTTTGAAGAAATAAAACTTGTGCCCACTATTTCTTAGGATAGGGTGCATAGTTTTCCAAACCATGTGCCTTAACCATGATCATATCCTTAGGGGTTCATGGTTTCTCCAATGCGGGCACATGGTTTGAAAAACCATGAACCCACTATGAAAATCCACTCTATTTGAGGGTGCACAGTTTGTTGGGGTGGGTACACAGTTTGAGAGAACTGTCTAACAACTATGCACTACCCAAAATCCCTCTGAAAATTAAAAAATTATTCTGAATGCTCCCAAGAAAAGCCTCAACCGAAGTATGATAAAAACTTGAGTAAATGAATACCTAAAAATGAGTATGAGACATCTACAGAAATGTCCAGATCTTATAATCTCCCCACCACATAATAGCTCATCCTTGATCTATACTCCTAATCATCTCTAAGATTTCCAAGTAAAAAGGTTAGGCCACTAAGCCTACATATCTGCTTCTCTCTCCCATGTTTCCTCTTAAACATGGATATGTTTCCAAAATAATCAAAATATAAGTTCAAAATTTCACTATAACACTTTCTCAGTGCAATCCATTACACATATCAGATGCTCCTCAAAGGGCACATCAGTTTCAATCTCAACATTATCAATATCAATCACATGAGAAGGGTCGGGGTGATACAACAAAAGTTGTGACACATGAAAAACATCGTGCATAACACTATACCTATATAAAAGATTCAATCGATACACCATAATCCAAATATGTCACACAATCTCAAAAGGTCCAAGAAACCTAGGTGACAACTTTCCTTTCCTTCGAATTCTATGGTGACCCAATCTAGGTGATACTGAAAGGAACATACGATCACCCACTGTAAACACAAGGGGTCATCGATGTTGATCAAAATACAAATTCTGCCAACTTTGAGCCATATCCATATGTTTCCAAATCAATCGAACCTATTCCAATGTCTTATGCTTGAGACTTGGTCATTACAACTCTGACTCACCTGCATCAATCCAGCATAGAGATGATATGCATGACTTACCATAAAGTGCCTCATATGGTGCCATGTGATTAGTCTCTTGATAATTTCTATTACAGACAAACTCAATGAGCACTAATTTATTCTACCAAGACCCACCAAATTCTAGGACACACACCCATAACATATCCTCTAATCCTTATATAATACATTCTGACTTTCCATCTATCTACGGTTGGAATTTGTACTCGCAAATAACTGTGTACCAAGTGCCTTATGAAACCCTTACCAAAAGCATGATGTGAAAAATGAGTCACCATCTAAAATAATACTCCTTATTACCCCATGTAGATAGATTATCCCCTAAACATACATTCCTCCAATTGATCCACTGATAAAGTATCCCAGATATGAAAGAAATTGGTACTTTCTTCAATTGGTCCAAAAATACACACATATAATCATTCTTATGAGGGATCCTCAGAATACTTGTAACTCCCCAATCTTCCATGGTATGCTTCTCTTTTAATAATACAATAGCGTGTGTTGTACGCAACTTTGAGTTATAACACACCAAAACCAATCAAACTAGCCGTTATGAATAGTAATACCCAATTTTTGAAATTTTATAAATTTTATCTTTCAAAATGGACTTCATTTTTGGATTCGAAATATCAAATTAGCTTAGGGTGATTTTTTGGTATTTTTCTGAAAACCTTCAATTTTTTATGAATAGTGAAAAACACTGAGTTATAGTTTAAAACCGAATTTTTATTTAAATAATTAATTATTTTATTTAAATTTATTTTATGTCAAAATAGATACTTAATACCTGTATATGTTCAATATAATTCATTGGAGTCATTTTTTAATTATATTAGATATATAAATTTTTTTGAACTTTTCACTGTCTTTTACCCACCTCCTAGGAGCATTTGCAAATTTTCATAAAACTTAATTTTACCACTTCTGTGAGTTGAATTTCAAAAATCTGAGAGACATGGTTGATATCAGTAAGTAAAATATGGTTCAATAAGATGAAAATAATTTTTGGTGAATAGTAACTTTTTACTTTTATTTACCACAATTAAAAGTAAATAGGATAATTAAGGGTAAAAATGATATTATTATTACCCTAACACATGTCCTAATTATATTGGATAAGTATAATTCTAAAAAAAAACAACGTTAGGAATAAAATATGAACCTATTTGGTCTACTTGGATTAGATTAGGACATTTATTATTATTTTATTTAAAGAAGAGTTAAAAGAGTTAAAATCAAAGTTTAATGACTAAACCATTTTTAATATAGGGTTACACATAAGATAAATTAGACTATAAATATTCATTATAAAGATAAAGATATTTCTTACATAATGGTATTTTATTTATATTTTTTATACATTAAATAATTTAATTTATCTATGACACAATGATGATGCAGTAATTACCTAATTAATAAAATATTAAAATAATTGATATTATAAATATACAAATAAATGTAATTTGAGACTTTTTATGAATTAAAATAATTTTCTAGGTTAATATGACATGTTAGGGTTGGTTATATGAATTGTTTTTTAAAGTAATAATGCTGTTATGAATTTAGAAAAAACAAAATACCGAATAGTGTCAAAATTGACATAAAAGAGTTTTTAAAACAAATATTATATTATTAATTGATATTATATTCCTAAAAGTCTAAGGTTATTCCAAAAGACTTATATAATGATATTTGTATCATTAATGAACCACTTGGTGTTCTCTTGGAAGTATATATTAAGTTTATTAACCATATAATATAAAAATACAAAGAGACATGGTAAATGTCAAACTATTTAACTAAGAGTTAAATCTAAAAGATAAGGTTAATATAGTGACCCAAACCTATATAAAACCTATTGGTTGAGTGGTTTTCAACACATACCCACCTTATCCTTTAAATAATTCATTTTGGAGCCATTATAAACCGAAAATTATTTTATTATAAAATAATATTTCTAGCTTTTCCTAAGGTGCCTCTCACCCCTCTTATAAAAGGGCACTCCCCCTTCTCACTAATTCACACCTTCAAAGCCATTTGGATCAGACAAAACCTGCCAAAATACCCTCTCAACTGTCCTAAATTAATCCTAGAGGCCTTCCTTTAGTCAGAAAGACAACCTAAGGAGCCCTTTTGATCAAATCAAAAGGAAGAACCCGGAGAAGAGGTAAATATTTCATCACCTCTTTCAAGTTCATTTCTTCTTCCACTTTCTCTTTCTTTGTTGTTTCCATTATAAAATAATAACCCCATTATATTCTATATAATTTAATGTTATTATAAATATGGTACAACCATATTCATTATTCTATCCATCCTTTGAATGACATGTCACCATACGTGCATACGTACGGCTTACCGTCTCCACATCGTGGTGTAATTGTTATTCAATAAATTATTATTTGAATGGGTATAATAATGATGTGTAATTGATGTAAATAATAAATATAACATGATAATGATTCTGTATATATTATATACCATCCAATTATATATTATTTTAATATCAAAATAATGATATTGTCGCTCGTACTTACGTACGGATTACCGTCCCCACGAACGCGATGAGATTCATTCCCCATCGTATCCATTCAAGACTAATTTTCATTAGATGATTCAAAATAATGTTTAAAGACTTAATATAATTCTTAATATGAATAATATACATCCTATACATAACAAACATTACTTACGTAACAAATAATACAAAGTAAAATAAATCAGTTAACACCCAAAATGATGATAATACTAAGATATTATTAACAAATCAATGTTAAAAGATCAAATATGGTATCATATTAATGTATATGATTCTTGTATAATTTAATAACAATTATTTTACCATTATAAAGGAGTTTAACCTACCCTTGACCAAGGAAAAGTAAAAGGTAAGGGTTAATTTCACAATCTCTTTATTATCCGAGGCTGTTTTTACGTAAGTATCTACTAGGACCTATTTATCATCCACATCCATGTTTCTTAAAAATGTATTCCAAATTTTTTTACTATTTACAAGACTATGGGTTAAAGTAATTTATACCCTTGTTTTAATTTTTATAAAATGGTTTGAAAGGAATCTTTACGTCATTTTCCAAACAGGGTACTTTTTGACATTTTCCACAAAATTAAGGTAAGAATGTTTTTTTAACTTATACGGCGGGTGTGACTATTTTCCACCATTATAACATTGTCTAAGCTTCCATTACAAGATTATAAGAATATTTTCAAATATAAATGTTTTATTTTATAATTATGTAACCTTTAAATGATTTCAAAATAGAAATATATATTTATCTAAAAAGGTTTTGATTTCATCTATGTCAACATACTTTGATGGATTTTAAGTTTGTTTGAAGTTGATTTATTATGATACAAAACTTCCATATTGTATTGAAGGTTTTGTGATATGTTTGAATGTGGATGTGTTATTTCATACCATTCATGGTTTATGGATAAAGTATTGACATTTAGTATGCCATTTTTAATACGAATTTTTATGTTATGTTTAACCCTTTTCATATGGGAAAATCATTAGACTTAGTAAGTGATGGGTGGAGCCCACTATAGCTCCTCGATGCATCGGTAGGTCTCATGATACAAACTAGTGTCTTGGCATAAGGCCTTGAAAAAAATATTATTTTTAGTCTTGGCACAAGGCCTTGACTATGTAGTTATGAAAGTCTGGCATTATGCATTCCATCATTATGAAAGTGGATATTGATATTGCATGTGATTATTGAACTAGTAGAATATCCATGTGAGTAAGTAAATGGAATTATTTTGATTTATATTTTCCATATTATGATGAAGTTTATGTTGAAAAGGATTTTTTTAGTTCTATACATTTCCTTAAATGTTTATGCTTATTTATGAAAGTTTCTGCTATATTGTTATCCTCATTGAGCATCTGAGCTCACCCCTTTCTATGTTTTATTTTTCCTAGGATTAGAAGAAGTATATTATCACTGACCTGCAGGGATAGTCTATGGTATCTCATTGTTGTCCATGGAAACAATGTTGTTGTAGTTTTCCATTTTATGATGTAATTTAAACCTTATGAATGTATCCAGTACTTACAAGGATACTAAACTAATCGATCTTTTGAGACTTGATATTTTGTGATCATGCCAATGTTATGTAATAATGCACCGACTCTGGGTAACTAGGGTCAGGGCGTTACAATACCCACCACAAAGTCTGTGGTAACATTATCCCACTTCTATTGAGGAATGGGAAATAGATGTAATAAGACACTAGGTCGTTGATCCTCAGCCTTCACTTTCTGAAACATGTAACATCATGTCACAAACCATAGAATCTCCCTTTTCATTGCCAACCACCAATACTATCAATGTATTTTAAGATAAATTTTAGTCAAACTAGGATGCACTGCTCACTTTAAGTCATGAAACTTGTGCATCAAATCCTCACATATACTCATAGGCACAATAACATGATTCCTTGCATAGATGATCTCATCTCTATCTAGATTCCAATAGGAAGGTGAATGCCCACCTTTAAGAAATTACCTCAATTACAAACACTATAGATATTCATATTGTCTCTCCCTGATCTAGCTCAAAATTGTGGACCTCACTAATATTGACATGAGTGTCATCTGATCCTAGCCATACTGAACCATAATATGCATCTTAGCTAGAAAAGTCACCATCTTCCACTCAAAACTAGACTCCCGAACTGCCTTAGTTTGTGTCTTCCTACTTAAAGTGTCAGCAATACAGTTTACTTTCCCAGATGTATATGCTAGATCAAAGTCAAAAGACTGCATATGATCAACCCATATGGAGATTCAAATCTTGCTGCGGAAAGATATACTTTAAACACTTTTGATCATTATGCACAGTAAAACTTTCACACAACAGATAATGCCTCCAAAACTTCAAGGAATAAACCACCATATCTAACTTGAGGTCATGTGTAGGATAATTCCATTAATTTATATTCAACTGTCATTACCCATATTCCACAAATAAACACCACTACATTAACACTGCTCCGATCCCAATCCCAGATGCATCATAAAACACTGTATACTCCTCACCTGACTCAGGTAGGATCAAAATTAGTGCAGTAGTCAAATGATTATTTAAATCCTAGAAAACATTATCACAAGCTCTAGACCATTCAAAATTGATCCCTTTCTTGGTCAAGGATTAGAGTTTTGTTTCCAAGTAAGAAAAGTCTTGGGTGAACCTCCGATAATAACCCTCTAAACCTAGAAAAATACGGATATAAAAAATGATCTTGGGATGTTCCCAAGAAACCACTACCTAAACTTTCTATGGGTACACTAAAACACATTCCTATGAGATTATGTGACCCAAGAAATGCACCATGTTGATCTAGAATTGACACTTAGATAGCCTGATTTATAGTCAATGATCTCTTAGTGTACTAAGGATGATGCCAAGATGTTGGGCATGGTCATCCTGAGTATTTGAGTACACCAAGATTTAATCCACAAAAACAACCACAAAATAATCTAGGTATGAGGGAATATTTAGTTCATCAAAGACATAAACACAGTCAATCCATTTATCAGCTCGAATGACATAATGAAGAACTCATAAAGGCCATTCCTGCTTCTGAAAGCCTTTTTTGGTATATCATAAGGTCTAAATCTAAAATGATGACACCCTAACCCCAAGTAAATATTGGAGAAAACACAATCTACAATCAACTGGTCAATGATAATCATCTATACACATAAGAGGATAATGATTATTCATTATCATCTGGTTTAACTTCTAGTAATCAACACATAAGTGCAAGGTCCTGTTATCCATATTATAAAACAAGACTGGAGAACCCCAATGTGATGTACTCGGATAAATAAAACCCATATCCATCAACTCTTCTAACTGAGTCTTAAGTTCCTGAAGCTCTATTGGTTCCATTCTATAAGGTGGAATAGAAACTAGTTCAACTCTAGGAATGAGTTTAATTGTAAACTCAAAATACCTCTCAAGTGTAATCCCTAAGAAGTCTTCAGAAAATTTTCCAAAAACTGATCTACTATGGGAGGAAAGAAATTATGATTCACACCCCCAATAAAAAGACTTGAAACTTGGGTGATGAGATCTCCTAATTGCTGATGAATTAGCCCTGCATGTCCTGCCTGGATATCCCACTCTCCATGGTGCACATAACTACTACCCTCAGGAGACATACAAGTCAATCTTCTATGGTAACAATCGATATAACGTTGGTATGTTTCCAAAAAATTCATGCCCAAAATCAAGTTAAAACATGATATGTCAAGTATATAAATATCTCAAAGAAAATGATACTCCCAAACCTTGAGAGAAGACACCTTTTATATACAGATGTACCTCTATCTCACTCCCAATGGTGTGTCGATCATCATAACCCACTAACGAACTCCAACTCCAGACTCAAACCATTAACAAGTTGCATATATATAAAAGAATGATAGGATCAAGTGTCAAACAAGGCACTAGAAATTGTAGAATCTATAAGAATAGTACCTCTCTATGTTGATGGACAAGCCTCCCTATCCACTAGTGTTGGATAAATGGAATTCACTTGTCTTACCCCTATTTCACGTACTAAAGTCTAAGTCCCTTGAGCTACACCACTCTACTAGTATGGGTGCTCTTTCCCTATCATACCACATCTACTACCTCAACCTCCATGGTTAAAATAAATCCAACTACGAGACTTATTTGGGGTAGAATACACTCTTTCAACACTCTGATTTGGCCTAAAATCTCAGTTATTACCCATCGATCGAGGGTTCCTGTAATACCTATTAAAGTGACCCATCTCGCCATAATATCAACACTCCACTAGTGGTCGGGGACACTGGATAAAAATGTGTCTTGACCTACCACACTAGTGGTAGTATATACAGTTACTGATCTAAGTAACAAATCCTTCTCCTTGGTCACTCTAGTTGTTATTTCCATGGTTTACATTCTCATAAAAACTCTTGATACTCTTGGAATACATACCTCAAACCCATCCAACAAAAACCAACTCCATTCCACTAGAACCCTCCTTCAGGTTCCCCTTATAAATAAGAGCCTAATTCACCACTTCAGAAAACTTTTTCAACCTAAATATGTTAACCTGAGACTTAATATCACATTTAATACCATATTGAAATAATTTCACTAAATTTCCCTCATCTCCTTCCAATACTAGAACAAATAACTTTAAATACATGAAGCAACCAACATATTCCATCACAGACATACTCCTTATGGGTCAACAACATAAACTCAGTTTCCCTATCCTGCCTGAGTGTATCAGGGTAAAAGTGTGCCAAGAACTTATCCTAAAAGTCCTTCCATGTCACGAACCGACCCTAAATAGGGATAAAGCTGCAACTACTCCAAACCCACTTCCATAGGCTAGGGGGTGGCGATAAGCATCAAAAGGAATATCCTAAATGGGAGTCCTTTTTCATAATGTACATGTATATACACAACCAAACATCTCAATGTAGAACTGTATAGGAATAATAATAAAAAGATCCAATAGCTAGAAATTAAACCAAGCATGAAAACCTCTAGGGTGTACAAGAGTACAATAATGCAAACTGAAAATTAAAGGGAAAAATACACGCACAACCAGAAAAATTTCCCAACCTGAAGAAACTGAAAATTAAACTGCTAAGAGAGCCGAACTCATGATCTCCAACATATGACTACCATATTTAGTCCAAAGTACCAGGTATCCATTAAGATCCTATATAGTCACCACCGACCAATCTAATGTCTGCATAAGACATGAAACGTGTAGGAAAATTCCATGCATGGGTGATTATATACATACCTAATAGGACACCCCAAAAGCTTAAGGGAGAGAAATAAAAGATACAATAGAAATATAAAGATAATAGATTGTATAGAGGATGTAGCTCAACCTAAATAAAAAGAAAGAGTAACCTCATCCAAGCACAAGGGGCTCAACACAGTGAGTAGATAGACTACACATCAATTCTTTTCCACCCATAACAGAATAATAAACTCATCCAACCATTAGAATCTAAACAAAGAAAACATGCGGCATACCCCGTGCATCTGCACAACCCATGGTAGGAGAGTAACCAAATCCAAAGTTATGGATACAGATGTATATATATGATCAGTTAAAAGAAACCCAAATAATAAATTAAGAGGATCTGCATATCATAACTCAACCTAAGAAGAAGAGTTTCCAATAGTTCCAAAACTCCATCAATGATTCACATCATTTCACACATATGACCAGAAGTAACCATGTGAAGACCCATTCCACGTCACTATACCGCACAATTGAGGGGACACAATCTCCAAGTAGAGGACCCATTCCCTAGTATGCCAGGGGGTTCCACTCTGTAGTATCCATAGAGGACCCACAACCAAGATGATGGGTGGTTCCTCTCTAGTTTCTTGAGGACCCAAACACTATCTGATAGGGGGTTCTACTTGGAAGGTAGAGAGGAACCACAACCAAGCTGATAGGGGGGGGGGGGTTCCACTCTATAGGTTGAGTACCCATGCCCTGATGTGATAGGGGGTTCTAATATGGTCATTGAGGACCCATACCCTATTTGATAGGGGTGTTCCACTCAGAAGTTAAAGGACCCACAACCAAACTGATGGGGGTTCCACTCTATGGGTAGAGGACCTACACCCTCGCATGAAAGGGGGTCCCACTCTAGTGATCAAGGACCAATGACCTATCTGATACGGTGTAAGGACCCGACCCCAGTTGCCCAGATCCGATGCCTTATTTGATTACGTTGGCATACATATAAGGAAAACAAATCCCAAAGGACTGAGTAGGTTAGTATTATTGGAAACAAGTTACATACATAAGTTCAAATTTATATATGGAAAGGAAAAACAACACTAAATTATTCCACTAGCAACATCATGTCTCCTAGATTATGCTTGCATGTCATTCATAATTTACTTCTTCATATCCTGAGAAAAATGAAACAAAAGAAAGGGTGAGCGCAAACGCTCAGTAAGAGTAAGAAATACAGCAAAAGATAATATAAACATTAGACATGGTGAATTATTGAAAACACATTCCTTTAATAATAAACTTGAACATATTATGGCAGTAATATGAGCTGAGTAAATATTAACATAATAAAACATAATCAAGGGTATTATACTAGTCGAATATCCAAATGAACTTTCAATTACTAGCTTCATAATGAAATAAGTGCATATACCAGACATTCTGAATCATTTTTTCATGGCCTCGTCCAAGACATCTAGTGATTAAGGCCTCGGCCAAAATCTATATCACATTGGGAAAGGCCTCGACCAATTCCACGTCTATTTGTCTCATGAGACCTACCGATGCATCGAGGGGATATAGTGGGCCCCACCTGTCACATAATAAGTCTAATGAATTCCTCATATGAGTGGGGATAAACATAAATAACATATACATTCATAATGAAACTATCATATGAAATGTAACTATCTTTCCTCAATCATTAAACATAAAACACTAACCATTCCGAGTAATATGGTGAATGGTTTTAGGTTAAATCATCAAAAATAGAGTTAGTCATAAACCATTAAATAAAATATGGTAGATGACTTCATAAATTATTAAACCTAATAATACCATAGAATCAACAAGAGTGTTTAATTAGACGAAAACACCCTTATAAAATCATTAAGCAATTCTAGAGATGGATACTCTTTTATTTTGAAAAGAAGAGTTCTTTTGGAAGATTATTTGTATAAAACCAGAAGTGAAGTAAGATAGTATTTTCATAATAAAACTAGTGTTTTTAGAAGAATAATGGTTTCTAAAAATATATCATAGATTGCCCTTGAAAATAGATATGAATTTGAGAAATTCCCTTGTATCAGGCTCGTATTTTTGGAAACAATTTTGAGAGATTCTTTTAAAACATGTAACTATCCATAAAATAAGGAAGGATTATGGTTTGTAAACATATATATGATACTCACACATAATATATTATTAGTACACAACAATACACAATAGTCTCATTGAGGTGTTTAGACAATGAAAGTATCCTGAATGAAAATGGTAGTTCAGGTGAAAAAACCCGTACCTTAACTCCAAACGTGTTCCGCTCTTGTACTTAAGCTCCTGGAATATGAAATTATACTTGTTAATAACATATTTCAGAACCTATTATACATGTATTTAGTTTACCATAATTATGGTTAGTTCATTTATGTATTTATTGATAAGTTATTGTATTGAATTTCATCGTTCTGGAGTGTTTGTTTTCTTTATTTTCATATTCTGTTCACTTGTTTTTAAGTAATGAAGTTCATGTGGAATGGTTATAAATATCCAGGATTGGAATTATATATTATTAATGAATATAAATAATTTATAATGGTCATTTATATCATTTTGTTACATGAAATATGGATGAATCATTAGATGACAACCACTTCAATTATTCGGCGGTATTTGGAATATTATGAACTAGTTTTGTCATATAACTTAATTATATGTACATATTCTGGTTCCTGAATATTAATTAGGTTATAACACATATATTATAGTCTGGTTAAACCATGAATATGGTTTCATTACTATTAATGAATAAGAAATTGAATAACGAAACTTCGTCGTCCACGAAGTTTATAAATCGGAACCTCATGGACGTCGATTTCGTTTATAAAAATAAAAGGGAGGGAGTAAGAATATTTATGATGGTTCTTCCATTAAAATGATATAAATCCAGTATATAGATGTTACTGGAGTTATCATGATCATTTGGACAGAGGAGGTGAGTAGAGGATAACAAAAGAAGATAAATTGAAATGAAACCAAATGAAAAAGAAGGGTACTTTACCTCTTGAAATAACCTCCTTGAGAAACTCTTTAAGGGAAGGGGTTTTGGTCTTTTAGAAAGACCAAAAGCTTCTTGTAAGTGGGGAGAGACTAGGGAAGGGTAATTGGGCAGAACTTTGAGGAGCTTCAAGGCTTAGAGGAGTGAAGAGAATAGGGAGTGGTGAGGGTTTTTTATAGTGGAGGAGAGGAGTAAATTTTGAATATTTAATTCATTATTTTATTATTTCCCTCAAGACAACCAATAGTATTATTTCATGTGACCCCTAATAGTAATAATGGCATGTGAGTTTTAACCAAGGGTCCTTACATCACTTATGATGTCATAATTAGTCTATTTAACGGATAATTTGTATATACGGTATTTTATCGTATTTCACTATTCATAAAAAATTCTATAATTTCATAAAAATCCCAAAAATTCACCCCTACCATTTTTCGACGCGTAGAATTAAAAAGTGAAATAAATTTTTCAAAAATAATTTTCTAAATATTATTTATTTAATTTTTAAATAAGATCATAGTTAATTCGAAAAATAACAATCTTGAAGTGCAATTAGTTTTATGTGACATTGAATAATTAATTAAGATCTCATTATCATATTGCCTTAAGAAAATAAAATCATATTATTATTTAATATTCAAGGGGCATATTACTATTCATATTACTATTCATAAGGGTATGTTACTATTCACCAAAAATCAAGTTTGTTCTATCAGACTCCAAATGACTTACTGAACACAACTCTAGATGACCATTTTTCGTAATTCAAAACATAGAAGAGGCAAAGTTGTGTTTATAAAATTTCATTCTATATTTATTTTCAAAACCTTGGTGTGTTACATTCTCCCATCCTTACAAAAATGTTTGTCCTTGAAATTCACAGAATATTACCTAAAAAGATTCGGGTATGTCTTTAACATAAGCTCCTCAGGCTCCCATGTTGCTTCCTCCATCTTATGGTTCCTCTATAGAACCTTTACCAGTCGAGTCGTCCGATTTATCAATACTTTTTCTCTAGTATTAAGAATCTTGATAGGATCTTCACAGTAAGATAGATCGGGTTTAAGTTCCACTTCTTCATAAGTGAGTACATATGTTGGGTCTGGCATGTACTTTCTTAATATTGAAACATGGAACACATTGTGAACCTTGGAGAGACTTGGCGGCATTTCCTAAAGGTAAGCCATGACTCCAATTCGATCTAGAATTTCAAAAGTTCTGATGTAGATGGGTCTTAATTTTAACTTCTTACCGAATCATATAATACCCTTCCATAGAGATACCTTTAAGAAAATGTGATCACCTTCTTGAAACTCCAAATCCTTCCTTCGGTAATCTACATAGCTCTTTTGCCTACTTTGAGCTATTTTGATATGGTTATGGATAATATTCACCTTTTCCATTTTTTCTTCAACAAGTTCTGGGCCCACAAGCTTTCTTTCACCAACATCATCCCAACAAGTTGGTGTACGACATCGCCTCCCATATAATGCTTCATAGGGTGCCATCTGTATACTTGAATGGAAGCTATTGTTGTAGGAAAATTCTACGAGAGGTAAATAATGATCCCACATGACTTGAAAATCAAGTGAACAAGACCTCAACATGTCTTCCAATGTTTGAATTGTCCGTTCCGATTTTCCATCAGTTTGTGGGTGGTAGGCAGTTCTCAAATGAAGATTAGTATCTAGGGAATTCTGAAGACTTTTCCAGAATCTTGATGTAAAACGTGGATCATGATCAGAAACAATCGATAGGGGCACTCCATGAAGTCTCACAACTTCATTAACATATAGTCTTGCTAGACGTTCAAGTGGTAGACCTTCTCTTATAGCAAGAAAATGTGCTGACTTGGTAAGATGATCAACAATGACCCATATTGCATCATTCCTTCTAGGAGTCTTTGGTAGTCCCATGAAAAAGTCCATCGTGATATTATCCCATTTCCACTCAGGTATGGGAAGAGGTTGCAATACTCCTCCAGGCTGCTGCCTTCCAGCTTTCAGTTGTTGACAAACCATACATCTTGACACAAAATCAGCAATCTCCCTCTTCATGTTGTCCCACTAAAAATGTTCCTTCAAATCTCTATACATCTTAGTGCTTCCAGGGTGTATAGAGAAATTGGAACTATGAGCATCATCCAACAATTCCCTTTTTAGATTAGGTATATCGGGAACACAAAGTCTCTTTCCAAATTTCAAAATTCCATCTTCATATACGAAGTCACTCAATCTCCCATCATTCACAACTTTAATCTTCTTTTGAAACTCCCCATCATCAGCCTGATAATTTTTTTATCCTTTCTAGTAAAGATAGTTTGGAAACAATTTGAAAAAGCATTGATGTTTCACCTTCCCTGGTTATTACCATATCCATATTTACTAGATCCAAGAAAATAGGATCCCTTTCAACTATCATCTTTCTAAAAACTCCAGGATCCTTTATGCTCAAGGCATCTTCCACCTTATTTTCCTTCTCCAGGTGGTAGTGTATCATGCAATCATAATCCTTGAGTAGTTCAAGCCATCTCCTTTGCCTCATGTTGAGTTCTTTCTGACAGAAAATATACTTTAAACTCTTATGATCAGTATAAATATCACATTTTCACCATAGAGATAATGTCTCCATATCTTCAAAGCAAAGATTACAGTAGCTAACTCAAGATCATGATTTGGATAGTTTTTCTCATGAATTTTTAGTTGTCGTGAGGCATAAGCAATAACCCTATAATTTTACATAAGGACACAACCAAGTCATTTATTTGAAGCATCACTATAAATAACAAACCCTTCATTCCCCGATGGTATAGTCAATATAGAAGAATTGACTAATCTTCTCTTCAGTTCTTTGAAACATTCTTCACAATCTTTTGTCCAAAAAAAAAATTAACCCTTTTACATGTGAGCTTTGTTAGAGGGTTATCCAGTCGGGCAAAATTCTGTACGAAACACCGATAATAACCTGCTAAGCCAATAAAACTGCATACCTCAGTTATGTTTGTTGTCATGGGAAAATCTTGGATTGCCTTTGTCTTTGTAGGATCAACTATGATTCCATCCTTAGAAACAATATGGCAAAGAAAAGAAGTCTACTGAAGCCAGAATTCTCAATTTCTAAACTTACCATATAATTCATGTCTTCTAAGAGTATTCAGGATAATGCGTAAGTGATTTTCATGATCTTCATAGCTTTTGGAGTATACCCAGATATCACCAATAAATACCACTACAAAATCATCAAGATATTCCTTGAAAACTCTGTTCATTAGATCCATGAAGACAGAGGGTGCATTAGTCAATCCAAAAGGCATTACTGTAAACTCGTAATGCCCGTACCTGGTTCGAAATGATATTTTTGGAATGTATTCCTTCTTCACACTCAACTGATGATATACAGATCGAATGTTAATCTTTGAAAAGTATCGATCTTCATGAAGTTGTTCAAATAAATCATCAATTAGAGGTAGAGGATACTTGTTCTTTATTGTTATAGTATTGATCTCCCTGTAGCCGATAAATAACCTCATAGATCCATCTTTCTTCTAAAAAAAAGGACAGGGGCTCCCCATGGAGAAACACTAGGGAAAATAAATCCCTTATTACTCAATTCCTATAGTTGTTCTTTAGTTCCACTAATTCCACAGTGGCCATTCTATAAGGGGTCTTTTATATGGGCTTTGAACCAGGAATTAAATCAATGGAAAACCCAATTTCTCATTCTGGAGGATGTCCAGGTAAATCTTCGGGAAACACATCAACATATTATCTCACAATAGGTACATCCTCTATTTGAACATTCCTTTCCTCACCAATAGTTATTTCATTCTCTTACTCTCTAATAATTGAATTTATTTGAGATACTTGGGGTGGATCTAGATAAGAATCAGGTAGTAACGATTCTTCTCTAAAGATAATGTGTTCTTTATCATCGTCATAAAAAATCGTAACCTCCTTCTTCTTACAATATTTTTTTTCATCATGGTCCAAAAGCCAATCCATACCGAGGATTATATCAAATTCAATCATGGGTATGGAGATAAGATCAGTAGATAAAGAACATTTATATGCCTTAATGGGAACTGATTCACAAAAATTTTTAGCAATGATACTTCCCTTAGGAGTTTTGACTGACAACTCCCTTGTTAAATCAAATTGGAAATATCTAATTTTCTTATCAAACTAGGAATATATGAAACAATATGATGATACCGAATCAAATAAATCATTGGCTAATCTGGAGGAAATAATTAAAGTACCTTCCACCACGTCATTAGGAACTTCAACCTCTGCAGTTGTGATTGCATAAGCTTGTCCCTAATCCCTTTCCCTTTTCTGTTGCATGTTTCTTTGACATTTTGGAAAATCATTAGCATAGTGTCCCATCTCCCAACAAATATAGCATTGAACATCATTGGATTCCTTCTTCCCTTTGAAATCACCAGCAAGATGGCCTTTCTGACCACATTTGTAACATAATCCTTTTCCATTTAAGCATACACCAGGGTGTTTCCTTCCACAATTGTCACATGGTGGAAATTCGACTCTTCCCTTCTTCCCCATTTCCTTATTTCCTTTCCCAGGGTTTTCAGCAGCCCCCTTCTTTTCTTTCTTTCCCTTAAAGTCATAAGACTTATAGAATTCTCTATATATCTTGATGGAACATGAAACTATATCCTCATATGATGAAAAAATTTGGGAGGCCAGTGCCCGCTGGAGGACTGGATTTAGGACATCAAAGAATCGATCAATTTTTCTCCTTGGATTTCGTATATAGTCCACATCATGTCATGCTAACCTTGTGAAGTTGGATTCATACTTGGAAACATTTTCATCCTCCTTCTACCTCAGATTCAAGAATTGTTTCTCCATATCTGCTCACTACTCATGAGGAAAATATTTTTCTAAGAAGATTTCCTTAAAATCTCTCCATTCCATCTCTTCTATCTCTTCCTCCTCCTTTGTGTTTTGGATTAATGACCACCACTGATCCGCATCTCCCGATAGACGATATAATTCCATGACAACCTTCTCACTTTCATTACATCCCAAAGCGAGAAATATCTTCTCAAGGGAACATATCCACTACTCTGCTACAAATGGGTTTGTAGTCCCATTGAACGATGGAGGCTGTTGTTGCATAAAGCGATCTAGCATGGCTCCTCCACATGGTGGATTCAGATGCTCCATACGGGTAAGGTTATTATTCATAACCTGAGTAAGTTGTCCCAGTATAGTTATGAGTTGCTCAGCACCAGTCACAACACTATAACCAACATCATTATCTTGCGTCGGAGGAGAATCCCTACAGGGGACACGTGCAATCGTGCGATTTCCATTCCTTCCACTAGGTTCTATATCTAGATAATGGCATACACTGGATTAGGTTATGAATCATAATGTATAATCTTAACATTAAAAATACTCAAAAAAATTGAGATCCTACACATGGATAATCCCATATTCACAAATATGGTTTCTTTGAGGAATATTTTACATTTCAATCCTTCATAATGGTTTGTAAAGAAAATGTAAATTATCCTAAGCATATCCCCTAGGAGTGTCATAACCAAGATTACAATAAGGCCCGTTGTCGTGCACCAATTCCCATTTGAGTCTAGCTCAAAGCGGTGTTTTCAGGTTTTACCCCTAGATACATCTGTGCCAGAGCCACCTCTACCTGCTCGTATCTAGATAGGAATGTATTGATTGAATGATACACATAATCTATTCCTTACCAAAATACTAGGAAGTTATTATATGTCTATCCTCAAATACTATATTAGGGACTCTTCCCTAATTCTACTTTTTCTAAATCTAGTTTCCAAGTATTCTACTAAACTTCCTCTGATACCAACTGTAAGGACCCGACCCCAGTTGCCTAGAGCCGGTGCCTTATTTGATTACGTTGGAATATATACAAGGAAAAAAAATCCCAAAGGACCGAGTAGTTTAGTATTATTGGAAACAATTTACATACATAAGTTCAAATTTATATATGGAAAGGAAAAACAACACTAAATTATTCCACTAGCAACATCATGTCTCCTAGATTATGCTTGCATATCATTCATAATTTACTTCTTCATATCCTTAGTTAAACGAAACATAAGAAAGGGTGAGATCAAATGCTCAGTGAGAGTAATAAATACAATAGAAGATAATATAAACATTAGACATGGTGAATTATTGAAAACACATGCCTTTAATAATAAATTTGAACATATTATGGCAGGAATACGAGTTGAGTAAATATTAACATAATAAAACATAATCAAGGGTATTCTACTAGTTGAATATCCAAATTAACTTTCAATTACTAGCTTCATAATGAGGTAAGTTCATATTATGGACATTCTGAATCATTTTTTCATGGCCTCGGCCAAGACATCTAGTGATTAAAGCCTCAGCCAAAATCCATATCACATTGGGAAAGGCCTCGGCCAATTCCACATCTATTTGTATCATGAGACCTACCGATGCATCGATGGGCTATAGCGGGCCCCACCTGTCACATAATAATTCCAATGTATTCCTCATATGATTTGGGATAAACATAAATAACATATACATTCATAATAAAACTATCATATGAAATGCAACTATCTTTCCCCAATAATTAAACATAAAACACTAACCATTACGAGTAATATGGTGAATGGTTTTAGGTTAAATCATCCAAAATAGAGTTAGTCATAAACCATTAAATAAAATATGGTATATGAATTCATAAATTATTAAACCCAATAATACCATGGAATCAACAAGAGTGTTGAATTAGACGAAAACACCCTTATAAAATCATTAAGCAATTCTAGAGATGAACACTCTTTTATTTTGAAAAGAAGAGTTCTTTTAGAAAATTATTTGTATAAAACAAGAAGTGAAGTAAGATAGTATTTTCATAATAAAAATAGTGTTTTTTTAAGAATAATGGTTTCTAAAAACGGATTATATATTTCCCTTGAAAATAGATATGAATTTGAGAAATTCCCTTGTATGAGGCTCGTATTTTTGGAAACAGTTTTGAGATATTCTTTTAAAACATGTAACTATCCATAAAATAAGGAAGCATTATAGTTTGTAAACATATATATGATACTCACACAGAATATATGATGAGTACATGATAATACATAATAATTTCATTGAGTTATTTAGACAATTAAAGTATCCCGAATGAAAATGGTAGTTCGGGTGGAAAAACCCTTACCTTAACTCCAAATGTGTTCTTCTCTTGTACTTAAGCTCCCGGAATATAAAATTATAATTGTTAATAACTTATTTAATAACCTATTAGACATGTATTTAGTTTAACATAATTATGGTTAGTTCATTTATGTCTTTATTGATAGGTTATTGTATTGAATTTCATTGTTCTAGAGTGTTCATTTTCTTTATTTTCATATTCGATTCACTTGTTTTTAAGTAATGAAGTTCATGTGGAATGGTTATAAATATCCAGGATTGTAATTATATATTATTAATGAATATAAAGAATTTATAATGTCCATTTCTATCATTTGGTTACATGGAATGAGGATGAATCATTAGATGACAACCACTTCGATTATTCGGCGGTATTTGGAATATTATGAACTAGTTTTGTCATATAACTTAATTATATGTACATATTATGGTTCCTAAATATTAATTAGGTTATAACATATATATTATAGTCTGGTTCAACCATTAATATGGTTTCATGACCAGTAATGAAGAATAAATTGAAAAATGAAACTTCGTCGTCCATGAAGGTTATAAATCAGAACCTCATGGACATCGATTTCGTTTATAAAAATAAAAGGGAGGGAGTAAGAATATTTATGATGGTTCTTCCATTCACATGATATAAATACAGTATATAGATGTTACTGGAGTTATCATGATCATTTGGACAGAGGAGTTTAGGAGAGGATAAAAAAATAAGATAAATTGAAATGAAACCAAATAAAAAATAAGGGTACTTTACCTCTTGAAATAACCTCCTTGAGAAACTCCTTAAGGGAAGGGGTTTTGGTCTTTTGGAAAGAACAAAAGCTTCTTGGACGTGGGGAGAGACTGGGGAAGGGTAATTGGGAAGAACTTTGAGGATCTTCCAGGCTTAGAGGAGTGAATAGAAGAGGGAGGAGTGAGGGGTTTTTATAGTGGAGGAGAGGAGTACATTTTGAATATTTAATTCATTATTTTATTATTTCCCTCAAGACAACCAATAGTATTGTTTCATGTGACCCCTAATAGTAATAATGTCATGTGAGTTCGAACCAAGTGAAATTACATCACATATGATGTCATAATTAGTGTATTTAATGGATACTTTGTATATACAGTATTTTATCATATTTCACTATTCATCAAAAATTCTAGAATTTCAGAAAAATCCCAAAACTTAACCCCTTAAATTTTTTGACATGTAGAATTCAAAAGTGAAATCCATTTTTCAAAAATAATTTTCTAAATATTATTAATTTAATTTTTAAATAAGGTCATAGTTAATTCAAAAAATAACAATCTTGAAGTGCAATTAGTTTTATGTGACATTGAAAAATTAATTAAGATCCAATTATCATATTGCCTCAAGAAAATAAAATAATAATATTATTTAATATTCAAGGGGAATATTACTATTCATATTACTATTCATATTACTATTTATAAGGGCATGTTACTATTCACCAAAAATCAAGTTTGTTCTATCAGACTCCAAATGACTTACTGAACACAACTCTAGATGACCATTTTTCGAAATTCAAAACAGAGAAGAGGCAAAGTTGTGTTTATAAAATTGCATTCTATATTTATTTTCAAAACCTTGGGGTGTTACATACGGGTTCCACTCAGTAAGCCTCTGGTGATCTTGCCTGATCACTACTGTCATCGGGCGTCGCCTCAATAAGCACCATGCCCAGAACATTTCACATCATATCTAATAATCAACAACCAAGGGAACCATAATTTTATACATGAAAAATCATTCTGAATAGGCTACTCACAGGTCAAAATCAGATTTCAAATGATGTAGATACAAAATATTTAAGTATTCTCAAGGGAAATAAGGGGGTACACGATGCGTGATGGGACCCACCTAATATGTGGTTTCGCTCCATCGCTATAACATGTCCCTGGAGGTACATGTATCTCAAAAATATAGGGATACATGGTGTGTGGGGGATATAAATGTTGTGCTCATGCCACTCGGAGTACCACCCATGTGTTTGGTTGTATTCATGTATCCATCTCATGTTCGTGTACTTTAGTACATGCCATGACTGACCGTGTCCATGCCTGTGTACTCTTGGATTAAATGATTATTCTACTAGCATGAGGCCACATGGTGTGTGGGGGTCCCACACAGTGTGTGGTACCTATAATCTGTTGAAACCCTAGCCGCCACTACCACGACACGACATTCCGTCTGTTCTTCGTACTACACAACGTGTCGTCTAGATTTTTCCAAAATTTCCAATCTAAAATCCACACTTTGAATCCATAAGTTCCTATATATATATTTCCTTTTTTTTCTACACAATATTACTGGATCTATTTTGAAACTATCATTTTTGGGCATCCGGTGGCCAGAAATTAGTTTCCGTCGCGATGGTGGTTCGTCACTCGATCCCACATGCCTCAGTTTCAACAATATTTGATGTTTTGATCTCTATTTTTCCAAAAAATCACCCATTTATTGAAAAAATCCTAGGTTTACCCCTTATTCATTTATATTTCCCTATCACATGAATTCATTGTGATTCTGGGGGTCTGATCGGGCTCGGTACCACCCAACAATGTCGAACTGGACCACAGGGTCCGACTGATGATGAACGTGAAGAAATTGGGAAGAAAGGAACCACAAAAAATTTTAAATGATTTTTTTTAAAGAGTTAATGTCCAAAAAACAATAATGTGGATACTTGGGGATAAAAAACAATTGAATAATAAATTTAATCAGTACACGAGTGCATGCAAAGGACACAATTGGCATAGATTAAAGGAGGCGATTGATCGACTCAATAAATTTAATAAAAAAGGGAATAAACATAAAATATATGAGTCCTACCTAGATATTGGGTCATTATTCATTGAAGAACACACTCACCAATAATCTAAGTAATTCATTGCATTCGATGCGTCCAGATCTATTCCGATTAAGAGTTTTATAATTGTACGATATGATCTTCCAACGAAAGAAGGAAAGAGAAGATCTCAATGGTCCCAAGATTATGATGCTAACCCTAGGAAAACCACCACAATGATAAATTTAAAGGAAAATTGAATTAGTTTATTTGATTAAATTAATTAAATTAAACATTTAATTAATTCACTATATGTACTTCCATTGGGAGAGATATCCGAACGCCCCACACCGACCTATTTTAGGTCGCATATATGGTAAATAACATGTTCCAAACTCAATAATGGTCTCATATTTATATTATGAGATTATGTTTAAGAGTTATATCATTTTATTTAATAAACTATGTGTGCATAATATAAAAAATATTTAATATTTTTATAAAATTATTTTCGGGCACAACAAACCTCAAAATCGCACACTGTCTCACCCTATGGCTCTGGAAATATATGTACAAATATTTAAAAGTATTACAAGGAAAGAACCATATCTCTACATCATTCTCTCATTCAATAATTTTTCCCCAAAAAGAAAAACAATGAAAAAAACTCAAGATACTAAGCTCACATATGGCTCTCTCACTCTCAAGAGATCTTCTACACGTTCTCATGCTATGAAAACACATGAACCAAAGGGATGGTATATCCATGTAGGTTCCTATCATATCGATCCTCGATCACCACTGGGTTATTTGCAAAGGTGGATCTATCCTCGATTTCTAACTCACCCCAGTCGACAATGTGCGTAGGGTCGTGCACGTATCTCCTTAGCTATGAAATGTGGAATATGTCATGCACCCACTCTAGTTGTGGGGGTAGGGAAAGGTGGTAAGAAACCTCTACAACCCTCTACATGTCTTCAAATGACCCGATAAACCTCAGGGATAGCTTTCCTCCCCATCCGAATCTATGTAATCCTTTTCGTGGGGAGACTCTCAGGAAAAAGTGGTCTCCCTGATCAAACTCCAAGGGTCTACGATGATGATCTGTGTAAAATTTATACCTTATACGGGTCATCCTCATCCACTCATGGATGAACGATAACTTCTCCATTATCACCTGCACTATATCTAGAGCCACAATATATGTCTCACTGATCTCTATATAGCGTAAGGGTAACCTTAAGGGTCTCCTATAAAGGGACTCAAAAGGTTCCACGTCGATAGTAGAGTGGTATCTGTTGTTCTACGCAAAATATACTAAGGTAAAGTGATCCTCCCATCTCTGTCCAAAGTCTATCACATAAGAACTCAATATATGCTTTCACACCTAGATAGTTCTCTCAGCCTAACCATCAGTTTTGGGGTGAAAGGATGTACTCATCCTCATATGGGTATCAAATTTCTTCTACATGCCTCACCATAATCATGACACAAACCACATGTCACAATCAGATACAATCATCAAGGTCACCCCATGTAGGTTAATAATATCCCATACATACAACTACCCAAACTTTCCACCGAACTCTGCTCCCTGATAGCAAGGAAGTGTGCCAACTTTGTTAGTCAGTCAATTATCACCTAGATAGATTCATGGCCCTTCACTATCTGTGGAAGCCCTATCACAAATTCCATGAATATTCTATCCCACTTCCACTCTGAGATATCAAGGGGCTGTGACAACCCTATCGAAACCTGGTACTTAGCCTTCACCTACTGATATGTGAGGCACTGAGAGATGAAATCGACAATGATCCATCTCATTATGGACCTCCAAAACTGCTGCTGAAGGTCTCTATACATCTTACCCACTCCAAGATGAACAACTAGGGGAGAATTGTGGAACTATCACATCAATTCCTCCTACATCATGACTGGAACCACCATCCATCCCTAAAAAAGATGACATGATTACCTCCTTTAGAATATACATCAGGTGAATCTCCAGTTGATATATGGTTTTGAAATACCTCACATTCTATTTATCCCAACTAGGAATCTCTCATACACTTGATAAGCAGGAGAGTCAACACCATTAACTAGGGAAAAACTACACACTCCTACTCCACCAAGGCCAGCTATAAGAAACCCAACTACTCAAAAGTCACCTGCACCAAGTGAGCCTGTGACTTTATACTATGGGAATATGCTAATACATTTTGATTTCATGGGGTATAGAATATATCTAAGTCATATTATAGAAATAACTCTAACTAGTGCTTCTGTTTTTGGTTCAAGTGTCTCTGTGTGAGGATGTACATGAGACTCTAATAGTTTGATTAAACCCCAAAGCACTCCCCGAGGAGGTAGTGCCTACAAATTATTAGAGAGAAAAATACTGATGCCTACTCAAGGTCTTGATTTGAATATTTTTTTATCGTGGGGTATCAACTTTCTTGACTCATATGCGATAACTGTCTATTGCTGCATCAATACACAATTGAGCCAAACTTCCGAGGAATCGCAATACGCTACATAATCCACACCCTCTCTTGGTGGTCACAACATTGGAGAACTCATCATACTCAACCTCAACACCTCAAAGGACCTCTATCACTAATTAGTATAGGTAAAAATCTAGACTTTCCGCACCGGGGTGGTCAAATGGGCTAAAATTCTAGAGAATTCTACCACAAACCTCCTTTAGTATCCCTCCAAGACAATAAGTCTCTACACCTCCGAAATGATCTTAGGTAGTTTCCAAGAAAGCACCACATTGATATTCACTGGGTCTTCAGCTATATCATGCTAAAAAATGAAATTCCCTAGGAAGTGAACCTCATAAATCTAGAACTGGTACTTTGAGAGTTTCCCATAAAGCTGGTGCTCTCAAATAAAATCTAGAACCAACCTCAAGTGCTTAGCATGATCCACTTATGATGCATAGTAGATGATTATTTCATCAATGAAGATGACCAAAAACTCATCCAAGTATGTCTTAAAGATCCATCTCATCAAATCCATAAATATAATAGGGGTATTCAACACACCAAAGGGAATCACTGAGAACTTATAGTGTCCATAGCGACATCAGAATGCTAGCTTTGGAATATTAGCATCGCAAAACCTAAACTGGTGGTAGTCAGACTAGAGATCAATATTCAAGAACCATTTTTCACCTCATAAATATTGAAATAGGTCTTCAATCCTTGGAAATGGGTACTTGTTCTTTATTAAGGCCAAGTTTTGGTGAAAATAATCTACACAAAGTAGAAAGTTCTTATCTACCTTTTTCATGAAAAAAACTAGATATTCCCAAGTGAACACAATAGGCCTGATGAAAACCTTCTCTCAAAGGTACTCCAACTGAAATTGAAGGCCCCATAGCTTGGTAGGGTCCATCCGATATTCCACATAAGACGTACTCAGGGAAGATGTCCATATAATCCACCAAAACCGAATAATTCCAGATGCTTGAATAGCCTTATACATCAAGGTCTATACTCACCAAATGATGGGTGATGGGTTGTAGCCTCCTACTCATAGAACCCAATCATCATACTATTAGATTTCTATTTCCCATAAAGGTGAATCTCATCCCATTGGTGCGTAGGCATTTGACTCATCTATGATGATAGTCAATTTGGGCTCAGAACATGGACAACCAACCCATACCCAAGATAAAATCAGAAGGTTCCATTATGATGACTAAAAGTTCCCATGTGAACCTCTCTCCACCAATAAATAGTTCGCATTTCTAGTAGATAAAAGATACAGAAGAAGCGTTCCCTGTAGGAACCTCAAGATGAAGCTGTTGGGCTAGCACCGTAACTAGGAGATCTAGTTCTCACACCAGAAATATAGAGATGAAGGAATGAACAAAACCCGTGTCTACTAATACTGAAGCAAGAGTAAAAAATACATAGATCATATATCTGATTATCTCATGTTCCCAGGTGTCATAATCCTATAGATCCTACAAACATTCATGGCCCTGACCACCAGCTCCCTGAGTCTGAAGTGTGTTTCCTGGTGGTTGTGGTAGAAGGAAATCATAGTGTCATCCACCACCCAAAGATACTCCTCCTCCCCCTCTTCCAGCTCCACCTCCATAGGGGTCTTTCTACCCTCTATTGGGAGATCCCTAATCACATCGCTCCATTTTTCTCAACAGTCTGTCATTTATATATATGCATTCCTTAGCACGTCTGGACAGAAGTATCATGCCATGTGACATCAACCATAAAAATCATATAAAAACCCATCTCTAGGATACCCTGTACATCTATACTACCATGACCACATGCCAGAGTATGATCATGGGGAGGTATCCTATGTTGAGATCCCACCGTCTAGCGCCTATTAGCTGCTGCAACATCCTTATTATGCTGACTGCCATCTATAATTATCTGGCACCTCTATAACAAAAATATCTCTTTCATAAGTGCCTTATATAGCACCCTAGTATAGGGAGTACTAGGTAAGGTCTTTAAAACTTGCTACGCACTCAACCTCTATCATCCCTCTTTAATGTATCTTTAGAAGCTCCTATATATGAACTGAGTGCAAAAAGGAGGGGTAGTACTCCTCATGGAACAACTTCTAGAAGTCTGGTCATGACAGTGTCGACTCATCATGCATCTCTATAAAAAGACTCGACCATCACACAACAACTATGTGGAAAATCACAAATTCCAATGTAACCACCTGATCCATCAGTTTCTAGATAAACCTAAAGATAAAGACCGCTAACTCTAGCCAATAATCTACTGCTTGGGGATCTATCTCACTACGGAACCTCAGCGGCCTCTGGCACTTGAAATCACAGAGTTTACTAAGCCCACACGCATCCTCAAACTACTCTGTTGGGATGATCTGATACTCAAAAGATGGAGGTGATGCTACCTTCCCACCTTGAGGAAGAATATCATGGGATGAACCCTGAATTGAGGCTTCTTCGCTCATCATATTGTCATCATAATGCAGAACTAGTATCCTGGATGGATGTCGTCATAGAGGCATCCTGAAATTTAATCAAGACATACCATAGTCTGATGAGAATTAATATTTATAACAAAAATGGAAATATGAATCAAGAAGGATATTCAAAGAATCAATCCTATGTGATTCATGTACCATTGATCTCTACATTATAATTATTGGTATACCGAGTTGATAAGCAGGTAGTCGATTACCTGGTGAATGGATATGTTGGCCAACCATACCATTATTGGATTACTTGGCCTAAGAGCCATAATCAAGACACTTTGACACTGTTTCCCTAATCCCAGCCAAATCCTTATAAAAAGACTACTCCAAATAATGTCCCAAGTAATTAAAAACTTTGATACCAATCTGTCACGACCCGACCGTAATTGGGGCTCGAGCCGTAACTACCCCAAGCCTACCTCTATAGTCCAGGGCATAGCGACAAGCGTTGAAAGGAATATCCTAAATGGGAGGGATTTTAATAATGTACCTATATACACAAACCCAACCATATCAATACAGAAGTGAATATGAATAATAATAAAGGATGCAACAACTATAAAGTAAACCAATCATGGAAAACTCTAGGGTCTATAAGAGTAAAACAATGAAAACTGATAAGTAAAGGGAAAAAATACATGCCCAACCAGAAAAATGTCCCAACCAGAAAAAACTAGAAAGTAAGCTACTGAGAGATCCCGACTCCTAATCTCAAAGGTATGACCACCATATATGCTCCAAATTACTAGATATCCTTAAGCTTCTTTGTAATCACCATCGACATATTCATCGTCTGTATAAGACAAGACATGCATGAACAAATCCCATATGGGGGTGAGTATATAATTACCAAATATGATGCTTGAAAGTTGAAGGGGGAGTAGTAAGAGATAAAATAAGAATATAAAGATAGTTTATATTACACATGATGTAGCTCAACCCAAAGATATTGAAAGAGTGACCTCTTCTAAGCACAGAGGGATCAACACGGTGAGTAGATGAACTACACGTAGATTCTTTTACACCCATAGTTGGAGAGTAAAATCATCCAACCATGAGAATAAAAATATGGAAAGAGAATGGAATACCCCACACAACTTCACAACCCATGGTAGGAGAGTAACCAAATCCAAAAGTATGGATATTTATGTATATATATGCTCAGTCAAAATAATCCCAGATGGGAGAGTTAGGAGATCTCCATCTCACAACTCATCCCAAGAAGAAGAGTCACCAATAGTTCAGAAAGTCCATTAAATAAGGACAACATCTCACAAGTATGCCCAAAAGTTACTGTGTGAAGACCCATGACTCACCACTGTGCCACATAGTTAATGGGGAATAATCTCTAAGTAGAGGACCCATGCCCTAGTGCATCATGGGGGTTCTACTCTATAGTATTCATAGAGGACCTGCGCCCAAGCTGTTGGGGGGGGGGGGTTCACTCTAGTGTCATAAGAACCTAAACTATATCTGATAGGGGGGTTTCACTTAAAAGGTAGAGGACCAATGCCTAAGATGATGGGTGGTTACACTATATAGGTTAAGGATCCACACCGTAGTGTGATAGGGGTGTTCTATTCTGGTCATTGAGGACCCACACCCTATCTGATAGGGTGGTTCCACTCAAAAGGTATAGGACCCACGAATAAGATAATGGGGGGTTCCACTCTATGGGTTGAGGACCTAAACATTGGTGTGAATTGGGGGGTTAATTCTAGTCATTCGAGGACCCACAACCTATCCGATAGGGGGTTCCACTCAGTAAGCCTATGGTTATCTCTCCTGATCACTGCCATTATCGTACTTTGCCTAAAAAATCACCATACCCAGAACATTTCACATAATATATCATAAGATAAAACTAATTGAACCATCATGTTCTATGTGAAAAAACACTCAATATAGGCTATTAGTGGTCAAATTATGAGTTCAAATGAAGGAGATACAGAAGATTGAAGTTTTCTCAAAGGAACCAAGGGGGTACATGGTGTGTGAGGGGACCCACATGGCATGTGATCCCACTCCATTTCCTGGATGTGTCCTTGAAGGTACACATCTCACCAACTATTTAGGTGTGCACAACGTGTGGGGGATATACATGGCATGTCCATGCCACTCGGGGTCCCACCTATGTGCTTGGCCGTGTCTATTCATCCATATTGTGTCCATGTAATTTAGTACATGGAATGATTGACCATTCCTATGCCCATGTAATCCTAGAGTACACACTGAGTATTCTATAATTGTAACACCCCAAGCTTCCACGATACGCTTCTCTTTCAATAATGCAATAGCTTGCATTGTACGCAAGTTCGAGATTCTAACACACCGCGACCAATCAAAGTAGCAGTTATGAATAGTAATACCCACTTTTTGAAATTTTATAAATTTTATTATTCAAATTAGAATTCATTTTTGGATTCGGAATATCGAAATTATCCTAAGTTTAATTTTTCGTTTTTTTCTGAGAACTTCCATTTTTTTATGAATAATGTAAAATACTAAACTTTAATTAAATTTTTTTTAATCCAAATAATTTATAGTGATAAATCATATTATTTAGTGGTTTTAAAGTATAATTATAGTATATTTTTACCATTTTATCCAATGGTGGTCATTAGAATTAATTTCACTTTGAAATTGGACATAAACAATTGTCAATCTTTTAATTGATATTGTTTCTTAAAAACACGCTATTTGTTTTGAAAATGGGAATTAATTATAAAATTAATTAATGAAATTTATATGATTTTAATTTAGTAAAATAGACATAATTTTTGAATTTGGAATATCAAATATAGCTTAGGGTGAATTTTTGGTATTTTTCTGAAAAACTTCAATTTTTGATGAATAGTGAAACCACTAAGTGGTAGTTAAAATACTGATTTTTCGTTTAAATGAAATTTTACTGATTCTATGAATTGAATTTCAAAAATCTGACATACATGGTTATAATTAAGAAGTAAAATTGTGTTCAATGGGATGAAAATAATTTTTGGTTAATAGTAACTTTTGAGTTTTATTAACCGCGATTAGAGGTAATTAGAGTAATTTAAGTTAAAAATAATGTTATAATAATATTAAATCACCTTGAAACATGTCCTACTCTTATTGTATGACTCATGGACGACCAAAAAAATCCATGGGTCAACTTGGGGACCCCATGGAGCCACTTGGGTAAGAAAATGACATTAATAACTTTTTATTTGAAGTAAAAATAAAATTGTCACAAACATGTGTTGTTTTACTAAAACAATTATTACATGGGGTTATATAAGTTAACTTTTTTACTATAAATATTCATTGTAAATATAAAAATATTTACTACATCATGGTAATATTTTTATAATTTTTAGACTTTAAATAAATTAAATTGTTTATAACACCATGATGATGCAACGATTACCTCATTAATTAACGATTTAAATAAAATGAAAAGATAATGTAAAATCTAAGACTTAAACTTGTAAAAAACCTATTGGATGAGTATATTTCGAACCCTTATCACCTTATACTCTAAATATATAATCTTGGTACCTTTGAAATCCGAAAATCACTTCATAATAATGTAACATTTCATGACTTTCCAAGAGTGCCCCTCCTCTCCTCTTATAAAAGACCCCCACCTCTACCACCTTATTCACACATTCAAATCCATTTGGATCATCCAACCTCTGACAAAATACTCTCTAAACTTCCCTCTCTTACTCCTATAATCCTCACTTTGGGCAGAAGTCTTCCCAATTAATCCTTTGGCTCAAATCAAAAAGAGTTACCCGATTTTAAGGTAATGTCTTCTCTTATGTTCTTTTGTTTTATTTTGCTTATCCAACCCCTTAAACTATTTTTATTCCTTTATTTTGTAAAAAAAACATTATCTTAAATATACTAGTATGTTTTTATGAGAATTATTTGATTTAAAATTACACACACCTTCGTCTAATGGTTAAAAACATACTGTTTCTGTGGGTGGCGAATTACTGCCTCACGAAACGATGATTGTTCAATATTCTTTTAACACTTCTCATGGTGGACATTAAGATGTCACTATATTTATATATGATATATATTATGTTTATGTTTTCCTTATGCTTCTGTATTTTTCATTTATGACATACCTTTATGATTTCTATTATGGGTAAACGCGATAATTTCATTCTAGGAAGTGCGGACTACCGCCCCCTCAAAGTGATTTGAATCATTAATGCCAAATGTGGGACATATAAAATATGGATTAAATGATATTATATATGATATTATAATGGAATTATAATATACCTTTATATCATTATGATTTCATTCCATTAAATACGAAATAAAATGGAAGTAACGTTCATGCGTACGTACAACTTACCGTCTCCATGAACGATGCATTTCATTTCTTACCTCTAAATGTTATGTAATATTATAAATGAATGTATATACTAGATATATATGATATATATGATATCTACATCATGAATATAATTTTGTATATAATGGATATTTTACCACATGAACAACTTGTAATTATAAGAAGTTTATTTTTTACTCAAGTACCAAAGATCGACAAAACGACCGTTATTAACTTAAATAATTACATAATGTTCATAACATGGTAATAAGTGATATAAAAGGAATAATTAACTTGAAAAAGTTTCTTAAGAAATTATAAATTAACTCTAGTTTATTATTCATGAGGTTAAAGAACGATCGAGTCAATTCGGACATGAGGTAAGGGACTTCCTCTCAATCTCCTTTCATTGAGACATATTTTGGTTTATACACAACTTTATTTTATACGGTGTATAAACACCTTTTAATTTTACTTCTATTCAAAAGGAATATTTTATATGAAGAGTTTTACTAAATGAAAAAAAGGAATGTTTTTTTATCGTACGTTTGCGGCGACAACGACTTCTCCACCGCCGTGACCATTATTTGAGTTTCGACTTCCTCTACAATCCATAACTTTTTTTTAAAATAAAAAATAAATACCAAGTTTTAATTTTCTTTTATTTTGGTATTGAAAATGGTTTTATCATATCAATGTGTTGTATTGATATATTATGATTGAAATGTGGAAATGTTATGTTTCCATTATGCATGTTTTATGTGATATGATTATGTTATGGTTTATGATATGTTTTAACCTTTTCATATAAGGAATTAATTAGACTTAGTATGTGATGGGTGAAGCCCGCTATAGCTCCTAGATGCATCGGTAGGTCTCATGAGACAAACTAGTGTCTTGGCACAAGGCCTTGACAAAATCTTATTTGTAGTCTTGGCACAAGGCCTTGACTATGTGGTTATGATAGTCTGACATTATGCATTCCATCATTATGAAAGTGGTTATTGATATTGCATGGGATTATTCGACTAGTAGAATATCCATATGAATAAGTAAATGAAATTATTTCATTTTATTTTTTCCATATTATGCTGAAGTTCAAGTTTAAAAGGCTTTTGTTTTACTTATACATTTCCTTAAATGCTTATGTTTATTTATGAAAGTTTCCACTATATTGTTATCCTTACTGAGCATCTGAGCTCACCCCTTTCTATGTTTTATTTTTCCCAGGATGTGAAGAAATATTTTATGACTGACCTGCAGGGATAATCTGAAGGGGATATGAGTGTGGAATATGGAGACCATGTTATTTTAGTTTTTCACTTTATGATGTAATGTAACATTTATGAATGTATCTAGTGTTTCCAACGCTACTAAACTAATCGGTCTTTCGAGATTTGATCTTTTGTGATCATGCCAATGTTACGTAATAATGCACCAAATCAGGGTAACTGGGGTCGGGGCATTACAATAATGAGGTAACATGATGTGTGGGGGTCCCACATGGTGTGTGATACTTATAATCCACTGAAACCCTAGCCGTCACAACCAGGGTCTGACATGCTGTGTGTTCTTCAAACTACATGACGTGTAGTTGGGATTTTTCCAGAATTTATGATCTATGATCTACAATTTGAATCTAGACATTAAAATATATATTTCACCTCATTTAAACCCTATATTAGTGTATCTAGTATGTATATATCATTTCCAAAAGTCTGATGGCTAGAAATTTATTTCCGTCGCAACGGTGGTCCGCCGCTCGATCCAGCATGCCTTTGTTTCAACTGATGTTGATGATTTTATCTCAATTTTTAAAAATGATAAAACATGTCTCAAAAACACCCTATATTTACCCCTTATTATTTTATATATCCCTTTTACATGAATCCATTGAGTTTTTGGGGGTCCAATCGAGCTTGGTATTACCCGATAATATCGAACCCAGACCGCAAGATCCAACCAGTGATGAACGCAAAGAAATTAGATGTAAAGGCACCAAAAATAACATTTAAATGATAATTTCCAAGATTTATTATCCAAAAATCAATAATGAGGATACCCAAGGTTATAAACTAATTGAATAATCAATTTAATAGGTACACAGGTGCATGCAAAGGACACAATTAGCGTAAATCAAAGGAGAGGATTGATCTGATCAATAAATTTAATAAAAGAGGACAGAAAACAAAAATTACAGAGTTATACCTAGATATTAGATCATTTTTTTAGTAACACACTTTTCAATGATTTAAGGAAATCATTGAATTCACTACGTCCCGATCTGCTTCGATCCAGAGTTTTGTCGTCGTCTGATAAGATCTACCTATAGAATGAGGAATGAGAAGATCTCAGTAGTCTAAGGATTATGAGGCTAACCCTAATAAAATATCCATGATAATAAATTTAAAGGAAAATTTAATTAGGTTATTTGTGTTGAGTCAATAATGTTTTCCATATGACTTTTCCATTCTTTCATGTTTTGAAAATCACAAACACCTTATCTTAAAGCAAATATCATTTTACCCCTTGTTTCATTTTCTTAAGGAAAATTTCCTTCCCCAAGGAAATTTATCCTTACATTGTTTTCATTGTTCAATCACATTTATTTTATAAGTGTAAAATTCAGATTGTAACTAAAAACCTTGGAATCGTATAATACTTAGATATGAAGCATTCTGTTTAAGACTCCGAATTCCGACTCCGAACTTCTATGAGTTCAACTCCAAACTTTTACTAGTTCGACTCCGAACTTCTACTAGTTCGACTCCGAACTTCTATGAGTTTGACTCCAAAATTCTACTAGTTCGACTACAAACTTCTATGAATTCGACTCCAAACTTTTACTAGTTTGAATATGAAATTCTACTAGTTCGACTCCGAATTTATATGAGTTCAAATCCTAACTTTTACTAGTTCGACTTCAAACTTCTACTTGTTTGACTCCGAACTTCTATGAGTTCGACTCCAAACTTCTACTAGCTCGACTCCGAACTTCTACAAGTTCGAATCCGAACTTCTATGAGTTCAAATCTGAACTCTTTAAGTTCAGGTTCTGAATTCTTGTGAATCCAGACTCTGAATTTCCTTGAAATCCAGACTCCGGAATTCTATAGAATTCAAATTCCAAATTCCTACCAAACAGAATCCAAATATATCTTTATTATAAACTCTGAATTTTATTTTTTAGTTAGACTACGAACTTTCATACTTTTCTTACATTCCAAACTTTTATTTACTTTCATTCTGAACTTCAGTTTTACTTATGCTTAAACTTGTTCTAATATAAAATGATGTCGTGCCTTCAATTATCAACTAACCACTGGTTGAGTGACACGTGTATAGGTCCCTCTAAAATTCAAGGATAAATATGACCGTTGGAGGAGGGATCCGACCGTTGGAGCTTCGCCTATAAATATGAGCTCATTTGAAAAGAAGAAAAAACACTAGAAAACATCTTTGACATTGGTGCTTACATGCTGTTGAAGTGATTTTTAGAGAGTGAGTCTCTTATCAACTCTCAAGTTTCGTGCAGAAAGTTTGAATGACTTGTTCAAACTTTGCTTCATATAGACTTGCTTTGTGAAACTCTGATTGTTGCTGTATACAATAGAGGGCTTCTGGGGATAGGAAGACAGAGGTGCCGACTACCTGATAGTTGAGGGCTTTTGGGGATAGGAAGACAGAGGTGTCGACTACCTGATAGTTGAGGGCTTGCGGTGATAGCAAGACAGACTATGATCTTCATATCGAGGGCTTAACCTGGTGTGGGTAAGATATACTTTCTTGAAAGTATAAATCCAAGGACCTCTTATCCAGGGTTGTTGGATACCCTTCTCTTTGGGTTAAAAGAGTTATTGTTTGTTACTTGTAGTGTTACTAATTTGTTTTCCGCTGTGCATTTTGTATTTTTAAGGAAATATAACTTTCTTATACTTCTTAATTGTACTCTGATTTAGTTAGATTCTATACGCTTTAAGGTATAATCTTAGTAGTTGTAAACTTTTGTTAAGTTTCATTTCCGGAATCACTTTTCCAGAATCGACCAAGTCTTTAGAACTTAGAGGTGTTGTGAATCTTGGTTATGAAAAATTTCCTTAGGGAATTTTTAAAAGGTACAATTCACCCCCCTCTTGTATCTGAGAATCTCATACTTATATATTTGATCCTACATTTGGTATAATAGAGTATATTATACTCAGACATACCATCCTAACAATTAGTATAAGAGGAATTGGTTTCATATGAATTAATCTCACGATTAGATTCATAAGTTTTCCCCCCCATATTTCTCAGAATTGAACATTCAGATTCATATTTCTAGATTCATACTTTTCAGAATCTATTTTTTGGAATCATAGTTCGAATTCAATTTTTTCTTAGAGATACAATTTTTCTTGGTTAAAAGATTTTCTCTTGTTTACAGACTTTTACTTCTAACAAGTTTGTGTGCCAAAGTTTTTCTTAAGGATGGTAGGATTAAATGTTGGTTCTATCGACAACCTAAATTCTATTAGACCACCAATTTTTGATGGTAATGATTACGAGTATTGGAGAGATCGAATGAAGATATTCATTATCAATACTGGAGTAGATAACTTTGTCATGATTACCGGAGGATATAAAATTCCTAACAAGGAAGTTAGTACCTTCACTAATCAAGAAAAACATGAATACCAACTCAACTATAAGGTACGCAATACTTTTCTTTGTTCAATGACTAGGAACATATATAGCCAAATTTCTTCTTGTGAAACAGCTAAATATATATTGAAGAAACTTGAAGTTACACATTTTAACACATCTAAAGTGATTGAGACTAGGAGAGCCATGCTCAGAGCTGAGTATCATGGTTTTAATTTTCCTTATGGAGAACCAATTTGTAAGGTGAAACAGAGATTCATGACCATTGTGAATAGTTTACAATCAATGGGTGAAAAAGTACTAGATGATTAAGCCCTTTTTGACAATATCATAGATATTATACCCAATGAGTGGGAATCAAAGAGAACTGCTATCGATGAAAACAGAAAGGTTACTCAAATTTCTCTTGATGAACTATTTGGAAGTCCTCTTCAACATGAGACTATAATGAAGAGAGATGCTGACAACATAAAGAAGAAGAATGAGAATGGTAGTGTTTCTTTTACTAATACTTCCAATCACATGAAAGCTAAGACTCCTGAGAGAGTTACTAGATCAGATCTAAGAAATTTGTTATCCATTCCGAATCTAGTGAAAGTGAATCCTCAGAAAATAAATTAGAAAATCTTGCTCAAAGGATGAACAAGATAGCTGGGCAGAGGAACTTTCAATCTAAATACAAGAAGAAGGAAAGGAAAGAAAAGAAATATTTTGAAGTTACATGCTATTAATGCAAGAGAGATGGACACATAAGGCCTGACTTCCCTATGATTAAGATAAAAGAAATAAAGGAAAGGCATTATAAGAAAAATAGAAATAATTATTACAAGTCCAAAGCTAAGAAAGTGTTGAAAGACAATGACACATGGAGTGCCAGTGGTGGAGATTCCTCAGATGAATCTTTGGATTATGAATCTTTTGGACAAAAGAATATTAGTCTTTTAGCTATGATACCTATTGATAATCATTGCTTGATGGATAAGGTACAAAATGTTGAATCAATGACCAATGTTTCTTTGAATCCTAATGATAGTAAATATTATAACTCTTTGGATGAATAATATTCTTCTGATGAAGATAATACTTTACCTACCTATGAAGAAGTTTCTAGGTTTTCCAAACTCCTTGAGAATGAGAATTCAAAACTCATGAAAAAACTTGATAAGGAAAATTCTAGGAATAATATTCTTACTAAGGAAATATCATATCTTTATAAAGATCTTGATAAAAAAAATGCTGATTTTGAAAGTATTTCAAAAAATCTTGAGGAAGTAAGTTCTGAGAAGAATAAACTTTCTAAAGATCTAGAAAATGTAATTTCTAAGAAAAATGTTTTCGAGCCTAGCTCTAGTTCAAATGTTTTTAAAGACAAGAACTTAGTTATTAAACTCGAATCTGAAATATTCTCCTTGAGGAAGTGTTTGTCAAATTTTACCCTAGGAAAGGAAAATTTTGATAAAATGTATTCACAAATCCGACCTCAAAGGAATACTTCTGGTTTTGGTTACACTAGTTCTAAACCGATTTTTAGTAACAAATACTTTGTTCCTCAAAGTGCCCCATTCTGTACTAAATGTCAGTGTGGTGGTCACTGGGAAAAGAATTGTTCCCTAAACAAAACCCAATCTTTAGGATTTTATAAGGCTTATTTTTCTAAGAAGATGTGGGTACCCAAAATTTTTCTATCTGAAATTTTCGGATCCAAGCAAGTCTGGATTCTAAAAACCTAAATTTTTTATTATTTTCAGGAAAATATTGAAAGTACCAATAGAAATACATGGTGCATGGATAGTGGATGTTCTCAATATATGAATGGTAACAAAAACTATTTCGAAAATATTATCAAAACGAAAGGAGGAAAAGTAACTTTTGGAGATAATGCTCAGGGAGAAATTATTGGTATAGGTAACATTGTTATTCTTGAAAAAACTTTGATTTGTTAAAGGTATTAAGCAAAACCTCATCAGTATAAGCCAATTATGTGATGAAGGCTACCTTGTGAATTTTAGGAATGATAAGTGTTTAGTACACAATTCCAAGGAAGAGTTTATTCTTTCTTCCCATAGGCAAGAGAATGTTTACACACTAAACTTAGAAGAACTTAGAAGCCAAGAATTACCTTGAATTAGTGCAATGGAAGATCATTCTTGGTTATGGAATAGAAGGCTAGGACACCTATCCACTGTTGAAGCAGAATATGTAGCAGCTGGAAGTTGTTGTGCTCAAGTGTTGTGGATGAAACACACACTCACAGACCATGGCTTGAGTTTTACTAAGACTCAAATTTTGTGTGATAACAAAAGTTCCATTTCCCTCAGCAAAAACCCTTCACATCACTCTCGTGAAAAGCACATAGATATTAGGCATTACTTCCTGAGGGATCACACACTAAAAGGAGATATCATTCTTCAGTTTATCGGAACACAAGATCAGCTTGTTGACATTTTCACAAAACATTTACCCTCTGATAGATTTGAATACATTAAACAGAAGTAAGGAATGATAGCCATAAGGCAATATTCCTTAATTAACTTCTTGTTGAACCAATATCCTTATAGTAATAAACTCCTTTTCATAGGGGGAGTACATCTATTATGAAGTTTTTCAAATTTTTCGTAATGAAGTTTTTTTAGTCTTTTGTAATGAAGTTTTTCATGTTTCTTGTAATGAAGTTTTTCGAAATTTTCAGAATGGAAATTTTCAGAATGGAAATTTTCAGGAAGGAAATTTTTGGAATGAAAAGTTTCGGAATGGATATTTTTGTAATGAAATTTTCGGAATGGAAATTTTTGTAATGGAAATTTTCATAATGAGAATTTGCTTTTCTTTTTCGTAATCAAGTTTTTTTTAATCTAATGTCCTTCAAGAAGAATTTTCTTCAATATGAATAATTCTCCTGACAATCCAAAAGGTATGATTCTTTCTTGAGTTTTTGTATTTTTTTTCCACCAGCTGTTAGTTTCTTTTGTTTTGAAAAATTTCTCAGATTCAAGTTTCCTCAAATCCGAATGTTTTATTTTAAAACCTCAAAAGATCAGATTCAACCAAATTTTTCCTTGTGGCTACTTTTACAACTGTTAGATCAGATCTGAAGAATTCTCAACCGTTAGATTGGTTTTGGAAGATGAAAGGTCACTTCCATCACCTATATAAAGGACCCCCGATGGTTTTCCCACATGGGTTGTCAAGGTCTTGCGTCTCGAAGCTCTACCTCTCTATAAAATCCCGTTCTAAATTCTTTAAAAGTTATCCAGTCCGAATGTCTGCAAAAGCCCAAGAAATGTCTACTAAGACGATTTCGGAGTGGCTAATCTATAGAGAAAGGTTGGTGCATCCGAATTTTTTCAGTAAGTATGATTCTATCATTTCTGAGAACATAAAGCTCAATGGATGGGAAAGAATAGCTATTTCAAAGATAGCAGATCAAGATGTAGTTTATTCGTATCTTCTTATAGAATTCTATGAGTTAGTGTGCTTCTTTAAGGAAGCTGAAGGTGAGAGGTTTTCATTCAAATCCTATGGAAAAACCTAAAAACTCTCTTACACCAAGGATGCAAGATTTGTGGGATTATCATACGAAGGTGAAGCCGAATTTTGTTCACACAAGTTTCCAGATGTTGAGGGAAGTTTCAACAAGGTGAAGGCTATGAAATGCCCTGGTCTCAAAGATGAAAAAACAACAAAGATTGCCCATCTATCTACCAACAACTGGATTCTACAATTATGGGTACAGGGTATCATTGTTCCAAGAAGGGGTGATAAGGATACCCTTAAAAAGAGTGATATGTAAATCTTATATTTTTTTGGTAAATCTAAGGAAGGTAAAGTGGAGAGAGCTCAAAGAAAAGAGGAAAGAAGGGGATCCACAGTTTGTCTTGGACCCTGCTGAGGCTAAGGCCTTAAAAGAAAAAGCTAATGATGAGTTAGAGAAGCAAGCTAAAGAGAAGAAGATGAATAAGAAGATGTCAGAGGCAGAGATTGTTAAATATCTCTTGAAATCCATAGAAATAGTCTCTGAGAATATTCCCATTCAGAAGTCTTTCTTGGTTGAAGGTTTACCAGAAACTCCGGGGAAGAACTTCTTCAATTCGGAAAAACTCAAAGAGAAAGATGTTTAAAAGGGAGCTGTGGAAGAAGTTCAGGAAGCTCAAAGCTCTGAAAAGATAGAAGATTTGTTAAAGATAGTTGAAGATTATCAATAAAAGGTAAGTTCTTCCAATAAGTTTTCACTCTAAACTTCTCAATTCAGATCCTCAAAATTGGCTACACCCGTAGATGAAGAGAAAGGTGAAGAGGAAGTGAACAAGCCATCTAAAGAAGAAAGTCATTATCATGACTTTATCCATCCAGAAGATATTGAGGCTAGGGATGAGAAATAAAAGGTTGATGAAGACAAGATTGTGCAATTATCTGACAGTGATCATGAATATCTAGAATAAGAGGCCATTCTAAGGACTAGTAATGGTAAGCAAGTGATTATTGATACCCCAACGAAAGATATCATAAGGAAGAAGCATATTGGAGGCTCTTCTAAAAGGAAGATGGTGGAAATAGAAGAAGAACAATCTCCTAGCAAGTTTTCTGATTCAGATTCATCTGTATTAGGACATGATTTTGTGGTTGAGTCCCTAAAGAAATTGGTAGACACCATTCCGATCTTTCCTACAATATACTCCAGATGACAAATGCTTCAGCACAGCTTGAATCAAAAGTCAGGATACTTATCCATTGTAATGGATAAATGTGTGAAGATTGAAGTAGAGTATAAAAAATTTCTTATCAACTAAAAGGTCCACAGAAAGTCATGCATCAAAATAACCCTTTGGTCTAAGAAAATTGTTGAAGATATGGAAGAGATTGATCAGTTCCAACTAGATGTTAAGGAGGCTTTTGGTGCTGAGGATGTCAAAATCAAAAATATTTCAGACAGTTTTTAGGATAAGTTGAACCTAGAGAAAAATAATAGTATTCAAGATGTCAAAGATATAAATGGAAAGATGAATTATGTTGCTCAAGGTTTGAAATCATAAAGACATCTCCAGACCGAGATGGAAGAGAAGATAGTGAAGCAAGAGGAGTTGCTGAAGGCTTAGGCAGAAGTCCTGAAGGCTCAAGAAGATAGAATCACAGTCTTAGAAAATCAAGCTGAGGAGGATCATAAAGTGCTCAAAAAGATGAAGACAATTGTGAAGAATCTCTTTCCCAAGGAAAAGGAAACAAAATAGACTCAATCTGATCTTTTGTTGCATTCGATTTTCCTTGTAAAAATTCTTCCACTTATAATAGAATTATGGTTGCTTGTTTTGTTTGGTTGTCTTTACTAATATCTCAGGTACAATACTTATTTTCCTTTCCCTTAAACTCTTTTTGAAAATAACAAAGGGGGAGAAGGAAAAATAACTCAAAAAGGAAGAAGGAAAAATCCAAAGGAGAGAAGGAAAAATATTCATAAGTAAAAGAGGTATCCCTAAGTAAGGGGGAGTTAATCTAAGGAGGAGTTTTTAGTACAAGAAATTTCCGTAATCAAGAAAAATCCCATTCCAGAAAATCCAAAATATGATCCTTATAGTTCCAAAGCCTAAGGGGGAGTTAGTCGTATTCATCTTTGTCCATATGAAAATGGAGATAAGTTTTAATTTTTCTATGTCCTTTTATTTTTTTTCGTAAGGATGTTTGTGCTTTCCAAAAAGGGGGAGATTTTTGAGTCCATAAGGTTTTCCATATGACTTTTCCATTCCTTCATGTTTTGAAAATCACAAACACCTTATCAGAAGGAAAATCTCATTTTACCCCTTGTTTTATTTTCTTAAGGAAAATTTCCTTCCCCAAGGAAATTTATCCTTACATTGTTTTCATTGTTCAATCACATTTCTTTTCTAAGTGTAAAATTCAGATTGTAACTAAAAACCTCAGAATCATATAATACTTAGATATGAATCATTCTATTTATGACTCCAAATTCCGACTTCGAACTTCTATGAGTTCGACTTCGAACTTTTACTAGTTTGACTCCGAACTTTTACTAGTTCGACTCCGAACTTCTATGAGTTCGACTTCGAAATTTTACTAGTTCGACTCTGAACTTTTACTAGTTCGACTCCGAACATCTATGAGTCTGAATCTGAAATTTTACTATTTCAACTCCGAACTTCTACTAGTTCGACTCCGAAATTCTATGAGTTCGACTCTGAACTTTTACTAGTTTGACTCCGAACTTCTACTAGTTTGACTTCGAACTTCTATGAGTTTGACTCCGAAATTCTACTAGTTCGACTCCAAACTTCTATGAGTTCGATTCCGAAATTATACTAGTTCAACTCTGAAATTCTATGAGTTAGACTCTGAACTTATACTAGTTCGACTCTGAACTCTTTAAGTTCAGGTTCTGAATTCCTATGAATCTAGACTCTAAATTTCCTTGAAATTTAGACTCCAGAATTCTATATAATTCAGGTTCCTAATTCCTACAAAACAGAATCTGAATATCTCTTTATTATAAACTCCGAATTCTATTTTTTAGTTAGACTACGAACTTTCATACTTTGCTTACATTCCTAAATTTTATTTACTTTCATTCCGAACTTCAGTTTTACTTATGCTTACACTTTTTCTAATATAAAATGATGTCGTGCCTTCAGTTATCAACTAACCGTTGGTTGAGTGACACGTGTATAGGTCCCTCTGAAATTCAAAGAGAAATATGACTGTTAGAGGATGGAGCCGACCATTG
The DNA here is from genome assembly GCA_963277665.1 of Viscum album. Taxonomy (NCBI): domain Eukaryota; kingdom Viridiplantae; phylum Streptophyta; class Magnoliopsida; order Santalales; family Viscaceae; genus Viscum; species Viscum album. Next base: position 1,634,904,667 of record OY728137.1, on the reverse strand, counting down.
GAGCTTCACCTATAAATAGGAGCTCATTTGAAAAGAAGCAAAAAAACTAGACAACATCTTTGACATTGGTGCTTACATGCTGTTGAAGTGATTTTTAGAGAGAGATTCTCTTATCAACTCTCATGCTTCGTGCAGAAAGTTTGAACAACTTGTTCAAACTTTGCTTCATGCAGACTTGATTTATACGACTTTGATTTTTTGCTGTATACAATCAAGGTCTTTCAGGGATAGGAATATAGAGGTGTTGACTACCTGATAGTTGAGGGATTTCGGGGATAGGAAGACAGAGGTGTCGACTACCTGATAGTTGAGAGATTGCAGGGATAGCAAGACAGACTCCAATCTTCATATCAAGGGCTTACCCTGGTGTGGGTAAGACAAACTTTCTTGAAAGTATAAATCAAGGGACCTCTTATCCAGGGTTGTTGGATACCCTTCTCTTTGGGTTAAAATAGTTATTGTTTGTTAATTGTAGTTTTAATACTTTGTTTTCCACTGTGGATTTTGTATTGTTAAGGAAAGTATAACTTTCTTATACTTCCTTACTTGTACTCTGATTTAGTTAGATTCTATATGATTTAAGGTAGAATCTTAGTAGTTGTAAAATTTTGTTATGTTTCATTTCCGGAATTACTTTTCCGGAATCAATCAAGTCTTTAGAACTTAGAGGTGTTGTGAATCTTGGTTATGCAAAATTTCCTTAGGAAATTTTTAAAAGGTAAAATTCACCCCCCTCTTGTATATGAGAATATCATACTTATATATTCGATCCTAAGTTTGGTATAATAGAGTATATCGTGATGATACATACCATCCTAACAAGTTGATTAAATTAATTAAATTAAACATTTAATTAATTCACTAAATGTACCTCCACCAGGTGAGATATTCAAACACCCCAAGACGACCAATTTTAGGTCAAACCTAGGGTAAATAACATGTTCCAGACTCAAACATGGTATTAAATTTCTTATTAAATCTTTAGTTTAATATTTATCCCATTTTCTTTAAGAAATTACATGTGTGTAATATAAAATATACTTAACATTTTTATAAAATTAATTCCAGGCACACCGGGCCTCGGAATCACACGCCACATCAGCCCAGGGATCTCAAAATATATGTATAAATATTTCAAAGTATTACAAGGAAAAAATAGGGTCTCTATATCCCAAAAAATGATCTCTAGATATCCATACCGAGTCTGGATGTCCCACCAATTCTTCACTTGACCCCACAACATATAAGCTTCCAGTTTGACTCTCTTCTTAGCAGGAGTCTCTAAGTGGTCAAGGATCATCTGGATAGGATCAATCTAGAACTCAACTGCCTTAGGTCCACCCTCTCTGGTTAATGACGTAGGGTGATGCAACTAGTACTCTTGTGACAATTCAGGTATACTCCACATAATCCACCCTGGGGTTCTTTGTATAAATTGTATAAAGCGGGAAAAGTTCTCATAGAACTGATCTCCGGTTCCCTCTACCAAAAATATTGGAGCCTCAGGTTCAACTACCTCAGGTTCCACTATTGTAGGTTAATTTCTAGCCATTTTCTCTTGTTGTACTATCATTAATCATCATCATAGAGTCATATTTATATAATATCAAGAACACATATTAGGACAAATAATACAAAATTATCATATTTTAACAAGAGGGATTCACATAAATCCATAACAAGTCATCCCCCATACCCCACTACACAGTAAAAATAGAGGTACTATAACTACCCTCAACCATACCTCACATAGGTCATGGTTAACATAGGGTAAAACACTTCTAAATTTCAAAGTTTTCCATCAGATACCCATTTATCCACTTAAAATTTCCACATTTAGCATCATTTACAATTTTCATTTTCTTATTAGTAACCTTTTTATTATTCAATAAAAGAAAATCATTTCATTTATAATAACTCACCCCAAGACCTTCTTTCTCATTCATTCCTAAAATGATGCATGTAACATAATAATCCTGAGTACCTAGAATGATGCATGTATACTCAACTCTCGTGTTATACTGGGACATGAATAAAATCTCATAAAACATTAATAAAATCACACAAAAAGTGCATCACTTGAGGTGAAATAACATTTTACCATAATAGGAAACATCAATAGAAACACTCCCACCCTGGGTACTCGGTTTTACCCATGTACATGAGTTAGCTAATCCCATGCATGATCTCTTGACCAAGGTATGACTTATCTGAGTCTCGTTTATACCTTTACCAAATAGTAAGACAAAAGAAAATAAAATAAAACACCTATGATACCACTTTGTAACATCCTGACCTAGGTGCCACACATCGGTTCCCTGAGCCGCTTGTTCACATGAACTCATGCGCGACTCCCCATATGCCATAGGATATCGAATAGTAGCAAGGGTCTAATATATAAATCTTGGGGAGACTATACCCTCTTTATTAGAGTAGAACCATAACATAAATAAATATACCATAACCAAATGAGAATAAACAATAACTATAATAATACCATAACCAATACATACCTGTATCACATGATAAACCAAAATAGGAAACCAATATCCAAACTAAAGAAATAGATATGACATTCCATATATGTGTCAAGTTTCAAATTAAAAACAAAAAAAACAAGACACTGAAAACTCCTAGGCGGATCCCAACATCACGTCTAGTTCCCTCATCCATGCTCCATCCCAAACTCAGCCATCTAATATAGGGATCTCTCCCTTATCCTGTCCTACAATCATGAAGTTTATTTGGTTACCAATTAGGAAAATTGTGTATGGTATGAGTAAAACTCAGTAGTCCACCACCAATGAAATCTAAAACAATATCCATACTATAAAATTTTATGCGATTGTATAAAGGAAAAAGTGCAATGATAAAGTTAACAGTTTTCTCATTAAATTATTCATTATTTGACCACATAGTTCCTCAAAATCATGATGACACCAGAACCATCAATACCTTCTTTATTCTATTCCAGATTATGAACCATTCTTAAAAGGATATCATATTTTTTTTCATCATGGGTTCCCATTAATCAAATTATTACAATTTCACATTCAAACAATGAGGGCCTGGAGTAGCAGTCTAGCACCCTATGGGTATTTGGAGCAGTAGTCTCTATCCCAAAACTCAGTGATCACATGCATACATAAATATAATGGGGGCATAGAGTATTAGTTTGACACCCCATGGGTATTTATAGTAGTAGTCTCTATCCCATAACTCATTCATAAATATCACATCTCATTGTTCTATATTTACAACCATTTATCATCCAATACCATAATTCACTATTCAACCCATTTCACAATTTCATTTATCAATAAATCACAAATTACAAATAATCATTTTCATCTTGTTGACACACCCCAAGAGTGGATTTGAGTTACAAAATTCTATTAATCATCAATTAAATAATTCCCATTATACATCAATTGCATAATCCCATTATTAATCAATTTCTATAATCATAAATCCAACCAATTTCATTATCACATGGGATAAACAATTAATTAATTAATTCAATTCAAAATGAAATTTCCCAATGTGGAAATTTCAATTTCACAATTACATAAATAGATTTAAAATCATGACTATGAGAATAGAAAATTATACCACTTAACTCAAGGCCATTGATAAACGTTCACCAAACCAAAACCCCCAAATTGATACGGAACATTCATGATCACAATGGCATGGAAGATCTAGGAACAAACCATAAGATCAAGATCAAATGGAACAAAACCATAAATAAAGAAAAAATTATTCCTCTTCATTAGGAAAGAGAGATGAGAGAGAGAGAAACCAATCAGGTAAGGAAACACTTACCAACGAGGAGTCTATCCTTCAAATGGATCTTTGATTTGGAAAGAAAGGGTTCTGAGGAGCCTTGTAATCCTACCGAGAGCTTCCAAAAATGAATGAATTAGGTTAGAGACACATCAAGGAGAATAAGGGTTAATATTGGGGGCTAGTAAATTTTTATAAAATTTTCAGAGAAATAAAACTCACATGCATGGTTTTCTGGGTTGGGGTGCATGGTTTTCAAAACTGTGTACCTTAACCGTATGCCTCTCCTTAAGGGTGAATATTTTATCCTAAGTGGGTGTACAAATTGAAAAACAGTGCCCCAACCATGAAATTACCCTCTGTTTGAGGGTTCAAGGTTGGTTGGGGTGGGCACATAGTTTGGGTAAATCATGTACGAAATGTTCACTACCCAAAATCCATAAAAAAACATCCAAAATTATCCTAAACACTCCCAAGAAAAGCCTCAAATAAAGTATGATAAAAAAATAGGGTAAAATAATACCTAAAAACAATTATGAGACATATTTAGAAATTTCATGATCTTACAATCTCCCCACCTTATAATAGACCGTCTTCGATATGTACTCCCAAGCATCTCTAAGATTTTGAGGTAAATATATCATGACAATAAGCCTAAATATCTACTCATCTATCTCATTTTTTCTCCAAAACATGGTCATGTTACCACAATACTCAAACTATCAGTACAATATTTCCCTCAAACAATTTCTCATTGTGATCTATAATACATATCAGATGCTCCTCAAAGCACCCACCAACCTCAAGCTCAACATCATCCACATCGATCACATGATAAGGGTTGGGGTGATACTGACTAAGTTGTGACACTTGAAAAACATCATTCATAGCACTATACCTATATGGAAAATCCAATCAGTGCATTATTGGCCTAATACTCTCTACAGTCTCAAAAGGTTTAAAAAACATGGGAACCAACTTTCCTTGCCTCCAAATCCTATGGTGACCCTATCTAGGTGGCACTCGAAGGAACATATGATCACCCACTGGAAACTCAAAGGGTCATCGAATTCAATTAGCATATGAATTATTCATAATCTGCGCCATAACCATACATTTACAAATCAACCAAACCTGCTTCGATGTCTCCTGCATGAGACTCAGTCCCAACAACTCTGACTCACCTACCTCTATCTAGTATAGAGGTGATATGCAGGATATACCATAAACTTCCTCATATAGTGCCATATAAATAGTCACATGATAACTATTGTTACAAGAGAACTCAATGAGTTCCAAGTGATTCTCCCAAGACCCACCAAATTCTAGAACACACATTCATAGCATATCCTCAATACCTATATGGTACATTCTGACTGCCCGTCTGTCTATGGGTGGAAATCCATACTAAAAAATTCTTGTGTACCAAGAAAATTCTACATTCCTTTCCAGAAGCACAAGGTGAAATGTGAGTCATGGTCTTAAACAATACTCCTCAACACCCTATAAAGATGGAATATCTCTTGAACATACATTTCCCATAACCGATTTACTAATAAAGTCTCCTAGATAGACAATAAATGGGATACTTTAGTCAAATAGTCCACAATTACCCATATAACATCATTCTTCTGATGGATCCTTGTAAGACCCACCACAAATTCCATGAAAATATCATCCCACTTTCATCATGGAATGGGAAATGGCTGTAATAAACCACTAGGTCGTTGATTCTCAACCTTCACCTACTGACACGTAAAACATCATGTCATGAACCCTGCAATCTCCTTTTAATGTCTGACCACCAATAATGTCGACATAGATCACAGTATATTTTATTCAAAAAAATATGAACCACCCACTTTGAGGAATAAAACCCATTCATAAACTCCCCACACATACTCATAGGAAAAACTACATGATTCCTGACATAGATGATCCCATCCTCATATATATTATAATTTAAAGGCAACTCCCCACCTTCAAGTATTTCCCTTAAGTCCAAATACTCTAGATCCTTATACTGTCTCTCCTTAATCTAGCTCAAAAGTGTGGGCTCTACTGATACTAAAATGAGGTTTATCTTCCCCTATCCCTCCTAAACCACAATATGAATCTCAGCCAACAAAGTCATCATTATCCACTTAGAACTAAACTCCTAAACTTTATGAGTCTGTGTATTCCTACTTAAATAATCAACAACACTATTTCCTTTCTTGGGTGTATATTATAGCTCAAATTCAAAATACTACATATACTCAACTCATCTCCACTATCAAATATTCAAATCTCTCTATGAAAAAAATATACTTTAAACTCTTGTGATTGGTATACATAGTAAAATTTTCACCCAATAGATAATGCCGCCAAAACTTCAAGGCATAAACCACTGAAGCTAACTCAAGGTCATGCATAGGGTAATTCTATTCATGTGGCCTAAAATACCATGACCCATATTCCACAACTCAACACCCCTACATTAGCACTGCTCCAAGACCAATCCCAAACGCATCACAAAACACTGTATACTCCTCACCCAACTCGAGTAGGATCAAAATTGGTGTTGTTGTCAAATGCTTCTTTAACTCCTAGAAAGAATTATCGTATGCTATAAACCATTAAAACTTGATCCCTTTCTTGGTTAAGAAATAAAGTAGTGCTGCCAATCCTAAAAAATTGCAGATATCAAAAATGTTCCTGGGATGATCCCAAGAAACCTCCACCTTAACTTTCTATAGGTCCACTGATACACCTTCCTTTGAGATGATGTGACCCAATAAATATACCCTATAGATCTAAAATCGTCAGTTATATATCTTTACATATAGTTAATGATCTCTCAGTGTACTCAGAATGATGTTAAGATGTTGGGAATTCTCATCATGAGTATTAGAGTACACCAAGATTTCATCCACAAAAACAACCAAAAATTAATAAAGGTACGCAAGAAATATTTGGTTCATCAAGGCCATAAACAAAGCCATTGCATTCGTCAAACTGAATAGAATCATGAAAAACTCTTAAAGTCCATGAATTCTTATGAAGTTCATCTTTGGTATATTAGAATTTCTAACTCTCAAATGATGATACCCTGACCTCAATTAAATCTTGGAGAAAACACAAGATCCTATATACTAGTCAAATATATCATCTATACATGGAAGAAGATATCAGTTCTTCACTGTCATTCAACTTTTGGTAATCAACATATAAGTACAAGGTCCCATCATACTTCTTAGAAAAATGGATAATGGAACCTCAAGGAAATGTACTCAGATGGATAAACCCATTATCCATCAACTCTTCTAGCCAGATCTTATGTTTCTAAAACCCTTTTGGTTTCATTCTATAAGGTGGAATAGAAACTGTCTCAGCACCAGGAATGAGCTCAATTATAAACTCAACATCCCTCTAAGGTGGAATAACTGTGAATTCTTCATGAAATACATATTTAAACTGATCTAATATGGGTGGAAAGACATCATGATTAACACCCCCATAATCTATAAAAATAATTTCAACTTGGTATGTGATATCCTCTATTTTCTGATGAATTGGCCCTTCACAACCTTCTTGGATATCCCACTCTCCATAGTGTACATAACTGTTACCCCCATGAGATGTAAAGGTCAATCTCTTACGGAAATTATTAATATGATCTTGCTAAACTACTAACCAATCCATACCCAAATTCGAGTAAAAAAATAACATGTAAAGTATGAAAATATATCAAAGAAAATGATAATTTCCAACCTTGAGAGAACACGCCCTTCATATATAGATTTCCCTCGATTGCACTCCTAATGGCATGTTGATTATCAAAACCCACTAATGAAATCCACCTTCATACTCAAACCTTTCATAATATGTGAAGATATAAAATATCAAGAGTCTAAAATATCAAATAAGGAACTAAAAAGCGTATAATATACAAGAATAATACCTTTGACTATCGATGGCCTAAACTTGATATCCACTAGTGTAGGCTGAATTACATGAAACTATCCCATCCCTCTTATTTTTCTATAGTCTGAGTCCCCCAAGCAACACCACTCTACTGGTATGGGAACTCTTACCCCATCATACCATGTTCAATGCCTTGACCACCATGTCCAGAAGAACTCAAACTACTGAACTGATATAGATTAAAAGATCCCCTTCCATAACTTTGATTTGGATTAGCTCCTCCATAATTACCCATCAGTTGAGGGTTCCTGAAATACCTTTTCAAGTGACCCATCCTTCTGTAATCCCAACACTCAAATGGTGGTCAGGGACACTGGCTATGAATGTGTCTCGACATACTACACTGGTGGTAGTATATACAGTTTCTGATTTGAGTAACTGATCCTTCTCCCTAGCCACCATGGTTTCTATTTACATGTTTTATATCCTCATAGTGACACTTTCTACTCTTGGAATATGTACCTCCTTATCGTCCAATATAAACTACCTTAATTCCAATGGAAGCTTCCTTTAGGTTCCCCTTATAAATGAGAGCCCGATTCACTACTTTAAAAAAACAATTTCAGTCTAAAGATGTTAACTTAGGAGTTAATCTCACATTTATGCCCATCCTGAAACCATTTCTCCATATCTTCCTCATATCCTACCAATGATAGAACAAATTACTATAAATCCATGAAGTGACCAACATAGTCTATCATGTATATACTCCTCTTGGTTAATAGATTAAACACAACTACCCTATCCTACCTATGCTTCTTAGGGTAAAAGTGATCAAAGAAATTATCCTGAAAGTCCTTTTATACCATGTTCTCCAGCTATCCATCATGAGTCTGGATGTCCCACTAATTATCCACTTGACTACGCAACATATAAGTAGTCAATTTCAATCACTTTTCAACAAGATTATCTAAGTGGTCAAGGATCATCTTTATAGACTCAGTTCAGAACTCACTGACCTCTGGTCCACCCTCTTTGATAAATGTTGAAGGGTGCTATAACTGGAACTCTTGTGTCAAGTCAGACATACTCCACACAACCTACCCTAGGTCTCTTTCCATATACTGCATAAATTGATCATAGTTCTCACGAATATTCTCTCCAGATCTCTATCCCAGAACTATTGGATCCTCAAGTTTCACTACTGGAGGATCATTTCTAGCCATATCCTCTTATCATCCTATCATCAACCGTCGTCATGGAGGTATATTTTTATAATTCCAAACACACATATTAGGAAACATAAAAAACACTATCACCTTTTAAATGGATTGATTAACGTAAATCCATAACAAGTCTTCCCCCATACCCCACCACATGATCAAAATCAAGGTACTGTCACTACCCTCAACCATCCCTCACCTGGGTCATGGTGAACATAAACTAGTTGTTAGCACATATTCTACTTAAACTATGGATAATGAAATTGATTTCTACTTCTTAAAAATATATGCATCAACGATTTTTTAAGAACATAGAAAATACCAATTATACTTTTTCAATCCATATCACATAAAAAAATATAAATATAAATAAATCAAAACTATAGAGTTTTCCTCATAGGGTAGAATAAATTGAGATTAATTATTCATCTCATATACTTAATTTTCATCTTAACCTCTATCAAATGAATTTCCTTAATATTTATCAAAAAATCTTACTCACATGAAAACACCATATAAAAGAATAGGTCTTCTTATAGTTAGATAATGTATACCCTCAATCATTCTTGTAAATTTTTTGTAGTCTAATTTATGATGTAATTCAAAATGGTGTTTTTATTGGTAAAATGAATGTGGAAATAATGGTTTTGGATGAATGATAAACAAATAAAAGAGTGATAGGGGGTTTTAAAAGAGAATAATTTTTATTTTGAGGAAAGTAAGTAATAGATTTAGTGTAGTGACCTAACCAATGTTCAAGCTATGTAAACATTCCTAAAATAGGAAATACATACACTTAAATTCTGATACTCTATTTATATATCAATGTATGTATACATTATATGCATAGCTTATGTGTGTTTATTTTTTTTACACAATGAATATTATTGAACCTGATAGGATGAATATGAATAAAAAATAGATGGATATTAATCATATGACAAAGGAGTATGAGGATGGAGTTAAAGAGTTCATTAGGTTTATAATAGAGCATGAATGACACCCTTCTAAAATCCTTTATTAATGTTTACATCATTTTTATCCAAGATTAATTCATCTAGAAGAGTTTGAAGAATATTTTTTTTGTCATAGGATAGATCAAATCTATAAATGTTGGAATAAATGTGAAAAAATATGAATAAACATAATGATCAGGATGAAACTACCATTTAAGGATCATTTTATATGAATACTAGTGTAAATGATAATAAAGATTGTATGGATGAAATGAAAATGATAATTGATAATGACCTTCATGATTGTTCAATGTTGTTCTAGAATTTAAATAAATAAAAAAAGAGACTACTGTATAATAGTTGTAATAAATATATAACATTGTCAGCTGTATTGAAGTTATATAATTTGAAAGCTAGAAATGGATGTAGCGATAATAGTTTTACAGAACTACTTGTTCTCCTAAATGATATGCTACTAGAAGAAAATGAGATTCCTTGTAAAACATATGATGTTATGTGAATGATATGTTCAATGGGTATGATATTTGAAAAAAATATATGTATTCCCAAATGATTTTTTATTGTTTCCCAATAACCATGAATCACTTATAAAATTCCATAAGTGTGAAACATATCAATACAATAAAGATGAATCAAGTCCTTCGAAAGTTGTATGGTAATTTCTTATCATTCCAAGGTTTAGATGACTATGTGGATGTTATAAAACCACTAAAAATTTGACATAAAATGTTGATACAATAATTTAAAATGGGAAACTTTTTCACACAATAGACTCAATTTAATAAAAAAAATTGATTATGTGTATCTTGAATTTGGAAACAAGACGAGAAACCTCTGTCTTGCATTATCTGAAGATATAATAAATATTTTTGGTGTAAAAAGCAGTACTCATGGTACTTGGACAATTATTTTGGTAAATTATATATTATCATCATCGTTATGCATAAATCACAAGTACATTATATTGTCTCTTCTTATATATGAACCAAAATCACCCAATATAGATATTGATATTTATTTGGACCCATTGATCGAAGACCTAAAATTGATGTGAGATATGTGTGTAAGATTTTATGATACTCATAAAATTGAAGAGTTCACATTGAGAGACATGTTGTATGGTATGATAAATGAATTTTATTCTTATGAAAATTTGTATGAATATAATATTAAAATAATGTTAATTTCAAAAAAATTGATTTTTTAGACAATTAAAACTCCCACCAAGAACTTGTACTTTGATTTTTTTAGAAAAATGCAACTACCAAAAAAAAACTTGCACATTCCTATCAACTTTAATTACACATTCATTATGTATTTCATTAGGAAGAAAAATCATTTAATGTGATTAAGGAATTCTCTTGTTTCCATTGCTACTTGGATTTTCTCACAATCACCATTGCGTTCTTTTGTCTATGATATTACTTACTTGACTACCCTCATCCCTAGATCTAGATGTAGATATGGGACCCCCTATCACAAATCAAAGATCGTTCATATATCAGAGGTACATTTCTAGGCAGGTGGCTATTTGACAAATGGTATCTCTCCTAGATTGTGGTGCATGATGGATAAGAGATGGTTTGGATCTATCAGTTGTGTTAAGGGGAAATTTTTGTCTTGAGCGTCCAGCAAGTTATGTGAGGTGGAAATATTTATGGCACTGATGAGGGGATCATGAAGTGGTTGGTTCATAGGATAAAGACGTCAAAAATCTTTTGGTTAATCGTTGTGGTGTTCTAGTGGTTTGTATCTTTCATATCTATTTTGTTTCTTGATTTTACCTATTTTTTGGGATAAATATTTCTTTGCGTGCACTATTTTCCTCATTGAATTTGGATGATGGTGAAACATTTGAAAGCATCGCATGGTGGGTGGCCTTGAATGAGGGATGAATGTGATGACACCCATCATTCATCCATCTATATTATTTTTTAATGGAGGGATGGGAACCTTGATTTGACTCTTGATCAGTCGTTTTAGTCTAATTTTGTGCTGAATTAGGTTGAAATTACCGTGATTCCTCAGTTGATTTGTCAGGTGGGTGGCTCGAAATAGGGAAGGGTGTGTTAGAACCTTTCGTTCGGCTCTCTTACAAATATTTTTATTAGTTATAGAGGTACTCTACCACATTGTGTTTCCATCATGGTGCAACATATTAATAAAGGGGGTGGTGAATCATTTTGAATGATCTCACTGGTGCATTGTTTGGTAATGGGGGAAATGAGGGTTTCTATGGTTCTTGCCTTAATTTTTTCTTCCCTTTGAGCTTGGAGGACCATTATGACCTTTTTGCCTTTCTTATTTTAGGAATTTTCTCTTTATTGTAATGATTTATCTCTTCTCCTAGTTTTAAAATAGGGTTTATTATTCTTTTTGTTTAATATAGGGGGATCTACCCCCAAATTTAAAACAAATAAGAGATAGAAAAAATTTAAAAGTGAAAAATTGAACATAAGTAAACATTGAAGGATTAAAATACCAAACAACTACACTTTGAACCCCCCCCCCCCCAAAAAAAAGAAACCAATGCACATCACACACATCTAAAAGAAAATCAGTAAATCAATAATCATATATTTAAGATCTTGAAAGTTACAAGTAAAAAAAATCTATTTCACATCAAACACATGTAAGAAAATATTATTATAGTATACACCTTCCTCCAAAGTTTAAGTCCCTCTATATCAATATCATTACATTAATTGACCTGAAAAACTAGTATCCCAAAGTCTATTACAAGGATAATTAAACTTTAACCATTCATCACTCACCGAATGATATAAATTTCACATTAAAAAGAAAACATTTGAGACTACTAATATACAAGTTAAAAAATGAAGTTTACAAAAATCAATCCAAAATAAAAATCATACCTTTTGAGACTAATGAAGAAAATGAAGTTAATAAAAGTTAATACAAAATACCATACCTCAAATTAATTAATATTAAAATATTACTCCATATGGTGTATAATATAATATAAGAATTTGATGAGGAATTTGAAATAAAACCAAGTATCATTCAAAAATGTCAAATTAAATCACAATTTTAAGAATTTTATTTAAACTAAAATTTATGTATATTTTTTGTTTAAAATTTATGATCAAATTATTTTATTCTATAATATAATTACAACCTTATACTTGACCGACATAATTTATAAAATTACAACATTATCCTAAAAGAAATATAGAATACACAAAGGGATGCATCAACATTTTAAAAAATTAATAATGGATTGGACAAGATAATGTCAATTTAAAAAAATATAATATAATTTTAAATTTAACATTCCTTAAATCGCGTAGATCAAATGAAATATGAGTGGTATTATTAACCATGAACATAGAATTTCAACATAAATAGATAAAGTAAATATACAGTTAGAGTGCATAGATAAAATTCCTCACCTCAATCCATCACCTATAGTCTTATGCAACCAAAGAAAAAACCCCAACACTTTGTAGCACTCATACGGGGTGTGTGGAATTTTATAGTGGAAAACATGGGTTCTTATAGGAACTTATTTGGATGGTAGAATGACCGACATACCCTAAACCATAAACAATATTGTTAAAAGAGGACGACAACCCCATATCCCATGGAATCTTTTTGCAGTCTCACTTGAAGGATCCAATCTACCAAATAGATCTCCAATCAATGTAATGGCACTTACACTTTTATCATTTTCCAGGGTTCTCTATTTTTTTTATCATTTCACATGGGTCAATTATGTGATCAATTTGTATGTACATTTATATTGGGGTTTAATTAAATTATTGAAATTATGAGGTTTTTATCTTTATAAACTGACATTATTATTTCTTCTTATAGTGGGAAAGACTAAAAATAATGAAAGTTGACCACTGGGTTAGTTTATAATGAGTTTTGGTCTCTGAATCACACACACCATCCTTTTCTTCTAACACTCACAATTAAATATAAAATACTCACTACTACATAACCCATGATAAACATCACTCCTATTTATCACCACAAACTAAAAATTAGTGATAAAGGTACTCATTATCAATGATTTTATAAATACCGATAAAAGAATGATTTTATTAGTTTTTTAGTATTGATAAATGGTGTTTTTTATCAGTGTTTTTAGCACTGACAGGAGGTTTATTTATGCAACAATATTATATCATTAAAAATAATATATTAATATATTTATATTAATAAAAATATAATATATATTATTAAATATGATTTATATATGACTAAATATACATTTACACTTGTTATATAAGATATTTAATTTAAAATGACAAATAAAATAAAAATTATATAATTTTAGAAATCTTATTTCATATAGAAATATATATTGATATATATATATATATATATTTCTTAAATATTATTTATATAATACTAATTTATTATATATCATATTTATATAAAAATTGGTTTCTAATTTAATTTAAAATTAAAATTAATTTAAAATATTGACTAATTAATATTAACAAAAATTTAATAACATTTTGTTTTATCAATGTTATTTGTTTTTTTCAATTTTAAATATATATAAAATAATAAATATTTAATTATGAATTAAAATAATTGACTAAATATGTTACACTTAATATGTCATTCAATAATGTTACATATATATATATGAAATTAATTCGATTTTATAGAGAAAAAAATACCCATATGATAATTTTTTAATATTATCATTTTAGTTTTTTATTTATTAATATTTAATAATAAATATATTATTTTTATAATTATTAAATTTTATTCATTTTTTATATTCATATTTTTTATGTAACCAAGGTCGCAGTTGAGTGATACTCAATTGTGATGCCACATCTGGAAGGTATGGGGTTGAACTCTTAGCCTACACAAATTTTACCCACTTAGGAGGTATTTCATTAAGGATGATGTTCTTGGGGAGGGGTGGGGTCACAAAGTGTGGAGGTGTGTTCATAGAGGTGATTTGTGAAAAAATAAGGAGGCCCTCGCCCTCAATGGGGCAATATGAAATTGGGCCATGCTTTGCGGCGAATAACAGCAATCCAAACAAGGGTGCAAGGAGGATTTTGATGCATAAGGGTGAAGACGACCATTGGTGGTGATGAATGATGTTGGATGTCACTAGAAATATCTCACTTGTTTATAAGACACAGATTGATGGCCATGAATTCAGGCTGTAGAAAGAGATGATGGCAGTGCTCAAGCGGCCGGATGAAATGAGGCGGCTAATGAATATACAGATCTAGTGGTGGTGATTCATGGAGGTTGACTAGTCGAAGGATGATGGGAGCTTGCCAAGACCTCAGGTAGTGCTCCCATTTTTATATTCAAGAGGTTTCTTCGCAACTGTCATCCATGTTGGTGCAGACCTTTGGGAAATGGGTTTGCACAGTGGATGACCACCTTAGGTGTAAGAACCTAGAAATTCTTTTCAGATATGTCTTTATTTTCTAGTCATTTTTAAGAAAAAGAGGAATTTCTAGAAATTTCTTAAGTACACTCCATGTACTCAGTTATCGCGGGCAGCCATGTGCTGGCCGTGTAACGGCCGTGCACATGGCCATGTGGGGGTGACCTGGAGGCTACCTAAAGTGGGGCCCAGTAACGGCAAGTACACACTGTGTACTTACAAAGTACACGCTGTGTATTTTCTTTTTCTTTTTCATTAAACATACTGGGGTCGCGTCTAATTGGCAGAAATCCCTTCTTCTAGAGCTAGTTCGTCTGAAAGCGCATGTATGGTTGTGAGTATTCTCCAAGCCCCCGAGAGAGCATCTGTTCTCTGAATCGATCGTCATCGATTGCATTGGGATCACCTGGATAAGCTCTTACTTCTGCTTGAGATTCATTTCCTGATTCCTCCTCTTTCTCAAGCTATCCTCTGTTGATCATTTTAGGTGTTTTGGTATATCTACGGTGTTCTTGGGTGATGCAAGGCTCGAAGTTCACATATAGCGATCTCCCAACACCGAGGTAGGTGGTCTGTGCCTTTCCATTGAAATTCTTTGAGATATATGTGCAAAAGTTCCTAATACCCATGAACGGGGTATTGCATGTTTACTGTTTTAGCCCTGTTGATTGCCTTCTATGCTTGTATGCTTGAGTAGAGGTTAATTAAATGTGAATAGGGTAAATTACTATGCTTTGGAGGTGTTTTCCCATGCTTGTTTTGGTTTTTACCTTTTTGGTACTATTTAGCCAGTTAGACTGCCTTGTTTTTCCCATGCCTAGTATTGTAGGATGGTGTGACTGTTGCTTTGACACGCTGTTATGTTGTAGACTATTTAGCCAAGTAGTTCTTGAGGGTTACTTTGGCTGATATGCACTGCTATGCTTGCTTGACTTACACATGGCCTTGAGAACCTGTTGTAGTAGAACATAGGGAGAATGGATGTTTAGGGCTTCTCTAGAGAGTCTGTTTTACTATTACGATGCGAGACCACAGGGGGAATTGATGTAAGTGCTTCCTCAAAGTGTCTGTAGTTCCTCGACGTGGGATATAGGGGGAATGCGACGTAAGTACTTCCCTAGAGTGCCTTTAGTTACTGATACGAGACTATAGGAGAAATTGATGATGAGTGCTTCCTTAGAGAGTCTATTCTTAAGCTAAACCAGAGGGGTTAGACTTAGTGTACTGCCCAGAGGGCTGCTTGTGTTTCTAGGTAGGACCAGAGGGGATAGGCTGTGAGTACTTCCTAGAGGTTTACCTTTTGTTTTTAGCTGCTTGCTTGTATTTCTAGGTAGGACTAGAGGGGATAAGCTGTGAGTACTTCCCAGAGGGTTACCTATTGTGATTTCCTACTTTGATTAGTTGTTGCTTGATTTTTGAAACTATGGATTGATTACTACTGAGTACTTCTTTGTTTACTACTTCCTTTTAATTATTACCTGCCTTATATTCATTGGCTGTTAGGCACAAATCTTGTGATGGTTTCTTAATAGTATTTATTCTCACACCCTATTTGGTCCATGCTTTTGGGCCCAAATAGATTATATTATTGCAAGTATAGATAAGGGAAAGTGTCCTTCTACTTCAGGTACTTGACTATTGTGGATTTGGAGAGCATGAGACCAAGCTGAGGCTTGCAATGCTGAGGATATGTTTATCTATTCTCTTTTGTACTTGGATTAGTACTATTTTGTATTCCAGCATTTTGATTTGTTTTCCTGCTTTCCTAGACACGTGTATCATGCATCATTAATATATATGTGTGCTCCAATTTATTATTTTCAGTCTTTCGTTGTTCACTTTTGCATGGATTATTACTTCTTTCTCTATTTCCATTTGTTTAATTCCGCTATGTTACTCTGCCAATGAGGGAATAGTTTCCCCACTATCACACCCAAGGCCCTCGCTGCTAGTCAACAGCCTTTGGCATTCGGGGAAGTGTGCTTGAGTCCATGTGACCAACCAGGTACGGGGTTTCTCCTGGCAGCTTCCGAAACCAGGACATTACAAAGTGGTATCAGAGGGTTTCTTTTCTTCTTAACTTACTGTTTGGAGCCTATAGTCAGGGATAGGATGAAATAGGTACTTGGTAATAAGCTATGCCCGGGACTATCTAACCCGTGTATAAGGAAAATCCAATCTACCTCGTTTATTTCAATTTTTATGGTTTTTCAAATTTATGGTTATTTGATTTTCACCGTTGGGTGACTCACATGATTTGTGCTGTTATTTTTATTGCTATTGAGGTTCTATTTCTGTTGCAACCCGATGAGATGAGGGTATTCCATCTCATGCATCATATAGGTACTTTCTAGAAATCACATTTCATGCATTCTTGTCATGCTATTTAGGGTGTATTAGCGATTCCATGTTGGTGTGATAGACGTTGTGCTAGATATGAATGTTATTGTGATAGATGCCTTGATAGAATACCTACTGTTTGATAGGGTATTGAATTTGTGAAAGGTTTGTTTGAATGAATGCCAAACTTTGTTTCTTGAGGTGTTATGGGCCCTTAGGGATCAAAAATTGGTGTATCATTGCCTTGTTTTTCCTGTATATGACATGTATAAGATTCCAAACTTTGATTAGTGGGGAGTATGGGCCCTCAAAGATCAGAATTTGGCACTTTGGTGTTCGTTTCAGTGTTTTTCTAGGCTCCGAAGTAGTTTCTGAGGCTTACTATCCAGAAAAACCCAAAATACACACCGTGTAGTTTTGAATACGCGCCATGTGTTGTTTTGTTCGGGAAGAAACTATTTTTCTTAAGTACATGCTGTGTACCGTATGTACACACCGTGTAGTCTCTAACCGTGTCATAGTCCGTGTGGGTAGAGACAAGGGATAGGGAAATCTTTGGGTGAACACGCCATGTACCATCTATACATTCCGTGTTGTGTTGACCTCGTTTTTACCCATGTAGCTAACAACACGGGTCGATTGAGTCTTTCCTAATACACAATATGTCCATCTTGGAACATACCATGTAGTGTGACCTTGAATATGACCGTGTAACTAACAACATAGGTCGGTGTTATCTTTTCTAATACACGCCGTGTCCATCTGGAACGCGCTGTGTAGGGTCAGCCGTGTAGTCGGCTGTGTCACTAGAAATATGGGTTGGTGAAGCTCCTCTAGTAAATGCTATGTCTGGTAATAACACGCCATGTAGTATCATTCTAAGGAGAACCTTGTGGCCTAGCTATGTAGAAGGACTCGGGTAGGGGAAGATAATTCAAGTACACGCCGTGTGTTAGGAGAACACGCCATGTGTTTGGGGTGTTACACGACCAGTTCTGGCAGAAGTACATGCCCATGTGAATGGTTTAAAGGAACATGCCGTGTAGTGGATATACACACCGTGTATATATATTTTATAAAACATGAATGCGTTATTTCTCCTATTTCATTTTTACACTCTCTACTTTTAGTCCTTGATAATATTGATCTAAGGTGTGCGTTTGACCTTGCATATTCATGCCACTAAGATGTCCCCTGGTTGTACGCCAGTTTTGAGGTGCTGATGAGACACCAGATATTGATATAAGGTGTGCGTTTAACCTTGCATATTCATGCCACTGAGACGTCCCCTGGTTGTACGCCAGTTTTGAGGTGGTGATCAGACACTGGATATGGCTGATTAGGGACTACCTGTAGATCCTCATGTTGTTCTAGCCTTGGCACCAGCCGTTATACCGGACACAGGTGCTGATGAAAATTTCAGGGAAGGATTTATGAGGTTCATGCATACCTTCTGTGGAGTACCACATCCTACCCTGTCTATGGTAGAGATGACGCGGGTTTTCCAACAGCAACATCCTCCCACCTTTACAGGGGAAGTAGGACCCTAGGATGCAGAGTCATGGATAGAAGCCATGATGTCTATCTTCGAGCATCTGGAGATGACTCTAGAGAGGAGGGTCAATCTCTCTACCTATATGCTTAGGTATTCCACAAAAAGATAGTGGTATGTGATCTCATAGGTGGGATGATAGTAGGTTGTGGCGTGGGATGAGTTCCAGCATGACTTCTACGAATAATTCTATCCAGAGACTTTGAGGGCTAATCGAGCCCGAGATTTCATGAGTTTGGAGAAGGGTACTCTTTCAGTTATGGAGTATTCCTCTCGCTTCACCGATCTGCAGTGATTCACGCCTATTCCAGGAGGTGATGAGTTATTCCTGGTAAGGAAGTTCGAGGATGGTCTGAGGCACGACATCTGATCACAGGTGAACATCTTCAGGTTGAACTCTATCACTTCCATCGTCAACCAGGCGCTGATTACGGAGCGTAATCTAAGGGATTCTGGAGTTGTGAGCCGGGGTAGCTCAGCTTCTGGAGTTAGTATTCCTTCTACTGAAAGCAGGAATCACAGTAGGGAGTCTACATGTGGAGATCTGAGGAGGAGAGAGATATCTTCTAGTAGCCAGGTGGTGTGCTACCAGTGCGGGAAGAGCGGGCATACGAGGCCACATTTCCCAAGATACCCAGTGAAGTGACTATCGTGTGAAAATATGGGACATGTTCAGTGGTTTTGTCATATCTTTTCATTAGAAACTGGTGATAGGGGTTCTTCTATGACTCCTGGTTTGGGAGTAGTGCCACCAGTTTCTCATCAGTCAGAGAACTGGAGTTCTTTTGGCCATTCAAGCCAAGGTGGAGGTCGTGACCGAGGTAGCCAGTCACTCGGATTTCAGTGACATCAGGTTGGATCAGCTCATAGTGGTTAGGCAGGGTAACAGAGTCGTGGTACGGGCCATACTTTTTCAGTGGAGCAGACCCATCAGGAGAAGGATCCCAGACCTTCTATAGTTCAAGGTACGATCTTAGTTGCCTAATTTTTAGCTTCTTCTCTTTTCGATACAGGGGATTCCCATAGATTTATATCTGTTGCTATTGTGGAGAGCCTTGGGATCTGTATATTCTCTTCTACTGATATCTTGACGCTAGAAACTTTGTTGGGGACTAGAACGACTAGTGTACATCAGTGCAAGGAGTTCCCTCTTGAGGTTGGTGGGTGTCACTTCTTATGGGAACTATATGTACTAGAGATGATAGGCTATGATTTCATTCTTGGGATGGACTAGTTAGTTCCCTTCCAGGAAGTTGTCTAATGTTATCACTGTAGGGTAGTTTCACATCACCAGAAGGTAGATCATTTCTTCATAAGGTCGAATGGGATGTCCAGGCGAGCAGAACGGGACCTGAGCATCATGGGTTGGGAGAAGTTACAACCCAGATTTCTAGTCTATATCTGGATGACCAGGGGGATTCACAGTTAGAATTTCCTCCAGTAGTGGATCATTTCAGGGACATCTTTCCAGAGTAATTTTTAGGTTTTCCTCTAGAGCGATAGGTAGACTTTTCTATTGAGCTCATTCCAGGAGCAACACCAGTGTCCATTACTCCTTAGAGGATGGCTACACCAGAGTTACAAGAGCTCAATAAGCAGTTGGAGGAGTTATAAGAAAAGCGTTTCATCTGACCCAGTACTTATACTTGGGGTTCACCTGTCCTATTTGTGAAGAAGTAGGATGGTAACCTCAGACTTTGTGTGGATTATCCGGAGCTAAACTAGTTGACAACCAAGAAACGATATCCTTTTCTGAGGATTGATGATCTCTTTGATCAGATTTGAGGAGACCGGGTGATCTCAATGATTGACTTGAGGTCTGGTTATTATCAATTGCATGTTAGACCATCTGATATACCTCTTACAGACTTCTGTATTAGGTATGGTCTTTATGAGTATGTGGTTATGTCGTTCGGTCTCACAAACACACTTTTAGTTTTCATGGCACTAATGAACTGAGTGTTCCATCCATACTTGGATTATTTCATGGTGGTTTTCGTGGATAATATCTTAGTGTACTCTCACACTCGACATGACCATGTTACCCATATTGAGATCGTTTTGAGTACCCTGATAGAGCATCAGTTATATGCTAAGATTTCAAAATGCCACTTTTGGATAGACCAAATTCACTTCTTGGGTCATGTTATCTCAGAGTCAGGAGTATCAGTAGACCCATAGAAAGTGAGAGAAGTAGTTTCTTGGGAGAAACTGAAGAACGTATTTGAGGTACAAAGTTTTATAGGGCTGGATAGATACTAAAAATGATTCATACAGAACTTTTCATGCTTAGAAGCACCACTGACGAGTCTAACTAAGAAGGGTACAAAGTTCTGGTGTTTAGATTCTTGTGAGTCATCCTTTCAGGAACTTAAAGGGTGAATGACTTCAGCACTGATACTGGTATTTTCAGAGCCAGGAAAGAGCTATAATGTTTACTGTGATGCTTTAGGTATCGGGATGGGAGCTATGATTATGAATGGATAAGGGGTCGTTGCATACGGGTCTCATCAGTTGAGGCCACATGAGAGGAATTACCCGACACCCGATCTCAAGTTAGCGGAAGTTGTTCATGACTTACACTATTGGAGACACTACCTTCTAGGAGAACATTTTGTGGTTTTCACTGACCACAAAAATATCAAGTACATCTTCACTCAGCGTGACTTGAATTTGAGACAGTGAAGGTGGGTTGAGTACCTTCAGTCTTTTGACTTTGAGGTTTCCTACACGCCTGGAAAAGGCAACACAGTAGCTGATGCACTGAGTAGGAGGACTTAGATATAGGTAGTTCAGGAGGCCAGTAGTGAGTGACAACTTATGGATCTATTTTCTGAGATGCATTTGGAGGTGTAGGACAGATAGGGGTAGAATTTTCTTTCTTCTATGGCTGTTACCTCTACTCTTCTTGATCGGGTGCGAATAAGGCAGCTATCAGACTCAGAAGGCCTAGTCTTACGGGAAAGTGTGTCAGGAGAGGACCCTATTCCTAGATGGACCATAGGCGAGGATGAGTTATTTCATTTTCATGGGCGTGTATGGGTGCCAGTAGACATACGTGAGGAGATGATGCAGGACTTTACTTCTTCAGTTTGGGCAGTTCATCCTGATGTCACCATGATGTATCCTGATTTACACCGTCAGTATTGGTGTCCAGATATGAAGAGAGATGTTGCTAGTTTCTTCATGAGGTTTTCCACCTGTCAGTAGGTGAAGGCGGAGCATCAGCGACTAACATGGATTTTTTAGCAGTTACCCATTCCCGAGTGGAAGTGGAATGATGTCATGATGGATTTTGTGACTGGGTTACCGAGGTCGCCTTGAGGAAATGATGCAGTTTGGGTTGTCATTGACAGACTCATAAAGGTTTCTAACTTTTTTCCGATCAAGTATACCTTCAATGTTGATGAGCTGGGGCGGTTGTACATCCGTGAGATTGTACGTCTACATGGAGTTCCACACTCCATTGTTTCAGACAGGGACACCCGTATTACTTCTCGGGTCTGGCAGGGGCTATAGAAAGCATTGGGTACATAGGTACTTTTGAGTACAACTTACCATCCCCAGAATGATGTCCAGTCTGAGCGTATGATTCAGGTGCTTGAGGACATCTCCGATCATGCATCCTGAATTTTGGAGGTTCTTGGGAGAAGCACATACCTCTTGTGGAGTTTTCCTACAATAATATTTTTCAAGCAACTATTCAGATCATACCTTATGAGGATTTATACGGTAGGCCATGCCGATCAACCTTATGTTGGATGGAGGCATGAGAGGTAGCTATTTTGGTACCTTGTATTGTTCAGGAGACCACAAGCAGATAGAGTTGATTCAGAAGAGGATGGCTACTGCACAGTCTCAACAGAAGTCTTATGCTAATTAGTAGAGACGGCCTCTGGAGTTCGAGGTCGGGGATCAGGTTTTCCTACATGTCACACTGAGGTTGTGACACAAAAGGATTAAGAGACAGGGTAAGATTTTTCCAAGGTACGTCGGGCCATTTGAGGTGTTGGAGAGAGTTGGTCCGGTTGCCTATCGGTTTCAGTTACCTCATAGGTACCAGGCTATGCACAATGTCTTCCACGTTTCTTAGCTTCGAAATTACTTCTCAAACCTGTCTCATGTCTTCCAACCCAAGGAAGTTGAGTTGGAAGTGGATGCATCATTTGAGGAGCATCCTATCCAGATTGTTGATTGTAGTACGAAGGTTCTCCATGGACGGTATGTTCCTCTGGTATGAGTGATATGGCATCACGGGCGAGTACAGGACGAGACTTGGGAAAGGGAGGCTGATGTACGATCACAATGACCAGAGTTGTTCAGGGTTTCTTATTCTACTCCGCATTTATAGGATATTCAGGGATGAATTTATTTAAGGGGGAAAGTTTTTAAGAACCCAGATCTTATTTTCAGGTATGTCTTTCTTTTATGGTCGTTTTTGAGAAAAATCGAAATTTTTAGAAATTTCTTAAGTACACACCGTGTACTCGGTTACCACAAACAACCGTGTGCTATCTGTGTAATGGCTGTGCACACGGTCATGTGGTGGTGACCCTGAGGCCGCCTAAATCGGGGTCTGGTAATGGCAAGTACACACCGCGTATTTTTTTTCATTAAACATACCGGAGTCGCATCTAATTGGCATAAAGCCCTTCTTCTTGAACTAGTTTGTTCGAGAGTGCCCATATGGCTATGAGTATTTTTCGATCCCCCAAGCGAGTGTCTGTTATCCAAATCAATCACCATTTATTGCGTTGGGATCACCTCGGTAATCTCTTCCTTCTGCTTGAGCTTCATTTCCTAATTCCTCCTCTTTATCAAGTTATCCTCCATTGAACATTTTAAGTGTTTTTGTAGATATATGGTGTTCTTGGGTGATTCAAGGCTCTAAGTTCACGTATAGAGATCTCCCACCACCGAGGTAGGTGGTTTGTTCCTTTTAGTTGAAATTATTTGAGATATATGTTCAAAAGTGCCCAATACCCATGAACGGGGTATTGCGTGTTTACTGTTTTCACCCTGTTGATTGCTTGATATGATTGTATGCTTGAGTAAAGGTTAATTGAATGTGGATAGGGTAAATTGATATGATTTGGAGGTGTTTTACCATGCTTGTTTTGGTTTTGACCTTTTTGGGTTGTTTAGTCTGTTAGGCTGCCTTGTTTTTTTCCATGCCTAGTATTGTAGGATGGTGTGACTGTTGCTTTGACATGCTGTTATGCTATATACTATTTTTTCAAGCAGTTCTTGAGGGTTACTTTGGCCGATACGTGCTACTATGATTGCTTGACTTACACAGGGCCGTGAGAATCTGGTGTAGTAGACTATAGGGAGAATGGCCGTTGAGGGCATCTCCAGAGAATCTGTTTTACTATTACAATGTGATACCACAAGGGGAATTGATGTAAGTGATTCCTCAGAGTGTATGTAGTTCCTCTACATGGGCCACAGGGGGAATGTTACTTAAGTGCTTCCCCAGAGCGTCTTTAGTTACCAATATGAGACTATAAGAGGAATTGGCGGCGAGTGATTCCTCAGAGAGTCTATGATTAAGCTGAACCAAAGAGGTTAGACTGAGTGTACTTCCCAGAGGGTTGCTTGTGTTTCTAGGTAGGACAAGAAGGGATAGGCTGTGAGTACTTCTCAGAGGGTTACCTTTTGTTTTTAGCTGCTTGCTTGTGTTGATTGGTAGGACCAGAGGGGATAAGCTGTGAGTAATTCCCAGAGGGTTACCTATTGTGATTTCTTGATTTGATTAGATGTTGCTTGATTTTTGAAACTCTGGATTGGTTACTACTGAGTACTCCCTTGTTTATTAGCTTCCTTTTACTTATTACATGCCATATATTCACTGACTGTTAGTCACATATCTTGTGGTGGTTGCCTACTGGGATTTAGTCTCACACCCTGTTTGGGCCATGCTTTTGGCCCCAAACAGATTATATTTTTGTAGGTATAGATAAGGGAAAGCACCCTTCTACTTTAGGTACTTGACTGTTGTGGAGATGGAGAGCACGAGACCAAGTTGAGGCTTGCGATGCTGAGGAGCTATTTATCTGTTCTATTTTGTACTTGGCTTAGTACTATTTTGTATTCCAGTATTTTTATTTGTTTGGATTCTTTGTTAGACATATGTATCATGTATCATTCATATATATGTGTGATTCAGTTTATTATTTCCAGTCTTCCGCTGTTCACTTTTGCATGGATTATTACTGATTCCGCAATTGCCATTTGTTTACTTCTACTGTGTTACTCTGCCAATGAGGGAATATTTTCCCCACTATCACACCCAAGGCCCTCGCTGCTAGTCCGCAGCCTCTGGCGTTTGGGGAAATGTCCTTGAGGCCATGTGACCAACCAGGTACGGGGCATCTCTGGGCGGCTATCAGAACCTTGACATTACATTAGGTGTGATGATTGGGGATGATTAATTTATGGTAGAGGGTGTTCATGATAGAGGGATGAAACCGAGAGATAATGTGAGAGACGTCAAAGGGGGAAGAGGTGGTGATCTTCGATGACAATAACGGTTGAGTGCAGACAAGGGAAGGAAGGTCATGCTAGGTGGATCAGTAATATATAACCCAACCAACAACAATTAGATGGTAATGACATGGCCACTCCAATGTGACCAATGATTGGTTTGTGCCTACCGATGTGGTTGGAAAGCTGGTGAAGATGGGGTGATTGAGAGGGTGGATTTAATAGACTATAGGGGCCTACAGGTTGAAAAAAAATCTGGTGTTTGGGCGGTGGTAAAGAGGGACTTCAGACCATAAAAAATTGATGGGACATATCATTTATATACTAAGGGTTTATGAGCCAGTAATAAATAAATAAAGGGATTGTTAGGTGAATTATCCCTCTGAGGGGATATGACATGCCCTTCCAGCCCGGGGGTGTGATGTGTGTTTGAGTTTCATTACAATTGTACCACCAAATAGCTTATATATATATATATTTAATGTATACTATTTATTACTTTTAAATTAATATATATATATATAAATATTTAATTTATTCATTTTTAATTTTTTTAATATTTTTTTAATTTTATTCATTTTTAATATTAATTTATATTAATTAACTAACATGTAATATGTTTTTAATACATTTTTAGTTTGCACAATTAATACATGTATTCATTTTCATTTAAACATATATTCATTTTTATTCTTTTAAAATTTATATAATTAATAACTCAAATCCATTTTTTATTATTTTTTCAATATATTCATATTTTTTAATTAAATTTTACTCATTTTTAACATTCATTCATTTAAAATTATCCATTCATTAATAATGTTATGTTTTTTTTACTTTTTTTTATAATTTATTCATTTTAAATATTTATTAATTTAATATTTTTGTAATTTGTCCATTTTTAATGTTTTTATATATAATTATTCATTGATATATTTAATATTTTTAATATATAAATAAATAAATAAATAAATATATATATATATATCAATATATATAATATTTCCTTAAATATGATTTATATAATATAAAATGTGTATTTACATTAAATAAGTCACATATTTAGTGGAAAATGTTTATAATTAAAAATTAATATCAATTAGAAATATTTAATAATTAGTATCGAGTAATGATCATTTAATAAAATTGCGTTTGTTTTTTCAATTTAACATATGTCAAACTTGTGTTACATTAATTTTATAAACACATATACGTAATTAATAAAATTTTATTTAGAAATAGGCATACACACATAATATTTCTGTAATTTATTAAATTTTTAATATTCATTATAGAAATTTATTTATTAACGTAATATATTTAATATATATTATGTTTTTAATGGGTAAATTTTATTCATTTTTTATATTTTTATTCAATATATACTATTTATTACTTTTTAATATTTTTCAAATTTATCCAATTTTAATATTATTTATTTATTGATAATAATAATTATTTTTAATATTTTTATAATTTATTCATTTTCAATTTTTCATTGTTTAACATTTTTTCAATTTTTTCAATTTTTAATATTTATTTATTCATGTTTATTTGTTAACATTTAATGTTTCCAATATGGTTGTAATTTCAATAATTAATATTTATTTATTTTAATTTTAACATATGTTCTTTTTAATTATTTAATAATATATAAAATTAATAGCACATTCATTTTTTTAAATATTTTTTCAATCTATTGATTTTTTAATTATTAAATTTCACCATTTTTAACATTCATTCATTTAATATTATTTGGTGTTATTTATTCACTAATAATCTTAATTTTTTTTAATTTTGTTTTTAATTTATTCATTTAATATTTTTGAAATTTATTCATTTAATATTTTTAATATAAAAACATATTGATATATATATATATATATATATCAATATATATATAATATTTTCTTAAATATGTGAAAATGGTCCAGTCAAAAGCCAAAGCTGGTCACCATTTATTAAATATGAAGAAAAAGTTAATAGATAAACAAGAAGACTAACATGGTAATGAAAGGACATGTCCATATCTATAAAGAGAATTATGGATCAAGAAAAGAAGGATCATTACTATAATCATAATCTGAATCATCATCATCATCACCCATTTCCCACTCAGAGTGTGAATTTCCTTGATTAAGGATCCCAAGAATCCTCTCCTTGGAACTTTCTTACTTTGGAGTGAGTTGGATCTTTAATGCCTTGTAAGATGACCTGGTAGCCACATTCCAAGGTATGTTAGAGTAATCCCTCCATGAACTTCTTTTTGGAGAAACCAGATCAAGACCTTCACTACTGACCATCTTTACCTTTCCATGTACAACAACACCCTTAAAAGAGATAGGGTCACCATTTCATTAATATTGGAGATGTGTAGTGTCAAGAAAAAACATCATCTTTTCCTTATCACTTCCATCATCCAAGACATTTCCCCATTTACCAGGAATTCCTAAAGAGTTGAATACATTCTGAATATCTTGAAGATAATTTATGCTCTGTTGAACATCAGATTTCCAATACCATCATCCCGAGGAAAATGTCCTGTAAAGTCTACATCTAGAAAATACACAATGAAACCTTGCTCATCAATTGGAAAATAATAACACCCAGGCACAACACCAATAGACTCAATAATCCCATCCCAAATAGTGAACTGTGTGATAATCAAATTATGATTTCCAACCCATTGAATTGGTTCTGATGGAAAATCACTACAACTGTAATCTGATCCCTCATTACTAATAGCATGTTCATTAATAACATTTTCAACCTAAATATAATCCATCCTAGTGCCTACAACAACCACATAAAACTTCTTCTATTTTGGGCATGGAAATAATATCTTGTGAAGTCCCTGCCTACTCCTGATTCACCATCATTGATTTATCCTCGGACATTGAATCCCATTGATATCGGGATTTCTTATCTAGATATTCTTCCAATTTCTTCCTAGGATGACTAGGTACTGACAACCCATTCAATATAGTTTAATTCTCACTACCATTATCACCACAACCCTTTGAAGGACGCCCCTTCCTACATTTCTTGTCCAGATGACCAACATATTTGCAGTTTTGACAAAATTTAGGACAATTATCATACTCAACACTAATATGTATATAATCATTTGGAGTAGTGAGAGTTACATAATTAATAATAATGGAACTCAAATAAATTTCAACCAGTATTATCATGAAGTGAACATATCCAAAATGTTATGTCTCC
Source organism: Viscum album (assembly GCA_963277665.1). NCBI lineage: Eukaryota > Viridiplantae > Streptophyta > Magnoliopsida > Santalales > Viscaceae > Viscum > Viscum album. The sequence goes on along the minus strand of OY728137.1, from coordinate 1,634,875,777 downwards.
TTTACCAGATGAATAGGAATGCCAATGATAGTAGCAATATCATGCAAGATTTTTGGATGCCATATAATCTAGTTGAGGTCATGAAACCTGATCCATACCTGTGAAAAAGAATTCTTGACCCTTGATACTTTAAAATCCATCATCTATTCATAAATATGAAGCATTATCATCTTTAATAATAACAAACCAAAGGACCACACATGGATTCTAGCATCATCCAATGGAAACAGGTAGTGAAAAAAACCTATGCGTAATGAAACACACTTCCAATATGAAGACTCCAAAAGAAATAAGATCCTATGAACAAGATACTCTAGGAACCATGGCTTCTAACCATTGGGAAGAACAACCTGACTAATTAATGAGTTATTACCCAAAATTAGACACTTTGAGAAGGCATCACAATCAGCTTTAACATGAGTTGGTGATCCTTTCTTGAGGATCATACCAGTAGAGGAATTCCTAAACGCCACTAGAAGATGCCAAATAGAATCATCCCATCAGTCAGGGACATTACCCGAATGACCTCCCATAACCAAAACCCCATCAATCCCATGTAGAGGACCCATAATGGAAGGAAACACCCAGGTACACGCATCAACTTCACTATTCAACATAGTAGTATCCACAATCAGCAAAGAACACCGCACGCCACCGGATCCTGTTGACATCGCAACCCGAACACCTAGAAGATCCAATATGTGAGCATATTCATATCCATTATCAATAGTTTCCATTGTTCCTTCTATAGGTCGATGTGAATCACCCACAATATTCACCATCGAGGAATTTCAAACACTAAAAATATCTAAACAACATGCAACATCATCACCATTTACAACTGCATCAACTCCTATAGATTTATGCAAGCCTCCTAATCCGATCGACTTCATGACACCCATCCTACCATGAACCATCCCTTAGGTCCCGTTCTGTGACTACCCCAAGCCCGCCTTCCATAGTCCAGAGGTTGGTGACTAGCACCGGAAAGGCATATCCCAAAAAGGGTAGGCATTGCCTTTAAACCTGTATTCTTACAGACATGGAATACTACATAAAAAAACCACAAATGAAAGTAAATAGTAAAACCACCACAAATTATCACCACTGAGATTAAAGTGTGTAAAATAAAAGTAAAGGGGTCCAGAATACAAAACTAGTTGAAAGGAAAGTATAAAAAATAAGTAAAAGCTCTGGAGGTCATCCGCCAAGGATCCTACCTGAAGGGTAGGTATAGCCCACTATCGGATGTCACTGTAGCATACCATGTCTATCGATCCACCTCTGAGTACCTTCTAGCCCTGGATCCCAAAATTATCACTCAAAGATATCTTTCATCTTCACAAGAAACAACAAGTGCGAGATAATCTCATGTAGGGGTGAGTATAACAATACTCAGTAGGGACCCTGAGACCAAATCAAGTATCACAGTAATCCACAAAGGAAAACACCAAAATAGAAATAAACCAAAGGAAATAACATTGAGGTAATACCACCAAGAAAGATCTCAACACATAACAAAAATTAAAAGACAACTCACACCAAGTATAACTTAAGTACAAAACTGAAGACGATTAGTCGCAAAGCTAGATCATATTGTTCTATTTAGAGGATCTGCTGTTGATCCACAAATGGTCACTCTACTGCAGATCCATGATGGGTCTCTCTATGAATAATATACAATGGTTCTCACTACTACTGATCCAAGAAGGGTCTCTATTATGCTGATCCACACAGGGTCGCTATTATGCTGATCTACACAGGGTCGCTATTATGCTAATCCACACAGGGTCGCTATTATGATGATACATACAGGGTTACTATCATGATGATCCAAAAAGAGTCTCTATTATACTAATCTATACATGGTAAATATTATTCTGATCCACACAAGGTTTCAATCATGTTTATCCAAACATGGTCGCTATTATGCTGATCCACATAGGGTAGCTATTATTCTCCACACCATAGTCAACCACTGGGTTCCCACACTTAACACGCTTGATTTCTGAGAGAATCTTCTCCTAAAGACATTGGTCTTAACTTAACCACCACTAATCCCTACATAGAGTAACCAAAAGGATAATCTCGTCGTAAGGGTCCCAACGCAACAGACGGTGTGTCGACTGACGCATGGTCTGTAAGATATGTGAATTTTTGTAAAAAGGGACAGGTGGGATTTGAGTCTGAACCAACCTATCCATATTCCAAACTCCTCCAAAACTAACATAGAGTATCTCATAAATAATTACTCATCTCAAGGGTCCCAACTCCACTGGCAGCGCGTCAATCGGATGCCCGGTTTGAGAGATACATGCATTTTAGTAAATATGGGCTGGTTGCATCTGGGCCCGGTCCGACTCGGTTAGACTGACCTGACTAATTCCAGCCTGGGGTCCCGCATGACCTGTATTGTGTTCCTGGCCCATTGGGTCTCACTAGCCCCAGATCTAGTTGGCCGTGGGTCCAATCCACCGGGTCACCCAGTGACCCGGTTTAATCCGGCCCGACCTGCTCTGGTGGGCCGATCACTTTTTCCTGCCTGGGTAACATAACGTCCTATGCGGAATGACTTTAACTCGCTGACCCAGTCCACTAAAACAGAATAGCTCAAGGAACTGATTGGGCCGGTTGGGCGGCCCGGTCCAACTGTCCTGGATCGGTCGGTCCGGTTCGGCCTGTCCGGTTGGGGGCGCACGCGGCCGGTCCGGTTGGGGACACATGCAATCGGTCAACCCAGCCACCCCTTTGGTCAACACTGATAGTGGTGCCCGGTTACACCATGTTTTCAGCACACCGCCACGACCAATGGGTTTCCACCTACTTCTGCTCGGCCACGACACTCGCCACTCCCACCTACTATCGACCCTTTCCACATCTCTGTGGCCAGCTGGCCGGAGCGCGCTGATGGGCGCGCTGCCTCCCTCTTCCCGCGACCACCACCATGGGCCAACACTGGATGCTGCTAGTGCCGACATGCCATCAGTTATTTTATAGGCCATTGAAGTTTCTCCGGTGGTCCGTTTCTTGAACCTTCTATGCCTATGGGATCATAGAGCTGCCACCTTTACTACGATGACTTTGAACTCGCCTTGCCACTGCTTTGAAAATTTAGCCACGAAAAACACACAAGAACATACATGGCAGAGAGACTCAGTACTTCTTCATGTCGGCCCATGCCCTCCACATTATAGTTGTATAATCAAAGGTGAGGTTTGGGATTTCAACACATGAATCTACCCTGCCATTCAATTCCCTGAATTTAACAACCCTCCCGCAAAAACACATGATCCTCAGAGCAACCTGTTTGTGGGTTGATCTACGTTCATTGTTTTAGAATGAAGAATGGGGAGATAAAATCAATCACAAAGAAATCATAACCCCTACCTTGTTTGACATTCGTTTCCACATCGTTCTGTACTCGTGGGTTCAAGAGGTCGACATCGCTTGTCGTTTCCTGACTTCATTCTTCGATGTACGTCGAATTAGATGACGTTCCACCAGTGTTTTTCATTCTTCATTGGAGAGGAAATTCAATGGTGGTTCATTAGGGAATTCCCCAAAATTTAATTATCAACTCTCCAACATGTTAGATAGTAAAAAGAAACACATCGTAGCATTTCTGTTACACTGTGACGTTGCATTATTATGCTATCTTATTTAGGAAATAACATAGCAGTTATGCTTGCACAATGAGCAATTAATGATCCTCATTAAATGCGCCTTGTTTTCACCTTGTTGCCACACCGCAGTTCCATCTTCCGCTGCTCAACGGTGAAAAATAAAAATAAAACAACTTTTTCTAAGTTATTTTATTATTTTTCGAAAAGTCTGAAAATTAACTTTTCCGTCCGACCCTTGCCGGTGGAAGTTAAGTCCTTTATAGGAGGATCCCAACATTTAGAGTTCAACAGTGCCCTATTATTTTTGATCCGAACACTGGTTCAAAAGTTATAAAAACTTTCTCACACGTTTATTTAATCTTAACATTTTTTGACACATCATTCTGAGCACTCTGGGCCTCAAAATCGCACGTCGTCTCAACACCTGGTCTTGAAATAATTCTATATAAAAAAAATTACACAAAAATTTCTGGAAATCACACATCTAAACACCATTATCCTCCTCCTCAAGAGATCTGAAAAAACTAGCCACCACCGTCATCGGGAGAAACAGATACCCGACCTCAAATGACCTCGTCGAGATCCTCCATTCTCCATAAGAGGATATGAAGGTGTCAGTCAACCCAATATCAAATCTATGTGGATAGATCCCAAACTCAGCCATTTTTCATTTTTGAACACTAATAATACCAACCAATGAAGAAGAAATACTAATCAAAGCATGTGTGTTACAACCCGCATCTCGAGTATAGTCTCTCGACAGATGTTTCTACCTAAAAAAATGGGGAATCTACATGAAGAATGTGAAACCGTATCTGTCACAAAAATTGCTATCAGAGAGATCCTAAAACTCTATCAACATCTTCATCTTTCCTTAAATATGATTTATATAATACAAAATATGCATTTATCATAAATAATTTATATGTCTAGTTAAAATCGGTTTATAATTAAAAATTAATATTAATTAGAAATATTTACCAATTAGTATCGAATAATAGAAATTTAATAAACTATCATTTGTTTTTTCAATTTAATATATATCAGACCCATGTTACATTACTTTCACACACAAATATATGTAATTAATGTAATTTTATATAGAAACACACAAACACACACATGATATTTCTATAATTTATTCAATTTTAAATATTCATTGTAGAATTTTATTTATTAAAATAATATATGTAACATATATTATGTTTTTAATCAGTAAATTTTATTCATTTTTATATTTTTATTCAATATATAATATTTATTAAAATCTATTTTTTTTCAAATTTATTTATTGACAATCTTAATTATTTTTAATATTTTTTTGTTATTTCTTAATTTTAAATTTTTATTTTTTCAATATTTTTTTTATTTTTATTCATTTTTAATATTTATTTATACATGTTTATTAATTAAAATTTAATGTTGTTAATATGTTTGTAATTTATATAATTAATATGTATTCATTTTCATTTTAACACATATCAATTTTTAATTTTTTTAATAATCTATATAACTAAAAAAGTTATTCATTTTTTTGTATTTTTTATATCTATTGATTTTTAATTTATTAAATTTTACTCTTTTTTTAAAATCCATTCATTTATTATTTTTTAGTTTTATTTATTCATTAATAATGTTAATTATTTTTTACTTTTCTTTTTAATTTATTCATTTAATATTTTTATAATTTTTTCATTTTTAATATTTTTTATACATATTTATTCATTAAATTTTAATGTTTTAATATCGTTCTAATGTACATATTCAATATGAATTCACCTTCATTTTTTATTTTCTTAATAATTTATATAATAATTTAAATTTATTCAATTTTTTTAATATTTTTGAAGTATATTCTTTTATAGTTATTAAATTATACTCATTTACAACATTCATACATTTTAGATCATTTATTCATTAATAGTACAATTAAAATTCACTTTTTTTTATAATTTATTCATTTTAATATATATTCATTTAATATTTTTTAATTTATTCTATATAGTTTTCATCAACGCTTTCCAAAAAACACTGATAAAACCATTCTGTTCTTTTAAATAGAACCCTAATAGAGAACCCCATTGTTTGCACCGTTTATTCTCTCATGGAACCAAAGCTTCACTACCACTCCCCCTCAAAATTCTTGGATGAATCGACAATCTCAAAACCCAAGGTATGTAATTAATTCTACTCATTTTTAGTCGATCTTGATTTTTTTTTGTGTTTTTAATTTTTTCAAAGGGTTTGGGTTTGTCTTATGTTTGACCGAACTCAAAGAGACTTGAGACCCACTGATTCACAATGCCTCATGCTCCCCACCCTCTCGGAAAGAATACCATCTCCTATATAATTTTATTCATGTGGAATCATTTTAATTTTATTTCAATTAGAATGACCATTCTTTGAAGTCATAGATAGATAAAAATTCAATAAACTAGGGCCCAATTATCCATAACTTTCTCACATGATGTGAAAATTTTCAACCTCAGTATCTTTATTTTTAGATAAAGTATTTTTTCAACAGGATAAAATTTAATATATATGCATCCCATATCTTTACATTTTAATACATATCCATCCTTGGTACTACTGCTAGTTGAATAAACATCTCAAAAATTTATTATATTCCCTCAATTGAAACATTTGAGAACTATCAAAACATGAACTTTCAATTGAAACATTTTGAATTTCTTCTAGAAAAACCCCATTTCTTCAAAAAATATTTGAACTTATTTTATGATTTCTAATATACTATACTTGAATTATACATGAAACCTCTACTAAAGTAATTTATTCTTGAATCTATTAAATTTTTAAGTAATAAAATTGAAATTTTATTTTCCAATGTGTTTATAATTTATTTAAAACACTCTTATATCTTGATCAAAAACCATTTTTTTATTATTATATATAATATCCTTAATCCACTTACAAAATATGAAAATATCCTGAAAGATAATTTTTTTTATTTTCATTCCATTTTATATCCATAATGAATTCATACAAACATCTCTATACTAATATAGTGTGTGATGTTTATTTAGATAATTTCACAAGATAGTAGATACTGTATTCATTCCTCATATAGAATTCAATTGCTGATGCATTTCACATTTCTACTTTAAATAGTGTAAGAGAGATAATTCTATGTTAATATAGTTTCTTAATTAAGTTTATAAAACATTGTGTGGAAAAACATGTGATATATATGACATATGAAGTATTGGTAAATCCAACACTTACCTATGAGTTAATTCTCTATGCTTTGAGAATTTTTCATTACTTATCTATTTGATGAACACAACATCACTATACACCACCAAGAATTGTTTCTGAAACTTATAAGAATTGAATGTTAATATACTCTTAAGCATATTTAAAAATTTATATAGAAGAAGTGTTTGTGAACATAAACTAGTTGTTAACAAACACTTCTATAATTGAATGTTAATATAATATTAAGCATATTCAAAAATTGATATAGAAGAAGTGTTTGTGAACATAAACTAGTTGTTATCATATATTCGACTTCAACTATGGATAATGAAAATGAGTTCTACAGCACTGTAGCACTCAATAGTAGTGGTGTAACTGTTCACCAGCAACACTGTAGCAGTGGTAGGCATTGTAGTGGGACTGTAGCAGCAGCGGGTACTGTAGTAGTGGTGATACTATAGCAACTGAGTTACTATTCACAGAATGGGACATGGGCTAGGAATATAATGGGCTTCATGCCCACTGGGATTTCGGGCCAAAAAATATTATGCAATAAAGCGGTTTATTGGGTTGGTTATCCCTTGGGGGGTGGGGTGGGGGCTTTGACCTGCCTTTTAGGGTTATGTGTGTGTGGTGTGCTTGTATTTAATGTAATTGTACCCCCAAAAACATAATATAATATAACACTATCAAATGAATTTCCTTATGATTTATCGAAAATATTCCTCATGTGAAAATACTGTATAAAAGACTAGGTATTCTTATAGTTATAATGAGTAACCCTAAATCATTCATTTAAATGTTTTGTATCCATATTTATGATGTAATTAAAAAAGGTGTTTTTCATTGGAAAATTAATGTGGATGCAATGATTTTTGAAGAATGAAAAATAAATTAAAGAGTGATAGAGGGTTGAAAAGGGAAGAATTTATATTTTGAGGAAAGTAAGAACTAGATTTTGAGTAGTGACCTTAAACTTGTTCAATTTATGAAAACAATCCTAAAATAGAGAAAGCATACACTCAAATTATTATGCTTTGTTTACATATCAATGTATATATAAATCATATTCATACCTTATGTAAATGTATTTATTTTTCATACACAATGAATATTATTGAACCTTATAGGATGAATATGAATAAAAAATGGATGGATGCTAGTCCTATGACAAAGGAGTATAGTGATTGAGTTAAAGAGTTCACCAAGTTTACAATAAAGCATGAATATACCCCTTATTGAATACTTTTTCTATGTTTATGTTGTTGTTATTCAAGTTGAATTCATCTAGAATAGTTGTAAGAATATTTCATTTGTCACAGAATAGATCAGAGTTATAAATATTGGACTAAACACATGGAAATACTAAATGTACATAATGACTGGGATGATACTTCCATTTATGGATAATTTGATATGAATACCTGTGTAAATGATAATGTAGATCATATAGAATAAATGAAAATGAAAATTTATGATGAAATTCATGATTGTTTAAAGTTGTTTGAGAAGTTAAATAACTATGAAAAGAGACCACTGTATAATGGTTGTACTAAATATATAACATTGTCTGCTGTATTGAAGTTATATAATTTTAAATCTAGAAGTATATGAAACAACAATAGTTTTACAGAACTACTTGGTCTCCTGAATGATATGCTAGCAGAAGAAAATGAGCTTCCTTGTCAAAAATATGAAATTAAGTAAATGCTATTTTCAATGGGTATTATATATGAAAAAATACATTCTTGACCAAATGACCATATATTGTTTTTCAAGAACCATAAATCACTCAGAAAATACCCTAAGTGTGGCATAGATAGATACAAGAAAGACAAATCAAGTCCTTTTAAAGATTTATGGTACTTTCCTATCATTCCAAGGTTTAGATGACTATATAAATGTTAGGAAACCACTAAACAATTAAAATAACACATTGATACAATAATTGAAGATGAGAAACTATGCCACCCAATGAACTCTCCTCAATAGAAACAAATTGACATGAGTATCCCAAATTTGTAAATGAGCTGAGAAATCTCCATATCACTTTATCTAAATACGAAATAAATCATTTTGGTGTACAAAGCATTACTCATAGCACAAAACCAATTTTTTTGATAAATTATAACATACCACCATGGTTATTTATGAAGCACAAATACATTATGTTGTATCTTATTATATCTAGACCAAAATAACTCGGTAATGATATTGAATTCTATTTGGCTCTATTGATTGAAGATGTAAAATTTATGTGGGTACGTGTGTTACATTTTATGATGTTCATATAAGTGAAGAGTTCATATTGAGATCCATGTTGTATAAGATGATAAATTAATTTACTACTTATGATTTTTTATGATATAACATTAAAGGAATATTGGGGTCTCTAATTTGCGAAGAAGATGAACACTTAATTTGGTTGAAAATTTTATCAAAGACCTTGTTTTTAAGATATTACAAATATTTACCCCAATGACATAAATAACGATCCAGGATGAAATCATTCGATGGTGATAAAAAAAGGCACAAAACCGTCTCCACTAATGGGTGATAAACTATTTGGGAAATTAAAATATACTAACACTGATTTTGGTAAACATATTTGAAAAAAACATATGGAATAAAGTTGTAAAAAGAGGTTAATTTTCTTCTAATTATCATACTGGAATTTTTTTTATGTCAGAAATTTTCTTGATGTCATGAATCTAGAAAAAACTATATGTGACAATGTTATTGGCACATTAGTAAATGTACCAGAGAAAAAAAGATAGAATTGAGTCAAGGTTGGACGTGATTGACATGGGGATAAGGGAATATTGGGAATCGATGAAGGGTAAAAGAAGAAATTTTATTCCTCCAATAGCTTATAATTTATCCAGAAAAGAAAATTTTCAAATTTTCAACTTTCTTAATGATGTCAAAGTTCTAAAGGGATATTAATAAAATATCAATAATTCCATGTAAATGACTAATTGGAAGTTACGTGGTCTAAAATCACACTATTGTAATGTTTTGATGCAAGATTTAATGTCTGTAGATTTATATTGAATTCTTTGTAAAAATTTATTCCATACATTAATCCAACTTTTCTTATTTTTCAAATCCATATACAGTAAAGTTATAGACCAAAGGAAATTTCCAATCTTGAATAAGGAAATTGTAGTAATATCATGTCAATTGATGATATTATTATCACCTTAATTATTTGATATAATTTTCCACCTAATGGTAAACATTTTAGGTAGATTCAACTATTTTTTTGTACATTAAAAATGTATTTATCCCATTTAATGATATATGAATATTTTAAAAGGATAAGTCAATAATCAAAGTTTTCTAGAAGGTTGTGTTGCTGAGTGATGTATTATTTAAGAAGATGTTTAATTATGTATGAATTACCTATTAGATGTTGATATCATTGGTCTCCCAAAATCTAATCATAGTGGAGGCCTTTTGGGTGAAGGGAATTTTAGAAGTGTTTTTGTTAAAATTACCATTACAGAGCGGGAGAAAGATCACCTTTACATTTTTCATAATAGTACATGGGTTTCTTTATACATTGAACCCCAAAAGTACTTAGAATTTTTTATCCATCAAGGCATGAAGGATGGATATCAAATAATTATAATATATTTTTTATAGGATGGTTTTAGTATCATATTTATAAAGAGTTATTTGAAAATCCAAATTTAATTACAAAATGACTTCAATGGCTAGATATTAGGGTAATGGTATGATATACATTCTCTATTTTAATGAAAAATTATATAATAAAATTTTGATTCAATTTTCATTTTTCTTTATTGAGATAATTTATTTTAGATTATGTCCCGAATAAATATGTCTTAATGGTCACCGAAAAAGCTCATAGCAGCTTCCAAACACTTCCTCACAATACACTATCTCATGGATTATAAGGGGAAAGTAAACCCCCACCCACAAGTTATGTATGTATACATTATAAACCAGTAAATATGGAAATATTTCATTAATTATCATGTTGATGAATCATTTATAGTGCTTACAGTTGATAATATTTTATTTCAAATTATTTATTTTTCCACTTTGATTCAAAATTGTTAATTTATGAAATTGAAAAGGAGAGATGAAAATGAAAAACGTGAAACAAAACCAATGTAACCCAAACATAAAGCAATGATTAGGTATGCTTCACTTGAAAAGAAAATGGTATGTATTTTAAATCTACAGTAAAACTTTTACCTGATATGAAACAAAATATGCTCCTTTGTTTGTATACAAATTGATGAATCAGAATCCAAATACACTTCCATCCCACATCATGTGCTATGGAAGGAGGCCCGTATAGATAAAGAGGAAAAACTAGTAGATGAAAACACACAAGAAATACGAGAATCATGTGTAAGTATGATATACTAGTAATTTTTTATTATTTATAATATTATTATATAAAATATCTATTTATATTTTTATGTTTTTTATATGTTTTATACATAAGAATCAAGATATACTATTTATTAGTCACTTAAAGTGGCTAATATTCATTTTTAATATCTTTATATTCATTGTTATAAAGTCCATAAACATTGTTTTTAGTGCATTACATAAATAGAACTTCATTTCTCATCTTAAATGCAGTTCATGTTTAAAATGCAAATTTGGGACCAATCATTCATCTGTTTGTGGACAGCATTATATATATTTTTTGATTTTAATATTTTGGTATATGATTCATCACTTTATTTTGAACATTTTATCTTTCAGGTCCGATGGATGAATCCCAAGGGAAGATGGATATTTTTGCGTCTGAATGAAGAAATTTGCTGGAAAAAGCATAATGGGCCTAAGGCCCATCAAACAAATGTGGGGCCCAAAAACCATGCCCAATGAAGTTCAAATTTTTACAGTATAAAGATAAAAATATGATTATCATTTTATTAAACTATGGTCGGAGTTAATTCTTAAGTTTTCAGGATGATAAAGGGATCTGAAGTTGAGATTGAAATGGTGGGCCCGACATGAATGCACATAAAGTCGTCCCACCATTTCAACCATAACATCCAAATGGCTGTGCCAAATTTCCTGAAATTTTTATAGATCATGTAGGATAGATGGATAGCATAATTAGATTCTACAACCCCTCCATATTCGGCCTTCTTTAATTAAAAATTCACACGTCAAAACGGTGGACGAATCTGGCTGGTTTTGTGGTCAACTTTGTTACGTCAATTTCCTTTTGATTATTCACCCTCTTTTTGACTCTATTAATTGTTGGGGGGTGAATTTATTTTTGTTGGGTGGAACTAAGGCTTCTAATATGCCTATATAAGGAGATGGTGGTGAAGGGAATAAGTATCTCATATTTTTCTTATCATCTTTTGTTGCTTGTTTCATTGTAAGGTTATGCTTCCAAAGTTCCTTTGTAATGTTTTCCATTTCCATGTAAGTTTTTTTGTATATTTATGTTCTTAATAAACTTATTTATCTTATATATTTTCCATTTCTTTTATTAAAACTTAATTATCACAAATAACAATGATATCTCTATGTCGCGGTGAATTAGTTCACACATAGGTGTGAATTTCATTCACGCACACGAAGGAGTGCTCGTTATTTACGCAGTTATAATTTCTTCAATCCAATTCTTGTAAGCCATATTCCTACCACCATTGAGAGAATATAATCAATATATGGATAACCCTTTAATGGGTTGATCGTAGGAGGATTCAAAGGCTGGGTTGAATGTTATTTTATGAACAAATTGTTGTTAATTGGCTAATTAATTTAAGACTTCCATTCTTCAGTTATTTCTACTCTTAATCTTCACTATGTTTGAGCAAGCTAAATTCAAGTACTAAATGACCATATACCTTGGAGAGATCATTAATTTGGTTCTCTAAGTGTGTAGTGGATTTGTAATTGTGTTTAGTAAGCACCAAACTAGAAAATGATGAAGGTAGTGTTATTTTTGAAGAATGGATTCATCATGAATTAATAAAACCAAAATTGTCTAAATAAGTAAAATTCATTCAATCCACCCCAAGAATAATCCTAAGATCAAACCATTTTCATTGAATTGAATTCACTTAGGTTTCTTAGAGTTCTTTAAAACCATCCAAAATCAAAACCAAAGTTGGCCACTTCACAACCCATCGTCCACCAAATCATAGCGTCTCAAGGTTACTTCTTCAGTCCCTGTGGATTTGACCCCTAAATGTACTACATAGACCGCTTTTACCAGTAGGGTAAATTTTGGCGCAACCAAATTTTGGCGCCGTTGCCGGGGACCAATTTACCTTAGAACATCTTTCTATTCACCCCATATTCTTTATTCTCACCCTAATTTCTCTTCTCTATTCCCCTTTCTGTTTCTTTGTGTCCAATGAATCCCAAAACCAAATTTCAATCAACTCCAATGGATTATCTTCCACAATACCCATTGATAGACCAAGGCTATAATCAACTGGAAAATCAATATTTGGAATCACCTCAGTTAGGGAATTTCATTGACCAAACCTTGATTGAATACACCACACCATATGAGATGTATAATCAATGGGATGCTGATTGTTTAAAGGATCAATTTCTATACCTCTTGAGGATCACTACAAGAAAAATGACATACCACATCAATAGGCTTCTTCATTTTTTATCCTCCATCGAGGCTTTCTTCTCCACTCGCCCACTTCCCCAATCTCTCCCTCGAAACCCTTATCCTTCGATCATCTCCCGACTAATTTCCCCCTCATCCGATCCTCACCAGATTCTCCTTCACCCTCACCGGCTTCTCCATTCATAGCTACTCCATTTGCGACATCTCCATTAGCGATTCCTCCAGCCCTCACGCGTTCCTCTCCTCCCACATACCCTTATTCGGGTGTACCTCCTCTATCCGGTGCATCAGCCGATTCTTCCCCTCTTCGAGATTGAGCTCCCTGTCCTCCGCCCAATTGAACTGCTCTTCCCTGCCTCCTACTCTTGTGAGGGACTCGATCGACTCCCTGATCTCATGACATTGGCTCACACAAAGTAACCATACCCGATCCCTCGATCCCTCGCTCCTTGCTCTTGTGACATCGGCTCAGGCGAAGGAACCCTACCCTCTCCAGATATGTCAATGGAACCCTACCTGCTCCCTGCTCTCATGGATGAACCCTTCCTGCCAAGGGAATGAAACTTCTGGCTCCCTCCTATCGTGATTCACCCCTTCCTACAGGTAATCACAATTCTTACATCTCTTTTAATGATATGAATCCTTATCTTCCATTCATTTATTTCTAACCAAATTAAACAAATGTTGAGATATTCATTGTAAATTGTCTTTCTTTCATGTTTTAATTTTTACTTTCATGATGATTGATATCTAATAGCATGTTTTCATGTTTTGACTGGCCTATTTTCAAGAGTGCTTTTGATTTTATTTTCATTAGGGAGATTTTCATAGATAATCCACTTGTTTTGTTTCCATTGTAAAATATATAATTATTTGTTCTTGTAATTATTTTTTTTTCTAATTATTGAGATCAAATAGATATGGTATAAAACCCGATTTTTATGATAATTCATGATGAAGGGCTACTTCTAATCCATTGAGAGTAACAGATTCCATGGTTAGTATTAAAATTTTCATTTCTTAGATTGGTGAAGGGATTTTTTTCTTGGAGAATAGAGTGTAAAAGGAATGGTTGTTGATAAATAACAATGGGTTTTTAGTCGAGGAACATCTTGGGGACAGAATTGAGATAACTTGGCTTAGGTTACAAAGCACATGTCTTTATAGTTATATTTTTTTGTTAATTGATATGCTTTAGGGATATTTTAGTTGTTACTCAATACATTGTTTTTTTATATATCATTGTATTTATAATTTCTGTTGTCGACATTCTATTTGATGAACTATTTTAATAGTTTTATTCACCATAGATTTATATTGTACTCTATTGTTCTGTGATTTGATTGGAAGATTTTATTATCCAGTCAACATAAAAAAGACTAGGATGACTGTTTTTTTGGTTTTTATTTCACAATTCTCACCCTATTGTAGTTTCATATCATATCACATCTAAAACCAATAAAATATAATTTTTTGTAAACTAAAATGGCAATTGATTTTTTCATCTAAGAGATTAATCAAGGAAATAACACATCTATCGAAGAAGGATAGAAAGGATATCATTCTAAGCTCATTCTCACTCAATCATTGAAGAGGAAACTGTTGAACCACAATGTAAAATTATCTAATGAATAAAAAAGTGTCTAATTAGGAAATCTGGAAAAATTTGGAAATATTGATAGGTAGGATTTCTTGAGTTTTAGTGTGTTATCTAATGATTCCTTCTTATCCCTCGTTATTTTAATGTTCTACACTTTAAAATATTTTTCTCAAGCTCATTTCCTCGTAAACCAACTTAACACTACAAATCCTCAACATCCTCTCCATGGAAGTCTTAACTGGGCACTCTTACTATCATGTGATTAGAACTCATCCCTACTAACTAAATGAAAAAAACCCATTTTCTACTGGCTGAGGCATTCTGTCTGGTATACCTGGATAAAATTTTGTCTTAATTCACACTTCTTTTAATTCTACAAAAAATTCCAAAAAACTTCTCCTACTATCAATGATAAAAATTCCACGTATCATTAAACAATAAACATGTCAAATTGTTTCAGCCATAGAAAACTTCATTAATCACATAACCAAGTCCAAAATAATTCATCCAACCAAATCTCAATCGTGACTTAGCTTGCCCAAAACATTCTCCAAGGAACTCAAGAAATCTCCGTAAACATTAAACATCTTCACTCACTGGCTCAAGATCAACAACGTTGCCTCAAAATTAAATTTCCAATTATAAATTAGGTTTCTTTTCAAATCATTTTTTGTACCCTTCCATAGTGCCCTTGGAACATGGGTTATCATGATTAAAGTGACATATATCACTTACGCAAGTCATCTTAATAATCCAAAACCTTATCTCCAACCTATGTCAGCATCATACATGGATTCAAGCTTCTCCACATTTCAATATCCATTCTTTAAAAAGAAAAAACACCCAAAACACCCAGTTTATTAATATCCATCAACCATTTGAACTCAAAACCAATCATATTTTTTTGGTGAATACATCTTGGACAACAACATTTGAATTGACACACCACTACCTTGCTTCGAAACCACTCTACTCATCCTCAGTAAAACATAGTAATTTCATTCGTTAAATATTCTAAATTTATGAAACCAAAATAATAAGGAAATTGGAGGCTCCAATATTTCATTTTTATTCAACCAGAATAGGGAACAATATCCATTGAATAAAAAACATTGTCTTTAATAGCCTCATAATGGAATGATTTTTGCCTTAAATTCTATATCCATGGAAATTTACTTAAAAACATTCTTTAGAAATTGATTCAATCCTATCACTTTATTCATTCATCATTGTTCCCATTTTATTTATGCTAAAATTCAAGGTATATTCTCTATTCCGTTTATTGTTCTCCACATCATCATCTTCGATCATCACATTTAGAATTCTTGCATGACATCCCATTGTTTCACAATCTCTTATAAGTCTAGGATATCTTCGTTTACATAGGATGAACACATCCTTGATTGGAACTTGTTTTTTTCACCTGTTCATAATACATTACTTTTAGCTCCATAATAGTCTAAAAAACCACATCCTTTCTAAAAAAAATGTTATAATCACATGAATTTAAATGGGTTTTAATATCTATTTTGGTGTAAAATATTTCAACACCAGTATTATATTGAAAAAGACCAAGCTATTGAAAACTAGTAACTACATTAATCTATATGCAATTATTATCTATATAGATACATATTTTTTTTTATTTTCCAGTATACCTATTTAGGTATGCGCTTATTTCTGGTTTGCATTACCAGTTTTCACTCACATAGAAAATAAGTGTGACATAGCTACTGTATGCAGTGATTTTTTACTATAGAGTACTAGTATGCACTTATATAGAGAATAAGCGCATTAATATTAGTGCCTTCTAGTATACATATTTGTTTTGTGTGTTCAGGTTTTGTTCATGTTTTTCATGAAAAATATACGGGCTTTCAACTTATTATATGTTGCTAACATGTGGAAGCTTTTCACTGGTTGAAGGACTGGGTGGCTAATAAGATTTATGGATATAAAGGGAAACTTTATCTAAGGAGGGGAAGAGAATTTTAATCTACATAGTGTAATTGTCTCTTCTTATTTTTATTATAACATGGATTCATATTTTACTATATACATTTGTGATTTTTTTAATTATTTTATTTCTAACTATTGGTGGGGAAGATAACCAGGTAGAAGACCTTTATACTAGGTTAAGTGGGAGGTTATGTGTCATGAGAAGTATTGTGGGAGACTTGGGTTGAAGGATATTAATGCATTTAATCTAGTTATTTTGGATAATCAAGGGTGATGTCTTCTATATGAACGAAAAGACCTTTGGTGCAGAGTTTTGAAGGGAAGTTGCTTTCTGTAGACTAATTTTATTTTAGTACATCTCAGGCTGAAACCATCATATTTTTGGATGGGGTTGATATAGGCTCAGGTGATCCTTAAAAAAGTTTTGTGCTGGAGGGTGGAGTATTGAAGTAGTATTCATGTATGTAATGACAAATAACTTCCCTTTCCAACTATTTTAGGTGATTTTTTCTAGGGGCGGTTCTAATAGTGACATAAGGGTTTTAGACCTCCTCCACAAAAATGAGCACTAGGTTTTTTTCCTCAATTATCTGTAGCTTGTTTGTCCCATGTAAGGATAATTTGATTATTAGTATTCCTTTTCTTATTATTAACACCACTAACACTCTGATTTGGGATCCTTATTCCATAGTGTGTTTTTTAGTTAGTTCTTCTTACTCAATGGCTTGGAAAGTGTAGCATCCACCCGATCCAACTTCAAAATTTTACTTGGGATGAGGAGAAGGAAAGAGATAGAATGTAGGGATATCTACCCTTCTATTCGGATGAAAATGAGGTAAAACCCTCATTTTATTAATTAATTAAACATATTAACTGACATTTAAAAAACTGGATATGAAGTACATTGTGGTGCGACTCATAGGGTTCACGACACAATGCCTCTGCAAAACCCACCTTGTGATGGGGCCCTTCGAGTCATGCCATGACACATATCCTCTACTGCTAACCCAAGAACTTAACTACACTACCTAGGAACATGTTACGACATGATCCTTCCATTCACAGTGAAACCACCCTTTGTGGCTAGGGCATTATGGAGCAACACTATGGGTCATGGTGTGATCCACCTTCAGATCAACAATATAACCTTACTTTAGAAGAATCTATTCTTATGAAAACAATCACAATGCTGCAAGGTCCTTGGATGCAGCGTGGTCCTTCACCAGCCTTAAAAAAATCTATTATTATGAAACTACACATCATGTCATGGTTCCCTTGGGTGTGGTGTTACCATTTAATTCTTGTAGAATTTTAGCCTCGAGCCCAATCAAAATTCTTAAAACTTGACTCTTGGTCTAGGCCAATACCTCTAAAACTTAAAAAAGGTTCAAATACACCTCTAAAACCTCAAAAAGGTTCAAATACATATGGTTAGTCTAAAACCTCAAGTTGTCTCTAGTTATGACATTGACCAACCTCAACTGAAACCCGAGTGTCTTCTACACAACACTCCCAAAATATCGAGATGAGGCTGAACATAATTATCTACCCCTAGTAACTTTGAAAAATAGACATAAAAATCTTAATTCCAACCACAATAACTCCCAAATATAAGAGTCATCTACTCGATTACATCACCACCAACTACCTGACACGCCGATGGTATCATACCTAAGTTCTTTCCACCGCTGCATGTATCCTATTTCTATTTCATGTTTTATTTTATTTTGTTAATCTATTTTTCCCTAAATTTTCTTGTTTGGTGTCATGATTTTTTTTCAAAACCATGAATTATTTCATTTTTTTAGAACCACACACTTTCATTTCATCCATTTTATGTTATCATAAAATAGGTAAACATTATTTGATGATTTATTATGGATAACCTTATAGTTCTAGATCTCCCAATACTGAAGATGTTGGTGCAATAGGCTGAATGATGAGCTTCAATTTGGATTTATAGATTTCTAACTACATGCTCAAGAATGATCTTCCATTACAATGTGCTTCTAAGATGATAGAACTGCCAATGCCTTTATGAAGTTAGACTCTGATAACCGATCTAGAGCCCCTTTCTATGTGAGTTCACTTATTAAATCATCACTAACATGGGTGTGATCTTACATTCATTTCCAAAGTAGGTTGATTTATTTCTTAATAAAAAATAAGGGTATGATCTTGTTGTCTTGTCACTAGTGGGTTGATTTATTATCTTTTCTCCAATAATGGGTGTGAGATTACATTCATTTAACAAGGAATAATATAACATTGAAGGTCATGCGATAAGAGTCATATTGCTTCCTTTTAAGGGGTTACATATATGAATAATGGTGTTCCATTAGATGTTATATAATCAATGGAACATTGTGCCTATATTTTATGGTTCCTTCGTTGAGTTTGAGAATAATTGTTAGGATTTGAACATGACTGTTGTGTTTTGGTGTATTTCCCTCCTCCCCAGCCGATAATATTTCTAATTTTTGGCCATTGGATCACGCACTTGTATGGCCTTCGGTTGTGAATCTTTCCTGGAGACGCTCGTTGAGGAAGCCAGTGAATGGTGAACCTAGAAAGGGAAGTTCAATTGTTCCCCGTATCTGTCCCTGATAGGCTTGTTTCATCGAACGTAATACTTTAAATTTCCCCATAGATTGTAGATCCCCTTTTGAGTTTATGTTGAGGGGAACTGTTAATGCTTTTTTCAGAAGTAGCTGAGAGAGAATCAGTATTTGTTACACTCATCGCATGCCAAACTTGATACTTATAGCTTCCAGCAAAAACACTATGCTCATAGACAATTTTAGAATCTTTTATGGTAGATCCTAGCTCACTTTAAGAAACTCTACAAGTCTTTTCATATATTTCCTCCTATGTTATGAACTTTTTTGAGTCGATTATCACAAGGAAAATGATCCACCACCTCACTAAATTCTTTATGTCTTGTTCTCTTAGAATGGTAAAGCATTCTACATGGTCACAGTTAATAGTAGGTGAGATGTCTTCCTCCAATCCTTGTCAATCCTGTACAGTGGAAATAATGTTTGGACTCACCACTTCTCTAGAAAGCTGTTCTATGTTCAACTATAGACCCAAATTTTACATAACTCTACATTGATAAGATAACTCAGTGAGTTACTGTACCTATTACTGCATGTTCTTCTCCTGATCATGGTACTATTCATGCACCCTAGAAAAGGATTTAACAAATGTTAGTAGTTCTTGAATCTTGACCACCCATCAACGGAACAACTGCTCCAAATATGAATACTCTATAGAAACTCTAGTAACTATTCTAGTAGGAACACTTCAAAAAAAAAATCAGAGGCAATCATCTTGAACTGCTACACTACAACAATGAAATTTTTTGGACAGTCCTACACAAAATAATATCATCACCTCTTCCTTTTTCTATGCGGTACAATAATCAATGAAATTTATCACAACTTCCACTCTATGTTTGGCACTCAAGATACATCACACAACAAAATTTTAGGTGTCACAACTTTATTCCAACATTTGACCAACATAGAAGATGTTTGGTAGATAGGATATAACTTCTTGCAAGTTGGCACCGACATGGATGTCTAACAATGATGTTTCTGATCACTTCATGCAGTAGAATGCATAGATAAATCTATTTTTTTTTGTTTTTCAGCAGTGATCATGTGTGATCCAACAGAAAAAATGGCCCTCCACTTCATTTTTCCAGAAATAACGTTTTCACTATGATCGCATGCACTCAAAAAAAGTCATATCTCTGCTACGATTGATCTTTCACCATGAGTTATTCATCCAAGCATTAGCATACATCCTATAAGATGTCAATGAAAGCACCAAATTTTTAGGACTTATCTAAAAATGGACACACAATAGATAGTTTAAAAGGAAAGGAATTTTTTTTGGTATTCCAAATAATGACACCCTTTTCAGCAGATTATTGTCTCCAAATGTCTATTATCAATGAGACTTCAGAACTTTATAATTTTTATATATTATACCATGTTTATATTAATTCTTTGTTTTTTCATTAAATGTTTTTTGTTCAATGATATGTTTTAAATATATGTTAGCTTCAATATGTAATAGCTAAAATTAAAATTATTTCAGGTAATTTTGATGCTTCAAATTATATCAGGTACATTCTACACCACTGCATTCTTTCGACCTCATACATTTTGAATTTTTAACATTTTAAAGTTTGACTGTTTCTCTTTGTTCACTATTTTATGATTTTAATTTTCCAATACCCAATTTGATTTTTGTTAATATTGACCTTTTATTTTGGAATTACATGCACTATGGCACAACTATGATCATAATGTATGCATAAGTCTACACTTCTGCTGTTTTTTGTGTTTTAGCAGGGAGCGGGAGGCAGGAGGCAGGGAGAAGGGCACAAAGGAAGGAGGAATGGGAAGAGAGTAGGGAGTAGGGAGCAGAGATCAACAGTTGTGGCAGGAGGAGGGGGTCGGGGCAAGGGTCATGGGGTAGGAGGTAGGAGGAATTGAGACAGGGAGCATGGAGCAGGGAGCAGGGAGCAGGGAGTTCTGTTGAGGCATGGAGCAGGGAGCAGGGCACAGAGGCAGGGGGCAGGGGGCAGGGGGTAGGGGGAAAGGGCAATGGGGAAGGAGGCATGGAGGCAGGGAGGTAGGGAGTGGGAGCAGCATTAAGGCAGGGAGGCTGGGAGGCAGGGAGACAGGGATACGGGAGGCATATAGGGAGGGAGGTGGGAGGCAGAAATGGGTTTTTTTGTTTTTTTGGAAACACAGTTGTTGTAGACTGGATTTTGCAGTATTAGATTTTTTTCTGTATACTGCATAATGTAGCCATGGTTTACAACCGTGGAAATAGGGTTAATTTCCCTATTATAAACCGGGAAATAGTAAATCTATGTGGTAGAGTCTATAGCCACAGTTCCAAACTGTGGCTATAGGTCTATTACCATGGTTGCGACTATGGCTATAGGTCTATTTCTATGGTTTCAACCATGTATATAGACCTATAGCCACGGTTCCAAACCATGGCTATAGGTTTTTCCCTACATCCACTTCAATAGGTTCCACAGTTGGTGAAACCGTGGCTATTACCTATAGCCACGATTTCGGTGTCAATAGCCATGGTTTAAAACCGTGGCTATAGCCTTGTTTTATAGTAGTGGATGATTGAAGAGATCAAACTTAATTAAGTTCATGATGTACAAAAATTTATCAATACTAATTCTGAAAAAATTCTTGAACATTTGTGTGAAAAAATGGTTAAAATGAATTTAGAAGTTTCATCAATGAGATTAGAAATACAAAGCATTGAGACTTATGAAGAACCCATTCCCACTCAGGATGTCCTTTCCTCATCACTGAGAGAAGAATATTTTATCCCAAAAACCACTCATGAATTTAAAAAAGAACTAACCATTGGATATGGGATAACTGAAGAAGATTATCTAAATGTTGAAGGGTCCTTAAATCAGGAGGAAATTGATTTTTTGGACTCAAAAGAGAAAAATTTGACACATGGATTGAATTTCCTGAATATAACTCCATTGATAAATTTTCAGAAGTACCAATAATTGAACCATTAGGAGAGATAACAAATATTGAGTCTATATAAACTCTCGATATTCAAATAGACAATTTTGGGGAAGAATCACATTTTCAAAAGGAAGTAATTCTTTCAAAATGTTTTGTAGAAGAAAAAAATTTGGATTCAAATTTCTATTCTTCTTTAGGAAAATTCAATCAAACTGAACTCAAAGTTGTGATCCTTCCTTCCCTACTCAAGAATTCCTCCATTTATGATAACAAAGACCATTCAATTATCATCCATTTTCATCAAGAATCTCACAAAGGTGGAATGCCCCTTGAAATCTTAGGAAGGACTTCAGATGAAACTCAATCAACCATTACCAAATTTCCTTGGACTTTCACACTCATTATTGGCCATGGGATTTCACATGAATCAAATTCTAAAAAAATAAATCTAAATCAAGTTGAAGTGGACAAGAATGGGGTCCTAAAAATGTTGAAATTTAGAATTGGATAATTTTGGGGGTTCATGTCGAGCTAACGATGTTAAACAAAAGCTCCGCATGGGAGGCAACCCATGGTTTTCATGTTTCCAATCATTTTGAATCATTTTCTTTTTCATACAATAAATTAGCACAGGCTGTTGAACTGTTCTTCTTTTATGATTAAGGATGGGTATGAAAGGGGAGTGCCATATTCATCCGTGTCACGTGGCATGATCTCTGAGTAATACCTTACCCAGAAATTTAAAAAGAAGACAATGTGTCATCAGTTTATTTTATTTTATTTTATAGGTTAAAAAAATTAAAAGGACATGTCGTAGGTCATGGGAAAAATCCCATCACATCCATCCAAGCCACCGGGACTCGAATCCAGGATTGAAGGGAGACTATGGAATGCACTTTCATCATCAACCACCAGGTGAATTCATTCCATTATTATCATTTTAAATTTCCTCTTTGAACACCTCTCCCATACCCCCTTCTAAGTTTTATTTAAACACTGGGGACAATGTTATTATATGTTGGGGGGAGATGAAAAACTGATTTTTTTATAATAACATGAATGGAAAGAAAAATTTCATTAACCTTGAACATGATAACACATTGGAAACTCTGAAATTGGATATCAAATAATTTTTCATGCCTTGATTTTGATTTTAATGCAAGTTTAAGTTCATGAGCATAGTTTTTGGAATGTGCGGTTGTCTGATGTGATTTTTCAAAGTTTACATTTTCATTATCTTAATAAAAATTCCACAATTCACATCTACTAGATCTTGGGTGTAAATTTGAGTTCTTGGGTCCCTTTCATTATAGCATAGGGTTCTAGGGTCACTTTTAGTTTAATATGAGTATAAAAAAAATAAAAAAATTTGAAAAAAAAATAATGACCACATAGAGCAATGTTTTTCCCAAATGCATAGAATTCGACACTTAGGGATCATGACTCCATAGTTGTCTTTCCTAGATTTAGGGTTTATATCTCTATTTTAGAGCATGGAATTGACAATATTTGTGGCGTCTGACACTTGGGGATCGTGACTCCATAATTGTCTTGCCCATAGTTAGTCTTTTCATATCTATTGTGGTTAAAAGAATAAAAAAAATCAAAAACAATTTAGTTACTCATCTTAAAGTTTAATGTGATTACAACCTAGAGCTTCCATTTTTTCCCTTGAACAATAAAATGGGCCCCATGCCTTTTGTGATACATAACACTTTATCATGCTTAATTAAAATTGGATGAAATGTGGCGATGAATTTGAACAAAGGAATGGGCTTGGGATTGGGATATGCTTATGTAACTAGCTTGTATAAAATGATTTTGATGGGTTTCAAATTTTTTTTTGGTATGAGGTCTTTGGGTGAGAAATGCGTATTAAAATGTTTTTGGAAAAGGGGATTCAAATTTCATATTTGTAATATATTTTGCTCAGGACTAGAAAACATCAAGTTGGGGGGTGTGATTAGTCACTAAAAGTGGAAAATATTAATTTTTAATATTTTTATATTCATTGTTACAAATTCCATAAACATTTTTTAGCACACTACATAAATAGAACTCCATTTCTCATCTTAAATGCAATTCATGTTTAAAATGAAAATATGGTCCCAATCATTCATATGTTTGTGGACAACATTATATATATTTTTTGAATTTGATATTTTTTTATATGATTATTAACTTTATTTGGAACATTTTATCTTTTGGGTCTGATGGATTAATCCTAAGGGAAGATGGAGATTTTTGCATCTGAATGTAGAAATTTGATAGAAAAAGCATAATAGGCCTAAGGCCCATCAAACAAATGTGGGGCCCAAAAACCAAGCCCAATGAAGCTAAATTTTTTTCAGTATAAATATAAAAATATTAGGATCATTTTATTCAACTGTGGCCGGAGCTAATTGTGAAGTTTTCATGATGATAAAGAGATCTGATGTTGAGATTGAAATGGTGAGCCCGACATGAATGCACATAAAGTTGTCCCACCATTTCGACCATAACTTCCAAACAGATGTGCCAAATTTCCTGAAATTTTTACATCTCATGGAGGATATATGGAGAGCATATTTTTATTCTACTACCCCTTCAGATTCGGCCTTATTCAATTAAAAATTCACACGTCAAAACAGTGGATGAATCTGGCTGGTTTTGTGGTCAACTTTGTAACGTCAATTTCCTTTTTATTCTTCACCCTCCTTTTGACTCTCTTAATTGTTGGGAGTGGACCTAAGGATCCTAATATGCCCATATAAGGAGCTAGTGGTGAAGGTAATACGTATCTCATATTTTTCTTATCATCTTTTGTTGCTTGTTTCATTGTAAGGTTATGCTTCCAAAGTTCCTTTGTAATGTTTTCCATTTCCATGTAGGTTTTTTTTTGTATCTTTATGTTATTAATCAACTTATTTCTCTTCTATATTTTCCATTTATTTTATTAAAACTTCATTATCACAAATCACAATGATATCTCTGTGTTGTGGTGAATTAGTTCACACATAGGTGTGAATTTCATTCACGCACATGGAGGAGTGCTCGTTATTTCCGCGGTTTTAATTTCTTCAATCCAATTATTGTAAGCCATATTCCACCCACCATTGAGAGAATATAATCAATGGAGGGATAACCCTTTAATGGGTTGATCGTAGGAGGATTCAAAGTCTGGATTAAATGTTATTTTATGAATGAATTGTTGTTAATTGGCTAATTATTTTAAGACTTCCATTCTTCAGTTATTTCCACTCTTCATCTTCACTGTGTTTGAGCAAGCTAAATTCAAGTACTAAATGACCATATAACTTGGAGAGATCATGAATTTGGTTCTCTAAGTGTATAGGGGATTATTAATTGTGTTTAGTAATCACCAAACCAAAAAATGATGAAGGTGGTGTTATTTTTGAAGAATGGATTCATCAAGAATTAATAAAACCAAAATTTTCTAAAGAAGTAAAATTCATTCAATCCACCTCGAGCATAATCCTAAGATCAACCCATTTTCATTTAATTGAATTCACTTAGGTTTCTTAGTGTTCTTTTAAACCATCCAAAATCAAAACCAAAGTTTTCCACTTCACAGCCCATCCTCCACCAAATCATAGCGTCTCAAGGTTACTTCTTCAGTCCCTATGGATTCGACCCCTACATGTACTACATCAACCAATTTTACTAGTAGGGTAAATTTGGGCACAACCAACTATACATAAATAACTACTACTTTCAATAGATTTGAAGTGGCGAGAATAGTATGATCGTGTTAGAGGTGTAGGTTGTGAAGTGTCACCTTAGACATATTTCGAGAAGAAAAATCCAAAAGTAGATACATATGAGTTGGTGAATGTCACACAAGAAAAAATATATTCTTTAAAGGATATTATTTTATTTTCTGGTTTGGAAGAGAAATATATGTAAAAGGATCCAATAGAACTAGTAGTGGAACAACAATCTGTATATGAAGTAACACATGGTCACACTTTCTTTGAGTATATCCATTCTCCTAAACTATCATACTTTCTATAGGAAATAAATTTTTTCATAATTATTTATTCTAATTGTGAATCAAAAATATTTTGATAACTTTATATTACTAAAATTCTACAGGGTGAAATTATACATGATTTATATCTATAAACACCCATGAATCGCCTTTTTATGAGGGGTACGATGTGAAAAATCTCATGATACATGATACAAAATAAAAAACTACCAAATTATCAGTGTTCCTATTTTGCTTGATGATCTGGATGTTAACACAATTGATAGTTCTATAGGGACTTTCATAGCATGTTTATTTAATATTTTAAAGATACATGAGGCATGCCTTTCATATTTTTTTTTCAAATAAAAAATCTAAATAGTTGATGATAAAAGTTCTAAAATGAGGTATGATATTACAAATAAATAAAATAATGGGGAAATATAAGTTCAAATCAATAAAATCTAGTAGATCAACCAAGAAAAAAAAGAACCTTCTAAGAGTACCTTCACAACACCAGTTCCACTACCATATATATTAACATTACAAGTTCATTTGGATACAAAATTAAAAGATGAAAATATGTCCCTTATTGAATATGAATAATAAATACTTGGAGAGGCTATTACAAATGCATTTGGTCTTTTGAGTATAAATGAGATTATCAGGTTTGAATAGTTGGGAGTCTCAATCATGAATAAATACATGAGGTACATTTTCATAATTTGTGTGTTCAAAAAATGATCTATTATTTCATTATCGTTAGTAACTATTCATATTTTCCACAGGTGCATATATTATTACTATATAAATGGAAAACCCTATGAAATAATATTTTGACTCATTAGTCTATATATCATTTCTATAGAAAAAGTTTCATTATAATTGAATGAAATTGAAAAGAAAAAAGATAACTAAATCATGACATTTGAAAAGAAAATAACAGATTCCAGACTCCTCTTAATGCCTACAATGCAGGGGTAAAAATCTATAATCTAATTATATAAAATATATTTTTCCTTTTTCATTACTTATTTGTATTTTATTTTTTAGAAAGAACTATATGCTCATCATAATCAATTTTGATACCCCAAATATTTACTTTTTTAATCCAAATCATGTATTTTCAACAAATAGACCACACACGACGTCCATTGTGAATTTTTAATACATTTTAATCATTATTTTATAGATAAAATTAAAATTATACATTTTAGTTTGTGTTTTAATAATAATTTTGTTATAATATGACAATATGTAAATATCAGCTAAATCATGGTATGAGGTCAGTGACTGAACACAAAAATCCTATGTATTTCTTCAAATGGAAAAAAATTAAGGTATATATAATAATATTTAATTATAAAAATAGATTTCAAAACAATTTACTTATTTTGGTCAATGTTTCTGCACTATCCAAAACAAAATAATGAAAACAATTGTGAATGTTACATCTGAAAATTTATGACAGATATTATATACCATCAATAAACTAGCATCTCTAAACAAGTAATTTTTTAAGGTAATTACAATATCATTTAAAAGTTTTTTAATCATTTTTTTTGTCAATATTTTCTCAATACTACTAGGACTGCCAATAGCCTACATACTAAAATGAAGAAGTAAATTTATTTAGAGATGAGTGGGAAGAGTGAATGGTGTCAGAATATTTTCCAATATAAAGTTGAGGAAATTACATATTATTTTTGTGAGATATTATATACTATGACCTTAGAGATATATTTGGGATGTGAAAAATTACTATCGTAATTCTTTAGATAATATTTTTTATAAAAGAAAATTCAGTTATTCAATAATTTCATTCTTTTAGGGTTTAGAATGAGTTGTTAGAAACAAAAAAAATGGTTTTTTGATGAACCTCTAATGAAAGAAATATTTGAGGTATTTATTAATGAGATTGGACTTCAAGGCTATAACTGAGATAACGATGAGAGAGAAATGGGCCAAGGATCCTTATTCCCACCAATCTGAAGGAATATTACCAATTTCTAAGGAAGGTACCTTCGTGATCCCACATCATCATTTTAATTTTTTAAATTACCATCTTTCGATTAGTTTGTACAAACATTTTCGGCCTTATTACAATCACTTCTACCTCCATAATGAATAATGAAGATGTAGTCCTTTATTTTCACTTTTGATTCAACTGAATACATGATAATGAATGATATTATAAATACTAATATATATTACTCACCCATATCCCAATCCAATGATTAAATTATAAATGAATAAATAACTAATAATAAAGTTGAACTGGGGTTCAATGTTGTAAATGTTGAGATTCTAGTTGATCTCTATATGGTAATTTTGTTTAAAACATGTGTAATATTATCAAAACTAAGCAAAATAATTAATATCATTTTTAAAATTTTAGATAATGATCTATAATTAATTTTAGGAGTGTAGGAATCAATCATACATAAATATAATAGTTGACATGTCTGGTATGAATCTATATGCACGTTTTCTATATTAAAGTTCCATTTACCTTAAAATGCATGTAACATTATCAAAACCAAGAAAAAAAGCTCATATTGTCTTGATAATTTAGGAAAATGGTCTATAATTTATTTTTGGCATGTATGAATCAACTAAAAATCAATCCGACATAGCATGTGGCCTGCATGACTCAAATTTCATGTTTTCACATTAAAAGTTTTATTTTAGTTTGAAACATGTGTCACATTTTCAAAATTAGAAAAAAATATCAAATTGTTTTCAAAATTTAGTGAAAAGATTCATAATCCATTTTTGATGTGTAAGATCCAACGACATGTCAATATAACACATGTTGTGGTTTATATGACCCAAAGTGCATGTTTTCAATATAAAAGTTTCATTTTAGTTTAAAATTCATGTCAGATAGCCAAATTTAAGCAAAAAAGTTTGTATTGTTTTCAAACTTTAGATAATTAATCCATAATTTATTTTTTATCTGTAGAAGTTTATTTCACATTAGTCCAACACATGATGTGGTTGGCATGACTCCAAGTGAATGTTTTTAATATAAAAGTTCCATTTTAGTTTAAAACACATGTCTCAAAACTAAGCAAAAATGATCATATTATTTTAAAAATTTAGGAAAATGATACATAATTCATTTTATTTTGTAGGAATTAACCACACATAAATCTATTACATGATGTGGTAGTATGTCTTTAAGTGTGTGTTTTTAATATAAAAGTGTCATTTTAGTGTAAAATGCACATCACATAGTCAAAACTGGGTAAAAGATCTTGTATTGTTTTGAAACTATAGGGAAATTATCTATAATTCATTTTGGCATGTAGGAATCAATCACATGTTAATCCAACACACTATGTGGCTGGTATGACTCAAAGTGCATATTTTCAATATAAAAGTATAATTTTAGTTTAAAATGTGCAACACATAGCCAAAAATGAGTAAGCTTGGATTGTCTGGAGACTTTAGAAAAATTATCCATAATTCATATGTGGTGTGTAGGAATCGACTTCACATGAATCCAACACATGATGTATCTAGTATGAATCTAGGTGCATATTTTCAATATAAAAATGTCAATTTAGTGTAAAACATGAGTCACATAGCCAAACCTATTTAAATAAGATTATATTGTATTGAAACTTTAGGAAAATGATCTACAATTCATTTATGCCATATATGAATTGACTATACATCAATCCAACACACAATGTGGATGAAATGACTTAAAGTGCTTTTTTTCAATATAAAATTGACATTTTAGCTTAAAACACACATCACATAGATAAAACTAAGTAAAAAAGCTCAAATTATCTTAATACTTTATTAGAATTATCCATAATTCATTTTTTGTGTGTAGGAATCAATTGCATATCAATACGACACATGATGTGGTTTATATGACTCAATATTTGTGTTTTCAATATCAAAGTGTCATTTTAGTTTAAAACATATGTCACATTTTCTGAACTAATAAAACAAGCTTTGATTGTTTTCAAAATTTATTATAATGATCCATAATACATTTTTGATGTTTAGGAATCAACCTCACATAAATCTGACGCATGATGTGGCTAGTATTATAATAGACCGGACCTTCCGACCCATTACTTTATAGAAAATTATAGTGATTTATGTGTCTGTGGAAAGTACAGATGTGTTTGGTATATGAACATAGAAGTTTTGTGGTGTTTTGGAGGAAAAAGGGTTATTTTAGAGGATAGTGGTAGATCATGGCAGTAGAGTCTGGAAGTACATCACTAGTGGTAAATCCATGGATGTAAATCATTAGTGGTAGATAACTGATTATATAATTATGTCTGTAGATAACTACTGATAGATCACTCATGGTAGATCACTGGTGGTATATCTCTAGCAGTAGATCACTGGCGATAGATCCTAGTGATAGATCACTGGGTGTCAATCTCTGGCGGCAGATCACTGGTTCTAGATCATTTGTGGAAAATATTTGGTGGTAGATCATCGAAGATAGATCTATGGTGGTGGATCTCTAGTGATAAATCACTAGAGTCATATCACTGGTGGTAGATCATTGGTGACAGATCACTGGTGGTAGATCAATGGTGGTAGATCACTAACAATAAATCTCTAGCAGTAGATCACTGGTGGTAGATCTATGGATATAGATCACTGGTGGTGTATCACTGGTGATCAATCACTAGTGGTAGATCACTTTTGGTAGATCAATGGTGATAAATCATTGGTGGTAGATCACTAGCGGTTGATCACTAGAAGGTGATAGATCATCGTTGGTAGATCAATGGGTGTAGATCTTTGGTAGTAGATCACTTGCATCAGATCACTAGCAGTAAATATTTAGTTGTAGATCACTGGAGGTGGATCATTAGCAGTAGATCTTTAGTGGTATATCACTGGAGATATATCCCTAGAGGTAGATCTCCAGTGGTAGATCACTAATGTTAGATCACTGGGGGGCCGATAGATCATTGGTGGTTGATCACTGGTGGTAGATCATTAGCAGTATATCTTTAGTGATATATCACTGGCAATAGATTCATGGTGGTATATTTATAGAAGTAGGTCTCTGGTGGTAGATCATTGGTGGTAGATCTCTTTGGGTAGATATCTGGTGGTATATCACTAGCAGTAGATCACTGGCGGCAAATCACTGGTGGCAGATCACTGGTGGTAGATCTCTAGTAGTAAATCATTGGCGATAAATAATTAGTGGTAGATCATTGGTGTTTTATCACTAGCGGTTGATCACTAGCATGTGATAGATCACTAAAAGTAGATCACTAGTTATATATCTCTAGTGGTAGATCACTGGCACTAGATCTCTGGTGGTAGATCACTGGCACTAAATCCTGGCACTAGATCCCATTTTTCTAGAATTTCTAGTATTTCCCTTTTGATGTCTTTTTTGAAAAAAAAATGGTTTTAATTCCTTAACAAATGAAATTTAAAGTTTTTTTAAATCAGGATAATCATATACTCTATTTATAAAAATTATATTTTCTTTTTAATGGTTATAACAATTGTATTTCATGAGATCTACCTTTAATGGTTAATTAAAACCGTATCAAATCCCACTGGTTTCAGATATGATCATTATAAAGAAAAGGTCTTCCCTTTGTTCTTTTTGGCCTACTTTTTCTTGAGATGTGAGGTTATAGAGACTTTTTACTTGTAGTCATGGAACTCTATAGTTCAAGTTCCCTATAATAATTTTTCTCCTGTGTGTGCACCCCCTGTTTTTGGTGAAACAAATTGGTGTAAAAATTATTTCTTCTAGGCATGGGATTCATTCATTTCTCATTAGTTATAATATATGGAAGGGGTTCATGCTTCTGTTATATTTTTGGAAGATAGTATACACTAGATTAATAAATATAATAAATTTTTCTAATTGAATTAAAGGGGAAGGGGAATGTTTCGCATGCTTTTACAGTTTTTTGTTGTTGTTATATTAAGTTTATACATGTTTTTGTATCATAGAAAATTATAGCTGTTGATAGCCCCCATTTTTATGGTTTTCATATATGTTGTAAAACCCATGTTGTGTGACTATTATGAAACCTCGTGAATAAATGGTAAACCAATTATACTTAGAAAATAAATTGGTTGCACGAGCATATATAGCTTGTGTGAGAATACCCCTAAAATAAAAGAAGTGGAAGTAATGGACATCCCATTTTCAATTCTGAAAAAAATTATGTGATGATGTGAATAATATTTTTAGAATGTGTTAATGTGTGATGTGTGGATACGGTATCTGGGGATTATGGGTTGTGTAACCATGCTATGGGAAAATTATGCTAGAAAGTGGTGGTTATGGTGGATCTTGTGCTATGTGGATGGGAATGTGGTAATGGTTCATGGGTTTGTTGGTAAGAGGAAATACGGGCCTTTGTGTTTTTCTACATATTACGTGTTGTGTTGTGTTAGTTTACTGATTAGTATCAGAATTAATTGGCAATGTTGAAGTTGAAATGGGATGGAAATGGTTAACAAATGTTGAAATAAAAGGGGCACTATGTAAAATGTGAAAATAGGTTATGAATAAATTAAATGGGCTAGAAATAATAGAATGAGTTGGATATTTAAAATAAATTGTATGATAATGTGAAATTTAGAAAATGGATTATTTTGAAAGGGGTTTTGGAATGTGAAATGTGGTTTGTGGATTATTGTGTGGTGTTATGAATTTAGATGTGTCATTGAATGTGGGGAATGTTGTGAGTTGGTTAGAGATCTGGTTGTAAACCCATAGGATGGGCTTGTATGTTATGATATTATATATTTCATGTCTGTTCCTTGTAATTTTTTATATGTTCCCCTTCCATGTCTAGAACCTAGCACCAAACACCAAATGTTTTGGGGGGTATTTCTGCCAACATCCTAGTGATGAGGATGACTGGCTTGCTACCCGCTATTATTTACTCCCTCTTCCAGGTGATGAAGAAATTCATAGGTTGTGATTACAAGAATTAAAAAGTTATACTATCAAGATATGTTGTGATATGATGAGATAGCCCAGGTGTATTTGGGATAGGTGAGATGTGATGACCCAGGTGTTTTCAGGTGAGATGGTGAGGTGATTTATGGTGGGGGTCATACACTGTAGGAGGAGGTCACGAGGTTGATGTCCTATATGTTCACAATACCCTACTACTTTGGTTATGGCTATGATGTGAGGTGATGGAACATGTGTCTATGGGTGTGATGTGATGTGATTTTATGTGATGGTATTAGATGTAATGTGATGTGATGATATGTTATATGGAAGATATGGGAGCGCTAGGACATGCATCATGGAGTGTGTGGGAGAAAAATCTATGGGAGAGTAGTGTGGGGTAACCTTTATTGATATTCTTCATATTATGTTATTATAATTGGATTTTTTTTATTTTGTGATCATTCCTTAGTGAGGTTTATGATGGATATTTGACCTATTTAGGTGGTATTGGTATTGCTATTTTCTCACGGGTGCATTGGTATGCCTCTTTGACATGTGTATGAGAGAATTTGTTTTTCCTGCTATGTATACCTGTATTATCACCCTACTTATATAAACCATTTTTTAGGTTTATAGGAGGACTATGTGGACCATTATGGACATTACTAGCTTGGATCTTTGGATAGTTTCAGTGTCACTGCTTTATCTTTACTTTTGGGTATTTTACTTTGAGACTTTTATCTGTATCCTGTTTTATTTATAAATGCATTGTGGGATAGTTTTTGTATTTATTTTATATTATTTCATGGAGTTTTTTTGGTTGATTCATTATATATACCAATCCAATATTATTATAAAGGGTATTGCCGCCCATTTTATGAGATTTTTATACCCTTGATGCTAGTCACTAACCCAGATTCAACTGGAGGAGGGATTTGGGTGTTATTATATCTCTCCCTTCATTTATGTATCTTTTTGTGGGAGGGGATGGTCGATGGATATGATGGAGTTTGGAGTTAGTCATAATAAGGATTCATGGGTTTGTATGGAACCCATTCCAGTTGACCTTGGTATATGACATAGTTTAGGGAGACTGGCTTGGAAATGATATTTTAGGCTCCCATTGATTTAGTGCCTGGACTCTAAGATTATTTAATGTCCAATTGAAGTGGATCTATTTTCAGGGTAGAGACCTAGGAGTGGTACATGCATCATGATGACTTGTCTTCTTATTTGAATTAGGTGGGTTTGGTTCTAATAAAGTTGAAATAAGTTAAAATAAATTAAATAAAACTTAATAAAATTACATACTATCGAGCTTAGGAAATATTTGTTTTCATTTTCATTTATGGATACTAATCATTTTCTACATGTGGATTAGGTAGTTGAGGCTCAGTAGGCTGAATTAGTTGATCATTATAGGGTAGATCTGGTTGAGGAGGATGATTAGTGGCTGAGGATATTGTGCGCTTTTAAGAAGAAATATTTGGGGATGTACAAGGGTAGAGTTTCAGATGTGGAGACAAACAATTACTTGGATGATCTTGGGATTTTAGAGACCTAGTTTTTACCTTATAAGATTTTAAAATATTTATATATATATTTCTAGAGCTAGGTGCTGAGAAGAAATTCGATTATGAGGTTTGGTGTGTCCATAATAAATTTTATAAAATTTTTATAATATTTTATATTTTGCAAGCATAGATTATTAAAGAAAATGGGATAAATCTTAAAGGTTAGCTTAGATCATAAATTCAATATCATTGTAGTGTTCAGAACATGGTTTTTACCCTAGGTGTGACATAAAATGGGTCGGCATGGGACGTTCAAACCCCTCACTTGTTGGCGGTATGTTATGTGAATTAATTAATTATTAAATTAGTTAATTAATTCATTTCAGAACAACATTAAACGAAATAATTTTATATCTAGGATTATTTCTCTAAGGCTATCCACATAAACCCTAGGATAATCCAAATATCTTCCTCCATCCTCCGTTGGTAAATCATGTCGGAGAATGATAAAGCTCCAAATCAGATTAGATCAGGACGCAACGAACACAATGACATATATAAAATCATTGGAAGAAATGTTATTCAATGAAGAATGATCCATAATCAAGTTAAGACTCATTGTTTAGTGTTTTTAAACCCTTTATTGAATTATTGAGCAGATCTATCGTTGTTCTTGGATCTATTCCAATTTTTGGATAGTTGAATGTGCCCATGTATAGAAATTAAATTGATTATTCAATGTTTTCTTACACCGACATCACAATTCTTTATCTTTGGCCAAGAATTCTTGGACAATGATGTCTAAAATTTGGTTTTGGGTGCTTTTTTCCCTCACTGCTTTGTGTTCTTCACCAATTGAACCCCTTGGTCTCAATTCGATATTGTCGGGTGGTATCGAGCCTAATCGGACCTCTGAATCTTCAATGGATCGATGAATAAATCACATATCAATGAAACGATCATTGATCTAGAGTTTTTTTGAGTTTTAGATGATCATTTTGGTTATTTGAAATCAAGAAATCAAGCACAAAAGGTTCGGGTGTGTGTGTTTTGTACGACGAACATTGATGATCCATTAGAGGCAGATTTCCAATGAACAACATCCAAAAATGTTAGATACGATCAAGATCCCCAAGTTTTGGGTGGTTTCAAGGTGAGATATATATATAAACAAGGAGAAACAACCAAATATACCATACATACCATGGATCTAACTTTCTGGAAAAATCCCGACTACACGCCATGTTTAGAGATAAACACATGGCGTATATCTCCCTCAACAACTGTGGATTGGGCTTCATAAAAGTTAAGGATAGCATGATGTGTAATTTCTATCACACTCCATGTAAATATTACCTATTGAAAAACCTATGTGATGGATCACACAAGAGGGAAGCTGTGTGGAAGTATACGACCACATACACGACCATGTACTCGAGTATAAGGACACATGGTCTGGTATACATACATGGCTAGCAGCACATGGCCCAGTCCCCATGTCTCTTGGACATGCCTTGTATTACACATTCATGACATGTAATCCTACATAGTTTGGAGCCATATTCTGTCCAAGGAAATGAATAGGTGGTGGAGTGTGACCTCACACCATGTGGGTCCCTTCACACCCTGCATACCCCTAGTTCCTTTTTGAGGAAACTTTAATCATCCATATCTCCTTTGTTTGAACTAATATTTTAGCTGGTGAGTAGCCTATACTAAGTGTTTTTCCATGTAGAACATGATGGTTCCCTTGGTTTTGGATCATAAGATATGATGTCAAATGTTCCAGGAATAAAAATTACTTAGGTGATGCTCGATGATGATAGATATCACACATAATCACCAGAGACCTTCTATATAGAACCCTCCTACGGTATCAGGGTATGTGTCATTGATGAAATAGATTGGAACCCTACAATTGGGATAGGATTGGGTCCTTGAACTTTAAAGTTTAACCCTAATACAGTATCAGGTCATGAGTCCTTAATAACCAAGAGTGGCACCATCCAGTCAGGTTGAGCATGGGTCCCCAACCTTCTCAGTGGCGGCCTCCTGTAGTATCAGGGCATGGGTCCTCGATAACCTAGAGTGGCACCCTGCAGCTAGGCTGGGCATGGGTCTCCAACCATTATATTTGATCCCCCTATTGTAATAGGTCATGGTCCCTCTACACGAATATCATGCACCTTGACTATACAGTATAGTGTCGAGGCTTGGATTAACTTAGTTATTTTATGCTGGGCATCATTGAAGAACTTTTGGAACTATTGGTAACTCTTATTCTTGGGATGAGATGTGAGATGAATATTCCCTTAGTATCTCATTTGGGTTTATTTTGACTGACCATATATATATATATACATTCTTCTTCTGTATCCACACCTTATATTTGGTTACTCTCCTTCCAGAAGAGGCGAAGATGTATGGGGTATGGTACAAGATTTACGTGTTTATCTTCTCATGGTTAGATGAGTATACTATCCTACTATAGGTGGAGAGGAATTTATGGGTTTTTCATCTACTCACTGTGTTTATCCCCTTATGTTTGAACGAGCATACTTTCACTCTTTGTTGGGTTGATCTGTACTCTTTCACTGTACCTTGTGCTATCTACTATTTTTCTCTTCTATTGAATCTCTTACTAACCCCCTTAATATTTCAGGTCTTCCTACTAGGTGGGTTTATAATCAGCCATGGATGGGATTTACCCACATTTATTATGTCTTATTTAGACAATATAAAGGTTGACCATGACTACAAATGATCTTATTAGGGATACTGGGTGCTTAGACTACGTACAATGGTCATAGCTTGGGATTCAGAAACTGGGATATCTTTTAACTGTTTACTTTTCTATTTTTCTATTAGGTTGGGAAATATTTTTGGTTGGGAATGTATATTTCCCCTTTACTTACCAGTTTACACTATTGTACTTTTTTTACCGCCTAGAGGTTCATGCATGATTGGTTTTATTTACAAATGTGTTGCATCTTTTATTCTTTCCCTCTGCACTTTTGCATCAAGATTTATGTGTGTGTGCATACAAGTAATTAATAAATGGTTTCACAAAGTTATTTATGACTTGATTCTTATCACCACCCCCTGGCCTATAGAGGTGGGATTGGGGTAGTTTTTTCTCGAGCCCTATCTTGGGTTGGGTAGTGAAAGATTTGTATTAGAGAAAGTTCATTCCTTGGGATGTTGTTCATACTTATCCCATTAAGAGGATTTTGTTTTGTTTAGTGAAACAATGTAAAGTGTCTTGAGTTTGGATCTTAGTACTAGGAATCTAGTGATAGTGTGGTGGCCGATGTATCCATTCACCAGTACCTTAACTACATTCTTGTCAACTCGACATATAGATACATTTTTTATAAGGTTTAATGGTACATGCATCATATAGGACTGAGTATTTTGACTATCATTCTTGAGTAAACTCCCCATTATATATAATTATATATATACTCATCTGACCATGGTACTCCTTGATAAATTTTAGGATGCATCCACAATGAATACCAACTAGGACACCATCTCGAGTTCATGACGAAGACCCGACGAGCGGCGAGGCCTCAGTTCAAGGTCTATCCTATAATCCCTTTCCTCTAAGTTAAAAGGTGGTAGAACCTCTCCCTATAAAGTATAATATCATTCTAGTAGAGTAGGCTATTGATTAATTCAGGCTTAGCGTGCTCTGCAAGTTTCAGCATCAGTGACCACTAAGGTTCCATGGCTATCCATATCCTTAGGTAGAAGAGGATTGGCTAGAGTCGGTGGTCCGTATCTCCAGGCTTGTTATGACCCCGATAGATCAAGTGGTTGCACTAACAGCTAGCCTTTTCTTCAAAGTATATGGGCATTGGTGGAGCCTTATTATGTAGATTCATGATGAGTCGAATCTCATGGGGCATAGATTCCAGTAGCTACTCTATGAGGATTAATACCCCTAATTCTTGCACTCAATCCAGGTTGAAGATCTTCTAGAGTTGTAGTAGGGAGGGATGATAGTGGATGAGTATGCATTAAGGTTCACAGACTTACATGGTACTCTCTTTACATGATCCAGGATGACCACTTTTGAGTAAAAAGGTTTGAGAAGGGACTTCGTAGAGATATCAAAGCTATCATTGTACTCCTGTTCATCCCCATCTATATTGGGGTACTATATTGGGAACTAGTGAAAGAGAGATTTCTATCAGAGAGATTAAAAGAAGATAGAGTTGGTAGTGGGCACCACATAGTTGAGTCATTTATAGAAGCTAGTAGATACTAGGTGATAGGATCTCGTCACAGAAGATCCTCCCATGAATAGATTCAGGAACATGATCTGAGGTAGTGTAGAGGACCAGGGTATCCCATAGTGGGGTAGTTCTTCAATTGTGACAGGCAAGGTCACATGGAGCAAGACTGCCTGACCCAATGTGGTGAGCAGCATAGGCAGATAACTGATGGAATGCCATGGAATAGGTGATTCCATGATGAGGGTGTTCCCCACAGAGGCATAGATGATGGAGGAGCAGGATGAGCTATAGGTGGTAGATGTTGCTATGAGATCCTTCCACCACCACCATCAGGTATCCCATGTCAGGCTCAGGGAACTGGTGATCGGGGCCGCAGACAACTACATGCTTTGGAGGTTTATATTTACAAAGTGCATGAGATGATAATTGGTATGATATATGTGTTTTATACTCTTGTTTTAGTGTTAAAAAACATAGGTTCTAGTAATTATATTATGTTTATACTCCTGGTGTGATATCTGGAGCTCCTAGTTGAGGTTCTAGACCAGTAGCTTCATCTTGAGGTTCCTATAGGGAACACTTCTTCTGTATCTTTTATCTTATGGTAGTGAGAGCTATCTCTTAGTGGATATTGGTTCACGTTCAACATTTTGGTCATCAAAATGGAACCCTATAACATAATATTGGGCATGGATTGGTTGTACTTGGTTCAGGACCAGACTAACTGTTACTATAGACAAGTTATATGCCTATGCATTGATGGGATGATATTCTCCTTTTATAGTGAGATAGATCTCATGGAAGGGAAAGAGGGTTCTATGATAAAGTGGATTCATCCCATAACCCATAAATTAACAAGTATATCCCTTGGTACAACAATATCTTCAGGCATCTGGGTTCCTTTAGTTGTAGAGGATTACATGGATGTCTTTCTCAAGGAGATTCTGAGTCTATCTCTAAGGAAGGATATGGAGTTATTAATTTAATTGAATCCTGACACCACTTCTATATCCTCTACCGCATATTAGATTCCCCCTACCGAGCTCTATGATCTATGGTTATAGTTGGAGGACCTTCGAGATAAGGGTTTCATCATACCCATTGTGTCCCCCTAGGTAGCTCCAGTGTTGTTCATGAAAAAGGTGGACTCGAGATTATAGATCTGTGTAGATTATCACAACCTAAATTATTCCACGATAAAGAACAAGAACCCCTTTTTGGGGATTGAAAACCTCTTTGACAATTTGTGAGGTATGAGATGGTTCTCAAAGATCGATCTATGGTTTGACTACCACCAATAGAGGGTTCTCAAGGTAGATATTCCAAAGTTGACATTATGAGGTCACTACAAACACTATGAGTTCCTAGTGATTACCTTTAGTGTGATTATGTCCCCTTAATGTTTATGGATTTGATGAAGTATTTTTTCCATCCATACTTGGACCAGTTTTTTGTTGTCTTTAATGATGACATACTAATCTACTCTTTATTAGAGGAGGATCATACAGAGCACTTGAGGATGGTCCTAGTCTTTCTTTGAGAGAAATGTATTTATGGAAATATCTCAAAGTTAATGTTTTGGATTCATGAGGTTCAATTTATGGGGGATGTCATTTCTAAACATTGTTTATCCATGGCTCCAGAAAAGATCGATGTAGTTATTTCTTTGGATCCGCCCAAGAGTGTGTCAGAGGTGTAGAGATTTCTTGTCTTGGTGAGGTACTACAAGAGTTTTGTGGAAGAATTCTATAAAATCAAAACCCCTTTGACCACCCTGATGTGGAAATGGAATCCCTTTACCTAGTTCGAGTAGTTCCATAAGGCCTTTGAGGATTTTAGTCTTAGGATAATGAGTTATCTAGTATGAAACAACTAGTAAAAGGCATGGAGTTTATAGTGTATTGTGATGCCTTGGGACCTGGGATCGATTTCGTATTGATGCAACGACATGAATTTATCACATACAGGTCAAGGTAGTTGAGACCCCCTTATTTTAACTACATGACTCATAATCTAAATATGGAAGTGGTAGTCTAAAACCTAAGGATGTGGAGGCACTACCCTCTGGGAGAGCACTTTGTGGTTTACTCAGACCACCAGATTCTCGAGTATGTCTTCACACAAAGAGACCTAAACATGAGACAATGAATTTGGTTGAAG
Source organism: Viscum album (assembly GCA_963277665.1). Taxonomy (NCBI): domain Eukaryota; kingdom Viridiplantae; phylum Streptophyta; class Magnoliopsida; order Santalales; family Viscaceae; genus Viscum; species Viscum album. The sequence goes on along the minus strand of OY728137.1, from coordinate 1,634,834,440 downwards.
TTTATTCAGGACTATGAATTTAATATATTCTATACTCAAGGGAAGGGAAATGTTATAACAGATTCCATTAGTTGGAAGTCATAGGATCACTTGGTGTAGGAGGCTTCAGAGCAGTTGGCCTCCTTGAAATTGACATTGGTGGAGTAGGAGGGTACAATTTTTCTATAGTTGATGGTGTTGACTCCTTCACTACTCGAGAATGTGAGAGAGTCACAGATTGGAGATATCAAATGTTAGGTCTTACATGATCAGATATCCACAGGTGAATCTCCAGATAGATATTCTGAAGGAGGGTAACACATAATCTTGTTCTAAGGGTGGATAGTGGTTCCAATCACGTTGCAGGAGGAGGTGTTGCGGGAGTTCCACAAGTCTCCCCTAACTATACATACCAGTGTAGGGAATATGAATAGAGAACTTTAGTGATAGTTTTAGTGGTTTGGAATGAGACAAAGTGTAGCTTATTTCATCTCTTAGTGCCTCACTTTTCAGCAGGAGAAGGCTGAGAAACAATTTCAATCAGGTTTGTTACATCCCCTTGAGATCCCAGAGTGGAAATGAGATGACATATCCCTAGAATTTATCATAGGACTTCCATGCATATAGAAGATACATGTCTCCATTTGGGTGATAGTTGACCAACACACAAATTTGGAACACTTCTGTTCCATCAGGGAGTAGATTTCAATGGAGAGTTTGGGGTAGTTGTACATACGATAGATCATTAACCTTTATGGGGTGTCCTGTATAGCCTTTCAACCCTAGACTAATGGGCATAATAGGTGAAATATCTAGGTGTTGGAGGATATGCTGAGGGAATGCATGTTAGATTTTGAGTAGTTCCATAAGGCCTTTGAGGATTTGAGGCTTAGGATAATGAGTTCTCTAGTGTTGAAACTACTAGTAAAAGGCATGGAGTTTATAGTGTATCGTGATGCCTTGGGAGCTGGGATCGATTTCGTATTGATGCAATGACATGAATTTATCACATACAGGTCAAGGTAGTTGAGACCCCCTGAGTAGAACTACATGACTCATAATCTAAATATGGAAGTGGTAGTCTTAAACCTAAGGATGTGGAGGCACTACCCTCTGGGAGAGCACTTTGTGGTTTACTCAGACCACCAGATTCTCGGGTATGTCTTCACACAGAGAGACCTAAACATGAGAAAATGAATTTGGTTAGAGTTTCTTCCAGAATATGAATTAAATATATTCTATACTGAAGGGAAGGGAAATGTTATAATATATCCTTTTAGTTGGAAGTCATAGGATCACTTGGTGTAGGAGGCTTCAGAGCAGTTGGCCTCCTTGCAATTGACCTTGGTGGAGCAGGAGGGTACAATTTTTCTATAGTTGATGATGATTACTCCTTCACTACTCGAGAATGTGATAGAGTCAAAGATGGGAGATATCAAATGTGAGGTCTTACATGATCAGATATCCACAGGTGACTCTCCAGATAGATATTCTAAAAGAGGGTATCACATAATCTTGTTCCAAGGGTGTATAGTGGTTCCAGTCACGTTGCAGGAGGAGGTGTTGCGGGAGTTCCAAACTTCTCCCATAACTATACATCCCAGTGTAGAGAATATGCATAGAGAACTTCAGTGATAGTTTTGGTGGTTTGGAATGGGACAAAGTGTAGCTGATTTCATCTCTCAGTGCCTCACTTTTCAGCAGGAAAAGGCTGAGAACCAAGTTCCATCGGGTTTGTTACATCCCCTTGAAATCCCAGAGTGGAAATGAGATGACATATCCATAGAATTTATCATAGGCCTTCCATGCATATAGAAGATACATGTCTTCATTTGGGTGATAGTTGACCAGCTCACAAAGTTGGAACACTTCCATTCCATCAGGGAGTAGATTTCAATGGAGAGTTTGGGGTAGTTGTACATACAAGAGATCATTCACCTTCATGGGGTGCCCTGTATAGCCTTTCACCCCTATAATAATGGGCATAACAGGTGAAATATCTAAGTGTCAGAGGATATTCTGAGGGAATGCATGTTAGATTTCGACCAGAGCTGGGGGGTCACTTTACCTTGGTAGAGTTTTCATAAAACAACATATTCCACTCTACCATCATCATGACACCTTTTGTGGACCTATATGGGAGACTATGTAGGCCACCCTTGTGTTGGATAGAGATTGGTGAGTCATCTCTTATGGGCCCATAGATGGTGTAGGTGATGATAGAGAAATCCCAGGTCATCCATGAGTGGATGAGGATGACCCATAGTAGATTAAAATCTTACATAGATCTCTATAATAGATCCTTAGGGTTTGATCAGGGAGACCATGTTTTCCTAAGAGTCTCCCCACCCCCATAGTTTGAGCAGGTGCACGACATCTTCCACTTGTCACAGCTGAGGAGATACTAATATCTCTATTTTATATACATATTTTGATGGGTTTTTATATATAAATTCACATAATATTAATTTATTTAATACAATATATGTGCTTGATATTAATGTTTTTCAAATTATTATGCAGGATTTATATTTGGAGCAATATGAAGGAAAACATGGAAATTGAGGAACAAAATGTCAATTTGCACCGCAAGTGAATCGAAGTAGTACGACACCTGATTTTGAGGATGAGCATGAAGAACTTACGGAGGAAAAAACTAAATAAGTTGGATGAAACATAGATTTTTGTGCTAAAATAACATTTTACATATTGGGTAACATCATTACACAATGTATAGTTTCATTTCACCATGCGAATCATACCATAAATCAATCTGTGAAGCAAGCCATTACATGACGTGAACCATCCTTACACGATGTGAGAAGGGAAAAAATTTTAAATATCATGTGAGATTCATATGAGATACACGATGATTCAAAATCTATGGAGAAAATCATAGATCAACATTATATGACATGAATTCCCATTACACATTGTGTAATGCCCCGATACAGCAAAAAAAAACACTGATTTCCAACGGATCTTCTGATGAGATTTTATAAAATATTTTCACCCAAACAACCATTAAATGAAATATTTGACTCGAGGAAACTTAGGGGATGAATATGAGGCTTATAAAATGGGGATTTGACCAATATAAAAGTGTATTTGATTCTAGTCCATGCTAGTGATGTGACCACTGGGAGGATGCTGTAGGGTTCCATTCCACCGTAGATAAGTTTTTGTTTTGTTTTTTTCTTTAATTTAATTGATGTAATCATTGAATGATTTATAATTTAATTCCAATATATCTTTTCATTCCCTATTCTTCTCATTCCCCCTTATCTATTATCTTCCCTATGGAACATAGTTTATTCATCATTGGTGATCACCAAATGATGATTGTCTAAATCCAGAGGGGAGAGCGAGATCAGTCAAAATGGGTGTATATCAATGTGTTTTATTTCATTATTCACTCTCAAAATGATTATATTAATTTGGTATCATTTTTTGACTCATTATTATCATATCTGTTATTGAATCATGGACCAAGTGTGTTTAATAGTGGAAAAAACCAACATGATTAAGATAATTACTTTATGACCAATGAATGCGATTATTCTTCTACAATTTCAATATGATATTAATGAAATCTAGTTATTTTAATTCATCATACCACTATGATTTTATATTATAGGGTAGATTGATAGGGTTTTACCATATCTATATCAATTAAATATGATTGATTATGTATCTATTGAGTATTATTATTTTTCAAGTGTAGTCATGATTTATTTTTAGGAAATCCACCCATGGAAACTGATTCCCATATATTTTGTTTATCTATTTGAATTCATTTATTTTAAATTTCATCATTAGTTTAATTAAATAAAACTAAAATTGGATGACCCAACCTTTAGTTAAGATTTTTCATCGCTACTTTCCCCACTCTATGTGGGTTCGACCCCGTACTTTTTCTACGCTGCACCATTTTAGCTAGTATTGTTTGAGTTAATATAAATTTCTAATTTGAATCATTCCCAAAGGATTTAATGACACCTTTCGGGCATGTCATATACATGAAAGACTCTATAAAAGTCATCGATTGGGGAGAACTGGACATCGAGGATGGATCCACCTTTATAGATCACCTGATGGTGATCGAGGATCGACATGAGCAAACCCTACATGGATAGAACATCCCTTTGGTTCGCATGCTACGACAACACAAAAACATGTAGGAGAGTTCCTAGGAGTGGTAGAGACAAGTGTGGGATCTGTATCCTGAGTTTTTTTCCTAGGTTTTTCTTTTTGGGGACAAAAATCTTGAAGGAGGGAATGATGTAGAGAGCCGGTTTTTTCTTTGTAAGACTTTGAAATATTTATATATATATTTCCTAATCTAGGTGATGAGACGGTGTGCAATTCCAAGGCCTAATGTTCTTGGAATTAATTTTATAAAAATATAAAATATATTTTATATTGAGGACGTGCATATTTTTAAAGAAAATATGATAACTCTTAAAAGGTAGATCAGATCAGATATCTAAGACCGTGGTTGAGTCTAAAATGTGATGTTTACCCCAGGTGTGACATAAAATGGGTCGACATGGGATGTTTAGATCCCTCACTCTTTGGAGGCATGTTAAGTGAATTAATTAATTAATAAATTAGTTAATTAATTCATTTTAGCACAATAGTTAACTCTATAAGAGTATATCTAGGTAGGTTTCTCTAGGGTTATCCACATAAACCCTGAGATAAATCTAGAGAACTTCCTCCCTCTTCCATTGGAGAATCACAACGGACGACGATGATGATCTAGATCAGATCAGATCAGGACAAAGCGAAGGTAGCGACATATCTCAAATCATTGGCAGATGTGTTCTTCATCTATGAATGATTCATAATCGAGTTATGAATCTTAATTTGGTGTTTTTATTCCCTTTGATTAAATTTTTTAGTAGATCCATCCTTGTTCTTGGATCTGTGCCAATTATTAAACAATTTCATGAACCCATGTACAAAAATTAAATTGAATATTAAATGTTTTCTAACCCTGTAATCACAGTTCTTGATCGCTGGATAAGAAATCTTGGCCAATGATGTCTAAACATTGGTTTTTGGTGATGTTCTCCTTCATTGCTTAATGTTATTCACAAATTAGACCCCTTGGTCCAGGTTTGACATTTCTATGTGGTACCGAGCCCGATTAAATCCTCGAATCTACAATAGATCGATTAATAAAGCATAGATCGATTAAGCGAGCTTATATTTGGAGTTTTTGAGAGTTTTAGATGCTAGTTTTGGTGATTTTAAATCAAGAAATAAAGTGTGAATGGTTCGGGTGCCTTAAATTCACGCGACAAACACTGACGATCCATTGGAGGCCGATTTTTGGTGAATAGTGGCCAGAAATCCTAAATCTGGTCTAGATTCACAATCTTTAAGTGGATTTGAGGCAATATATATGAAGAAAACATAGAAAAATAGCTAGATATATTATGAGGATCTTGGATTTGACTTTTTAAAAAAATCTAGACTACATGACATGAACGAGGATGACCACAAAGTATGTATGCCCCTCAGCGATGATGGCTAGGGTTTTAGAAAAGTTAACAATGAAACTACATGTAATATCTCTCATACACCCTGAAAAATTTCCTATTTAAACAACCCGTTTGATGGATCAAACAGGCAAGAAGTCATGTGGAAGTATGTGTCTAGGTACACGACCATGTACTTGAGTATAAGAACAAGGAGTCTGGTACACAGACACAACCAACAACACATAGCCTGGTCCCCAGGTTTCTTGGGTGTAGTCCACCTAAACTATATGTACACCTACACAGTCAAGATTAGTGTTCCGACCAATGACATGACCATGTGGTGTAGTGGGACCACAAGCCATGTGGGTCCCCTAACACATCGTATACCCCTAGTTCCTTTTAGGAGAAAATTCAATCGTCCGCATCTCCTTTGTTTGAACTCGGATTTTGGACCTCGAGTATCATATACTAAGTGTTTTTCTATTAAAAACACTATCGTTCCCTTAGTTTTGGATTACGAGATATGATATGAAATGTTCCAAGTAAAATTACTACTTAGGTGATGTTTGATGATGGCAATGGTCACAAAAATTCACCAAAGACTTTCCGAGTGGCACCCTCCTATGATATTAGGGCATGTGTCCTTGATTAATTAGAGTGGAACCCTCTAGACAAGATGAGAATGAGACCTCAACCTTCTGAGTGTCACCCTACTACAATATCAGGGCATGGGTCCTCAATAAACTAGAGTGAAACCCTCCGACTAGGTTGGGATAGGTTGGGCATGGGTCTTTAACCTTCCGAGTGTCACCCTCTTATAGTATAATGGCATGGGTCCTCAATGACCTACAATGGAACCCTCTAGCTTGTCCAAGCATGGTTTCTCAACCATCAGATAGTAACCCTCCTATTGTAACATGCCATGGTTTCTCTACCAAGATATCGTGCCCCTTGAATATGAAGCACAGTGCTGAGGCTAGGCTTGACTTGATTGTTTTATGTTGGGAATCATTGATGGACTTTTGGAACTATTGTAAACTCTTATTCTTGGGTTGAGTTATGAGATGTAGATCCCCTTACTCTTGATCACACACACACACACAAATATTCTTATTATGTATCCACAAATTGGATTCAGTTACTCTCTTTCTAGGAGAGGAAAATATGCGTGGGGTATATGAAATGGTTTTCTTATTTAGATTCTTATGGTTGGATGAGTCTACTCTCCTACTATAGGTGGTGAAGAATCAATGGGTAGTTCATCTACTCCCCATTTATAGCCCCTTTTTGTGACAAGCTTACTTTCACTCTTTGTTGGGTTGAGTTATACTCTTTTACTATACCTTGTGCTATCTACTCTCTTTCTCTTCTCTTATATTTCTTAATTCTCACCATTCAACTTTCTAGGAATCCTACTGGGTATGTTTATACTCACCCCTATATGGGCCTTGCCTACACATATCATGTATTATGTAGATGAATGATAGTTCTAACATGACTACAAAGGATCTTAGGGATACTGGGTACTTGGACCACGTTCGATGGTTTTAGCTTGGTATTCAATAGACGGGATCTATTTCAGTTGTTTACATTTACAGTTTTCTATCAAGTTGGGACATATTTCTATTTGGGAAATTATATTCCCCTTTACATCTCAGTTTAAAATATTGTACTTTTTTACTATCTAGAGGTTCATGCATTCCTAGTCTACATTATAATAGTGTTGCATATTTTTTTATTTCCCCATTAACCTTTTCATTGAGATGTTTATTTGTGTGAATACAAGTACTTAGTAAAAGGAATCCATAATTTAGCTATGCCTTTGGAACTTTTCACCACCCCTGGCCTATGGAGGTCATCTTGGGGTATTTGTGGCTTCATCCTTGACTTGGGTTGGGCCATGGAAAGGATTTCCTTTAGTTTGATTTGGGCCCCAGTAAAGTACTGTGTCCCTTCAATAGTTAGTCAGATGTAGGGAGTTATGAATCAATGGTGGACATTGTATTTGGGTGAGTTTGTGGAGGAAAGTTTTTATTGGGCCAACATTCATAAGGTCTTCCAAGAATATTTCCTTTCATCAACCATGAAGGAATTGAAGAGGCATGATCTTCTTTATCTTCAATAGGGGAGTTTGTCAGTGTGAGATTTTGGGATCAAGTTCAAGGACTATCTAAGTTTTACCCCATATCTTTTTCCAGATGAGGATTCCTAAGTGAGGCATCTTGAGGAGGCACTCAATCCTTATAACTAGTATGAAATTAATTTTATTACATTTCCAATATATCCAGATGTTTAGAAGAAGGTAGAGGTTATTGAGTGGATGCACTCACAGGGAGGTTTATCATGAGAGGGGATCCAATAGGGTTTCTCAAGGAGTAGAGATGTCAGTGATAGGTCTTAGGTGCTAGGACCTTCAAGGTTTAGACCAACCAGGATTCATCCTCAATGGCTTTCTTTCTGACCTCTTGGGAATTTTAGCTAGTTTGTTTCTTTTATGGAGGTCATGGTTATCATTAGGATCATGCCTAGTGGTTCTTGGGGATCATCTTGGTAGAGGTGGTTAGTATCAATGATAGTTTAAGAAATAGTTTCTAGTGAGTCTATTCTAGTAATTGAGGAAGAAGTCTTATGCTCTACAAAGAGCATAATTGGTAGGTATAGGGAAACCTCAGGATGTCCCTCTCCCTCAGAAAACTCAACCCAAGTGTGGTCATGGAGGTTTCCATAATTAGAGTGGCTGTAACAACCTAGTTTTTTTGTATGAGACACAAGACCTTTAATTATTAGTTTAAATTCTTTTATAATCTTTATAAATGTGACTTATGGTCTAAGGAAGGGATTTTGAGTGTCTGGGGATTGTTTAAGGCCCAAAACTCCATATTTTTGTGAAAATAGACCAGGAAAATGGTTTTCCTTAACCATGCACCTAAGGCTACACCATTTGAAAAAACAATGTGGTGTGATATACAGGGCTTTAGAGGGTTTTCATGGGTTGTGCACATTTTTTCAAACCTTGCACCTAGCCTATGAAGGGGGGAGGGGCATCACCCAAACAGTGCCTAGCGCATGGGGTGAACATGGTTGTCTCAAGAACCTCCAACCAAGTCTTTAATTCATAAAGATATGTGGGTTTCATATGATAGGGAGTAATATAAATAGGATCAGTACTCAGTACCAATTAAATCACAAATCCCACCTAGCACTCAGGTAGTGACCCCATGAAATACTTAAGAAACATAACCTTATATTGTTCAACTATATGAGGAAAAATAGAATAAAAATGACTCTCGATAGACCCAAGATATATCCTCACCACCTGAGATGTGATCATCTAATATTATCCTTTCTAAAGACCTATCTTTCTAGAATGATAATATCATTATATCATAAATAAAAATGCCTCTTCACTGAAAGGATTGAACATCACACATGATCGGTACTAGTCAATATGCACCCAAAATTGTTATAACCAATCTATCCTAGTATCCACATCAAAACCCAAAATCTCTAAAAAAAGAAATTCTAGATATGAGGAAACCCACATATATAAATAATATAATAAAATCACCTCTTAATATGATCTTCCCTCCTATCCTATAGGATATCCATGGATAGAACTATAAAAAGTATATCAATAGTGAAATAAAGGCTAGAAACCAGAGAAACAAACATAAAAGAATAAGAATCAAAAAACTAAAATAGATAAGTAGCTAGGGTAGAGGTAATCAAAATTGTACCTCTCACTATTTAATAACCACCACTGAGATCCACTAGTACATTTTAAACTACAAACAACAACTTGAATCTAAAACCATGAACCTAACACTGATCCACCTAGTTCCCATGCACTATATCTCCCCACTAAGTCTTCCCCTAATATCCTCTACAAACACCTCATTTTTATTGCTCCAATTAGACTATTGTGGAGCACTAGACCATGCCCATGATGCCTGAGTAGAAGTTTAACCATGATCTTTACTTCCTTGATAACCCCATCAAAAAAATCTATGAAGATGACCCATTCTGACACATAAGTAACACTCATTATGATCATAAGAATAAAAAGACTAAGTATGGACTTTCATTCTACTTTAAAAACAAAAAATCAATAACATTCATTTAGTATAATGAGATGAGAATGTCTTTCATTGACCCCTTGAACAACATTAATATCCATGAGAGTCATCTCCCTTCCTCTTATTACCACTATTATATCTACTTGATCCAAATAATCCTCACTTCAATTTCTCAATATCTTTCTTGGAAATAAAATATTTTTTCACCATATCCATAATGGCAGGTAATCAAAAGAGATGAACCTTTAAACTAATCTCTATCCGAAAACCTTACTCAAACCTTTGGGCTTAAGAGAGTTTATATCCTCCCATGTTTATAGAAAAATAAAGAAACACCATGTATCTAGAACCATAATTGATAATTGATATACTCTCATGATTAAGTTACAAATCTACACTCCATGTATAAGGATAATACTAATATAGAAAAAAGACCTAAAAATCCACCTAAGAAAATCCCTTTCTCCTCCTTTCCTAGGCCAATATATCCCACCAGTCTCAAGCTAGAATCTCAATAAAAAAGATATCAAGATCTACCTTTTTCCTTTTTGGAGAATTAATCAATTAAAAAATATGATTCATGACCTATATTAATTATTCAGATCCCTAAGTCCCAACATAACCTTTTAGAAAGGGAGGATGTTGTTCTAAAATATTAGAAACCACATCTGAGACCAAACCACTTCATAGGATAGTTTCACCTTCATAACCCGAATCAACTTAAGAAAACACTCATTAATTTTATTTTCCAATGAGGTCTCTAGTATAACCACTAAGGGAACATCCTTTTCTTCCTCCTTCTTATTCCCCCCCAATAGATAACTCCTACTCAACCTCATTTTCCTAATGTTAATTGACTCTCCTCTATGGTTCCATAATTCTATAAAAGAATCAACAAAACCATTAACAATAGAATAATTTAACACCAAACAAATATATCATGAATAACGTTCTAAAAATATTCAGACAATAGTTATCCATATCTACTAATAATATTATATCACCCAAAAAATTCTATAAAAACACGCACATACTTACATGTCATGCTCACATGTGCTAAAAATGATGCATGAATTCCCCACTACTCAACCACTTTCAGGTGATCGTTTACCCAAAAATCTTTAGTAGAATAAGAAAATATAATATCACACATAACTTGGACTTCAACTATGGTTATGTTTACAAACCACTCACACATAGATTTCAAACCAAGTTTTTAATATTAATATACACTCTACCATAATCCAAATATTAGGACTCTATAAAATAATATCTCTAATACGATTTTGTAATGTCTCTCCATATCATGACCCCACCAATTAGGTTAAACTACACATGGCCTCAAGTGCAATCCACGATCACCAAAGTCTAGTGACCAACACTGAGGGTCTAATGGTAATTAATGGGGAGCAATTTACCCTATGATGTCCTATTAATTCAAATAAAATGATAATAAGAACCACAATATCCATACTTATAAAAATAAATGATATCAAATCAAAAGACTCAAAATAGGATCCTAATGAGATGAAAAATTTTATACTTGAAAATAAGGCACAAAGTTAAGTATTACATGCTAAAAAGTACCCAATACAACTAAAATAAACCATATAAAATATGAATAGAAAAACTACTCTACTAGAATATAAAAGCACAAAAAATAATCTCCAAAGTGTCTCCAAACACTGAATCCAAGACATAAAGGCATATTGACTTTACGTAAAACATTACATATGAAATTAATATGCAGATGAGGTGTGTACATATAGTAAGTTAGAATGAAACGATCTACTAAAACCACTACAACCCCTAAAATCTAAATGATTTAATAAATGAATATATAAATAGTGTAAGAAAAAATTATTCACTTACTATAAATATTAACGATGAAATATAAGAGAAGTTAAAACCATATCACTAAAAAAAGTCATACCTTTTTGAGAAAATACTTGTACTTTTGGATCAAGAATCATGCTCATAGATCATCATGGAATCTCAACCCCACTCAAGGATAACCGTGTATATAAAACCATTACATCTGACTCCTTAAGGTCATATCAACTAGTAACATCACATGTATCTAACCCTTAAGGGTCAACAACGTTATATAAAGGAAAACCACTTATATGACCTCTTAAGGACAACCGTGCCACATCAATGATTATCACATATTAAACCTCTCAATGTCAGCCTTGGCACACCATGTAATATCTCTTGTCCCACTATAGGTCATCAATAAGAGTCTGAAGTCATGGATACAACATAAAACAATATGGTTAGGGATAAACATATTATATTTCACTTTAATCACAACACAAAATAACAATTCCATCCCATAAAAACTCTTTTTTCTACATAAACCATCCTTCATATCAAATGAAATCAATAAGAATTTATAAATTCATTTACACTACCAAAGATTATAATTCTAATAAGAAAATTCCCAAAAAGGTCCTCTAACAAGATATCCACATCTCACTTTTTAAGCAAAGGTTTATTACTAACCCTTTCTCAAATAGTCCATCCAATTAACCATTTAAATTTCATTTTATATCTTCTATATATCTTTATTATTTTTTTAAAAATATACAAATTACTTCCAAAATCATATGGTTAATCCTTGGGGAAACCTAATTACCTTATCTTCATTGTATGCCCCATATTCACATGTTAATACACCCCTTAATGTAAAAAAATATCTTATTAAACACACTAAATAATTTCAAATCATCCCTAAATACATAACATTACCCACATACTCCAAATATATTTTTTGGTATTATGAAAAATAAAATTTAGGTTAATAGGTTCTGTTTGCCTCCATTCATAGAAATTAACCACTTTATTCATCATTTCCAACCCATGTTTAACCACATAAAATCAAAAAATCATTATCTAATTAGTTACCACACACCATATTAGTTTTCCCCTAAAAAAATCCTTATTCAATATATGTATAAACTCAATTACATCCCTAAAATAACATTTTAGATTAAAAAACACCTATTAATAATTGGAAATAAATTCAACTCTCAATTATTAATTCCATTATAAATCCAAGTACCTCATAGAGGAAATTTAAATCATAAATAATCCCACCTTTTATATACAAAAGTGTTCCAAATACATAACAAATCAAGAGGTTACCTACCTTAATAAAGATAAGAATCCCACTCAAGGAACAAACTTTTAGAAACTCAATGGACTCAATAATTCTAGAATATAGTGAACTAGATGTAATATAATGATAATTAAAACAAAAAAATAATCAATTAATCATCTAATTTTTATAAAAAGGCAATATAACCCAAGAATTTAATAATAACAATAAAACACACCAATCATATCTCAAATTTGGTCTCAAAAGAAGATAGAACAAAAGTATGAAATTAGATAATGATGTGAGGAATTTAGGTCTCTAAATACCCATAATTTTTTTCCAAATGATACTTAAATTATATAAATACCATAATAATAGCCAGATCACACAACTAAAAAAACAACTTCCCCAAATTATAAACAAAACCACCAAAGATCTCTTGGGTACCCACTTGGGCTTCACTATCCTCCCAGTATCCCACTATTCACCTAGTGAAATTCCATTAGGAACCCAATGGAAAGTCCAATGGACCTGTTCCCTTTGGTCAAATAGTGGGTACTCAGTACCTCAAAACTGAGCACTCAATGTTCCTTTTTAAGTAATTTCCATCAAAGTAACCTCTAACGTATTCCCTCTTCTCTTCCCTTCACCTTAAACTCTAAAAAAAATCATCAAAATATGTCCAAAATCAAACCAATGTATTAAAACTAAATAAAAGATAAAAATTAATGAACAAGTTCATTACAGGTGTAGGACTGATGAAATTAGTGAGATACAAAATGTCTTAGTGGTTGATGGTTTTGATAGAAAATTAGAAGTTTTTAATATTTGGTGGGATGAAACATTGGTGATGGATCAGAGCACCATGGTGTAGTAGTTCCAAGAGTTATCCTCTGATAGGGGTGTTATAGGATATGATGAGTGTGTATTTAAAGAAGTGATGTGTGAGGAATATAGGTATTTGACTATATTGTTGCTTTGAAACTAGTATGAGGGATGTTATATAATGTAGATAGAACCATTTAATGTTAGAGGGTGTGACCCCCATTTTTAAATAAGTTTTGGTGAATTTCAAGGGTGATGTTTTAATAATACTATAATTGGTAGTGAATGTTGATTCTTATTGGTGCATAGGTATGAGTGGGTTGGTCATCCATAGCCATTATGTTTGGTAATGGATAGGTTATGGGTCATGTAAATCAATAATGATAGTTTAGCAGGATATAAATAAGGATAATCTTATGGTGGGAAGTATATTATTGATTGTTGGTGTATGAATATCACATTGGATGGGTCAGGGAATGGTGAAACTAGTAGGTGGATGGTTATGATATCACTTGAGGCACTGATGTAGAGGCTAAAAAATTTATATCTAAATAAAAGTTAAATACCATTTTAGAATTCATCTATAGTGTTCAAATAGATTTTGTGTCTTGGAAGGCTAACTTGGGGTATAATTTCATGTTTTATTAGAGATAAAATTGAATCAAGAAAATGTTAGTTCTCTTAAAGAGGGTATTATGGTGGATTTCATTAGATTGGTAATTTGAAAATAGAATTAAACTATGTATGGGTTTTGTAATTTAGTGTAGCTATTGACTATTCCTTTAATGAAATATAGGGTTAAAGATTCATGATCAAATTAGGGTGATAAGGTGTTGGCATGATAGGTTATGTGTTATTAGTAAAAGTCTATCAGTGGAGCAATGAATAGTTTTTTCTTATGTAATTGGATGTTTTGATGTAAAATCACATATGGTGTATTATATTAGGAATGAAAGATGTGTTTCATGGATAATATTGATAATTTTTTAAGAATGTATGGTGTATCTGGGTTTAGTGCATGGGCAGTTGGAATATACCCATTTCAGTTTAATAATTTCAATCAAAGATCTTTATTTTATTCCAATCAATGTATTAGATGTTTAATGATATTATGTGTTATTATCTAGGACAATATGTGTCATGGTGGGGAGTTTTTTAATTACCTATTCCATTAAATATTGGTAATTCCAATGGAAAATTTAAATTTTGAGTTATGAAGTAGAGGTGATTTTAGAATTTGGATTCATATTGGAATTAGAGGTTTTTGAAAATAACTAGGGGATATTTTTTGAGATTTTCAATGGTTTGGTTGGAATATTGGGTAGTCAGGTGGTAGGTAGAGTAAGTGTTGGGTGGACCTTCTACTAAATTTTAGTAGCTGAAGAGAACCAGGTACACAATGTCCTTTCCAAGAGGGAGGTGCCACTTGGACCTCCACCCACCACCTGGTGGAATTATACCACATGGATGATAGATGACTTGGTACCTAATATATCCTAACCAAGAACTTTATATTCAAAACCCTTCCTTTATAAAATAATAGGCACAACTATAATTTTATAGTCAACCCCTTTAATTTTTAGTGATCGAGTGGGGGGGGGGGTGGAAGAGGACTATTCATCCATCCCTCTTCGTATTTGTTTTTATTTTATTAATTCCAAATAGAGGGTGATATATTTTAGGGAATTTTAAAGAAATATTGAGGCATGATCTCTCCATTCTCCCTCCATTATTCCAATTCTTCATTGTCATTTTTTATAGTGAATTTTGGTTTTTTTATTGAGTGATGATTCCACTAGATCATGGATAAATAGTCCCAAACAATAGGGATTTTATGTTCAATGAATAAAGGATGAAATGGAATGATGAACATATGATATCATTTGTTATATTGGTCAAGGTATATCATCTTCCCTATTTATTTATGGTATTTTATAAAATTGGATGAAATTTGTGGATATATATGAATTAATTGATAGTGTTTTTTCTTTTATTGGTTTTGGGTGTGCACCATAGACCTTCCCTATATGATTAGTCTTGGTTCCAGTGTCATGGGAATTTTCAGTGAGTTTTTGGGTTCTCTTCAACCTTGGTTGATTTTTTTATTAATAAAAATTATTATAATTAATTGTATGGGTGTTTGGCTTGAGATTGGGTTGAAGGAGTTGATGTGGCTTGGTGCAATATTGGTTCATACTTGGTAAGTGTAGTGAAGTGGGGGAGACCCTTATACAAGGTAGGTTGTTCCTATAATAATTAACATATGATTTTCTATTCATTATTTTTCATTCTTAGATGGGGGTTTTTGTTCAGGTAATTTTTATAGAGAATGGGAGTGTCCTAAAGGGAGAATTAAGTGGCCAAGAGCCTCATCAACTTAGATATAGTACTATAGTTCATATCTTATCATTTATAATTTTTTGGGAAATTATTGGTTGAGGGTCAAGGACTCCTGTGATTACAAAAAAGGTCCAAGATAGGTATTTGTTCATGGGTTTGGTTGTGAGTAACCAATTATGAGACTCCTTGAGGCTAGTGTGGTGGGAATGATATGATTTGGTAATTTTGTGATTAGTTAGATGATCATTCATCTCACATATTGTTGGAATCCACTTATCTTAATCTTGTTTTAATGATAAAAAATCCTATATATCCTACAAATACTATTTAATATGTCTCAAATCATGTGTACAGATGGTTGGTTTATTTATGATTTAAATAAACCTATCCAAGATCTTAATTTCTAAAATCATGTCTGATTTGTGTAAACTATATTTAATTTGTTTTATAATGAATATCTTGTATAAATGATTAAGTCTAATTCATTCTATGTATATTACTGCTTAAGTCTATATATAGATATTTGTATAATTCTAATAAATTGCGAGTCTTCCATCGGTTCTGGTTTTCTGGCAAAGAACCCAGACACTGTGACCCATATACCGTGACCTGACACTGTGACCTAGACACCGTGATCAAACACCATGAACAGACACCATGACCCAGACACCGTGACTAGAGACCATGACCCAGACACCGTGACCTAGACACCGTGACCCAGACACCATGACCAGACACCGTGACCCAGACACCGTGACCCAAACACCATGACCAGACACCACATCCGTGCTACCAGTTCCTGATATCTATACAACTATTCCATCATGACCATCTCACCGCTCAAAGGCAAAGAAAAAGACACCGTTTCATGGTGAAACCATTTCCAAGTGACACCATTTCCTGACATACTGTGACACCGCTCTTTAATCTGTTTTGTCATTTTTCAATTTAATTTCTAATGGAAATATTTTAGTCTTTTAATTGAACTGACATAATTAATATTTCTTTTTATACATGTCACTTGACAGTATGAGGTATGAGGTGTAGAATACGTGCATCCTGTCAGCTCAAACACAGAAACTCCAAGAATAAAAAGAAAAGCGTGACTAGAAATGTAATAGTTAAGCAAGAGAGAAAAACACACATGATAATTCTTGAGAAAAGAACTGACACACGCGACAAGATACATCTGAAGAACAAAAAAATCAATAAAAAATAAAAACATCCTAGAGACCATAGATAAGAGTCAATAATATCTTCGCACTATCAACTCCATGAGGAACAAGAACCAGATCTTACTGACTTGTGATACTCTGTTTCTCACAAGAGGACTCAATTCCTGCATCTTCATCATCCTAGAAGTCTAGAGCTACATAGAATAACACTCAGATCCCTTATAACCTTATCTCATCATCTTTTCTATATTGTGTATTGTTTTTTTGGTGTTCGAGCAGTGTGTGTGTGTCTGTATAAAAAAACACACTATCACTTACATTAAACTAAAGGATACAAGATATCCTTCCCCTCACATCTTTTTACACTTGTTTACTCCCATAGATAAGAGTGGAAGAGGTCCATGTGTGACCTTTTAGTTTATACCCATGAAGAACTGTGGAAGAGGTTGTGTGACCTGGACAATCCTGTGTACTATTGTTTACCCCGATCCAGGGTGTGGATTAAGTTTATTAATATAAACTGCTTGGTGGTGGGTGATCATCAAGTGGAGTGGATTAGGTCTTAGATTGATACTGAACCACTTGTTTTATATCCACTGTGTTGTTTGATTTAGTTTTCTTAGTTTTACTATATAATTCAGAAATCAATAAATCTATTTTTATAGTTAATCTTGTAAAGAAGTTATAATTGTTTTGCCTTATTAGAATAGATTCAAAAGTAATATTAATAACTGATATTAAGATTAATGAGAATTAATTAATCTTTTGAGAAGTTATTTAAATAGTAAGACTTTCATAACCGTATTACTTTGATTAACTGGGCTGTATTCATTTTTATTAGGTAACCTTTTAAGAAAAATTTTCAAACAAAAATTTTAATAGATACTCAATTCACCCCCCTCTTGAGTACACTACTCCAACCAACATTTGGTATCATATGAGATTATTAAGACTCTGTTTTTGACCCTATTCAACTGTGATTTTAGTTGTAATTTAAAGATATATAAATTTCTGTTAATTCTAAATTTCTATATCTTTAAAAGTATTTAATAATTATAGATAATGGATTGGAAGGTTCTGCAAAAAAAACCACCATTCTTTAATGGAACCAATTATTCCCAATGACAAATTAAAATGAAAATGCATTTAGAAAGTATGGGTTTTGAAATTTGTTCTTCAATTGTAGATGAGTATAAGATTCATTCTACTGATAGAATCACTTGGGATGGCCCAACCAAGACTACCTACAATAAAAATTGAAAATCCATGAATGATTTATATTTCTCTTTAGGAGATGAGGAATTTAACAGAATTTCTGCATGTAAAAATGCCCATGAAATTTTGGATTCTTTGTCTATTTCACATGAAGGAACTTTTAGTGTGAAATAAATGAGACTAAATACTTATACTATTAAATAAGATAACTTTAAAATGAAACCTGATGATCCTATTTCAGACGTGTATCTCAGGTTCAACGAAATTATCAACACAATGATTTCTCTTGGAAGAGAAGTTACTGCCAAAGAACACATTATGAGGATTCTCAGATACCAACCTGATAGATGGAGAGGAAACTCTATTTATATTAGAGAGTCATGAGACATAGACAAGTTACCTGTAAAATAACTCATTATAAAACTAATGATGTATGAAGAGGAGCTGAAAGTCAACTAGGAAGAGGAGGATGAACCCAAAAGAAAATCTGTTGCATTCAAGACCACCACCTATAAACACAAAGATAAAGGGAAATTGGAAGTCTCTATAGAAAGTTACAGAAGTGAAAAATCACCACCTGATATTAATGATGAGATGTCTCAGTTATCCAGAAGGTTTAAGATATTTTACAAGAAGAATAATTTTTTCAGAAATCCTAACTTCAAGGGAAGATATGATCAAAAAGGAAGCTAGAAGAATGATTAGAAAATAGGTGACAAGTTTGATGAGATAGTATGCTATGAATGTAAGTGAAAGGGACATATAAAGTTTGAATATCCGAATCTCAAGTACAAAAATAAATATGAGGACTAAGATATAAAGTATAAAAAGGAAATAAAAGCAATGTGGAGTGCTTCTGAGGACAGTTCAAGTGACTTAGAATCTTCACATGATGAACATGATAACAAAGACAATATGTGTTTTATGAAAAACACATCTGATGTAACATTGGAATCTCCTATACACAATTACTATTATTCTGGAGATGAGAGTGACTCTGAAAATATGTCTAATGAAGAAATTTTTGAGTAATGTAATATGCTTGAACAGACATGTAATGAACTAAAAGATAAATAAAAGTCTTTAAAGAAACAACATTCTCTTACCTCAACCATTAAATCTGAACTTACTGTAGAAATAGAGAAGAATTCTCAATTACTCAAAGAAAACAGTGAACTAAAGATATATAATGAGAAATTGAAAAAGGATCTTGAAAGTTTTACTAATGGTAAAGATACATTAGTACAAATTCTAGGTAAACATATTTCTCCAAAATATACTACTCATATTGGATATCAACCTGATAATTTTTTTTGGAAGAACTAATTTTTTTTCTAAGTCTAGGACATACAACATTACTTCTAGTTCTGGATAACATTCAACTAGTTCAAATTATGACACACTCTCTAATGTTTCAATATTTTCTGGACCAAATAGAGTTTATTTTTCAAGCACTTTACATAATGCTTATAGAAAACCTATGAGGAAGATGTGGGTTCCTAAATCACTAGTCACTAATATTACTGGACCCAAACAAATATGGGTACCAAAATCTATTTTAATTTTACTATTTGGTAAGAAAGTTGCTTAAAGAGATCCTATAAAATCTTATGGTACTTGGAAAATGGGTTTTCAAGACACATGACTGAAGACTATTAATTCTTCAAGAATTTAATAAAAATTTATGGTGGACATGTCACCTTTGGTGACAATGCCAAAGGAAAGATCATTGGCCTTGGCCAAATCGGTAACTCTGACTCAATTTTAATTTCCAAAGTACTTTTTGTTGATGGATTGAAATATAACCTGCTTAGTATTTCACAACTATGTGATGATGTATTTCATGTTAAATTTGAAAATGATGCTTGAAATGTTTTCAATTATAAAAATGAATTAGTATTTTCTACATTAAGAAATGAAAATGTATACTCTGTTAGCTTATATTCTTTAGTTTCTCAAAATTATTCTTGTTTATGTGTATTTTACAAAGAGTCTTGTCTTTGGCATAGGAGACTAGGACACTGTAATATTCACTCTCTTATAAAGTTAACTAGAAAAATCTTAATCAAAGACCTACCGAAACTTGAGTTTCCAAATGATAAAGTGTGTAATCCTTGTCAAAAGGGAAAGCAACACAAAATTTCCTTCAAACCAAAGAAAGAAGTATCAACTTCTCAACCTCTTGAATTGGTTCACATGGATTTTTTTGGACCACCTAGAGTTTCTAGTTTAAATGGAAAGAACTATGTTTATGTTCTTGTAGATGAATTTTCTAGATATAATTGGACTTTCTTTTTGGCTCAAAAAAGTGAATCCTGCTCTAATTTTACCAAATATGACAAAACTATAGAAAATCTTAATGGAATTAGAATTAAATCCTTAAGAAGTGATCATGGTCGTGAGTTTGAAAATCAAGAGTTTGAATCTTTTTGTTCTCAAAATGGCTATAGTCATAATTTCTCTTCCCCTAGAACACCTCAGCAGAATGGAGTTATAGAAAGAAGAAATAGAACCATGTAAGAGATTGATAGATCCATGCTTAGTGAATATGACTTACCTATTTATTTTTGGGTTGAGGCTATTAATACAACATGCTATATTATTAATAGAGTGTTGATTAGACCTATTCTTAAAAGAACTCCATATGAGTTATAGAACAATAGAAAACCCAAATTAAACTACTTCAAAGAATTTGGTTGAAAAGTCTATATTCTTAATACTAAGGAAAATCTTGACAAATTTGCATCCAAGAGTAAGGAAGGAATATTTCTAGTATATTTAATCTTTAGTAAATCCTATAGAGTGTTTAATAAAATAACTAAATGTGTGGAAGAATCTGTCCATGTCAAATTTGATGAAACAGATCCACATGAGCCTAAGACCATTCTAGAGAACCTGGAGGATGATGTATCAAATCTGGACATTAATTAAAAATCCTCTAACCATCCTGTAAAGGAATCTGTGAAAACTTCCAGTTCTGGAAATTCTATAGATTCAAGTCACAATGAAGCCGAACTTGTTGAAGAACCTGAAATCACTAGTCCTCGTTTTTCTAGAGCTGTTAGAACTCTTAATAACCATCCTTTATATACTGTTATAGGAGATTTAGATAAAAGAACTCAAAATAGATCTTATCTTAGAAATCAGGTTGAACATCAAGTCTTCTTGTCAGAACTTGAAACTAAAAACATTAATAATGCTATCAATGATGAATTTTGGGTGATATCAATGCAATAAGAGCTTAATTAGTTTTAAAGGAAAAAAGTTTGGAAACTTGTTGACAGACCCAAAGACACTTTTAACATAGGCACTAAGTGGGTGTTTAAAAATAAGGTAGATGAAGCTGGTAACATAGTTAGAAATAAGGCTAGATTGGTTGCACAAGGCTATAGTCAAGAAGAAGGAATTGACTATGAAGAGACCTTTTCACCAGTAGCTAGAATTGAATCCATCAGAATTATACTTGCTTATAATGCACATCTGAATTTCAAACTATATCAAATAAATGTTAAGAGTGCATTCCTAAATGGGTATATAACTAAGGATGTATTTTTTAAGAAAACCCCTAGTTTTACAAATCCTCATTTTTCAAATCATATTTTTAAATTATCAAAATCTTTATATGGTTTAAAAAAAGCTCCAAGAGCTTGATATGATAGATTAAGTACTTTTATTATTTCCAAAGGTTTTAAAAAAGAAAATACTGATACTAACCTTTTTATAAAACAAATTTCCAATGATGTTTTTGTAGTGAAAATTTATGTAGATGAAATTATCTTTGTATCTTCAAAAAATTATTTATGTATTGAATTTTCTAAAATGATGCAGAATGAATTTGAAATGAGTTTAATGGGTGAACTAAAAATCTTTCTTAGATTTAAAATATTTCAAAATAATGATGGTATTATTTTAAACCAAAAACGTTTTGGCTTGGATAGCACTACAAGTAGTGACACTCCAATGAGTACTACTTGTAAGTTGTATCTTGATGAATATGGAAAACCTTTTGATCAAATCACTTATAGAAGAATGATTGGGAGCCTACTCTACCTAACTACTTGCTGATCTGGCATTATGTTTAGTGTATGTATGTGTGCTCAGTTTCAAGAAAACCCTAAGGAATCTCATTTAAATGTTGTTAATATAATTTTAAAATACCTCAAACATACACCCAATCTAGGACTATTCTACCCCAGAGGATAATCATTTGAGTTAGTTAGTTATTCTAATGCTGACTTCAGTGGTTGTAAGTTAGATAGAAAAAGAACCTCTGGAATATGTCACTTTTTAGGCAAATCACTAGTATCATGGTGTAGTAAGAAACAAAACTCTATTTCATTATCTACTAGAGAAGCTGAATACATAACTACTGGTAGTTGTTGTGCACAAATTTTTTGGATAAAACACACATTACTGGATTATGGATATAAATTCAGGCATGTACCTATAAATTGTGACAATACAAGCTCTATTAACATCTCAAAAAATCTTGTTTCACATTCTAGGACAGAACATATTGATGTAAGACATCACTTTTCGAGAGATCATTATCAAAAAGGTGATATAACTTTGTAATTCATTGGAACTGAATATTTGGTAGCTGATATATTCACCAAACCATTAAATTCTGGAAGAATAGATTACGTCATACATGAATTGGGAATGATAAATCTTAAGTAGTAAGTGTACGGTTTCACAGCTTACTGTTTCACAGTTTACGGTTTCACAAGTCACTGTCTTAAGATTACTGTCTAACTGTAAAAATTCTATAATTTTACTATCTTAAAAGTTGATGTTTCATGTTTACAGTCTCATAGTTACTATCTCTCAGTTATTGTATGGCACTTACTGTCTTAAAAAATACAGTCTAACAATTTTTAAATCACACAGTAAATATCTCACCATGAAAACTTGTTACGGTCTCATTGTGAAAACCTATTACAGTGTCACTGTGAAAACCTGTTATGGTCTCACCATGAAAGTCTGTTCCGGTATCATCGTGAAAACCTATTAAGTCTTTATTATTGAAAGTACTAAGAGAGCAAGGATGTATGGATTGGTTCACAAAGGAGGATAGGCCGGTTTACCCAAAGCTAGTTGCATAGTTTTATCAATTTGTACAATTTTATTTTGATACAGAAGATGGTTGTGTTGTAAGAAGCTAGATCAATGGCCAGAGATACACTTTTTTTTGAAGTTATGGGCTGCATGCCTAATGATAACTCATGAGGATATTTTTGAGGACTATTAGAGAGGTCCTCCACCTCCAAGTGAGATATTTGTTTTGGAATAAGCCTTGGGATGCTTAACTGGTAATGGAACAAAGAGAAGAGCTATAACTTCTGAGATAGATAGTGAAACTAGACTTTTGTTTAAATTTTTTCAGAATCTTATTAGCCCTAGAAAAGGTTCTTATTCTACACTCAAGTATCAGGATGTATTTTTGATACATCTTATTAATAATGGACACAAGATTAGTATATGTAAGTATGTTATACTCCATATGTGTGATTTGATAAAGACAACCTCCAAGTCAACCTACCTATTCTACTCAAGTTTAATTTCATATATGCTTCAGTTAAAAGGGTTGGTTAGACCAGATGAAGAAGACATTAAGGACTATGAATTTTGTATTTCAAAAGTTACATTAAAGAGAATTAAAATCAGTTGGAATGCATGGAGAAATTCATGGGTGGAGGATAATGATAGGGTTTATGAAAATTTCAACCTGGTTGATCATTCTTCTATACCTAAGTACATTTATGATCCTAGTTTGGAACCAGATGAAATTGTTGAGTATTCTGATGAGGAAGAACAAGAAGAGGTTGCTGTACCTACAGGTAAAACTATCCAGGAAGAGAAAGACAATGAACCTGTTCTCCAAGACATAACTGAGAAGGAAATACTTGTTCCTAAAGAAATTGTTGATCTGGAAGAATAACCTTATTCTATAGAAGAATATGTTGCTAATGTAAGTGAAGAGGCTTTTCTAGAAGAGAATCTAGAAGAAGTCCTTTCTCTTTAGAAAGAATCTTCTTATAAGGAACATTTGAAGGAACAATATGTTCCTGAGGTTATCCCATATGCTGAGGAGAGAATGGAGAAATCCTTTTAGTTGTATAGAAAAGAAATGGGTGATGCTGTTAGGGATGAAATCTTGGAAGTAGATTAAATAAATAAATCTATTAGTTCTAAGAAATATGCCCATGTTAACAGGGAGAAACACCCAAATCTGAAAACTGTTGATATTCCTAATCCGGTTGATCCAAGATCTATGGATACATGGTATAAATTCCCTAGATATTTTAATTTGAATGATTCCCAAGATGGATCCATTAAAGGTATAGATCTGTCTACTATGTTTCAGTTGAAACCAGTATCTATTTTTGATGTTATCCCTACAGAGGAACCTAAGACTGTCTCTTATCCTATTACCGAACCTTCACAAGAATCTTCCACCTTGGTGAGTAAGGATGATTTGAAAGCATTTGAAGATACCCTATTGGATGGGTTGAAAAGATCAGGAATACCCAACCTGGTCCTATAACCAACTTGATTGAAAGAGGTACTGCCCTATTGTTAGAAAATATCATATGGAAGATTTAGCCAAAGATGCTTCATGAAATTCAAGAGGTCGGAATTGAGAACAAACAACTAAATGATGAAGTGAAATCTCTCAGAGCTATGGTTGAAGATATGCAGAGAGTGTTGAAATCAAGATTAGATCATGTTTCTCATCCTGTTGAGGATGTTAGTGGTCAGATTTCACAGGAAGTTGTCTCTCTAATTCAACCTAGCCTATATTCTTTAGCTGGTAAGGTCGCTGGAAGAAACAAGAAAATTTTTCAAGAAATGTGTGAGATTGTTATTGCTCTTAACAAGTTAACTGATGAGTATAAGGGTTGTCTCTAGAAAGTTCTAAATCAACTGAAGTCCCTTACTTCAACTGTTACAACTTCTAATACCTATGGATAGTAATCTCAACCCTCCTTGGATAGTGATTTTCTTAGAATGGTTGTTAAGGAAGAACTTCAATCTATGATTAGTGGCTTTGACAAAGATTCTTTATCTATGGTTGTCAAGAACAGTGACATAGTTCTTGATTTGGTGAGAATTCATTCCAAGATTTCAAATGATTCTCATGATGAAATTACTAAGAAGGTGAATTTATACTTCAATAGAATCTTCTCTAGGCATTATATGACAAACCATTTCAAGTACCTTGTAGAGAATCTGAAAATATCTCCTGTCACTCAAGCTTTCAAAACTCAAGTCCAAAAGCTCAAAGATTTCACGCCTTTGTTGGAAAAGTTCATGGAGAACAAATATGACTTTGAGAAATCCATGCAGTATGGTGGTGAGATTATTTCTAACTTCATCAACCTATTGAGGCATTATCTTTATGTACATAACATTTCTATTGTGGCTCCTACAGCTACACCCCTGCGACTTGGTTTGCCTACCTTCTCATCCTCTTTCCTTACCTCTACCTCTATGTATGTCTCTCAGGCTCTGAGTCAGATCATACCTGTTATCCTAGACCAACAATTACCTCAGTCTTCCACCAAACCTTCCTTGACCCCTTCTATTTTTTAAGGGCTCCCTTTAACTTCTATGTTAGTTGGTTCAATTCCTTCTTCAACTTCCAGATCTACTCCTATGGATTCTCTTTATGCTGCTACCATGGGAAAAGAGAAGATAGCTAGTGCTAAAGAAAAGTGAATACTATATTTTGATAGAGATATTGTTGATTTTTGGTTGCCTACTATTTGTAATGACACTTTTTTATTCATCTAATGTATTGTGAACTCTTCTTATCTATTCTCTTATTTACTTTTGTAATCTTTTTGATAATCCCAAAAGGGGGAGAGATATGCACTCTAAATGAACTCTAAGGAAGAGACACATTCACTAAGAACAGATATCTCACTCACATGATTTGTGATCATAAAAAAGGGGGATATTGTTGGACTCCTCCTGTCTTAATCTTGTTTTAATAATCACAAATCCTATATATCATACAAATCCTGTTTAATCTGTCTCAAATCATGTGTATAGATTGTTGGTTTTTTATGCTTTAAATAAACCTACCTAAGATCTTAATTGATAAAATCATGTCTGATTTGTGTAAACTATATTTAATTTGTTTTTATAATGAATCTCTTTTATGAATGATTAAATCTAATTCATTCTATGGATATTACTGCTTAAGTATATATACATATATTTGGCTAAGTCTGAGAAACTATGAGTTTGCCACCAGTTCTAGTTTTATAGTAAAGGACCCAAACACTATGACCAGACACCATGACCCAAACACCGTGATCAAACACCATGACCCATACACCATGACAAGACACCATGACCCAGAAACTGTGACCCAAACACCATGACCAGACACCGCATCTGTGCTACCAGTTCTTGATCTCTATACAACTATGCCATCATGACTATATCACCACTCAAAGGAAAATAAGAAGACACTGTTTCATGGTGACATCGTTTCCAAGTGACACTGTTTCCAAATAGATTTTGATACCGCTCTTTGATCTGTTTTTTCATTTTCCAATTTAATTTATAATGGTCATATTTGAGTATTTTAATTACACTGACATAATGAATATTTATTTTTAGACATGTCACCTGACACTACGAGGTATGAGGTGAAAAATACATGCATCCTGTCGTCTCCAACACAAGAAATCCAAGAATAAAAAGAAAGGTGTGGCCAGAAATGAAATAGTGAAGCAAGAAAGCAGAACACACATGGGAATTCTTGAGAAAATAATCGAAACATGCAACAAGATACATCTAAAGAACACACAGATCATTCAAAAATTAAAACAGCTGATAGACTATAGATCAAATTCAAGAATATCTGCACACTATCAACTCTACGAGGAACACGATCTAGATCTAACTGACTTGCGATACTCTGTTTCACACAAGAGGACTCGATTCCTGCATCTGCTTCATCCTATATGTCCAGAGCTACACAGAATAACACTCAGAGAACTTCTAACCTTATCTCATAATCTTTGCTCTATTGTGTATTGTTTTTTGGCTTTCAAGTCATGTGTGTGTATGTATAAAAACACACACTATATCCTATATTAAACTAGAGGATACAAGATATCCTTAATCTCACATCTTTTTACACTTTTTTACTCCCACAGATAAGTGTGGAAGAGGTCCCTATGTGACCTGTTAGTTTATACCCAATAAGAACTTTGGAAGAGGTCATGTGACCTGGATAGTCCTGTGTACTGTTGTTTACTCCGATCCAGGGTTTGGATCAAGTTTATTAATATAAACTACTTGGTGGTGGGTGATCACCAAATAGAGTAGATTAGGTCTCATCTTGATATGAACCACTTGTTTTATATCTGCTGTGTTGTTTGATTTAGTTTTCTCTGTTTTATTGTATAATTCATAAATCACCAAATTTACTTTGATAGTTAATCTTGGAAAAAAGTTATAATTGTTTTGACTTATTATAATAACTTCAAAAGTAATATTAATAACTGATATTAATATTACTAATAATTAATCAATCTTCTGAGAAGTTATTTAAATAGTCAAACTTTCATAACTGTATTACTTTGATTAATTAGGTTATATTCATTTTTATTAGGGAACCTTTTAAGAAAACTTTTCAAACATAATTTTTAATAGATACTCAATTCACCCCCTCTTGAGTACTCTAATATGACCAACACATATATTTGGGAACAACCCATTGAGGGTGGGTCATGGTATTGGTGCAAAAAATGAAAATAATGAGTTATTTAGGTCCTTGTGTAGTGTGATAATGAGTGTTATCCTATATATAATGGGATTTCATGATTCACTATAAGATATGTGAGATAGGGCCTTAACATGGGTTATAATATAAATTTTATTATCACCTAACAATGAGTTTCCAAGTGGACTTAAAAGAGTATGGATGAAATGGTCCGTAGGTATTAGGATACGAATGATGGAATAAGAAAATTATTGGGTAGTGGACCAACCTTTGAGGCCATTTTTAGGTAGAGTCTTTGGGATATGATTTACCATATAGTGTCTGGTGCAGGTTGGTGTCAGTGATTTGATTTGGGATAGGGTTGAGGACCCCAGTAAATTCCATCCTAGGTAAAGGATGTGTATGTTGATGGGTACACTATTGAGTATGGTGTATTGAGTCTTGTGAGATAAAATTTGGTAGGGATAATTTAGCCTAATAGGATAGATGGTGATGAGGTAAGATTTGGGTTATAGGGATAGGTCATGAGTGACTATCACCTAGGTTGTGAGTTGTGTGTGAGGAACACTTGTGATGTGAGCATCTAGTATAGATCTAGGGAATATGCTATGTCAAACTTATAATATGTTCTTGCATCCTGGCCCATAGTGATAAGGTGTTAGTACTATATGTGATATAATACCTCACATTGAGTAAGTGGGTGGTGGTAAAGAAATGTTATGAAGTCTCTACCTGAATGAGAGGGAGGTGGTTAATACATGATACAAGACAACACCCTGAGTGATAGAGTGGTTTTCAAGGCTCTATGTGTGACCTCTCCTTGAGTGATAGGGTGGTGATCAAGGTGTGATATAAGACCTCACTCTGAGTGATAGAGTGGTGGTTGATATGTGATACAAAACCTCACCCTAAGTGATAAGGTTCATGTATAGGATTTGTATATGAGATCCTCTCTAATAGATAGTTAGTCATTATGGGTCTTGATTTGGGATCCTACCATGCGTGATAGGGGTTTAGTTGAATTACCTAGAAGAATTAAAAAATATTCCATATTACTAGGTCTATATTTGTTTCTCTATTCCCTTGATATGTTTCCTATGACACATGTTTCAATGGACATGGTTCAACTAATGTAGTTATTCTAGGTATGGCTAGGTTTCATGATGAATCAGTTATAACAAGATGTCCCAAAATGTATTCTTGTATGCATCGTGTTCTATATTATTTATTTTCCTTATTTACACATAAGTATATGATGTCGTATATTAGGATAAATTGGTGAGACCCTATTTAGGTGTATTTATCACACCCTACACAGACACCTTAGTGTATGTACAAACCTTTTTTTGGTATGCATGTATAGAAAATGGTTTCATAGTGGACCTGGTTGGAGTATCTTAATGGATATTGGAGATAAGGTTGACGTAAGGGTCTTGGTTAGTAGTATATCTACTTTTATATTTTATTTTTAGGTTCTATTTATCTTATGTGATTGGCCTGTTGGGAGATAATTTAAGATGCATGTGATGTATAGACTACATTTTTTATTTATTGTTTCATCTATATATGTTTATTTTGTTATGGGAGATTTTAGTAATGATTCCTTATGTTCACTATGATATGTGATAGTAGATAATGTTTGATTAATTATTTTTTATCAATTGATATGATATAGAGAGTATTGTCTCCCCAATGTTGATCACAAACACTCACAACTAGTTGTTAGCCTCTAGTGTATGAGGAGGCATGTTTGAGGTAATTTTTAACTTAATATATAGCGGTGTTTGGGGAAATTTTAGTCAATTCAGTATAAAGGGGAATGGTAAAAAATATATGTTTGAAGTAATTATTCTATAAACCATCTATATTAATTAAATAAGGACTAGGAAACAAAAATTTATTATAACCTTGTTTCCTCTATAAATGGGGATGACCTTATTTGTTTAAGGTTCAAACATTCCAATCTGTTTCTAAAAGTTTTATTCATAGAACTAGAAACATACAATGATTCTATATCCATTTGGACCTACTTTCCTAAGGTAGGTGCTCATTAGTTGTGGACCTATGAGGCTTAAGAATTTGTATTGGTCGAGAGGATGGGAGGTCAGACTCATCACACCTTTTTGAGGGGAATTCTTGTCTGCTCCGAGATTCTCTTATAGATTTAAGTTATGTTCGTGAATCCTTATTAATTTACCAAATATGAAAATGAGTTTTCCTTTAGATCTTTCAATCAATGATTGATATGTATGAAATTTAGAGAATCTTTTATATGTATTTTAGGTTCTTCATCGATAGAGAATCATCCGTATGTATTGGAGATTATTAGTCAATGGTATCCTTCAATACATTATATTGAAATATCTTGGTCATTATGATGACCATAATGGTTTTAAAGACACTCAGTGGGGCACTTGAAGTTTATTGTCATTCAGAAGGCCATGGATTATTTTAGAGTTGGGATCATACCCGTAGATGGGCTACCTACGTATCCTTGTTAAAGAAGAATCAGAACCCACGTAGTTTGGGAATTAATATATAGTTTAACATCATATGGTACAGATGAGAATTAATGGGTGATGGGGATTACATATGATTAATGGACCAAAGAGATGTGTCGTGGTTATTTTTACACTCTAAGGTCACATGAGTCATGCTCGGTGTGAGAAACAAGAGGTATTAGTAAAACCTGAAAATTAGTTCCATGAAATATATGGTCATAAGGAATGATATGGGGCTTATGTATGTGTGACTGCCCAAGTAAATGAAGATCAAGACTTAGTTTAGGAAAGAAGTCCAGGAGCAAGGTCCATAAAGATATTCGTGCTTTATGAAGACTTGGATACTCTAACTTGGGGCTTACTCCTGAGGTGGATGCCCAAATTAAGGGGGACTTATGATTGGGTTTTATTCCTAAGAAGGAATCCCAATTCAAAACAAATTAAGCCTGGGGATTACTCCTAAAAAATAGGCCCAGGTTGAGGGGACTTGAGATCTGAGGCTTACTCCTGAAAAGGAGGCCTAGGTTAAGAGAAATTATGATTGGGGCTTACTCCTAAGGAGGATGCCCAGATTTGGGAACATGGGGATTACTCCTAATGAGGATGCCCAAATTTGGGAACTTGGGGATTACTCCTAAGGAGGATGCCCAAATTTGGGAACTTGGGGATTACTCCTAAGAAGGATGCCCAAATTTCGGAACTTGGGGATTACTCAAACGGAAGATG
Source organism: Viscum album (assembly GCA_963277665.1). Taxonomy (NCBI): domain Eukaryota; kingdom Viridiplantae; phylum Streptophyta; class Magnoliopsida; order Santalales; family Viscaceae; genus Viscum; species Viscum album. The sequence goes on along the minus strand of OY728137.1, from coordinate 1,634,803,269 downwards.
CCCAAATTTTGGAACTTGGGGCTTACTCCTAAGGAGGATGCCCAAATTTGGGAACTTGGGGCTTACTCCTAAGAAGGATGCCCAAATTTGGGAACTTGGGGCTTACTCCTAAGGAGGATTCCCAAATTTGGGAACTTGGGGCTTAATCCTAAGGAGGATTCCTAAATTTGAGAACTTGGGGCTTACTCCTAATGAGGATGCCCAAATTTGGGAACTTGGGGATTACTCCTAAGGAGGTTTCCCAAATTTGGGAACTTGGGGATTACTCCTAAGGAGGATGCCCAATTTAAGGGGGATTTGACTTATGATTGGGGATTATTCCTAAGAAGGATTCCCAGATCAAAGATTCTCTCATCTTAAGGGATGAGGTTGAACGAAGGGAACCTCTAACCATAGTGATATAAAGTTATATAAATCACAAGGTTTTGAGAGATGTTCCACAAAATTACTTTGAGATAAGGAAGCCAACAAAGGAACCATGCCATAAATGGCTTTGAAGTGGGGTTTGAAGGCTAAATCTTGAATAGGAGAGGTGGATTTGAAGAAAAGAGATTAATAGGAAGGAGGGGCACCCAAAAAGAGGCAGAAACGCAAGTCCTGTTTGGGCGCGCAAGTCCTGGTTGCATAAGTATACTTGCGTGACACATGTGTACTTGGGTGACGGTTAGCCCATAAGGTAATACTTGGGCGAGGCTTGGCTCAAGCCCTTAGTATTATCCCTAGAGGCTTCCAAAAGGGCGGCACACAAGTTTTGTTGAAGGGATAAGGTGGCGCGCAAGTGTCTTCATTCCCCTTAAGGGTTAGACACTTAGGCGCATAAGTTTTGATGAATTTAAACACTTAGGCCTTATTACCCCTCTTTAGATCTTCCATTCTAGGTAAGAAATTACCTTAGAAGTGTTCAGAAGACTTCAAGTAGAGACTAGGATGTCAGGAGCTTAAATTTGACTTTTGAATTTTTCCGTCCTCGAAATGGGGGGACCATAAGGTGTATTTATAGGCTATTGAAGACCTTGGGTGAAAATAAAATAGGGAACACAAGTCTCCTACACGGACAATATGTGGCTAACAAGTATACTTGCATGACCATGATGAAACTTGAGCATCCCATTCTTAAACAAATCCTTGTTCATGCCTTTGTCAATTTCTGATGTTTCTTAAAAGGATGAATCTCTTTATGCTAAGGTATTCTAATTTTTCAGTCGTTAGACTCTGTGATGGATAAGAGTGTCAAAAAAATTCCCCCCTCAGAGATGGATCTGAAAAGAAGGAGGATTTGACTCTAAGGTAAAGGATAAAACCAAGGAACTGCGGTGCAAAAGTTCTGAGTGCGCAAGTGGAGGCGCGCATGTGAGAGCCGCATAGGGTACGACTTTGGACTATAAATATGCGGCCATTCTTGTGAAAATCACTTGGCTTTCAAAGCACTTTGCTTTCATTGTGAAAGTGGCTCTCATCGTGCAAGTGTCTTGATTTTCCATGGTTCACTGCTTCTGTTCGTGTCGCGCTTCTGCAGAGGTAGTTTGACTTGCGCGGTGATACCTACGTGCCCAAACTTGTGCGACACAATTACACTTGCACGCCAATATTGGACTTGGGCGCCTGAATGCCTTAGCAATTTTTTCACTTTTCTTCACAAAATTTATGAAAAATAAACTTACTTAAGAGTTAATTATTCGACCTTTGTGCATATTCAATGGATCCCAGAAGAATTGGAATGACTAATGAGCTGGATAGAAAGTGGATTGATGACATGATGAGCATCGTTGGCCATGATTACTATGATATTTACAACAAAACTCTCTCAGATTTGGCCAAGTACTTGAATAAATATCATCTTAATTTCCCACAGAGCATCTACCTGCCTCTGTATGGGCATGGTCATCTACAAGAATTCAACATTCCAGAGCCAAAGAACTATCTCCCACATTCTTGGTTTCAGACTTACACCAATTTTTTTTCTTCAGAAAATGGTTTAGTTGGAGGAACATTTGTAAATACTGGAATAGTGGAGAAGGAATTTATAATGCATCATAGCCCTTGTTCCCTAGATCTTAAATATCATAAGACTGAGCAGCACCCACATTGTTATCCCTCAATCTTCTGAAACTCTCAGATGGATCAATCCAAAGGCTGGAAGAAGAGTTGGGACTTCCGTCCTAGAGGAGGTGTGAAGCCTACTTGGATGTGGTCATATTGGGTATGACAAACCTGTGGAGAGTTTGTCGAGGATCTGAAAGGAGCTTCAATATATGAAGCTATTTGGGCTGGGTAGACATATGTCTATTGGAAAGATGACTTTGTGCCAGAGCTAATCAGCTGTTGGAGCCCAAAAACCAATTCTTTCCATTTGACTCGTGGAGAAGTAGGCATCGGTTTGTGGTATGTATACAAGATCTTGGGGGCTCCAATTTTGGGAAATATGTATGATGAATTCATCCCTCCAAAGGAAACTTGGAATGATTCAGAGAAGACTAAATCATTGGCTTGAGAATTATTGAAAATTTTCTACAAGCTCAAGAATTCAAAGAGCTCCAAAACTCATTCTAGAAAGGATATTCATCCAGAGGAGTGGATGGATATGTTTCTCACCAAGAATAAGGAGAAGGGGCCCACTTATACTCATCCTATAACCTGCCCCAGAACAGAGAAGAGGGGTGTTGTTGGCACATTCTGGCCAACCCTAGAAGTGGGATAATTTAAGAAGTGGGGGTACGAAGTGGATCAGAGAATCCCAGAAAAGACCCATCTGGCAGGCTTCTTAGCCTTGTGTCTCAGTGTTTATCTTCTACCAGTCAAGGATTCGAAGGGAGGTGTTAGGATATGGACCTTTATTGTGGAATCCAATTTTGATGAGAGGAAAATGGTTGGGTTGGACACCCCCATTTTGGTGAAGATTCACAGGAGATTAATCCATGTCTTTATGGGTAAGTCTCCTTTGAGAATAGTGGGACCATTCCAAGTTTTGTGGGGATGGATCGCCACTCATTTCAGGATATATGTTGTATAGAATGGAGTACAGGTTCCTGGAAGTTCTTTCAGGCCATCAGTGTAGGCATTTTATGGAATTTCTCTGTCATCCCTCAACCCCTATGATATGAAGGCGAGCTGACATGTTCAAGGAATTCCATTTATTTCCTTATAGAAACCCGCCAACCGGGCGGTTTGTTGATGATGGAATATCCGGCCTGGAATTGAGGTCATACATAATGGCTTGCAGAGATGGTGTATTGGCCACCAAGATTGATGGTGAAATTATATGTGAGGCCTATGCTCCATATAGATTTTCACGCCAATTCAATTGTCTGCAGAAGACTGTTGTATCCCCTCATGTGCATGTCAGGTCAGAGCATCATCCAATGGTTTTCTGACAACTATGGTTGCTGAAATATATAGAGAATATCGGGCCAGTGTTTGATCTACCAGTTGCAAGAGCGGCGAGTAACTTGACTACATGGTATGCCGAGAACTGGGTAGCATCATACCCTGAAGGGGTACTGAATCATCTGATTAATCAGGTGGGGAAAAGAAGAGAACTATAGAGAAATAAACCCTTCATCTGGAAGGTGTCTCTTCTACACCCGGAACAGATTCACCAGGTTCCCATGATGGGGATGCTTTTCTAGATTCCCAAGATGGGGATGATGAAGCACAACATGCATCAAAGCAGCCTCGTGCCAGATATAATCCTTCTGTTATAATTAAGAGACCTACTCCATCGACTCCTAGTGAGTTATATTATTGAGGAAATTTAATCACCATTACTTTATAGAGAAAAAAGTTTTATTTTCTTATTCTCTATCTGTGATTTCAGGAGCTGGGAAGAAGTTTAAGTCCAAGATTGTAGGACCCTCTTCGCAACCTTCTGGTACACATACTGAATATCTACGACTAGAGGCTGTCCAGACATGGTGGAGTTTATATTGCAATGTTGAAACTACCTGGATGGACTTATGTGAAGGTCTACACATCCCTAGAGTAGGGAATCTTCAGGCTTCTACCGATATCCATTTCAAGGATAACCCCGATGAAGTGCGGGCTTACATCAGAGAGCTAGAGATGCTCATATATTCCACCGATGATTCCATTCCTGTCACCATGTGGGTGAAGGAAATGATAGATCATGGCACCATTGAGGGGACTGGTGCTTCTAGAGATGAGGAGTGTCACGATTACGTGGATCCTGAAGATGTAAGTCTCTTTCCTTATTTTCTTTGCAACTTGATTTTAGTTAAAGATTTATTACTCAAGGAAATTACTTTATTCATCCTGCAGCTTGCAAAGAAAGTAACTGCTGAGATTCCTTCACCACAATATAGCCATAGTGGTACTACCATCAGAGCTAATGAATCTCCTTGTGATCCGGGTGAGGTATCTCTAGTCCAGCAAGCCATGTATGCAGAGTTAGAAATGGATTTTCACTCTCCAATACCTGTATTTGGAGATAATGATGCCAACACACCCAAAAAGCCAAAGAAGCAAAGACATCGAAGGAAGAAATCCAAAGCTAAAATCTTCATTAGTAGTGGTAAGTCCTTTGGATAGTCATGAATCTTATCTCATGAAAAGATTGATCATACTTCTTGGAATTTCAGGGGCTTCTTCAATTTCTCCTTTGAGGGAGAGGATTGACCCTCCTCTGAGGACGACGGAGGGTGCTGGTGAATAGTTGTGAATTCGTGCTGACTTGGATGCTCATGAAGAAGAGCCAGTATCTTTTCCCACTACTGCTCCTACTGCTTCTATAAGGAGAGAAGATCCTACTTCTGGTAATTTAACAATACTTCATAAAATGTTGAACGAAAATATCAGCTGACTTCCATTCTGTGATACTTTGGGTTCAACACCTGCACCAGAACATTTGGCAGCCACTACAACTGACTCTATGATTTTATCTGAAGAAACTATTCAAGGTCAGAGGTTGCAGGAGGAGGGTCGTCAAGAAGACATATCAAATTCTCCCACTGGTGAGACTAACCAGAAATTTGAGATATCACTGGATGATATGATGAAACTTGGCGCATCTTTTTAAAACATTTTAGATCATTTTAAATTACCATGTAATTTAGATGATTTTGGACACGAGTATTATCCTTCATCCTATTAAAATTTTCTTATTACATATATGACCATGGTTGGTTGAAATGTGAAGTTCTATCTGAGCAAGCTGCTGAACTACCAGTGCCTGGAGGGGGTATAAACAACCCTACTATTGCAGAGAACCTAGCTCAAGTGGAGCTGAACCCGGTAGAGCTTCCTGAAATCTGTCCTAAAAATCCAGTTGAAGCTAAGAAATATGTGGAGGTGCCTTCTCATGTTGCTGTTCTACCATTGGGTAAGAGATAATAATATTTGTGGATGCACTTAATTTGCAAGACAACTTAATCAACTTTCATTATCCATTAAAACTAACCAAAAATTTCAATTGACTATGTAGGGCCATCAATTTCAGTGGTTAGATCTGGAGGTGAAGCCTCAGCCTCTGCCCCAATGGGAATAGAAAGTGAAGTAACATGGGTTAGGGGGGAAGGAATAGAACATGACACTTTTTTAAGTGCATTAATTCCAGATTATATTCCCCCCTGTGATAGTGATGCTGAATCAGGCCCGAAGGTACAAAAGGCGCTCCAATTTTCATGACACAAGGCATGAAAGAACATATGGAAGATCATATCTGAAGTGCCTCTTGAAGAGCTGTCTTCAAAGATCCCGCGACTATCATCCCTGTTCATCATGTTAGGACTTGGCAGTTTTGGATATCAAGAGATCCATGCCGCGGTAAAACAAGTCATCTTAAAAAGGGAGCGGGAGAAAAAGTACCATCAAGACCTGACTAGAGTGAGGCTGTTGAACAATATCAGCGAATTTCAGACTGCGGTGTCCCGAGATGAGGCTGATCATTCTGTGAAATTGAAGGATCTGAAACATAAGATCAAGGAGAAAGTCATCCAGTAGATGCACCTTCAGCAATAGTTAGATGCTGTTACTGGGGAACTTGACCAGCTTAACAATTCACTGGAAGTAGTTCAAACAAATGGTATGAAAGCCATTGTAGATTCCAAGAAATCAATCCCTCAAGCTGAAAAGAGTGAAGCTGGTCGAGTGAATGAACTTCAAGTGGATACTAATGAATCTCAAGATGTCGTAAATAAAATAAAGAGTTATTTTGAAAGCCTCTTGTAATTCCTGAAAAAGAGAAGAGACTTCAGTCTATGGATGTCCTTCTAACTCTTGTGCATCAATGAAAATCACTTTCATCTTCAATCATTTGTACCTGCATCCTCTTTCTACTTGATTTAAAATTTACCTAAGACAATGGGCCTAGTAAGAATAGTTTTATTATTGATAGGATTATAAAAATAACCCTACAAACTTTACATCTTTTAATTACTCAATATTACCTCAATCATACGAAATGTATGTTTAGTGAGCTGGGACATGACTTTTGTTCAGAGTTCCCTCTTGTATTTTGTGGGCAGTTTAAAGTCATGCATGTCAGACATAAAAAGGCTAATGTTTAAGGTCGAATAGATTTGACCGAATGGATTAAAATTGACTCAATTCTTTGATAATTTATCTGAAAACATGTTACCACATTTAATTATGGAGGAAAACATGTAAACTATGACTTAGGAAATTTTGAATCTGAGGAATGATATGAAAAAAGGGCTAAAATGTATTAGAAGAAGTATTTCCTAAGAATGAAGTTACCATTATTTAACAAACACGTTAGGGGGTTGAATTATGTAGGGCCTCTTAAGGGCATTGGATGCATAGTCAAATAATAGCATCTTTTGGCTGACAGGTCCATTATGTAGACTACTTATGCAAGGTCACCTAGGGGCATGTGCTGCATAGTCAGGCAAAAGAACTCTGAGGAATTTTACTTTTCTACTGCTTAAAAGCCAGTGGAAGTTTATGGAGATTCAAATTTTCCAAAGCATAGGGTTTTCTGTATGGAGAGAGGTACTTGAATATGGAGAGGATATTTCCAATCAAGATTGTCTATGAATTGGATGAATGTCACTCCTGCGAAGGTCTGACCCAAACGTAGGGAAGGGAAATATAAACCATAGACATAAATACTTCTAAATCATGAAAAAAAGTATGGGAAAAATATGTTAAGGGTGGCTATTTTTTCGGATCCCCGTATACTGTCATTAAGACAAATAAGGACAAAATAAGTTTTCCTCCCAATAATGAAGTTACCAATATTTGACAAAACCGTTAGGGGGTTGAATTATGCAGGGCCACTTAAGGGCATTGGCTGCATAGTCAAATAATAATATCTTTTGGATAACAGTTCCGTTATGTAGACTGTTTATGCAAGGCCGCCTAAGGGTACATGATGCATAGTCAGGCAAAAGAATTCCTGGGTATCAGACATTTTGTGACCAGAAGTCAAGAAAAGGGTTATGGAGATATGGAAATATTTAAGGTTAGGAGTATGACACATCAAAATGGGAATTGTCCAATGCATGAAAGAGATACATAGACCAATGCTGACCATAATCATATTGTGGCTGGGTCCTGAATTGAGGTGCTGGACTTCACTACATATCCCATAAGGATGAGAATCAAGCCATACGTAGTTCTTGAAATACAGTTTAACATCATGTGGGACGAGAATGTATAAGATCTTAGTTTAAGGTCGTAGAGTTCGGACCATAATAAGGAATACATAGTGTGTGTTTGATATACCTGATGTGAATGAAGACCAGGGTTTTCATACCACATTCATTTTTTCACAGGGGGACCTTTCAGCCAAGGGTCTGAAAGTGGAATTTGGGGTTAGGCCCAAAAACTTGGGGCTGGATTTGAGGGATGCTCAAACATTCCTACATATCCCATAAGGATGGGAATCATGTCGTACGTAGTTCTTAAAATACCCTTTGTACAGATTTGGTTCATACAAGTGAAGGGTGAAAGGGGACTTTAGTGCAATGATGGTTTGACCCAAGATTAAGGTTCAGGCATGGCCATGTATGCACGTAGTCTTTGGAATACAACATAATTTGAGATCAATGTAAATAATGATTCCCTCTCAAGTGAGCGACAATGGGGGACTATATTGTTTAACGTCATATAGAAAGGACGATGGTGCTGCACAGTTTAGTGTCATGTAGCAGGAAAAAAAGGATGTACACAGTTTAATGTCATGTGGGATGGAGGTGAACCAATGTGAAGAGATTGGTCTTGGGCTTGAACCTCGGGAGGTTGCCTACGTACCTAGCCTAAAAGGAAAGGATCAAAGTCCGTGTAGTTTGATTAAGAATGAATTAGTGATCAAGTTGTACTTGAGGAAAATCTGAAGATAGTGTTGGTACTTACACGTGATTAGAGGCCCAAGGAAGGTGTTATGGTTGAAGCTTACTCTAAGCTCACATGAGTCATACTCGGTGTGAGAAACAAGAGGTTGAAACAACCCTAATGATATATAGTTTAACGTCATGTGAGACATATTTCGGGACAAGACACAGTTTAACGTCATGTTGGACGAAGAAGGGATTGTGTAGTTTAATGTCATATAGTAAGGACTTAAGGGGGGCTGTATAGTTTAGCGTCATGTAGATAGGACGATGGTGCTACATAGTTTAGTGTCATGTAGCAGGGAAAAAATACAGATTAAAATCATGTAGGATGTATTAAGGTACTTTTTTCAGTTTTACGTCATATAGGACATTGGGTTGTATAGTTTAACGTCGTGTAACCAAGACGATGGTTATGCAGTTTAACATCTTGCTAGATGTAAGAAGGAATTTTTCACAGTTTAACGTCATGTGGGATGAAGAGATGCACAGTTTAACATCGTATAGCCTGGATGATGGTTATTCAGTTTAACGTATTGATGGACCTAAGTATTTGTGTTACAGAAAATACTTTTTTAGGAATCTGGCATTGGTTGGAGTTGTGATGAGTTCTCCATCCATTGAGATTAAAGAATAAGCTCCATTGGAGTAGACCTTATGTATTGAGTAAGGTCCATCCCATTTTGGATCAAGATTTGGAGGCTTCTTTCCTGTTATCATTGGAGTTCTAAGGACCAATACCAATTCTCCTTTAATTAATTAATGAAGATGAACTTTTTTTGTAGAAAGCCTGTGCTATTCGATTTTGATAGACTTCCAAGTGGTGCAGGGTGAATAATATTTTTTCATCTAATCATTCCAATTCATCCAATCGCTTTTGATATTGTTCATCTGTAGATGAATGATCACAAATGGCTACTCTAAGTGAAGGTAATTGGAGGAAAGACTGCTTTTATTCCATATACTAATGAATATGGAGTTAACTGCGTAGCAGTGCGGGTGGTGGTCCGATAAGCCCATAAAGCATGAAAAAGTTTATCAGGCCATGATTTCTTATCTTTATCCATCATATTTTGCAGTATTTTTGAATGATTCTTGTTGAAGGACTCTATTTGTCCATTGGACATTGCATGATACTGAGATGAATGGTTGGATTTGATGTTATATTCTTGATACAACTTCCTTACCTCGGATGAACAAAATTTGGTGCCATTATCTGTCAATATGGTATGAGGGACACCAAATCTGGTAATGATGTTAGACTTGATGAAGCTAACAATGCTTTTAGAACTAACTTCTTTGAGATGTATTGCCTCTTCCCATTTGGAAAAGAAGTCAGTAGTAGTAAGAATATACTTAAACTGCTTGGATGTAGCCGAAGGGTAAGGTCCCATTACATCCATTCCCCATGTGGAAAATGGTCATGAGTATTTAGATGTATGAAGCAACTTTGGGGGTTGATGAATTAATTTGGAACATACTTGGAAAGAATGACACTTCTTAGTGAAATCAACACAATCTTGTATCATTGAAGGCCAAAAGTATCCAAGCCTTCAAATTTGATCAGACAGTCTATGTCCAGACTGGTGGGCACCACAGACTCCTACATGTACTTCTTTCATGATAGCCATTGTCTCTTCACCATCAATAAATCTGAAGAGAATTCTATCAAAACCTCGTTTGTAGAGAATTTTTTGGTGATCTGGGCTATCATAAAGTGTAAAATTGACCACACATCATCGGACTTGTTCTTTCCCAGCTCTATTAGGTGGGAGTGTTCTATTTTGAAGGTATTCCCTAATACGTGTCATCCATCATATAATATGACCATATGGTTTAGATATGGGACTAATCTCATTGATTTCCTCTATTATGATTTGAACATAAGGTGAAACTGTACGACAGTGGGCAATACCGATGATTGTTTCGTCCCGACTTGGATCTGCCAGAGATGTGGCTATATTAGCCAGTGCATCAGCTAGAGAATTTTGCAATCACGGGACATCAGAAAATGTCGGTTCCAAGGGAAATTCCACCATTAACTCTCTGACATAATCATACAAAGGGATTAACTCTTCTTTTCTGATGGCATAATCCCCATTGACTTGTTTGATTACTAGGTCTGAATCACCTTTCACCTTTAAGTGATTCACTTGTGCCTAAAGCGCCAACTCCAATCCTGCGATGAGATCTTGGTATTCTGATTCATTATTTTTACCGCCTTCCCACAATAAAAAGGAATAGGGCAGCACCACCTTTTCTGAGGAAATAAGTACAATTCCTAACCCAACTTTGTTGAATTTAGGATCTTCCATTTTCTTCCCTGTTGGACTTCTGGAAGCACCATCAAAGTACATTTCCCATGTTTGAAGATTATTTTGAATAGACAAGACTTCCTCATCAGAAAGTTCGGTATCTAAAGATTTATCTTCTACTAAAGGGTGTTTAGCAAGGAAATCAGCTAGAGCTTGGCCCTTTACTGCCTTTTGAGACACGTACTGGATATCAAATTGCTGCAAAATAACTATCCACCTTGCCAGACATCCTATACTCATTGGACGACTAAGGATTAATTTGAGCGGGTTATTACGAGATACCAATTAGACCTCATGATGTTGTAGGTAGTGTCTCAATTTTTGAACTATAAATATTAACGCTAGGCAACACTTTCAATACTTGAATATCGGGTTTTTGCTTCAAGCATAGTCCAAATGAGATAGTAAAGGCTGTTTTAATTCCCAAAATCATTCTTTTGGGCAAGGAAGGCACCCAATGATCGCTCTAAAGCTGTCACATAGAGGATAAATGGTCTTCCTTCAACAGGTGGCATTAATACTGGTGGACTCAAGAGATATTTCTTGAGAATATTGAATGCCTCTTAACATTCTTTAGTCCACTGGTAAGTGACTCCCTTCTTCATTAATTTGGTGAAGGGTAAACTTTTACCTTCCAGATTGGCGATGAAATGCCGAATATAGGCCAAGTGTCCTTGAAGTACTCTCAATTATTTCAAATTTTGAGGAGGTGACATATCAAGGATTGACTTTGTCTTCTCAGGATCGACTTTGATACCACGATGGCGTACCACAAAGCCGAGAAATTTTCTTGAGGTTATCCCAAAAACACATTTTAAGGGGTTCATCTTCAAATTGTGTTGTCGAAGTTTGTGGAATATGATTTCTAAATCATCTAAATGATCCGAATGTTGTCTGTATTTAACCACCAAATCTTCCACATAACATTCAACAAATTTCCCTAAAAAGTGTTTGAAGATACGGTTCATGGCACGTTGATACATTGAAACTTCATTATTCAAGCCAAAGGAAATTACCCGATATCAAAACAAACCCTGTGGGGTTCTGAAGGCTGTAGATTCTTTATCTTTTGGAGCCATTTAGATTTAATTATACCCAGAATATCCATCCATGAAGGAAAGTACTTCATTTCTAGCTGTTGCGTCAATTAAGAGTTATGTGATCAGAATTGGAAAATCATCCTTGGGACAATGCTGATTAAGATCTTTGAAATCAATGAAAACTCTAATTTTTCCATTATTAATTTTCATAGGGACAATATTAGCCAACCATTTGGGATATTTGACTTCTCTTATGAAGTTATCTTTGATAAGCTTATCCACTTCAGCTTCAATTTTTGAAGAATAAGTTGGGTGTGTTCTTCTTGCGGCTTGCTTGAATCCTTGATGTTCATCTAGAAAACCCAAATGATGAGTGGAAACATCAGGATCAAGACCTGGATTTTTTTTATAGTTCCAAGAAAATACATCTTTATTTTTCTTTAGAAAGTAAGTATACATTTATTGCTCTTCAAGAGTCATGGCTGCATTAATTAAAGTGGGGCGTGGATTTTCTTTTATACCTAGATTTATTTCTTTGAGTTCTTCCACAGTGGTAGAGATACCCTCTTCAAATGCTGGAGGATCATCTATGAGATCTTCCTCTTCTTCTTCAACACGTGTTATTTCTTCTGTTTCTACTTTCATAGTAGATGATGAAGCAGAATTTCCACGGTCAAGAGAGATGTTAAAATTTGAACATCTTGAAGAAGAGGCTACCATTTCTGACTCTATTGATGATGAAGGGTCTTCCTTGGGTAATAAAGAAGAGATGATGGATTGAAAATTGACATCATCATTCATCTCTGACATTGCTATAACTTCTTCTGACCTGGTTGATGAAGTATAGAATTGCTGGATTTCAGCAGATGAAATGAATACATCTCCATTTGAGCTTTCATCATTGCTTGGTGAATCACCAACTTCTCCCATGCTATCTAGCTTGATTGACATAATTGACATTATGGAATTTTCCATAAGAGTATTGGGATTTGGGTCTATCCTGTCAATTTGACTGATAGGAAACACATAATCTGTACTCACATGTATGAATGGGTTTACTGAAATCTTTTCCAAACCATATGGAGCATTAATTTTGGTGACCTTCTTTGTCTTATATTTTTCATTTCCTTCCATGTGATATAATTCTACCTCAATGTATTAAGATTCACATGTTTTGAATGGGGTTTTATCACCATACAATGTCCCAATTTGACCATTGAAACAATATTTGCGACACTGATGGTATGAAGAAGGTATAACCACATGTTTATGTAGCCAAGGTCTTCCAAGAAAAATATTGAAGGCTGTGTCATGACGAACAACCATGAAATCTGAATTGGATATAAGGTCTCCAAACTGAGTTCTGAGTGTAATCTCACCCAGAGGTTCTTGTTCATTTTTATCATATCCTTGAAACATAAAAGTAGAAGGAGATAAATCAGATTCAGTGAGGCCCAATCGATGAAGTGTACGCATAGGGATAAGATTGACTCTTGAGCCATTATCAATGAAATCTCATCAGATGTCTACTTCATTGACCTTTCCAGATAAATACAAAGGTCTGATATGTCCATGCACAACATCATCTTCATCCTCATCTATAAAAGATATCACTTCATGGAATTCTGTAGGATTATTCTCTACATGGTAGACTTCAACGGCAAAAATTTCAGTTTCAAACTCCTAAGGACTTGAAAAATCCTCAATGAGTGCCTCCCGAAGATCCTTTGATAGGTTCAAGGCATCTAGAATTGATAACTTTGCCAGTACTTGTGATAAATGTTTCAAGACATCATACTTTTGTTCCAAAAGTATTCATTTCCCAACAGGAACATGTGGTTTCGCAGGTGCCTTAGAAGTTGATGCTTTGGAAGTAGATGCATCTTGTATTGGGGTAGGAGTTGGAAATAATTCTGGATTTGGAAAATTAGACCGACTAGGTCTATTTATTTACTGAGAGGAAGAATGGGTAACCTCTAACTGATATTCCAAAATAACTATACCAGGACTGAATCTGCCATGCGTGGAAGAACTTTCTTGTTCTTGTTGAGCCCGCTGAAGGGCTTTGCCCTGATTTTCTGCTACATATACAGTCCTAGCAGGGGTAGGATTGAAATATTAGCTTCTGGAATATGCACGTCTTCCTCTATATCCTAGACCTCTAAAACTCCCTCTAATTCTTCTGTTTGATACAGGGAACTCAGGCTCATCAAGATCGAAACTGTGACTGGCATAAGAATCTGTTAAGTGAATCATGTTAACAGAACCAAAGATCAAATTCCAATCTGATGAAGATTCTGCCTGATTAGCCAATTTAGGCTGTGCCGTTTGGTGGGGCGGTGCCCGTACTCTTGAAGTAGACGACATAAAATCTTCCAAAGTCAAAGAAAATTTAGGCTTTGACACAAACTCATCTTCTTCTGACTGTTATTATTTCTTCGAATTATGTCACCCCTTTGAAGATTTTCCCTCTGATAAAGGGGGTTTTGGTGTGGCATTCATAGAATAAGAAACAACTGGTTTCTTCAATTCCATTCGTAAAATGGCATGAGTTCAGTTGATCGTTTTCCTGACCATCCAATCATCATATTTCTGTGCATTTTTGTTTTTGACTTCATGTCACTCACCTTCTTCCTCTGGATCTGTAGCAACAACACATGCTACCTGGGCTGAAGAGCCTTTCAGTTTTACCTGTCTAGAGTCCACCATCTTTTGCAGGAGGTCTTTTAAGACAAAACACTCCTGAATGGGATGGCCCAATATCTGATGAAATGGGAAATCATTGGGAAGGTCTTCATCTCCTTCCTTATTAGGCCTTTTAGACCTTGGAAATTGAACCAAATTATTTTCCAGAGCCAAAATGAAGTAACCAGAAACTTGTTCATTTTGTAAAGAATATAATTTGTTCTTTAACTCCTCAAGTTGTTTCCATATTTTATATTTTTGATCATCTTGATGAAACGGCCTCTGCTGTTGATGCTCAGGAGGTGGATCCCTTCGAGAAGATGAAGGTCTTAAAGTGGAATCAGGTACAGGTGCTTGTTTAAGCATGACTGTAGTAGTCTCTTCTTTACCCATTATATTTCTTGGAGTTGATGGAATTACACAAGTTTTGTCCTTAGTATTTATAATAAATTCTTCAATCTGTTGAGCGATTGAAGTAAGGTCTCGAAACCCTCCTGTGTATTTCACAGGGATCAACGGTGTGCATAATTCATCACACAAATTTACCACATAGATTGGAAAAAATTCTTCTTGAGAGAGTGATAAGCTTAAGGAATATGTTAATCCATTCCAGTGAGAAATGAAATCTAAAACTCATTCATTCTCCCTTTTCTTACAATTTTTAAGATAAGAAACTATTATCTTTAGAAATGTTGAACTGAATTGAAGAAGGAATTTTTGATGGATATCCTCTCACCCGATAATTGACCGGGATTACAAGATTGTATACCAGAAAAAGGTAGGCCCTTGTAATGACTGTACAAAACACCTGAGCTTAAATGCTTCTTATTATTGTGGAGTTCCCATAATAGGGTCACAAAGAGAAAAAAAATGTGTTAAGTGTTGTTTTGGGTCTCCCGAACCATTAAAAATTGGGAATGTGGTACTTCCAAAATTTGATGGGGGAGGAATTGCATCAACCCATTAAGGGTAAGTTCTCTTATCCGGTTGAACCAGTGCACAATTTCCTTCCATATCTTCCAACTGAGCTGTTAATGGATCAATGATAGTCATTAATTTTTGAGAAACATATGGTTGATCTTGGACCTGTGCAGGTGCAAGAACTTAAGTTTGGACAGCTTTTGAGACCGAGACTACCACTGATGGTAGTATTGCCATTTGTTTTTTCATATAACCCATATGATTAGACCTGTGAGGGTGTACTGGTAAAGGAGGATATTATTAATCCATATCAGTAGCCACAACAAATTACCTTGACTGAATGACTCCAGAACGCTTAGGAGGAAGACTACTTTGAAGTAGTTCTGCATTCAACCTCCTTAACTCCTTCATTTTCGCCTCTTGTTGTGCATAACTTTCCTATAATGAGAGTGATTAGACTTATCCAGAGGAAGGGTGGAATGTAACCTGATTCTTCCCTTTCCCCTTGTTGGATGCCTTTCAGAGAGGGAGAAGTTGGTTATTTGAAGGAATACCTATATTCTGGGTAAGCCTTTGATTTCATGTACGCACACCTTCTTCATTTGCTTCTATCTGTACAACTTCTTGAGCCTGAACTTCTTCATCTGATCCCTCTGAGTGGGCCTCATTTTCTGGAGGATAAGAAACAATGGCATTGATGACATTTATTGATGCGTAACACATTGCATCCCTTACATCGGAATTTCTGTGATACAATATTCTTCCATGTCCTTGATAAGACATTGCCTTTTGTTGAGTTGATCCCTCAGGAACCTATTGATGAACTGTAATTTTGAGGGAGTCTCCTGATAATTCAGATCTTCATTCCTCTTGTTTCTTCTTCCCTAATCGAGAGAAGACTAACTTTCGCTGAGGAAGAGATTAAGGATTTGAAAAAGTCCCCAGTACGATGGACTAGGGCTGTTCCTACTTAACGCCTCGAATCCTATTTTTTGATTCCGAGGGTTGAGCTAAAAGAGTCCCTAGTCTCGCAAGCTGGGGTGGTTATTGAGCTACTATATATGAGACTTTCTTAAAAGATCTTCTGATCTTGCAAAATTTAGTCTAGAAATTGGCTAGATGTATCAACCTACATCCACTCAAATCACCTGGATCAAATGACCGCTGGATGATTTCTGACACTTCTATCACTTGATGATGTGCCTTCTCTAAACGAGAAGCCAGTTTGATATTCTAATTTACTTGATGCAAGAGTAATTCGATAACTTTTTCTCTGTATTCCTGACTTTGGGAAGAACTAGTTGGGGCCTATTCCTGAGAAAGCCTTTGATTACAAACAAAACCAATTGACTGTGGCTGGTCGTGGACAATAACATTGCATGAGACCACTTTTGGTGGGCTTTGTTGGCTGGAGAGTACAATGAAGTGCAATGCTCCATGAAAACCCCATCCCTTGATATGAATACCAGATGGATCATTGGAAATTAACTGGCACAATCTTTTTAGTGCACCAAGGAATGAACGCTGAAGGGCTCTCTCCTACTATTCAACCTTCAGATATCAGAAAACTGAGAGAGAAGCCAAATCAATTTGGCATTGTAACCCTTCTATTATCTTGACATGATTTTAATATTCATCATAAGATAATATTTTATTTTTCAATTGACAAAGAGTTTTCCACATGTTGAGAAGAATATCGTGAATACAATCTTCAGTCAACATCTCTGGAATATCATACTGAGAGTCATCCAAAGGCCAAAACATGACTGGTACTTCACCTTTTACCAGTTGTTTTCTCATATTCAGCACTTCCTCCTTATCATTCGATGAAGATTATTCTACCTGATTAGACCAAAGCTGGTGCTTCTTTGTTGTTTCATCAGATTCAAAAAGATTGGTAGAGAATTCATTCATCAAACTAGAAGAAGAATTACCCAAGGGTGGTTCGGAGAATTACCTACATCCCGGGCTATCTTCTGTTTGAGAAAGTATTTCACCTGTTAGCGGTAAATCATCAGACATGACTGGCTTCACATTTGAAAGTGCCTTAAGATAAGAGGGCTTTCTCATTACGACATTGTCCTTTGAAGAATTTTCCAAGCAATGCGAATTACTACTACAGAGAGGACTTTCACAGCTTTCATCATCATAGGGAGTACCACCATGGTGGGTTATATCAAAAGATGAAACCTTTTTCTCTTTGATCTTCTGGCCACACAGAGGGTTCTCATGGCTCTCATATGAAGATGATACTTCGAGATCGACCGAACTATCATGAAACAAGCCTTCATGAGGAAGTGTCTGATGGAGACCTTCAGAATTAATTTTCCCACTATTGGGAAATGAGAGAGTAGAATCTTGAGTTGCAATAGATAATTGTCTGAGTGCATCAAGAACTCCAGCATTGAGCAAGACCTTATTACCGATAGGCTATTGATTTCTTGACTGAGCTGAATGGGTCTTCTTATTAGACGCATTCTTATTCACTTTAGGAACCACTTGTTGACAAAAGTGGTTATTGTGGGTAGGTGTATGTGCCTGCTCAGGAGAAATAGTCAGGTTAGGCAGATTATCTCCATTCAAATCAGGTGTATGTGCCTGACTTGATTGTCAGTATGATATCGGGAGTATTCTCCACAACCCTATTGGAATGTAATAGAGGTATGTATCTATTCTGGAGTGATATGTTGATGAGTCACTGAACTGGTAGGGATAGATTTGTATTTATTTCCCTGTGATGCTACTGAAGCTGTTATAATATTCTGACACGCATCCATGATATGAGCAGGGATTTGCTTCTGCTCTTTCACCATTGTTAGAATGTTCTTGGTGACTTAAACTGACAGAATGGGAATATACGTCCATTCCATGCTTGGAGTAGGTGTATGTTCCTGCTCCTGTCCTCCTTTTCCTATCAGTGAATTCTGACAGTACTCATGTGTAGGGGCAGAGAGTTGAGTCTGCTCCAAATTTGTCATCGAAGATTTCTGACTGACTTCTCTGGGTGCTACCAAACGAGACTATTGGCAGGATTGATGAGCATCGGTAGGTGTATGTGCCTGATATGTATTCTTCTTCAAGTATGGTTGACAATTTTCCTTCAGTAATGGAAGACGAGACTACTAACAGAATTGTTGATTGTAAACAGGTGTATGTGCCTTCTTATTAGTTGCCACCATATTAGATTGGCGACCTTACTTGGGTGCAGTCAGACGTGCCTTCTGACTGGTTGATGAATTATAAATAGTTGTATATGCCTACCTATAATACTCTGCCAGAATTGCCTGACGGGATTAGTGGGTTGCTGCCAGACGAGTCTACTAGATAGCGGGATTAGAACGGACGGGTGTATATGCCCACTCGTTGCTTTCCATCAAGTTGGCTTGATGGACTTCTCCAGAGGGGGAAGAAGTAAGAACCTGCTCCCTGTTGAACAGATTTCTTCTCTAGTGGTTCATCTTATGTGCTTGGGTATGAAGAACCTGAGCTGAACCCCTAAAGGTGATACCCTCATCATGTTGAGGGTGCACTGCCACACGAGTTTGGCGACGATTATTAATGGGAGCCCTTGGGAAGGACTCATTATTTCTTGAACTGAGGCCTTGAGTGACCTATTCATTCACCTCCCTATAATATGGGAGGGACTGGTTATTGCAATCTGGGGATAACGACCCGAAACGGTTGGAGACGTTGGTTAGCACCTCCTGCTTCTTGATCGCTGATCATCGCTGTCCGGACAACCAGGGTGAATTATTGACTTGGAGGGCTTATCGAGTAGTCTCCAGAGTCAGAATGGTACCATGTTGACGGTATTCCTTAACCAGTGCATTTGAAACCTAGCGTTGAAGATGCTGAGTAGGTGATGTCATCCTCAGAGTAGACGAGGATCCAGTAGGAGTAGCAGCAGAGGCATTCACAGGTGTGAACTTTAGATAAGCCATTTCTGTAACGCAGGGAGATCTTGGAAAACAAGTGCCTATTTGATAAAATAGACATAATCAAGATAATCTCATCCACTAAATCTTTTGGATGAGAAAATATGTTATTGATTGATTTATTGGCCCTCATATTGATTTAAATAGGGGTCTAAAAAATAATTAAAACATCATTTAACTTGGTTAAGGATCCACGTCAGCTTCACCAATTTTGTTTCCTCTAGAAATGGGGATGGCTTTATTTGTTTAAGGTTCAAACATTCCAATCGGTTTCTAACAGGTTTATTCGTAGAACCAGAAACATCCAATGATTCTATATCCATTTGGACTTACTTCCCAAAGGTAGGTTCTCATTATTTGTGGACCGATGAGGCGTAATAATTTGCATTGGTCAAGAGGATGGGAGGTCGGACTCATCACACCTTTTTGGGGGGAATTATTGTCTACTCCATGACTCTCTTATAGATTTAAGTTATGCTCGTGAATCCTTATTAATTTACCAAGTATGAAAATAATTTTTCCTTTAGATCTTTCAATCAATGATTGATATGTATGAAATTTAGGGAATCTTTTATATGTATTTGAGGTTCTTCATCGATAGATAATCATCCGTATTTATTGGAGATTCTTAGTCAATGGTATCCTTCAATACATTATATAGAAATATCTTGGTCATTATGATGACCATACTAGTTTTAAAGCCACTCAGTGGGGCACTTAAAGTTTATTGTCATTCATAAGAGCATGGATTATTTTAGAGTTGGTATCGTACCTGCAGACGGGCTACCTACGTATACTTGTTAAAGATGAATCAGAAACCCCGTAGTTCGATAATTAAGATATAGTTTAACGTCATATTGGATAGATTAGAATTAATGGGTGATGGGGCTTACATATGATTAATGGCCCAAAGATATGCGTCTTGGTTACTTTTACACTCTAAGCTCACATGAGTCATGCTAAGTGTGAGAAACAAGAGGTATTAGTAAAATCTGATGATTAGTGCCACGAAATATGTGGTCATAAGGAATGATATGGGGATTACGTATGTTTGACTACCCAAGTAAATAAATATCAGAACTTATTTTAGGAAATAAGTCCAGGGGAAAGGTCCATAAAGATATTCATGCTTTATGAAGACTTTAATACTCTAACTTGGGGCTTACTCCTGAGGAGGATGCCCTAATTAGGGGGTACTTATGATTGGGTTTTATTCCCGAGAAGGAATCCCAAGTCAAATGAAATTAATCATGGGGCTTACTCCTAAAAGGAGGCCCAGGTTGAGGGGACTTGAGATCTGAGGCTTACTCCTGAAAAGGAGGCCTAGGTTAATAGAAATTATGATTGGGGATTACTCCTAAAAATGATGCCTAGATTTGGGAACATAGGGGTTACTTCTAAGAAGGATTCCCAAATTTGGGAACATGGGGCTTACTCCTAAAAAGGATGCCCAAATTTGGGAACTTGGGGCTTAATTCTAAGGAGGATGCCCAAATTTAGGAACTTGGGGATTAATCCTAAGGAGGATGCCCAAATTTGGGAACTTGGGGCATACTCCTAAGGAGGATTCCCAAATTTGGGAACATGGGGCTTACTCCTAAGGAGGATGCCCAAATTTGGGAACTTGGGGCTTACTCCTAAGAAGGATGCCCAAATTTGGGAACTTGGGGCTTACTCCTAAGGAGGATGCCCAAATTTGGGAACTTGGGGCTTACTCCTAAGGAGGATGCCCAATTTAAGGGGGGATTTAACTTATGATTGGGTCTTATTCCTAAGAAAGATGCCCAGATCAAAGATTCTCTCATCTTAAGGGATGAGGTTGAATGAAGGGAACCTCTAACCATAGTGATATAAAGTTATATAAATCACAAGGTTTTGAGAGATGTTCCATAGAATTACTTTCAGATAAGGAATACAACAAAGGAACCATGCCATAAATGGCTTTGAATAGGGTTTTGAAGGCTAAATCTTGAAGAGGAGAGGTAGATTTGAAGAAAAGAGATTAATAGGCAGGAGGGGCACCCAAAAAGAGGCAGGCGAACAAGTCCTGTTCGGGCGCACAAGTCCTATTTGTGCAAGTATACTTGCATGTCACATATTTACTTGGGCGACGGTTAACCCATAAGGTAATACTTGGCCAAGGCTTGGCTCAAGCCCTTAGTATTATCCCTAGAGGCTTCCAAAATGGTGACACACAAGTTTTGTTGAAGGGATAAGGTGGCACACAAGTGTCTTCATTACCCTTAAGGGTTAGACACTTAGGCGTGCAAGTGTTGATGAATTTCAACACTTATGCCCTTTTACCCCTCTTTGGATCTTCCATTATAGGTAATAAATTACCTTATAAGTGTTCAGAAGACTTCAAGTAGAGACTAGGGTGCCGGGAGCTTAAATCTGACTTTTGGATTTTTTTGTCCTCGAAATGGGGGGCCCACAAGAGGTATTTATAGGCTACTAAAGACCTTGGGTGAAAATAAAATAGGGCGCGCAAGTCTCCTGCACGGTCAATATGTGGCGCGCAAGTATACTTGTGTGACCATGATGAAACTTGTGTGGACCATTCTTAAACAAATCCTTGTTCATGCATTTGTCAATTTCTGATGTTTCTTCAAAGGATGAATCTCTTTATGCTAAGGTATTCCCCTTTTTCAGTCGTTAGAATCTGTGACGGAAAGAAGCATCAACAAACCTAGATCCATCATATTTATCAATTATAAAAGGAGACATTAAATATTTCATCACTTTCATTCACTCTTTATCCCTACTCATTATTCTTAATATTCTAGTGATTCTAATATTCCTTTCCTTAGTTAATGGTTGTTCTTTCATTGATATTATATGTATTGAGTTTTTTGAAGTTATTGTAATTCACGAATTCATGATGGCCATTATGTTTGGATGCCATCAACCTTGAATTGATATAACTATTAGACACTAAAATACATATTAAATATAGAAAAATAAAGATTTAGATTTTTTTCATATCCCCAATATTATCTTAATTAGATGTTTATGTTTTGGGGATTTAATTTTCTCTTGGTCTAGTTTGGTGAGATTTCATGATTCATATAGATTGTGTCTATTAAAATTGTCTCCAAATTTACATGTGTGTAAGTATACTCCCATGTTAGAAATATCAATCAAGTTACTTGGTCTTCCCTTGTATTTTAATTAATTAAGTAATACATAAAAATTTTCAAAATACTATATATAGATTTTTTATGATAATAAAAGAAAAATGACTGGAACAAATCTTGTCCATTTAAGAGAATGAATTGAGATAGATATTTCACATCCACTTCAAATGTATTCTTTATTAAGGGTTTAATATAATAGTGGTATTAAATAGATAATAACATATTAAATTAAAATTTAATATTGGGCTAAGTGAAAGATGCACTGGTATTGCATTGACAATTTTCATAAGAAATTAGTAAATAAATTCGGCACTAAAATAAATGAAGGGTTGTATACTTATATTTATCCTTAAATTTCAAAAGAAAATACAAAAAATATTACAATTATATTCTTGAAATGGTTTTCCAAAAAAATATTATTTTTTTTATTTCACATATTCTAGAAGTTAAAATTGGATAATAAAAGTATAAGGATAATATATTCACAAATATAGATAGATCATTATAGAGTGGATATATTTTAGGATCTATTGTTAAATATGTGTGACACCCCAACGTCACTCTTATGTGAGGGTATTTATTATATGTGTTGTTCCCTTGAGATCAAGCTATTTTAGGCTAAAAACTATGAAAATTCAGGACTTGTTTTAGGCTACAAGGTTTGTATATAGTTTTTCAAACCATGTAGCTTAATTATGAAACCTACTGTAGTTTTTAACATTGAAAATATTCATGGTTACTGCATATTTTGGTAAACTGTGCATGTAAACTATGAAACCCACTCAAAATGGGTATTTTGGTTTTTTAAGAGTGCTTTTATTTGGGGTTTCTTTCCTCTTCTTCCCCACTTCAAACCAACCAATTGAGATTCCCCTCTTGGCCTTATTCGTTATTCTACAAGACATCCAAGATAGATTTTTAATGATCCATTGGTAATTCATCACCCAGATTAAAAGGTTATTGTTCCTTCCATCTTATTCATGGGTTTTCTCACATTTTTTATCTTCTCCACTAACACTAGTGGCATTGAATTCCCAATTTCAATTCCTTTGGTTGTTCTAAAATTGTGTTTTTGGTTTCTAGAGACTATGATACCTATTTTGAGAGTTAATGTGGTGGTTTTTATCAAAGGCCATATGATTTCCCCACATAAGGTAGGTGTTTCCATTTAATTTATTTTTATTCAATAAATCCATGGATTCTTGGATTTCTAAATTCATTTTTAATCTAGATAAATATATTACATGCTATATAGATTTGGTTTATCAAGGTTTTACATTAACTTCTCTAGGTTTTAATCTATAATGATGGGTGTGATTTTATAATTCAATGGAAATTTTATTTTAAATGGGTATTTTATGAATTACATATGTTTAATAAAATAAAAAATATGGTTTTATCTAAGAAAAATGTTTGATAATTTCTTTTTAATCCAAATTTGATTTTAAAAATGGAATTACCTTTTGGGTTTAAAGTGTTTTCTTGTTTTTAAATGATAGAGTTTCCATATGAAATGAAATGGTGATTCCTTTGATTTATTGTGGTTGGTTTTGGAGTTGATTGTGATTTCTTTTAGATTTTGGTTTGGATTAAAAATATTTTTGTAAAGGTATTTCCAAAATTTATAATTTATAAGTGTTAAGTTAAAGGCTCAATTGGCACTTTATGAAGTGATATTTGATTTATGTGTTGTTTATGCCCTTATTGAGACCCATTTTATTTATTTATGGTTCATATATATATATAAATCCATGTGATGAATTATTGAATTGGGATTCAGGATGTGATTATGGTTTTGGGGCTCTTGTTAATGGAAATTCGGGAGGTGGAAAGATATGTTTGTGATGTTTTCCATTGGGATTTGTTATTTTTCATGAGATGATGTTTTTTTTGAAAGTTACCCACTTTCTAAAGCTATAACATGAGGAATACTTGGATAATAAGTGAGGATTCAAGGAATTTAGCTATAATATTTGAGGTTTACGTACTGGCTAGTAGCCCCTAGTTGAATATAACACCTAACTAAGGGGGATTCATTGATGAGACAAGTTGAGAGTGATTTGGGTGATGGGATATGGAACTGTTAATTTTTAGAAAGTTGGTCCACATTTTCACATATAGTAATTTATCCATTAGTCCCTATGGTGTTACCTCATGATATTTATTCTATTTTGTGGCTCTTTATTTTTTTATCATGCGTGTTTCTTATTTCTTGGATGAATATTTTTTTTGTAGTGATCTTATTATGATTTAGTCTTGATATTGATTTTTCACCATATTCTTATTAACATTATTTATGAATTTCTATGGATCTATTTTCATTATAGTTTATCCCATATATATTTTATTTGGGTGTATGAAATATTTCAAAGGAAAAGGGGGAAATTGTTTTCAAGTTCTAGTATTTATTGGAATTTTCTTTGAAATGTTTTAATATGTGTGAGTTTTTTTTCAATAGGATGTTTTAAATAGAATGTAATGGTTTAATATATTTTAAAAGTGTTATGTTTTGAAGAAGAATGGTTGATTTTTAAATTATATATATTTTGGAAAAAAATATTTATTCCATGCTTTATAAATGGTTTGTTTTGAGAATGTACAAGTTGTATATTTTGTACACTTCTATACCACATAATGGAAATGAAAACCTATTTGTTTAAATTTTTTTCAAACTATATGTTTTGGTTTATTTTATAAAAATAATTAAATGAACTCATGGTGGTATCCTACCAGCCTTTAGCTCATACACTATATACTCATGTAGATGGGTATGTGGGATTTATGTATTATGTAGGTTTATTTAGGTCATGGATTTCATGATTGTTTTAGTGATATTTACCTTTGGAATAAGATTGATGTCAGGATTATGGTGGTGACTTGGAAGTCACATATAGATATTTGTTATTCCTCAGTGTTATGGAATTGGATGGATTATTTTTGGGTCTTGGATTATTTTTTCTTGAGTTTATATTTGAGTTTTGACTGTAGTATTTTAAATATTGTATCAATTGGTTGATTTTTAGTAATTCATTTATTAGAATTTATTTTTCTTCATCTATTATTATTTCATGTTTGGATGTCCATGTTTATGGATTATGATTATAAATTGTGGCATGTCATCCAATATATGGATACCTCGTGTCCGGTCTTCAGTTAGGACCTATTGTATATGTTTAGGTTCTTAAGGGTGAAACCATTCCCAATGGTTATATTGATACCCTTGATTCTTGTTGTCAACCTGGGGGGATCATGGATACCCCTCATGTCATTAGAAGATCAGGTTAGGCATCGGTTAAGATAGTAGCAAGGGCCGATTTTCTACAAATGGTATCAAAGCCTTGGTTTCTTGAAAGGGGCCTTGTTTTTTGATATTTACCATCTTATTATTTAGGAGTCTATATTTGAAAGAAGTTAGGACCATTATAACTCAAGTGGTAGGTCTAGGTAAGTGCTTTCCAAGACATTCTATATATCAGATCTCAAGTTTCCATGGGTGATTGGTACTTTTATTTTTCAGTTTGGGTTTTATAGTTTTCTATTTTTGAGATATTTTGTTATGGTTTTCTTTGAATTTGAGTGGTCAGTAGATTCTAGAACATGTATTTGGAAATTCATCATTTCAAAGTAAAAAATGAAAAAATTTGGAGGTCCCATGATTAAGGTTATCAGTCAATTAAACCATGCTCAGGTTGTGTGAATTATTCTAGACAACTTCAAGTGGTATTCTCATAGTTGGAATACTATCTGAAAATTCATGAGGCAAAACCATGTGTAATGCAAAAAGTATTGTGTCATGTCTTGAATCATCAGGGCTCAATTGGATAATAGTGAGCTGAGAATGACACCCCAATCGAACCTATAATAGGCTAGAGGATGAATACTATCATTGAGTAGGAATATCACACATAAGAGAGGCCTTATACAAAAGTACCTACACACACACGCACACATCTAAATACACAAATATTATAAGGAAAATAAAAAAATGATACCATAAATTCATGCTTAAAAACTTATCCAACATCAGAGTATGAAAAAGGGTGAAATAAAAAACATAAGGGCCAAATAAAAGCCCAACAAAATTAAAAATCAGGCCAAGTGGCTAAGGGGGACTATTATAAAAAATAAACTCCTAAAACCATTAGAGATCTATTTATCACGACTAATCTTCACATAATTCAGGTCCTCCTATAGATCTGTTGAAATGCATGTCATCTACATAAGACAAAACATGTGTGAATAGATCCCATCTAGGGATTTGTATTAACATACCCAATAGGACACCCTAAAATAACCAAACAGTAATAATTGAATAGGGAGTCAAATTTAATTCATAAATCCAAGGAATAAACAAGATAACCCAAATATGATCAAAGGAAGACTCCAAGTCTCAAGGTGAGGTCACATCCTCACTTCTAGGATACAATTATACTAGAGGATCTATGGTAACATTTATCTGAGAGAACTCAATCATCTAGTCTCACTTTAATTTTCTCACTCATTATATAGGACATACACACTAGGTCTTGCAATGAATAAACACATAGGAACTGATAGGGATAATCATAGATAATTAGTTGATCAAACTAAACCACACTGGAAGACAACAAATATTTATACATAGAGAGGAGATCACTCCTAGAGCCTATGGGGTATACCAAACTCTAACTGGATTAACTCACTAGTAAGGAGATAAAAAACCATGGATGTATGAAACAAGATATCAGACTGAACTTAGTGAATATTGATATTGGATCACACCCTAGGCCTTATAGAGGGATACCTGACTCTATCAAGAACTAACCAATCAGGGGGATCTCATCCTATGTATAATACATGATATGTCATTGTAACATCTTAGGAATTGACCAAGTGAACACACCCACACTAATATAGTTTGAGATAACTCATCTAATATCATAACAAATCAGGATTGAGAAGAATAAGGGATCGGAACTACACTAAAAGGTGTACACGACTAGTCCCATAAGGTACACAACGTGCTTCATGGAGTCTGGAACTACCAGTGTCCTTCCATCTGACAAATCATGTACCTCCATAGATACATGCTGTGTTATTATGATACACAACATATAGAGGCCAGACCAACACTCAATGTGTGCCTCATACGCAAGCCTATGTAGTTTCTAATGTACCTGAGGTGTTCCCCGTTACACATGGTGTGTGGGGTCAAATGACCTTCTTGGAATGTATTCTCTATACAAACTGATCTTTCAAGAAAAGGGTCACACAATGTGTGGGTCTCACACACTAATTGTAATATTTAGAATACCGTGTAAACCCTAGCCCCTGTAAAGATGGGTCTAGATGACATGTGTTCTTTTGAACTACACACCGTGTAGTTTATAATTTCACAGAAAATTCTAGTCTTCATACATATCCACCCACGTCACCTCCACAATTACTCTATCCATTAAATGTAAGGTCCCAACCTTAAACATTACATAATCTATATTTTTTTATCAAGAATCTACTTTCTTTCACATTGAGGATATTTTCAAGTTTAGAGTTTTATATAATTAGGCCAAAACTATTACATTATATCTCAAATAATACAAAGTAGACTCTTTTACTCTATCAATTTTTTTTCACAAAAATTAAACTCTTTAAATAAATCAAGAATTATTTTCTTGATTTATATATTTTTGAATTCTTCTTTTCTCTTAACATTTTTTATACCCTATTAAAACATTTCAAAAACTTGGGATGAGAATAAAAATCTCAGTAAGGGATATAAAATAAGGAAAGAAGACATTAGTCCATGAATACATACAAATCAATGAAGTCATACTTTTCAATCATAAAACATAAGATCTTTAACACACCTCATGAAATCATAATTTTTATGAATAACACATATAAAAAATAAATCATAAAGGTAAATTTTTACATCCATAACTTACTTATGTTGTATCTTTCACAGCTACATAGGGAGTTACGTTTGGAATACCCATCATAATATATTCCCTAAATCTCTTAGGAGAAACATTAACATTTACCTTTGTCACATTACCCAATTCATTGGAGAGATATCTCGGGCTCATCTACACTTGGGTTATCATAGAACCACCCGTATACATAAACAATTCCCAAGAACCATAACATATTCATAACACATAAACAAGCATAATGTAAAGACAACATTTCCACATTGAAATCACAATATATCATTTCAAGATATTGACATAATCAATGATTTCTAAAAACCATTTTCAATAAAAAATACATAAAAAGGGTATATGGTATTTATTTTCCTTTTAAAAATATTATGACTTGTTAAAGAATCCAAATATCAAATAATACTCACAGTGGTGGAAAGGTTGTTGTCACCACGTACGTTAAAAAAAACATTCCATTTGAAATTTAGTAAAACGATTCGTAAAAAAGATTAATTTTGAAAAATATTGAATTAAATTAAAATAAAAAAGGTATAATTACATACTGTATAAAATAAGGTTGTGCATAAACTAAAATATCCATCAATGAAAGGATATTAAGATGAAGTCCCTTACCTAGAGTCCGACTTCTCATTTCGTTGTTTATATTACTAAATAATAAACTTAAGTTAATTTATACATTATTCAAAACATTTTTCAAGTTTATTATTCCTTTTATATAACTTATTAACTTTCTATAATAATCATATAATTATTCATGTTTATATCGGTCATTTTTTTGATGTTCAGTACAAAAGTCAAAAATGAACTTGTTATAATTACAAATTGTCCATGTGGTCAAAATTCCATTATCTCCAGAATCATATTCATAATTTAAGTATAATATATATCTAGTATATATGTATTTAGATCCATTATATATTTATTTATAATAGTCCATAACATTTGGAGATAAGAAATGAAATTCACCGTTCATGGAGACGGTAAGCTGTACATACGCATGAACACTACTTTCATTTATTTTTCATATATAAAGTAATGAAAACTAAATGATATATAGGTATAGTATAATTATAGTATAATATATATATTATAAATTTTACATAATTTTATTAATTTCATCCTTTATATGTTCCATGTATGGCATGAACGAATCATATCACTTTGAGGGGGCGGTATTCCGTACTTCCTCGAATGAAATTATCGTATTTACATATTATGGAAAACATAAAAGTATGATGTGAATGAAAAATAAATACACATAGAGACAATATAAATATAATATATATCATATATAAATATAGTTCCATCATAATGGCCACCATGATAGGTGGTAGGAGAAAATTGAAGAATCATCGTTTCGTGAGGCAGTAGTTCACCGTACACAGAAACAATATGTTCATATCTATTAGATAGAGGTGTTTGTAAGTGTAGTTATAATACTTATCATGAAAACATCCTAGTATATTTAGGATATTTTTTTATTTAATAAAATAATAATAATATAATATAGAGTGGAGAAGGAAAATAAAAGAAATTAACTTGAGCGAAGACGTTACCTCTAAATTAGGTAACTTCTTTTGATTTGAGCCAAAAAAATTTCTTGAATTTATTTATACAAAAAATAAGTCTTCTAGTAGAAATTAAGGGATATTTGGAGTTTATTTTACCAGAAATTGAACAATCCAAGGGGTTTGAGAGGTGTGAGTAAATGGGTAGAGGTGATGCCCTTTTATAAGAGGGAGGATGGGCACTTTAGGAATGTTTTGAAGTATTATTTTATTATAAAATTATTTTCGGTTTCAAATAGTCAGAAACCCATTTATTTAAAATATAATATAATTTTGCATCGAAAACCTCTCAACCAATAGGTTTTAGACAATTTTAGGTCACAAAATTAACCTTATCTTTTAGCATTAACCCTTAGTTAAAAACATTAACTCTTACCACGTCTTCTTGCATTTTCACAATATATGGTTATTATACTTACTATAAAATATCAAGTGAACCATAATTGGATCATTAATTATATTTTTAAAATTATATAATTTATTTGGGATAATTTTATATTTTAAGGACTATTATATCATTTCATAAAATAGTAATTGTTTTAAAAACTCATTTATGTCAATTTTGACACTATTAAGTAATTGATTTTTGTTAAAGTCATAACAACTTGGTTCCTTAGAAAAAAGGAATTATCTCAAATATAATATGTCAATAACATACATAAAATTATTTTATAACATAAAAATAATCAAATTACATTTATTTTTATATTTATAACATCATTTATTTGAATCCTTAATTAATGAAGCAATCACTGCATCATCATTGTGTAATTAATAAATTTATTCATTTAATGTCTAAAAATTATAAATAAAATACCATGATGTAATAAATATTTTTATATTTTTAATTAATATTTATAGTCTAGGAGATCACTTATATAACCTCATATAAATTTTTTTAGTAAAAAGATACATGTTTATGTTATTCTTCTCTTTACTTTAAATTAATTATTATAAAATGTCATTACCACTCCCAAGTGGATCCATGGGGTCTCAAAATTGACTCAAGGATTACCTTGGTTGGAAATATCTCATAAAATAGTATTAGAACATGTGTTATAGTAGTTTTATATTATTATAATATTATTTTTTACCCTTATTTACCAGATTTTCCCTTTAACCATGGTAAATAAAATAACTACTGAAGTTACTATTGATAATGTACAAAAATAAAATGTAACTATTTAAAAAATTTGGACCTCCTGATTCAAAATATGGAATAAAATTTTCCAAATTCAAAACATATAATTGGAATAAATTAATTTAAAATTAATTTCCGTCGTGAAAACCAAAAAACGGGTTTTTAAGAAGTAATAACTATCAAAAGATTAACATATATTTTTGTCCAATTAAAAAGTGAAATTACTTAAAACGAAAAACATTGGGTTAAATGATAAAAATATAATCCAATTAAACTTTAAAACCAATTAAAATTAGAATCTAACTATATAAATAAATTAGATGAAACGGTAGTTTTGACTTAAAATGCTGTATTTTTCACTATTTATTAAAAAATGAACTTTATCAGAAAATTACCAAAAATTTATCCAAAGTAAATTTTGATGTCTTGATTCTATAGAATATTTTTATTTTGTAAAATATAATATATAAAAGTGACAATAATTATATTTAAAAGGGTTTCTCCTTCAAAAGGCAGTAAAATAACCTTTTAAAAATATTAGAGTTTTTCATGCATAAAATTGGATTCATTCTTATTTTAAGCCTCTAAAATTTATTGGATAAATCTAAAAACATTTAACAAACATGTGTAATAACAATTTAGTTAGTTATGTTCATTCCCAACAATACAGTGACTATTTATTAACTACCATTTATAATAATAATAATATTATATTATTTTTCGGTATAACTCAAAGTTTTGTGCATCGTTAGATTTCAAAGAAACCCATTGTTGCTTGTTGAGTACACTATCAGAAAAATTGTCATATTTAACATAAAATTCATATCTTATTCATAAATATTAATATATATATAAATGTATTATTCTATAAATACCTTGGTCATTACATCATTCCTCCCTTTTTGGAAATTTTGTCCTCACAATTTTAAAATTGGGCTTGGAAACTTCATTGATAATAACACATCAGAAAAAGAGTCAATAAAACTATCACTTTTAAAGTAAGAAAGATAAGTACAAAGGTTACCCAAGATAACACATACTAGGATTCCATGTATAAAAACATGGATATGGAAGAAAAACTAATTCTCATAGACTAATAGAGAGTGATAGAGAACTTGATCACAGAAAGTTAACCACCACAATACCATTAACTTGTGGTTGGGTAAAAGTTTGATGATAAAAGAAAGCGTATAATTTTTTTTCTTCAATATCCTTTTCATAGAGTTGAATAATTTTATTACTACCTAGACTAAGATCATAATGAAATATACTTACTTTAAAAGTAGTGTTTCATCGTTTAATCAATTTCCCCACACAAGTCATATTTTTCTCCAAACGATGATTATTTAAGATGAATCAACTTCTATAGAATAAAATGATCCAAAAAAAAATTAACTATCTATTCATCCTATCTTTAAACATTAACCATCATAAAAATGGTTAGTACAAGATAATATAATCCCCAAAAATAATAATCCTTTAAGAAAAGAAATACTACTCCTAATCTCCAAAATTCAACAAACAATACCCAAAGCTCAAAAAATACCATTCAATAAAAAATTGTTTTTAAAATTCTTCAAAATAATCCAAACTAAGATAGAAACCCAAAATTCAGAAGGATTTTATCACATAGTCTTCCATGATAAATTTTATCTCCAAATAACATCAACTACTCTTAAAATCTCACACTTAAAAGTAATTAACCTAATCACATGTTCTCCATGATAGGTTAATCATTTCCAAAAACAACCCAAATCTCCCTTTGTCCATAATAAAAACATAGATTCTTCCAAAATGAAATTCAACCATTACTACTAAAAAAATCCCATAGTATTCTATTTTCCTTAGTTATATAGTGTTACCAAAAGAGAAAACATCTTCCAAAATAACATTTATCACTTAATCACTAAATCACTTTCCTATACTAAGGATATCCATTTGTAAAAACATCAGTTCCCAAAATCAACTTATTATTAATACATAAAATCATTTAACTAAAAAGAATAAATCATACTAACCAAGGACTTCATGTAAGTTAGTGGTAGGTAATAAATTCCAGTCGCACTTTGGTTGTGGGTTTGATTCCCACAGCTTTTTATGACGCGACGGGTTGTCACACAGTCTGCGTGTTTTCCTTTTTCGAAAACTATATAATTTTATATCATTCCAAAAAAAAGATAAATTCCTCAAAAATAACCATAAAATATTTTAACCTCAAGTGTTATCTCATACCTCACATTTGCATCCCAAAAAGTAATAACCCATAATTGCCTCAAATTCAAGGATCATATAAAACCAAATGGTTCTTTATAACTATATCCACAAAAGAAAAGATAATATTTTCACCTAACAAACTTCAGTGTTACACATAAAATAGAAAAGTCTTCCAAAGTAATCCCATAAAAAAAGAGCATTAATACTTTTAAACATTTCATCACCCTGATATCTAACATAACTCTATAATTTCAAAAATATAGACATCTTAATCATCCAAAATTATTTATGATCCCTTAACCATTTTTTTAACTTATTCCATAATACTTATTTCCTACAAAAAAATCATGAATCATATCTTAAGATTCAATAATGTCAAAATATCAGCTAAGAAATAATCCATACCTTTCATAGGTCATTGTCAGTTTCCTCATCCTCAATTGTAATGGAATTAGGTATTAGTAAACATATATTTTTACGGTCCTATTGATCCCATTCCAGAACATTCTTCGTAGGACATCTATTTGTGTAATGACCATGCACACCACATTTACACTACTGGAAATTTAGGCTATAGCCACGATTTCAAACCGTGGCTATAAGACCAAAAACCATGGCTATAGGTTATAGCCACGGTTCAATGAACCGTGTCTGGTATTGGCGTGGCTATAGGCCAACTACTATAGCCGTGGTTTAAAACCGTGGCTAAAGCCTATAGCCACGGTTCAAACCATGTCTATATCCCTATAGCCACAATTTTAAACCCTGGATAAAGCATTATATCCACGGTTTCAAACTGTGGAAGAAGGTAAAACACAAACAAGCCTTATATCCACGGTTAGAAACCGTGGCTATAGATGAAAGTTCAATAAAAAACACAGCACGCCTGCCAGTCCCCCCCTACCCCTGTTAGTCCCCCTGCCAGTCCCCCCTACCAGTCCCCCTACCAGTCCCCCCTGCCCCCTGCCACCCCCTGCCAGTCCCCCCTGCCCCCTACCACCCCTGCTAGTCGTCCCTGCCCCCTGCTAGTCCCCCCTACCAGTCCCCCTGCTAGTCCCCCTGCCAGCCCCCCTGCCAGTCCCCCTGCCCCCTACTATTCCCCCTTCCCTTTGCTAGTCCCCCTGCCCCTGCTAGTCCCCCTACCTG
Source organism: Viscum album (assembly GCA_963277665.1). NCBI lineage: Eukaryota > Viridiplantae > Streptophyta > Magnoliopsida > Santalales > Viscaceae > Viscum > Viscum album. The sequence continues at coordinate 1,634,768,937 of OY728137.1, read as the reverse complement.
GACACCTCCGACTGTACATATGTTGGAGTTTTTCAAAGTAGCAACACATCAGAATCCTGTCAGAGTACTGGAAGGTTTTCTTAGGTTGGCCAAATAGACTATGGATGAGCAGCACTTTGTTTTTGGAATGGTGAATAAAGGCTATAGTTGGGATGCCATTACAACTGGGCTATCTATGCTGAAACTGTTTGGTTTTACACGGGATGTTGGTGTACAAAAGGACATATAGGTTCAAGAATCACTGCACCACAAGGAGCTCCTACATGTTCCAGATAATTATATTATGGAGGGAGAGAAGGATATTGCAGTTATATCCAACAAAAATCTTGAAGATGAAATGAGACAATATGATGTTTGGAATGAAGAGTGAAAACCAATGTTTCTCATGGTTATAAGTGTTGGAGTTATCACTGCTCTTGGTATCAACGACGATGGAAAGCCTAAACTTGTTCATTTATTACTTTTAGAGGCAAATAAAAAATAAAAATTTGTTTCTAGTGCCACTAGTACTTCAAATACGTTGACTATAATAGCAAAGAAACATATTGGCCATGCTATCCTAGTCAGGAAATTAATTCAATGGTGGTGGTGACGACGATACTGGTGATGGAAGAAACAATGGTTTAATTGATGAAGATGAAGTTTTCTCATGAGTTGTGACTCTTTGAAGCATGTTCAATCAACCAGGAAAGGAATTCAGTTAGTGGTTTCTGGATATTCACCTTGAGGACAAGGTGGGTTTTTGTAAGGGTGGAAATGCTAGGAGTGTGGATGTGTGGCTGTCAGTTGTGCTTGGAAGGGATGTCCTTATGTGGGTGTGGCTGGTGGGATGTCCAAAGGGAAACATTGTCTTTTACTTTTATTAGTTACTAGGGGTTGGTAATAGTAGGTAGGGGTGGATGGTTGTTGGGTTGGAGTATTAAATAATGGCATGGCTAGGAGCCGATCCTTAGGAGGTCTGGGAGGCCCTTTGAGAAGTGGTCTTTCTAGGAGAAGTTATTCTCTTCCCTCTTCATTTTCTTTTTCATTTTTTTCTTCTTAGTTCGTTGTAAACTCTATTCCAATTACTTCTACTAGATATAACAACTTCTGCCATATTTTTATTCTCTTCTTCCTACCTAATCAGTACCATTGTTTGGAAAGAGTCCTAAAACTATTCAAAAGGTTTATTTTTATCACTCATTTAAGTAATATTCTATAGAAAGATATATGTAACTATTTTTTTTGAATCAGAATGCACTTTTCCTTACGTGTTGTGAAATGTAGTTGAGGATAGTTTAGTTCTCTCATTTGTCCAATGTTTTCAGAAGTGTACTGAACATTGAACTAGCTAAAGCACTCGTTAAAGATTCAATTATCAAACCATGGTTATACCAGTTATTATTAAAATAATATATTTTTAAAAATATATATCATTAAAATTTAAACAATTTATTTTCATTACTGGAGTCGGTGTTCCACATCAGACATGAGTGTTTTTTCATCTTTATATTTCCATATAAATAAGCTTTAAGGCCTCTCTTAAGAGGTATCTTGGGTACTGGTTCACCTATCTTATCATTCTACCTGGTATCAAATGGGGTTTGATAAAAGAACCCTTAGAAAGAGAGGTTCCCTGATCTCACATGATAAATGATCAGTGGGAGAAATAAGGGAAAACTAGGAAGTTTGTTAAGTTGTGCGAGAGTGGGTCTCAGATGGATTACTACATAGGTCCAGTCTGTATGATGTTTGGAGCTGCATTTTTATCATCTTACATGTTGTGATTGAACCCATTATTAAAGATTTATTTTTCCATATTTATCCTATGATGGAAGTAATAATGTTTTATGTTGTTCTTGTATAAAATATACCTATGCAGGTCTAACTCGTATGCAGGGAGGGATCATTTTCATGTTGATTGTTGTAAATGGACCCAATATTATAGATCCAATCAGACCCAAATATCCTATAATGAAAGAAATATAACCACATGAAGTTCTTGAATGGGAAACTATCTATAAAATTCTTCCCCATACATAGAGAGGGGCATTGTTCCCATTAATTATTGTAGCTGGACACGAGATTGGAGATTTGGGTGTCACTATATATCCTGTGATAACATAAATAAATCCACATATAGTTCTTGAATAGGAAACTAACTATGTAGGTCTGACCCATATGTAGAGGGGGATATTGTTCCTATTGATTTTTTCAGCTGGACTAAGTATGGGAGCTTCATGCATCACTACATATCGTGTGATGACTGGAATCAAACCACACATAGTTCTTCAAAAACCATGTAGTTTAATGTCATGCATAAATGATGTAGGTTCCATAGCATGAAAATGAAATATTGTGGCAGGACCCAAGACAATAGATATGGGTGTCACTATGAATCATTTCATGGGAGAATTAAACCCACATGTAGTTCATGAACAGGTAGTTCCCTATATAGATCTGGCCCAAATGTAGAGTTTTCCAAAGATAGCTATTTGTAGCGATGGAAACTGGACTTTAATGGAAAAAACTAGCTCAGTTTTGTGTACGGTGTGTCTTGGGTAGTAGTTCAAATGGTGGTATGGTAGGCCCATAAATCATGTAGGAGCTTGTCAGTCTAGGAATTATTCTATTTTTCAACCATCTTCTACTACTTATTTGATAGAGACTTATTGGAGGCCTGAATCTATCCATTTGTTGCTACATGATAGCGGTATGAGTGGTTAGTGATAGGTGTTCAAGTTAGAGAGAGAAGAAAAACAAGAGTTTCTATTGATTTCTACTACAATAACGAGAAGAATTTATAGTAGGAAAAAAGAAGAACAGTTGAAGAAAGGACTCCATGTGGTCGCACCGCGAGGCCGATGGCCGCTGCCCCCTGTATCTACACATCAGATCTGTTTTCTAAAAAACAATATCACCCTTTTATTATTCCCCCTTCCAAACAACATCTCACAGCAGCCTACTTTTCAGCATCTGTTGGCTTCTATCAGTTAGACTCAATGATATACTCCTGGTACACTTTCTTTAACAATCTATTGAAGAAGTTGGTCTCATTTTCTATATTGTAGAAGGATTTTTTTCTTTTGGTCCATCCTGAAGTGTAAATCTCTATTCCTGATTCCAAATTTATTCCCTTCCAACTCGCTATATCAGGAGGGTCCCATTTTGAAGATAATCAATTATGGTCACCTGCCATCTAGGGGTGGATATCGGTTCATTAGGAACTAGGGAAGTTTTGATCTGATTGATTTCCTCCATTTCACAAATGATGATATATGAGACCATCCTTTCATGTGTAATGTGGTAGAAAACCTCATACTGATCAGGGTCAGCTAAAACTACGATTTGATTAGACATTACATCAGTAAAATCATTTTTTGATAGGGTACAAGATACAATGTGGGTTCAAAATGGAAATCTTCCATCAATCTTCAAACATAGCCAGTGAGAGGGGCCAGTTCATCCTTTTTTATTGCATATTCATCATCATATATTTTATCACTAGATTTGAATCTCCTATGATATATAGGTAGTCTATTTTCATCTATAGTGCCAGTTCCAAGATAAAAATTAGGGCTTCATATTCTATCTAATTATTTGTCCATCCATCAGATAGTGAGAAAGAGTATAAAAAAATAACTTTGTCTAGAGAAAGTAATACAATCCCTGGACATACACAAATAATCTTTGGGTTATCCATACTTTTTTAAGGACTCTGGGAGGCAGAAAAAATACACATCCTGTGCAATGAGAACACTGAGAAATCAATTTATGAAGGAAACAAATAAGATGAGTGGAATTACTTCCACCAATAGAATCAATACTGGTCAGTGCAGTAATTATTTATTTAGAATCTCAAAGGCTTCATGGAATTCCTCATCGAAATGGAAGGTGACTCCCTTCTTCATTAACATGGTGAAGCGTAGATACATGTCAGCCAGGTTAGCTATGAAGTTATAAATGTAAGAAAGGTTCCCCTAGAGACCCCTCAATTCTTTAAGAATATGAGGGAGTGAAATTGATAAAACTGAAATTATTTTTTAGATTCAAAATCAATTTCATGGTATCACACCACAAATCTATCAAATTTACCTAGCGTTACCCTGAAAATGCATTTTACCAGATTCATGATTAGGTTGTGCTATTGCAACTTGTTAAATATTGTTTCAAGATATTTTAAATAATCACATCTCTATTGAGATTTGATAACCATGTCATTAACAAAATAATTCATCTATTCTTTCTAAGAAGGTATTAATGATATAATGTGTGTAGTGTTGGTATGTAGTGTCATCATTATTTAATCCAAAGGGAATTGCAGGTGGCTAGGGGCTGGTGCAAGCTCGAATGCAGGTGGAAGGGGGCTGAAATGCTGGTGGAAGGGGGCTGGTTGCAGGTGCTAGGGGGATGGTGCGGGCTGATTCAAAGGTGGTAGGAGGGCTGTTGCGGCCTGGAATGCTGGTGGAAGCGGGCTGAAATGAATGTGGAATGGGGCTGGTGTGGGCTGGATGTGGCTGGAGTAGGGGAAAATCATGGTATTACCGTGGCGTGACAGTGGCGTGACCGTGGCATGACCACGACGTGACCGCGGCGTGACCGCGGCGTGAACGCGGCCTGACCGCGGCATGACCACAACATGTTGTCCCAGTCCAGCGACATCCGCGGTGCAACATCTTCCACTTAGTTTCAAATAGGATGATATGGATGGTATGAGAGGATGTTTTCTTAGAATATTTAAAGAAATGAATGCTAATATGTGATGACTAGAGGATTGGATGACCCCTGATATACATAATTCGGTGAGGGCTCGAATGCTGGTGGAAGGGAGTTGGTTGCAGGTGCTGGGAGGATGGTGCGGGCTGATTCGAAGGTGGCAGGGGGGCTGTTGTGGGATGGAATGCTGGTGGCAGCAGACTGAAATGAAGGTGGAAGGGGGCTTGTGTGGGTTGGATGTGGCTGGAGCAGGGCCAAACCGCGGCGTGACCGTGGCGTGACTGCGGTGTGACCGTGGCGTGACCACAGCGTGACCGCGGCATGACTGCAACGTGTTGGCCCAGTCCAACGACATCTGCGGGGCAACATCTTCCACTTAGTTTCAAATAGGATGGTATGGATGGCATGAGAGGATGTTTTCTCAAAATATTTAAAGAAAGGAATGCTAATCTGTGATGACTAGAGGATTGGATGACCCCTGATATACCTAATTCGGTGAGGGCTCGAATGCAGGTGGAAGGGGGCTGGTTGCAGGTGATGGGGGGATAGTGCGGGCTAATTCCAAGGTTGCAGGGGGGTTGTTGTGGGCTGGAATGCTGGTGGCAGTAGGCTAAAATGAAGGTGGAAGGGGGCTGGTGTGGGTTGGATGTGGCTGGAGTAGGTCCAAATCACGGCGTGACCGCGTCGTGACCGCGGCGTGACCGTGGTGTGACCGCGGCGTGACCGCAACATGTTGGCCCGGTCCAGTGACATCCATGGGGCAACATCTTCCACTTAGTTTTGAATAGGATGATATGGATGGAATGAGAAGGTGTTTTATCAGAATATTTAAAGAAATGAAGGCTAATCTATTTTGACTAGAGGATTGGATGACCCCTGATATACCTAATTCGGTAAGGGCTCGAATCTAGGTGGAAGGGGGCTGGTTGCAGGTGCTGGGGGGATGGTGCGGGCTGATTCGAAGGTGGAAGGGGGGCTGTTGCGGGATGGAATGCTGGTGGAAGTAGGCTGAAATGAAGGTGGAAGGGGGATGGTGTGGGCTGGATGTGGATGGAGCAGGGCCAAATCATGGCATTACCACGACGTGACCGCGATGTGACCGCATCTTGACCGCGGCGTGACCACGGCGTGTTGGCCCGGTCCAGCGACATCTGTAGGGCAACATCTTCCACTTAGTTTCAAATAGGATGATATGGATGGCATGAGAGGATGTTTTCTCAGAATATTTAAACAAATGAATGATAATCTGTGATGAATAGAGGATTGGATGACCCCTGATATACCTAATTCAGCGAGGGCTCGAATACAGGTGGAAGGGGGCTGGTTGCAGGTGCTGGGGGGATGGTGCGGGCTGATTCGAAGGTGGAAGGGGGGCTATTGCGGGCTGGAATGCTACTTACAGTGGGCTGAAATGAAGGTGGAAGGTGGCTTGTGTGGTCTGGATGTGGCTGGAGTAGGGCCAAATCATGACATTACCACGGCGTGACTGCGGCGTGACCACGGCGTGACCGCAGCGTGACCGCGGCGTGACCGGGGCGTGACCGCAGCATGTTGGCTAGGTCCAGCGACATCCGCGGGGTAGCATCTTCCACTTAGTTTCAAATAAGATGGTATGGATGGAATGATAGGATGTTTTCTCAGTATATTTAAAGAAATGAATGCTAATTTGTGATGACTAGAGGATTGGATGACCCCTGATATACCTAATTCGGTGTGGTTTGGAGATCTAGCAATGTGTAGGAATACCTAGAGGATTACCCCATGGGATCAGGAAAATCACAGGTTACATAACATGTAATCTGACATTACTAGTGCTGTGGGACCCCTGGGATGTGGAACTAGGATTTTGGTTGGATTTAAATATCACATTCCATGTGACATGGTCACACAACATGGGACCCATCTTAAAAGTCTAACAGCACTTAAAGAGTGTCTTGGTTCAAACAACTGTTTTAATAAAAAGAGGGAAACCCCCTACAGGGATATAAAAAGAGTTAAGTACTATGTGTGCTTTATGAATAAAAATGACATCAAGTATAAGGAAAACATCAATGCAATAATGTTAAGAAAGGTATACCACTGTGAGTTTTCACAGACAGCGCACCTCCATTGGAGGGGTTTTATTACAAAACCAGGACTTATTTATCAAACGAAACAATTATCTTAACTAACACTTATTCAAGAATTGCAATTTAATATAAACATGCAAAATTAAGAAGACAAATAAATACAATTTAATACATTCTTGAATTAAATAGGCTAGGAGAGGGACCCTACCTCAACCTCAAGGCGCATTTGCTTTTGATGACAACAACTCGAATCTTCCTTTTTTCCGCTTGCACGCATATGCAACTTAACATATATATAAGGACACCTATCCCCTATGTACATATTTTCATGGCCAAATATGCACAAGGGGGTCCTTAGATATATGTTTATACTTGCATATACCCCTTTACACTTACATGCATATGCATTTTTCATATCTATATATAAGCACACCTAGCCCCAATATATATATTCATACTGCCATGAGTGAATATATATAAAGGGGGAACTTATATATGCATATGCCTACCTATGCATACACATGTAATCCTTCGTCAAAGGTGACTTGAATCCACCTCAATGAAATCCAAAACACACAAAAAAAGTATAAGGAACACAAAAATCGAAAAAGCCCTAATTAAAATTGGGACAAAGAATAAAAACGGAATAAACCTTACCCAAATCTTGAACTCATTGTCTTCGATGGTGATGGATAGAACTGGTCTTATCATAAGAAGCCACCTATAAAAAATAGTGGGAAAAGAAATGAGATATAACAACTTCTTATATATATGTGATCAGTGTGTCAACTGTAGACAGAAAAAAAGGACACATTTTACACGCTTTAGGTAATTATACAGATTTTACAAAGATTAAATCATCTTAAAAAATGAAGAAAAATGGATTCTTGAAGCTACTAGATTGAACAAACTTTAATTACATGACATACCTGACTATAGAGACTTTGAGAGAGCTTCCCAAGCAGGATTTTCAGCATGAAAAAATAATAGGGACCATCCTCAATCAAGAACGTTCCTAAAACTTATAAAGAGTGTAGCCCTTAACTTCTGCAATACCATAAACTACTTAATAACTAGACAATTCATAACTAAATATTAGAATAATACATGAATTATTGAATAAAGTAATAGAAAAAAAGAGGCATAAACACTTACATAACATTGTTTGGTTCCAAGTATAGAAGTAAAGAAAATAGATGACACGAGAACTCATCCAGCCATTCAGAAAATTAGATCATTAGCATGAATGATAAACCATCATTGTCATCTTCTAGTGCAGCTATCTGTAACAATGATCAAATGAAACATAAATTTTCTTCTCCATGTAAAATCACATATATCATGTTTTTTTATGAAATCTAGTTCTTACATTGGAAAATATGGAACCAATAAATTTCATGGTTGCCAATGTTTTAGGAGGATCATTGGCATACATACCAAGCAAGGAATTGGATAATGAAATTTTCAAGAGATCAATGTATGCATCAGAAACAACAGAATCATCTAACTTTGCATAAGAATTAGACAAGGAAGATAATAAATATGATCTCCCAGAAAAGGCCACTGATGTTACATGAGTTTTCAACTAGTGAGTGGTTGTAATATGTGAGAACCTACATGGATACGATTTCCAATGTATGGTTTTAAAATAACATGAAAAACTCATTTAAATCTTTGATAATTGAATATGGAAGAAGTATTACTCACCAAATCAAGATCCATATGGAATCCAGATACCAAAATTGGAAGAACCAAAGAGGGATCCACATGAGAAAATATTTAAAAACAAAACAAGAAGTGCTATAGAACTTTCTCAGAATGTACTAATGATCAAAGCAACTTACCTAGAGAAATGAATAAGGGGATAATATAGGATAGATATTTCAGAATTTAGAGCAACCAAAAAATAATAAAGTTCTATATTGTTAGACTCCAATCAATTCGACCATCTTGAGCAACAATTTCAAAAAATGATAGCATGGATTTACGCTAATGCTGTTTGCATAGAACCAAACCAACATAAAAAAATTTGCAACATGAATGGTGAAAAAAGAAATAATGCATGGAATCCAGAGGCATAATAAACTATTTTAAAAAAGGGGGTGACAAAAATGAACAATCAATCCAATAAAAAAGTAGCAATGACAGTCTTCCCAAAAGTAGTCTCTACAGCAGTGCCTCCATATTGTAATTGGTTACTGTTATAGGAATTTAATTAAATTCTTCGTCTTGATGAAATAAAGATATATAATTTTTTTTCATGTCATAGCCATAGACTTTTAGAGATTAATTGGTCATGGACTCTTTTATGAAATTTATTCTTAAGGAGATGAGTTCACCTGGACCAGATACACTGTTAATAGAAGTCAGTCTAGTAGGATTGATAAAGACTTTATTTACCTTAATGGACTTGATTTGGATTCTATCTTATCTTGTATAGATATTCACAATGTTTACTCAGATCACCACCCACTTCTATTGTGTTTATCCACTAATGAAATGATACATGCTATCCCTTTTAAAATCAGTAATGCTTGGATCCATTTTAAGGAATGCAGTGAAATTGTACAATAGAAATGGATGAGGATATTTGAAGGAAATGCTTTACAAAGGCTCATGTTAAAGATTAAAGCTACTAAATATTCTATCAAAGGATAGACCAGGGATAAATTCACCAAATTGAATGAGTAAATCAAGTAGTTTGTGGATAATATTTTGAAATGTATAAATAGTTCTTCTAACCTTGATACCCCCTCATCTGAGGAATTTCTACTAAAATTTGAGATTAACGAGCTCATTATTACACATAATAGGATTCTTATAAAGTATATTCATTTAATATGGTTAAAATAGGGTGATAGAAACACTTTATTTTTTCACATCATGAATAAGAAAATAAGGAATATAAAAAAATTCACCATCATTAAGGTGAATAGAGAGAATCTTAATAATTAGGTGAGTATATCCAATGCCTTGTTCAGTCACTTTGAACCTCTATTTAATATTGCAAGTCTTGAGTAAGAATTCCTTTCTCACTACCTTACCTACTAAGGATGAAATTAAATAGGTACTTTTATCTCATAGTAAGGATAGTGCAGTTGAACTGGATAGATTCTCTAATCACTTCTTAATTCAATTTTGGGATGTGACTCATTTGGAACTTGTACAGGTTGTTCAATAATTTTTTAGACTATAATTTCTTCCTTTAGGTAACAACTCTTAATTAATAACCATCATTCCAAAGGTTGAACATTACCTTGTTGTTGGAGACTATAATCCTATCATTGTGAAAAATAATCCTCATAATCTCATCAGTAAGGTGACTATTATAAGTTTGGGGGCTATTGTAAGTTCCATTGTTTCTCTAAATTAGTTGGTGATTATACATGGAAGTGAAGGATTATTTATATACTAACTCTGAATGTGTGAATATATTATAGAGGAGATACAAGCCTAGAAATATTGATTTAAATATTGACATCTCTAAATATTTTGACACTCTTAACTAGGATTTCACTTTTTAAGTACTTGACAGTTTTGGTTTCTCAACTATATTTATTAAGCTTATTCAAGACCTTATCTACCAATCAAGACTCTCTTTCATTATTAGTGGGTCTCACAAAATATACTTCGGTCATACCCAATGGGTGAGATAGGGGGATCCTCCCTCAACTTTTTTATTTGTAATTATCAGGGATTAAAATATAAAATGCCTCCTAAAAGCTATAGATTATGGGGATTTATCACCAGTTAAGGCCACTAGAAAGATAAGATCACCCACCCACTTTTTTTTATGTTGATGAAATTCTCATTTTTTGTCAAAATGATGACCGATCACTTTCTTTAATTAAGGGGATTTTTGAGAATTATGAATCTGTCTCAAGGCAATCCATTAGTTGGAGGAAATCTAAGCTTTATTGTAGCAAGGAAATGCATGTTTCCAGAAGGAATCAAATTTCTAAATTCTTTGGAGTTATAACTGGAAAAATTCCTTTCACCTAGATAGCTTAACAAGTTTAGAAAGAACTTCATCTTTTCATCAAAATTTATTTTAATATAGATGATATGGAAAAACATTATTCCTATGGATGATCAAATTTATTTATTTGATCTTCATATTACCTCAATTTTCTTGATCTATATGAATCCCCAAGATGATTTTCATCATTTCTTTCTGAAATGTCACATATGAAATGATGATGTTCCGAGAATATATGAATTCAATAAGATGAGGTCTAGTGAATTGCAATGATCTTTGCCTCCATATGTTCCACCAAACATCATCTACCTATCCATCAATTGTCCCATTCTCACCTAAAACTCAAAAAGGTAATTAACCTAAATCTGGGAGGAGATGGGGGAGGTGAAAGATATGACAAGAACACATTTTTCATGCATCATCATGTGTTAAAATCAAATATATGACATCCCATTTAAATTGTGTTTGGTAAAACTTATTGAAAAGCACTTCCAGCACTTATCACCTATGATACATGCTTCTGTATAAGTATTTCTAGATTACTTACTGAAAAATATTTTTGCATCGTTTATTTAAGTCTCTGTTTGAGAACAAATCTGAAACTGTTTACAACACTTATTTCTTGTGATTAACAGTTTGAGAAATTGAACAAACACCGCTTATTTTTTTTCACTCTATCACTCAGCCTTAACTAAGTGTACAAGATGTAACCTTCTTCGTGAATAACACACCATATAGAAGGGATGATGATGATACCCACCAAACAGTTGACTAAAATTCAAGGGTAGGGTTAAGTGATACTTGAATATATTTATTTACCCTAAACCCCACCCCAAAGAATCATACATTGGGTTAGATTAATTCCTTTATGGTGTAGTGAAGATATCTTGTTCAAATACTGATCAAAGATGAGAATAAAATGCTTTCCTAACATTATTTAATCTTAAGGAAATTTCAAGTTCAGGGATTCTGTCTGTACTCACTAGTAATTATCACGTCCTCAACTTTTATTTCATGGATAAAGCTCATGAACCTCTCTTTGGGATGCTCTCTCCATCTTCCATATGATGATAATGGTGCAATTGAAGGCCAATTCCTTGCATCCTTTATCATCAAGAGACCGGGAAATTTAGAAGATAATGGGTCTAAAATTATATGTTCATCGGGACTTAAATTAATGTTTCTATAAATACCATTCACAATAAGAAAATAAATGGAACTATAGATCATTTTCATGAGAGAAAAATTTGGACCCATGATAATCAGAATCAGTGAGTACGTTTCACATTGATTAATTAATGAATAAGGAATAACTTTCATGGATCTAAAATTAGAATATATCATAGAAATATTTGTTATGATGAGCTACTGCAACAAAAAGGTATTGATATCTGTGATCAGTAATACTCGAAAACTGGGGAATTCACCAACATAAGTGGTTGTTGTTGGCGAATAATACACTCAGTGTATATATATAGTAATATGGTCAATAAAAAATCTAAAAAAAAATGCAATAATGTTTTTCTCCTTAATATGTATACAGAACACAGTAAGATAATTATTGACCTATGTGTAAACAAAAAACAATAAGGTTTAATTCAACATACTTACTCATTCAAACCCTAGGAATTGAATAGCAGTGTGAGTAATACTGGAAAAGAAATACCTATACATAAAAACATGAACACAATTATTAATATGAAATAAATGTATTTTTAGAAATTTAAATGTTCGTAGTAGGGGTAAGAACATTGAAAATCACCATCAACTGTAGAGGTATGGCTGAACGATCACTAGAGATAGTATGAATTTCTTTGGAAATCATATTTCGTGAAGGAGTAACTGCAGTAATCTTCACATAAAATGTAGGGGTCAACTCGCATGGATCCCAATCATGGAAGGTGTCGGTTAGGCCAACACACCGATTGGAGGAAGAATGATAGACAAAGGTAGTGAAGGAGAAGGACATGCGATGAAGGGGATGTGAGGGATTGCGTGAGGGATGGAGAAACCAAATGGAGAATCCAGTGAGGATCGGCCGAGGGAGAATCGATCGGTCGATGACGAGGGAGGATGGTTTCGAGTGTGGGAGATGATTCGCGATGAGGGAGAGGATTACAGGTGGGAGATGAGATGAATCGCAACGAGGGAGGGGATTGCGGGTGGGAGATGAGTCGTAATGAGGGAGATGAGTTGTGATGAGGGAGGAATCACTGTTTCCATGACATTTTTTTACCGTGGCTTTATTTATTCTAAAACTATGGTTTTCTAATAATTGTGGATATATCTTAACCTATATCCACATACCAACTAAACCGTGGATATAGGTCCGTGGCTATAGGTTGTTTTTCTAGTAGTGTTAAAACATTCAATTGATCCCTCAAAAATAACTTCTTTCCCTTTCATAGAGTCAACTGGACAATTCCTTTTTCCATGATAGGTTATTGCATTATGACCTTCATTACCACATATATAACATCTTATCATCCCATTGAAGCATTTTTCTAAGCGTTTCTTTCCACATCCTTGACACATAGGTTTTTGAATATACTTACCTTTATGATTATTACCTAAACTTCCATAGGGATTCGTTTCTCGCATATACGATGCCTTAGAAAAATCACCAAGGTTAAAGTTGTCAATAAAGACTCCAAATAGTTGGTTAAGAATAACCAAATGAGTTCTAATTATAGCTCCCATTTCATTTGGTTGTGTATTCAAAAAACCACCACAGTTTCCTTCACTTCCATTGTCAGATCAAGCAATTTACACTAAAACCAAATGGTTTAGTCTGAGTATATCAGTAAAATCATCATATAATATCTTATGAGGATGATAAACACCAAGATATAATTATTCATGTTATCTTAAACTCATTCAATTTATCTAAAATAACCACGACTCTTTCTAATATGCTAAACATTATGGTTAAATAAAACATGTCACTTATGAATTCATAACACCCTAACCTCTAAAGGTATCTAAACTGAACTTTGATACCAATTGTAAGTTCCCAGACTTAAACATTACATAATGTTTATTTTTGATCAATAATTTACTTTATTTCATATTGAGGATCTTTTCAGGTTTAGAGTTTTAGATAATTAGGCGATAACTATTTCATTACACCTCAAATAATACAAAGTAGAAACTTCTACTCTATCCAGTTTTTTTTACGAAAATAAAACTCTTTAAATAAATAAAGAATTATTTTCTTGATAAAAATCTTTTTGAAGAAATTATTTATCTTACCCTTCCTTATACCATGTGAAAAACATTTCAAAAACATGGGATGAGTATAAAAATCTCATTAAGGGATATAAAATAAGGAAAGAAAACATTAGTCAATGAATACATACAAATCAATGAAATCATACTTTTTAATCATAAAACATAATCCCTTTAACATACCTCGTGAATTAATAATATTTATGAATAAAACATAGAAATCATAAATCATAAAGGTAACTTGTGGCATCCATAACACACTTATATTGTAGCTTTTATAGCTACATAGGGATTTACATTTGGAATACCCATCACAGAATATTCCCTAAATATATTAGCAGAAACATTAACGTTTACTTCAATCACGTTACCCAATGTATTGGATAGCTATCTTGGGATCACCCACCCTTGGTTTATCACAGAACCACCCATATATGTAAACAATTCCCAAGAACCATAACATATTCATAACACATAAAACAAGCATAAATGAAAGTTAACATTTCCACATTGCAATCACAATATATAATTTCAAGATATTGACATAATCAATGATTTATAAAAACAATTTTCAATAAAAAATTTGTAAAAAGGGTATATGGTATTTATTTTCCTTTTAAAAACATTACAGATTATTAAGTAATCCAAATATAAAATAATATTTGTGGCGGTAGAAAGGTCGTTGTCACTGCATACATTAAAAAGAAACATTCCCTTTGTTGTTTAGTAAAACACTTCATAAAACAAAAGAATAATTTTGAATAATTTTGAATTAAATTAAAATAAAAAGGTTATAATTACACATCTTATAAAATAAGGTCATTTATAAATCCAAATATGCCTCAATTAAAGGAAATTGAGACGAAATCCCTTACTTTGAGTCCGACTTGTCTTGTTCGTCCTTTATATTACTGAATAATAAAATTAAGTTAATTTATACTTGATTCAAAAAAAAATTCAAGTTTATTTTTTCTTTTATATCACTTGTTAACTTTATATAACAATCATATAATTATTCAAGTTTATATCGGTTGTTTTGTCAATGTTCGGTACTTAAGTCAAAAGTGAACTTGTTATAATTACAAATTGTCCATGTGGTCAAAAGTCCGTTATCTACAGAATCATATTAATGATTTAAATATAATATATATCCAGTATATATGTATTTATATCCAGTATATATGTATTTATAATATCCCATAACATTTGGAGAAAAGAAATGAAATGCACTGTTCATGGAGACAGTAAGACGTACATACGCATGAATGATACTTTCATTTCTTTTTCATATTTAATGTAATGAAAAATAAATGATAAATATGTATATTATAACTACAGTATAATATATCTATTATATATTTTACATATGTCTATTAATTACATCCTTTATATGTTCCATATGTGGCATGAACGAGTCATATCACTTTGATGGGGCGGTAGTCCGCACTTCCTCAAATGAAATTATCATATTTACACATTATAGAAAACATAAAGGTATGATGTAAATGAAAAATACAGAAGTATATAGACAATATAAATATAATATATATCATATATAAATATATTTCTATCATAATGGATTCCATGAGTAGTGGTAGGATAAAATTGAACAATCATCATTTCGTGAGGCAGTAGTTCACCGTACACAGAAACAAAATGTTCGTATCCATTAGATGGAGGTGTTTTTAAGTGTAGTTATAATCTTTATCATAAAATAATAATAGTATATTGAGGATAATGGTATTTTTATTTAATAAAAGAATAAAAATATAATAGGGAGTGGAGAGGGAAAATAAATGAAAGGAACTTGAGAGAAGATGTTGCCTCTAAATCGGGTAACTTCTTTTGATTTGAGCCAAAATGATTTCTTGAATTTATTTTTTCAAAATGTAATAATTTTATGAGTAATTTATGGATATAGGGATATTATTTGATCATAAATTGGATGATACAAGAGGTTTGAGAGGTGTGAGTAAATGGGTAGAGGTGATACCCTTTTATAAGATAGAGGAGGGACACTTTAGGAATGTTTTGAAGTATTATTTTATTATAAAATGATTTTCGGTTTCAAATGGTCCAGAACCAATTTATTTAAAATATAAGTTTATTTTGGATCTAAAAACTCTCAACCAATATGTTTTAGAAAAGTTTAGGTCACAAACTTAATCTCATATTTTAGCTTTAACTCTTAGTTAAAAACATTAACTCTTACAATGTCTTCTTCCATTTTTACAATATATGGTTACTATAGTTACTATAAAATTCCAAGAGAAAAATAATTTGATAATTAATTACATTTTTAACCATACATTAGTTATTTGAAAAAATATTAGATTTTTAGGACTATTATATCATTTCATAAAATAGTATTTGTTTTAAAAACTCATTTATGTCAATTTTTCCACTATTAAGTAATTGTTTTTTTTAAAGTCATAAAAACTTGGTTACTTAGAACCGGAGGCATTAAATAAAATATATTATCTCAATATCATCTATAAAATTAGTTTACAACATAAAAATAATCAAATTAAATTTATTTTTATATTTATAATATCATTTATTTTAATCCTTTATTAATGAAGCAATCACTGCATCATCATTATGTCATAAATTAATTAATTTATTTAATATCTAAAAATTATAAATAAATTAAAAAGATTTAGGAAATAATTTTTTATTTATAATTAATATTTATAGTCTAAGATATCACTTATATTACCCCATATAAATTTTTTTTAGTAAAAAGATACATGTTTATGTTATTTTTCTCTTTATTTTAAATTAATTATTATAAAATGTCATTATCACTTTGAAGTAGATCACGGGGTCCCAAAATCGACCCAAGTATTCCCTTGGTCGTAAATATCTCATCCAATAGTATTGGGACATGTGTTAGGGTAGTTTTATATTATTATAATATTATTTTTTACCTTTATTTACCAGATTTCCCCTTTAACCATGGTAAATAAAATAATTACTGAAGTTGCTATCCATAATGTCCAAAAATAAAAGGTATCTATTCAAAAAATTTGGATATCCTGATTTCAAATATGGAATATATTTTTACAAATTCAAAATATATAATTTGAAGAAATTTATTTAAAATTTATTTTTGTCGTCAAAACAAAAAAATGGGGTTTTAAGAAGTAATAACTATCAAAAGATTGATATGTGTTTATATTCAATTTAAAAGTGAAATTACTTCCAATGACCAAAATTGTATTAAATGATAAAAATATAATCCAATTAAACTTTAAAACCAATTAAAAGTATAATCTAACTATATAAATAAATTAGATTAAAAGACAGTTTTGATTTAAAATGCGGTAATTTTCACTATTCATTAAAAAAATGAAATTTATCAGAAAATTACCAAATATTTATCCAAAGTAAATTTTTATGTCCCGATTCTATATAATAAGTTTATTTTTTCAAATATAATATATAAAAGTGACAAAAACTATATTTAAAATGGGTTCACCTTCAAAAGTCAATAAAATGACCTTTTAAAAATATTAGAGTTTTTTATGCATAAAATTGGATTCATTCTTATTTTAAGCCTCTAAAATTTATATTATAAATGTAAAAATATTTAAAGAAATGTGTAATCATAATTTAGTTAATTATGTTCATTCTCAAAAATACAACGACTATGCATTAACTACCATTTAAAATAATTATATTATTATATTATTTTTCGGTATAACTTAAAGTTGTGTGCATTGTAAGATTTAAAAGAAACCCGTTATTGCATGCCAAGTATGCTATCAGGAAAAGTATACTATTTAACATAAAATTAATAAATTATTCATAAATATTAATAGATATGAAAATGTATTATTCTATAAATACTTGGGTCGTTACATTAAACATGACCATAAGTTCTAAAATTTGAGTTGACCGAGCCTTTAATGTCTTTGGTGGGCAGATTTTAGCCACCCATTGATTTGAAATGACCCATCATCACCATCCTAAATCACCTACATGACCCAAGTTGTTAAATATCCATCAACTAATAAATCACTAGAACATTATAATCTATGATGAACATATTTTGACCACCCATTACTCATAATTCCCCACCATCTTATCTCCAAAGATATGCGCTTAATCTGGCTTAGTGAACCGTCATCTCCTAAACTATCATTATATTCCCATCATCTCCGAAATACCCCCCATTATTTATTTAAACCCAATACCAAACGTGTAAACATGATATTTTTTTCCAAATAAAAATTAAAAAATGACCAGTTCCCTTGGTATCATCGAAACATCAAACAATTGAAACAATGATGATGAATATCGAAGAATGGAGGGAGAAAGGAATGAAACACAAAAGTGATAATCAAGAGAAGTATGTGTTCATTTTGGACATCACCATTAGAATATAAAGAACGAGGTGTATTGTAAAATTAAAAAATTCAAGGATGAATAAAACTCAAAATTTTAATTCTGGGAAGAGAAAAAAAATGTTGGGAAAACCAACAAAGAGCGATCCATAAATTAAGTCTAAATGAATTAATTCATGTTCATCTCAAAAATGAAGAAGAGGGAAATAAAACAAAAATCCAAAAATACCACCACTGTATAGATCAATATCTGATAAAGAATAATTTTACATCATTTTCTTTAATGAGATTCAAGAACTCTATTGATTGTGAAAAATCCCACGGTGTTCCGATCATCAATCCATAATCCTACGATCACCCACCAAGGTGTTTTCTAGTGGGGATCTCTCTCCATCCTCTTAATCCTCCAGGGTTATATGGATAACACTATAGAATTATATAAATAGGATTTTATAAAGTATTATTGTTAAGGTTTGAAAATTAAATGATAAATAAATTAATAAACTAATATAATTCATTTAACCGACCCACGACCACACTCTATTGAAGTGTCTGACGCTGGGAAGACTTATGTTATGCCTAGGGAAAAACCTGTGCATGAGATTTAATGTAGATATTTATTTCCCCATACGAGACCTGATTTTAGAGATAATACATTATTTACATTAAAACAAGAATGTGTGATTTAATAAATATAATATTTTTATATATCAACACTAAGGCACTTCGGGCCCTAGAACTCCACACATATTCCACTTATAACACCAAAAATATTATTTAAAATATTCCAAATTGTCAAACATGAATTGTGTTGTCACTAAAATCTTCTGACCTACAAGGATTATCTTATAGAAAATAAAAATTATACTTAGATAATTGAGGATACTGAAATCACATTGGGTTCTACCTCTCCTATAAGCTCACATGGAGGGTCTCAAGCTGCCAAAAAATGAACCAAGGGAATCACTTACCGTCAAAGAATATTCTTCTACTGATCCTTAATGGTCATTGGGTAATATGAAAGGGTATATCCATCCTCAATGTCTAAATCACCTCAATATATATTGTGTGATGGGTTATGCACACAACTCCTCAGATTCAACACATGGAAATCACTATACACCCGATCTAACTGTGGTGGTAGAGAAAAGTGTCATACCCGCCTCACCAACCCTCTGTAGTAACTAAAAAAGGGCCTAAAAAACTCAGAGATTGCATGTTGTGTTAGCCAAATATCTTCAATTTTCACTGATTTGAGAGATTCTGGAACACTTAGTCTCCCTCTTCAAACTCCAAAGGAATACTTTTTTAGTACTTATTGAATTTTTGAAGGCCCTTAGCTGTCCTCATCCACTCCTGGATGACATATACCTTCCATATCATTTATCACACCAACTATAGTCCCATGAGTTCTGCCTCCCTCGAATCCAAACAACATAGTGATAACCTACATGTTTTCCATTCAAGTCCTCAAATGAAGACATAACAATTGTGGAAGGATAACTGTTGTTACATGAAAATCCACAAGGGGTAGATAATTTTGGATTTGGTTCCCTAGTACCAAATTCTATGTACTTTATGATAACCCACATTCATATTTTTTAATATTAATAAAATTATTATCACATCATGATTATTGTTCTACATAACATTGTATGTTATAATATCCTAAGAGTAGCTACCACACTTAAATGTCAAAGCAGTTCCCCGCTATGATGAGAACATAAAAGTGTTATGACACTATTCTTAAATATATATTATATATCCAAATGATATCATTTAGGGACAAAATGATACAAGATGTCATGGGTGGAGACTCATAGGACTTTGAGGCACCTTCCCATGGTGTAATCCCTTGGTAATATATAGTGTAGAATATTATGAGAATGATACCCACTAGTAGTAAATCCACATTTATATGTTTCCTTTCATATTACTATATGCGGATGTGTTTATTGATCCTTAGACTTTAATATTATTATTAATGAGTATTATGAGTCATGTACTTTTATGTATTTATGAAATCCATGATGACATATTTTTGCAATGAGGTAGGATATGTTGGGTGCATCAGGAGTAAAATTGCATTAATGAATAATGAGAGAAATGATTTTTCCCTTCTGTTATTTAAGAGAAATTGATATCTTAGTCCCTTTGATGGAAATGATATAGCCTAAATAAATCCATGGTCATGGTGTTATATTAAAAAATTCAATTTCCAGGAAGTCAAAGAAAGAGAAATCAAGCACATAGGTTGATAGCACCAGCATGAAACATTCTTGATTTGAGATATCATGATAAAGAGATTATATTACATAGTAAGCATCTGTATGAGGTATTATGTCTTTTCAGAATTAACTTCTTTATCTATGGGTGACTTAGCATGTTTCTATATGATAACCATGTAATTTAGGATAATTTTCCTAATACAATTGAGAAAATGGCCTTGAGGGTCACACACTATGTGTATCCAAAATCTTAGTTAAATAATATATAAAATTATTTATTGTTTAACAAGTGGAATAGATATTTTTACCACATATGGTTTAATAATTATTCATGGATGTTTGATCACATATATTCTTTCACCAGTTTTTTGAGATAATATAATGTGACTGGAATATTTAATAAATATTTATTTGCTATTTAGTGAATAAAATATTTATTTATTTATTGGTGAATAATACAGTGATATTTATTTAATAAATAAATAGTCATTATTCATGGCCCGGTAAATATTGTGGAGGAATGGTGGATCTAGTTTAATGGTATGGTAAAAAATAATAATTATTGAATTTTATTTGATTAGATAATATTTAATTTAATTCACAAGTTAAGCGCATGTCAGGAAATAATAATAATAATATTGTTATTTGACATGGGGATCTACTGGGATTAAATAAATAATATGGAACTTGTGTAATTATTTTATTTTAACCATAGAAGTATATAAACCCAGTTATATATTTTTTGTCCTGGATCCAATTCATTTTTTTGGCTGTGCACAATGAATTTGGAGAATCCTCTCAAGCCCTAGAGAGCTCCCTTATCCATAAACACTCCCAAGAATGGAGAGCAATATTCCTCCACCTCCCACTCTAAAGTCAAGAGATATTTAGAGAATTTTTTGGAATATATTCTCAAGGTGACCAAAGGTGAATGAAAAAAGAGATAAGATCTTATGTGCTAGCAGTTAGATATTCTTATGGCGATGTTCGAAGATTTGTGGAATATGTGTGGATCACCGCTAGAGGAAATTTTCTCTTAATTCAAAAAATGAAATGATGCAATAACACAGACCTATTTTTAGATCTATCAATGAAGAAAGAATCCCAATAAGTTAATTTCTTAATTAAATAAATAAATTATAAATACTATGTGATGATCCTCCCATCAGTTCCGACATTTTATTCATTTTCAATTTTCTTTGATTCAATTCCATTAACCATGACATTAATCATCATATAGATTGCAGATTGATCATCGATCATGAAAAAAAAAGTTGGGTACCACCCATCGCAATGCTTCTGCTATGTCTGAAATCTACAAGTGGTATTGGAGCGGTTACATAATTATTTAAAAAATATTGATTGATTTACTTGATTTTTTTTTTCAATTTATGTTTAATCATTCATTAAATATGAATTACGAGATATGCTTCTTCCTCCTTCGTTTCTTATAGATCTAATCTATTAGATTAATTTTATGAATGAAATAAAGATGAAGAACTCATCTAGAGGTGCTAATGATTTTGGCCAGATAATGTAGGTGTACACATCGTGTACTTGCACTACCAAAAAATGGAATAAGGAAAGCGCGTTGTTTTATCAGCGCTAAGTAGAAATTGCTGATAAAGGGGGCCTTTATTAGCACTAGCTAAAAGCGAAGATACATGTATCGTTTATCAGTTATATACTTAACGCTGATAAAAGTTTTTAATAGTTATTTATATAAAATCATTATATTTATATTCAAAAATAATGTTCATTTGTATACATTAACTAAAAAATGAATGTTTATAATTATTATATAGTTTTAATAATTCAAATATATATATAATGTTTAAAAAATTTATTTCTAAGATTATAATTAAATATATATATATTTAAATAATTATAAGATTATAATAAATTTCATTAAATAACAAATATATTTATTAGATTTACTAGATTTATTGGATTTATTATAGATTTATTAGATTTATATTTATTAGATTTATTAGATTAATTTATTAGATTTTTTATATTTTTTATATTATTAGATTTATTATATTCATTATATTCATTATATTTGTTATATTTAATATATTTAATATATTTATTTTATTTATAATTAATATATATAAATATCTTTTTAAATATATATTTATATTAATTATTAAATATATTTGTGTTTCCAATGAATTTGGTCAATAAATATATTGATCATGCATGCATATGTTATGTATCATAATGTTCATTTATACGTTACACATTTTCTTATTATTCATGTTTTCTATTGATGACTCGTTTTTTATTATGTATATTTACTCGGTATATGATTAATTCATGTTACCCATATATACTATTATGTTCTAAAAAATACTTATAAAATTACATTTAATATATTTAAATAATAAATATACTTAGTATATTTAAAATTATTATATTTTAATTATATATAAATACTTTTTAAATATATTTATTTGTAATTATAATTAGAAATATATATATATATTTAAAGAATTATAAAATTACAATAAATACATATATTATAATTTTATAAATATATATATATATATATATTTATAATTATATACAAATATTTATAAATATATTTATTTATAGTTATAATTATAACTATAAATAACTATATATATGTAAATAATTATAAAATTATAATAAATATATTTATTATACTACTTATAAAGTTATTATATAATTAAATAAAAATATTTAAAAATATATACAAATATTTATAAATAAATAAAAATATTTATAATTATAATTCCTAAATGAATATAGATATATTTAAATAATATAAAAATTATAATAAATATATTAATTATATATATTTATATACAAATATTTATAAATAAATAAAAATATTTATAAATATAATTCTAAATAAATATATATATATATATTTAAATAATTAAAAAATTATAATAAATATATTTTTATATATTTATAAAATTATAAATATTTTTTTATAATTTTATAATTATTTAAATATATATATATATATAATTAAAACTATAAATAAATATTTATTTTTTATAATTTTTAATTACAAATAAATATATATTTATTTATTAGTTATAAATATAAATAAATATTTATTTAAATAATTATTAATTTATAAAAAATAAATTTATTATTTTCATATATAATTTTATATATAATTAAATAATTATCTTTATAAATATATAGAAATATTAATAAATAAATACAAATATTTATATTTATAGTTATAAATAAATACAGATATATTTAAATAATTATAAAATTATATTAAATATATTAAATATATATATTAATAAAATAATAAAAATTAGAAATATTAATTTTTTATAATTTTATAATTATTTAAATAAATAAATAAATAAATATTAATTTATAATTATAATTATAAATAAATATATATTCATATAATTATAAATAAATATATATTCATATAAATAATCATAAAATTAGAATAAATATAGTTGTATATATCTATAATCCTATAAATATATATAATTAATATATTTCATGGACATGTTACAACAATTTAATTTTTTTTCTATTATTAATGATAGTTCCACCATTTCTCCAATAATCACAAGAGCATCACAATCTAAACTTGTTGGATAAAAAAACTGCTTCTTTTTCTTAGATGTTAAGAGTGGTGATAACCCTAATCCAACTGACCAAGATTATGTGGGATGACAAACACTAGATATAAAATTAGCCATCATTTATCATCAATGGGAATTTAAGAATATTTTGGAAGTTATCCTTTCAAAATTAACCTTCTAATTCTATCAATTTTTTGCCAACTCCCTTTATTTCTATAATGATAGATTTGTAACTATGATATGTGTATACCTAGTGGGTAGGGACTTGAATTTTTCCTATTATTCCCTTTGAATGTTTTCAATAGGGTGAGTACCATGTCTCTTTCCTTTTCAAGTTTGAGTTCATGCAAGCTGGATTAATAAAACTGATGTTTGGGGTCAAACAACTTTGACCAAAATGAGGCTGGTGTTTAATGTCATACAAATTTTATAAAAAACATTTGGGGATATAAATAATAACGTAGTTTAGGAAAACATTTCATAATTGGAGAACCCAATACTAGTGTAGAAATCATTTAATAGAGGTTCACATAGTTTATGGTTATAGTTCTTGTTCTAGAAAAGGTGAGGTACTTTATTTTATGGTAATTACAAGGTGATAACTCAACATGAATGAGTAATGGACTATATAAGTATTAACAACCTTAGGAAGGGGTGCATGGAGTTTATAGATATTGTTTACAAACCATTGATGAAGGGTATGATCTTACTATCAAAATGAGCCTCAAGATCTAGAAGTGCTCTAATACCTTTGAAAAAAGAATGAGAATAATGTAAATCATAACTCAAGTTATTTGAATTGGAATTTAGTTTTAATTAAATATATTTTATCCATGTTTAGTGTCTAATATTTAAAGACCAGATACAAATGATGTTACTATATTATGGGAAATGGGGTATGAATCTTATGAAGTCATCAAATGGGTCTAATATTGGTGGTTGGGATGTCAGGACATATCTAATGTACCTCTATAAGAAGTTTAAAGGCCATATAAGATGAATCATATGCCATATAGTTCAAATTTAGATGAAATGGAATTTTATTGAGTGAAATTTAATATCATATTATGAATAACTTTATGGAAATTGATTTTTAGAGATCTAGATCATATGAAATGTGAATTTGTCTTGTCTTAGTGCTGAGTTAGTGAAGAAAACCCTACATGAGTTGATGAAGTCTCGTACACCAAGTTTAAGTTGGAGTTTAATTAGTGTGAAAATAATGAATGAGTATAAAATAAGAAATCTAGATGTTGATAGTGGATAAAACCCTATGGAAAATAATGAACAAGAAGAAAAACTAGCGTACCGCTACCGTATAGTAAGAATGGGGAATGCTTCACTTGAAAAAATGGTACATATTTTAAATCTACCGTAATAATTTTATGTGACATAAAACAACACCATAACCATGTTCTTATATTTATATATATATTGATGAATCCAAATCCAATGTCACTTTAATCCCACACTATGTGCTATAGAAGGAGTCACATGTATATAATGATGGGATACTAATAGATGAAGACACACAAAAAGTGTGAGAAACATGTGTAAGTATGGCATAATAAATATTTTTTTCTTTAAATATATGTTACATAACAATGATTACTTATTTTCCAAAATTTTCTATCTGACATAGTCATAGGAATCAACAACACCCAAACTAGATGTAGACATACTTTCAGTGGCCTTGAAGCAGCCAGCAAAGTATGGTCGCATCAGAGGTGTGGGTTTTGGGGTGACACCCCGAACATTTTTTGAGAAAAAAATAAGAGGATAAAAGTGAATAAATAAAAATGATGAGATAAAAAATAGATATCCTTGAATAACATATGAAATTGTAGAGAGAGTTCATGGAAAATATGATGGCGGGGGGGGGGGGGGGTAAGGAGAAGAAACACCTCAAGAACAACCATCACGTGAAGATACCTCCCCACCCCCACTAGCTTTGAGGTGAGCCATTCCCCTCAAAAAACTATCTTATCTAAGGTAATCAATGTTCTAATAATTATTTTTATGAATTATAAATTAGATAGAAACCGATACCTTTCCTGTACTAATATTGTATAGTGTAAAATTGACTATGATTTATATCTATCAACACCCACCCATCACCTTGTAGTGAGGGATACAGAGTTCAATATCTATAACGTCATGCTACACAATAGACCACTTCTAAAAGGTCATGTAAAAGTGTTGATTAATGTGGCCCATGAGCCGAGCATCGAGCGACCTATTTCAATTGATGATGAAGATATTTATAAGGTCAAACAAGCTCTTGGAACATTCATCGCATGTCCGTCACAGCTTGCAAAAAAACATGTCGATAAGGAGGTATTTATTTCCAATTTATTTTTCAAGATTAACCTTTAATATTTAATGAAAAAGGTCTTAACCAATGAATGTTATTACAGACATACATAGTTAAGGGGGTGAAAATAAAGAACAACTCAAATCCATCTCTAGGATCAACCAATCGATCAAAACGATCTACCAAAAGCACCTTAAACCCACCTATTCCATATCCATATTTATTATCATTATAGGATGATGTGAATACGTAGTTGAAAAATGATGGGGTTCACACAATTATTTTTGATGAAAATATGTATAATGGGGAATATCCATATTTCATTAGTGTTTACAATTTAAGTGAAATCCTAGAGTATGGTTTTCTAGGTAGCTCAGTTGTAAATATATACCTGAGGTATGTTTTCATGATTTGATTTTCCAAAAGTTGATATACTATGATAATTATGACTAAATATATTTCATATTTTTTGTAGGCATATATATGAAAAAATTTGAAGGGATTTATCCATGAATAAAAAGTTAGATTCGTTATCCCTCATGTCACCTCTACAGAATAAAAAGAAATAAAATTCAAGAAAGAGGGTGAAATAATGGCAGACTTGCTCAATCGTTTAATATCCAAATTACGGATGACTGACTCTTCTTAACACCATCGATGCAAGGGTAAAAATCTACAATTTAATAATATCAAATATATTTTAATTTATTTCATTTATTACTATTTTTTGTGTTCTTAGGCAGCATTGGATTCTCATTGCGGTCAATTTAGATACTCAAAATATTTATTTTCTGGATTCAATGCATGAATATCCAACTAACTGACCATACATGATGGTGTTTTTCAATTTGTAGTACACTACATCCAACATTTTAGAACTAAACATCTAGTTATATAATTTATATTATCTTTTAATGAGTATTATTTTATGATAGGGTAGTGTGTGAATATCATCTACATCACGGAATGAGGCCAGAGGAAAGGGAAAATGAACATCACAAGTACTACGAATGGATAAAAATCAAGGTATATATAATAAGATTTAAATATCCAAACACATTAAGAAAATGAATTATTTTTCTCAATGTTTCTATAGTGTCTGAAACAAATAAACAATAATGACTGTGGTTTTTATGTTTATAAATTTATGAAATAGATCATATTCTATGAACAAACCAGCATCCCGGAAGAGGTATTTTCAAAGATAATTGATATTTCATTTAAAATATTTATTAATACTTTGTGTATTTACATTTTTTCAGTACGAACATGATTGTCGAAAAGACTCCTATTCACAATATGAGATATATTTTTTTGGAAATGAATGGGTAGCATACCTGATGGAACAATGTACAGAAATAACATGAAGATGTGATAAGTATGACTTGAAGTGTCTATTTTTATTTAAAATTTTCTATATTTTTTGTAAAAAGAACAAGTGACATACTGAAAACCAGGAAAACACATTTAGATTGTTTTTATACTTTAGGAAAACGATCCATCAGTCATCTGTGATGTGTAGGAATCAACCACACCTCAATCCGATGAATGGTGTGACTGATATGACTAAAAGTGTCCATTATCAGTTTAAAATTGACATTTTAGATCAAAACGACTCACCCACTAAAAACTAAGAAAAATTGCTCCAATTATATTCATAATTTAGGAAAATGATTCATAAATTATTTTTGATCTGTATGAAGTAGTATCATATCAAATAGATGTACGATGTGACCAATTTGACTCAAAAATTCATGTTTTCAGTTTGAAATGAAATTTTAGTAAAAAAACACAACTCGCATACTAAAAAAATACTCAAACACATTTGGATTATTTTAATACTTTAAGAAAATAATCTATATGTCATTATTGATGTTTTTTAATCAACTTCACCTCAATAGAATACATAGTGTGACCGGTATGTCTCAAAGTGTCTCTTTTTATTTAAAATTGACATTAA